>OX420938.1:7013765-9463075 GCA_949091785.1 Polymixis lichenea | reverse complement strand
ATATACAAAAAATAGTCAAATGGTGAAACTATACACCGTGACATTTTAGTCGTCTTACAACGGCAGCCCACTTCATGTATCCAATGACTGCTAATCAATTATTAAAAGATATATATATATTTTTGAACATTTGCATATTTCAAAAAATTTAAATATCATTTACTAAGACCCATGACATAGTTTGAAACACCCTGTTATGGAGATGGAATTAATGATGGAATGTAATGGTAGATAAGTTCTACCGTTTGATACGTAAACATTATTATATTGACAGGGAGGTGGTTTTATTTCTAAAGCATTATTTATTTTTCTTTGTACCTATTATCTTAATTAATGATAACAATGTTTTAGAGGTATCTAGACGCGATACGATACCTTGTGTGACGGATACATTGAGTGGACCACCTTTGTAAGACGACTAAAATGTCCACAACTTCGCCACTACACAACTAGATTGCTCAACTAGTTGAGCAGTAGGACATAGTTTGTATTACCGAACATTTTATGCTCTATAGCTCAACTATTTTTTGCTCAACTTCACGGTGTAAAATTAACTTATTGGTAAAAATATATGGTAAAATGGTAATGATTATGGTTATGAGTACGAGGTGTCTCTAATGAGATCTAAATGAGAACTGGCCCACGATTTGGTGCACGAGCGTATGTGCATTCTTGCGTTCGATGCTATTGTGCATTTTCGCTGAGTGTTCGATTAAAACTCGAACATATTCCTGAGAGCGAGAAGAAATGCGGAATGATATCGCAAACTACATGATATGGTGTGGACAAAAACATGAAATTACTAAAACACTTTTATTCCTAGTAATCTTAATTGATACTTAAGTATAAACACATTGATTAATAAAAGGAAAGACAAAGGCATATTGGTCTACTGAAATAATTATAAAAAACTTTTGAGTCTCCACAGTAAAAGCAATATTTTGATTGCCTATGTCCGAATTTTTGGTTCATTTGATCGCACTACATTTCGCACAAGGCCAGCGTTTGTCATAACTGTGTAAATGCAAACCGATTTCACTTTGGTATTTTAGATCCCTGACACTAAGCACTTCACTGTGTCTTCTGTTTGGTTTTGGTGTCAGCGGAGTAACTGCTAACTCCTGTTGACAGCGACTCTCGCTGCAGCGTCAAGGTCTCGGAGGCGGTGGGGTTCCATGGTCTGTTGTCGGCAGGATCCCTCGCCACGGTGCCTAGCGGCAAGCAGCCGGCACAGGCGATAGCGCCCAGTCCTCGACACTCAGACTACTGCCACGCATAGAGCGATTGACATCAACACGTAACAAATTACATATTGGTGGGTATATATCATGGGGTGATATATTTTATATGTCCGCACCGCTTTTCTTCAGCTTTTCTATCGCCTCTCCCAGATTGGCCATGGGATATGGTATGAGTACCTACGAAGTGTCTCTAATATAGGTATGGTATGAGGTATGTAGAAGTACTCGTAATTTTAAGAACGTGCACAGTCTGATCTGTCTCAAATAACTCGAGTTTCCATACGTTTTTGACATTTGATTGTCGCCGAGATGAGACTGCGACTAGATTTTGAACGTTTTTAATTATAAGAATTGTCCTTCAGATAAACACACTGACAGAATCAGCAGAAGCTGTTAGGAACTAAGTGGTCATACCACAGTCCCTACTCCCATTTGTGACTTGTCAGAATGATACCACCTACCTAGATATTAATATCCTACTTAACCTGGAGTTTCCCACCGTAGAGCCAAGGCCTCCTGCTCACCTCTCATTTGTCCCTATTTATAACTAGCTAAGTACTTAGGAGCAATACTTTTTTGAAGGAGTCTGCAATCTTATTACTCTCTGAATTATCTTGGTTCCTATTGTTCTTTAAACCTCTTATCATCTCATGTCATAATAGTTTCATACAATTGCTCAACACAGCAGAATGGTGATTTCGCAGCTCTACATTATTCTTGTTCTCAGTGTAACGGCTCCATGACCTTTTTCTCCCTAATTATTCGATCTCAGCAAATATCTAGATATTTTACTTTTTAAGTCTTGTTAACTTATTAGGTGCTTATTAGGTTCCTTAGGTATATTACTACTTATTAAATAACGGTTAGCGTGTCAAGCATTTAGGGGCAAGCCTGGCTCTGTCAAAGAACTTCACAATTGTGATCAATCGCGTCGGCATTGACAATTTTCTAACACCTCCACATCCTTATAACTTAAACGAGTCAAAGCTCAACTGTAGCCAACATTACGCCGAAGTACCAACTAAGCAATAATTTGAAACAAAAAAGTTTATGCAAATCGAGGGACGCCGAAATAAAATGGAGTCAGGTCGTGCGAGCGCGTGCGATCGATACGCCCGCTGCGACCTTGCGGGCGGGGCGCGGCGTGGGCGGGGCGCGGTAAGAGGCTGGGATTGGCTGGCCCCGCCCACTGCCTCCCCCTCCCCCCTTGGCCTCCCACTCCCCCGCGTGCGATCCGCTCGCGCGGCCTCCACCGCGCGCCACACGTCGCTCGCGCGCTCGCACCGCTCACGTCAGTATGCGGACACCGCATCGCGCAGTTTAACAAGTGACACTTTGTAACAGTTCCCAGTTCGCTATGTGTCACGTTTAGTGTTGTTCTCGGCAATGATCACTGATATATACGCGCCGCTGCCGGCGCCGCCCAACAATAAGACCATCGTAAGTTTGTTGTGAACTTTTACTTTAACGTCAACTTTGACAGCTCCAAAACAGCTGTTGTATACAATGGTGTATTTACAAATGGGGGACGGAGATTCTGCTTAGAATATTTCTACTTGCGACTCCAGCCCATTGAACTTTTGGTGTGCCAAATAATGAGGATTAAGAATAATCGATATGATACCTATCAACTACACTTCAAATCAGTTGCTTTTGATTTACAACAATTGCCCTCGTCTTTAGAATATCAAGTAACGAAGAAACTGACTGAATGTAACTTACCGGGTTTGTCTACCTAAGGAAACATAACTACACGCAACATAGGGATCGTAATACATAAAGATATTCGTAATAAACAAGTCACTAAGTTAAAAACTGTAAGTATAAATCTTACAATACAAATGCGCGAGTCAACACCTTATCATCTGCCGTCGGGGTTTTGCTTTGTCATTAAATTATTCAATACTTAAAACTAATGCCATGTAACAAAATTAACACATTCTTTTACTTTTAAGATCATCGACTGAATTACCAAAAAAGTATGTAGGTAAATAGAGTCTACTTTGACAGACCACGCCTATAAATAGGCTTAAAAATAAATGTCTCAAAACAAGTTCTTTTGTGCCTAGTTTATCTTTGAGGGATATTCTTAACAGTTTTATGCAACATTAGTTTCTTGTTTTAACATAAAATATATCCTATTGAGATATTTCGGAGATTTTTCTCTTTATTCGGCTCCTTAGAGTCGTAGCGTGATGTTAAAAAGCCTTCAAAGGTTAATAGCTAGCAAAAATATTTTTTCAAATCCAACGGGTACTTCCAGAGATTAACCCCTACATACAAACTTACAAACAAACAAATTTATTGAATAGAATCCCTAAAAAAATTCCTAAAAACATCAGAAATTGTGATTTTTCTTCTTTATGTTTAATCCATATTCACACCTGTAAAATTCCTTGTCAATCTTGTAATACTTACTCATAGCTATATAAAGTGTTATACCTACCTACCTGCTTAACACAATGCAATATACTTAATAAGGGTAATAAGTTGTTAATAATTTCACACTAGGTGACTGAAAACTCACTGTTTTACAGCAGTTCTCTTCTCATTGTCCTGACGTCAGATCTCAAGAATCTTCCCATAGACAAACAATAGACCTCAAGTAATACTCCTCCCAGTGGCACCTGTTTGATTAGATAGGTGTCTATTATAGTTCATTAGGTATCATTAGACGTTCCAGCGTTTTGTAGCATGTGAAATATAAAATGATTACCTACCTACACACAAAAAATATGCAACATGCCACAGTGTAGGTATAGTTTTTCAGGTGCAGGTTTACTTCTGTAATTTTTAGATAAAATTAACCAATCTGGTTAATTTTATCTAAAAATGACCTGGTCGCTCACCGAGTCGCAAAAGTTCCACCTTGGAGTTTGCTAAAGAGCAATGGAGCGCAGAATTTTAGGCATTAAATGAACGGATAGAATTCAAAACACCACGCTGCGCTCCAAAACGGGAATCCTAGACGTAGGCAAAAAGGCTGCCAGGCTAAAATGGGACTGGGCCGGTCACGCCAGCCGCATGCAAAGAGAGCGCTAGGCAATAGTCTCCACACAGTGGTTACCTGAGGATAGACGGCGCCGCCGAGGCCAGCCCAAGAAGAGGTGGCGAGACGACCTAGACGCGTATCGCAAGGGTTGGATCGAGGTGGCCCTGGAAAAGGATAGCTGGAAGGAATTCGGGAGGCCTTTGCTAAGCAGGGGGACCGTGTAGACTAATATATTAACTTTTTCGGAAATGTTGCTAGGTTTTTTTTTGTTAGCCTTTCTTGTGTCTTTTGCTGCGCAACGGCCTCTCCTTATTCCTTCCAAACCTTGTCTTCCGCGATCTCTAGCCACGTTGGCCCTGCAAACCTTATCAGATCATCACACCACCTTCACCTGGTCTCTTCAAGCGTTGACGTCGAGTGAGTGACGATCATTGCCCATCTTTCCGGGTGCGTTCTTCAGGCTGGCTGTTTTTTTCTCCAACTTGAGCTATGGAGAGCAGGTGGGTGTTTCTAACTCGGTCTGTTCGCTTGTCACCAATAATGTTACGCTCCATTCCTCATTGGCAAATCTTGAATTTGGACCTCTGTAGTTCAGTAAGCCAACAACATATTAGTTATTTACTAAAATAAAGTTAGGCCAGTGTTCAGCCTGATTTACACGGTGCAAAGTAATTGCCCTGTGGCATACTTTAAGTTGAAGCAACAATAACAGTTGCACTGTCTATGCAGAGTTAAGGCGATGCAAGTCATTTGTTGCTTCAATATTATTATTGTATGCCACAGGCAAAAAACGTATCGTGTATGGGTATTTGTTCTAAAATGAGTTTTAACTATTTATTGCATTTTAAACAGTATTGCAATGGACTCTTTTGTAGTAGCGTTTTATGTTTATGATTCCGTGACATGAATCAGTTGCATGTACATTTATTTATTTTATTGTATGTATAATAGATATTTATCGTTTCATCATTTCAATTTTCCAAATGTTTCACAGAACATCATTCATAAAAATAAAACAAATTCTCTTTACTCGATTCCACTTCCCGATGTTACCTGTAACGATTTTCAAAGGGTGCTCAATCAAACCAATCGAATCAAACAATAGCTTCCGAATAGAATTCGATTGTTTCCTCTGCCATCCATCTTCCGGCTAAATATTTGTCAACGAGAACACACTCCCCAAACGTACAAACAAATTCAATCAAACCGTTCGATTTTATTGCGCTTTTGTAACAGAGAACAATGTGTATTGTTCCTTGTGAAGATCGGACATTCTTTTAGAAAATTATTTAGTAATTTTAATATTGAACAATAGGTATGTCTTATTATTGGTAATCATGATATGGATCTGTTATTCAATAACTACGTGGGCTGAGCAACGTAGAAATTTTTAATGCCGTTAGAAATTCTGAGAAATATGATTCACTGGCTGAATTTCTGAGAAGTCTATCTACATTCATTGTAAGTGTTTGGTCATGTAGGTACCTACCTAGTAAAACTTTGATCATTTGCATTAAGTAGGTATATAAGGCGTTTACTTAATAATTTTTAGCGTTGCCGTATGGAAAGATGATTCTTAAAATTCAAAGGTCGTCATATGCTACTGATATGGATTCATATAGTCATTAAAAACTATCTATCTATCTTAAGTACGTGAATGTGACGGTTTTAGATTTATACTCTGTGGCTTGGGAGACCGGCTTATCTTTCTGATCTATCCAATTGATATTTACCTAATTTGTTGCATGGAATACCTACTGTTTATGTTTCTGCTGTGGAAACATTCGTCTCTATAACTTAAGAGAATGCTGTATTCTATTTCTGACAGTTATAATCTCTTCTTTTCTCTTTTTATTTACTTAGGACTAGTTTTAATCTGTAAAAATCATGTCAAGTGTAAATAATTATTTTGCGGGTCCTTGCAAATTCGCAAGTAGGCCTGTACCTACCGCCTAAACCTCTAATACTTCATGCACTACCAGCCGTGAAACTTAACTAGTTCAGTCACCCACTTCACACAACAAATCAAGAACTTTCATCTCATCCGCACTTCGATCCCATACATCGGGACCATTATGCGTGTCTAATAGATTTTTTTGGCGCTGGCCCATTCACGGCGCGCAGCATGAAGCCCCTTCAATGGCCATTGTGGCATTCAACCGAATCGACGGCCGACAAACTTTTATTTGTAATGCTCCTAAATGGCTGTTATGGGGATTAAGGTACTCGGTTTTGTCATCTACCATGAGACTTAACAAAGTCGCCAATCCGATACTCTGTCGCAAAAGAAACATTGTTGAGTATCGCTGAAAAACCAAACCGGCGTTACCATAATACTAGGTACTATAATACATTTTGAGATCCGTCACTTTTGATAGCAACGGTGCTTTGTGTTACGGTTTGCTTAGGATTAAACACTTTAACTTTGGGTTGAGGCCACTTACAGTTAAAATGTTTAGTTAAATGCAGTTTTTGTTGAGTGGAATTTGTATTTTTTTTGTGCTGACATTTATGTTTTTGACTGGTCAAAATACACTTCAAATCCATTTCAATAGAAATAAACTAGGTGATGTCGAAAAAGTAAATAAATACTAAGATGATGAAAACATGCATACATACGACTGAACTAAATTTGACTCAATTTAATTTTACCTCAAATAGGCAGCTATAGGGGAAAGGTGTACGAGATGATCCGTTGAGGTTAGATGATCCTTTTTTATTCCAATAAAACTATTGGCGACATCTAGTTGTTTTCATTGGTAAAACGTAGTCCCCGATATTCTCTTGCCACAGTCAATCGTGGTGGCGTCGCGAGTGACAACCAACTTTTTTGTGGAAAAAAACAAAAATGACGTTACATTGATCTAAGGCAAGGTTGACTTTAAGTTCATGTCAAATGTGTTCTAGGTAGTCTATTGTAAAAGCTGTTGTATTAGTACCTTTGTTTATTGCTATATTTTGTTCTTTTAATTGCATAGTAACAGTTGAAAACATAGAGGATAAGTTAACGAACATTAAATAAAACCGTGTATGTTGGGGCAAGATGATTATGTTACTGGTGTACAAGATGATCCGTGCGGATCATCTTGTACACAATGCAGGCATTATGGAGAAACAGTACCTAATAGATTTGTATTCGTTCATAATATCGATTTTAATTAATAACAAAAAGTACTTTATCTTGTTTTAGACTATGCCTCGTAATTAAAAAAGAAAAACCAATCGCGGCAATTGGTCGGAAGACTCCATGATCAAAGCGCTGGATTCTGTAAAAAATGGAGTTCCATCTAGAACAGCAAGTAAACAATATGCAATGCCAGTTAAATCACTAAAAAGACGGGCTAGAGGCATAAATAAGGTGGCTGTTGGTGCAATCAAATATTTAGGTGGAAAAAATAACTGTTTTTATGACAGAACAGGAGCACGCATGGACACGTTGATACTAATTAGTACGCCGTACAAAATATATTTAAGGAAGAAAAAATAAAAAGACCGATAAATAAAATAGAAAAATACAAAAAGAATACGATAAAATAAAACTTGAAAACTCATCGTAAAAAGAAACAATAAGGGAAAGGAGTAGGCAAAGGAATGTCAAATAAAAGGAAGAAAACTATTGATATTGTGTCGGAATCATCCGAAGAAGAGGCAGAATGTATATTCTGCACGGAAACATTTTCCAAAGATAACAGGGGCAAGGGATGGATAAAGTGTTGTGTATACCAAAGCTCATGAGGCTTGTGCAGGGATAATTAGCGATGATGGTGATGAATTCACATGCGATTTGTGTACACCAGCTCCAGGAAAGCGTTTCTAGCGTTTGATTGACTGTGGCAAGGGCATATCGGGGACTACGTTTAGAACTATAAAAGATTTATTTTTTGAGTTTCATTTTGACTGTGTTTAATTGGTAAAAATTATAAGAAATGCAATTTCTTTGCAAGTCATTTACTATTTTATTAGATTTTCTGAAGCTGTTTAATTTTGATTGTGGATAGTGAGTGGTCATTTCAATAAAAATATTTTAGAAGATTATAAAATTTTGTGAAACCTTTACTTAACGCTTGGTCTCATGTATGATGATTTTTACTTATTAGTGATTTTGAGACTGACTATTAATTTTTAAGACTGGCTCATTCTACTTAAGTCAAGGTCTGTAAGATATTTGATATCGTAATTAAAGACATATTTAACTCTGATGTTAGTTTTAATTGAATTCTACCAAAATTAAGACATTTCGAAAATAGGGGCAACATGATCCCCAGGGTCATCTTGCCCCTACCGTAGGGATCATGTTGGACACCGGGGTGTACAAGATGATTCTTTGTGAAGTGTTTAAAAAATGTGAATTATATTATTAATACATACAAAAACTAACATTTTGAGTATGACAACAGGTAGACAGATAAATTTACTATAAACAAACCCTTTTACATTTGCGTTAAGTTGAATATCGTTTAAACTACAAGCATTCTCCCTTAAGTGAATCATCTCGTACACCTTTCCCCTACCTTCATCAACACAAAACATCTGTCATCCAAAAATACTACCATATAATAAGCCTAATGTTAGAACAACACATGCATCCCAAAGTACGTAATTCTAATTAAAATACTTGTCGCATGAACCAATTATTTAAAAAAATATACCGTATCGGTAGCGACGGGGCCCGCCATAATTCTTTTTTATAGCACCAACTCGTCGTGTTAACCCGTTCATTGACAAAAGGTATTTAAATGAAGCTGTCGGGGAAATAATATTAAGTGCGCGCACAACTCAGGGACATTCCGACCGAGCATTAAACAGTCGTCACGTGAATGTGACGGTTTTAGATTGATACTCTGTGACTTGGGAGACTGGCTTATCTTTCTCATCTGTACAATTGATATTTATGTTGTTTGGTATAGCTACTGTTGATGTTTGTGCTGTGGAAACTTTTGTCTCTCTATAATATAATATAAAAGAATGCTATATTCTCTATAGAGCGACTGCCTATCTGACCTCCACAACCCAGTTACTAGATAGGTAATACAACACCCTTTAGTCAGACTTTTGGGCTTCTGACGACTCGTAACGACTGTCAAAGATTCACGAAGGAAAGCCGGGACCAACGACTTGACGTGCTTTCCGAGACTCGGAGGGGCCTTGGTATGTAAATATGGTCACCCATCCACGGACCAACCGCGGCAAACTGTAAACCTGTAGTTCTGAAGAACTGATATTATAATCCTCCATACATATCTACCGTGAAACTATGTCGTATTTACAGATAGGACGTTGTTTATCTTCCTACGAGACATGGATTCTAAACATATCAAAACCTTGACATGACTGCACTCGACACAGTCGACACCCACATTCTACTAATCGTATCTGAAGCATCTTATAAACGTCTGTAAAGCTTTCTCGTTAAGTTATTTACGTTGGTATCCGTCAACGCGACGTGAAGCTGGCGACAAATTTAACAATGTTAGTCGCGCGTCTGCAGCGACAGGGTTAAAAAAAATCACTAATGAAGTGCAAATCTGTCAGTGCGCGTGTTTTAACGATTTATTATCGCACGTCTAATTGTTTTGTCGCACATTTTGTGCCTTGTTGAGTTTTTGGTTCGGTTGTCACGTGATCTGTGGGTTTGAAGCCGTTTGATGTTCATTTAAATTGTGTTAATTAGAATGTGTAATTAGGATTTATTAGAACCATTTCTTGTTATGCCCTTTTTCTGTTGTTATCATTAAAACGTCATCATCACCTGCCTAGCTTTTTCCCAACTATGTTGGGGTCGGCTTCTAGTCTAACCGGATGCAGCTGAATACCAGTATTTTACATGGAGCTACTTCCTATCTGACCTCCACAACCCAGCTACCGGGTAACACGATACCCCTTGGTAAGACTGGTTGTTAGACATTCGGGCTTCTGTCGACCCGTAACGACTGTCAAAGATCCACGAATGACAGCCGGGACCAACGGCTTAACGTGCTTTCCGAGGCACGGAGAGGTCTTGGCATGTAAAGACGGTCACCCATCTACGAACCAACCGCGGCTAGCGTAGCTTAACCTGATCGATCGACTCGTACAGCTGCGATGCAACACATTTTAATATGCACTTATTTAATAAAAATACACAAGCAATCTGTCTTGCGAGAACCATAACAAATTACACACCTAATGGTAAAAAAGGTACACTAAACAGAACTTAAAACGCACCATTTTTCAGTCCACCACTCCCCGCAATTAAGCAAAAGCGTTGTAAGTCGCATTTAAACTGTAAAACACCGCAGGACAACTAGATCGACCGTCAATTATTCAGTTTGAGCCGTAGTGAGACTTATTAATTCACCGTACCAGCCACACACTGGACAAAAACGGCGCGACCGCAACGCAACTGCAGTAGTGCAGTTTCCTGCCGCAACCGCAGGACCTTTTAATACTAGTTCGACGTTAATTTTGTACCGTTGCCAGATAATTGATGCGTTTAAGTATCGCTGACGGCTTTCTCAATATCACGTTCTTTTAAAAGTTTTTAATCTTATTGTCTTTTGTGTAGCAGAGGTATTGTCTTGGTGAGGCTATTTTTGGGCTGTATATGCATAGGTACATTTACGGACATGTGGTTACAGTGACGTCTAAAAGAATCACTGTCAATCAGTGTTTATAATCGTGGTTATACCTAATAATTTTCTATACAATTCAATAGCTAAGTAAAAATCATATTAAAATCAAACCAACCAAAACGAAAATGCACGAGTTTCAGCCCGTTTTGTTGCTGTAATTTTAATGGTTCATTCTGACAAAATGATAGCCACTGGTGATGTCTACAGAACTGTCAAACTGTTGTAGACGGTTGTTAGTAGGTACATCACTTTGGTATTTATTTACTAGAATTCTGTATTAAACACGGTTCAGCGAAAAAATATGTATTTTTATGGTTCATAACATGCTATATATGGTGTTATGTTTACCTGGTAGAAATGTTTTATTAATCATATTTATTTTAGTTTTAGTTACGTATTGTATGTGTCTTATTACGCATATTGAACAATGCATACTAAGTGATCAGTTTGTTTAGTTGAGCAGGGAAAATATATCTTTTAAATTAAATTATGTGCATATTATTTTTTTAAATGAAAGAAATTATGCATACTTATAAGTTTTCACGCTTATTTAGAAGTAAAACATGAATTAGGATAATGTCAGCTGCTTGACATTTTACTGGTTGTAGTAAGAATCGCCTGAAGGATATAATTATATGGACCTCCATCTAGGTATCTACGATTAGTTGACATGGTTATATGAAGCAATTACCTTTAATTATTCAACATTTGAAGATTGTTATTTATTTTAAATTCGCAAGCTTTTTACACCTAAAAACTAGTCCTAGAAGGATGGCATCATTATGAAGTATTTGTTTTCAACATAACGAGCTGGCAGGCTAAATGTGAGAAGTCGTTAAGGAGACGAATGGCTGCGCATGGGCAAACATAACCGCTATACAGGCTGTGAACGAGTACACAACATTCGAGGAGCTATAGGCTATGCGGGTGATGCCACAAACCTAATGACCAGCAGTAAAGGCTCGACCCCACTATTCAGATTAACTACCCCTACAAAAAAATCGCAAGCAATTAAGCAATAGACGCGAACTTAACGATGCGTAATGAAAAAATGCGGTTCATAAGAAAAAGGCCAGTTCCTTGTACTTAACACACAAACAGTCCAGGAAACGATTTTACATACATACGCGTCATAATAACATAAAAATGTCGAAGCTGCCTCGTCTGATATTATCAACAGAATGCCCTACGCAGTGATTCACCACTTGTTTTTCCAAGTATTGTTTCACTAATTTCATTTAAATATTTTCCGGTTTACACGCTGTATAACATAGAGATTTTATGAGAACTAAATAAACAATGCAATTGTTTATTTAGTTCTCATAAAATCTCTATGTATACTTCGATATTGTATAAGATAACCGTGTAACAATCAGTCATCCAATCATCGCTAAACAAACTATCGGTCCTCAGATTCGTTGCATCTCACAGGTCGCCGCCTCAATCACCCTCAATGATTGCTCTCGAAGGGGTCTCTTTTGTGGCTCTTTGTTGTTACCGCCCTCAGTTAATAGTGGTCTCCGCCGCTCCCAACAGCAAAAGGAAACTAATATAGTCGCATCGAACCCTTGAGACTTAAAAGTATCGCTCCGATTTAGGAGTCATTAATGTCATCAAAATCGCTCCAGGCAGCTCCTGGATATGACCCTTACATTTGCTGAGACATTCTGGTCTTTGTAGAAGTGACGCAGAGACGATTATCGAATAGTAAAAAATTGGGTTGGACCCGATGATGGGTTGAGATTTAGCAACTCATTGCATTAGCCCGGCTTGTTAGTGTGTGGAGTGGTACCGGGGCGGCTTGAGGCGGCTCGGAGGCGCGTAATGAAGGCAAGCTGCAAGTCACGGGCCCAGAGGCGCCGCGGCTGCCCGTCAGCGCCGTCATCGCGCGCCCTGTCAATATATGATGTCCCTACAACGGAGAAGGTTATTTTCGAAGATGCACCACTAATTAATGCCTTCTACCGAATAAAAAAATCAGAAGCGGCGTCATTGTTCTACTGTCAACTCGAATGTGTTGAGGTATTAGACTAATGCGTGTCAAGTCATGTTGATATTAGTGGCCATTTATGTTTAAGAGAATTTGAATAAATATTGATTATTTCGTCCTATAAAGCCGTTGTTAGTTGAAAGGGTGTTGTTGGTGTGTGGGCAACAATTAATTTAACACTTAGGCGAGGTACAAAGAAGCTGGGCAGGCGGCGCGGGCATCCCGCGGAGTGCCCCCCGCCGCGCGCGCCGCAGCTCTCCACACCGATACCATTCATAAAACCGCTGAATCTCGTATCACCATAACGGATTATTTATTAGGTTTAGTGACTGTCACTTCTAATGGTGTCACTTATGTTTTGTGATGGCATCGAATTTTGATTTGATATCTGATATCATCACCTCAATTTAACTGGAACTAATTCTATCTGTTCTCCTATGCCTGTCTAAATAAGTAGCTACTTTTTGTGCAACAAATGAATAATTACATTCATCACACAAGGCTAAAGCCATAAATTTTACAATTACCTATTCACTTACCGTAAAACCAGCGCACATCCCATACATTAGAAGATATATCGACAATGGCGACTATTTACTATGAAGCATCCGGCTTTTAAGTGTAAATTTTCCGGTTGCAATTTGTAGGAGTCAAACAAATGCTCCTTATATTGTAGTGGCCATTAAACGCACTCGTGGCAACAGACTGTTATGGTATGAATCCGGATGTCTCTTCAACGAAGGGGGTTCGATGTAACTTTTAAATGGGGGAGATGAAATTTGGAACCTACTGAACTTAAATGTAGTAAAAATTATGAACTAAAGAGCCCAGTATACTCGTAAATTGGTTCATCTCTGCAGTTTGATAAGCAAGTTTTTAAACACATAATATTGCGACGGTGATGAAAGTTACTTCTCAAACCCTTTTGGCTATTAAGTGCTATGCGATTATTTTTTACATTTCATATCCATCCATTCATATAACACACAATCTTCCCTGCATCTATACAAAATCATGATTTCTACATCTTCCTCGTTTCCTTTTTAGACCAGATTCGTGAGGGTCGTAGGGCCATTAGCTCCCTCCCTGTGAGTCATATATCACGAGCTCTTCGCCGGCTCCTCCATGAATACTCGACGGCTCTCCAGTTTAAACCGCGCCTGACTTTGATGGTCCTAATGCAGTCACATTGTTGATCTTTTGTAGGGGAGTTTGTCGACCGGTTTGATTATTGTTTCCTTTTATTTGTTCTGTTGGTATTTATTTGTGTGTTTAGTAAACTTTCTGTTTATTTAAAAACTTACCTAACGGTAGATATATAAATTCTATATGGCTGAAGCTGAAGCTTTTTTGGTTCGCTTGCATCACTTGGCTGCAATTTGCCTGGCTTCTATAAAACACTTACTTAGAAGTAGGTAACATAATTGACCGCCATTAGTTATTAAAATATCTTCCAATAAAGGCCGACCAACCACTCCACAATATTTGTTCATCTATGGCGCTACAGCAATTATTTAAAGTAGATGGAATGGTCTCGTCTGACAAGCGGTGCGTTGCGGTTGCGGTGAGTCCATTCAGTTGCTGTTCATTCATAACAACACGCCGCAACTAGCCAACGGACGTGTGGAAACGTTTAGCACAATTTACCTACGAGACGAAAACCGTTTGAATACACCAAGTGCTTCGAAATTTCTCTGAAGTTATGGCACTGTATTGGCTGATTTCGGCCCGTTGTGTTTCGAGTTCGGTATCGACAAGTTTCTCTCTATAACGCATCTCTTCACGCTTGTGTTATTCAGGTACGTAGTCACGATCTACTTCTCTCTCAGAGAATTACCTCTACAGAAAGTTAGAAATGACAAAGCTATCTAAATCAGAGTCAAACGATCGATCAAGTGATTCAAGAGTCAAGCTCGTAAGTTGCAGACTCCACACCACTTTACCTCGTTCCCGTCAGTTAACTTTTATAACTTGTGAAAATGATAAGCAGCATTAGTCTTGCCATGTTTCATACAGAATCAGATAATCAGTGCTAGTTACAATGTGGGAACGAATCTTTGGCAAGGAACTAGACTAAGGCGATGTAATTGAAGATATCACAGTCGCCTAGTTCGATAGAAACAGAATCGATGATGAGGTACATTGGTGGTCGCGTGGCGGGGACCGCCCGCTGCGGTCCGCTATGCTAATTCAATTGTGTTACGAGAGCGGATAGCGGGTGATAGCATCTGCTCCGCCTGCATTATCATAATAATGCGCGAGTCACCTCGTACTGGACCGCTCGCGCCTCGCGCCTCGCGCCTCGCCTGTCGACACGCACGGCACCGATACCACCACGTAACGTTGTTTTATTACCATATCAGTACCAGTTACAAGATGTGTAACAGTTGTTAAGATATCGTTTGTTGTTACAAGGTTGTGGTCGACTCTCTTATGGAGTTCAGCATCCTCTTACCGGTTGCGCTTTCGTCAACAACTTGACAATATCGAGAGTGTATCTGCTATCAAACTGTATTACCTACTGACTCGTTATATACTTATACTTACCTACATTACAAATCATTGAGACTTGCTTTTCGAAAGACTCTCGTGTCAGTAAAGACGAGTGAAAATAGAAAAAAAGTAGTAATCTAATTTCCACACCTATCGATATAATAACTAACGCTAATAATAATCGCTACGCTAATAATAAACGCCTGCTATTGCAGGCGTTTATAGCTGCTATTAGCTATTGCTAACAGCGTGGAAAAAGTAAAAATACGACGGAAATTACAGCCTTAATAGGTAAAATCAGTAAAAGAAACACGTCAATCTAATCGATTCGTCGAAGTGTTGAAAAGCGGCGAAAGCTGTTCTCAGCGTTGCAAGCGGAGCTGCGCCCGCGCCGCGCCGCCCGCGGCACTAACCGTACCCGCTTCTTGCCAACTATTACTATGTAGCGGGATGCAAATTGAATTATGGGACTTTTTGTGGCCGTTCAATTGTTTAGTAGATACGCGAACACAGCTTTGTTCTTCCGCCGCGCGGTACGTGACAGCGAACCTCTCAACGCCTCGTAATCGCTGATACACCCGCGATTGTTCGCCACCACCACTTTCGTGACGCCAAATTATAGTCTTTTGTTTTATTATCTAATTGTTGCTATTGTTATAAGTAAGTAATGGACTTTACTGGTGCGGTTCACGATTATGATTGAAAACATAACTAAGTATTAATTCTGAACGGTATTTCAGCATTTTACTTCTACGTTGCAGCGAATCTTTGGTTATAGAAACTGGTTGCGCCCACGCAAGAGTGGGAGTGGGAGTGTGGAAGTGATAGGAAAAGAGCCTTAATATGATAGATACGCGATCGTTATTTAAATCAAAACATTGTAACAAACTGAAGTGAGGAAAACTGCAATAATTATAATTAGTATAGGTAACTGCATTACTTAAGTACAAATCATTGCAGTGTATCACGTTTCCTAATGATGCTTCGATACAATTCCAACATACATAGGTTTTTCCACGTGTAAGTAATATAGACGTACAATTAGCTACACATAGGTAATCAAATCAACCCACTTATGAGAAAGAAAATATGGTAGAAACGTTGGTCTTAGGTAATTGTTGTAAAACAAAGAGTTGAATGCATAATTGTTCGTTTTTATGGGGCGACTGCTCTATGCCGTTGCGTCGTGCGTCGACTCTTTGTGGTTTAGGCCCCCGTAGTCCAGTAAGGATACAATAATTTTTCCACATAACCTTCGATAATTCTAAAGTTTTTTATTTTCTCTGGGTGGATAACTTTAGTGAATCCAGTGCTATGTACAAAAATGCTAACAGTTTAGAGTTATGCAATAGGTATGAAGTAGGTATTTCCTATTATTTCGTGTTATAACAAGAATATAAAACTTAAATTAAAATGCTTTACTGATTCTTTATTAATACTATCTAAACTATATATTAGTGAAAATGCTAACAGATAGGTATTGTGGAACAATGGAAAACTGAAAATGTCCCGTAACTCATTCAATAAAAAATTTAAGTTTTTTAAATCATCTCCTTTACGGGCATAGGTATTAGTTACACCTTACAACAAAAGTTCTAACAACTAAGTAATATGCTGCAAAAGTAATCGTTTTTTTACGCTGCGATATGCGCAATATTGAATTTAAATTGATAATTTTGCGCCTACATATTCGTAATAATAAAGTCAGCTTCCACACAAAAGTTTCAACAAATATGTGCTGTGCCTTTTGTTTAATAAATAAAATACAACTTGGGTATTGCGGGGCGCGGTACAGGTACCTACGATAATGCGTGCGCCGCCGCCGCCGCGCCTTGCGGCGAAGTGTGGTGATACTCCACTGAAAGAAAGAAAGAAAGAAAGAAAAAGTATTTATTAGACTCGCACAGGAATAACACAAACTTAACTAAATAACATTCTTAATAAAATATACTGCGGAAAGGCAGACGTATTGAATGAGGCACGAAATCATTTAATTATCGTCTCTTCTCAGAAATGACTAGGTACTCTGTTCCGGTCCGTGATTTCGCCCGTGTGTAACTAATTAATCATCAACAATTATCAGAATCCCGTCACTCCCGTCTAAAAAAGACTGTTTTGAAAAATATGCTGTTGTTCTTTTCTTTATTTCAAACAACTTAATAGGTACCTACCGACCAAGATCGTAATAATTATGTACACTTTCACTATGTAGCTACTTGTTATAGTGAAAGGGGAAGGGCACAGAGGCAGAAAGTGGAGATTTCGTTACAATTTTTTTTTCGGGATAGTTTTCCCGGGAAAAATACATTTACATGTATTTAATATATTAAAAAAAATATATATATTGAAGCGGTAAAGTAATTGAATTCAATAAGTAGGTACCTGTTTTTGACGTGACAACGTCTTATAAATTGGTTTGCCGGGTGACACTTCAAGAAACTGCGTTACGCTCCGCTCACGTTATGCGCTCACAATGAGAGCGAGTGAGAGGCACGCGTCCCTTCCACTCGGGCATGGTTAGCCCGCCTAAGAGCGAGAGAGACAGACATAAATATTATTATTTATGTCTGTCTAATACAATTATTTTACCACTCAAAGTCGTTGTCACGTAAAACTTTCGCCCGTATACCGACTTTACAGGCAACCAATTTTTGTTCCATCATTTTAAAAGTACCCTTAAGTGATCTCCCGAAAACCGAAACAAGAAATTCCCGCAAAAAAAAAAAGATTGTCGTAAGGAAGTCTACACTTTTTGTCTCTGCTACTCGAAGTTTAGCTAAATACTGTCTTCCTATTGTGATGTGTGAAACATGGTGCTTTGCAATTTTCATAGAACACTAGTGCCTTTGGGTACAATTGTAACTAAATTACAGTTTGACTTTCTAGTATGGCGGCCATCACTTTGTTACGTTAGTATCTACTGCTCTGAAATATTACGTATCATAGTGTGGCATCTGCCAGCCTTCCTACGATATACTCCCAACACTAGTTGACGATAAATTTACTATGTGCAGTAGGAAAGTGTGATAACGGCAATGCTGCTATTATGAATCAAGCTCCTGAATAAGCAGCAATAAAATAATAATGCTATTATATTTTTTTATTATAATCAAAACTATAGAACCAAATCAGTACAGCTGCATTTTGTCAATAGCAAAAATAACTAAGACATAATGCACAACACCCGAATATAAATAGACTTACGAATACGAATTAAGAAGACCAATTTTAACTAATATGACAGTATATGTATAACCTATATGTCAACGACCTGATTGAAGAGTTGAGCAGCACAAGAGTCGGATGCCATATTGGCGGTGAATGTTTAAATAAGCTCAGTTATGCAGACGACATGGTTCTGCTCAGCCCCTCGGTCAACGGCCTCAGAAAACTTATTTCCCTTACACCAATTAACCTATAATGTTAAAAAGACAGAAGTAATGATTTTCAAACACGACAATGGCCCTAATAAGGTCTTACCAATTACTTTGTGTGGTTTAAAATTAAAAATAGTTAGTCAGTTTAAGTATCTCGGACAATCATAACGGAAAATTTAAAAGATGACGATGACCTGGAGAGGCAATGACGTAGCATCGCATATAGAAGTAACATGCTAAATAGACGTTTCTTCCATTGCTCGAAACAAGTAAAATAACTCTGTTCCAGGCTTACTGTCAGTCGTTCTACACCAATCAACTTTGGTACAAGTACACGAAGAGTGCATACAACACGCCTCGTGTACAATATAATAACGCATTTCGGGTCATGCTCAACCTGCCCTGGCGGTGCAGTGCGACTGAGATGTTTGCTGAGAGTAGAATAACCGACTTCTTTGCGCTCATGGGGAAGCTCAGGGCGTTGTTCTTTTCGCGTGTGGTGGCAAGTCAAAATAGTATTGTCAAAGCTGTTTTTCATACTGTGCATTTACTGAGGGAGACAAAATAAATGTACTCACCATTGTTACATTTGTTTTGGCTTCCTTGGTGTGAAATGGTGGGTTGCTGTATTGTTATTTTTCTTTACTTTGTTATTATGTTCGTTTGTTTAGTTTATCTTTTGTTTAAATTATAATTTTATGGGTGCTAAAGCCTGAAATAAACGATTAATAAAAAATAATCATAATAAATAAAAAAAATTACAAGTTTTACTATCATAATATAACGAAAAATATTTAAGAAGACTATAAGGGGGATTAGCATGGAAGCTATGGAAGGTTCAGCATCAGCTACAAATAATTGCTTAATGAACCTCTTTGTTATTGAGAAACAATATATACTTTATAAAAGCTTTCGTCTCTTAGTAGACGTTGTGTTTCATGTTGAATATTCCTGTTCTCCGAGGTTGCACCTGGTTTCATAATCTGTGCATTCGTTTAGTTAGATGACTAATTTGGACCTGGGTTGCCGAGTCCAAATCAGGCTCGCTTCTAATTATGTGTACTGTGCTGCATGGTTTATCTATGCAGTAGACGCACATAGCAAAACATTTCATTTAATTTTCTTTGCAGGTTAACTTGCACTTGCAAGATATAACTTTCAGTATATCGTCAGGTGCGGGTTGGTCGAGTGTTTTGATGGGAACTAAATAAGGTGCATCCTACATAAGGTGAGGAGATACTTCACACCTGGACAGCTTTTGAGCCTCTATAAATCTCAAGTGCGTTCTTGTGTGGAGTATTGCAGCCACTTATGGGATGGCTCAGCAAAATACCAGCTTGCTGCCCTTGACTCGGTGGAACGCAGAGCAAAAAAGGCTCATAGGTGACGAAACGTTGGTGGCTGGGCTTCATGATCCCACTATCGCCCTTTTACTACCGAACTACCAAACACACTGCAGGGTACCATCCGCACTTGGTTGATATCCCAACCAGTCGTACTCAGCGCTACTTTTTTTTGTTTGGGAAATCATCAAATAACTTCTCCCGCTCTGGGCGGAGTGGGAGGGCGTGTCAGACTTTTACTGACTAAAACCCACCCGTGTTCCCTCAGTTGCCTGTGTGCCAGGGGCTGCGGTATCTCTTTCGAACAACCCGCACCCCTGGCATGTATCGGCCCTTGCGGGCCCCATCAGTTGCTGCTGGCATCTCTTTGAGGCGCGAGTGGAACACAACGTGCCGTTGACGCGGTCTTGGTCCTTACCGGACAGCGAGCTACCCATTACTCGTCGTCCGCAAGCCCGTGCCTACGGTGGCCGGGAATCAGCCTGGGATTCCCGACGCCCAGGGCGTCTCCTGCGAAGGCCACGGCTGTGAGGGCGCATGTACTGCATCTCCCTCACGTGCGCTCCCTCCCTCTTTGTGAGCATAACTGCTTCGCTGAAGGAGGCGACTGCTAGCCATGCACTCTCGCTCCGTACCATGGCCTGAACCAGGATCGGACGCGAGAGATCGCGGCCGCCGATCCCCTCCATGAGGACATGGCGGTACTACGCGGAAGCCGGGCAGACCTCCACCGTATGCTCTACCGTGTCCTCAAGGCGATCTTGGCAATGAAAACCCCCGGCGTTTCCTCCCGCCCTATCAACGATATTAGTCATCTAACCAAACGAATGCACTGGGCACGCCATGATTGCGGCGGTAAATTAAAATTAAAATATTTTTTGCTCAACACAATACATAATCATACATTTCTAGATGTCAAGTGAATACGCAGTCCACTGTGTTACACCAACTCAGGCATGCAAAATTATATTAAACCAATAAAATTATACTATTTCATAAATTCACCTTAATATGTTTCACAATTTCATTAATAACTCAAAATAATACCATAGAAAATGTCTTAAATTCTAATCAATAAGTATGTAATGTCAGAATATATAATGTCATAATTACTAAGTAACGTCTATTACAAATATGATAATTTTAATAAAACTAAAAACAAAACGGACTCAGGTATTCTCCCTAATTACACGTATTATTATTAGTATTACACACACAAATTTCTATCAGAGAGGTATTCATTAATTGTGTAGTATGTCTTACTTATCAGTAGATTATTGAGTTGCTTCTTAAATAAATGGGTATCTTTAATACTTAACAAAGCATTAGGTAACTTATCATAAATATGTGGTGCCATTTCTAGGAAGTTTTTACGGAATACTGCTTTTTTGTGTTGCTTACTGCTTATTTTATTTCTATGTCGCGAATTGTGTAGTTTTTCAAAAAGGTGGAAGTTTGTTTTGACAAATTCGGCCACCTCATGTATGTATAGGCAGGGTACTGTTAATATACGGAAATTCAGAAAGAACGGTTTGCAGCTTTCCGTGCTTTGAATACCGTATATCGCCCTCACACATCTCTTTTGCGCTCTAAATACTGTCTCCTTGTTGGTGGAGTTACCCCAGTATATAATCCCGTATCGTAATGCAGACGTAACATATGCATGACACGCCGTAACCAAAACTTTTTGATTTACCTCCTTTGAGAGATTACGTAAAGGATAGGAATTCCCCTCTTTGAGGAGTGGCTTGAGAGGCGGCATGGCGTCCTTACCTTCCACCTGACACAGTTCCTCACCGGACACGGCTGTTTCGGGAGGTTCCTGTTTCTAATAAAGCGGGAGAAAACGCCTGGGTGTTTCCCATTGCGAAGATCGCCCTGAGGATACAGTGGAGCATACGGTGGAGGTCTGTCTGGTTTGGGTGGAGCACCACCGTGTCCTCATGGAGGCGATCGGCGGTGGCAATCTCTCGCGTCCGACCCTGGTCCAGGCCATGGTACGGAGCGAGAGTGCATGGCTAGCAGTCGCTTCCTTCAGCGAAGCAGTGATGCTCGCAAAGAGGGAGGCGGCGCACGTGAGGATGCAGTACATGCGCCCTCACGGCCATGACCTTCGCAGGAGACGCCCTGGGCGTCGGGAATCCCAGGCTGATTCCCGGCCACCGTAGGCACGGGCTTGCGGACGACGAGTAATGGGTAGCTCGCTGTCCGGTAAGGACCAAGCCCGGGTCGACGGCGCGCAGAGCGGGAGAAGTCATTTGATGATTTCCCACCCAGAAAAAATAAAAACCAAATGAATGCACAGATTATGAAGCGAACTGCAACCTCGGAGAACTGGAATCTTCAACATGAAACACAACGTCTACTAAGAGTCGAAAGCTTTTTATAAAGTATAGATTGTTTCTCAATAACAAAGAGGTTTATTAAGAAATTATTTGTAGCATTTTTTTTTTTTGGGAATTTCTTGTTTCGGTTTTCGGGACATCACATATGGGTACTTTTAAAATTATGGAACAAAAACAGGTACCTACTTATTGAATTCAATTATTTTACCGCTTCAATATATTTTTTTTTTATATATTAAATACATATAAATGTATTTTTCCCGGGAAAACTATCCCGAAAAAAAATTGTAACGGAATCTCCACTTTCTGTCTCTGTGCCCTTCCCCTATCACTATAACAAGTAGCTACATATTGAAAGTGTACATAATTATTACGATCTTGGTCGGTAGGTACCTATTAAGTTGTTTGAAATTAAGAACAGAACAACAGCGTATTTTTCAAAACAGTCTTTTTTAGACGGTAGTGACGGGATTATGACAATTGTTGATGAATAATTAGTTACACACGGGCGAAATCACGGACCGGAACAGAGTACCTATTCTCTATTTGAAATATAATTAGACATTTAAACAAACCTTTTTACAGTCCGACCAACCGATTTCGTCTTTTATTTCGTATGCATATGGATGACATTAAAAGTGGTTACAATACCAACTGCTTACTGCAGATGCCATTTATCATGCTACCAAAGCAATAGAAGTCAAAATCAGTTGAATGGGCTGTACAAAAGGTTTATTTAAATGTCTAATCTTATTTCGAACGGAGTATAGTGATTTGTGAGAAGTGAGAATATTGAAATGATTTCGTGCCTAATTCAATACATCTCCACTTCCGCACGCATTATCGTACCTACACCGCGCTGACCGCGCCCCGCAATACCCAAGTTGTATTTTATTAATTAAACAAAAGGCACAGCACATATTTGTTGAAACTTTTGTGTGGAAGCTGAGTTTATTATTACGAATATGTAGGCGCAAAATTATCAATTTAAATTCAATATTGCGCATATCGCAGCGTAAAAAAACGATTACTTTTGCAGCATATTACTTAGTTGTTAGAACTTTTGTTGTAAGGTGTAACTAATACCTATGCCCGTAAAGGAGATGATTTAAAAAACTTAAATTTTTTATTGAATGAGTTACGGGACATTTTCAGTTTTCCATTGTTCCACAATACCTATCTGTTAGCATTTTCACTAATATATAGTTTAGATAGTATTAATAAAGAATCAGCAAAGCATTTTAGTTTAAGTTTTATATTCTTGTTATAACACGAAATAATAGGAAATACCTACTTCATACCTATTGCATAAGTCTAAACTGTTAGCATTTTTGTACATAGCATTGAATTCACAAAATTTATCCACCCAGAGAAAATAAAAAACTTTTGAATTATCGAAGGGCATATTTTTCTGGCTACTGGACTACCGGGGGACTACGCCGGTAATTTTCTCAGCAATTAATACTCTACGCGGTTCAATTAGTTAAACGTAAAAAATATGAAACAGAAGTTGAAGGAAATTACGTGTCTTTGAAACTGTTCCACGCTATTATCAGCGACCGGACGAAATGTCAACTAATTGATACTAGCGAGCGTTGTGCGTGGTATCGACATGTGTCACTGCGGTTGTTATTGAATGTCACATGTTTATAGGCTGCCGAAACATTTGTTCTTTTGCTAATTACGCGTCGCACTAAAGACACGCGATTTCAATGGACTACTTCGATTAAAGACGACAGACAAGAGTATGAAGTTATGACAATATTTATACTACTGGCAAGGACATCGACGCACAACCTAATATCATGGATTCAGTACTTACACGATTACGTTGATACGTAGAAAATTTGCACCGATTATGAAAAAAAACATTGCTCGGCCAATTGCCATACATTTTCACTGCGGAGGTATATTGCACTTTTCGAAAACCGGAGTAACCACTCCCGTTTCCGAACTAAGAATGAATGAGAACACGATTTGACATTTGTGGTCCCTACACACCATGTGTCTTTGCCCGTCCGAAAAATTGAATTTTGACGGATCGAATACTTTCGCACGGGCCCGAATCTTCGTAGACGGATTCAGAGAGTATACCCCCAGTATAGGGTGACTGAAAGCGTCTTCACCTCGAATAAAAATAATGGCTGTCATTGATCTATCATTTTCTTTTCGATATGAAAACTCAACACTTGAGTTATTCAGCGTTCTAGTTCAGAAGGTTTATGAGTAAGGGACTCCATTCTTCTAGATCAATAAGTCAAGGAAACGTCGACTTCAATTTGCAGCAGCAGTAAACCTCAATTTAATGTAAAATAGTGCCACAAATCGGTGCAGGTCGTCTCGTAACTAATGGAAAAGCGAGTTGCGTGCCCTCGGGCGCGTTGTTCCAACCGTTTTATTTGTTTGTTACTATAGTATAAATGGAGCTAATTATAATAATTTCATTGGAAATTACTGGCATTAAGCTGCTACCAAAAATACGTGAGTTTAACGACTTTTTCTTGGAACTGTCTGAGTGAGACTGTCGGCCGTCGGCGATGTCGAGCGATGCACGCAACGCGAATGTATTTGCGAGAGTATGACCTTGAGTGTGCACGCTCTGGAGTCTAGTTTAATGGCTCGTTGTATTATATAAAGCCATTGTACCTGGGATTTTGTTTGTTGTATCTTTAAGGAGAGCATAGATAAGCTATGATCCCTACTTATAAAAAAGATTTTATTCGTGATTTTTTTAAATAAAATGATCCTTCAACCTTATTTATGGACCATTTTTCAGACGAAGATATCCAGGTATATAGTTAAAACAGGCATCTTCCAACAATGCCTTACCTGCAATTTACTTTAAGAAATGTGAGCAGCATCTTAGTACCGATACACTTTGATGGTATAAAATACGCGGTGGCAGGGACATCGACGCACAATCTGTTAGCGTGACAGATTACCATGACCCATATCAGTAAATGATAACCCCGCGTTGAAATTTGTCGCCAGTTTAAAAAAAAATAGATTTGCCATATATTTTGACTGCGTAGATATTGCGCTTTTCTAACAAACAGCACATTTTTTTTTGACAACCGACAAAAATGTCTACTCTTGAATCATGCGCTGAATTCATAGTTTCAGTTTGTGCGTCAATGACCCTGCCACACTGTATTTGTACACTAACTTGTATGCACCTATGTAGTGATACTAACATTATTTAAATATGAACCCACATAATATTTTCCCGCGACGTTTTAGAACACAATTACAATGAGACAGAACAAAGCCTTCGGAGAGGGGAGTCCCTTGTTTCCATTCGTCCGTCTCTTGTTTTTTATCACTCGGGAACTGGTTTCAAATTGGTGCACCTATTATCTGGTCCCAGCCGGTGAAGGTCGACCGACAATACAACATTTTGGAGCAAATTCCAACACGCAAAATATTAGTTGGTAATTTTGACAGACGTGTTTTTGACGTGGCACAATTAAAGTGTTCAAAATACCTTTGAGAAATTCTTCTATTCGTTTTGTTTTGCCATTATAAAAAATACAAAGCCGATCATTTGAAGTTACTGAGAAATAAAACTCAAATAAAATGCTAATAATTAAACTCGCATCCCTGAAAATTTCAAACTAAAATTGCGATTACCTCTTCAAACTCCTACGCATAATTCACGTCAAACATATTCAGAACTACATCTAGATATTCATAATTCGAGTTCGGCCGCGTTTGTCCGGTTCGGCCCCGGGGCTAATGTTCGGAGCGGTCGGACACTGCCGGACAGATACAGGGCGCCGCTCGCCCGTGTCCGACACATTACCACACAATTTCATCGACTTATCAAATTTAAACGCGCACATTACAGCTTAGGCGTTGCTTGTGAATATTAAAACATGGCCATTAGATCGCTTAGGTTTATGATAGCTGAGTTATCGATAAGTTCTTGTAATGGAAATGTAGTAAAGAAAACATGGATGGATTTTCATTCGAGCGTGAATTTGAGAAATAAATGCAGAGAAGCTATTTTTGTTCTCTGTTATGTTTTTTACTTTTGAAATGTTTGTAGGTACTTAACTGTAGGTACTTTAAAAAAAAAACGATACATCAGCGTATTGTGTGTTGTATGATAATACGTAGATCATAAATTGACACTATAAAAAAAATGTTCGCATAACAGTCGGAAAATTACATAATTTACATTTTTTACGTCCCGATTTGAACCCATAAACATGCACGTAACATGATTTGTAAAGGCATATATCAAAAATATCGCTCGGCCGCAAAAAGTCGGCATGAATCAATAGACCATGACAATTTGAAATCGGAACAAAAACCGTGGTCGGCCACATATGGCGCCGGAGTACGCACATGCGCGTCAAAGCGTCCGGCACCTCAGAAACGGTAATTTCCATTTAAATAAATAATTTGTTTCGGCTCGATTTAAGCGATCTGCCATGTGGCCTGCCTAATGACCTCTGTTAACTAGCGCGGTTTCACGCCTTCACTCACCGCCCGCGTTCGCGCTCCAATGTATAAAGTAAACCGCCCTAGTTACGCATCCATTGCTTTTACAGCTAGCTCTACGTATAAACTTTTTTCAACGATTTAAAATAAATTATCCTCATTCATAGTTTTCCTGATAATTACATACGTCAAAGCTATTTAAAGGATATCTTCATCAACCTGAACGCTATAATATTATCATAAAGTTGTCAATCGACTGGTACTTACTTGAAGATTGTTCGCACTCTAACGTATTATTACTTACTTGTAACAACTGTCATTATCATGTAATAAATAGTAAACATTACTGCCAGAATATGGTTATTAAATATTTTCTGATTCCGCGATTCAAGGAGGCTTCATCAATATTGTATTTAACATACACGAAATGTTTATAAGAATTTAAAGGGCACTGAATTGAATACAACAAACAAAATTAACGTAACATACCCCGAGCTGTAGGCCCCTTAACATTCAAAGCTGGTCATTCTCCACACAAGCAGAGTTTCCTCGAAGTCATTTAATAAAACAAAAACTATAATGAATGCAAGGAAATCCTGCAGCAACAGCGATACAAGATACAAAAGTGATCTAATTAACTGTAATTAAGCTGCCAGTGAGAGTTTCACACATCAACGAAACCGTTCGCGTGCAAGAGGAACCTTAATGTAGAAATAATGTTCCGAAGTCATTATATTTTACTTAATTCATACAACTTATTTTTACGACATCGCCCGTCGTTTGGCTTACAGTTGACTACGCATTAAAGTTATGCGCGCGCT
Organism: Polymixis lichenea; assembly: GCA_949091785.1. Classification (NCBI taxonomy): domain Eukaryota; kingdom Metazoa; phylum Arthropoda; class Insecta; order Lepidoptera; family Noctuidae; genus Polymixis; species Polymixis lichenea. The sequence goes on along the minus strand of OX420938.1, from coordinate 9,435,416 downwards.
TCCAGCTAAAAGTGTACCATTATAGGAACAGCCAATCGATATTCCCCTCGTAAGTGTCACATGACAAATAGCACTTTGAACCCTTTAACGGCTGCAAATGTAAGTAGAATAATTAGCCCCGAGACTAGCCGACGCGGGCAAATTATTTTGTAATTTGATGTCATATCCTCGCTTCATTAATTGGATCGAGTCTATGAACGACTCGCGATTACTCATTCTTAACAAGCTTTCAAAGACAATGTTCAATCACTTTTGTATAACAACTTTCATTCCACTTTCATTTTTGCAATAGGCTACTTTACGTTGCGTAGTTATCAGAATTTCAAAACGTGGAAATTATAAAGTATAAGTACTTACCTTATGTTAGGCCACAAAACGATGTCACAATATGCTTAGTAAGTGAGTATACACAAGCGAATCCATTTGCATCAAGTAGATTTGAGTCAATTCTGTTGCGACATTAAAGCCAACAATATGTCATAAATTGTAGATCCCAAATTAGTTGGTTGCAGTTTGCATTAGAATTGAAGGGGAGCGGTGGGGTCGATGCGACGCGGTCTTCGCCGGCGTACGGTTTCACCCGGAATTAACTCGATAATTCCCTAATTGTGCAATTACCCATTGGCAATTTGGTCTCGGCTTATCGACCGAAATCACATCAATTGCCACAGAAGTGGGTCTCTTTAAACTTTGATGTTGTAATAAGATACAATAATATGCATCGAAAAACCGTTAATGAAATTTGATTCATACGTCGGTAAATACGTTCCTATGAAAACTATTATCTACTAGTACATGCATTTTAATGTCTAGTCTCAAAATTATTATTAGAAATAATAGATATATTATCATGAATATTCATGATAATGCTTCTTTTCTGTTGGCGGTGAATCTATTACTTTGACTTGAACCTTACTTTGACCTTATTAAAGCTTTTTCGTGATAAGATATTTACCGCCCATTTCATATTCTATCAACTTACAAGTTATAATATCAACGTATTTAAATAACCAATCAATATTATTATCATGAACGGAATGATCGTCCGCCGAATAAAGATTAGACTCATTATTTTCAATAACGTGTTGTCGAAAAATATTAGCTCATAAGTATAGTTATGAATTTTATGAAATACAATTTTGTCAGTAACGACTTCACGATCATCTTAATAACACGTCGAGAGCTAAGCGTTTCGCTTGAATATTCATTTCGGTTCATCATAATTTTGGTAGATAATTTTAAATTATCCAATCTGCGTGAAGCCGATGCCGCCATCTCTCGCTCCGTGAGATACGTTCGCCTTCAGTTACCACGATTTATTGCTTCACACATTAATTTAATTATTTTACTCTTATATTTTCAAGCAAGACATCTTATTTTTCCACTAAAGTTAGCTCAGTAGTATGTAATTACTTGTGAAGTGCAAAAAGTGGGTAAAATAAAACAAATATTTTTATTGATATAATATCGGAGAGCGTGACCTCAGTGTGTCGGATTGACCTAATAAACCTCGCTGCATTATTAAGTAATCTGATACGCTTAGTCATTGATACATCCGGCCTCCTTTCAAATTATCTCGTAGAGTATCTACTTAATAACAGCAATTCTTTGCTTCAGCAGCCCTATGTTTTATATACGGTACGCTAGTACAACTGTTGTACGTAATGTGCTATCATAGTCTAACGAAATTAAGGTTTTGAGTTTGACTTTACAACAGGCAATTATTAAATAAAAAGAGTAGCTTCGTGTATTATAAGTTTGTACTGCTGTTTAATGATAAACATAATTCATAATGATATTATTGACCTTGAATATTCAAGGTACACTGAATACTAAACACTATAAAAAACATAATGCAAATATGTATTCCGAAATTAATCAAAAATAAAATAAGTAGGTACTTTACATCTAGAAGTGTGTTAAGGAGAATCTTGTCGACATTTACCTACATCAAAAATTAAACATGGTATGGTTTTGTCTCATTACTAATATTGTCTGTACGGAAACAGAATACTAAAATAAAAAGCCATTAAAAAGAATCGTTTTTCTTGCTAATTTAACCTAACTTTGGGCGTGTTTAGGTTATAAAATCTCCAAAACCAATTCGGTACCGACAAAGCTCAAATATCGAAAAGCTCAATCAACTTCATTGGTTATTGATTTATGCAGTGGTTTTTTCATAAAACCCGATCTTTCGAAGGACCGTTCTTTTTTTTTTACGCGCCTGTTTTACTATAACTGATCCTGTAACTCACTGAATAATGATTTGCGTGTAGACTAGGATCTAACTGCTCATCACGGGTACGGGGGTAGGAGTACCTCTGTCGGACATGATGCCTGGCGAGACAGCGTGCTTTTTAGCCACGCCAACCAGCGAGTTCGAGTCCGCGACTAGATTCCCCTTAAATAGATATATTACTTTTTCCGTCGCCTACGCTACGCCAACGCAAGCTACGTAGACACAGCGTTGGGCCGCGTAGCGAAATGCTACGCAGGGACGCGTAGCGTAGGTTGTGCGTAGAGGCTGCGAGCACGCCTCTCAAACGCGCAGTAAAATTTGATTTGTCAGGGTTCGGCTTTTCCGAAGATAATCGAAGAAACCTTTGACCACTATCGTACTACACCTAGGTGTTGCAACTGTGGAAACTGTAGAAAGTCATGTATAATTTCCTGCTAAAACCCTTTCAACAAACCTTTATTCAGTAAAAACAAAACAAAACTCCGTGAAATTGTCAGCTGCGCCTACCTGGCTCCAGTGATACTACAATTTTGTGCTCACATTAGGTAATCTCGTTTTATTTCATCTCATATTTTTTATGACAAAAGATCTTCGTCATTTTTGACAAGGAAAAGGCCATCAACATTGTATAATGCGGGTGTGGCGCCGCCGTGTCGGCTCAGAGGCGTCATCTACGCTTTGATCCAATCTCGCGGCCGAGAGCCGAGCGGCCGAGTTGACGACCAATTACCCGATATCACTCTGTTTCGGCCTGCGCCCAAATGGAGCATAATGCCTAGGGTAATTATGACTTCAGCGCTGGCCGTCGCCTTCGCCGTCTCGCATTGATTCTACCACTCGTCGCCTAGTACCCATTATCTTTAAATTGTTTCGAAATAACATCGGAAATGGTGTCAATTTTTTAAATCACTTTTGATATAGCGACATTTACGAAATCGAATCGTCGATTCAATTTGATCGCTACACGTGCTATAGGTATACAGGTAGGTCGAGTAAAGGAGGTAGGGTCGTATCACATCAAGACAACAAACATAATTCTATAATTGAGAGCAAATAATATTCGTGGAGGTAATGTGGCGGGTTCATACGACGTAAGTGCCCGCCGCCGCAATTTGGCGGAGTTTTATTATTTTTTTATGGTAATTGTAATTGTCGTGGAGTTAATTGAGAGCGCAGCCATATTTACAAGTGAGCTCCGTAGATGTTGACGTTTGATAGCGCATGGGCCGGGCCCATTATTTCTATTTACTAGAATGCCGCTGGCCCACATCAACCGGTAGGTATTAATAATACATTGTGTGTTGTAATTATTGCTATCTTTCTTTGTCTACATTAATGTCCGTGATTAGGATTGAAACGAATATTGATCTTGACATTGTAGCTTTGTTTAATAACTTTGTGCCCTTGTTGAATCTAGGTATTAATACACACACATTTTTGAGCATCAAAATCATTTGTGTTAGTATGCAAAAGGCTTTTTTAAAGAAATGAAAATAATGTACCTACCTCCTCTAGACTTACTTTAATTGTACGTGTGAACTAAGCCAATTACGACAGCGTGAGAGGCGTTCACATATTCTATTATTTTATTTCACTGTCTTAAAATTTGTGATCCGAATGAACTTGATCCGTTGACTGAAGGGTATCAACATCAACGTTAAGGGTTGGCGCACACTGCGACGCAACAGCTGCGCCAATCACAATATAATGGGCGTGGCTGCGCACCCCCTCGCCCCTCACCCCCCGCGTCTCGGACCCGTGTCGTGATCCCCGGATTATATTATTGCATACAATGGAACTTTTTTTATGAAACCATTGTGTCTCACATTGGGGTGAAATATCCGGCCGGATGCTCTTATGGCTCTCACCTTTATTTAGCAAAAAGAACATCAACGAACGGATTATTATTTGTTACCCGTTTGGTAATAATACAGACATAATTTTGATTTTCAATAACAATAAAATCATGGATCTTAAATAATTGCGGGTCCAATGCACTCATGCTTCATCAACGAATTCCGAACGTTGAGTATTAGAAATGATAAAGAAAATATATTGTTCCACATTAATAAAATTGAGAGCTGATCTTTACGAGAGCCAGAGCTGAGACGTGGGCAGATCTTATTAATAATGTCGTCCCGCGGCCGGTAGCAGCAGGGAGCTGTCACCGCGCCGCCTAATTGTAAATACACTACCTATAAGCTCCTCATAATTTATTTATATTATTTCTGAAGCCTCGGGGCACGAGCGGAACACCGCGGCATTAGTTCACATATAAATTAGGCTATAAATCTCATTTGACACTTCGACCGATTCCCACGGTTTAAAACACAGGTCGATAATTAAACCCGAATAAAGTATTGCCTTTTTTTATTAAAAATAATTAACTATTTATTTTCTGTCGTTCCAGGAACATCCGAGCTTACGCGGTACGCCCCTGGCGATGCTGGCGGCCCAGTGCAACAAACTGTCCAGTAAATCTCCCCCTCCGTTGGCTGACGCGGCCGTGGGCAAGGGCTTCCACCCATGGAAGAAGAGCCCGGGCGCGCACTCACCGCCCGGCGCCGGCGCCGCGCCGCGCTCGCAGCCGCCCGCCTGCTCGCCGTACGGCCGCGGACCCACCTCCTGCGCAGCCGCGCCCTCATACGGCAATGATCTCTACTTCCCGTCTTCGGGAGACCAACTACTCGGGAAAAGTGAATCCAGTGCCAGTCTCGGCTCCATGTACTCTCGTCACCCCTATGAGTCGTGGCCCTTCAATGTTGGCGGTGGCGGCGGGACTGGTGCTCTTAAAGCAGCCGAGATGAGCGGCGTAAGTGCCGTCGGCAGCACATGGTGGGATGTACACAGCGGCTGGCTTGACGTCGGCGGCCAAATGGCAAATTACGCGGGCCAGGACTACTCCCAACTGACACATTCGTTATCTGGTGGCGCGCATTTATTACCACCAGCGCCCCATCTGTTACAAGACGCCTACAAGTCAGTACTCCCCACACAAGGATCGTTTGGGCTGCACGCGCCCGGCTCGCCAGCGCCGCCTGCACAAGCCCCATCACCGAGGTCACAACGCCGATACGCTGGCCGAGCTACCTGCGACTGTCCCAACTGTCAAGAAGCAGAGAGGCTCGGTCCAGCGGGAGCGCATCTACGAAAGAAAAACATACACAGTTGTCACATACCTGGTTGCGGTAAAGTGTACGGCAAGACTTCCCACCTGAAAGCTCACCTTCGCTGGCACACTGGCGAAAGACCGTTCGTGTGCAACTGGCTATTCTGCGGGAAGCGGTTCACGCGCTCAGACGAGCTGCAGCGACACCTACGGACACACACGGGGGAAAAAAGATTCGCATGTCCAGTGTGCAATAAGAGGTTCATGAGGTCTGACCACCTAGCGAAGCACGTGAAGACACACAACGGTGGCAAGAAAGGTAGCTCAGATTCATGCTCAGACTCGGAGGAGAACAGCCAGGGCGAGTGCGGTGCGGGGGGGCGCTCGCCCGAGCACGCGCTGGACGTGAAGCCCAACTCGATGGTGTGACGGGGGCGCGCGGCGCCCGCGCACCACGCCTCGCCGCTCCTGTGATACCGCCGCGCACGCTGTACATACCACATATCACTACACTGTAACATAGGACCCGCACGTGTAACTATAGACAATGCGCCGCTCGACGCGACCCGACGTGTATGTATTTGTTGTGAGACTTAAAGTGTTGTACAGTATAGATACTATTAAAAAATAATTATCTCATATTATAGCTAGATATTATATGTTTAATTAGTGTAAGTAGAATCACTCTTTAGTCCAAAATTGCAGATTTAATTTATTGAAACAATACCTCAGCATGTTTCAAGAGAAATCTTTTATTTATTGTACAGAATTAAGCAAATACTTATGTACCTATTCACTTTCCACATAAACAATCACTTGGATCAGTCGTGGACTACATTTTGTGATAAATCTGAAATACTTATGTGATTTTATTTGAATTGATACCTATTGTTCGGAAATAAATTAATAATCAGAACTCTGAAACAGAAAGTCGTCCCTTGGTCAATGTCTATTTTATGGTATGTTTGCTTTCAATTGTGTTAATTCAGTGTTAACTAAAAATTATGGAAGTGGCATCTTCACTGATCACTTCTAGAACTTAGGGTCAGTGTGACAGGTCAGGTCAGAGCAACAACTTTTAAGTATTAATACTCCTATACCTTAAAACTACCTACTTACTCAGCTATGGTAATGCAACTAATGGAACACAGGTAATCTTCAGAATAAAACTAAATTGCGGAGATGTCAATTCTAATCTCAAGCTTATTGTCATTTAAACTAGTATCATTCATCACGATGTTTATGAGAACATAAAATTAAATACAACTGTAAATTATAACTGGTTATAATTATGTTGGTATCATCAATTCATCATACAATAGTAGTCTGAGATAATTTAAAATAAACAGTTTCTTTCTACAATATATTTCCATATCAGTGGCTTTTGCGTCCTTGTCGAATTGATAACTATTTGGTGATAATTGTTAGCTTGAAAACTGTAATTGTAAAATGTATATTGTACAAAATTGTGCGAATTAAAAAATGCCTGATATTGATTTTATAAAAATTGAATATATTTTTCCGAGTGGATGTCTGCATTTTTATTTTGATGCCAGTTTTGGGTGCTGTTGAAAGAAAGATGCAAAGCGTAAGTACATATTATGTTGTATATTTGCTGAAGAACATGAACGTCCTCCTAAAAACAGGTGCTGCCATCTGGCGGTGGTTATCTGTGACACGTCGGTAACCTATACACACGCTACTGGCACCACTCTTTTGATGTTTTTTGTTACTTTAAATAATAATAATAATAATAATTTAACACACAAATTAGTGTTAATGAAGGCAGTATCAGCAACTGGTAGAGTAAAGTTTAACTAGTTGTCCCAGTCTTCGCTACATCCTTGAGTTGAAAAATGTAGAAAAGCTAGATAATAATTCAATCACCCTAGAATGAAAATCAGGGTTAGAATTAATCGATAGCCCACAGAAATAAGCTAATTGAGTCTAACAGTTTATTGAGAGCACCGGACTAACTTGTGAATCATCATGGATAAACACAGCTCAATAAGTGTAGAAGTCCCGACAGAATAGAAACACACCAAACACAAAAAATGGCAAGTATAAAAACACTAGAGAATAACAAATTAAAAATTAAATACAATCCTAAATAAACAGTTAGCAGTCTGATCCCTCCACTGATACACCTACTGTTTTAATCAACTCCAACACAAATGAATTTTGGCACAAGTACTTCAACAAACTGCAATATCCTTAAGTGCATTTCAAATTAATGCGATGTGAGCTTTAATCCAACCGAATAAGTATACTTTTAGATTGACAAGTCGTGGTGATTACGACATTTTTGGTTAGGAGTAATTTGGGACGCAAAGAGGGCGACGTTCATCGTAAAAAGTGAATTGAAACCACAAATGACGAGGGGAGCATAGTAAAGATGAAAACACATTCAGTATAAGCTCCGCCATCGACAGAGCTGGCAACGAGAGAGTAACTTGAAAGAATTATTGTCACGTAAGCTACAGTCTATAGTACCGAGGCCTGTCCAAAAACGCTAACGTAATTCTCAAAAACTTACAAATTGATTAATAGTTGCACACTATTAACTAACTAACTAACTAGAATGAATTAATAAATCAAAATAAACCCAGTTCCCGACAAACAAGTCGTAGCCAACTCAAAGCCCTACGCTCAACGACTGCTACGTCAGACCTTGCTACGCGTGGCGTAGCATAACCTCAGTATGCTACAGCATTAAGTGTCGCCTCTGCGGGTGGCCGCTCGTGCCGTAAAAACCGAGCTCATCTGCAACACCCGACTACATTACACGACGGCCTAGCTCAATCTACGCTTTATTAATGACACGACACTCGGTGGTCCGACCACTCTGCACTCCGCAGTCGGTAGCACAATGATGTGTCAATCTAATATTGTAGGGAGGTGTATAAAAAATCAGGAGCCTATCTGTGTAAATGAGTGTGATAACTGACACTTCGATATTAGTCCTTTGCCTAGCATCCATAAGGCTTACTATAATGTTGCCACTGCTGGGACACAGGCCTCCTCTCTGTGATAAGGAGTTGGCAATCCAAAATGCAATTGGTGGATGTCACATGTCTTCGAATTTTTTATTATAGGCCGTGCCGGTTTCCTCATGATGTTTTCCTTCACGGTTTTGAGGGGAGTAGTGGTGACAAAGAAAATAAGATAAGGTAAGATAATGATTTATTTCTCGCCACAATGTATAAGTACAAATATATAATTAAAAACAATACATATTCATTATTATACTGTGGGAGACTGGTGCCTAAGCTAAGCGTGAATACAGGCGTATTTCAGGACACCAGGTCTCCACCCCTTCAGAAGCTGTTACATTTAAGTTGTATTATGCACTCGCACACAAATGCGGTAAGTTTTATGGAACCATAGGGGGACAAATAACACTATAGACTACTACTTATTCTATGGTTAGTATGTGACTTTGTGTGTGTGTGTGTGTGTGTGTGTTAAAATGTGCCTGACTGGGTTCGTACTCACGACGTCTTACCTACAACTCGTAAGTCGGGGCCGGAACTTTTAGGCCACCACTGCTCGCATAAGCAGCTGCAACGTCTTCTTTGGAACATCGACGTAACACGGTCCGGTGAGGTGACGCAGAGTAGAAACACTCAAAAGTGATGAGTGAAGTAAGTATTTGTGAGTATAATTAATCTGGTCTGACTTAATGATGTCATGACTCGTAAATTTCGAAGTGTCTCTTGAGTGGCGAAACTAGTTTGAAGCATTTATCGAGTTAGCCAATTCACAAATTCTAAGTCTAAAATCTAAAGTCAACTAGGTAAATATGCAAGACAAAGAAAGGCTAAAAGTTAATAAAACTTCATTGTGCTGGGGAAAGATTTATTAACTTTTTAGCCACCGTCCACCATCAAACTTTTACACACAACAATATAGTACATTTTCTCCCAATACCTGGAATACCTCATCAGAATACAAAAACAACCACACAAGTAACAATGGAGATCTAACTATATCTAACCAAATTAAACACAACACTCCCTACAATCTTAATCTAACTAACATTTAATCTGATACCACTGGTATCACATTTAACGTTCGTTAGATCATAAAATTAATCAATCGCAAGTGACCTCTATAATCACATAATGCAGGACGTTATCCCATTCAGTTTCTCGTAATCTAATTCCCTTTCCCTAAACAGAGATTTATCGTCCCTAACCGAATTATTCGGGAACTGATTGAGCATAAGATGAGGGAGGTTATGTTAACTGTTTTATATTCTAGTCGTCTCTCCCCTGTCTGCGAAATGGTCACAATATTATTGTTATATTTGTGGAGTTATTTTATGAGGAAGTACTTCTTTGTGTAGTCTTAACATAAAGGCAATACCTACTCAGCGAAGTGCAGTAGTGAATTCTGGAAGCAATTTTTGAATGTGAGTACTCTCAAAGACTTTATTGGAAGATCTGAATAGGAGTCTTCCTATACAGTTTAAAGTATCTACTCATATCAATAGTGTCTAGGGATCAAGGTAAAAATAAAATATTCTATCGTCGATGAAACGACAAAATTTACTGAATTACCAAAAATGTATTATTAAAAATACTATTATATTGTTCCGTGAGGTGCCGGACGTAAAAGAATAGCACCACGCCGTTTCTTCCCGTGGGTGTAGAAGGCGACGAAGGGACTTACTAGAGAATGGGCAGCAGCGTTCTCTATGCATTTGACCACCATACTGCGATCGCCAACCCGTCTGCCAAGCGTGGCGATTATGACAAATCCCCCCTTTTGGGGAGGCTTGTGTCCAGCAGTGGACGTCTTTCGGCTGATATGATGATACCAAAAACATAATTAACAGTGAAAACATGGTTGATTCCTAGACGTTTTTTATGTGTGTATCTCTGGCTTTGCCTAGTTATTTCAGATATTTCCAGTCTTTTGCAGTTACTTTTGTACTTTTGTTGGGCTGCTTGATTTGCACAATAAATGAGCGCTGGGGTTCGATTCTCGCACGATACAAATACTTGGTTATGCGTCATTGTAAAATATGTGAGATTGGTTTCTGTATTAAAGGAGCATAGAGTGATTCAATAAAACGAATCAAGACGTTGATACAAATTATACCTAGGCTATAATAAACTTAGTAAAACCTTTATTTCATTTCCCAAACTAATTCAATTTTCGACATCCGTTAAAGTCGTGTGAATACACCAATTTGTAGGCAAATGTTCCTAAATATTAATCTATAATTATACAGTACGGAGCAGTTAATGTATGTAGAAACATCATCGTATAATTTTCTCATTTCTGCCATACTAGCCTAACGGAATTAAAACTGTGGCACCTATAATAAAAAAACCAGTAACGTTGTTTAGTCTATACATAATAACATTTCGGAATAGATTGGTAAAACAACTGTTAGTAGTAAACACCATTTTATTTTTCTCCATTCGTAATTTTTATTTTTTTTATTTTACCACTTGCGAAATATTTAAATGTTAATAATTATCCAGTGCTAGTTAAAGATTATCTATTTCATTTTAGTTCTTTAGAAGTGTGTATAAGCACAGTTGTTCGTAATGATTTATGTTTCCTCCAGGCAGGTGTTCTGTGCTAGTTTAGTTATCTTTTGCAGTAACTTTCCGAGTGCTTACCTTTACGTTGGATGGTGCAGATCCTTTGAGCTCAGGTTAATGTAGCGAGAAGCTATAAGTTAGTTAGAGATGCTGAATGTTGCGCTTAAGGCGCGTTCATAAACGCGAAAGTTTGTATGTATGGATGAATGGATGTTCGTTACTCTTTCACGCGAAAACTACTGAATGAATGAAATTTTGCACACAGATAGATTATAACCTAGATTAACACATAGGATACATTTGATCCCGGTAGTACGTTCCCGCGGGATAATTTCCGACTTCCACGCGGGCGAGGCCGCGGGCGAAAGCTAGTTAATCATAACATAATATGACGTCTTGTATCTCCGAAGGCTTTAGCAGAGGTAAGCCTACACTCACATTTCGTCAGTTATATTTAAGTCTCATGTAATTAGCGGGCGAGCCTATTGGCAGCAACTGGGCACATATCCAAAACTCCGGGCTCCTATTGAGAATTTCCAGATAGAAAAACCCTATAACACATTTCTCAATCTGGGAAACAAGTACCTCTTGCTCAGCAGTAGCGGTTGCAACCTCTAGACCAACGAGGCAGTCCTATAGTTGAACATCATCATCATCATTTCAGCCGAAAGACGTCCACTGCTGGACATAGGCCTTCCCCAGGCTCCTCCACTTCGACCGGTCTTGTGCTTCCCACACCCTTCACGAGGTCATCGGTCCACCTTGTGGGAGGCCTTCCAACTCTACGTCTTCCGGTACGCGGTCGCCACTCCAGAACCTTTCGGCCCCATTGGCCATCTGAGCAATGTGCCCTGCCCACAGCCACTTAAGTTTGGCAATTCTTCGGGTTCTGTCGGTTGCCTTAATTCTCCTGCGGATCTCATTATTCCTGATTCGATCACGCAGGGAAACTCCAAGCATAGCCCTCTTCATTGCCCTTTTGGTGACTTTAAGCCTTCTGTAGTTAATCATATAGTTAATCATGTTGGATTTTTTTTAAAGAATTATTTGTATTTACCCTTTTTATACTGAAAGAAGAAATAAGGAAAATACGTTTATTTGCGGTAAATATGACGCAGAGTAAGAACACGAACAAGAACATGACACACACAGACTGAAAGAGGTACACAAACGCTAGACACTCAACGAGACACTGAATCACGAAGTACTGAATCTAGAGCGTAATTATTACCTAATTAACCAAAAGATACAACGCTCTTAACGCATTTCTCAATCAGGTACTATCCCGAAAAAGTTTTGTCTGATCATTAAGTCCTGCAAACGAAAGAATAGTCATCTGCCTAGCCTTTTACCAACTGTGTTGGGGTCGGCTTCTAGTCTAACCAGATGCAGCTGAATACCAGTATTTTACAAATAGCAACTGCCTATCTTACCTCTACAACCCAGATACTGGGTAAGACGATACCCCTTCGTTACACTGGTTGTCAGTCTTTCGGGCTTCTGACGACCCGAACGACTGTCAAATATCAACGGATCAAATGTGTGCTTTCCGTGGCACACACATCGAGGTGTATTTGATATGTAAAGATGGTCACCCATCCACGGACCAGCCCGCGGCAAGCGTAGCTTAACCTTATCGATCGACCCGTGCTGCTGTTATTACTGCTAAGTAATAACAGCTACCTCTGGAAATGACAAGAATATAGGGCAACATTTAAGTCCCAATAAAAATTCAAATGTAAAACATAAACTCATTTCACGTCAGCAAATCATAGTTCATTTACAAGTCCACTGACAAAGTCCTTAATCACTGTCAAAACAAATGGTTGGCTGTTGACGTGCAAACTGCCCTTAACTCGATCGATGGAGATAGTGTGCTTCAAAGGAAAGGCATTAAACGCGTCGTTAAATAGAAGTGCTTTTGTGCCACCTGCTTCGAATGTCCCGTATGTCTGTAATATTTGCGTTTCATATTTCAATGTATAACTGTTTGGAGTTAGTTGACACCTGGCTGTTTTCTGTGGGTTTTTGTCTTTTAGATATGAAAGGCGCATAATTTTCTGGTTTTACAGTAACCGAGAAGTAACAAGTGCTTAAATTATGCATGGTAGCATAGGACATCGACGCGCAAACTGTAACCATGTATTTAGCACAATGATTCTAGAAGAGCCGGTTAGGGATAGGTAATCAAAAAAAATCTGTCGTTTCATAGAAAGGTCATTGACCTACGCGGTCAAAATGTACTGAATAGTTTTTTTTTTCAGATGATTTATTTATACGCTAGGGATCTTCTAGAATCATGACAAGATCAGAACAAGCGCCGTCAGAGAGTATACATGGGCACTAGCCCATGTATACACTCTGACAGCGCTTCATTTCTCCAATCCTAGAGTCTAACACTAGATTGTAACAATGTACTTACTTGAACGAGTACCAGTATCTATAAAACCACAACAAGTGACTGCAATGGATGATAAAAAGACACAACGGATCACTAGGCGCCGACGCAGCTGACAAACTGGCTAGAAGAGTATCCAGCGCGTCGGTCTGTGGCCTCGAACCTATCGTGCCCGTCCCCTTTAACCAGCTACGCAACTGGTAACAGGATTTTGCCTACACGCAAGCGGAGAACTGGTGACCTCGACACCGGGCTTCAGGCAGTCCAGGGCAGCTTTGCTATCCTTGGATGGCAGTCTAACCAGACGTTTATTACGCCAGGACAGGACCGGCCTGTGCCTTGTGACGAGGACCATCACGGGACACTTATCGCTGAACAAACACTTAGGAATGACAATCCTACTGCAACTTTACACTCATCTACGCAGGGCTTGCATGGAGGCTGACGAAACCGTTGAACATGTGTTCTTTGAATGCACAGGCATCACCCACATTAGCCTGAATCTCTTGGGGCACCTAGATCTTACATAGATGTTCTTAACAGACCAGGAGATATAATCACCTTCTGAAAGGAGGTTGGCTGATTGAAATAACCACTGACGGCCGCCATAGCCCTTGCACAATGGTGCCCCTCAAGGACTAAGTGCGGAAACCAAACCCTCTAACATAGAAAATAGTCTCTTCTTTTCTCATCCGTAGAAACGACAATCCCATATCAGAAATCATTAGTTTTATCTTCTCGTGGACTCTATTCATCGATAGTCAGGACTATTTAACCTTATACGAGTATATATGTATTCAACTAAACAAACTCTTCTCCAATCTTTCCCAGTCGTAACCACAGGCCGGATCTTGCCCTTGAAATAAACCAGGGCTCATTAACAAGATATGATTAATATCAACTCATAAATAGTGACGTTGTCGGCAAGTCAAACGACTCCACACATGGTAACACCTTCCGAGAAATGGTGTCACCACACTCCGCCATAAATTAATTGGATACTTTTTATGAAGATGATTTACTAAGTATCAAGATTATGTTTCAAATCGAATCCGAACACACACACACACACACACACACACACCCGCACACACAGCTCGTGTTTGGCGAAGAAACATTTTAGTTGGGTAGGTCTGTACACACCTAGCAACTCATTGAAGAATACCTTTTTTCAAGAGTTTCTGCATCATAGCGGTTTATTTGTATGGTTTGAGTTCTCGTTATTTTGGTATGTTAGATACGACGCTATGCTTAAATCGCAGAGCAGTGGTGGCCCGGGGCGTGGTAACGGCTCCAACTTACGTGTTGCAGGTCTTGGGTTCGAACCAAAGCCGGTACTTTACTTTGTGTAAATTATTTCATTCACCACTACCCTCAACATGGTGAAGGAAAAACTCGTGAGAAAACCATGTCCTTCAACCAAAAATTCGAAGGCATATGACATCTACGTATCCGCACTGGGCCCGCGGGGTGGATTATGGTCCACTCCCTCTTACAGAGAGGAGGCCTATGTCTTATACTTAAATCGATAAGTTTTGGTCCAACAAAATTTTATCCACTGTCGTGCCATCGATATGACGGAGATATATCCTGTAATGTAACTGTTTCCATTCATAAAGTTTTTGCACTTAATAGTACACCCAGTACCTACATGTAGCGAGATACGATCTTTACAACACAAGTTACAACCTCAGACAAGACAAAGCTTCGTTGATCAAATCATGTTGTCAAAAAAAGATACGTTCATGCTACATTAAATAAAATCATTGGTTATGTACTCTATGTAATGAAAGTTCATTGTTTTATACAGTTAACAACGTTTTACAAAACATTAATATATAAGTCGACAGAATACTAAAACATTGTTGCAAAAAGCGGCGGAAACACAGGCAGTTTACAACTTTTTAACAACCCAGTCCGGTCGCTGTAAATCACATGGTTTAGTTTAGACCCCCTTCAGAAGTAATATCGACTTCTTCGAACTCACATTAATCTGCCATACTTCAATATGTGAAGGGAAACGTCGAGACACAAAAGAGAACGCATTTAGCAAACACTATATCTCATTTTGTACCTTTATTCGAGAACATGGTTTACAGCGGTCAACTCAAAAGAACGATGGCACAACTTCGAATTTCACTGACAGAAACAAAAGCAACGTGTGTCGTTTGTTTTTTGTTGTGTAAAGGCGACACGACTATTGGAGCTGTCAGAGTGCATCATAAAACGGTAGCTGCTATCATTCCCATAGTAGTGACATAGGTATAGCCGCGGCTGGAACAGGGAAGTATAGGAGCAGTGTTGCAATTGCATAAAATAATTTTCGAGTTTCAATTATCTGAATTACATAATGTATATTACATTTTCAAGGTGTTTCCTCGATAGTGCCAATGCGAAACTTAAATAGTGTTTTCCAGACAAATGAAAAAACTTATGAGAAGTAATAAGATTTTAAATATCTATATTCTACTGCATAATTAACATAAATTATAATTGATGGCTAAAAACACTAATCATACTCGATCATACATAATTATGTAATATACACTAATTATCACACCATAAATGGCAAACAGCACGCCTACACACCGCCCATTGCGTATCTACGCATTATTTTCAAATAAATTTAAATTCAAACAATATATCGTCCGACGCTGTTCGCCGAAGGGCAAATCTCCGTTAAAACGTATTCAGTATAACCGTGACGGTAGCTGTCAAGTTAAAATGTTTTAATTTAGTGGTGCGGTTCGTCACACGCGGCATATCCGCCATCCGCCGCGCCATTTGACACTCGCCGCGTTCCGAGAGGTGATAAATCTCTACACAACGCGGCGGCACTAATCACGGAAATGAAAACAACCCTTCACTTGACTCGTTTACATTTAATGTTCCGCTTAAATGACAGCGCTAAGTCGAGCGCCTGAAGAAATTAATATTTGAACTTCAAATAATGATTTAGAGCACACTCCGGCAGACGTACTTACAAATAAAATACTTTTTGGTACACCAAATCCGACCCTTTGTCGCGATAGACGTCAGCGCGGAAAACAAACAATTTATCTATTTCCTCGTGCGTCACACGAAGATCAAACACTAGTTAATAAAGAGGCGAGGTGCCGACGACGCCAATAAAGTCAGGGGGCGTCGAGTTCGCACACACGCCGCCGACGAGCGGATTTAAAATTTGTAAATACGCGCCTGCCGCGAATACGACTCGTCTTTTTGTGACGTGATATAATAATGACAGCAAATTGCTGATGGGGTTCAGTCCTCGTACTGTATTTAATTTACTTTGACTTGCACGTAATCAACAAGAACTTCAAGCGTAATTAAAAAGTTAAAAGCTTGTTGACAAAGGACAACAAAGTCTTCTTCTATAGAATGTTACGACATGAAACTCATCAATACTTTTGATGAAAAAATAAAGGTCACAGGGCGAGATATTGTTTGCAATTCAAAAAGATGATGCAAATTAGCGCATCTATTCAGTAAAATGAAAACTGTGCTCTGTCATTTGACGGCGCTTAGGGGAGCTTTTCAATCAGCCCTCGTTTGGAGACTTTAAGTATTAAAGCAATCTCGTATTGCATCACTTTATTAGTTTGTGCTTTATTTTGTCCTTTTGATGTTGGAAAGTAATCGGGCTTCTTTGTGTTTACAGTTTATTGATGCTAATTTCGCTTTCGTAGTCAGAGAGACTCGCAGCATATAATTTGGAAAATATCAGTAGTGTACTGTGTAGTAGAGTAACAGATACATAGTAAATTGTTGGCATTACCCTCGGCTTGCACACATCATTAAGTTTTAAAAGAAAGTCGGAAACGTCTGAAACTCATTACCATGGCTCTACATTCTGCGGTGATATAAGCGGAATAGGAATGAGTTGGAGGATACGACATGAATGACAAAGTGGATGCAAATGTGAGCTTTGTCGGCGAGCAGCGAGTCGCAACCACCCGATCAAACGGCGGCGGAACGATCCGTAACCTCTAACCGACGCTCGGTATTTCTTTTCATGTACTTTAATTGAAAGAAAGTTGTGACATTTGTTATGCACCATGTTTTACTTTCAAAAGTCTTCTATCCCTACACGAGTTGAATATACTTATGCAGGAAAGACCAATCGCATCCCTTATTTATTTATTTTATATAGTACACACATACCTACAAATAAACAAGAAGAAAGGAACAGAAAAATACGTACAGAGGTGATACTTCCCTTTTACTCTTTCAAAGTTAGCTTTAGCGTTTCTGAGTACATAAAAAGATCTCAAATGGTTATATCTATTGCGTATGCAGACAAACTATACCAAATAAATTCAAGGTTTTTTTTTAAAGGAATTCTTTTCATTTGGAGCTACAACGAGCTACGGCGTAGCACCTTAGGTAAATAACAAATATAATTTTCGTGTAAACTCTTACATAGCATGATGACTTAGAGGCGTTTATGGGATATTGACCGAAGAAGGAAACACACTGAAGAGTCAAATGCTGCGGAGGACACCTTTACCCAGCTGTAGGACAATACAGATTGAAAAGTCAAAGGTACCTAGTAGTGATGTTCCGGATATGCGTATCCGGGGATATCCGCGGGAGAAAAACGATCCGTATCCGAATCCCAATCCGTTACATTTTTGACGGATCCTTTGCGTATCTTTTACCTTATTAATAATTCCAAATTGCACTACTAAACTTCTTTGTAGATATTTTTTTACTCGTACAACAAACACAAATGTTATCTATGCTACCCAGTGTCACACTACACCAAAACCAATAAACTATTAACAAAACAAAAGAAAGAGCCGCGCAACATAAGTCGAAACATGTTCTGTCATGCAAAGCGTCAAGTGGCGTCAATAATCGTTTTAAGGTCACGCGCACCGACACCGATTGAGTAAGAAAGTTAATATCCGTATCCGTATCCGCGGATCTTAACGCCAATTATCCGTATCCGGATCCGGATCTGCGGATCTACATTTTTAATGATCCGGCACATCACTAGTACCTCGGTTCTCATGAGAACAATATCTCGAAGAACAGTCTACTTATTTAAAATAAAAACTTTTTCAAAAAAAAAAAAACAACCGACTTCCGGAAAAACACTACAAAGTGAAGTTTTTCCGGAAGTCGGTTGTTTTTTTTAAGTTTTTATTTTTCCCTTTTTAGCTATAGTACACACCAATTCGAAATTTCATCATCCTTGGGGTCAAAACATTGCATATTTATGCGATAGCAGCAATCGCGGTTGATTTGCTGTCATTTTTTGAAGAGTTCCGTTGTCTGTCTCCGAAACGCATCATCACATCCATATGAAATTTATATGGGACCATTTCGTAATAAACCCCTTTCAAACAAAAAAGAATTTTACATATCCGTCTATACACCGTGACATTTTAGTCGTCTTAAAAGGTGGTCCACTCAATGTATCCCACATTAAATACCAACAGGCGCCATTAACAAATTGGTACCATTAATTAAGATAAAAGGTACCTACTGAGAAAAATAAATAATGCTTTAGAATTATGAAACACCCTGTTAATAATGTTTACGTATCAAACGGTAGAAGATTTCTACCTACCTACCATAATATCATTACATTTCATCATTTGTTCCATCTCCATAACAGGCTGTTCAAAACTACATCATGCGTCTTAGTGAATGATATATTTTTTTAAATTATTATTAATATGTCCAAAAATATTTTTTTTTTATAATAAATGATTAGTAGGTAGTCATTGCATACATGAAGTGGTCTGCCGTTGTAAGACGACTAAAATGTCACGGTGTATATGACGGAGTTGTGCCCGAACATACATTAAAAAAAAATTAAATTATTATTAATATGTCCACAAATATTTTTTTTTTATAATAAATTATTAGTAGGTAGTCATTGCATACATGAAGTGGTCTGCCGTTGTAAGACGACTAAAATGTCACGGTGTATATGACGGAGTTGTGCCCGAACATACATTTAAAAAATGGTCAAAAATACATATAAACATGACGAATTGATAGCCTCCTTCTTTTTGAAGTTGGTTAAAAAACATCCATAATTACGGTGTTGATCTCGTAAATTGTAGCAAGGCGCCGCTGTTAATGTATTTGTAAAATTTACACCAGCATGGCAGATTTTTTTAACGTGTGACTGTAGTTAATGAATGTCGTGTGTCAGAGCAAAAACTGGAATACCGAAGGACTAAAATAAATCACTCAGTTGTGTGTGTCGGGACCTTTAATTAATTATGTGAATTCCTGTCGCTGAACCCTGAATAAGTGTCGTTTAGTTCCAAGTTTCTTGACAGCGGAAGAAAGGGAAGGATATAACTTATACATCCTTTTTAATGTAGATATTATTTGTGTATTCAGTTTTTATTTTAAGCTGGTATACAATATTGGGCGTTTCATCTTTCAACTAATTGACACAGAACTTCGTCCAACATGTTTTTACATTTCTGTACCAGTCATTGTACTGATACAATGACTGGTAAATATGATCTTTTTCAGGTCAGTTTCTGAAAACTGACCTGAAAAAGATCATATTTATAACTAAATAAAACACATCTGAAAGCTTATTCAAGCTTTTAAATAAGACACTACAATAGGGTATTACACTCATTTTTGAAAATTGTCTTAATTAAATCCTAGAGTGCTAAAAAACCTCTAAAAAAATACTACATTTTATTTAATTGATTAGTGCCATAAAAATGCATTTAAATTTTACATTTTCAAATTTCGCGCATAATTTGACGAAAACGCTGGACGCAGTGGACGCCATTATGCCCTGTAGGTATGACGTCAGTTTGCTAAAAACAAATGCGCTGATATTTTATAAGAAAATTGTTTATAATAAAAAAATGAGTTATTTTTCTACTTATCGTTGGTTTGCTGTTCCTGAATACAAAATGTCATTTAAATAAAAATTACTTTGGTTACGAAAACAATAAAAGTACAAAGTTGCTCAGTTGACATGCCGTATGACGTAATAACATGGCGGCTACTATTTCATGGTGTTCAAAAACAGATTAAAAAAAACTGAAATCTTTAAATTGTATTTTTTTTTTTTTGTTTCATGAACTAAAACTAACATTTTCCGACTGCATTCTGCCCATGCTATCTCAATAATATATTTTTAGATTTTTTCTCGTATAGAGAGTAAAATACCCTAAGTCGCTCCACCGTGTCTGTGTATTTGCATGCGGTAAACTCAAAAACTGCCGAACGGATTTTCATACGATTGTCATTAATAGACGGAGTCATTCATGAGGAAGGTTTATGTGTATAATTAATTAAAGGTTTTGTGTAAATTGGCTGAAATATGACGACGATGGTTGAAGATATTGAAAAAAAACTAACTTAACTGGCGTGTGCCCCGCGCCGGGTAAAACAATAGATTTCGTTAAATGACAACAATCTATTACGGCATCCACACGGGCGAAGCTGTGGGAAAAAGCAAGTTATGTATAAATGTTAAAAATATTTTTAAATTTAAGCCCTTGGTCCCGGCTGTCATTTTTACATCTTTGACAGTCGTTGCGGGTCGTCAGAAGCCAGAAAGTCTTACAACCAGTCTTTCCAAGGAGATTACAAGTATTTTAGTTACTGGGTTTTGGAGGTCAGATAGGCAGTCGGTCCATGTAAAATACTGGTATTCAGCTGCATCCGGTTAGACTGGAAGCCGACCCTAACATAGTTGGGAAAAGGTTTAGCAGATGATGACTTAAGTACATTATGAACTCATCTAATATTAGTTAAACAGATTACAGCAGTTAGTTTCAAAAAGTTCGTGCCCACCATTTCTTGATTACCAAACCATCAAGGTGATTACACAAATACACACTCATAATTAATAATGGGAATGAATTAACAACTTGAAACTGTTTAATGGGTGATTTATTACTAAGTAGGTATTATAGAAATCAATACCTTAGTTCTGTGAACCGTTTTTAAAGTTGGAATAAAATGTGCAACAATCTATGAATGGAAATAAAACATGAATAGAGTATTAGCTTGTGGCAACTTTATATGCGTATTGTTAGCGAAAAGTGTTAAGTTTCATAAATCCTAAAATTGCGGTGGGCGTGAGCGTCGACGTCTGCGCACGCGCTGCCGGATGCGGAAGTCTGTAATTACGTCGCTATTTTGCAAAAATGTCTCAATCGACCCTCGACAGATGGCGCGCGACCCGAATTGTTCAAACATTCTCTGAATAGTTCAGCTGTTTGTGTGACTCTGCACCGCCCATTCCTATTCTTCATTACAACCTGGTGACAGTCGGTGTAACGGTAGCTACATGGCCGCTTATTTATACGAAAAGGCTCCCTCTCGCTTTCAAACAACCAAAGGTAGGTACTTAAAAAAATATGAACCGATAACAAACAGAACATTAAATCAAAATAAAAGGCCAAATCTATCAATATCACCTTTCTGCCATCCGTTAAATTAATAAACACGACAAATTCAGCGGCTATTGTGCACCTACGCGTACATATATATCTAGCGATATATTGAACACTTTTGTTCAGAGCCGGTCCGGTGCGAATAAAATATGAATAAAATAAATTGTTGAATGTCTTTTTAATAAAGAGCTTATTGTTTTATCGGATAATGGAGGGCCCATTGTGGCGCGGCGCCGCCCAGGTTTATTCCCGGGACAATGCACAAATAATAAATAGACGTATTTTATTCGTATTTTCTGCGCTCGGTCGCTTCGCCGTTGTTCCTGTAATTGGTGACCAAAATAAATTAATTGAATTAGATCGCTCCAGAAGAGCTGACACGTCGGTACCGTTAAATGTTTGGACGTACCTTAATTAAAAGCTTTGCAAGTCAAGTCGTTTGTGTTAATTTAATAACGGCTTTGTTTTTCGAACGTGTTGGGAAAATATTGGGATGACTAGTAGGTAGGTAGGTATACACGAGTAATGAGACCATCTAGACGGGTAGGTTTTTTTGATACCTATAACTATAAAGCTTCATTTCTGGAACGTCATGACCATGACTCAAGATTTTTTTCTGAATAGGAATATAAATATGACCCATCTATCGTAATTCATAACACAATTTTGGTAACCAAATTACAAGCAGTTGGTTTATCTTCATTTTCAGGAGTAAGAATTTATTACATGATGCAAGTTTCTGGCCTGAAGCATACAATGAAATTGAAGCAAAATTTGTCGAAATTAATGACACTTTAATATTAAGATATTTTTCGTAAACTGGCCTATTATGTACCACAAGCAATTACATCGCACAAAGTAAATCAGGCTTAAGAATCTACCCGTAAAACTATACTTTTTATATTCATTTTGTTCCAAATCAGGAGATGGCGGGATGAGCTAGACTCCTTCAACAAGAACTGGTCCTTAGCAGCTTGAAATAGAGAGAAATGGAAGGAGGGTTGAGGGTCTTTGCTCTGCCGTGGGACATCTTTTACGACGGCTTTTAATAATATAATATGTGGATACAGCAGTCATTGAGCCAATAGTCGTGACTGCCAATGGCATTATAGCCAAGAGCCTCGACCAACACCTCAGGAAGCTCTCGTTAGGCAGCTGGATCAAAAGTTTGATCCAGAAAACAGTACTACTGGACACGGCGCGTAAGGAGGTTCCTCTCTCAGCAGCCCTGACGACCGGTAACTTGGACCCTGTTCCCGATACCGGTGCGCTACTATTTTTTATAATTTTAAGGGTTTTTACACATATTTTTTTTATTCGAATATTTTAACATATAATTTATATGTATGTTTCAACTAAATAAAGGAGACAATAATACATTGTTCGATTAATTATAAGATAATAGTTCAATATGAATGTCCAATACAATGACTCATGTATTTCCATGAATTGATGTTGACTAAGCATTCGATTAGCTCGAGACATATTGATGTTAATTGAGATCATTTAAATTGATAGTTTCAAGCAACTTTATTATACCTAGATACACCCACTGTTGGTAACGTGAGTATAGAGAGAGATAATAAATACAAATAATATTGTATGTTGTTAATGTACTTAGTGCAGTGAATAATTAACTGCATCTGGTTAGAATGGATCCCCTCATTCAATAAAATGTAAGTTCAAAACTTAAAACCGACTACTGAAACATCACACTCTAAAAAGTAAGAAACAAGAAAATATGGCTCATTTAATCGTGGTCTTTTAAGATAAGATAATATTTATTTGCATAAACATGTGTCATACATACAATTAAAGACTTGCATGCAAGATGGTAACAACAACAATAACAAGTACAGACAGACATATTTGCCACATGATGTGATGTGCAAATGTCAACAAATATTTTTAATTAAGGAGAACCTAGTCGCAGGCTCGAACTCACTGAAGGTGGTGGGCCTGGCTAAAAAGCACGCTGTCTCACCAGGCATCGTGCCCAACAGAGGTAGTATCAATGATGAGCAGTTAGACGCTAGTCTACATTCACAACATTATTGAGTGTACAATCTGTTGTACTCTAAATGATCCTGCATCTCGTAAAAAATTAAGAACAGTCCTTCGGAAGATCGGGTTTTATGAAAAAAACCACTGCGTAAATAAATAACCAATAAAGTTTATTGAACTTTTCGATATTTGAGCTTTGTCGGTACCGAATTGGTTTTTCAGATTTTAGACTTTACTTAAACACGCCCAAAGTTAGATAAAATTAGCAAGAAAAATGAATCTTTGTTGGCTCCTAACTTTTCAATTACTTTTTATTTTAGTATTCTGTTTCCGTACAGACAATATTAATAATGAGACAAAACCATACCATGTTTAATTTTTGATGTACATTGTCGAACAGTGGAGTAATACACTCCCGAAGTTTGTATGGGAAGAATGTGGACTAGATTCACCTTAAAACATTCTCTTAAAATAACAATTAGTAATTAAAGAATATCTTGTAGTAGGTAATATTGTAATAAATTAAAAATAACAAAAAAGTCAAACAGAACATCAAAAATAAATTATTAAGACTACCTAATCTAAATA
Source organism: Polymixis lichenea (assembly GCA_949091785.1). NCBI lineage: Eukaryota > Metazoa > Arthropoda > Insecta > Lepidoptera > Noctuidae > Polymixis > Polymixis lichenea. Next base: position 9,411,124 of record OX420938.1, on the reverse strand, counting down.
CAAATCTTTCCTCTAGGAACTCGTTAATGTAAGAGTATGCCTTATTTACTAAGGGTCTGTTTCACAATGTACCGATAAGTTCTGCACAAGTTTCGAATAAGCTATTTGTTACTTATTCGTAGGATAAACACAATTATTGCGTTTCACGACTGTCAAATAGCGTTATGTGTGACATAAAGTCCAACATAAGTTATAGGTCAGACGAAGTGGCAAATAACGCATTTATCTTAAACATAAGTAGTGTGTTTGACAGTTAAAATTAAATAACATTGCCTTTCTATCGTTCGTGTTGTATTTATATTATCTATTTACGTAAAACAAATTTCGCGTAAGTTTTACCTACAAGCATAAGTTACATCTTTATTACCAGAAAGGAATCAGCGTAGTGTTTTATTTTAATAACCTTGGTAGACTACTTATAACGACAATGGACATTTTTGAGACTCTTGAAGATGAGTTTGATGAATATTTTGATAGCCTCACAATACCATGCAGGAATCCTGTGTATCGGGAAAGAATAAACTATATGGAGACATTAGACGAAACGGACTTTAGGGCGCGCTTCAGACTTACTAAGAAAGCTATGCTGTTTGTGTTTTCAATTATTGAGAGAGCAATATCAGTCACTACAGAAAGGTAAGTAAGCACATACCTAACCCACAATTTGCATTTTTTTTTATAATGGCACGCCTCCGTCTAGCTTTAGATAGGTATACCTGATCTAACTCAAACTATGTTTTTTTTTTTCAGGAATCGGGCTATAAGGCCGATTACTCGCCTACTTTTAACATTGAGGTTTTACGCGACGGGAAGCTTTCTCACAGTAGTAGGTGATTTCTCTGGTGTCAGCAAAGCTTCTGCCAGTCGCATTGTCTACCTGGTTTCACAAGCTATTGCACGATTGCGTCCGGAGTTTATCAAATTTCCAACCAACACAAGAAATCCAGCAAGAGTTTTATAATATAGCTAAATTCCCAAGACTTATTGGTGCTATTGATTGTACCCATGTTCCTATAAAATCTCCAGGTAAAAAATAAATTATATAATTATGTCATATGAATAAACCTACTAAATATATAATACTTTTGTACCCAGTACCTATTTATCAAACTATGTATCTGTATTATATGATTAAATAAAACTCCTGTGTTTTATAAATTCTGTTTTCATTATTTTCAGGTGGAGACAGTGCAGAAGACTGGAGAAACAGGAAGTCACAATTTTCTTTTAATGTACAAACTGTAGTGAGTGCAAAGTTAAAGATCTTGGACATAGTGGCTAGATGGCCAGGCGCAGCACATGATCAAACAATATTTAATAATTCTTTTATAAAGCAACAACTTCTAAATGGAGAATTTGGAAACTGTTTGGTTGTCGGTGATAAAGGATATGAAAATACTTCATACCTACTTACACCACTACAAGTTCCCATGACTCCAGCAGAACATCTGTATAATGAGTCCCAAATAAGAAGCAGAAATGTAGTGGAAAGAAGCTATGGTGTTTGGAAAAATTGATTCCCCATTTTGTCAAAAAAAAAATTGTTGTCTGTATCTCGTGTACAGGCCGTAATAGTGGCATGTGCAGTATTGCACAACATTGCAATAGATATGCGAGATGATCATTTTGAAGTCATCCACCTAGTAGATGAGCCAGATGAACATGATGTTGTGAATCAAAGTAGACTAGAAAATATGGGGGATGCAACAGTGCGAAGTAATTTAATTAATGATTATTTTGCTTCATTACTATAATAAAAATAGTCATTTATTTCAGATTTAGCAAAAGATTAAAAAATATGGCAGGTTTATGATATTGTATATGTATTCTGTGTTAAGTTATAAAAATAAAAAAAGGATTAATTTTCAAATTTATTTAAAAAGTATTTTTTTTCCAACGCCCACATTTCTCTTTTGTGCTCCCTTTCTTCCTCCTCGAAGTCCCATTTCTTTTTTTTATTTAGTAATTCTTCCTCTTCCAAGGCCCTTTGCCTTCTTTTATTTAATATTTCTTCCTCCAAAATCTGCTTTTGCAACTCTGCAATTTCTAATTTTGAATTTGCTTCTCTTTCGAATGGCCTTTTCATCTTCTCAGCAGCTGAAACAAGATTTTTATTTATTTTGAACATTGGTAAAAATTACACAAGCTAGTATCAATATCATTATTTTGACCCATACATGTCTCAGTGCAGGACATACGTAGGTCTCCTCTGGGAGTTTATGTCCACGTTGCTACATGCTAAGACTAATCAAACTGGGTTTTAATAGCTGTCAGTGGTTCTACCATTACATCACCAACTCTGGTTAAATCAAGTTATGTTGTGCATCAATATAAATTATCTAAATAATAACATAATCTAAGCACTTTGTTTATCCTAATGCTAATATTAAAGGAACTTACATAAAGCAGGATGTTTTTTGGAACGCAGAGATTTTGGCTTCCAATTAGTCCACTTCTCGTCATTGGCAACTCTTTTGGGTGCAGTATGTTGACCTGATATTTAAAAAAAGGTGAGATCATGATGAAGGTATTCTTATCAACAATACTAAATCACAACAGGAACACTACTTACTTATCTTTTTTCTTGATGATCGTTCCTCATCAGAGTCGTCATTTTGTGTAGGTTGATCTTCAACTGAAAACCAAAAAGTAGGGAAGTTTAAAATGGGTGAAAAGTTAGTTGGTTGTAGTAGAACTGGGCTTTACTTCACAATAACTTACTCATGTGATGCTCATCTGCATCCACTGGTTCAACACATTTATTTTCTGCGACAATCTCCGTTATTTGAATATTTTCTGTTAAAAATATGTCTTGGCTAGGTTGTGTTTGTATAGAATCTGCAACATAAAGAAAATTATATAAGGAAGAGAAGGGGTGGGACAAATGTATTCTGTTCGCCATAAGGCTGAATAAGTTAATTCACTTCTATATAAAACACAGATTGGCCAGTTAAATTGATACACTAGTACACAACTAATAACAATTTAAAATTTGAGATCTTACCGACATGATCGGAATCAAATTCACTCTCGATTCCATCCACAGACAACAATATCATATCTTTAACCTTTTCCTCTATAGGCGTCAGAGGGGGAGCAGCACTAGGTCCCCCTCCTGTGCGATATGTTTCAGCACGTATTAAAGCAGCCTTTTTCCTAGTTGTCCGTTTAATACCTTCGTATTTCGCTTTTAAAGTTTTAGCACTCCGAAAGTTCGTACCGCTTGTGCTATTAAACAATGCCTCAAGTGTCTTCCAGCACTGCTCTTTTTCGTGCCAAGTAACTGCGTCACTCTTTTTATTTTCAAAAATATTTTTATGTTGAGCAACAAGTGAGGTTAGAAGCTCAACTTCTTCCCGGCTGAAGGTTAACACTTCGTTCACGTTTTGGTGTCGTCATTTTAAACCTTATGAGTATTTAGAGAAATCACTGTGCACAAAATGTATTTAGCAAGTACACTTAGATCGCAAGAATAACAGAACAAACAGAAACACACAACAAATTAACGAAACAGTATCTAAAAAATACCACGGTATTAGTGACTGTCAATTGTCATTGTCAAACAACATCTCGGTTCGTTACAAGCAATATTCAATAACCATCAAATCGTTTGTATAAGTTTTTTTATAGAACATTAACCGTTATATGAATAATAACTAATTATATCAAAATATTAAAGTAAAACAATACTTTTCGTGTACAATAAAATAAATGTATAAGTAGTTTGTGTTAACTTTCTCTGTATTTAATGAAATGACATCAAGAAACGGAACGTATGTTTATGGTGTTGCCACCGCGCTTCCGTATAGGTCCCAGATAGTTATGTGTCAGATAAAATAAGTTTGTGAAACGCAAAGTTTCTTATTCAGAACTTTTATCATCCGAATAATTTATGTGTAACATAGCTATTTGGCACTTTATCCGTACATTGTGAAACAGACCCTAAATATGTCTTAAGTTGTCTTTTTAAGTGCAAAATTATTAAGCTCCTTCCAACTTTTAGGCAACTTATTGTAGACAAGAGCCATACGAAAAACAATTTTGCGCATAAGTGCTCATCTGAAAGCCGTGGTCGTATACATATTTGCTCTAAAGCGTAATTTTTCAGTAATCGGGTTTCAGCTTTTGAACCCTTTTAATTGATACCAGACAATTTATTATTAGAGTGCCTTATTCAGTTTAATGTGTGTGATACCTATAACCAGGGGACGACCAAAACGCTTCCAACGATACTAATTTGTCAAATTATGATAAGTAGTTTAAAGTTATGCGGGGACAGATGAACATGCATACATACGGGTTAAAATCATGACCCGCCTTTTTGCTTCGCCGTAATCGGGTAAAAAGAGATTCTCTACCTGCTCAATAATGTAGGTATTTTCCTGTGCCTTTGGTCAAATTGACTACCAACTTAATTTATCCGTATAACTACCCCAATCACAACTGTCTTCTTTGATGAAATGGATATATTATAACACAACAAATTGATGTAGGGTATACATTTTCTTAACAATTATCTTCTCTAACTTAACAACATCCCTTTAAGTCTGATATCCTGTCCAGAAACTACATTCGTGACCATTAGGTAGATATACTCGATATTTGCTACTAGGTATGTGGTATTAACAATATCTTGTCATGCAGTAGGAAACATTATTTAGTAATAGCACCTTCTTTAACCTATAATCTTTTTCAAGTTCACCTTAAAAACATCACCCAAATATGAGTTAATCACACAATAATAAAAACACACTTTTGAAATATTTAATCATAACAAATAAGTCTATTTTCACAAAGTAATCTATTTTTTTATTTTTTCGTCAACATGTTTTAAGCTGTTATATATTTCTAACATGTTATTATAACACCATCTAGCGGCGAGTAGGGGAACTTACAAGAGCTTTGCAGAGCTTAGAGACAGCGTCCATGAAACCAATTTAGTTAAATATGTAAGTAGGTATAAATAAACATAATTAAGGAGTAAATACGTCTAATAAATAATTGTGAGGTTTTTACAGCATATTATTTAAATAATTCAATAGTTTGCGGTTAGAAACAAAACCGTTTCCACGACAGTTTGATAACGACCGGAACCGAAACTTTCTACCGTTCGCAGGGCTCTTTGTGTGGCGTACTTTCTTATTTCTTTATAAACACGTAATTACCATTTAAAAAATTAAACGGTGGTAAGTAACAAAAGCCAGTAGCGGGGTACAGTCGGGTTGAAAAGCGTAGGAAGTAATTAGGGCGCGGCAGATGGCGCGCGGGGCGCCTTGTCCGCGGCTGTAACCGCAACCGCTTCTGTCCTGTCCGTCCACATACGAGAACAGAACTCTGCACTTGTACAGGCATGTGCAATGCTCTGTACCTATACGTGCTTTGCCTGCCTTATGCGAAAAAATACAAATTAATCGAAGTTAAATTGCAGAGTTATTAACATTTTTCTTTCTGCTCATCCTGTCCCTAACGAGTAGGTAGGTAATATTATCTCAATTAAGTAATAGGTTTCTAGGTCTATTCGTAGATACTTACCAAACATAATGGTAACATTAAAATATTATGATCTCCTACAATTCCTACTCATATTATAAATGTGAATGTTTGTATGTTTGGATGCTTAGATGAACACCCAAAGATTTTTGTTACTGAATTACGCAAAAATGATAGAACGGATTTGGATGAAATTTGGCGCATATATAGCTTATAACATGTATTAACACATAAGATACTTTTACGTTCCCGTGAGATAGGTAATTTTCAAAAAAGGCTAGTGTTAAAAAAATATTGCAGGATTTGGAACGTAGCTAGGTAGGTATACCTAACACGATAAAACAAACATTTCGGAATACAATTTTCATAACATAAAATTGGAGATAATAAAATAGATGATCTTTGTTTAAGTATAATAGTTTATATAGATTTTTTGAGGGGCCTCTGGCTAAGTAATGACAGCTGCACGGATCGATCGATCAGGTTAAGCTACGCTTGCTGCGGTTGGTCCGTGGATGGGTAGCTATCATTACATACCAAGACCCCTCCGTGCCTCGGAAAGTACGTTAAGCCGTTGGTCCCGGCTGTCATTCGTGGATCTTTGACAGTCGTTACTTCAGAAGCGCGACAGTTTGACAACCCAGTCTTACCAAGGGGTATCGTGTTATCCAGTAACAGTCGCTCCATGTAAAATACAGGTATTCAGCTGCATCCGGTTAGACCCGAAGCTGATCCCAACATAGTAGGGAAAAGGCTAGGCAGATGATGATGATCTTTGTTTATATAAAAACAAAGTATCTAAGTATAAGTAAGCAAGGATGTATACAAAGCAGTGTAACTTCAATCTGCTACAGTTGTACCTCAAATTATTCGTACCTCGCGGTGAAGCTAACAGTTGCGACACGAAACAGCCTAATTTTGTAATGAAGACATAAAGCTTAGAACTTAATGTTTGCTGCCTAACCACAAATGGCGGTCGTTTTCAAATAAAACTGTCTTGCGCTAATATTTGAAAGAATAACTTATTTTGCGGCTAAGTTTATGGAGCTTAAAGACTTTTGGCAAAACGTTTGAAATATCGAGAATGAGTCATTGTAAAGGTAAAACATACCTACCTGTCTAGAAAAAATAGGACTCTCAGAAAATACTGTAAAGGTTGTCTGCAAAAGTCGTTCCGAACTAAATAGAATCACATGTACATGGAATCTGAGTATCGTAAATCTTAAATAAATAGTCCAAGTAACGAAAACCGACAGATTTATTGACTTCGTACAAACATGCTTCGAACTTCAAAGTGTTTGAACAAATCGACAAACAAGCAAAAAGTTCAGTTGCAGTAAACAAACTGGTTGGACTGTTCGAGGACAAACATGAGCCCCCTGAGTGTTATATAAATAGTTATATATAGGTGCTATTGACTAAAGGGATGGTTCGATATTTGTACGGCATCGTTTATACGAATTTAAACATAGGTTTTTTACCAGTTCACAAATTCCTAGGCAGGACGACAGAATTTCTGTTTAACTACGTTTTTAATCAGAATAGGCACCAGCCAAAAATGAAAAAAATATTTGACTTTGGAATAAATAAGAATGATATTAAGATAATAAGTTTATTATCTATACATATAGTCTATATATAAATTGGTAATCCAAAAAGTAGCAAACTACCTTAACCATAAAAACTGCATTAGGTCTACCATCAATTAAATACGCCTTAAATCGCAAGGATATTGTTTACGTCACAAAACAAGCATAATCCCTCTAAATAACAAACAACAATAGTTCAATACGTCTCACTAATGTGACAAAATGCCGAAAATTACCCTCATTATTGATGGGAACTAACGAACAATGTCAATGCAAGCCCAAGAGCCAAGCAGCTGGTGACATACTACTCGCGACCGCCGCTCTGCCCATTCTCTATGCCTTTTTGACTTTGATTTATGAGGTTTTTATGCCCTATTCAACCGTCACGGTTACTTTAGATTTTATTCCAGTGTCACACAACAGGAGAATGCAATTTAAACTTTTCAGTAAGACTGATAAAGTCCAATTTTAAACGTAACGAAAGTACAAAGCGTAGCGATCCGCGAAACATTCACAGTTGCGCTTACGCAGAGTATCGCTACATCATCTCTTAATAGTAGGGGATGAAGAGAGGGTTTTTATTTAATTTTCACAGTAATTTGCTTTTGTAAGGGAACAATAATGTTATTGTGCAGTTCGATTTTAAAGCAAATATGTGTAAGTTTGGAGGGATTACCAGGGACACGGTTCACACCCTCTTTAATAGGCAAATACTAAATATAGGTAAATGTACTTTTAATTAGTTAAATAAACTTGCAGAAAGTGATCTTACTAAGTATACTCAACCCACTTGAGGGATGATTAAGAAAAATTAAGTACCTAATAGAAACTCTAGCCAGCACTTTTGAATTTTATTGGAGAAATACCTACAAGTTCACTTATTTAAAACACGTTTTATGTTTAGTAGATTTAGATTTGGCCAAATAAAACTTATTTAAGTAGTAATGTGGCTAGTTTTAACTGTGGGTATGTACCCAGTACTAATAAGTAAAATAAAACATAAAGAACGTAAGACTTTGGACCTATTGCATAAAGTATCGCTATATATTTTTTGCATTTCATATTGACAACAGCATTCCAAGCATTTTTTTCGCCTCACCATTTTGCTATAGCACTATGATCTACCGATCCATTTTATTTGCCTTCTTTCGAAATTTCATTCATGTATTCCACACAATACACAAACCAAACATTTATCGGCGACATACGTTTCGAGACAAACATTCCCATTTATCATATCATAAAATCGTAAAACGAAGACTCACGACCCACGGAACATAATAAAACCGATTTGCAATTCTGTTGAGGATAGAAGTGAAAATGATAGCTGACAAAAGTCATTGGGAAGATTCGTGTCGCATTGTGCGGGAGATAGTACAAAAGTGTACCACGCTGCTTCGGTAGCCAACAATGCGGCGGCAACCGAGAGGGGCAATTTGTCAGCATCGACAATACCGCTCGACATATTGACCATTATTTATGGAGCTTTGTGAAATACGCTCACGGTTTTATTGCGGGAACAATTTTACATCGTGTATTACACGCGATGACGTTTCAAACACTTTGTTGCAACCGACTTGTTTGTCCGCAGCACTTATAAAATATGCCCATCATGCATTTTATTTGTGGAGCAAGAAAATGTTTCTAATTATTGTCACAAAAAATAGGAATTACGTTCCTAATGAGTGGGTGTTGTTATACGCCTCGAGTGATTATTATTGGGAATAAAAAGCATGGCGAAATGGATTTGTACGGGTATGTTGGTTAGTGTTCTTTATTCGCGGGCAACAATCGTTGAGGCGGGTCTGTGCCGCCCCGGCCGCCCCCTCAGCTGCCGCTCTTTGTGCAACACGCGTCGTGCTGCTACTACTGCCTGAATTATCAGCATCCATTAAAAGCGATTATTGCTTTGATGCACGCGACTAATATTACAAATTAATTTTATTGTGGTCAAACGGTCCAGGCTGAATCGAATACCAAGGAGAAAAAAACTTAAGAAATGCCGTTGAAAGAAGTTAGGAACGTTTAAACGAACTTTTTATTTCCTTGAAATCTTACTCGTTCACTGCTGGATATTCCAATCAATAACATAAGAGAAGCAAGCATTGCCAGCACATTAACACTTTAATGCAAATAAAACCCTACAATTTATAACAGTCGAAGTGAACAAAACCACAAGCAAAAACTTTTGGACCATGTTTATTAACGGTAATTTGAATTATACGTTGCGGTGCTATGTCACCGCATCGATTGCGTGTCACGCATCAGTTAGGTTCCGCACCAACACAGACGGACGGATGGTGTTGAATACAAATGTTGGATCCAACTGTAGGCGGATCACTCCACGTTTTTACACACTTTGTGAAAGAACAAATGGCATGTTTCGTCCACACCCACAAACAGAATGCAGTCATTAAATACTAATACGCTTTCATATTATTTGCTAATTAATATTATAAAATATCTACAGTATCTTTCTTGTGAGTTTGTGCGGTTAATTTGAAGAGCTTAATCAGCTTAATGTCTACTTGTCTAGTAGGTAGATCTCTCTTCCATTCGCGTTGCCTGATGAATATATTTTTCACTTGTTTAGTACAATAACCTATCATTATTCTAGTCAATAAACAACACACAAAAAGTGACTACAGTAGATTGAATTTCAGAGAATTCGCCATCTAAAACTACCTTCATAAAAACAAGAAAAGCGCCATCTCGCGGTGAGTAGCCGATCTTGCGCTATTCAACACCGAAGTTGTCTAATTTTATGCAAAATTTTGTATAAGTAATTTGAACTTTATCAAGGCTACATTCATTCTTCAATGTTAATTTTATATATTTCTGAATATTTATATTATTTTTCAGTGGCAAACATGACCATTTTTGGTAATTCATTCACATTTCAGGCTATAGGTAACCGACGAATGTTATAGGTACAGCAAATACCTAAGTAGGTACCGACCTATGTTCCAATAAAGTACCTAACCACAATATACTTAGTAAGTAGGAATACGACAGGTAGGTATTATTTTTACGAAAGGTAAAAATAATTCAAATAAAATATAAAAATTAAGGGCTTTATCTTTTTATTTTCGTGTTTCAAGTTTTGTAAGTCTCAGAAAACTTTCCCAAGTAGACAACATAACTTTTAGTTTTTCGGTTATTTTTTTCTAAAATTACTGTTACTGTCACAAAGTTTTATTAAATTCAGATAAAAATTATTTTATTTCCCATGCCTACTTACTACCCAAAATAAATTGTACAAATAGACTTTCTTCAGCCCGTTCACTTTTTGGTAGGTACCTACCCACCAGTTCACCAAATTTCGAAATTGTTATAATTATTACCATCCTATAGATCCTCAATAAATAAAAAATACTTCATACTTCTTCTACATGTGTATTGGTTTACCGAAAAAAAAGCCGTACCTGCCCACATAATAAGTTCTGCCAAAATGTACAAATTGTAGGTACCTACCGTTTCAATTTATAATAGTAAGACTCCATCGCTTGCCGTAAGATTAAACGTAAAACTGTATTGTTTCTTGTTCCAAGATTTTTGTATTGTTGAATAGGCCTGGACTTGATCTCGATCACGCCCGATGGAAAGCGATTGATGAGATCTGTGATAGAACAAGCGAGCCCAGAAGATGCCCGATGTCAAGTTGCGCTAGCAGATTACGCAAAAAACTATATGGATTTACTTAACAGTTTGGTAAAGTTTGCAAGTTGGTACATTTTGGCAGAACTAATTTTGAACTACATACATAAAAAATGGAATTTGGAAAAATGTAGGTGAGCACCTACTGTAGCGTAAAAAATTTGAAGTGAAACATACACTGCTACTAACACGTTTTAATTTTGTTGTGAAATTAAATATTAAAAAATATACAAAAACACCACATATATAAAAAGATAAAAAAGCTGAAAATTGTATGAAAAAATATTACAGATTCCAAACCTGTAATATTTTTTGTTTATTTTTTTTTAGATATTGATGCAGAGTGACTTAAGAGTAACATTTTAACGTTTTAAAAGAGGAAAAAACCGTAAATTATTTTGGTACACGGCCTATCAAGCGATTGCATTCGGTTAAAACAAAGCCTATGTACGCAAAAGTACATTTGTTTTACGTTATGACACTAAGAAAACCGCCGCTTCTTTATAGAATTAACTGAGATATAAATTATTTTAAACCTTAAAAAAAAACAGACAGTAATCTAATACAAAAGCAATATTAATAATTTTTGATACGCTTAGTAGTCCGAAGAAACCAGGCCGTTGGAGCGCGCAGGACGGGTGGATAGAAGTGTCTTCTGGGGTTACGTGGCTGCAGTGCCTACGTCTAGAGTCCCGACGCTTCAGCTCTTGAAGCGCATCTCGTGCCGAGACGCGACAGGATTTTGGACTGGTGCGCGCCAACGTAGGTCGAGGGGAAACCACGCCGTTATTAAGCCCGTGGGGAAAACCGAATTTCGGCCTGTAGCTTATTGTCTAAAGACAAAGGAAAATAACCTTCAGACCACAGGCACAAGAAGAATCCTTGATGAAGGCGGAATCAACAAAAATAGATCGGAAAAGAGAAAAATAGCTGACGGAATACATACCCAATGAATGCGGAAGAAAACACTTATTTGCACAACGGAAACAGCTTTTACTGGTTGCTTTAACCACACATCAATATAATAACGTTACTTTTAAACTTTAATAGTATGTATCACATTAAAAGGCGAATTTTCTTATAAAGGGAATTTGTACCACCATCAGTGGCTCCTAAACCTGTAGTGAGCGTTTTGTCAAAAGAAAACATTCGACGATGTTTTTTCAGATTCAAATTTTAAAATTTGATCAAAAGCTATGAAGAAAAAAACTTTTATGTTGAAAAGGTTGGACTACAAATCAAAAAGGTTTTTACCGTAGCGGATTTACGCTACACTACCTATTGTTTTTACCGACGAATATTTCCAAAATACTTGTGAAAAAAAGCTATTGTGAACAGCTCTGAAGTAAATTCACGCTATAAAGGACTAGTTTTCAAAGACCTGCCAAATTATGGGTGTGATACATACCACCAGACTGAACAATTTTCTCCGCGAAATCATTTCATTAGTGCAAACAAAGCAATCGCAAATACAAACATAAAACATCGTTTTCTGGAAAACATAGTTGATGTGAATTAGTAGGTATACTATGGAAGGACTTCGTCCTTCTATTAGGGTAGTACTTATGTACCTACCTATTCTATTTTAAAAGAAATGAAATCTGTCACCAGTGGACTTGATCTTCACTCGCAATAAAGGCCTTACTAAAATGTGATTCAAACGTATCGGGCAACGAAATCTTTGTCAATTTCGATAAGTAAGTAGGGTTTATTACTGTGATAAACAAAAAGCAGGTGTTTCTCCACATTCATACAAACGTACCTACCTATCTACCCAAATTGGTGTCACTCCCCACATGACCATGAGTGATCATTTCATTTCTCCAACTATGTTAATTATGATACGATCTTTGTCAAATTTGAGACAATTTGGAGCAATAAAATAAAGTTTTATGTCGCATTTACTTTGATGCGGTCTCTCGTAACATATAATTATCAGACAAAGGTCTCTACGGCGACCCAGGCGGGTCTACCTCCTACCAAATGCGTTTTCTTTCATTAATGACTTTTTAAATTACGATAATTTGACAAAAAGACGGATATATTAGACGAATGGCAGGTATTATTAGTTTTATCTAAGGACCTTTTATGTTTGTGCTTATTCCTGATCCTGATCTATTTTAGTTCCCTAGTCACCAAATGTTTATCTGAATTACCTAGGCCCGGGCCTATTTAGGTACGTACTTTAGCAAAATTACAAATTTACATTCCACCTCTACAGGTTTTTTGCAATATTTTCATTGCGTTATTTGTATGATTGAATCGCCCCTTGTACCTACTCAAACGATTATTATTTTCACTAACATTGACGGCCCATAAGCTTAAATGTTTTCGCGTGAACAAGACATGTTGCAACAGTAGGTAGTCGTCGTGGCTGAATATCGATTCAAACTCATATAATGCTGTTGGGACTGCCATGGTGTTGTAGCTCTTCGGGAATATTCGTGGAGGCCCGCATAAATAGTTTCCATGCCATCATGCGAATGAAAGCGGCCTCCAAAGAGCATGTGCATGGTAGTGACAACAGCATTCTGAAAAGGATCGCTGCTAGAGCGGATTATCCCTTTCAGGGACACTGTGGCCACAGTGATAGGACGGAATAAATAATGATTTTGTGAAAACTAACAATAATCACATATTTTTCTAAGCACTATTATTGCTAACGCCGAAGTAAGAACAAAAACATGGACGCTGCAGCCTGAAATAAACATTTATTTAATTTACGCAACCTATTACGCAAAACTGACCCCACTTGGTGCAATGAAAAGATTATCAACGAGCTTCATCTTTGACTGACCCAATCTTGTGATCAAATTTTATTGCAAAAACTCAAACTCAAAGGAATATCCTTTGAGTTTGAATTTTTGCAATAACATTTTAGGCACTTGAACTGTCAAAGATTCGGTCAGAAACATTGCGAAATTCGTCATGTTGCGCAGTATTGTAAGTGTAGTGGAGGAGAGTGGGGAAAAGGGAAAACGTATGTAGTTTATTTTTAACCGACTTCCAAAAGGAGGAGGTTCTCAATTCGTCGGAACCTTTTTTTTTATGTATGTTCCCCGATTACTCGAAGATGGCTGGACTGATTTGGATATTTTTTTTTGTTTGAAAGGTTATACTTCCCAGGTGGTCCCATGATCATCAAGTCAGGATCTGATGATGAGATCCTGGAGAAATAGAGAGAACTCTTCAAATTTTATAGGCATACTTGAAGCAATTTGTGTAGTTTTTGGAAGAATACTTTCTCGGAGTGGTTCCATTTCAATTTGGTGAAGATCTGATGAAGAACTTCGAAGATAGGCAACGGAACTCCTCAATCAATAATAGCAAATGGACTGGGATTGCTGAAATCTCATGTCTGTATATTGTTTACACCAGTTAATAACATAACATCACGCCGGTACGCTGTGAAGGGGTACGCACATGTGAACCACTAAAAAGTGAAATATAAAAAACTTTTTTCAAAAAAATAAACAACCGACTTCCAAAAAAACACTACAAAGCGAAAAATAACTTTAATTTCGGAAAGCGGTGACAAAACAATAAAATATATATCCAAAGTCACCGACTTCCGAAATTAAAGTTATTTTTTACTTTGTTGTGTTTTTTTGGAAAGCTAATAATCAGCGTTCATAAAAACACAAAATTCCTTTATCGTAATAGTGTTTTACAAAAAAAAAAAATGGTGAAAAAAACCTATTTCGTACCAACTTTCTTGTAGCATATAAGTCGTAGATACTTAAACTAAGAAGTCAGAGGTAATATGTCCTAAATACAAAGAATAATATAAATTATCGTCCATTCCTGCTGCAAATATAGGAAGGTAAACCTATTTCATATTGTTAGGTCTTCCAATTATTATTTTTTTGTTTATTTTTTCAGGGAGTATTGGAAATCATCAAATAACTTCTCCAGATCTAGGTGGAGTGGGAGGGAGTGTCAGACTTTTACTGACTAAAACCCACCCGTGTTCCTTCAGTTGCCTGTATGCCAGGGGCCACGCTATCTCTTTCGAACAACCCGCACCCCTGGCTGCAATTATGTTTTATAAGCAGTACCTAGAGCAGATAATTAATATACCTAGCTGTATTACGACTTAGCCGTTGGTACGCCTAACGCGACCCGTACCCTAGTTCACATAATTAATTGACTTCATATTTTATTCAGATCTGTGCAAAGATTCTATGAATAAGTAGCACGATTCATCAAAGAAAATAAATTGATTTCAATTTACGTAATGACAAAGCAATCATGATTGGAGTTCTACCTACATAATATGAACTGGGGCTCAAAGCAACTAGCAATTTTCTTTGAAACTTTAATTCTATTGAACATCGGTGCAATTTTCTAAAACCCTTTGCGATTCTACTTTATTATTCTAAGAAACGCCGACGTCAATAGCTAAGTGTTTTGACAAAGAAACCGTTGGAAAAATTGACGACTTTTCTTTGCGATTTTCCTTTAGAAAATGTTAGGCTACGACGGCCTCAATCAAACCGACTCTTTTGTCATTGCGTTCCCGTTACAGTCCCACGGAAGTACAGGTATCACTAGCAACACTACTCTATAATCTCACCGTAGCCTCCTATTATGCATAGAAAACCACAGTTGGTAGGACAATGAAAAAAATCCCATAGCTTCATGGAAAATATAATGCTATTAGAGGCTATTATGTCCAACATACCTAGAAGTATTAAATGCAGGTAGTGTGAAAATTACCGTTTTTCACCGACAAATTGAGGCCGTGGCTCCGTATTGTGACAGTTGGACTTGAATTTTAAAACAATAATAACAGACAATGGCTGTTGTTGTGTTTATTCTGCAGCGTCTAACAACTGGATACGGCCACGTCGTGGAAAAACGGAAAAATTACATTAAATATTTAGAGTTTAAGCCTTGAACAACGGTCGCCTTCCTTTCACAACACTGCCATATTGATTATTTTTATCAGAGAACTAGCTTCTGCCCATGGCTAAGCCCGCGTTATACGTGCTACTGGGACAAAAAGTACTTAGTCTATGTTACTCCTTTTAGTATATAAGTCGATTCAACCGCTTCGGAGATTAGCCGGAAGAAACAGGGAGACATACGCTAAAATAAAACCGTTTTTTTTTTTTTTTGTTCTACCTTCCGTATACAACCCTAGTTTTAGTATATGCGAAACCCGAAACACGTGCCTAGTATTTTTATGTAAAGAATCTATGTACAAAATTCCAAAACTGTATTATGAAAATTCACAAAGTTATAAGCTTGTTATGTTAGCTACTTGTGTACACAAACATGGCCAACACGCGGCCTTCTGCGCCTCCCGCGCGTCCAGCGTTGTATTGTGCTCATTGATAATAACTACTTGAACTAACCACTGATTTGCGGCGGTAAGTCCCCTCTTTGAGGAGTGGTTTGAGAGGCGGCATGGCGTCCTCACCTTCCGCCTGACACAGGTCCTCACCGGACATGGCTGTTTCGGGAGGTTCCTGTTTCGGATAGGGCGGGAGGAAACGCCCGGGTGTTTCCATTGCGAAGATCGCCCAGAGGACACGGTGGAGCATACGGTGGAGGTCTGCCCGGCTTGGGCGGAGCACCGCCGTGTCCTCGTGGAGGTGATCGGCGGCGGCGATCTCTCGCGTCCGACCCTGGTCCAGGCCATGGTACGGAGCGAGAGGGCATGGCTGGCAGTCGCCTCCTTCAGCGAAGCAGTTATGCTCGCAAAGAGGGAGGCGGCGCACGTGAGGGAGATGCAGTACATGCGCCCTCACAGCCGTGGCCTTCGCAGGAGACGCCCTGGGCGTCGGGAATCCCAGGCTGATTCCCGGCCACCGTAGGCACGGGCTTGCGGACGGCGAGTAATGGGTAGCTCGCTGTCCGGTAAGGACCAAGCCCGGGTCGACGGCGCGTTGTGTTCCACGCGCGCCTCAAAGAGATGTCAGCAGCAACAGAGGGGCCCGCAAGGGCCGATGCCTGCCAGGGGTGCGGGTTGTTCGAAAGAGATACCGCCGCCCCTGGCACACAGGCAACTGAGGGAACACGGGTGGGTTTTAGTCAGTAAAAGTCTGACACGCCCTCCCGCTCCACCCAGAGCGGGAGAAGTTATTTGATGATTTCCCACCCAGAAAAAAAAAAAAAAAAACTAACTACTGATCTATGAGGAAATTCCGTAGAGGTTACAAAATGCATAATCAACAGTGTAGCGCCTGAATTGGCAATTATTTTTAATAAATGTATTGATTGTGGTGTAATTCCTGACCTAATGAAAAATAGTAAAATAATACCTTTGTTTAAATCGGGTAGCACATCAGACCCCACGAATTTTAGACCAATTTCTGTGCTTCCCACCTTCAGTAAAATATTTGAAAAATTGATGCTAGATCAGTTGCAAAGACATTTTAATAAATATAAGTTATTAAACAGTAAACAATTCGGTTTCAGAAGGGGTCGTTCGACTACCGACGCTGGTGTTGAGCTTCTTACGCATATTTATGAGGCCTGGGAGAAGTCACACGATGCCCTAGGTATTTTTTGTGACTTGTCTAAGGCTTTCGATTGTATTTCACATGAAACGTTGGTCAGGAAATTGCATCACTATGGTGTTAGAAACACTGCCTTGGATCTTCTTATTTCTTATTTGGATAATAGGATCCAAAGAGTGGACGTTAACGGCAAGCGATCCCCAGGCTCTATTGTCTACTATGGGAGTTCCGCAGGGCTCAATTCTTGGCCCTTTTTTATTTCTCATATATATAAACGACCTATTTTGTCTTTTAAAGAACAGTCATGAAATAGTGTTATTTGCAGATGACACATCACTTTTATTTAAGCTTAAATGACAACAGACAGTTACTGACGATGTAAATAATGCTCTTGCTAAAATAGTGCATTGGTTTAGTGTTAATAATTTACTATTAAACGAGAAAAAGACTAAATGCATTCGATTTCTGACACCTAACGTTAAGCAGGTGAAAACCAATGTATTAGTAAATGGGGCGGAATTGGATCTTGTGGACAGCACTGTGTTCTTAGGTATGACTTTGGACTCGAAGCTACAGTGGGGCCCACACGTAACTAAATTGTCGAAGCGGCTAAGCTCTGCAGCCTACGCGGTCTATAAAATCCGTCATTTGACTGATGTAGAAACAGCTCGATTAGTATATTTTAGTTATTTCCATAGTGTAATGTCGTACGGCATTTTGCTGTGGGGAAATACAGCCGACATTCAAGCTATATTTGTGCTGCAGAAACGAGCCATTCGAGCAATTTATAACATAAGTTGTAGACATTCACTGAGGGATAAATTTAAGGAAATAAATATAATGACAGTCGCATCTCAATATGCATATGAGAACCTAATTTATGTTAAAAAGAAAATTAATCTATATTCTAAACACAATGACGTTCATAGCATAAATACTAGAAACAAAGATTTACTTATTGTGGCCACGACTAGGCTCCAAAAAATTAGCAATTCATTTAAGTGCCAAAGTATTCGTTTTTACAACAAACTCCCAAGCCATGTTAAAGAACTAAGCTTCAATAAATTTAAATCATTTATTAAACAGAAACTCTGTCAAAAAGGTTTATATAAAGTTAAAGATTACTTGGATGACAAAAAAGCTTCGGACTAGTTAGGTTGCTTCAATGTACCCTCAAGCAACAAACTGTTAAATAAGCTAAGTGTTAATAGATACTGTTGACATTTTATATTTAAGTATTAATCTACGTGACATTATTTTTGATGACATTTAAAGAAAAAACTAACTGTGAATGTGAGTACTATGCAGGCTAGATTGAACACATGACTTTATAACTCGTCTGGTGGTTTTGAGCATTTTGTAAATGGCCTAAGCAAATGTCCTGCAAATCTGGTAGCGTCTTGTGACGGGTCGTTGAGCTCCCTAAAATAGGGTTGAGCTACACGGTGACTGCTACATACATGCCGTCTGTTGAGACAGGTCAGCTCAAAGCTGCAATGGCTCTTTCTTCAAAAGGCCTTTCCAGACATTACCCTGCATTGTTAGACTCACATAAAATTTAAATAATATAATGTTTGGACTTTAAAAGAGACCATGACCTCTGAGTTTGTTTCGGCTTTTCTTCTCAGGGAACAGTCAGCTAGGAAATGCCGACGCCATCTAGTTTTTAAAAATATTGACCAACAAAATATTGACGTGTAAAAGTGTCTTTTAAGATCTACTTACATAAATAAACATTTCATTTCCTTTCATTTCATTTCTAGGCAGTAGGCACACTTGCAAACCATTTTTTGGGAAAAAATATAACATGGAATAAAAATTATTGGGCTCGATTCAGGTACGTATTCTGAAACAACTATATTCAGGTTTCGCATATACTAAAAATAATGTTGTATACTTTCATGTGCATTTAATGTTTTTTGTTATTTTCACAATACAAACTAACACTTTAATTTATTTTTTTTGTAAGTATAGATGATAGGAACATAGGTATTTCAAAATTTGAATAGATAGTGTATCTTCAGATGTCTTTCGTTTACCTACTTAAAATTTTACAATCATGCTACATATTTAGCAACAGTATTTATAAAAAACACATTACCCTCCTTTGCGTCGTGCAGTCGTCCTTTTAACCAAGCAAAAACGTGGGAAAAGTTTTATAGTGTTTCAGGCGTTGAATCAATAAAAAATATACCTACATATGTAGGTTTTGGCTGTATGTTCTTCCTACCATTATAGTTCTTGCTATTTATGTGATTATAACCCGATAACGAGGGTTTTTTCGAATATGATAGTCCTTAAATACCGGGTGAACCACTAAACGAGGCCCAACGAAAATTTAAAGAGGCCTCTCTCCAAAGGCTTCCTTTAAAGGGGTGTTTCACCCCTTTAAATGTCCAACGATTATTTTTACTTTAGGAGGTAGACGGCTTTTAATATTTTTTCAAAATTTCTCACTTGACTTTTGAATTTTTTGGAGCGAAATTGTCTAACGTGGCTTGCAGTAGGAGTTGACTGGTAAAAATCGTCACGAAACCAAAAAGTGTTATAGCCCATCCAAACTTAGCTCAAAGGTCACCTTTAGTTTTTATTTTGGGTGGGAAATCGTCAAATAACTTCTCCCTCTCTGGGTGGAGCGGGAGGGCGTGTCAGACTTTTACTGACTACCCACCCGTGTTCCTTCAGTTGCCTGTGTGCCAGGGGCCACGGTATCTCTTTCAAACAACCCGCACCCTGGCAGGCATCGGCCCTTGGGGACCCCACCAGTTCAGACATCTTTTTGAGGCGCCCTTGGAACACAACGCGCCGTCGACCCGGGCCTGGTCCTTACCGGACAGCGACCTACCCATTACTCGCCATCCGCAAGCCCACGCCTACGTTGACGGTGGCCGGGAATCAGCCCGGGATTCTCGATGCCCAGGTCGTTTCCTGCGGTGGCTAGGGCCGTGAGGGCGCATACACTGCTTATCCCTCACGTGCGCCGCATCCCTCTTCGCGAGCATCACTGCTTCGCTGAAGGAGGCGACGGCTACCCATGTACTCTCACTCCGTACTATGGCCTGGACCAGGGCCGGACGCAATAGATAGCCGCCGTCGATCGCCTCCACGAGGATACGGCGGTGGGTGCTCCGCCCAAGCCGGGCAGACTGCCACCGTATGCTCCACCTTGTCCTCCGGACAATCTTCGCAGTGGAATCACCTGGGCGTTTCCTCCCGCCTTGTCTGAAACAGGAACCTCCCGAAATAACCGTGTCCGGTGAGGACCTGCGTCAGGCTGAAGGTGAGAACGCCGTGGCGCCTCTCAATCCAAGACTTACCGCCGCAATCGTGGCGTGCCCAAACCCTTTAGTTGTACCTATAACAACACTACTTAGGGCTAAAATAAAGAACTAAAAACGACCAAACGAATGAAGAAACAAAAAGTATCCTAAAGCAACCAAAAGCACACACGAAACTCGACCAAACGCTGCGAAACGACGAAATGCTTTAAATGCTCTAATTCTAAATATCAACCTAAAGATAGACCCAATTGACAATTGACATTCAGCAATTTGACATTGCTCAAACACCATGTTGTTGGATTTAGTTAAATCAACAACATGGTTAATATTAATAAGACAGCGGTGATCTTTATAGTCAATTAATGGAGCATAGCTACATATGCTCCATTATGACTTTTGGAAAAAAGATGGTCTATATTTTGACGATATCCCCGATATTAGTACTCTCTACTTGCTACCTACTCCGACTACTCGATATCGGTAGATATGTTCACCTCGCCAATTCGCCATAAGACTTATCTACTCCAAGCAGGCTTAGATAACCACAGTAAATAACACAATTCGCAAGAAAGCTGGATTTTCAGGCACTAACAAACGTATTGGTTGATGTTCAACCTCCTTTTGACCAAAGCTCATACAATCATGTTTTTTTAGTGTATGTATGACTAATTTTGTTTGTTTTTCTTAGAACAATAAACTTACTATTCCCTAGCTTTTGCCAGCGGCTTCGCCTGCGTATAGGTCGGAAATTATCACACGGGAACGGTACCGAGATAAAAGTATCCAGGTGTTAATCCAGGTTATAAAGTACTTATATATGTGCCAAATCCGTTCGGCCATTTTGGCGTGATTGAGTAATATAAGTACATCCAAACTTTCATATTTTTAATATTACAAGGATTCTATTTAATGTACTTATTAATAATGTATTTATTGGTGCATCAATGATCAACCGAACTTATTTCTATAAAGTTAAATACGTTAAAGAAGTACTACACTGACTACATATTTTTCCGTGACAGAACCCACACTCCCAACGCAAACGTAATTTGTAATATTAACCTCAATTAAAGAGCAACTCTAACCATCAGTAAGGTGAGCTACTCATTATTAGTAGGCTACTAAGTTTCTATTGTTAGATTACAAACTACGGACTGTAAGTATAAGGCACGTTGTTAAAGAAAATAAAGAAGAAAATTCATGTCCTAATGGAAGAAGTTCTTTCTTTGCAATTTTACGAAGGTAAATGCGTCGTAAGTTATGGAATTTTCTACGTATATACCGGTGTCTATATTCTATATAGATGGTCAGGTGTATTCAGTCGCAGTGCCTGTAGCATCGAATCAATTTGCAACAGTATCTCGTCCCGCTGCCCGCTACGCTCGCCGCTCGTCTCGTAATCACTGTGATCGCGCGACCGAAGCCGCGGGCCGCGATTATGTCATTAGGTGCAGCCTCACTATGTCCCGGATATCAAAGTAGATGAAAAGCCCAATAGGAATATCGCCGACAGCTATCGATCAACCAATTGTCTCCAATGATACGTTATAGTTTCTGTTAAACTTATTGTTGGTCAGCTCTACTTTTCTGTTTTTAAATGGAAGGCCGTTGAATAAGGTTTTCTTTTTAAAATTTGCATTATTTAGGTACAGCTAAGAAATAAACCTCCAAACCTACATTAGTGACGAAACATGGAAATGGAATGAAATTTTGAATGGATGGAATTTTTACTAGGTTGTTGTTATTTGTTTGAAACGTTGCCTGCAACTTCATTTGTGTGAAAGTCGGAAGACACCACAATACACAAAATAAAAAATACAGTCCATGTTACTTACCGATAATGTAGTTTTCTATGGGTGCAAGATTTTTTTAAATCTGTTTAAAGTATTTTTTGAATTCATTAATTTCTCGTTAAAATATTAGTTTACTTAAAATCTAGAAAGATGCCTAGGTACTATCCCGCATGCCGCTCGTTAGTATGAACAGCAACTTAATAATAGGTATTTTACCGTAGTTAACATGTTATGATTTGCAGCCTCTGTAAATCTTTATACACAAAGCACATCACAAACTTTTGTAAGCAGACAATATGCGTGGGTTTTATAGCAAGTAATGTGAGAATAAAGTAGATTGTGCGCATGTGGGCGTGTCCCGGCCGCCGATTGGACCGGCCCACGCCAATGCGTGTGCGCCGAACAGAAGCCGCCCGACATGCTCTTATTATGTGTTTCTTAAAGTAAATCCTTTATTACACACAATTTTCTGTAATTTTCACTAGGATTTGTGAACATGGATCAATATCCTATTGCACAGTTGAAAAACTATAATCCACGGTAATCGCTATTTCTGTAGCGATTACCTTCACATCCTGTAGTGACTCTATGTAGGCGTTCAGGAAACATTAAAACATAAATATGACATGCATGTGAGCAGTCGTTTAAGAAATGTGACCTTAGGAATAAATAAGTGGTCTTCCCATCCACCAAACCTGCCAGTCAGCTTCCTAAGAACGTTTAAACGTCTGATATTACCAATAATTGAAGACGTTGGATCATTAAGCCTGCCGGGAGGTTCTATGTTGATTACTCGTAGTTATCAAGAATTTGAGCATCGATCGACCTATTACAGAGGTACGAGGACTACGGGCGCTTCTTCGTAATAACCATGATGATACCTGAAATTATATGATTTGTGAGGAATTTTGTTGAAAATGGCGAAAACATTACAGAAAAGTACAGGGGTCGTAACGACGCGGGGCGGCGCACCGGCCCTGCGGCCCCGGGGCAACCGCTCCGCAGGCCGTATGCAAATTAAATGTAATCAAAATAATAATTTCGTATGAGGGAAGGAGAAACAGAACGGTACAAGAGAGTGGTCGAGCTCTCGCTCTAGCGCGCTGAACGTCAGTCGGAGAGAAAGAAAAAACACCTGCCGCCCCGACCACCGTCCATCGGAAATGCAAATAGCCAGCGCCCGATTCGCTTTTATTATTTTGTATTGTTTCAACTAAGGTAATTACACACGCGATAGCGACTTAATGCGCGATATTACTGTAAGTGGAGTGAAATATTTCAGTAGTGATTATATGTTTAAGCAGGGCAGTCAAAACGTGATGAAGTCCGCTATAGGAACGATATAAGTAAATTGCTTTAATGGTGTTTTCTAGTAGCAATTGTATGTATGAATTATGCACACTTCAGTCAATTATGCGTCATTTAGAAGACGTTAGTGTACCCTATTAATGACTTTAACTGTTATTTCTGTTCATATCGGTATGTATGTGACCACAGGCATATATTTTCGGTCATACCTTTGTTTCTAGAGCTCTGCTAGTCTATCATGCATCGTCCGAATAGACTTACTTATTTGTAAAGAATTGCTTTGGACCATTTTAACCTAGGTATCTACAGGTTACTATTTGCCAAGTCAATGCTCATTGCGTTTGATTTAACAATCCATAAACCGACGACGTGTTAAGTTAAACTTTTATAAGAGCTTTTGTCTTCAACGAAGTATATTGTAATAGTTATAACACCAACTTCAATAGGGACTGAATTTTACACCAATATTTTCAGGCTAGCAGGTCTAGTCTAAGACTGGATTTGCTAGGACGATACCTATGATACTTTTTGGTAAGAAGGAGTAACTTATTATCCAGTTACTGAGTTGTGGACGTCAGAATGACAGTCGCTCCTGGTATGAGACTGGAAATGGACCTCATTGAGATAAGGCTAGGCACATGATGAGGGGCTAGTAGGTATAGCTGCTGCTGCTGTCGTTCGAATTTATCAACACGAAACATAATCCTAATCCTATCAAGCTGGCCATGGTACGGAGCGAGAGGGCATGGCTGGCAGTCGCCTCCTTCAGCGAAGCAGTTATGCTCGCAAAGAGGGAGGCGGCGCACGTGAGGGAGATGCAGTACATGCGCCCTCACAGCCGTGGCCTTCGCAGGAGACGCCCTGGGCGTCGGGAATCCCAGGCTGATTCCCGGCCACCGTAGGCACGGGCTTGCGGACGGCGAATAATGGGTAGCTCGCTGTCCGGTAAGGACCAAGCCATGGTCGACGGCGCGTTGTGTTCCACGCGCGCCTCAAAGAGATGTCAGCAGCAAAAGATGGGGCCCGCAAGGGCCGATGCCTGCCGGGGGTGCGGGTTGTTCGAAAGAGATACCGCCGCCCCTGGCACACAGGCAACTGAGGGATCACGGGTGGGTTTTAGTCAGTAAAAGTCTGACACGCCCTCCCGCTCCACCCAGAGCGGGAGAAGTTATTTGATGATTTCCCACCCAGAGAAAAAAAAAAAAATCCTGTCAAGCTATGTTCCATGGCATACCTCGCTCCTGGGTAAATGATTTTATTTCTGTGAGTAGGTTTGTACAAACACTTTTACACGTCAATCATATTTTTTAAACTAGATGAGGTCGGCGTTTCCTATCTGACTACACTGAGAAGAAAGGCCGAACCAAACACAGAGGTAAAGTCTATTAAAGTCCAGAAATAATCTTTGTCGTTGTGATTGATAATTTTCTTTTAATAAAGACACTTTTAAGATAAATAATTGAACCTGTTCAATATATGCATACTTATATACAGATTGACGTAATATTACCTACTGGAGCCAGATAATTAGCATACCTACATAAAATATAGTTAGGTACCTATAAAAGCGATAACCACTCACGATTCTAACGTGATAATAATGTATCCAAGGAACAAATTGGCGTCTACCATTTAAGGTACATATCGCTGCAGGCAAGTAAGTGGTACCTAGGTTATTAAATTTAAAGGTTAAACCAGAAAATACCGATACCGAATACCTATTAGACACTATTTAAGGTTTGCGATTTCGGTGAAATCAAAAACCCGAAAAATAAGGAACATTCTATGAAAACTTCTTCTCTGATGACTGTCTTTTCTGTCTGATAATTGGATTCCAGGAATCGACCAGTATCGCTTCATGCTTGACCGCCATCGATGTTGAGGCAAAGTAAGAGAAACATACAGAAATATACAGGGGGGTAATTAAGGACATCGACGCGCGTCCCTGCCACCCTGTATAGAAAAGTCGACTTTAAATACAACTTTAATTTGTTTTTTTTTTCGAACACTAAGGATATTATGGCCCTTTAACATCATCCTTTTGTGCCTGCTACAAAATGGGGCATTGGCCTTTAAGCAGCTCAATGATGATAGTTCCCTAAGGGAAGGGAAAAGAGATACCTAAACGCGCGACTTTCGAGGTAGGTACGTGGATCGTCTATTAAAGGTCATGCGAAACTTCAAACACTGTGCTCACGAACAAATCAATATTTACATGAATAATTGATTACCTACTTTACAAGTTTCAAGAGATACTAAGGTACCTACTTAAATAGTGTCAAATGCGGTTTGGTATTGGTTCCATGGAAATGTATTCACGAGTTCTCTAACCATATAAGTATAGCTCGTAGCCACATATCTGATCACCACAGAGACGAAAACACACAAAGCACAGGAGTATGGCCTGGCGGCACAGTTGTCAGAGCTACCGTTTAATTAGGGCCACGCTTGGCTAGCAGCGAGCCGGTGGTTAGAACTCGTCACGCCGCACGGCAATTGGACACGATTAAAAATAATTTTCATTTTTGATGTCATTTCGCTTGTTACCGCGGCCCCTGATGCGAATAATTCCTCTGTTATGAGGACCTCTATAACATTATGTGTATCTACTAGCGGTACTGTATACCGCATATTAATTTGATGCTATTTGCGTCAGAGGTAATCACGCTGTTTGCGTATCGTATGAAATGTACTTGCGTTGGTGCTGGTTTGTCGCATGCGTATTTGTATTTCAAATACTTACTATTACATATATTACATAGGATACATTTGATCAAAATGGACGACTATTTCCACCGATGAATATAATCTATGATTCTTCGAAACTTTGGACCACATTCATGCGAAGATAATGGTTTTCATTTTTACAATAAACGAAAAAAAATGTTGGCAGCCTTTAGTGCAAGCTAGTGTTTTCTTTCTGAAGGATTTTTGTTTCTCTGAATGAAGTTCTTCTCAAAGGTATATGATCTAAAAGTCTCTTAAAATAACACAAATATCAATTTGGTACCTATAATGTGAACCGATACAACGTTCCGTTGTTCCAAGATTCAACGCATCTCCACTAGCAATTTTGCCTACGATGTTAAAATATCTGTAATGGCCAAAACGACCATCCAAAACTACTTAAACTCAATGTATGAACTCTCAGATTGAAGAAAATTTATTTTTCAAAGTGTTTTACTTAGCCATTTTAATGTTATATGCCTGCTACGCCACACATCGTTATTTTTCAAAACTAACTGTTCTTTCATTTGAAATAGATATACAACATATGTTTTTCAGCCTTTTACCTTCAATATGGAATCATTTGATTGCACTTATAGTATCTTTTTCGAAATAGGCATTTTTTTTTATTTAACGTTGTCATTAAATAAGTTAGGGAGCCTCTACGCTATCGTAGACCCTGCGTAGCACGGTCTACGAAATATATTAAACGATACGAATCATTTTAAACACAAAACACGTGATTATTATTAATTAATGTTCTATACAGTATGAATTTTATTGACAGATGTGTTTCTAACATTGCATTTGTTTCATATTAGATTCCGCCAGCGGCTTCGCCCGCGTTGAGTTCCGTAATTATCCCTCGGGAACATAGCACCGGGATAAAAAGTATCCTACATGTTAATCCAGGTGATAAACTACCTGTGTACCAAATTTCATTCAAATCCGTTCAGCCGTTTTTGCGTGAAAGAGTAACAAACATCCATCCATCCATCCATCCATAGTCACAAACTTTCACATTTATAATATTAGTAGGATATTTTTTGCAAATAACAACGACAAGATAATTATGTTTTTGGAAAAAATAAATATTAACATAATCAAATAATCCGTTTCGTGTCGTGCCGGACGTAAATAATAGCATCATCCTATAACTTCCCGTGGGTGTCCTAAAAGGCGACAGATTACTAGAGAATGGGCAGCAGCTATTTCTAAGCATTTTACCACCATACTGCGACCACCAACGCCAAAGCGTGGCGATTATCCCTTGGGGGAGGCCCATGTCCAACAGTGAACGTCTTTCAGCTGAAATAATAATGATGATGACCAAATAATAAATAGTGTGCTAAGTGAATAAACGATGAGTAATTAGAGATGTGTTTATTATAGAAGGAAGATTTTCTAGCCCGGAAAAGAATCTGTAAACAAAATACAGATGCAGCTTGTTATCACCTAAACTAATTCTATTTTATTATTTAAATCTACATTTTGTGAAACTGTCATCAATGATATTTCATGAAATTGCTATAAAATTGTGTTCATTGGTCTTAAAGACGATTCTTAGTTTAAAATCTATGTCTTACTCGACACCTTCGCCAATCAAACTTCGTCATCAGGGTCATTTTCAAGGAATTCGCCAACTTCGTCATCAGGGTCATTTTCAAGGAATTCGCCAACTTCGTCATCAGGGTCATTTTCAAGGAATTCGCCTTGTGTTATTCACGGAGATCCACGTCTGTTGTATATACTTAACATATATAGTACCTTGTAACATATGAGCACAGTCGTGAGTAAGTATATACACACGAGCATAAGTAGCATTTACCGACACAAGGGCACTGGTTATTACGCAAATTACGGCAAATAATAGACCGGTGACAATTAGATGATTTTCTTGAATTAGTACCAATTGCTAGGTATCTTCCATACTATACATACAGGTGAATGTGTGTGAGAAACAATTACATTTTAGGTCTGTTCAATATTTATCACGGATGCATCAATATTAATCTACCAAAAATACAATTCAAAATAGCTGAGGTAGAGCACGATTGCAAACGGTTGATAACTGTCTCAAAATAAAACGAGTTATACGTTTTAACAAAATAACTTTGCCACATCCTTATGCATAGATGGGCAGAAGCTTTAGTTAATGTTAGATTGTGTGAGTACACCGAATATTGCAATCTTGAAAATATTCGGCAAGTGTCTGTATTGTAAGAATGATAACGTATAAATAAAAGGATTGCTTGTAATTGGGAGACATTTCAACGCCAAAAATATATGGTTAAACAGTGGCTAATCATTACTTAACTTTAAGCGATGTTTGTAAATAATCCCCTTTAGTACTTGCGTTATTCTGGCAATGAAGTTATATTAGGTACTCTTCAACAATAATTGTTTACACACTGGACGTCTTTTTTTAATTCTATGGGGAAACTTTTCGGGAATCCTTTTTAGCTATTGTGAGACCGGAAGATGCCAAGCTCGACCAGATAGGCACTACAAAGATGATTTATAAACATTCGAAGTTATCCAGTCGCCTTTGAAACGACGAATAACAGGAAAATTTGCTTGTCAATACAACATAGTTTACCAAAAGTAGTACATACATAACTAAGGTTGGTAGTTGCACCCACCATAGGCCTGAATCCTCATTACCATACAGGTTAATACTGAAACGATTCGAGTTCACGCTTTTACCGGCAGTCGGCATTACCGACAGTTCGGCGGCGGCGGCAGTGCGTTAGATGTGCGCAATTTGCCTCCATTTGCTGTAATGACAGGCCGCGTCTGTGCTCATGGATGCTGCATAATGAGCCGATCCCGCCGATTGATCTGCGTCACTATGCACCTACCTATAACTAGGCGTAGCTCGTAGGTAGCCTGCCAGCAACGAATGGTCTAGCATTATCTGTGTTGTAATTAGAAGTGATTGGAGCGATTTGCTCAGGATATCGGAGGCTGTAGGTAAATACGTAGAAAGTGCCAGTTGAAGATGGAGCGTTGCGTTAAGTAAGTTTTTGAATTGAAGCAACTTTCAGCTAATGTTTTTGCAGGCTCGCCTTTTAGCAAGCGAAAGATTGGTATTGGGAAACATAAATACTTAAATAGATACCTCTTTCAAACGAAATATTAGGTAGTTACTCATTCAACTCCAATTGCGTAGGAAAAAAATATTAATTTAGGAAAACAAACGAAATTTTTATTTCCAAATTATTACATTGATGTAATATGTACTAGTACATATTACATCAATGAGTTATTAAGCTTTTCTAAAACATAGGTTGATGCTTTTCACTTAACTCAATTTAAAATGTAAAATGTTGGTATAACATTACAATTTTAATCACCTCATGAAGTACTCTATGACAAAATAGAGAACATCCTACCTACTTACTGACGTTAAGTCCATAATTAGCACTTGTTAGAAACAATAATACTCTTATTATTGATATCATTAACCGATAGTAATCCAATAACAACCGATACATAATAAATGCGTCTATTAAGGGTTGTTTGACCAAAATGGGCGCGGGTTGGGAGCGGCGGCGGCCATCGAGGGTACCTACTGGAACGAATGAGTTACAAAAGCATATGTTTTGAGCCCTGGAGCACACCTTATCATTTACCACATTACGTGGACAATGATTATAGTAATCTGCTCATGAAGGTACAATAGCGCTGCACTCGCTCGCCATGCCACCGCATGCGATATCACGTAAACAGGATGATTAAAAATAGAAATTGCGAAAATATTGGTATTTAAGAAATGTGGCAATGATGTTAGATGTATTGGAAGGTATGTCTTATTTTATAAAAGCTACCTGCGACTTCATCGTTGTGAAATTGTGGCCACTGACCCACAGAGTCACATCCCGCCCAACCGCGTTATTACCTACTTCGTTTTCGCTTAGCGTACTTTTTGCCTTTTTTATTTATGCTCAGCTACTAAGTATCGCTGCGTGATGTTTAGTAACCTATAACCTTCCTCAAAAAACAGCCTATGAAATGCAAAAACAATTTTTCAAATCTGAAGTGTAGGTCTAGTGACAAGCGTGTTCAAAAAAACAAACAAACTAATTCATGTTTATTATTAGTAGGTATATAGATTATTAGTAGATATAGATGTTATCACAAATCTGTACAACATTGAAATGTCTATTTTCAAACCCTAGTTTTTTACTCTTCTCAAAGAGCCTTAGGCGTGATTCTGATGACTAGAAGGAAATTACCTTGTAAGTAGGTACGTTCCAGTACAGTAAGTCCTTTTAAAAGTCTTTCTTTCACTTAAAACTACTTAGGTAGGTATCTACATTTTACTTTTTAATTTTTGACCAGAGGCCCTAGCTAGAACGCTTAATGTAAACGTAACTTTCGTAATAGAAGAACTACTTATCCTGTAGCATTCTGGTTGTAATTTTTGCGTCAATCACAATTAGTACCACCCATTATATGTAAATGAATAAATGCTTAAAACTAAAGAAATAGATTATTATGTGGGAAACTAGTATTTTCAATCTTCAAGACGTGTAAAAGTGTCTTTTAAGATCTACTTACATAAATAAACATTTCATTTCATTTCATTTCATTTCAAGGCACACAGACAAGTATTTTTTTAATGTTTAACATTTTGAAGTTACAAAATAATGACGGCTAAAGTTGTTTTTTTAAGCCCAGGTACTAATTTGACAAGTACCTATAACGTCAAACACATATGATGTACAATAGACTTGAAATGTAATTTTTTTTACGTAGATATACACTTATTAGCGCTCTTTTAGTTTAGTATGAACATCGTTTTATTTAGAAGGCGTCCGCATAAATAAAATGCCGTAAAAAGAAACATCATGTATTACAATTGTATAAATTTAATAGAAAATATGACCCTTTCACTGTTCCACATAATTAAGGAGTGCGCGACGGCACAAAAGACTCGATCGCTACATGTTGTTAACTCCGTTTTGTTCGTTGGAATCGGTTGACAATGGCGCGCCCCAATACCCTTTCTTCGGCAATTTGGCGCGCAGCAGTCTCCGGAAGTTAGACCTGCACCCTGGAATTAGGGATCTTTAGGCTCTCCAGGACTCGTATTGTTGTACTAAGGACTCCGCCCCGCAAGAATTTTGACGCGAGAAGTCAGCACGTGTCAGGTTTTGCTTTGAAATTTCAATATTTTCTATAGTGAGGGAGAGTAAAAAGGGTCTATAAGAAATGCCGTTACTTTTAGAGTTGGTAACGGGAGTTTTTTTTAAAGAAAACGTTACAAAAAATTTATGTTTTATTGTGTATCTATAGGTAGCTAAGTAAGTAGTCCAAAATATATCTAGACTCTTTGTCTACTGTTAATAGGTAACTGTGAAACCATATACTAAGACTAGGAGAACCGGTGGCGCAGTGGTAACGGCCGCGACATAAGACTTGTTTAAGTCGTAGATTCTAAAACAGACAGGAGCTTCACTTTGTTGTAAATTATCCACTGCTCTCATAACGGTGAAGGATAACATCGTGAGGAAACCGGCATATCCAGGAACCAAAAATTAGAAGACATGTGACATTTATCAATCCGCACTAGGTCCGCGTGGTGGATTACGGCCCACTCCCTCTCACAAAGCGGAGGCCTGTGTCCCAGCAGTGGGAACATTATAGACTTGATTATGAGACTACGACCACAGATAAGGTATTCTTAGTGTAGTTGATCGTTGGCACCAGATCACTTATAGCGCATCATCGACTATCAATAAAACCAAATTATCTCGTTGGGTCCAGGTGACCTTGTAGCCATGAACTGCAACCACTGATTACCGAATTACCGGCTCCTCTCGCCTATACTTACTGCGGCGATTTAAATAATAAATATCTTATCTAAATAACACCCAAGCATTGTTTTACCCTCGACGATCATATACGTAATGACGTATATTATCTCGAATCACTAATAAAATTAGGCTGGCCGCGTAATTTGACTTAATTTTGCCAGAATCATGTCTGAATCAGACCCAAATTATTGATTTAAATTTAATTTTCAGAATGAAGAGCTTATTAGCTCTAGTCAGTTAGTCATCATTTCCCTATTGGGAGATGATGATTCAGACTCATCCATACTACATCCATCACTTGCCAAAATGATGCGCAAAGTAAGTATGGAATCTAGGATTAATTAATTAATAAGCCAGGAATCCCAGGCTGATTCCCGGCCACCGTAGGCACGGGCTTGCGGACGGCGAGTAATGGGTAGCTCGCTGTCCGGTAAGGACCAAGCCCGGGTCGACGGCGCGTTGTGTTCCACGCGCGCCTCAAAGAGATGTCAGCACCAACTGAGGGGGCCCCCAAGGGCCGTAGCCTGCCAGGGGTGCGGGTTGTTCGAAAGAGATACCGCGGCCCCTGGCACACAGGGAACTGAGGGAACACGGGTGGGTTTTAGTCAGTAAAAGTCTGACACAAGAGCGGGAGAAGTTATTTGATGATTTCCCACCCAAAAAAAAAAAAAAGTAAGTATGAAGAAATTTTACCTAGTTACAAGTTTTTATTTGAGAGGTTTCTGGCTACGCCTATTAACAGCCGCGCGGATCGATCGGTCTGGTTCAAGCTACGCTTGCCACGGTTGGTCCGTGGATGGGTGACTATCTTTACATACCAAGATGATGATGATTTGTAAACAATTTTATTAAGTACCTTTTAGGTACTTATTGACAGGCCTACACTGCCCTCGCATACCTATTTGCACTGTAATTTGACACCATTGTAAAAGCCAATCATTTTTAAAAGAGCGTGGTGCTCCACGCTCTTCAGAAAAGCCGGCAAGAAGCTTCTTGTCGGCTCTTCTCAATAGGAAACAACCAATTGGAACCGTGCACCTAGCTTCTGACGTTTCATTAGTGCCCCATGTAGGTTTATGTAAAATTAAATTTATTGATTATGATTTTTTTGATTTTGAAGTGCCTCGGAAAGCACGTTAACCCGTTGGTCCGGCTGTCATTCGTAGAAATTCGTATTCAAACCCGAAAGTCTAAAGACAGACAGTCTTACCAAAATACCCAGACGTATCATATGGTATGACCCAGTAACTGGCTTGTGGAGGTCAGATAGGCAGTCGCTTCATGTACAATACTGGTACTCAGCCGCATCCGACTAGACTAGAAGTTAACACCAACATAGTTGGGAAAAAAAAGGCTAGGCAGATGATGATATGTTTTCTTTTTAGTAAATTAACAGTTTACCCGGAATTAGCAGTTAACAATGAACAACATAGGTACCTATTTGTAGATTTATCTAAAGTTGGTACCTAGTCATTAGAAAATACAGGTGATAATAATTACTGTGTAGCTAATGGGACTGATAAAAATATTCCAAAAGACTACAAAAAATAAACACCTCAGCATAAATAAGACCATTAGGTACTAGAACAGTATCTAAATACGAGCGTAATGACTTAAGATACATCCCTAGCTAGCTGAAGCTAATGATGACTGTATGAACGATGTTCACAGAGAGACTATTAATTAATCCGCCATATTACTTAATTGTCTCCGCCCCGCTCCTGCGCCCGCTACGCTCCACTCACGCTCATAATTACACCAAAGTATTTCCGTTACAATAAGTACGTACAATTTCTGCAATCGTAAGTTGGTAGTGTCAGCTAATGGTAGAGTTGAACTTTTTACGGGTTGTGTGTTTTGTTACTATTAACTATGTACGTATGTAGGTGAAGAGGTTTCTTAATTTGCGAATTATTTAGAGCTCGCCTTTGCTGGATAATATACAGGTTGCTGTTCCATTTTGACCGTGTAGGTATTGCACTTTTGTAGGAAATAGCAGATTGTTTTTTCAGATCATGGTAGCTCCATAAAATTACTTTGCCATACATTTTTTTATACATACCTACTAATACCTACTCACAAAGACTGTCATTGGGATGATGGGTCAATGCTTTGATAAGTTGAATACAAAGTCTGAAACTGTTACCCAGTTCCACCGAATTTCAGTTAAAAGAAAAACTACAGAGTTTTACTTACTAATTCGAAAAAACACTGTAGGTACAGACCTACAGTGTTTTTTCGAATTAGTAAGTAGGAATAATCTCCCAGGCTTGATGGCCGATTGTAGTTGACAGTAGGGCCAGCAACGAAAGTCGAAAATCAACTTTTACAAAACCACTTTTAGTGGCACAAAATCATTACCTAGTCGATGGGAACCTTTTCTAGTTTTCAGTAGCCCAGAAGAAGATTATATTAATTTTCAGATTTACAAGTAGGTACCTTATGTACCTTAAGTAGGTAGGTAGGTACCTTCTTGTAAATATTTTGAATCTCAACAAGATAAATTTACATAGGTGCCGTATACACATTTTCCGTTCTTTCTAAATCCAGTTACGACATTCGTTACTCATGTATCTGTAGGTGACATGTCTGTTCAGGTCACTCACCGAACAATAATAAACATGTCAGCGTAATTGCGACACCGCGCTCTATGCCTTGAATATTTGATGTATTAATTACCTAAATAAATTAGTCAGTACGCTTTCGGACAGCATATCGGGCGCGGCTCAATCTCATCTCATTCACCTCATTAGTTTTAATCGTTATCCCATTTATATCACTGAAATATAGCTATCTTTATAATCCTTCATCTTAGTTTATCTTAAACTCACCCCAACCCCGAACATTGGTCCTTCGAGCCGGATATTGTCAAAAATGTGGTGACTCTCCCACAAAAATAACTAATCAAACACCTACCGATCATTGCATAAAAACGACAAACATGTTCTGAACCAAACTTACCAACTATAATCAAACGGTAATAATGCCCACATACTAGGTGGTAGGAGTTTATTTTCCATAGGATTGAATAAAGGTAAGTACCTAATTAATGTTTTCTCTAGCTCTAAGCATTACTTCATTTTAGGGGTGGCGTAGTGTTAGTTAAAACGGACATTAGGTAGCGGAAAAAAAAACATCAACTTTGTTTAAATTATTTTCAGTCAATCCCATCTATGCTGACAGTCGGACAGAGATTGAAATGTTGCTGGTTTGTTGAGCATTTCCTTTTTTTTATATAGCTAGTACTCGTTAGATACCTAGCTATAAAAGGTATTCCGTCCCGTGTGTCAGGTAGGTATACTAACAAATTGAAAACTGTACGACTATTAAAATTGAATATCAAGTAAGTAGATGGCTGTATTATTATTTTAGATTTCACATATAAATGGCCGGGCGAGGCGTGCGTGCCGCGGGCGGTGGGCGTGCGCCGATCTTTTGACCAATGGCAGACCAGCACAAAACTCACCGAATATTTTCCCTTTTTTCTGCGGCCAGTTACATTAATTGCTCATTTGCATATTTTGACCATTACTCGGAAAATACATGAGATAAATATGTTTTGGTAGGACGTATGTACTTACCTGATACCTATGCAAGGCAAAACCACAATGTGAACTGTATATCAAATCATTTGGTAGCTACTTAGTACTTAGTTACCTATTGATTGTATATTGAGTCAATAGGTAGGTTCTACGGTCTACCTACATCGTGACTGCTTCATCGCAGTACGAAAACTAAGCATGAAGTCATTAATGGGTATCTTACCCGCATTATTATTGGGTTTATAGATTTGGATTTTCCAGTAGCAGTCCGAATTCTAGAGTTGTGTCTAATTGAGGGCTAAAGCTCGCCTATTATACCCACCTTAGTACCTTGTACATTATCAATTTACATCGATGTCAAAAGATGATTAGAAGTCATCTTCGTCTCCAGTAGTGTCGGCGACACGTCTCATTTCGCCAACAACTCATTTATTACATTTATATTCCTTAAAAACTGGTATGCCCTACAGATTAAGTTCATTCTTAATTTATTCATTTCGAAAAGACTGCCGTTCTGTATAAAGTTGTTTGTTACCTTATCCAACTACGGATGGCGAGTAATGGGTAGTTCGCTGTCCGGTAAGGCCCAAGCCCGGGTCGACGACGCGTTGTGTGTCACGCGCGCCTCAAAGAGATGTCAGCACCAACTCAGACGCAGTCTGAGGGCGGGAGTCCTAGGGGTCATGAACGCCCCCCCCCCCCAAAGCCGTAAACTTAAAGCTTAAAATAGTAATTTTTCAAAAATATTATAAATTTTCTTCTCTTCGTCTTTGGCTGCGACCGCGCCTGCACCAACTGGTGGGAT
The DNA here is from genome assembly GCA_949091785.1 of Polymixis lichenea. Lineage (NCBI taxonomy): Eukaryota > Metazoa > Arthropoda > Insecta > Lepidoptera > Noctuidae > Polymixis > Polymixis lichenea. The sequence goes on along the minus strand of OX420938.1, from coordinate 9,374,643 downwards.
CCGCAAGAGCCGACGCGTGCCAGGGGTGCGGGTTGTTCGAAAGAGATACCGTGGCGACTGGCACACAGGCGACTGAAGGAACACGGGTGGGTTTTAGTCAGTAAAAGTCTGACACGCCCTGGAGCTCAACCCAGAGCGGGAGAAGTTATTTGATGATTTCCCACCCTCAAAAAAAACCTTATCTAGCTATCGTAGGTACAGATCGTCTGATTTGTAATTGCACCCTCCACTATTTGTTGGACACACGTGTTTATATAGAAATATTAGGAAAGGGTGTGCGTGTGGTGACGGAGTCCCGTGTGGTGCCGGACATAAAAGAATAGCACCATCCCATTTCTTCCCGTGGGTGTCGTAGAAGGCGGCTAAGGGACTTACTAGAGAATGGGCAGCAGCGTTATCTATGCATTTTTACAACCATACTGGGATTGCCAACCCGCCTACCAAGGGTGGCGATTATGGTAACCCCCCCCCACCCCCTTTGGGGGAGGCCTATTTCCAGCAGTGGACGCCTTTCGGCTGAAATGATGATGATGATTAGAAAAGGGTAAAGGGGCGTGCAGTCTTTAAGTAGACGGCCTAGCACTACTCCCACTGACTATGGAAGATTTTTCATATAACCGAGTCGTAGGTACGTTGATACCTAAATAAATGTTGTCCACTAAAAACCTACATTAAAATAAGCTTGACCAGCATAGCTATTCACAACCCCGCGATACGCTTCCGTACCGAATCGAACATCAATCAATATTTTCGTAGGAGTCCTATAAGCTGTTTACAAATCCAAAACCCGAAAATGTTGTCAGTTTAATAATAGAAGTTAATACCTAGACGACCGCTATTCTTTCGACAGCTGTTTGTTGCCGGGGGCAAGGCAAATCTAGAACACCAAAATGTGTAATTTTTGATACTCGAGAGCCACGAAGTAGCCATCCACATGAAGATTCAGTGATTTAAGGATCTCATACTTAGGTAGAAGCTCCAGGGTAGGCCGTGGAATTCAAATGTTCTTGGGTTTTTTGCATAATGAGTCATTTTCACAAAAGTGTACATTCGTGTTTCGGGCGTGTCCTACAACATATGTAATTTTTTTAAAGAAAAATATTAGCGTTTAAGAAAAACAACGGTTAAAATTAGGATCCGTGGTCAGTTTATAACAGTATTGTTTTCAGTTCCAGTACAGTATTGTAACAAACACAGTCATTTTACCTTAATTCTCAAAAATGTTGGTATCTAGGAGGTATCTAGTTTAGCGCTGTCCCACTACCAATTTCAGTGAAAGAACCTAACCTTAGTGTATTTTGTTAACTCATATACCTATACCAACGTGTGTGATTTTTTGGAAAGCATAGTTAGATATGCACGATTTGTTGTACAATTAGTCTACCGTCGCCCAAAACATTTAAATAATATTATCTTTGCATGGACATAAACTAGTTAAAGTGGAAATCCTTTCCGAAACCGTATTTTTGCGAGATCATGCAATCAAAATTACCATTTATGAATATTTATTTTTGATCGGCATCATTTTTAAAACAGTCAACGGGTCCCGACTAGAGATGTTGAATATAACCATCAACCATTAAAATAAACTAATAGGTATTTAAAATTAAATGTGATGTTCGTTAAAGAAAATTAACATTATCGAATAAAAACATCATTTCAACTTCTTAAAAATATTCATTCCGTTACGTGTTTTTTATCCTACTCTATAACAAATATAATAATAATACTATAATTCAATTGTATGCTCTATCTCTCTTACGATAAAACACATTTACTGTTGGGGATATTTTATTCTAAACAAACGCAAGTGATATTTTTAACAAATATTTCGGTCGGTTAATGATTGATTGATTGAATAGGTTAGTTTTGTTTTGTTATTCGAATAACAAAGCCGTGTCGTCGCGTTGTATTGTTTTCGATTAATGTGAAGATTGTGAAGCTGTTTTAACAAATACCGAGACGAATTAATTGATACTTGAAATAATGATATTCTCACGTGTTCAAAATATTCGAATATATAACCAATATACACCGTGAAATTTTAATGGTTGTTTTCCCGCAGCGAAATGGTTTTGTCTTGGTAATACAATCGTTTTATAAACAAATAAAATATTAGAAACAAAAAATGGCAGATTAGGCATTGTGAAAAATCACCACGTGCGGGAGTTTATTTTGCTCTGAACATTAATGCATCGCTGTTCCCTTTGTTGGCGGTGCGTGCGATTCGAGTAGTATCTACAAGTTACCTCTAGTGTTACTATTGAGTAGTGTTTTATCGAGTTGATGAATATATTTTGAATTATTTTAAAACAAAAATATCTTATTTTTTTACTTTTACTCTATGCTTCGAAAGTACTCCTTATGGCAAGTTGTTCTGCCGCGGGAAAACAACCATTTAAATTTCACGGTGTATATATGAATGCTAGTCAGTCCGAAGCCTGTTCAAGTATGAAGGAAAGTTCATCGAGATTAACTTAACAATTTCAACATGCATTAGTAGAATATACAACCACTAACCATGTTGCAGTTAACTACTTGAATAAAAATATTAACTAATATTTTCAACCAATAAATTTATCGATATTTTTTTACCATTAACTAATAACCAATAAGAAATTTCAGCCTATATTCTCATCTCTAGTCTCGACAAGTAATTCAGCCATTTGACGGCGACCGGCGGACGTATAGGCTACGCTAGGAGTATAGTGTTCTGTGGGCGGACGAACAACAAACACCATAATAACGGTCCAGTTGTGATCTTCCAGAGCCGCAACCAATTTCAAGGTAAGTTTAGAAGTTTCTTTCTTGCAAAATATTTTGAATACTTTATTAGCTTTCAGTGAACATAATTAGATTCCAAGCTTGTTGATCTGATGTGTTTAAGGTTAGATTTCCGACTTCCGTTCCGTAATCAAAACGCAGGTAACGTAGAAATGGAATTGAAAAGTTTCGGAATGGAATTCTTAGGATGATGATACATTATATTAAATATACCTAAATTATTTCGTAAGATACTGTGTCACTTTATGTTATATTATAAGTATAAACAAAGTGTTTTGTGTTTTTGCAAAATAGTTGTGTGACAATTTTGTGTTCTTGTGGACTTTTTGTTTTGATAAATATTATTGAACTTATTGGTTGACTTACAACATGAGTTTTTTTTTTCAGGTACTTTACCTACCTAATAAAAATGGCAAGAAAAGTCAGTTATTTCAATTGTACAGACGCCAGCACATCAAGCTACCCAAACTGTCAAATTTTCCCAATTGAACATGAACCTTATGCTTATGGTATGAAGTTGAAAATCTATCTTGAAATTTGACAGATTGGGGTAGTTTGATGTGCTGGCGTCTGTACTTGAAATTGAAATTAAAATAGTAGAAGTGAAGATTTGTAATGATCCCTTTTTTTGTTAATGTGCAATAATCTTAAGAATTCTGTTCCGTTATAGGAACAGTCTATTACGTAACTGTCCTATTTTATATTTTGTTTTAAATATTATTTTTAGAGTGAAACGCTATCTAATTATTAGTAAATTTTGATAATTATGAGTGTAATAATCTGATTAATGTAATAATAAAGAGTTCCTATCAGAACATCGATAACAGATTATACTGTTTGAATAAATCCAAACGCTTTTTATTTTATTTCTAAATCTGAAAGCTATTAGTTGTGTAATGGAATAAATTTTGTTCCTCAGGGGCAATAAAACAGTTTTATTCCAGTAAGTAATCCTGATTAAGAGGTTTATTTATTATTTTCATATAGTGAAAAGAAAATCAATTGTAAATTTAATTTAAAAAACGATTTACAGTAAAAAAATAAGTTACGCTATATTTTTAACAGTGTACACATTTTCTGAAAATGACCCATATGCAGGTCAGTCTCCGGGCACTGCAAATGACCTATGTGTGTTGAACAAAATATGATATGCAAAATGCAAAAAACCTAAAAACAAAAAAAAAAACAACCGACTTCCAAAAAAAAGACTAAAAAGTGAAAAATAACTTTAATTTCGGAAGGCCGTGACTTTGGATATGTATTTTAATTTTTTGTCACCGCCTTCCGAAATTAAAGTTATTTTTCACTTTTTAGTCTTTTTTTTGGAAGTCGGTTGTTTCTTTTTTAAGTTTTTATTTTTCACTTTTTAGTGGTTCACATGTGCTTACCGCTTCACAGCGTCCCGGCGTGATGTTATGTTACGAAGTGATGTAAACAATAGACAGACATGCGATTTCTGCAATTCCAGTCCATTCGCTATCATTTATTGAGGAGTTCCTTTGCCTATCTCCGAAATTCTTCATCAGATTTTCACCAAATGGAAATAGGACCACTCCGAGATAGTACTCTTCCAAAAACTATCCAAATCGCTTCAAGTGTGCCTATAAAATTTGAAGAGTTCTCTCTATTTCTCCAGGATCCCATCATCAGATCCTGACTTGATGATCATGGGACCACCTGGGAAGTATACCCTTTCAAACAAAAAAAATGATAATCCAAAACGGGCCAGCCATCTTCGAGTAATCGGGGAACATACATAAAAAAAAAAGGTTCCGATGAATTGAGAACCTCCTCCTTTTGGAGGTCGGTTAAAAATGGTTCCACCTGAACTATCTAGTACTACGGATCGTCTAGAGTGGGCAGTCTGATTATTTTCCAGAAACCTTATCTAACAACGATTGAGGCTGGTAGGGTGGTATCACCATTTTTAGTTTATTCACCTTACGTATGTAGGCAACGTTAAAAAGTTCGTTTGGTGCGTGGCCAAAATGAGTACTAACGCCGCCATCTTGTTTTAAAATACATTTTCTGTGACAGTTTCTTACAAGTTTGCCAACAACGCCTACTGTCTATGTCATATAGGCACCAAAAGATCCTTGTAGCTCTTTATTTGTATTTGCTATGGAATAAGAGAGAAGGAAGGTAAAAAGGTAGGTAGGCTGGTAAACAAGCTAGCAGATCACAGTAATTGACAGCTTCGTGTCTCGTTAGTCTTGTTAACCAGTGGCTAACTTAGAGCCTGATCACACATAGCAACCACAACCACACCACAAGGACAACACATGGACGGATGCTAATTTGTATAAAAATGAATCGTTTATTCACACGGACCATTTTTAACCGTTAGATCAACCGTCTGGCCGACACTGACCACATCAAAGCCACGTAGCAGCATCTATTACTATACTCTATCCAAAGCAGCCACAAAGAAACCACCTGCTTGACTCCAGGTGCGGTCCGAGGGGGGCGTCCTAGGGGTCATGACCTAAAGCCGTAATCGTAAAGCTTAAAATCGTAATTTTTCGAAAATATAACACATTTTCTTATTAATATGTAGTTAGTCTTTGTCTGTGACCCCCCCCCCCCTCCCCCCCAAGTCAATGGCTGCGACCGCGCCTGCGTGACTCCGCACTAGAGGCCGGCAAGTACTAGCGACAACGTCACTGTAAGAAATTTCAGCGACACTATTCACACGGAACCACTGCTTGCCCCGGCTTGCCCACATTTTGTCGCTGCGATGTGGTGTACTTGTAGTACGTGTGAACGGACCCTTAGTGGCTGCAATTAGTTATCACGTCCCGGCTTCGAATCTTAAAAAAGTTCATTTACCAGTATTGATGGCCTCAAAGAGATGTCAGCACCAACTGATGGGGTCCGCAAGGGCCGATGCCTGCCAGGGGTGCGGGTTGTTCAAAAGAGATACCGCGGCCCTTAGCACACAGGCAACTGACACAACTGACCACACGGGTGGGTTTTAGTCAGTAAAAGTCTGACACGCCTTCCCGCTATACCCAGAGCGGGAGAAGGAAAAGCGGGTGATTGTTACAGTACAGGTCAGACCAAAAAATAGTTTTTAACATTTTCACTTGTATACATACGTTTAGATGTTTATCAATATTCTAAAACTTAATCACACAGATAAATGAAATTCATGTTATCGTTAGAATTTATATTCACCTCGCCGAGCATTAAGGTATTATCTAGAAAGCAATTTCTAGGTATGTACTAGAATTCGACTCAGAATTTTATTAGATTGATACCTACCTACATTAGATGATGTTGGTGGTTATATTACAAATGTGTTCGGTATAACTTTTAACGAACATCTCGGTATCTAGTCGTTAATACCAGCCCATTAACATCCGGGTAAAGGCATCTTTTCATACGAATAAGATAAGGCACGAACGACATTATAATTCTGTAAAAACAGACGTGCTAAGGTCGCGAATCTTAATTTAGCCAACTTAAAACCTGGGAATGTCCAGCAAATTGCAAAAAACGTAAAAAAGAATGAATTTCGCGGGGTACCCCAGAGCTTCCATCTGAACAATTAAAATAATCGACTCCTTCAGTCGCGCTCCGTGTCCCGGCATGAGTCCCGTTAGTGTGGTCAGAGCTTTAACTAAATTATTAATTCTCTAGACATAGACCGCACTGGCAACACAAACTGTCATTGTCAGTTTCTCTAATGTCACGGTGACGTGGGTGACAATCACAAGACAAATTATTGACAGACATTGACATAAATCGCTCCTTGCTCGTTGCTGGCTGGCTCTGAGTCTGATAAAACAGAGCCAGTTTTAGATTGAAATGAGTCTAAAATAATTTGTTATTACTTTTACTGTAGACTTAAGTATTTATAGTAAAAAGTTTCCATAGTCACAGGAAACTGTAAGTCTGTGAATCTGGTTCAATTTACAAGAACGACTTCTTGAAAGTTTCAATTATTTGTGGGCCCGTATTAAAACCTCCAAAGGTGAGTTTTAAACCGTATTTTAATTTAATCAATGCATAAATATTCGTTTCAGTTTATTATTATGCTGGTTGTCTAAGGTAATGCTATTTCAAATGTAATTTTTCTGTGAAATCGAGTTTTTGATGACATTGAAAGAATTTCATCCTTCATTCTCAGATGCAACTCACATCAGACCCAAGACGTGCTGATCGAGAACGTCGCTTCAAACCTCCGCCAGCAACATCAGCACCAGCTGAGGACCTCACCACAGATTACATGAATATCTTAGGTATGACCACATTCTTCTATTATCTTTACCGAAAGCCTTGACCTAGATTTGATTGTTTAACAAATTACTCTGTTTCTAGGCATGGTGTTCTCAATGTGCGGTCTGATGATGCGTCTTAAATGGTGCGCTTGGACTGCCGTTTTCTGTTCCAGTATTAGCTTTGCTAATTCCAGAGTCTCAGATGATACTAAACAGGTTGGTGAAGCATTATAAATATGGCAGTCAGATAATTAGATAATCTATCTCAAATAAAAACAGTACAATACTCTTTATCTCTAGAAATATAAATTAGCATGAGAAATTTTATTGTTGGCATTTAGACCCTGCAACCCCACCAGTCTAACAGCCAAGAATGATGCATTCAAACACAAACTTCAGTTATATTAAATTAGTACAGATGTAACCAATTTGATGTTACAGTTATACCTATCTATCTACCTACCATATAATTACCTTAACCCAGTCTTAATTTTGTTGTATATATTGGCCATTTACATAGGTATGGTACCAAAACTACAACTTTAGTTGTAAGTTCTTTGTAAGCAATATGAAATAAGTTCTTTATTGCTTTTATCTTTTCAGATTGTGAGCTCCTTCATGCTGTCAATATCTGCAGTTGTGATGTCATACCTACAAAATCCCGCACCAATGTCACCTCCATGGGCTGCACTTACTACATAGATATTTTATGTTATTGAAGAATAAGATATTTAATATAATAATTCCAAAACAACCACATTGTTGTTTTTCAATATGTCAACTCTTGAAGTAGCGATGAGACCGCACTGCATGCATAGTGTAGAAACGAAAGACTAAAGTTCAGTGGCATTGAAGATTGTAGAACACAGAGTACATTATTTGTAGAACGATTTCTACAGCGTGTTGACGAAAACCAAGAAACAATGACATAGTTTTCATAGAAACAGATACTACTGCTATAGATCTTTTCGCGCTGGATTGACGTTGACAGGCGCTGTTGGTTAATATTTGATGCTCTGGTGAAATGTATTGAAAAAACAAATTGGCGGTATTAGTTCAGGTTTCAGCTGCCAATAGAAACTTGTAGTGCTTATTGTCTTTTCTTCGTAGAGATAATAATATAAGAACTGATCATGCTACGCGTGCAGATACCATAATTTTTTGGTTTAATGCATTGCGATGCGTTTTTTCACTTCCGTGCGTTTTTCAGAAAGACACGATGGCGGGCGGTGTAGCGGAGTGCAGTGGCGACGGCTCAATACAAGCTGATTCCCATCGGCTTTCCTTTAAGAAATCCCAATACCCACCGATCCACCATTCATTTCTAAAGCTCCTACAACTAATTTTTACGTGTTTCTAACTGAAGAAATGCCTGCGCGCAAAGAAAAGCAAACCTTCCGTACGAAATTCCTTGATTCTATCTCAGTATTAGTGAAATTGGGGCCTTATCTTCTGAAGAAACACCAACAACTGACTGCTTGCATCACGCGGTCAGTGTTTTTTTTTGGAACGGCTTACCCTGGCCACAATTCCACCCCTCGCCACTGGCGGACTGCTGAAATAGGGATGATCGATATTCATCGAAGGTAAACAAACATCGATGTTTTGACTTCGATAACTTCGACACATCGATGACAAAAGAATAAAATATCGAAACGTCAATTATTCTTCAGGGCACCATCTAGTGTGCATTGGATGTACTAGGTTCAACTATCACGTTATATAGTCGTTCTATGACTATCAAGTTCAACTATTTTCCACAAGATGACACTGATCAACGAAACCGGAGGAAACCGTACGAATTAGTTATTTCTTTGCATTTCTCAAGGGTGAAAAAAAAATACTGTAAACTTCAATTCAACGTTCGCTTCGCGTCATTCTTAAGGAGAGAGTAAGGTATTGAATCACAACTTTTGTACTTTTAATAACAATAAACACATTTCATAAATGTAATAGACAGTTTTAGTTGTTACCGAAACCATCGATGTTTCTAGACATCGATATTTGTCGTACATCGATACTTTTGATTCGATGTCAACATCGATATTTTTCTAATATCGGACATCCCTATGTTGAAATGTAGACTGCGTGTGTTTGAATAAATCCATAACAAATAGTACTTTCATCACAATCATCACAGCTGTTATTTAGCACAGGCCCTCTTGTCTTCGTCTTCCATTCATTGCCTCTGCATGCAGTTTTTTCTACTCGTGTACAGCCAGCTTTACAAAGAGTAATGCGGTGCTCTGAGTGGTTGTACAGACGCCAGCACATCAACCTACTACAATCTGTCAAATTTCTTTAATAGGTTTTGAACTTTATCGCTGAAGCATAAGGTTCAAATTTGATTGACAAAATTTAACAGTTTCGGGTAGGTTGACCTGCTGGCGTCTGTACATAATTTAGGTTTGGTGCGTTGTTCCTCTTGACTTTGAGATGATTCATATAATCATCGTCCTGTGAAGAAGGTTAGTCAAATCTAATTGTGATGGCGCGTGTGACCATAGCTCGGGCCCGTATAATACTTACAGCCTACAATACATTGTTATTTCATCCATTAGCGAAATAGTGAGTTTCATTTTATTTCACTCCTTCGGTATTTTTGGTGATTTTAACAGCATGTATTGTGTTGTGCGTGATTTAGTATAACATGGAAAGTCTAACTATGTAGGTAGGTAGTCACAATGGGGCTAAAAACTGCCTTAAGCTTATATTAAAGTTGAAAATCTATCAAAGAAATTTGACAGATTGGGGCAGCTTGATGTGTAGGCTGGCCTCTGTACCTACTTATTTTAAATATTAAAGAGAGAAAAGCCGAGGATTTCAAAGATTTAATGATGTCGTAAAAATCAAATTATGGACGTTTACATTACTAACGCTGGCTAAAACTTACGAAGTAGATTAAAATAATGTAATTTGTAAGGTGCCAGCGAATGCGTTTTTAATGAAATTGTATTTAGGAACACAAGACGAGTCTTTTCCGCAAAAATAAAAATAAGCTTGTATTATATTTACTAGCTTGTTTTGGGAAGTTGGGAACTAGCTAAGACAGCGAAACTTGCCTTCCTCGTGAATGTGAATGCGCTTTTATGGGAAAATGGCAGACTACCCAGTTGGCTATAACCAAGAAGCATATAGCAGTATAACCAGTGGCGAAAGCAGGCTTCCCTTCGGGGACTTGCATCAGCAACTCTATCGCTATTAAAAAATGGTACGTCAATTGTAATGTTGGGGTTCCTAAGGGGTGGTTTCAAGGAAACAACCACATCTGTTTAGTACTATTTAATGAGTGAATCCATAATAATAGAATAACCGCACATGAGGTATTGTGTAGACTCAGCATGTATGATCAATTATAAAGGAGTGTACCTACTTACATAAGTAAAGGAGCAAACATATTATATTATTACACTTCACAATAGTGGTTACTATTGTCAAAAAGTATAGCTACACTACGGGTATTTAATTCACCATGGCTTTCAAACAACGAAAATGGTTATTTTTAGCTTTCTATTACAACAAAAAATAATATATTCTAAATTAATCTGATGCCAAAACGTCATAATCGGGAACGAAAATTTCATACAACAGCGATCCCGTAATGATGTCACTTTAGGTTACGTGACAACGCTTGTTATGGACGAGAGCAAGCCGCTGTACAACGGGTTATGACAGAGACAGATATAGAAAAATGCGTCAGCGAGAACGAGATGGAGGAATATTTCACATTTTATTTGGTTTCAGCTGTTCAATTTTGTTGTATTTAATTATTTACATTCCTATATTACTTTTAGAATGATAGTAAGTATTCTGTACTGAAAAGTCAGTAAGTTAAAGCCGACTTCGCTTCAGCTAGTCTCTTAGAAAAACTGACACCTCGCCGCTGATAGGTACCTATAGATAAAAGGCTATAATCTCTTGAGGTTAGTGATGGGCGGTGGATAAATATTCGGAGGATACATAATCGATTTTACTCATTTTTATCGGATATTTACTCAAAATTATGGATAAATGTATTTTTTGCGGATCGGCTGATTATTTTAAAATGATAATGACTTGTCTTGTTATTTGTGCTTTCCAAAATACTATAATATTACATTATTTAGTTCTGATGTCAGTTGCCAGGGCTGAAATTGTGTCAGAAGCCCCACTGTCTCTAATAGAACATGCTCTTAGAAATAATTTTGTAGAACCTTTGTTTGTTCAGAGTGCACAGAATCGACACACAAATGAACATCTCCGTGAAGAAATTCTAAAAGTCATGAAAAATACGGCGTAGAAAAGTTTGTTATGGTTGGTGACAACGCTAGAAACATGCGAAAGGCTTTTTAATTAGTAAAAGATGTTGAGCCTTTAAACTGCGCAGCCCGCACTATTAAGCGAGGTTTGGAAGGCTCCAGTCCTGAGTGATCTAGAGAGTTTTTTAACTTTGTCATCCAAGAGAGTACAACGCCCGAATCTCTTCAAAAAGGGAGACAAAACCTTGGTCAGGAACTATCGACTTATCTCACTCTTGAGCCACGTATACAAGCTGTTCTCGAATGTCGTCACGAACCGTTTCACCAGAAGACGACGAGTTCCAGCCTCTAGAACAAGCCGGTTTTCGAAAAGGCGTAAACGAAATCCATACTGTTCGGTAAATTATAAAGAAGACCGAGGAATACAACCAGCCGCTATGTTTGGCATTTGTAGACTACAAGAAAGCCTTCGTTTCCATCGAATTAAGGTCAGAACTGCCCATATTTCGATGAAGTCGAAGGCCTCTCTGCAACGATGTCGAATTGACTGGCGCTAGGTCGAAGTGTTGAGATGCTTGTATGACGCTGCCACGATAACTGTTCAGATCCAGGATCAGAAAACCAGGCCCGTCCAAATTCTCAGAGGAGTAGGACAGGGAGATGTGATATCCCCGAAACTGTTTACCAATGTGCTGGAGGACGTTTTCAAGACGCTGGACTGGAGTGGACAGATCATACATCCCACACCTTCGCTTTGCCGATGACATCGTAATTCATCGAGTCTCTTAGAAACAAATTCAACGAAATTGATATACTAACTCTGCCTTCTCTTTTTAACCTAGAAAATATCTTGTTCGCAAAAACTTAGGTCTTTTCAAAAAAAGATGCGACTTCCTTAATCTAAATACACGTAGTAAAGATGAAATTGTGATCCCAAAGTTTAGATTAACTAAAACTAGCAAGTCATTTCTCATAAACAGTATTCGCTTTTATAACAAGTTGCCAAAGTCGGTTACAAAACCTAGCGATGGAAAGTTTAAAACTCACATCAAACGTGTCTTTATCAAAAAAGCATATTATAAGATAAAAGACTACATTGAAGACAGGGAAGTTTTGCATTTATTCCCTCTGCACATGTGGCTTCTCTGGTACCTCATTAACAGCATAACTATGTGAGAGTCTATTAACGGCTCCCAAATTACAGTTTTAATTTTTATTCTTTTATTATTTTTTACAATTTCTGACATAATCTCGTCATTATTTGACATTATGTACATCACTTCAAATATCGAGTATTTATTAGTGATTCTCTTGGAAATCATGTCACTTGGTTTAAATAGGTTGATTTCACCTAATTATGTAGATTCTTTTACATATTGTGAATGAGAGAACGTTGTAGGTATTACAGACTATTGATTTATAGACGATTTTCTAATCTTTATTTTCATTCCTCTAAGAACCTGGTACTTATTCACAGGCCTGCGCTGTCTTGTCATACCTTATCACGGTAATTTGAAAACATTGTAAAAGCCAATTATTTTTAAAAGAGTAACCGTGGAGTTTCTTGCCGGCTCTTCTCCATATGAAACGACAAATTGGAACCGTGCACCTAGCTTCTGACGTTTCATAAGTGCCCTTGCAGGTTTATGTGAAATAAAATATTTTGGTTTTGAATAATGGCAGCGACGCTGAGACATTTATACCACGATGCTGCGTAGCCTTGAATGGACGCTCCCGGCGGGCCTCAGAGAATTTGAACAAGCTGAAAGTCATGTAAGTACAACTCGCACATATCTTGCCGAGTCCAATCCAAATCGAAGGGTCCCTTCTCAAAGTTGTGAAGAAGTATGTCTACTTATGTCAAGTCATTCGTCTTTGTAAACACAACTTTGAGAAAGAAGCCGACAGAAGGATCCAGTTGAGATGGGCAGCATTTGGGAAACGAAAGCATTTTGGAAAGTCTTCTCGTCGCCTATCCCGCAATGTCTGAAGACAAAGGTCTTCAACCAGTGCGTTCTGCCTTTCATAGTATACAGTGCTGAAATGTGGACACTGACCCCCTTATTCATAAACGTTGCTTAACGTTAAGAGATGTTTAAACGTCATAAATATATGGTTAAACAGACGCTAATTATTACTTAACTTTAAACAACGTTTTATAAATAAGGGGGTGACAGTTGGGCTGGTCCACAAATACAAGTTCGCTCAGCGCGCTATGGAGCGGGCTATGCTCGGAGTTTCTTTGAAGGCTAAAATCGGAACATAAATTATCCAGAGAAGGTATGTCGGTAACTCGGGTTGAGTTCCGAGATAACTTGCAGGCTTGCAGGGAAACAGGATGTTGTGGCACAGGTTGGGAGAGGCCTATGTCAAACAGTGGACAGCAATAGGCTGAGTTATTTGTACTACAACTTTTAATACTGATAGTAATTTACGAAAATATTCATAACTAGCTTTTGCCAGCGGCTCCGCCCGTGTGAAGGTCGGAAATTACCCCACGGAAACGTCCGACCGAAATAAAAAAAGTATCCTATGTGTTAATCAGGATAAATACTATCTGTGTGCCAAATTTAATCCAAATCCGTTAAGCCGTTTTTGCGTGATTGAGTAATAAACATACAAACTTTCACATTTATTATATTAGTAGGACGGTAGTGGTAGTGACACCAATGTTATTTTAATATTTGTGTTATTGTTAAAGTGAGTAAAATGCACTAATTTATACGTTTATTGACAGCGTTTGACAATGTAAGATTTTGATTTTAACGGTAGGTATAGGTATTGTTATTTTAGTTTTTCTCTCTTAACATTTCTTGGGTCCCAGACCTTTGGAAGGCGTACACTTGTCTACGCTACCCTGGTTTTTGTAGGACTTTTTGCAAAATATGAAAACAAAAATATTGTATTTTTCTCCTATATTTCACTAAATACAAATATAAATTACATTTTTAAATACTAGTATGAAATAAAAACAGGTAATTTAAAAAAACTAAAAACCCGACTGTTTTTCTGAGTATTCATGGAAAAGCCCTAAAACAAAAAAGTCGTTGTACCTGACTGTACAGACGCCAGCACATCAAGCTACCCCAAACTGTCAAATTTTCCCAATTGAACATGAATCTTATGATTAGGTAATAAAGTTGAAAATCTATCAAAGAAATTTGACAGATTGGGGTAGCTTGATGTGCTGGCGTCTGTACTTAACTTAAGAATCGCCAGTTGCTAAGGCGATGCTTATAAGCAGATAAATTGTAGCAGTCGGGACCCATTCTAGAAAGTCAGTCGTCTAGTCAGTAGATTGGAGTAATCTGCAATGTATTATAGGTATGTGCTCTCAATTCACTAAGCCTCCATTTCGGGCATATACCTATTGTACGGCACTTCCGATTCCACAAGGCTGTGTTTCGGAGCAAGTTGCTGGTGGATAATCCTAGCCACAAGGTTGTGCCTATGCATACTCTTCGGTAGCTAGACGATAACACCAGGAGATAATGTGTTTGATGGATTCTCCCAGACGGTGGCATGCCCGACAGATGTCAACCGTGCCGTCTTTCACAATAAATCTCCGGTACTTGTTCGTCATCATAACTTCGTCCATAATTGCAAACGCAACCAGGCTACGGACGCTAGTAGATCTACATCAGGTCCGTGTAGGGCCCGGTAAAACCGTCCGTGAAGCTTCTTAATCTGCCATACTCCCATGCGATCATTAGTGTCAAGCACTACAGGCTTGCGTCAGTACTCTTTAGCTAAGGAGAGCGGGGTGAGGCCCTTATCCACCTCAAACACATCTCGATGCATCCCCACGTCGGCTTGTAGGAAATATTCCCTGAGACTTTCGCGATTGCGGAGGGTCTTAGTGCTTAAGAAGCCTCGACCTCCACACTTTCGCGGGATACACAGTCTCATTACCAATGACCGTGGGTGATGCATTCGATATGCTGTCAGTAGCATACGAACCCTCCTATCCAGCGCGTCGAGTTCAGTCTGAGTCCATTCGGGTATGCCGAAAGAGTACATCAAAACCGGCATTAGCAACCGTTGAAGGCCTTCTTTCCGCTTGATAAAAGACTTTTAAATACTTTCTGCAGGTGGCCAAAGAAGCGCTCCTTCAACGATTGCTTCATAACAGTAACATTGATGCCCAACGCTTCCGACATACCCAAATACCAACTTATAGGTTTCGGCTGCGCAGAGGGCTCGAAGGTTTATGGAATCCGAGAGTTGGGTTCCCACGGATTGCACAATCTCCCCTCGCTTTACATGCATGACCGCATATTTTTCCACACCAAATTCCATCCTGATGGCACTACTGAAGGTTTCAGTTACTTTCAGTAGCTCCATCAGTTACAAATTGTTGGGGGCAAAGAGTTTTAGGTCATCCATGTAGAGGAGGTGAGATATAACTTGACCGCCTCTCCTCAGCCGATAGCCTATACCTGAATCCTCCAGCAGTGTGCTTAAAGGATTCAGGGCTAGGCAGAACCAAAGCGGACTCAAACTGTCGCCCTAAAATATGCTTCGCTCGATCTATATCGGCTCGCTATTCCTCTGGATATTTGGACATTCCGGATACCGTCTTCCATTGCCACATACATGATATTAGGAAGTTGCGTAGAGTTGTATCTACCATTTAAAACTCCAGCACCCCGAGGGTGCTGAGCCATGTATGTGGTACCGAGTTATAGGCCTTCTTGTAATCTATCCAACATGTCGAAAGATCCTTTCGGGAACGACGATACTGTTGGCTAATGGCCATATCAATGAGGAGCAGCTCCTTAGTACCGCGGGACCCAGTTCCGACATCCATTTTGAGATACAGACATGATGAAGTTACTGTCTATATGATTGTACAATTGTACGTAAATTTAAGCTTTGAAAATGGATGTAAAAACTTTATAGACCGTCGGTAAACACGTGATCAGCCTATAATTTTTGAGTTTCGCGGTACTCCCTGATTTATGGAGCAGGTGGGTTACTCTTGTCGTTAGGAACTGGGGTAGTGAACGAGACTTCAAAGCAATCTGGTACTGAGCCGCCAAGCGGGCGTACGACTTTTGGAACCATTTAATCCAGAAGTTGTGCAGCCCGCCCGGTTCTGGAGATTTCCAGTTGGGCAACGGACGGGCTGCATTAGCTACATCTTGGGGGTAGATGGTAATAGCCCCCATTTCTGATGGATCGCAGGCTCGCTTGAATTCCAGAGCCCAATCACCTTCGGTGTTACTGACAGACAGATACTTCGCCAAAAAGAACATATAGAATCATCATCCGGTAGGCGCATGTCAGCCACACCTTGGTCCGGTCGCTCCCAAGCTCTATATACTAGAGATGTTGAATGTAACCATCAACCATTAAAATTAACTAATATTTAAATTAACTATGATATTCGATAAACAAAATTAACATTATCGAATAAAAATATCATTTCAACTTGTTGAAAATATTCATTCCGTTACGTGTATTCAATTTTATGCTCTATCTCTCTTAAGATAAAGCACATTTACTGTTGGGGATATTCTATTCTAAACAAACGCAAGTGATATTTTTAACAAATATTTAGGTCGGTTAGTGGTTGATTGACTGAATAGGTCAGTTTTATTTTGTTATTCGAATAACAAAGCCGTGTCGTCGCGTTGTATCGTTTTCGATTAATGTGAAGATTGTGAAGCTGTTTTAACAAAACAAGACGAAATAATGAGACTTGAAATAAAGATATTCTCACATGTTAAAAATATTCGAATATCAAACCAAAATAAATGCTAGGCAGTCCTAAGCCTGTTCAAGTATGAAAAAAGTTCATTGAGTTTAACTTAACAATTTCAGTATGCATTAGTAAAATATTCAACCATTAACCATGTTGCGGTTAACTACTTGAATAAAAATATTAACTAATATTTTCAACCAATTCATTCATCGATATTTTTTTTAACCATTAACTAATAACCAATAAACAATTTCAACCAATATTCTCATCTCTACTATATACCCATCTTTCGTCAATTTGGAAAGTGCGGTTCTGAGTGTATCGGTCCACTCGCCGCTAAACCTACGAATATGGTTTAAATAATATTATATTTTTCTTATTATTACAATGATTTAAGTAACGTACAAATATATAATTTTATACAACTTTATCAGTGATTGACGAACTATATTCATGATTGAGTGAAATTATTGTTAATATCGGGTTTTTGTAATTGTTAAAGTGATAACTAAAATCTAGTACTAATCCATATTTTTAGATTTTCATTCATTTCAATCCTTGCGGGTTAAATGACAAAATTTACGTTACACAAACTTTACATAGTATTTATCCGCTGTTTTAGATAAATACTCAATTTAAAACGGATATTTATAAGTATTTATCCATTCTGAGTATTTATCCGGATAAAGTCCCAACACTATTCGAGGTATATATGTATGTTCTGTGGGGTAAATGGTCTATTGGACTTGTGTGCACCGGCTTAGATTTGTTTTATCTGTTGCAAACAAATGTCAACTGTCAAATCTGCCGGACAGATTTTCTTGCGATTTGCACGTTTACGTTTTCATTTCTCTTCTGAATCTATTAAATAACTTAGTAAAGTAAAATTCAAAGTTAAATCTGTGGTGTAATTTTGTCTTAGTTTCTTATCATCGGCAGGGTAAATACCGATCAAGTAAGTACATTTATTTTTTTCTGCTAGAGGTTATCTCGTTTCTAACACAACACAACCCAAATAAACTAAGTATATCGTTGCAAATTCTTTATATACGTCCACATCATCGTCATCATCTTCTCTGCTTTATCGCAAATTATTTGGAGCCGGCACAGCTTGCATATACTTCTGCAATCAATAACCTTACTTCTTTTACAACCGTCATCTCGCAATACCCTTTTTAAAGCCATATTTTGATATCCCATCAAACATTTAGAAGGGGCGTTCTTAAACGAATATAAGACGACCCACTGACTGAATAATTTCAATAATTAATCATTTGTTGTGCAAACAAATATGTTCAAATATTATATTTCTGGTGATGTTAAGGGTTCTGGAGCTAATGATAACATTAGCATCAAAACCTACAGCATCTCAAAAACACTCAAAAGTCGAGTTAAGAAAATAAACTCACACTTATTACAACAAAACCTATCCTAAAATTTGAAATCTTCAAGTATCCAACTTTTAAGTAGTCTCAACGGTAGTTAGGTATTCAAATAGTGTTTTCCTGGCTGGGTGTACAGAATAGTACCAATAATGAATAGAGTGTAAACATTAAAGTAGCAATTGAATAACAAAACCAACAATAACATTGTGAAATACTTTCATTGTGTAATAATTTTGTATGATACTTTAAATAAATTTGGGACTAACATTTTTTTCACACACATTAACATTGATGGCACGTAAGCATCAATGTTTTCATGTAAATAAGACTTCCATGTAGTAAATGTTCCATGAGCAAGATTCTGTGCGTATTAAACATACATGGTGCAATTAAAAAATGTGGTGTAATACCAGGCATTGTGCAATCTTCAATACTAACTATGAAGGATGCTTGTGCCCACTGAAAATGATTGAGTTACAGAAGAATCTTATTCACGCAGGTAGATCTTGTTCACTCAGCCATACTTTTAATGATAAAATACTTTGTAATTCAGCTAAATCTTTTCTGTTGTGGTGCATTACTATCAGCTGTCACTTTTTTGTAAATGGACACACTACCAATTTTATGTGAATTTTGGGAAACCTGTTAGAATCCAGCCAAGAGTATTAAAAAATTGATTTAGTATAAGGTACAATTTTTCATCAATGTCTTGTCAAGCCAGTTCCTATGTTACTTGGCATTGGTGCAATATTTTTCTATTACATTCTACTTTAAAACACTATAACTACAGATGAATTTAATAATTCAAGTGCAATTTTCTTTTTCAGCATGCCTCCTAAGAAAGTGGAAGAGCCTGAAAAAAAGCCATTAATTGGCAGAGTAGGCACAAACTTAAAAGTTGGCATCGTTGGTGTGCCTAATGTTGGGAAATCAACATTCTTCAATGTATTGACGAAAAGCCAAGCTGCAGCTGAAAACTTCCCCTTCTGCACCATTGATCCCAATGAAAATAAGTATCTGAACATTTTATAATAATATCTCCCAGATAAATGTCTCTCTCTTGACCATTTTGTTGGTTTTTTGTGTGGAACATTCATAGGTATTATAATTTGGTTGGAATTTCGAAAGAACTTATTGGAGAAATTGACTGAACTTATTGACACACACTATGTTCACTAGAATTAAAATTATTGATAAAATAGAGGGGTCATTATGCTTAAAACGTTTTTATAGGGGCATTTACAATCCTTGCCCAACAAAACGGAAAAGTGTAACAAAAAATTTGAACAAGCTTGGCAATTATTTAGCTTTTCTTAAAACCATTTTTGAGCATCAACTATTAGAGATGAGATATACCTGCTAATCTTCATTGTATGGGTATAGCAAATCGGCCTTCAAGGTATGGGTATAGCAAAAACCGGGTTTCAAAATACTTCTAAGTATTTGGGTGTGTTATGATTTCGATAAGTAAACATATGCGATAAGTATGGTATGCCTCCAATATAATGTAGGTACGACGTTTCAAGTATACATATGCGTGCAGAGAAATGAAGTCTTTCCTTCCTACTTTACCAGGCTTAGCTAAGAGTATGATGAATTGATGATGATTATTAATTTAGGTATAATTATATGCAAAATAACATTAATTATATTTAAAGTAACTAACTAGCCTGCACGCGGCGTAGTTAAAAGATTTCAAATCACTTTATTTTCAAACATAATTTTTATTTGTAATAATTTTTTTAGCTATATTAGCTATTTAAGGACGCAGACATACATATGTACATTTTTTTTCTAACTGAATTAGATCGTCCGAACGTTCCAAAAGCACGAATGACGCTTCGGGTTCTGCCGTAAGCTGTCGGCTAGCTTCGGGTGGCTGCGGTGTGCCGATGCCGCACGAGCTGGCCGCTCTACCTTAGGTAGCGGTTCGTAGAGGCGTAATTAGGGTGAGGCGGCAGGGCACGGGCCCTGGGCACCTATTGAAGGGGGGTGCGAAACGTTGCCAAATATTAAATTAAAAAAACCTCAATGAACCATTTCATACTGTGATATCTAAGAAATCTGAAGAGCTACTTGAATTTATTGTGCATTATGGGGATGAAAGCGTATTTCCAAATCTGCCCATTTCTATTCAAATTCTGCATAAAATTGCAGCATTGCAAGTTGTGAGTGATTTTTTAGCAAGTTGAAATTAATACCTTCGTTATTGAAGGGTATCATTTGTCAAGATACGTTTTGCGACCTAGCTTTGCTCAGTGTAGACAGAGAAGATAAGTTACGAAGGGGTGCGCAAATATGGTGCGTGCCCTAGGCGATATTTTCTCAGTGTAGTGGTGTACGCCCCTGGCGGTTCGTATCGTACTAGCTATACGTATGACGTCATACCTTCAAGGTATTTACTACAGAAATAGATAGACCCAGATAACGTAAGTATCACGATTTGTATGAAAACCAAGCGTGCCAATTTTTCCCACCACTATTTAGTGATGGGAAAACCAAATCGATTCAAAGACGCCGCCGCGTGTGGCACTCGCTTCAGCATTCTGTAATACTAGTAAAATTCAACATTTTGTAAAAAAAACTCGAAAAGTTACAGAAACTTATCTATTAACTAACTTCATAAGTTGTGATCTTCAGTACTTACATCAATAGCCGGACACGATGCTTTTGTCAATGTTCGATGCTTTTTCACTTGTACAAAGCTTTCTTCCTCAAAATGAATCGAAAAAATTGTGCTATACTTTCTTGGGTACCAATCTTTATTTCCCGTCGCCTCAATCCATTGTTCTTTTCAATTGAGATCATGTGGAAAACTAAAAAATCACGAAACAATAAGATTTTTTATTAAAATTGACTACATAATAAATATAAAACAAAATAATTCCTCTGTTTCCGAAATCGATTCTCGAGAATCGATTTGTGTTGCATAGGATGAACAGCACTAATCGCTAAAATTGACAGAAAAATGATAAAAGCGCCTGTACTCCGAAACCGAAGCGATATACGATAGTATCACTTGTTTTAATATTCATCATTTGTTAACACAGAACATCACATCAACCGCTCCAAGTGAAAGCCGCAATGTATTAAGAATATATAATAGCATACTTTCGATGATTTAAGTATATTTTTCTCAAATTTGGTATTACTGTGGGTATTAGTTTAAAAATAATTGATTTTAAAATGAATTACGCATAATCCTACTAATATTATAAACGCGAAAGTTTGTAAGTATGGATGGATGCATGGATGCTTGTTACTCTTTCACGTAAAAACTACTGAATGGATTTGAATGAAATTTGGCACACATATAGTTTGTAACCTGGAACAACACATAGGATACTTTTTATCCCGGTACTACGTTCCCGTGGGACAGTTATCCAACTCCACGCCGGCGAAGCCGCTGGCAAAAGCTAGTATTAATCATAAAATTACTTACTAATGGAAGGAACTTTATTTTTCTACTCACATTTGTGCAGTTTTTTACAATTTATCACAGCGCATTTAGGCATGTTTGATTTTTTGACTGACGTCTAACTAGTGAGAGGCACACCGATGCAGACCCAGAGCGACAGTGGCCACGTTATGCTTCAGCCCGGCACGGGAAGTGGGTGCTCTTGCGATATCTAGGTCTATCTATGTCTGGTATTTACCCAGTATTTCGGCCTGTACCTGGGCTGCGTACTGTGAAGCACATACCTACTTATATATACCTGTACCAGTATATACGACTCACCTCTATCAAAAATGTCTCAATGCCTACTAGATTCTCTTTGATTTAAATAAAATCTATTAATTGTCAAACTCTGACATGACATATGGTAAGCATTTTATTTTATTCCACATTCTGATGTAACAAAGATGTAATGATGGAATTCGAGAAATACAAAAGTAATTTGGATGTTGTTGACAAATATGACATAAAAAGAATTAAGATTGGTACAGGTAAAGTATATACTGGAAAGACGGAATATATCAATCCACAAATAAAAGCAGTTGAGCATACTAGTCCGCTGTTGGCAGCTGCCATACTCGGTTTGGACAACACAGGAGCTCCTATTCCAGAGAACACCAAATTTTTGGACACCTGGACGGATATTGATGCTCAAGAAATATACCTTCGCACTAAGCCAACATGTTACGCAATCTTGGGAAAAGCGGATGCTGAAGCATTTAATCTTGGTGAAGCAATGGCAAAAAAGTACAATGTTGTTCATTTATGCCCAAAAAATATATTGCTTGATGAAATATCACAACAAAGTAGTGCAGGGAGAACTTGGGATTTTAATATGAAACATAATAAAGTGTGCATATATGACATGATATTAGCAATGTTGAAGATCAAATTGAATTCTGAAGTAGTTCAACATAGAGGATATGTAATATCGGGTCTTCCTTTAGTAACTTCTTGTAGAAATCCTCTTGTCTATATAAATTCATTGCATGGTGAAGAAGCCTTTCTATACATAGATGAAATGTTGTTTGAAACAATTCGTGACTTAAAAAAAAAGAAACCCAAACCACCTCAAGGGTCAGCTCCTTCATCTACAACTAGTGAAATGCTAGTACAAGAAGAAGAAAACGTAGAAGAAGAACCTTCAGATATCCAGGACGAAGAAGCTCTTCGAGAAGAAGAAGATATTCCTGCCGAACTGCCAAAATTTTTGCTAGATACTTGTTCAAATGTTATAATTAACAAAAAACCTCATTTTGAATCAAAACTAGCAGCACTTCTTCGTCAGCTTAATGAGTTATTTAATCTATATCTTAAGCCGGATATCATTATTCATATTACTTGTCCTGAATTGGACTTAGTAAAAATGAGAGGTAACAGCTACATAAACTATAAAACTGGCATGTACACAAATAAACCATTTATTTCAAATTATATATCAGAACCAAGTTGGCCTCGTAAATGTTATTTCAATGACTATGAAAATCCGCATGTTTCTAATGTTTTTCAACCTAAATATAACTGTAGACCACCTTCAAACTATGAAGATAAAATAATTGAACAAATATGTAATTATAAAACTTACGTATATCCATATATAGAAAACAAATTAAAAGATTTTGATCCAAAAATGGTAGTTGAATTAGACGGCCGCATTTCTTGCAGTGAAATGCTTCATCACGTAGCTGAAACGTTAATTTTAATCCAAATTCAACCTGTGATTATACCGCGGCCGTTGTTTTTAGAAGAACTTCCAGAAGATATGGAAGAATTTTGGGCCAGTACTGTACCCGGATTAGATGGTCTAAGTAGTGATGCCGTTCATTTCAAATACTGTGCCTCACCCTGGTTTAACAGGTGCCCTGTTGAACTAAAACTAAGACGGTCAGTGGTAGGAAACCCAAAATATGCTATTTTGTTTTTCAAACACATATATCTGATGTCGTCACTTAATAATTTCATTGCATTTTACAAAAACCCTCGCCCGTATTTGAAATTAAAATATTTAGAACCAATTTGTAGAGTTATAGTAACAGGAACGAAAAGTTCTGGAAAAACAATGATTTCTCAATGTTTGTCATGGATTTTTGATGCTCCCTTATTTGATTTCAATACAATTTTGGAAACTGAAAAAGAAAAGAAGTATGTTCTAATTGCTCAAACTATTTTGTCTGAAATTATAGCCCCTATAGAAGACGCTCGAATTCTAGAATGGCAGGCAACAGAAACAGACAGAGTAACAAAATTAAGTGAATGGTGTAGCTCCGCTCTGAACCTATTAAAAATATATATACCTTTACTTATTACGAAAACAGAATTGGATGAAAAAAAGGCACAAAATGTGCTTAAAAAACAACAAGAAGCAGAAGCAGCTGAGAAAGAGAAACTAACAAGTGAAAAAGAAGAACTAAAAGGAGAACAAGAAGAACTAAAAGGAGAACAAGAAGAATTAAAAGGAGAAGGAGAAGAACTATTAGGAGAAAAAGAAGAACTAAAAGGCGGAGAACAAGAAGAACTAAAAGGAGAGGGAAAAAAACTAAAAAGAGGAGAACGGAAAAAAGAAAGTAAAGAAGATGAAATGGATCCAGATCTTCTAAACAAATTCTACAATCTCAAGACGCAGCTTTCTTTTTTACCTATATTAGACAGTATAGAGGAGTGCCAAATTGCTTGTAACAACCAAAACATTTCACAATACGCACCTATTCAATTGTTAAAAGTTGCAAACAAGCCTTCAATACCTGTTCTAGGTGATAAAGATGTTACAAAAGCAATAAACCAGTATATTGTAACTAATGATTTACAAAAAGAAATTGAGCCTACCACCGAGGAATTAATGACAGAGGTAGTTAAATTAATTACTGCATTAGACACTCAACATCAAGAAGATACACAGTCTGAACAGTTATATGGAAAGTACATTATAGATGGTTTTCCTTCCGATTCAGAATATTTTGAGTATATTAGCGATTCTAAGTTAATTCCAGATTATACTATAGCTCTAATAGAAAATCGGGAAATTGATGAAGAACTTTATCAATATTACAGTGCTGGCAAAAATACTAGACGTTACGATGAAAAGATTTTATCGGTTAAAGATCCACTCATTCATACAAAATTGCAAGCTACGAAACTTTCGCGCTTAGAAAACGATACGATACAATACGATATACAAAATATTGTAAATGATGAGATAAACTATACACTTGATTTAATATTTACTACTGATACTAATAAACCGGTATCCACCGCCACGAACGAACCTGTACAAACAGACGTTCAAACTCAATTTATCGCATCTTTTACCGAAGCTATAGAAAAATATCGTGAAGAATGGGACAGTTTAAAACTAAAAATAGAGGAAAATTCCAAATCATACATTGAAATTGAATTAGAAAATAAAAGAGGTGTGGAACTTATTGAAGAAATGTTACAAAAACTACGCCAAAGCTATCGACCTAGAAGTTTCGAGCGTAATGAGGATGAAGAACCCGAACGTGCGGATGAAGAAGATCCAACCACAAAAGATCTTCTTGGCTACAACGATCCCCGATTTCTTTGCGAGACTAGTATTTATTGTCCTATTACTTATTATGATCATGACATTTTGTGGGAGGGGAATCCAGAGTTCTCTTTGAAATACGACAACAAAATCCACTACTTTTGTAAACAAGAGTTTTTAGAATTATTTCAAAAAGACTTCACCAAATATCAATTTAATAATATACCTTATAAAAAAATACCCAAATTGAAAATTTGCATAATAGGTAGCATCGGTAGTGGAGCAACCAGTTTATCCAAGCACATAGCAAAAGAGCTGGGATTGTTACATATCGATTTTGCAGACGCTATCAACGAATATTTGGTGCCAAAACATTTCAAAAAGATTGGACGTCATTACGAAAATACGTTTGTTGACGGACTTATAGACGAAGAAGGTATAGTAGAATTTCAAATGGATGAAGAAAACGTTAATTTAATATCCGATATCTTAGGAAACGAAAAAGAATTGACTCGAATGTTGAATGACTATTTTGAACGTGGCGCGCCTATTTTATCAAAACTTATGCAAAAAGTGATTCTTAAAATTTGGTTCGATTCTAGTTCGCCAATAGGCTTTGTTCTAGATGGCTATCCAAAAGTACCCAGTGACGTTGAAGACATGTTAGCATGTTATGCTATACCTGATATGGTCATACAATTAGAAAATGATGCAGAAACTGCTATTAATCGAATTGCTCCCATAATGCTCAAGTCTTGGAAATCTCAACAGAATGAGGCTAAAATGACTGCCGCATTACGATTGGCTAATGAACGTAAAATATGGTTGCATTCTATTACAAAACAAATTGTTGCCAAACTAATAATCGAAGAAGTGTACGAAAATATATTTATTTTAAAACCAGATCCCTTAACAAGAACTGATTCTGTTGAAAGCGCGATAATAGATGCGCATCCTGCAGGATCTGCAAATGTTAATCCAATCCTATTTAACACATATAATGAAATGGTGGAAGAATATCCGGAGCCTCAAGATACGAGTGTATGGGAAAAATCTGATGAGGCAAGAGAAAGAATAGAAGCTAGAATAGAAGGTATATTTGACACAGATGTTGAGAATATCTCATCATTAAGCGAAATGTTAATGGACAACAGAATTAAAACGATATCAGTAGATGCTACAAAACCTTTCAACAAAGTAACAAGATATACTTTAACCAAATTGACAAACTTGAAAAATAGATGTGAATCATTTTTTGAGCAAACCTTTATTGTCAATACTGATGTTGCCGAAAATTTACTTGTAAGAGGATTTTATTTTTTTAGCAAATTCTATCGTCTTTGCCCAGTATATATCTTTGAAAATCCGAAGGCTATTCAAAATTCTTACAAAATTTCCAGACTTCGGGGAACACTTTATCCGGTTGTTCATAGATCGTTCATATATTTTATTAGTAGTGCAGATAATGTAACTAAGTTTAGGACAAATCCACTGAAATATATTACGTGTGATGCTATTAAATCGTATTTTGAGTATCCTTTAAGAATTGGTGTTATAGGAACACCTAAATCAGGACAGAGCACACTGGCTGCTAGATTGGCTAAGCAATTTGGATTATTGTGCATATCAGGAGGAAGCGCTGTACGAAGCGTATTAGAAAACTTGCATTGGACAGAACTTGCAGTCGAAATGACAAAGTGTCTTAAAGAAGGAAAAAAAATTGAGGAAGACCACATTGTGAAAGCTATGCAAACTGTCGCTATAAATCATCGAACGGTTACTTGTGGTTACGTTTTAGATGGAGCACCTGCCTCTCCTTACCGAGCAAAAGGCCATGTCAAAAGCTGTCTTTATCCTAATATGATATTTGATATTTGTTCTAATAAAACCAAAATTTTTGAAAATTCACAAAATGAAATTTACTATGATATTCTCAAATATAAGCCACCATATCCGTACGATCTAATTCAAATAAGATACAAAAATTGGGAAAAAAGTCAATATGACATTAAAGGTTGGATCGCTGAAAACTATCAAAATCTTTATTTAATTGATGGTAATCAATCCAAATGGCATGTTCTACAGCAGGCAATTGATCATATAACGATAGTACATTCTAAACTTCATCATTATGTAAACAATGTTGAAAAGAATATTGTTCGCGCTATGTGGATCTCGGAGGAAGAATTCCAAGCGAGACAATCCCAGTACAAAAACATGTGCCCAGTATGCTTTCACAAAAAAACATATAAACATATGGGGCCCTATTTCGGCGGTAAAACAGGTGTAGTTCAATATCGGAAGAAATTTTACTGGATCTGCGATGAACATATGGATTTGGTTATGGCGTTTCCAGATTGCTATTTGACGTCAATAGATGTAGAAATACCCGAAATGCCCGCCTTAATTAATATAGTCAATTTAGATTACATTTATGAAAATGGAATATGCGTGGTTACTTATGCCGAAAACTTACCAGCTCAAATAATACAAATAGGCACTAATCAATATGCTGCGAGTTATGCTGGTAAATCTTATTTATTTTGCAGTGAAGTTTGTCTTTGTAAATTTATGTCTAAACCATATTTATATAAAGACATAACTATATTTAAAGAATCAAAAAACTTTCCGAAATTGTCTTTAAAAAGTCTGCCGAACATCGGATACTTAGAGCAAACTTTGGGGAATGTGTTAACAGAAGCGTGTTGCTCGGTGAATGTGTTTAGACCGAAATATCCGGGTCTCTCTTTCCAAACATCCGCTTTTATTTACATGGCACTTTATTTAAAAACACACAATCCTCTCATGGATAAAAATAAGATGGCAAGGTACCTTAAAGCTTTTAGTGTATTTGAAAGTCGATGCAAACTGATGTTAGATGTAGGATTACGCTTAAGATCAATGGACAATCCATTTGCTACTTATCCTAAATGTCTCCATAGACAACCTACACTTAACCCGGCCGATGCCGAACTATGTCCAAAGTCTTGTTTGTGTTCGTCACAATTACAAAGACCTGCAATTGAAACCGCTAAAGGAACTTCAAATTTTGTTCAACTCCATACACCTTCATTCCTTCAAAAGTTAACTAAGCGTTCGACAGTAACAAGCCAAATGAAAAGGAATTAATCTTACCATAATCGTTATGTATTTTATTTTATGTAGGTAAAGTTACCTGCTTTCATACGATCTGGGGGTCTAAAATGGCCACTTTGGCGGAATCATATTATGAATCATATTTAAAATCGTCTAATGGACTGAAACTGACAATTCATAATATTATCTGCGTAGACAGCACGCAATTCATCTATTTGACAGTTTTGTAAATTCGTAAAATGGTCACCAAATTATGAATTGCTTTATTAAAGTAAAATGTCAAATAGCAGAATCACAGGGGAATTCAGGAAATGAATCACTTTTAGAGGAATTGCTTAATGCGGCCTTTTTAGACCCGCTGTTTTCTAAGGCATTCGTATGTGTGAGTTTAGGTAGATTGTTTGTTCGACTATAATTTAATAAATTCGCTTAACAAAATACTGATACTATTTTATTCATAAACTACCTGTTCAGTAAAGGAAACGGGTGCGCATAAGGTTAGCAACACACAATAATATGTATCCAATGAACTTTGAAGGAATGATTAAATTCAGATGTATAACGATTATTTTCTTTGCAGCACGTAGGGTACCTGTGCCGGATGAACGGTTTGATTACCTCTGCGAGTTTCACAAACCAGTCAGGTCAGTGACGTTCACCATAACTACTACATAAGCTATTATAGTATAAGTATACAAGTATGAGGAACAGGGTGTCCAGTTCACTCATCCTCTGTAGGAAAAGGAGGAGCCTCCGACCAGACGGGTGACGTGTGTGGTGGGCAATATTGCCCAACGATTTTTTTTTTTTGGGAATGACATCTCGCAGTTCAATCTAGGAGGTTGTCGGCTGCTAAGCCAGACTTGCTTGTGGCCTCCGACCAGGGCTTAAAAACTTAAAACTAAGCGACTACATGCTACGGGTACCCCCTGTGGGGTAGGTACGGACCTCGGCTCAGGGCGTCGCTGGAAGAGGGCAGTAAGGAACAGGCTGGATAGGAAGGACCCCCAACGATTGATGTCGCGATGTTGTATACAGGGTGTAACAGAAACCCTATTCCTATCCTTAAGCACTAAAGATAACAGCTGGTATAGAATCACTATACATAGTTTCAGCACAAAATAAAATACTCTAAGAATTGATACCACATTATCGGTTTCATATGTTTCTTAAATTCAAATCATAACAAACGTCACCGCACTACGTAGGTCAATAACTTTCCACGTTACTTGCCAATATCACGATAAATCTCTTCCGATTGATGTTTCTATTTCAATTTGAAAAGTTCGGTTTCTGGTATCATGTATTAAATCTCTCATAACTTCCGAACATGTAGATATAGGATTAAAAAACCCTTCCAATATCGTTTGATATTATCCAGAGAAGCCGTACACTTGGTATGTATATACCCTTTCGGTTATACGTTGTATATTATGCTAGGTGCGCCGTAAACTGCTTGCACGATGCAAGATCTTGGGTGACATCAGTATATTTTTTTTTTAGCGAATTGAAGAGGGGCACCTCTTCAATTCAATAATAAAAACATTTTGTTTTCCAGCAAAGTGCCTGCGTTCCTAAATGTAGTCGATATTGCTGGTCTCGTGAAGGGTGCGGCCGAAGGACAAGGACTCGGAAACGCCTTCTTGTCGCATATTAAAGCTTGTGATGCTATTTTCAATCTGTGTCGTAAGTTCTCTTGAATTTAGTGTTATTCTAATTTAGACACTTTTTGAACTTAGCTGGCTAACAATTTATGTGATTTCGGAATATTACGTTTAAAGACGTTGACGCCAAAATTATAGGTTTCGCTATAACATCAATGTTTATATGATTAATTTAATAGTATCAGTTATTCTTATTATGCTAGTTACTTACAGTTATTATTTAAATCAACCTAATTTACACTCACATTAATTTGACATTTGTTTGACTGGAAATGACGTCAGTTGGAATCAAGCATTTGAATAGACAAATATTTTTAGGTGCTTTTGATGATGAAGACGTTATCCACGTTGACGGTGAAGTGAACCCCGTTAGAGACTTGGAGACCATCGGAGAGGAGCTTCGCTTAAAGGACGCGGAACAACTGGTGCAGAACTTTGATAAACTGGACAAACTCATCAATCGTGGTCCAGACAAAAAACTGAAGTCGGAATACGTAAGTCACCTTAAAGTGGAAGCTCCCGGGGTAGCCAGGTTAATAAGGAGTTTTTCATGAAATGGTCATTTAATGGTACTTACAACTAAGAATATAGAGGTGGTTGTATTGATTTTAATTATTATATACTTCTTTAATTCGACTTATAACCGCATTCAGTAAATTGACAATTCGAAGAACAGTAATGTTACCATGAAACTAATAGTGTTGGGGTAGTGAACGATTTTGCGTAAAGAACGAATGATAAAAATGGTTTAATTTTAATTTCGTTATAAAACTTTAAAAATTCGTTTGTAACTTGTGGAATATAAAACAAATTCTACTATTTTTAATAGTGCATATCGTGTTTTTAAGACAAGTTATTACTTTCTTTTTTCATGTATGTACATTATTTTAAGTTCATTCAATTTCATTCATCCTAACACCACCTCACTATCTTTTTTTTGTCATAATCTGCCCTTCAACTGTCAAGTTACTGAATACGATTATGAGTCCAAATATAGGTGTTACTATCGCAAATCATATTTTTATCATCATCATTTCAGCCGAAAGACGTCCACTACTGTACAAAGGCCTCCCCCAAGCTCCGCCACTTCGACCCGTTCTGTGCTTCCCGCATCCAGCGCACTCCTGCGGCCCTCACAAGCGCACTCCTGCGGCCCTCACAAGGTCATAAGTCCACCTTGTGGGAGGTCTTCCAATTTTACGTCTTCCAGTACGCGGTCGCCACTCCAGAACTTTTCGGCCCCATCGGCCATCTGTTCTGCGAGCAATGTGCCCTGCCCACTGCACTTAAGTTTGGCAATTCTTCGGGCTATGTCGGTTACCTTGGTTCTCTTACGGATCTCTTCATTCCTGAATCGATCACGCAGGGAAACTCCAAGCATAGCCCTCTACATTGCCTTTTGGGCGACTTCTGATGAGGCCTATTGTGAGCGAAAAAAATAAATCATATTTTAGTGTTGACTAAATGTTGATACAACTTGGCATGAAACTGCAAATTGCAACAAGGAAACTCGAACTACGGCTACCCTGAGGCTTTCACTTAAGGCAAACATGGATAATGCTCTATAGGATTTCGAGCTCAAATGTACTAATAACTAACTTTATTGTTACAGGATTCACTGACAAAAATCAAAACTGTTTTAGTAGATGAAAAGAAACACATTCGATTTGGAGATTGGAGTGCAGCAGACGTAATTATTTCTATTTGTTTCTAGAGAATTTGTAAATGATAAGTTTTTATCCAGTGCGCAAACTGTAACCAAGAATTCAGTATATCATTCTAGACCCCCCCAAGCGCAAAAATTTTACGTCGGTTATACAAAAAAAATCAGCTGTTTCATAGAAAACTACAATACCTACGCGGTCAAAATGTATGGAACAGCTGATTTTTTTTGGATAACTGACGTAAAATTTTTGCGCTTGGGGGGGTCTAGAATGATATGCTGAATTCATGGTTACAGTTAGTGCACTGGATAAAAACTTATCCTGTAGAGATGTATAGTGTACTGTGATAATTTTGCTCAAAATTTCATATCTTATTGTATTTAGATTTTTTATAAATTTTCTGGTTAGACTGGAAGCCGTCCCCAAGATAGGGAATTTGGGAAAAGGCTAAGCAGATCAATGAATCAATTGATTAGAACTTTCATTAGACATATTTATTATGGCTTAACAAAACTTCTTCTATTCTACTTTTATGGACATTACATAATAGAAATGATTGCCATTTCAGATAGAAGTGCTCAACAAATACCTGTTCTTGACATCCAAGCCTGCTTTATATCTTGTGAATTTGTCCGAAAAAGACTATATTCGAAAGAAGAATAAATGGTTTGTATAACTTTGAATATATATTTGTATTGTAGTTATATTGTTAATTTGGTTTTGTTATAAAAAACTGGTAGAATGTACATTTCCAATCCATGGTTTCCTCTCAATGCACATATATAATAGTGATGTTTCTTTTATACTTATAGGCTGCCGAAATTAAAGGAATGGATTGACAAGAATGACCCCGGAGCACCTCTTATACCTTTCTCTGGGTCTCTTGAGATGAAACTGTTTGATATGGAGCCAGCAGAGCGACAAGCCTTCTTAAAGGAACACAATCTTACGAGGTAAACAGTTTTATAATATCTACAACTACTACCGGGCAATCTGTATGTCCCTCAGGCATTTTAGCCAATCACAGTCCAGCAATCCTGCTAGGCGCACTGCTACATTGCAGAGGACGATAGATTGAATGTCCCACTTAATAGCTCCCGAAAACGGTTGCTAGCGCTTAGTGTCGTAGCGACAAGGGGGCAACATTTCCTGAGATGATTATGAGGAGTGCACAGGTATTACACGGCTATGAGTACAATCCCGGAAGTGGTCAAGATCCCGACCAGCATCTTAGTAGAATACTTCTTTCCTAGCACGTTTCCTCTTGCGTCTCCACTCAAGCCGACCAATAAACGCAAGAAAGAGGGGCGAGCTCTGTTCCACGTGATTATTGAGTCCGGTTGGCCAATAAAGGCAAGCCGCCAGAGGTGTGGAACATGATTCCTCCCGGGCGATACGGTCCTGTATCCCGTTAGACGCTTTTAATTATTATTATTTTTATAGTCGTTTCTCTCTTTTATTTCAACTACCTAGTGGTTGCCCTGTGGTCGAAATTCGACCATAATTTATTTAAATTTTAATGTATTTCAAATGTATTTTTCTAACTTAGTTTTCTGCACTCATTCTCTATACAAACTTTAACTGTGCCAAATTTCATAGTCCTTTGTCAGCGTAATTTTCGTAAAAAGAGGTACAAAGTTTTCTTTGTATATATTTAATGCTATACGATTTATTGTTTTACACACAGCGCATTGGACAAGATCATCGTTCAAGGATACAAAGCGCTGCAGCTGGAGTACTTCTTCACAGCTGGACAAGATGAGGTGAAGGCTTGGACGATTCAGGTAAATAACCAACTTTGATTGCTACTTATTTTCTCTAGTTCTGATAATTACATTTTGTCTTGTCTTGTCCGAGTTTTAGGAACATTGGTTGCAAACTGCTGAGCATGGGACCCTGGGTTCGATTCCCAAGTTGTACAAAGTTTTTTCGGGAATTTCTCAAAAAAGACCGGAATCTGGGTTTGGCTCGGTTGAGGTCAATAGGTCGGGCCCTCTATTACATGGAACTTAAACATAACTGAAGAAGAGTGGGAGAACTATACATCAATGCCTTCTCTTTTCTCTTCAACCCTTGGCCACCCAATGCTGAGTGTAGGTTTTCCAAATCTCTCTACTTTTGGCGGTTTTGTGTCATGGCTACCAATGTCTTACCTTTTGGAAAATACAGACGTGATGTTGTGTTATCTT
Organism: Polymixis lichenea; assembly: GCA_949091785.1. Lineage (NCBI taxonomy): Eukaryota > Metazoa > Arthropoda > Insecta > Lepidoptera > Noctuidae > Polymixis > Polymixis lichenea. The sequence goes on along the minus strand of OX420938.1, from coordinate 9,340,734 downwards.
AAAAATGACAGCCATAGTACATTATGATATAAGTGCGGTAAGTTGATAATTACAGCCGAGGCGATATTGCTTGCCCGAGCCGCAGGCGAGGGCTACAAGGAAGCAGAGGCTGTAATTATCAAAGCGCACGTATGTCATACGACGTTTTATAACATATTTGCGAGGAAATAAATAAAAGTCGGACTTTCTTAAACGAGTAAATCTTTAATCACTTGTTAAAGTAGTTAGAAAAATTTGAACAATTTGTAAAATTGATTATTACTTGTTCACAAATTAGCGATGCGCGCGCATCAGCGCTTTTTTTTTTTAAGGCAAAGGCACAAAAACAGCCAGTATAACTAATAAAGTAAAACTAAAAAAGTTTTTGTTACAGATAAATGGTTGTAATTTATTGTCAAAACAAATTAAATTAAAGAATTAAATTTTTATTTTTTTATATTTTATCTCTCAAAGTTAATTTTATTCATAAAATGTTGACCACTTTTCTGACATAAAAACTCTTTGCTGAGATTTAAAAAAGTACCGTTCGTTTTAGATGGAGCATCTTGATAAACCGTGCGTTTTACATTACAATAACGCACAAGTGCGTAATGACACATTACGATATTGAAATTGGTGTAATAAGAGACCCTTTACGAGCAAATGTGTTATAAAGTATATTACTATTGCATCAGGCCACACCACATCCCATTCCAATACAAAAAAGCCCGGTGCGGCCTGCCTGTAGTGATCATACAAAATAATAAACGTCCTGTAGAAGATTTTTTGCAAACTGGCTCAGCCCGCCCAAATATGCAACTTGCTTTATACTAACGTGAATTGTATTGATTTGACAGAAAGGAACAAAGGCGCCGCAAGCCGCCGGTAGAATTCACACCGACTTTGAAAAAGGCTTCATTATGGCTGAAGTGATGCACTACAAGGACTTCAAAGAGGAAGGCACTGACGTGGCTTGCAAAGCAGCTGGCAAATACAGACAACAAGGTAATTAATTACTTGTTTTCAGTATTATATGAATAATAAGTACAGTGGAGCAGCCATTGATATGAGGATCAGAAAGAGATTGTCACACAAGTGTGTGAACATCGTTGACCTAGTGGCAACGGCACCGACTTACGAGCCGTATGCCGTGAGTTCGAACCCAGGCAGGCATGCACTAGTTTTATTTGCTCATTGTGTGTGTTGGATCATTACCAAATAGGTAAGCTGAATGGTGCTGATCCATCCGTCATGTTCGTGAACGGGCGCCGTCGGTAGGGACTGGTAATCTCTTAGCTGCCACGGCTTATTTTAATTTCTGAATTGTTTTTTGTTTTGTTTTTAAACTTAATATTTTGATTTAAAAGAGCACCTGTGGAGTTTCTTGCCCGGTCTTCTCCATAGGTTCCTACTACGCTTTAGAATGGGCAACAAGCTTCATCTCTCTGACTGCCCAACCCCTTGACAATTCAAAAGTGCCTGTAATTAGTTATTTCTAATAAATCCTTTAAGTTTTTTTGTCATTGCTCTCAAAACGATTAAGAGATGTACAAAAACCAATCATTCCAAGACATTTGACATCCAACCGATTACGACCCACTTCTTTGCATTGAGAGGATAGTTTAGTTTCAGTAGCCCGGACATTATTGGATAGTTATATTTTTTATTTATGTATGTACAATTTATTACCTTTGTTATGCTGTTGACATTACAATATATAAGGCCGCCAGTAAGTCACAATACGTCCCGTACTAGTTGATACTGCATTGCATGTATGATCTGTTAATAACAAACTGGTACATTTAAAGTGACCCTATGGTACCCTAGGGATGGGAACGGAAAGAAAAGATAGCCCCTGAAAAGATGCTATTATGACTTGGTAAGGACAGCTGGAAAGACATGGACTAGACAGGCAAGGAATAGGGAGAATTGAAGGGGTTGGAGGAGGCATTTGCTAAAGGGCCCATGACTGAGACTCACAACTGATATATATATATATAACTGAATAGAGATGGGATTCTACCCAGTAAATTCCCGGATAAATTCAACTTAGGGTACATACCGAAAATATTCCCCAATTTATATATGTATTTACCCGTGGTTTGGGAACTAACCTGGCTAAATACCCCGTATTTTCCCATTTACCTGGGTATTTACACGACGCCCATCTCGGTAACTACAACTATCACTATGAAAAAAGCTATAAATAAAAATAAATAATATGTTATGTTTTGTACCTATGATATTAAAATAATACGTTGTTTGTTGCAGGCCGGAACTACGTTGTTGAGGATGGAGATATAATTTTCTTTAAATTCAACGCTGGCGCTGGTCTAAAGGACCCTAAGAAAAAATGACGTGACAAGGTACTTCTGCTCTTGGTACATATGTTGTATCTAAATCTTGTCTTGTACTCACTGCTACACGTTGCTTAAGAGTAGCATAAGCATAAGATTTTTTTTTACCTATAAATATTTATATCTCACTTTCTTGAATGTAATGAAATAAAGTTTGTTAATGTTTGTAAAATTCAATTTATTTTAAAGAAATATTGTAATAACTATTAAGATAAAGTAAAGTACACAAGTTTTACTATTTTCTAATTAAATCACTTCAACAAGCTCTTGAATACGAGTCACTTTATGAATATCCTTTTCCACATCATCGTCTTCTAGTGTTTCAGCAAACATTTTGTCAAAGATCATTCTCATTTGTTTCAAAAAACGTTTTAGATTGATATGTGACAAAATTCCCTGTTCGGTTACTGGGGCCAGTTTTTCTTTATCCTTTTCAGTGTTTTTGAAAACGTTATTCAAGATGTAAGACATAGATTGCGTAACTGCCTCTTCCCATTCCTAGAGCAATACAAAATATAACATGTTGTTTCACAGGTTAAAATAGTGTTTATGATCCATTTGCTTACCTGATTAAGTTCATAGAGCGAACCCAAAGACATCATTTCTTCTATTAGAGTGACCTTAAATTCATCTCTTGCTGATTGCTTCAGTAAATAAACAATGAGATTTCCAACTGCTGCTAAGGCGCTTCCGGCTCTAGAGCAAAATTGGACATAAATCGACAATCCAACATGCAATGAAAATCGATGTAAAAGCGCGCCGTTGGATATTCAACTTTCCGGTCATTCCTTTTATCCAACTAGGCCTAAGGCGAATTGTCGGGTATGCGTTTACGTGTATCCACCTTAGGGTGGATGTTTTGGGGTGGGTAAATAGAATAACTCCAATTTTTGACGTTGAGTCGAGCGTTAAAAATCCAACAGCGCGCAATAGCATAGGTGAAATAAATACGTATAAAAATAATATAGGTATTAATTTGTGTTTGAAAACGGGCATGGACTACATAATAAAAGTGAAATACTGTTCGTTGGTAAAGTGTCTCGCTTGATAACGGCTAGACCGATTTGGCAGTTGGCTATGTTTTGTTTTAAAATGTTCGTAATAGTCCGAATTAGTTTTTTACGATAGGAAAAATTGTAAAAGTTTCCCCAAAAAATACGTATTCGGGAAAAGCTGAACGTTCTTTTTTGAAATTTGAACGTCTGTCGGGTTAACGAGTACTTGATATGTTTGCTGCTTGGTTGCGTACCTGCACACAGTTTCCTTACATTCTATTATTTCGTGCACCACTTTGATCAAGCGTGTATGTGTATCCTTCATGAGAAATTCTAAGGGATCGCAGTCTCCAGGTGGCGAAGAACCATATTGAACCAACAGTCGCTTTTGAACTACTGTGAACTGTTTCTGAAGCACGTTCAGTTCATCCTGGCGACATTAAAACAATAATCTTTAGCAGGCTGATTATAGTTTTGATACATTTTGTTTTGACTTTCAAAAACTTACCTCTAATTCTTTTAATTTGTTTCGTTCCTTTGCGTGTGTCTCAACGCATTTTAAAAATTTGTGAATAAGTTGTTTAGTGAAATCCTTATCATGTTCTATATTAAATCTGAAATCTTTTAAACCCATTCGTGCATGATGGTCGATTAATTTAATTAGAAAATGGTCTAATACTGCAATTATTTCAGTGAAATCGTTTGCCTCTATTGAATATTGTTCGCCATCAGTTTTTAATGTTATGGTTTGTTTTGATGACCTGTACGCCAACGTTATAGTATTTCCATATTTTTTTAATTCGTCTTCTGAAAAATCTAAAACATGGAAATAGTTAACTCTTGTGTCAAGTAAATCAAAGTGTTGTATAATTTAAACAATTTACCTGTGAATATTTTTGAAAATTCTATACATGGATTATTTGTTTGAATACGTAACTTCAATCGGCTGTCGGCAACATTCTCCATCGGGTTGCAGTAAAGACTTGACGGAAGTAATACTTTTCTAGTCAACACTTCAATTTTTCCTGTATTATCAGTAATGGTTATTAATATTTTGACTCGAGTCTCGGAAACATCAGCGTCACTTGTCAAGAAAATTTGGTTCTCTATTATTTCTGTCCCATTAACACCATCCAAACAAATTGTCCACTCTGAACAGGAAAACGGTGAAGCGCACTCAAAAGTCACTTGAACACTTAGAATAAACTTAGGATCGTCACACGTTAGTATCACAAGCACTGGACACATCAACAAATGTAGGACCTCATTCTTGTCTTTAGAAAATTCTGGAAATAAATTTTGTACTGGCTTTCCTACATCTGCTTTTATTTTGAGTATTTCTTCCATTGAAGATATTCCGTTATCTGCATCTAGAACGAAAGTTTAATTATAGCTATAAGCTAAAAATAAAGTAAATTTTATTACCAAAAGTAGTATTATTTGACCTTCATTGTTGTTTAAAATTTTCCGTAGTGACTCTTCAACAATTTCCAAATCTTGTTGTACTTGTTCGGGATCGTTATTTTCATTGATCATTGGTGGGGCAGTTGAATTGAGGTCGGGTTCCGTTCCTAAGTACCCCACATTTACTATTCCCGTAACGGAGAGTGTGACCAGACCTCCTGGGAGAGATTTTAGAAAACATCTAGATATTGATATTGCAGGGCTAAGTAGGGAGCAGCTCCACAATAAAGTTGTTCCCTCGTAAATAAATAACTTTGAATCTTCCGATGTCACCATTACAAGTAAACGAGCCCCGGGTTCTGTAAATAAAATGATCTTAATTTTCCCAAAATTACATTTATGCCGTCAAATACAATGATAGTCGGAAATGGAGTACCTACTACTAACCTGAAAAAATAAAACTACCTACTCTTAACGGCTTTAACTTAAAACACGATAGTTAAACTATCATTATTCGAATTGATCTATGTTTTGGCACTGGTAAAGGAGCTTTATGCTTTCTTTCCGTCATATCATTAAGGAAAGTCATTCAATGGGAAAAAGTCAATCAATGACAAAAAGTCATTCAATGGGATTAAATGAGCTTATGGGTTGTATTGATAATGTTAATTATTATTATTCTGTAAAGCCATATTTTTATGGTCGCGAATCATAATAATCACATCTGATTGTAAAAAAAAACAATTTCGCGCGTCCATCTTAAAGTAGGTACTACTTTACCTAGTTATACTAATGATAATAGTTTGTATTCAAATAAAAAACGTTATGCAGTTATTGGTCATACCGTCATACGGTTTAGCACCAATCTTTCTTCAACCTACCTTGTTATAAACGAGATTAACTTACCGTAATACCAACCAATGAGATAAGCACAGAAGCAAATCGGCATAAAATCAAATTTAATCATGTACTTCATCAGTCCATTGTCTTGGAAGCAGTAAATATGCCTTTCACCAAGAGCAAGTATACTAGAGAAGTTGTTACTGGTCTAGAAAAAACAGCAATATTACAAACACGTATGAGTTGCATTTCTAATAGGTAAATGTAACTCTCTCTAATAATTGTACTAGTTATGTTCAATTATTGACATAATTTAAAAGGTAAGTCTTAAAATAATAATATCTACAAGTAGTTTTATAAAAAAGAAAATCGGAGGGCATCAACGAAAATCATCCGCATTGTTGTCAACAGGAAAGGTGCCCAAAAGGCTGTATGTATAGGGGTATACCTGGATAACTTGGACACGTGAAATTTCTTCTCCGGCGTTGTATACCCACTGTGGAATGTTCTTTTTATTCTGTCTTATAGTTAATTCGCTAAATTCCCTTAGCTGTTGATAGCTATAAAAATAGTATAAAAATTATTGAATGATCTTACACAAGCCACACTTACGCTGTATTTTAGGCTGACTCACAGGAATGCGAAGAAAATTCTCAATACGATCCCATAAGAAGCCTGTAGAAAAATAAAGGGTATTGGTTTATCTTAACCAATACCCTTTACTGTTTTAATTTAAATGTCAGACTGCTACGACCAGCACCCTTGCGTAACACGCGATCAATCTGAATCTGAATGATTTTGGAAGATGTTGCTAATCCCTTGCTTCATAATATGTTCGAAAAATGTGTCGGCTCAACAACGTATCAACGATCGCAACGAATGTTGTTGAGCTGTCAAAATCACGCCATTGCCACTGCTAGTGTTTTACGCAAGTGCAGTATCTACTTGGGTAACTCCCGATCTTACCTGTATATTTCTAACACCCACGTCGATTTACAAATTACAAACGAATCACCGCTGGCAATATAACACACAGGTGATGGTATAATGACGTCATTGAAAAGGCACATAAACAAGAACGTGTCTTGGTCGAAGAAACTCAGGCTTCCATCCAGACTTTGTATACAAATAAAATCTCTTGTTTTTATATTTCCGAAGGGGCCACAAGTCAAACTGTCTGCTTTTCTTGTAAATGAATGTTTTATTACTGGTGTGATGTAATTTTGATCACCTGTAATTTTCAAACGAAACGATTTGCATTCAGTGGCGTTATATTTGCGTAAGCTTTGACAATAGTACATTATGATATAAGTGCGGTAAGTTGAAAATTACAGCCGGTGCGATATTGCTAGCCCGAGCCGTAGGCGAGGGCTACAAGAAAGCAGAGGCTGTAATTTTCAAAGCGCACGTATGTCATACGACGTTTTATAACATATTTGCGAGGAAATAAATAAAAGTCGGACTTTCTTAAACGAGTAAATCTTTAACCACGTGTTAAAGCAGTTACAAAAATTTGAACAATTTGTAAAATTGATTATTACGTTGCCAGTTGGCATTTTTAAAGTTGTCAAGTTATTATTATTAGTTACAATTTCACCAGTCTCTCTCTCACTCTCTTGAGTGAAAGTAGGAGAAACGAGACCACAGAGTTCTGCAGTCGGTGGCGGCGACGGAGGCGGCTGCGGCGGCGGCGACGATGGTGGAATGTACGCGTGTGTGCTCGTAGACGGTCGAGAGTCAACACTTGGCTCCCAATTTATATTCCTTGTAATGCGGGAGCTAATTTCTTCTTTATTTCTGATCGAGTCATCTATGTAGCCCTCGGCTACACTGTTCGACCACCACCCTCCGTGGCGTTTTACTGTCAATAAGTTCGCACCTGAATCGACGAGCAATGTAGCCGAGGACCTTCTGAAACTGTGCCCTGTGTATTTATGTGGATCATCCAAATTTAAGAAAGTGGCAATTTGTTTCGGCACTGCTCCAAATTTATTTATGCCAATGGGTTGGCTAGTGCATTTTCCATTTTGGTAATTTTGAAAAAATCTGTTAGACATCGCTTTTGTTGAACGAAGCGCTTCGTATTTTTTCACGATGTCGTAAAAAGGCCCCTGTATTGTGAACGATCTTGGAATTTTATTTTTTGTGTTTTTGACCTGGACAAGAAGAACCCGCCCAATGTTCTCAACATCATTAGTTGTGATGTTTGCCAACTCTTGACGTCTACATGCACCATTGATGCCGAATATTAATACAACCTGAAAAGAGATAAAAATAGCGTACAAAACACCTTTATTGTAAAGAAATACGCAAGTGAAAAAAGTTAATAACAATAATTTAGCAATATTTAACTGACCTTTGTTGCTAAATATCGGCAATCCGGAGCTTCTTTTAGAAACTTCTTGACATTGTCAGCCGAAAATACTTTCGACTTTTTACTCACATGGCCACTTGAGCGTCTTTTTAGAAATGCCAGTACGTTGGAGTATGACTTGATATCAATACCATGTTTTGTTGGCACAGTGTTTTTTAGCATTGAATAGTAGCACCACAATGAGCTAGACTTATATTTTTCAGAAAGTTCCATGAAATAGGCTAAAAACACACTTTCTGAAAATGAATTTGCATCTTTGCTTGTTTTCCATAAGATGAAATTTTGATACGCTTGTATCTATCGGTCGATTTTTCGGGCAAAAGGCTTAGAGTAGCCTTTTTCGCTGCCTCTGAGACTTCTGGCGGTGTCGAATTAATAAATTCATCATTACTTGACGACATTTTCAAATAAAAACAATAACGAAAAGAAAAAGCGCGCGGAATAATTTTTACTTGTTCACAAATTAGCGATGCGCGCTCATCAATGCTTTTTTAGGCACAAAAACAGCTAGTATTTTTTTTTTTTTTTTTTTTGGGTTTTGGCTCCACACGGTTTGTGCATTTAGCCAGTGTCAAGTAATTTTTCTTTTCATTAAAGTAAATGGCCCGATAACGGGCACGAAGTTACAAAACAGACATAGTCGTCTTTAGTCAGTCAAGTCAAAGTTGAAGTTATTGTAAAGCGGTAGTAACTTTACAACAACCTAATAGGAGTTTTTGGGGGGAACACGAAAAGTCCACGTTAGTCACTTAGTTTCACCTTCACTACACTTGTGCACTCACACGTAACTAAATTGAATAATTCACTACCAAAATTATACAATTGAATTCGCTATTTCACTAAATTTCATGAAAATGAAAATTCGTGCGACATGTTCCAACGCGATCCCGCCAAAAACTCACAGCTAGTATTACTAATAAAGTAAATTAATATTTTTTTGTTTTCGTTACAGATAAATGGTTGTTATTTATTGTCAAAACTAATTAAACTAAAGAATTCAATGTTTTTTTAATTTTTATCTCTCAAAGTTAATTTTATTCATAAAATGTTGACCACTTTTCTGACATAAAAACTCTTTGCTAAGATTTAAAAAGTACCGTTCGTTTTAGACGGAGCATCTTGATAAACCGTGCGTTTTACACTACAATAACGCACAAGTGCGTAATGACATACATTACGATATTGAAATTGGTGTAATAAGAGACCCTTTACGAGCAAATGTGTTATAATAGTACATTATGATTCAAGTGAGATAAGTTGCTCACTTAAACACGAGGATACGCACTTTTTCAACACACTTGCGAGGAAAAAACAAACTTGTATTGCATAAATCGCTTAATTATTAAAACAATTGGTGAATGTACAATTTTCAAAACGATATTGGATTGTTTTTGATGGCAATTTCACAGTTTGTTTTACATTGGTACTTGCCACTTATTTGGGTTTGAATGTATTGGCGAGTTCAGAGAAATACCTACGCCAAAAACAGATTTTCAGAAAATGACTGGGTTTTTTGTTGCTCTTCCATTGTAGGAAACTATCGTAAGCAGCTAAGTACTTTTCTTTAGATTTTGCAGGTTTTCGTTTGCATTTCGTGCTGCATTTCTCGGGGTTAAATCTATCAATTGTTCATCTTCTGTACTATGACATTTTTACAATTATTTACCACACAGCAACAAATGCGATACAAACAAACTATGAAAATTATGGGAAATGGCGCTCAAGTTTTTTTTTTTGCACGCGCCACATGTAAGGTGATTGATTACATAAAGCCATACAGTCTACTCCAAAATTATAATTTTAGTGATTAAATGCAAATATTTTATAACAAATTATTGTGAATTTTAATAATTTGATAATAATAAATGTGTTTTCGTCTTAATTAAGGACTCATTTATTTATTCCAAAAATGTAAATAGATTTTCGGCGGCATAAAACCTCTGTTGTTACAAAAAAAAAAACTATTACCCGGTTAAGTTGAAAATGCTCTGTGTACTCTCATATAATTTGCAGTTAGGTACTAACTTAACTTTGTAGGGATCATTCTATGCACTAGTGTGTATTATTATTACGCACGTGTGTGATTTTCGGTTTATGGCCCTAAGAACGATGTAATAAGGCTCACTTTACGAGCAAGTGTGTTGAAAATAATATAAGTAAGTAACTGGAGTTGTCTGCCTACTGGTAATAATTTTAAACTTGTTTTATATGTACCGGCTTCCATGTGACCTTCCTTCCTTTTCAGATGATAAATTTCGTAGCTTTGTGGATGTAACAATAAAATCTGACGATCTTCACAATTCCTACAAAAATTAAGTCACAGTGTAAGTGCAAACTTCGAGCAAACCGGCCCTTGGCAACAGTAAATCAACTAATCTACCCAGTAAACTTTCCAGTCTCAATTTGTAGCACAACATCACTCAATTGAGTTTCCAATAAAGTATGAGAGGATGCCTCTTCTAAATTCGGTTTATATACTTTTAATAAGGAGCCTTCACCGACTAAAATACAATCACTATCACTGTGTGAATAAAATTTATCCACTTTTAGACAATTAGCATTTTGGTTTCCTTCGTTTGGTTGTTCATTTTGTAGTTTGTCATTAGACCACCATTGTTTTACTTTAAAAATGGACATGTTTTTAATTCTCACTAATTCATACGGCCATTATCACAAGAGTTCATTTCACAGAGTACATTAATAAATACTGGCTTCATTTCTCAATATGTTCAATTGATTGTAGGTGTACCCATAGTTGTCATAGCAACGCCTCTGCTATTTTGGTAAACAAAACCTGAGTACCTATTACGGCAAATATGGCTGGTATGGTTGCGGTGTTTTTTTTTTGGGTGGGAAATCATCAAATAACTTCTCTCGCTCTGGGTGGAGCGAGAAGGCGTGTCAGACTTTTACTGACTAAAACCCACCCGTGTGGTCAGTTGTGTCAGTTGCCAGGGGCCGCGATATCTCTTTCGAACAACCCGCACCCCTGGCAGGCATCGGTCCTTGCGGGCCCCACCAGTTGGTGCTGACATCTCTTTGAGGCGCGCGTGGAATACAACGCGCCGTCGACCCGGTCTTGGTCCTCTACCGTAGACCTCTACCGTATGCTCCACCGTGTCCTCAGGGCGATCTTCGCAGTGGAAACACCCGGGCGTTTCTTCCCGCCTTATCCGAAACAACCGTGTCCGGTGAGGACCTGTGTCAGGCGGAAGGTGAGGACGCCATGCCGCCTCTCAATCCACTCCTCAAAATCGTGGCGTGCCCAGCACTGGGTTGCGACAATTGCACTCTCCACGTCGCCATAAGATCCCGCCGGAGCTCTGTTCACTGTGCCGCGATTTCCCGCGGCATCGGAATTACGCTCCGGCGTTTGGCCTCCTCGGGCCACTCCAAAGTGTGCGCGAGGACCTTTGCTTCCAGGTCCTATGGCGACAATCCGGCAAGGAGGTCCGCCGCCTCACCGGAGATCGTGCGGTATCCCCGTACCATCCGGATGGCCATGACCCTACGGGCCGCCTTCAACCGGCGTGCTGGTTGGCGCCTCAATGTAGGCGCCCACACCGGTGCCATGGTTGCGGTGTTGCTGCCAATATCTTGTATTTACTGGTATATTCGCGTGTGCTAGCTGGCATATGGCAAATTATAAAATTTAATATTTTGCGTTTAGTAATATTAATTAATTGCCTATTATTGTATGGAATCAAGTTCTTCTAGCTTAACAGACACCTGTGCTGCTGGCGAGTTTGTTGCGCCACGTCTTCTTCCCAGCTAAAGCACTAGGAAGTGGTGAAGGGCAGAAGGGCGGGCGTTTTGTGGGACTGTTATGTAATTTTGACGTTCAAAAAGTGCTGACTCTCAGCCTAGTTTAAGTAATTACATTTTGATTTAATTTATTATTGTTCCGTAGTTATGATAAACAAAAGAACATCTCGCAACTGTTCATAGCGCAACATTGTTTCCAACTGTCCAACAGCATTGAGCATGTGGACATCAAGGAGCAGTGTTGCATTTAAAAATATCTCTGCAACTTAAAATGGGCGCGTGCCCAGAGTAGGTAAGTACAGATACCGGATATAATGTAAGTTAATGTAAAAGTAAACCCGCCGTAAAGCATGTACCTACTAAATTGTGGTCTGTGACAAACCACAGCCTACTACATGCTTTACTTTGACGGACATTTATGGCGGTCGTACTTACTACAAGACGAACCACAACATCTAAAACCAGTGGGGCACACTATGATTTATTCCAGAAATCCCCACCAGTGGGGATTTCTTTTTTCAGAAATCCCCACTGGTTAAATAAACTCAGCCTGGTGGGGATTTTTGGACAAAATAAGTAAGAATCCCCACCAGGTGTTTTATTTTAAATTATTAAATAAAATGCATTAGTCAATACACACCTACGTTTAATTAGATAAAATTATAGTCAACTTTCATCATAAATTGTTTGCATTGAAACGAAAATCAATTGACTAGATTATCCTCTCTGCAGCGTAATGAGTATGACGCTGTAGCTTTTGCTATGGGTTGGCCCAGGTGGGCGGTTGTCCTCTACTTGTTAGGACCCGAGATGGCGGCGCGTAGTGTTCCACGCGCGCCTCTCTATGACGTAAGCGGGGAGTTTAACACCTCGCGAGGTGGCCCGCAGAGGCGGGCCGGCACTAGCCGCCGATCGCGGAAGTCATACTAGTTCCCGTGATCCCCGGTGCAAGTGAGAGACGGAACACCGGGGTGGTTTTAGTCAGTAAGAGTCTGACAGACCCCTCCGCCCTCCCCGGGACGGAGGACATCCATGAGGATTTCCCCCGTAATCAAAAAAAAAAAAAAAAAAATAGGTGGGCGGTTGTCAGGGGCGCAACCTTTAGGGGGGCGCTTTGCAGAGCAGCCCCATTTCTGTATGAATACCCAAAAGCGAACCTATCCGAGATGGTGCCATAACTATGATTTTCGAGTTAACTTAACCTCGCTCTTGCATGCTTATTCGTTCTCACAATTCTTAAGTTTTTATGCGTAACAGCGTACTTAACTCGACGAAATCTATTCTAGTCTCCAGTTAGAGCCAGTCGCGGTCCAAGGGCGGGGGGGGGGGGTCCTAGGGGTCATGACCCCCTCCAAAGCCATAAACTTAAACCTTCTTAAAATAGTATTTTTTCGGATATATAATTAATTTTGTTATTAGTATGTAGTCTTCGTCTGTGACCCCCAAAGTCTGGCCGCGACTCCGCCTGGTTAGAGCTCTCATGTTCGTGAAAGAGCGCCGCAAGTAGGGAGTAGTCATCTCTTAGCTGCCACGACGACGGTTTTTGAATTGTTATTTTATTTTTGTTTTAATTACGGACGCACATAACATTTTTTCACATTTATGATATTAGTAGGATTATCAATAATATCAATTATTATCGGCCTTTGATAAGTGTGCAAAGTCTCAAATCAATCGGACGTTTTGAAGCGGGTGAAAATCACGTTTAAAGATTCCGTTACGTACACTCAGATTACTTGATCTGAGTACGTACAGACGCCAGCACATCAAGCTACCCCAAACTGTCAAATTTTCCCAATTGAACATGAACCTTATTATTATGTAATAAAGTCGAAAATCTATCAAAGAAATTTGACAGATTGGGGTAGCTAGATGTGCTGGCGTCTGTACATCGATATATACCAAGCTAATAAAAGCGTGGTAAAAAGGCGACGTATGTACAGAAAATATAAAAAAAGCCGTTTATTAATTAATAAAGGCTAAAAGTTACTGACTTTCAAAATATTCTTAGAACATTTAGACAACCTAAAATACTATAACGCCTCTCAGGCTTCGAAAATGTGGCATGTTTTTAGTCGATTTTACTGTACCTAGTCTGTCTACGTTCCGTGGATAATCAAGCAAAACAAATCTGTGGTATTCTGTAGGTAATCTGTGGTCGAACCGAGGTTTTGATTTTGATTGGAAGTTGTTGATTTGATTGTCATTTGCTATTCCTATGTCAAATAAACTTTGTGATAGTCACGGTTTCATACGATTTTCGCATTCGCAACAACGTTTTTGGCAATTCTGTCGATTCTAATTCAATTCAGGTACATACTGCATAACTGGAGTCTTATTCCTCTTATAGGGCATTAAATAATCAAAATGTTGGACGGAGAACCTCAAGACAATGGAAGTGTTGAAACTGAACAAAGACCCAACGCAAACGGTGGCGGCGATGAAGGCGACGCACTGGGCAGTCATGAATCTTCGAACGCACGCCGCTATGCAAGGATGCCCGTTGACAGAAACGCACCGTATTACAACATGAACCATAAATATCGCGGGATGGCAATTATTTTCAACCACGAGCATTTCGATATTCACAGCCTGAAGTCACGTACTGGCACGAACGTCGACAGTGATAATTTCGCCAAGGTCCTCAAAAGCTTAGGATTCCGAGTAACTGTGCTGACCAATTTGACATCTGAAGCAGTGATTAAGTATGTACAGCAAACAGCAGATATGGACCATACTGACTTTGACTGTCTTCTTATTGCTGTGTTAACCCACGGAGAGCTAGGAATGTTGTATGCCAAAGATACACATTACAAGCCCGAAAACTTGTGGCACTACTTTACTGGTGACAGGTGCCCAACTCTTGCTGGAAAACCAAAGATGTTCTTTATTCAAGCTTGCCAAGGTGATAAATTGGATGGAGGTGTTAATCTGGTGAGTTACACCGAAACAGATGGATCACCTTCTGCATCCTACAAAATTCCAGTCCATGCAGACTTCCTGATTGTATTTTCTACTGTGCCTGGATATTATTCTTGGAGAAACACTACTCGTGGTTCCTGGTTTATGCAAGCATTGTGTGAGGAGTTACGTTATGCTGGAACAGAGAGGGACATCTTGACATTATTAACTTTTGTATGTCAAAGAGTAGCTCTGGATTTTGAATCTAATACTCCAGATCTGATGCCCATGCATCAACAGAAGCAAGTTCCTTGCATCACAAGCATGCTCACTCGCCTCCTTGTGTTTGGAAAGAAATAATGTAAACTGTCCTTGATCTTATACCTGTGTTAGGTATTAAAATTTCTTTTTAGCATTAGTTATACAAAAAATATATAAAAGGAAACTATTCCTACTTATTAGAAAATAATGTTCAATGGCTGTTAAAAATAATGTTTTAATAGTAGATAATATGCATTGTTTTGACATACATTTTGTGAGATTATTTTGTTTTTGCATTTCTGGTTTCAATAAGTAATTTTAAACAAGAACTTTATATTAAATGAAGTATGGTAGTTAGTGTTAAGGTAACAATTCCATGTCACAAATTACTTATGTAGACATACCAAGTGCTAGTGATTTTACATCTCAAAGAAATTGATAATCAAAATTTTTTGCTCATTTTACAAATTAATGAATTAGGTACATATGCACAAATTTGGAAATGATGTTTTTTATCTTTTATGTTTGCTCAAATTAATATAAAATGAGATTATGTGCTGCCAACCATATGTGTTTAAAAATGTATTACCTGCATTGCGTTGTGTTTATATGCAATAATATTTGAGATTGCATAACGTACTTAATAAGAAATATTTGATAAAATTACATACGTAACAGGAGAGCTGAAGAACAAAAGAGATCAATTTCAACAGTACATATCATAGAAGTCATATTTTTTTATGAGTTATTTTAGCTATATTGTGTTTGTATCTATGTACTAACTTAGGTACCTAATACGGGCTTTTGTCTGCAACTCCATGTCAATGCATGTATTTTGCATATTGCATGCATTAACTTATAAATTTGTTCCTTGCTACAGATTTAATTTCAACAGTGTTATTACATTTTTGTTATGTTTAAAGATATTTTTTTGCATTTTTCATAATACTGTAGGTTCATTCATACCTACCTACCAAAAGACATTAACTTTTATTTAAATTAGAGCATTTATTGTTGTATTAGTTGTTAGTAGAACAAATAATATTTTTGCCAATTGTATTGTGTTAGTAATTAATATTTTGATTATATATGGGTGAAGGCTTGAATGAAAATGCCTAATATTGCTTGCTCTTGTGTCATAATAATTTTCTGATCTGATAATTTTAAATATTATCTGGAATTGTATTGTAATATTAAACAAAAATCTCAAAAAAAAAACAAATGAAATACCTACAGATTTAGGAAAGTATGTGATAGTGGCATCTTATTGACTGATTTATCTTTAGTGTGAATAAAATTCAGAATATCTGTGAGGAGTTACCATGGATTTATATTAGAAATAATATGAAATTATCGGTATATTGAAATTGTGCCTTGTTCAACTTTAAAAATATTCTTGATACACTACAGTTTATTTTGTATGATGATTTTTATTTAGAACTTATAACCTCATAGAATTTTGATGCAATGATGTGACTGGTTTCTATTTTTTATAAATGCTTATTTTATGTAAGTATTTAGTAAACCATGAATAAGCAATAAATTTCTTCCTTTCTAAGTGACCTATTTTATTTCAAATATTATCAACTCAGTTTACTGAGGTACCTCTTTTTCGAACATAACTGGCGAAAAGTTGATTACCTACTGTGGCCTACAACTATGTCGCCTAACCCTTCGGGGAAACAATGTGTAATGTTATGTTCAACCCATTTTCCAAAACGCTATTCTTAGGGAGTGCTTCAGCTGCGTTGGTCCCAAAAAAACCATCGCGGCAAAAAAAATACCGGCAGCGATTATATTTAAGAAAGAACAGCAGCACTGATTGATAACAACGGCTATCTATAGTGGCAGGAGGTTGTAGCGAGAAATATCACCTCAGGCCCAAATGCTGAAAATATTCATTGAAAAAAAAACAGGCCACAACTCGTTCTAGCATATAAAAACAGCCACAAAGCGAAATTCGTGCAGTAAAAAATGCCACGACGCGTTCTGAGGCTGTTTTACATCGCTCTTAGGCCCGGACTACATCTAGCGGAGAGAAGAGATGCTGGTGGCGGTAGTGATGCAATGAATGCGATTTCGCATAAATTTCATTAGCATGCGAATTCATGAGTCTTAGCATGCTAAATGCTATTGCTATGCTATTTGCTAATATGACGATAATATGATTTTTTTAATATGCGAATTAAAGAGTGAGGTCGCCTTAGGACGTCTCCTAGCGAGCGTTTTTAACAATTTAAAACCTTTTATTGTTTAAGATTGTATGAACTTTCCTTCATACTGTATCCAGGCTTGGACTGGCAGTGAAATGTTCTGAACGGGTGTATTTATAAGTTCATTTGATCGTATTTGCATGATTTAGTTTTGTATTTTACACATGTACACTTTTATACACAGCCAGTTCTCACTAATTTTGACTACTTCCTATTACTTACAGGTAGGTAATGAGTTCTCAGTTTTACGCTAGGTATTATCTATTTTAAGTACAATATTAGGCATAAGACGAAAAAATATAATTATTGTTTATACGTAAACTAAACTCTTACCATCACATGCCAAAACGTACTGCACTTTGACTTATCACTACATAGTATAAAACAAAGTCGCTTTCTCTGTCCCTATATGTATGCTTAAATCTTTAAAGCTACGCAACGGATTTTGATGCGGGTTTTTTTAATAGATAGAGTGATTCAAGAAGAAGGTTTATATGTATAATACACCGACCTCCACGAGGGCGAAGCCGCTGGCAAAAGCTAGTTTGACAATAAACGAAGCGCACCACGCGCGTGCCGCACAAATTATTATTAAACAAACACACGCATTCATTCAATATACGTTCCTAAGTACGAGCTAATAAAAGATATTAAGAAAATAATTGCTTGATCTCATTCTTAGCACCACCCTGCTAATAATTTAAATAAAATAAACAATTACATGCATTCATTCAATATAGGACCCTAAGTACGTGCTAATCAAAGAAAATATGATAATAATTGCTTAATCTCATTCTTCGCAACATCTGCTAAATTGCTAATAATTTCACTTGCGAACAACGTCAGGGTCACGTGAAACAAATAGATATAGTGTTGATAGTGCACAGAGTACATTTTTATATTCCCGCCTTCCTGCGGGTGCGACGAAGAGCGCACACTGCCGCTGCGTGCGTCGAAGCGTATGATAGCTATGAAGTACGAAGCGATGAAAATTCACACTTCACAGAATTTCGCAAATACATTTCATTTGCTAAATGCTAAATGAGCATTCACATGCTTACAATGAATGCGAATGCTAATTAATCCATCAATAGTGGCGAGAGGCGGGCACGTTGTGTGACGCGGGGAACTAGCGGTATCGCCGCACAGCGTTCACACCACGTCCCTCGTCGAAGTGTTGAAGACTAATTTTGATTAGGTACCACCAAGCTGTTGATAACATTGCCTACTACATTTTTTCTATTTACATACCTAACTACTAACTATTAGTAGGTACCTACCTACAGCTACAGCTTAATCGGACTTAATCGCATCATTGACCAATAAGTTGGTAAGTAGGTTCTTACTTATTATTTTTGATAAGTACATCATCGCCTTTACTGCTATCTAAGTACCGAAATGAAGGCGTTGCCAAAGTCAAATTGTTAGGTACTATGGATGGAGTCCATGGAAGTCCGGTTGACTGTACTTTTGATTAGGTACCTACCATAAGTAAGTACCACCAACCGTGTAAGATATTCAGTTGATAGAATTGACCAAGTTAAGGCAAATCATTTTTGAATTTGCTACTGAAATACTTCAGCTACAGCTTCATTTTATTGCATAATCATGATCAATATTATTTTTGGTAGGGGGTTTGCTAAGGGACTTCCCCAAAATCGTCTTAGCTCTTATAGGTCGGCCTTACTGCTGCAGTAATAATAATAAAGGCATTGACCAAGTCAAATTGTTCCCATTGAAGTGCAGTTGACTGCACTTTTGATTTGGTACCACCAAGTGTCACAGTGTCAGTTTGTGTGTGTGTATATGATTCAGTTGATAACATTTGAGGAAAATATTTTTTAAATTTTGTTACGTACTACGTAGATACCTATACAAGGCATCAGTTACAGCGTATGCATAAGTACTCGGCCTATAATTTTTCCCATGCTGGGACAAAGGTCTCCTCTCGGTGAGAGGGCTGTACTATAATTCACCACGCGGGGCCAGTGCAGGTTGGTGGATGTCACATGTATTCGAATTTTTGGCTCTAGGACCTACCGGTTTCCTCACGATGTTCCATCACCGCTGCACCGTTTTGAGAGCAGCCGTGATGGAATAAAATACACAAAGTAAAGTGCCTTCCTGGGTTCGAACTCACGACCTATAACTTGAAAGTCAGGGTTGATACCACTGGGTTATCAGCCCACCATTGCCCTCTGCTACAGAGTATAGGTAGGTACCTACAACTACATTTGTGTCGCATCACTTATCAATAGGTACTTATTATTTTTGCACCACTTGACTATCACTGCTCATACAGGAGGTTATGGGTGTTCAACTTTAGACAAATAGGACCAATGGACTATTTCAAATTTTCATTTCACATGTGGATACCTACTTACCTACCAACTTCCTGAGTTTCTTTTTCGTAATTTCTTTAAACTGACAAGATAATACTGATCTTGAAATAAAATAGGTCACATAGGATGTAAGAAATGTAGGTACCTATTGCATGGTTTATAATAAATAAGTAGGTACCTACATAAATTAAGCATTTTCACAAAAATCTATGAGGCAAGTGATCGTAAGTCGCAAAAAATTGCACTGCACTGGATTTTTTTGGGATGTTGTTAGGCAGGATAGATGCTCTTAAGTATGCTTAGTATCAATTGTGTCAAACCAAACAAGTCTTCGTTTTCAAGTCTTTCAGTGATTGTCGCATACGAGTCGGCCACTACATTTTTGAAGTACCTACGTTTACAACATTTTCTAGCATTAGACCGCAGCTGTAGCTCTGTAGGTCAAATAAAACCCGAGATAGGTACAGCTCTTCAAACCGCAGATAATAGATAGGTACTTATATAAATTATCAGACGAGAAAATTCGATATGATCATGTAATATTATTTAAATAGACATTTTCATTCTAGCCATCACCCCTATAGGATCAAAATATAATTACTTACTAACACAATACAATTGGCAAAAATGTTATTTGTGTTTCTTACAAAAACGTTTAAAATATATTTAAATTTTAATTTATATTTATAAAAATAAAATAAAAAATATAAGTAGATGCTTAAGACGCATAATACGAGATAAAAATACAAAAAAATCATAACACATAACAAAAATGTAGCAAGGAACAAATAAATTTATAAGTATTAACATATAAAGTAACTTATTATCTAATTTATAAAGTATTAACTTATAAATTTATTTGTTCGTTGCTACAGATCCAAGGTCCACGTATTAACTTGGACAAGGACATAGATAGGTAGGACCTACCCAGCTGTAACATCATTTAAAAAAATGTTTTAACCGATCTAGATATGAGCTATATAGATAAGTACCTACTTACTCTACGTTACTAAAGTATATAAAAAAATATTATAAGCAAAATGTAGTGCAGGCAAAATTTTCTCATTTTACCTAGGTAGGTATCGTATTTAAAAAAAATATTAAGTAAGTTATATCACAATGCAATGTAGGCAATGTTATTTCATTTTATCTATGCCTATTCGTTCAATTGTAAAATGAGTAAAAAATATGTTTACCTACCGAAGTACCAATTTCTAGACCTAAAATCACTGGCACCTGGTAGGTATATCTACTTAGGTCATTTGGGATTGGGACATGGCATTGCTAAGACTTATATCCAAATGAAGTATGGTCCTTCATTATGATATAAAAGTTCTATAAAATTACTTTCTTAGTCTATGTAACATGAAATGCAGAGACAATAATAATGTCACAAAATTTTTGATAACCACGCAAATCTGCTATTAAAATTATTTTCATTGCACATGCACATTATTTTCTTATAGTATAATAGTTTCCTTTCAGACATCTACTTTTGTTGTATAAAATGCTAACAAGATATTTTAATACGTACCTAACAGGCAACAGATCAAGGACTGTTAACATTATTATTTCCTAGGAGGCGAGTGAGCATGCTTGTGATGCAAGGAACTTGCTTCTGTTGATGCATGGACAGGTCTAGAGAATTAGACTCAAAATCTAGAGCTACAGTTTGACATACAAAAGTTAATAATGTCAAGATGTCTCTCTCTGTTCCAACTTTGTGTAACTCTTCACACAACGCTTGCATAAACCAGGAACCACGAGTAGCGCTTCTCCAAGAATAATATCCAGGCACAGTAGAAAATACAATTAGGAAGTCTGCAAGGACTGGAATTTTGTAGGATGCAGAAGGTGATCCATCTGTTTCAGTGTAGCTCACCAGATTAACACCACCATCCAATTTATCACCTTGGCAGGCTTGAATAAAGAACATCTTTGGTTTTCCAGCAAGAGTTGGGCACCTGTCACCAGTAAAGTAGTGCCACAAGTTTTCGGGCTTGTAATGTGTATCTTTGGCATACAACATTCCTAGCTCTCCATGGGTTAACACAGCAATAAGAAGACAGTCAAAGTCAGTATGGTCCATATCTGCTGTTTGCTGAACATACTTAATGACTTCTTCAGATTTCAAATTGTTTAGCGTCGTAACTCGGAAACCTAAGCCCCTGAGGACGTTGGCGAGATTATAACTGTCTACGTTCGTGCCAGTACGTGACTTGAGACCGTGAATATCGAAATGCTCGTGGTTGAAAATAATTGCCATCCCGCGATACTTATGGTTCATGTTGTAAACTTGTAATACGGTGAGTTTCTATCAACTGGCATCCTTGCATAGCGGCCTGCGTTCGCGGGATCATGACTGCCCAGTGCGTCGCCTTCATCACCGCCACCGTTTGCGTTGGGTATTTGTTCAGTTTCATCACTTCCATTGTCTTGAGGTTCTCCGTCCAACATTTTCATTATTTACTGTCTAGTGGCTTAACAAGGAGCAAGAGAAATATGACTCCAGTTACGCAGTATGTACCGGAATTGAATTAGGTAAAACCGGCAGAATCGCGAAAATGGTGCAACAACTTTCGAAAACCGTGATTTAAAAGTTGATCTTAGATGCAGAAAAGTGTAAAAAACTTACATCATTTGGGATATTAAACCATCAGAAATCCTACATAAAAATCAATGAGTTACTGACGCAAACAGGATAATGGTAAATTAGAAGTAATATTTCAATTGTCAAACTTCCTATGAATTTAAACAGTGCATAATACAAGAGCGTGACCGAATTGGTTTTAATTTTCTACTAAATATTTTTATTATTAAAATGTTTTCTAAAATATTACTAAGAATTTCAGAATAAAATTATATTTCTTTACCATACCATTACAAAGTTAATACCTACCTCATACCTATATAAACGCCATCTTAGTCAGTTTCTATCGTTTTTACGAACATTTTACCCTATACAAATTGGTCGACTGTTATATTACTCTTTAGCTTGTACTTAGCTGTGACATTATTCTTCGTTGTAGGTAAGTATATAGGTAGGTTAGGTTAGGTTCAATACACAGGGGTGCTTGGACAGGAAACCTCCTCGTGTGCCCGTGGGCTGGAGTTTCCCTTGGATGCGTCCGGGGGAAAGGCCAGTCTGCGGGACGGTGCGCCCTGGGGTGCGGGCAATTTACCCCATTAGGTACGTGTACCTAAGGGGTGTCGTTGTCCGTATGCCAATATCCTGTCGGAGATGCGCTCCGGCGCGTGGGCGGGGGAGCCTTGTGCTTCTGGGTCGGTCGACCTGACCCGCCCGGCGGTCGCCTACTCACCCCTCTGCTTACAGAGGGTGAGCTGAGTGGGCGTGGGACGTGTCTCCACTTCTGACAGGTGGAGGCTAGCAGGCAAAGGTTGCGGGGGCACCCTAGCCTGCATTGCACAGGCCTCCACCAGTGTCGGACGGGAATGGTCATGTGTTCTGGCCATTCCCGGACCCCCGTCTGGGGGGCATGCGGGGCCTGCCATTTAGGCGGGCATGCGCCGGGAGGGTTGTGGAAGTAAAGGCTGAGCCGGTTTCCCATGGCCCTCCCATCACGGCGATGCGGGAACACCGCTGAGTTTTTAGTGTGAGAAAATGCTTTACGCATACCCGCGGGGGACGAGACGGGGTATGTGGGACTCCTGTCAGAATGACAGTCTGTCAGCCTAATAAAAAAAAAAAAGGTTCAATACACAACAATATGATTAATTCGATTACTTCAATATAGTTACATATTTCTGTAAATAAATAACAAATATAACACTAACATAACTAAACCTATTCACAAATTATAAAATGGCGTCGAAAAATTCTTTCGCATCGCTGTCGACTGGTAATGTTCCTAAGAGACTGGTGGCATTACCACGTTGTATGGCAATGCTTAGCCGCTGGCCAAGGTAGAAACAAGCTTTTGGGTCACGGGAAGTGTCAACCAGCCTTTTCGAGATTTCCTTGAAGAGACCATCACTCGGACCCCAAACAGCTCGAAAATATAACCCAAACAGCTCGAAAATATAATTACCAATTAAGTTAGGTTAGATTAGGTAGTAAAACCGATCTTAAATATAGAAGCATCGTCACAGAACCGTTTCTCAGCGAGACACGTTCAAAACAAGTCATAGAATAGAAACAGTTTAGGTACTTATTTGCATAGAATGTGGGTAGGTACATACGTAGTATCTCTATGTAGTCTGTGGTAGTTACCCAAGTACCTGTGAGTTGTGTTATGTTTATTTAGTGTCAAGGCCGGGAAATCACCAAGGAGTGGCCCTCACAGTCAACCGATGCTAGCCTGGTAAAGTCTAAGATGTGTGTAACTAGCCACTGAACTTGATATAACACAAAATTGAAATGGCCGCTATTATCGCGAGTTCGCGAATACAGGAAATAGAGGACTGTATTGATAATAAAGCAGCCAACCACTAAACCTGAACGGAACCCAAATACTGATGAACTATTGTAATAATTTTCAAACGCGTAGGTAAGTAATTTTTTTCAAAGTAACTTTCACGGCCACGCTCTTGTCGTTAAGGTAAGTAATTAACAAGTAGGCCAATTTTTCTCTCTACGTCAATTGTTCATTGTGCTATATCTACGTTTTCTTGAGTGTTTGATTATTTACTTTCATACTTACCGACTGGGTTCCGTTAATTAGGTAGGTACCTATTTAGTAAGGAGATGAAAATTTTATTTCAGTGGTTTTTAGTTCCACAATGCCGCTTTCACAGCTTCCTTACTTAGTCAATCATTAAAATAATCGACTTTAGTACGTGTCTGTTACCTAACTTAAGTTAACAAGCTTTTGCTCGTTTACACTATCACTAGGAAGCACCCAAATGAACATCTAAATACTAAGTACTGTTTGTTTTCATTCCCATACGTTTTGGCGTAGCGTTTGGCGTGAACGCTAAAAGAAATGTTTGTCTCAGGGCCCGGATCACGATTGGTACCTACATTGACCATTTTTGTTTCAGTGGTTTTTAGTTCCACAAAGCTACTGTGCTTTGACGGCTTCCTTAGTCGATCAATAAAATAATCGACTATCGTATTCGTCTGTTAACTAAAGTTAACAAAGTTACGAGTTTTCACTAGCACTAGGAAAAGCCTAAATATTATTGCACAGTTGGATGTTCAAGTCACGGGGCTGAGTCGCGCGATGAAAATCCAACATTGACCTTTTATTTAGACATTCACTTAAGTTAGTAGCTACATAATATAAATGTTACTTTGGAGTAACATTGTTAATCCAATTTAAAAGCAACGTACGCGGACCAAATTACCACTGAGAACAGAGTTTGGGGCAAACTATGTTTTCGGTGGTAGGTAATTTCGTCCACACATACCGACTATTAATGCATCATGATAAGGTTTTTATTATTTGCTATAATAGTAGGTACCTATATTATGTACTTGTGTTATATTTATATTAGGTAATTATCATCAAGCTATAGGTAGGCACATGGTAACACCAACGTGCTTAGGAGTTCCCCATGCTGCTATGCAATAATATGTTGACTGTTGCGTCATCATTGCCTATAAATACCGCGCCACAGTCATCTCGCAATTCATACGGTTTTTATTTTTTGAAGTGATTGATACCGATAAATGTTTGCTGGAAAACCGGAGTAGAAGTTCATATTACTGCGAGTTGAGCAGTCGATGATAGAATTAATTAAATATCACTAATTATCATAATTACAATACAATAATCTAGTAATTATCTACATAACCTAAATACAATGGCGGAAGAAAATGGAGGAAGAGCGGAACATTCAAAATGTGGCAATGGCGGAAAAGGGAATTGTCATCCTGAATCCTACAGCACATTTAGAAACGAATTTTACAACATGAATCACAAGTACCGTGGTAAGGCCCTCATTTTTAGTCATGACCACTTTGACGTTGATTTAAAATTGACACCGCGAGCCGGTACTCATAAAGATTGTCAGAATCTGGAGAAATGCCTTACAGAGTTAGCATTTAGTGTTGATGTTTTCCCTAATCTAACATTTGAAGAAATTATGATGAATATTAAACGGACAGCGAAGATGAATCACTCCAAGAACGATTGTCTAGTAATTGTGGTATTAACTCACGGAGAGTCTGGAATTTTGTATGCAAGAGATACCCATTACAGATCAGAAAAATTGTGGTGTGGGTTTACCGACGAAAATTGTCCTACACTTGCAGGCAAGCCGAAGTTATTCATATTTCAAGCTTGTCAGGGTGAAGATTACGATGATGGTGTTACATTAACAAGCGACATCGAGACTGACGGATGGTTTGAATCACACAAAATTCCGGTTCATTCTGACTTCCTACTAGCACTTGCTACTGTTCCTGGGTACTACGCGTGGAGAAATAATACTGCTGGTTCTTGGTTTATCCGAGCTCTATGTGAAGAGTTGCACGAGTCGGCAACGGAAATAGATATTTTGACATTACTTACATTCGTGAGTCAAAAAGTTGCCTTAAATTATGAATCGAATACTGTTGAGGCCATTAGTAAATATAAAAAGGAAGTTCCATGCTTTTCGAGTATGCTAACACGTCGTCTAGTTTTCACAAAGAAACCTGATAGTTCAACCAGTACGAAATCGTGTCTTGAGTATTTTAAAGAATGTTCGATTTAAAATTAGATTTAACTTGGAAAAAACAAACCATAAATTTGTATAATTTAATGCTTGATAAATTTTAGACCTTTTAAATCAATATATGTAGAAAGGAACATCTTAGATAAGGATATATTCCAAAATGTTTATCTCACTAATCTTGAAGGCAATCAGTCTCATGATGCATGCTAAGTAAGTATGGATGGTTTACTTTGTATTTTTATGTTATAGACTTAACTTGCTTACTTATTGGACTACAATGTGTTAGACTAAAAATATAAATAATGTTGGAAAGAGGTTATTTTTCTCACACCGAGACAGTAAAACGTATACGAATCAAGTATCCTGACAAAGGTTTGACAACAGGCTGGATTAGAGGAAAAGGACAATAGGAAATAATTTTAACAATAATACTTACAACTGTTATCATGACGAGTAATATAATGTACTCTGTGCGAGTAATTATCGGAAATACATTGTCAAGCATGGTACGGTTGACATCTGTCGGGCATGCCATCGTCCCGGTGAATCAATCCGACATATTGTTTCCGGCTGTTCTCGTCTTGATAACGGCGAGTACATGCACAAGCTAGTGGCTAGGATTATCCACCAGCAACTTGCCTTGCAGTACAATCTTGTAGAGTCCGAAGTATCATACTACAGGTATGTGCCCGAACCAGTTCTCGAGAATGGTCACGCCACATTGTACTGGGATCGATCTATCATCACTGACAGGCCTGGTATTGTGGTGATCCATCGACAAGAACACCGCGAAATGATTGTTGATATCGCTTTCCGTCATGGCGAGAATCTCGTGAAAGCTGAGAAAGATAAAAAGTATCTTGACACAGCATACGAGATTGTCGATACGTGGGACGTGGACTCTGTTATCATTGTACCAAAAGAAAAGCTCGGGCCAACGCCTCAGCAGGCTCTCATTCTGCGGCTGGGTCAAAGGCTTGTGATTCAGAAAGCAGTACTCAGGAGTACTACTTTCTGAATCAAGCCTTTGTCCTTTGACTCCTGGACACGGCAAGCATAGTCAAGATGTTCCTCTCTCTCTAGAGCCCAGTGGCGTGCACAAAGTTTTTAGACAGGGTAGGCAGAAATAAAAAAAATGCAAAAATATAACAGAATAACTGATTGCTGTAAGCAGCATGCAACCTGTGAGGCAATTAAGAATCATATTGTTTTGTATCGAATTTACGATTGACTATACCTTCAGTTTGTATTAGTTGCAAATCCGGTGTACAATTACTTTTCACGATCACTTGGTATTTTTTTCAACGAAATATAATGTTTAAAATTAATTATTTTTTATTTTCTTTGTACACACACCACCTGAACAACTTTCACAGTGAATATTATCTATTTTCCACAAAAGTATCAACGAACTCTTAAATACATGCTATCCTAGCTTCACAACTAAAACAAATAAATCAAAACAAACAATGGCGTCGGAAATTGGAATATAAAAATAATACGACAAAGAGTAATTCAATGAAACAATGCTACTTTTTAAAATAGTCGCATAGCCAACTTTCTTCGGAAAATTTCGGTAAGTTTCGTATTTCGTCGTGGAGTAAAAAAGCGTAATAAGCCAGTGACTACCCTGTACGGTTGTGTGCCTTAATTGTTACATTGTGTGCCACGTATGTATAGGAACGCACATACAATAAATCTGCATGACCAGGAGAGCACACATATAAACATTAAGACGCGAATAGTTCGTGTCTCTCCCGAGGCACTCAGCGGTAGTGCATCGCAATGCGAAGTTGCGTCAAATTGTACGAACGAACGGGTATTGTATCGATGATAATAATGATACGACCGACGCTCGACAAGATGATTTATGAATAAACATTTTTTATTTATTGATAAAATATTATAAGTTCTAAATATTTATTTGATTTAGGTAGTGTAGGCATTGTCTTTCTGTCTGTATGGACTGCACACCACTGCTAGAGCCCTGGTCACCGGCAGCTTGGACCCTGTTCCCAATTCCTGATACCGATGGTTTACCAATGTTTGTTTTTATTTTTATTTTAAAAAAAAAATTTTTTCGTATTTGTTATGTAAAAATGTTTCAAAATTATATGTAAAAAGATTAATAAACGGGAATAAAATAATAATACTTACAACTTAAGAAAATCAAAATATATTCAACACTAATAATAATTTTAACATTTGGCTTATAAATTAACAGGACTGCATGCCGCGGGCTTTTTCCCGCATCTCCCAACATTGATCCCAGAACTGACTGAGTCTCTGCTCCTGATTCGCACAGAAATGTTTGAAGTCTCTGAGCATTCGCATTTGAAAGCCTTCATCCCCAG
Organism: Polymixis lichenea; assembly: GCA_949091785.1. Classification (NCBI taxonomy): domain Eukaryota; kingdom Metazoa; phylum Arthropoda; class Insecta; order Lepidoptera; family Noctuidae; genus Polymixis; species Polymixis lichenea. Next base: position 9,312,328 of record OX420938.1, on the reverse strand, counting down.
TCGCTGGTGTTAGTGACGACTTCCACTTTTTTGATATCATGTGATTCCAAGACCAGAGGAAACCCATCTGAAATAATATTACTTTTGTAACATTCAATCATTTCAGCATATCATAAATCCACTGCTGGACATAGGGCTCTCCTAAGTTGCGGCCTTAGCACTGGTTGCAAGAATTCTGTTTTGATTAGAACGAAGCCCGAAAAAATTGCAGTTTTTACAGCTGTTTTAGATCTTGGCGTGACAATTGCACACCACACCTCGGATTTTTTATTTACTGTGAAATGCAGCACAAGATTGAAAAAATAATACATTCCAATTTTATCGCGTGATATTTTTAATTGTGCAATAACTATACTGTCCGTCTGTGTATGACATTTTAAATAAAGATTCTGCAATATATTTTGCGCATCAAAAACGATTGGTTAATTATTGCGCAACATTTCTAATTTCTGTCTTGGATGCCGTGTCGAAAACATTGCAGTTCTGCATTAATTATGTCAAGCAAGGAGAGTCAAAGAAAATTTTGAGAAAGTTGTACATTGTCTACTTCAGAAAGTTAAAGTAGCCTATATCAAAAGTCTTCAATCATTTAAAAAATATGCAAGCTGCCTCCCTTTGGGTGTTGACGTCGCCTTGACGCCGTTAAATTCTGCACTGTTGTCTAGTCTTGATTTTATTACTTAAAACTAACGTCGCATATAAGCGTAGGCTATAAATATACGTTAGACGAATGTACCGTTCTTTTACATAAATTTTCATTTCTTTTTTATTTGTCTGCCCACAAGAAGACAGCTTGCTTTATATAAGTTAGCATATTCGTTTCTCGGAAGTTAGACGCATAAACTAATTAATTATTGTGAAAATATTCCTTGGGACACAAATTAATATTAATTAGCATGACGTTCCCAGTGCTGAGACACAGGCCTCCTCTCTGTTAGAGGGACCGGGCCATAATTCACCACACGAGCCCAGTGAGGCTTGGCGGATATTACAAGACATGCCGGTTTCCTAAAGATGTTTTGCTTCACCGTTTTGATAGCAGTGGTAATTAAATAAAATACACAAAGTCGCAAGTTGGGGTCGATACCACTGAGCCACCACTGCTCTTGTAATAAATAGGTATAGCCGTAAAAATGGCATATCGATTTCTAGAATAAGTTCGGCTTTGGAAAGCGTCGTCTCTATTACTTTTGTGCGAGTCTCTTTCTAAACCTCGACGTCACATATATGCTCACATATCATCAGTACATATATCCTATTGATCTTACCCGTCGGCTATTATCGTAATCGTCTTTGTTCTTGCCACTGACGTGCCTCGTGATGTATCCCTCATGGGGACTGGGCGCAGCTTCCGGGTGAACGGGGTATCTGTCGTGAGAAAATTACATCGTTACCGTTGAGAGGGAGAAAAGTATCGACGTTTGCATTCAATGATAGAGCCTTTTTCTACGTTATTTTAAGGGTGCCCAGAGGTGCGGGCTGTTCGAAAGAGTTATCGCGGCCCCTGGCACACAGGCAAATGAAGGAACACGGGTGGGTTTTAGTCAGTAAAAGTCTGACACGCCCTCCCGCTCCGCCCAGAACAGGAGAAGTTATTTGACGAATTCTCACCCTCAAAAAAAATGGGTGTCAATTAATTAATTTGTCTGTACACAAAAGCTTATCTGCTAATTGAATTGCTTTTTATTTAACGTTAACTAAACGATTTTTAGATTTAAATTTGGCAAACAGATAGTTTATAACCTGGATCAACACATAGGATACCACGGTAATACGTTCCTGGGAGAAAATTTGCAACCTCCACGCGGGCAAAACCGCTAGGAAAAGCTAGTAATTAATGAATGTATCTCTTTTATACTTGAACTAGACATACAATCGTGGATAGCTAGTCGCTTCGATGTCTAAGGATTCTGTGAAAGGAGGCAAAATATAAAAGAAAAGATGCAATATTACCTGCTAGCATTAAGCGGTTTGTTGGCTGGCTTGGTCCTCAAAGCCCTCTGCTCCGACTTGACAGTGGTAGGTATTAGTATGAACATGTTCCCAGTCACGTGCACATACAAGTGATCGCCTACGCCGGCCTCGTGCGATGTACTCTCCACAGTACACTTGATGAACCCAAAACGACCTACTATGGCTTCCTGGAACAGGAACAGACGTTCCAGCCATGTGTCTTCAGGGAAACCTGGGAATTGAAAAAGTAACAATCGTTGGCTTTTGTGATACAGGAGCTCCTAGTACAAGAGCCAGGGCTACACTGATGTTTGTAACTTGAAGTGAAAAATAAATAAATGATTTTTAAGTTTATTTTAACAATGAAATTACAATATGGAGATAGTGTTGGTCCAAAATTTGGCATAGCCTGTTTATTGGGCACCATAAAGTAGAGAAAATGTAATTTTTAAATTAAAGTAATAATAGAGTCGTTTTTCGTTCAATGGCATCTTTAACCTAAAGGACAGTCATATATGGTGCATTAACTGGTTCAGATAAACTATAATTCGACCACAGGTTATAAAAAGTTGACTTGTGATATTGTTTGTTTAATTAGCATAGAGGTCTCACAGTATTGTGGATCTCCGAAAATTAAGTCAAAATTATCTTTATTCGTTCACACAATAAAGTAAGTTTTACTGTGTAGGTGATTAACTTTCGCATTACATGCATTGTGTACCATAGAGTAATGTTGGCCTAAAACTTCCCATTGTAGATATCGAAAAAGATTTTATTTTATTAATTAGGGAAAACAAACAGTGACACATTATAGGAAAAAAACAATACAAAATGATACGGTCAAATGAGTAATCAACATTTTCCACTGTATCCACATATAAAATATAAATCTTTACAAACCATGCTAATAATATTAAGTTTAAAAAAAAACATTTTGTGGTTTTAAAAAGTAAAGTAAATTTAGCAATCGCAGACTGAAAAAATAAAAGATAAGATAGTATACCTTCGAATAACGTGACTTTGCTTCTGAGCAGAGGTTCTTCGTTTAGAGGAACGTAAATAGGTCCCCTCAGAGGGTCCGACTTTAAAGTGAATGGCAAAGCAAGTGGGTCTGCCGGTATTGGTACCATTTGTAATCTACAGCTTTGAGCTTTACGCGCCCAGCCGAATATCTGGAAAAAATAAATTATGTATGTAACGTATTCAAAGCAAAAGGAGTATGTAAGGATCGGAGCAGGTGGCGTTCTGTGATTTCTGCTTACTCAATGGAAAAAAGACGTGAGTTTATTTATTTGTAGACATTTACAGAATAATGTTTAAATACGAAAAGTCATTAAAGAGAGGTCTTGTTTTAGACAGGCAGGTTCAGATTATAAAACGTGTATAATCTAGGCGTCTAGTGGTCGCAAGCACGACTGCTGAGCATCCTAGGTTTGATTTCCGGTCGAGGAAAGTGTTACTGAGATTTTCTATACACATGTTCTCAGTAGTAACCCGGAGCCTCCATTAGCGCCCAGGCTATAGCCGGGAAAAAAATAACTATCCCAAAGCGAATATACTGTAATACTGTACAGCCACGACCATAGATGTATAACCATGGACAGTTCGGCAATAATATCTGATTTCATGATCCAACCATTAATATCTGTCGTCAAGATGACGGCAAATACAGTGGTGGTCATATAATTAAGAACGCTTATTTAAAGGGAAGATTTTAACAAGTACAACTAATTGCATGTATTTTTTTGTATTTCTCTCGGTATCGCAAAACTTTTCCATACTAGCATACTAGCGGTACATATGTTGATACACATGATTGGCTAAAAATATATATATATATACTTTATACATTAGATCTGAATCTAGTATTAATTACTACTTAATGCCGGTCACATAATTAGGAACGCTGAATAGTTTTTTTTTTTTTAATTAAAATTTAAATAGAGCACACTCTGTGGCTCTGTGGTTTTAGGTCACTATTCGTATAATTTTGGCGCTATTTAGTGCTGTAAAAGTCTTAAAGATGATTGCTTCATATGAAAACAATAGGGAAAAATAAACATTGTGATAAATCTACAAGGGAAGTAATAATCAAACTTCGCGAGAAGAATTGGTTGTATAAAAAGATAGCCGCTGTGAAGCATTTCGCCACGTATCAAATTACTTCAAATGTTCAGCGTGTACCTAAACAGAGAAAGTCATCTCGTTAAGATGATCGAAATATCGTTCTTTTGGCAAAACAAAATCCTTTTCAAGGATCGAATGAGCCGAGAAAAGAATATTTTGGTGAAAACAACCCTTCAGCAATCTCTGCACGTACTAATCGCAGGCGTTTGATAGAAGAAAAGTTGCACGGAAGGATAGCAAGGAAGGTGCCCATGTTTAAAAGGAGCCATAGGCAAGCCCGGTTTGCATTAGCAAGGTATGAAAACTGGGTAGTTGGAGAGTGGAAAAATATTCTTTTTTTGACGAGACAAAAATAAACAAGGTGTTGTGATGGAAAACGATATGTACGACGCCCTCCGAATAAAGCTTTCGACCCTTAGTACACAAAAAGGACATTAAAGCATGGTGAGGGAAATGTGAAAATTTGGGGATGCTTTTCTGGACATGGTGTTGGACCTGTTAAGCTGATAGAAGGAAACATGGATCAATTCCAGTACAAAAATATACTGGAAAAAACAATGTTACCTTTTGCTGAAAACGTGCTTCCGGTTATTTGGGCATTCCAGCACGAAAATTATCCAAAGCATAATGGACGCACCGTTTAGGAATTTCTCACATCCCAATCAGTTTCTGTCTTAGATTGGCCAGCTAACAGCCCAGATCTAAACCCAATAGACCATCTTTGGTGCGAATTCAAGAAAAAGGTTTCAAAACGACGGTGTGGCAATTTAAGAGAGCTGTACGAACTTTTCTTAGACGAGTATCTCTTGCGAAATGTCAAAAATAGATAAGAGTCAATACCTCGCCGGTGTAAAGCAGTAATTAAAAGCCATGGACATGTTACTAACTATTAATTTAAGTTTAATATGTACTAAATAACTTTTTTCTTTACGCACTTCACATTAATGTGTTTCATTTAATCAAATTTTCAAACAACTCTCGAGCAGTTTAATAAATCGTTCTTAATTATTTGTCCAGCAAACTCAAAATGAAACTCAAAGCATTTATTTCAATTAAACCATTTACAAGCACTTTTGAATTGTCAAAAACTCGATCAGTTGGAAAGTTGAAGCTAGTTGCCCATTCCAAAACGTAGATCTCTATGGAGAAGAACGGGCAAGAAAGTTGGATATTACAGTCTTGGGAACAATATTTTTGTTGCTTCTGTATGTGAGAACAATGTAAAAAAAAAAATATAAACAAACTAAATACAAGATTGAAAATAAGCCCTGGAAGTTAGGAGATGACCAGTCTCAACCGAAAGCGCCCGTTCACGAACTTGACGCGTGGATCAGCATTCAGCATCAGCAGCTTCATTACTATTTGAATTTGATACTAAAGAGAATATATCAAATAAAAAATAGTTAGTGATTTCATTCTATATTCCTAATCCCGTTTGCTCTATTCATGTGGCTATTTCATAACATAACTAGTTACTTCTACGAAGGAACACATAACTACACATGACATGATTAAGATGAAAAATCTGGAACATTAAATGACCAAAACTGCATACGTGATAATTTGTGGAATGTATAAAAGTGGCAGCACAAATAATATGACATCGAAGGATCACCAAAACTATCTAACGAGACAAGCGACGCCAAGACATTGGATGCTATATCGGCGTCAAAAATATATGTCACCTGGGCCCCAATTTTGTATGGTTATAATGATTCCCCTCGGAATCTTACTACGTTTAAACTACGTCAATATTGTGTTTTTTAGAAACCAATGTAACGGTAAGGAATCGTAATATCATATTCTGTATGTTCCAAGACAATTTTGTCGATATTATTAATACGATATTAGCAGATGTGTGTGACTGACGTGGTTTCGAGTAAGGAATCGTTAAGTGGTCATAGTGAATTCAGGCTCTGCTAGAATGCAATAAAATCGGACTTGTCTTGGGTTATAAAAATTGCTACCCAGTTAAATTCAGAAGAATGTGATACCTTGTTGTGATCAAAAATATCTGAAATCACTTTGGCAGCATACAAACCAAACGTTCAGCGATTACAAGCGTGGTGATAACCATTTTTATATATATTTATGCTCATGGTAAAATAAATGTTGCCTAGTATATGGTAGATAAGGCGACCTTATCGCTCATTTGTATATGTTGTAGTGTTTCAAAATTTTTTTGTAACGTATTTATCTGGTATACGATAACATATAAATAAATAAGTATTCTGATTTTACCAGACATGACAACTAAGGTTGACAATTTTTCTTTTTTCATTTTGAGTATAAGAAAATATCATTGTTTAAATACACTCTTTCAATGCATTCAAGATGTTGAATCGCAAATAACATAAAAAACAACTAAATGCACTGGGCGGGTGTGTTATAAGTATTATACATAATTATCCTGTTTTATTTGAAGATTTCAAAAAAGATCCGCGAGAGGCAGCACTAGTGGTACATATGTTTTCATTTCCCTATGAGAGTAGTGTAAAGGGGGTTTGTGGGTAAGTAATAACAACCGCACAGGTCGATCGATCAGGTTAAGCTACGCTTGCCGCGGTTGGTCCGTGGATGGGTGACCATCTTAACATACCAATACCCCTCCGTGCCTCGGAGAGCACGTTAAGCCGTTGGTCCCGGCTGTCATTCGTGGATCTTTGACAGTCGTTACGGGTCGTCGGAAGCCCGAAAGTCTGACAACCAGTCTTACCAAGGGGTATCGTATTACCCAGTAACTGGGTTGTGGAGGTCAGATAGGCAGTCACTCCATGTAAAATACTGGTATTCAGCTGCATCCGGTTAGACTGGAAGCCGACCCCGACGTAGTTGGGAAAAGGCTAGGCAGATGACGAGTAGTGTAAATCGTACATTGCAAAAATTAAATTAACGACTTGCATGCCGTGGTTTACCTGTTCCAGGTAATGAAAATGCATTCGTAGAAAAGTTAGTCGTCGTTGGCAGTTCGTTTTATTTGTTTTCAGAGATTTAAATATTGAATATAGGCTACTTGTTCTAAACCTAAATTAATAAATGGTAATACAAACCAGTTCAGCGACGATGTTCCCGCTGGCAACGGCCCACTGTATGCACATCTCATAAGCCTGGTCCGGCCGGAACGTGGCTTGGTAGCGCGCGTGGCCCCACTCGATGCGATCGCTCTTGTTGCTTATATCGATGTCTAAGTGCGTGTTCTTGTATAGGGGCACTGAAAATCGATAATATTTGTTATTTAATCTTCCAGACAACGCTATACATTCGCAGAGAAACAGTATCGGCAGAATCTTTAACTGAATGACCACAGGAAAAAACCTCAAAAGGTCAAAACATATCGAAAAACTACGTTGGAGAGGAAACTATCAAATGAAAGCGATTTATACCAGCCTTTTTAGTGGAAAATTTTGCATACAGGTATTTGGTATACACATATGTCGACGCACAACCTGGTACAGTCAGCGTCAAATATATCGGGATGAATAGACTGTCCCAAAATGATCTCAACAACTTTTATCACTGTAATTTGAAAACATTGTAAACCCAATTATTTTTAAAAGAGTAACCTTGGAGTTTCTTGCCGGCTCTTCTCCATAGGAAGCGACAAATTGGAACCGTGCAGCTAGCTTCTGACGTTTCATAAGTGCCCTTGCAGGTTTATGTGAAATAAAATATTTTGATTTGATTTGATTGAGAAAATTAAACTTTATCAAAATTGGATAAGTTATTGTCAGAATGACAGTTGTCGTGTGCTGTCTTCATTCTGAAACATTCCTTGTGTCATTGAAATAATATTTAATTTTCATAGTTGTGTAGATAATTTTGAACAGTCTGTTTGTCCCGATATTATTGACGTCGGCGTCAAAAATATCGGGATGAATAGACTGACCAAAATGATCTCAACAACTTAGAAAATTAAAATTTATCTCAATTGGATAAAGTTTTCGTCAGAATGACAGTTTTTGTGTATTGTCTTCATTCTGAAACGTTCCCTGTGTCCAGTGGCGTGCACAGAGTTTTTAGACAGGGTAGGCAAAAATTAAAAAGGCAAAAAAATTCAGAACAACATCTTGCAACCTGTGAGGCAATTAAATGAATCATAATGTTTTGTTTTGTATTGAATTTGCGATTGACTTTACCTATAGTTTGTACCTATTAATTGCAAATCCGGTGTACAACAACTTTTCACGATGCTTGATTTTTTAGATATTTTTGAAAATGCATCATTTTTCTTTTCTCTTTACACACACCACCATTTATATAACATCTACCTTTCACACTATTTATAAATGTTAAAATCTTGAATATGCCATCATAGCTCACAACCAAAACAAATAAATCAAAATAAACAATGGCGTCGGAATCGGAATTACTCGGCAAATGAAAATAATACGACAAAGAAATTATGGTTGTTTATGTAGTCTCAATCCAATGAAACAATGATACTTTTTAAAATAGTCGCAGAACCAACTTTGTTCGGAAAACTTCGGTAAGTTTCGTAATTCGACTCGTTGTTAAAAATCGTAAAAAGCCAGTGACTACCCTGTACGGTTGTGTGCGTTATTTGTTACATTGTGTGCCACGTATGTATAGGAACGCACACTGAATAAATCTGCATGACCACGAGAGCACACATACAAACATTGATACACGAATAGTTCGTGTATCTCCCAAGGCACTAAGCGGCGCTAGTGCATCGCAATGCGAAGTTGCGTCATATTGTACGAACGAACGGGATATTGTATCGATGATACTAATGATACGACCGACGCTCGACAGGTGGCGCTGATTTGTGAATAAAGTTTTTTTGTTCTTTATAAAATAATATTAGTTTTACATATTTATCTGATTTAGGTAGGGTAGGCAGTGTCTTTCTGTCTATATGGACTGCACGCCACTGCCTGTGTCATTGAGTTAATACTTAATTTTCATAATTGTTTGGATCATTTTGTAGTCTGTTCGTCCCGATATTATCGGCGCTGACTGTACCACGTATTCACTACATGATTCTGGAACAAGCAGCGATGACATTTTTCGTTTGAAAAATGATTAAGAAAGGTAACAGGTTGCGGTTGATTCCCCTGCCTCCCTGTATTTTTATAGTTATCACAGGCAACGACTCTGCCCATCACTCTGATAGTGCTGTTATAACTTGATAACATGTGATCTTTTAAAAAGAGATAACAGTACTGTCTATACTAGGTTTTATCATAAAAACTACGGCTCGGATAGTCAAAAATGTATAGTATAATTTCAACATGGATGATGTACCTAACCGATATTTGATTTAGACGGGCCAGAAACTCCATGGACAGATTCTTCCCCATAGTAACCTATTACGCTTTGGATAACTAACTTCGTCTTTCTGACTGCTCAATTTGGCAATTCAAAAGTGCCTGTAAATGGTTAACTGAAATAAATGCCTTGAGTTTGATTTTATACTTACTGTCACTATCAGAACCCAACTGCATATAACTTGGGTCAATATTATCACAGAGGAAGGGGGGTACTCCCGTGTCGTCAGTCACCGGGCTGGTGCCATATATATCGATGGCCCCCATCAAAGTCTCGGCGGAGAGTAATGGCGACCGTGGTCCTAACACTTCGACCTCCATCCATTCGTTTTCGAAGCTTTGAAGATCGCCTAGAGGCTTCACGTAGTCGGGGATATTGTCTGTAGAATTAACAGGTTTCTATATTAATTTACACTCTTTTATTTTGTAATCGGCTATGAAAAACTGGGTAGTCGTAAGCCCGAAATTCTAACAACCAAAGTGGTATCGTGTTACCCAGTAACTGGAATAACTGGGTTGTGGAGGTCAGATAGGCAGTCGCTCCATGTAAAATACTAGTATTACAGCAGCAACAGGTGAGACTGGAAGCCAACCCCAACCAAGTTGGGGAAAGGCTAGGCAGATAATGAAGTTTTAAATACAACTTGTGGATCATTGTTCGCCTGTTACTGGCGATTAGGATGCAGCCGAAATTTAGGTTTAGGACTGTAAGGCTGTAGGCTCGTACTCTTTGTTTTTAATACAATTTTTTTTTTAAACGTTGCCCCACACTAGGAATTTCTCCTGTATTGTGGGTGCGTTCACAAACATTTAAACTCACATACACAAATAGCCAGACCCAGAACAACTACTTGTAGGTCATACCAATATTTGTTCCGTGCGGGAATCGAACCCGCGACACGCAGCGCAACAGACAATCTCTTAACCGCTGCGCCAACCGTGCCGTCAAATTCTTCCTTTCTTAACTAACACTAACCTTTCTCTTTCTTCTGTGGCAAGATATGATACATATAGTATCCGACGACGAAACGTTTCGTTGTGTCCCCAGATGCGTGGCATATCATTTTCTCTTGTAGTAATTTCTGCAAGAAGATATAACAATAAAATATCACTGTTTAGCTTTATGAAAGGCAATTTAAACTTGACATTCGATGTGGCAAGAAATAAGGGGAATTCTGATGATGATTTATATCGGTGGAGTAAGTTAAAAAGACGACAGAATTATGCTTTTAGCTGATTACAAAGATACTTGCTGAAGTAACAAATACAGATTCAAATTAAATTAGTAAGCAAAACGCCGTGATAGGAACATATTTTTCAAATTCAAAATCATTTATTTGCAAATATGGGTAAACACTATTACTACTTTAACTTGACCCTGCATGTGCGGGTTGTTCTGGCAGGGGTGCCGGTTTTTCGATCGGGATACCGTCGCCCCTGGCATACAGGCAACTGAGGGAACACGGGTGGGTTTTAGTCAGTAAAAGTCTGACAGGCCCTCCAGCTCCACCCAGAGCGAGAGAAGTTATTTGATGATTTCCCACCCAAAAAAAAAAAATAGTGTGCATCAGTTTACCTCCATAACGGCCGTAGCTCTTTCATAGGTGACGCCTTCCATATTAGCTTGTAACCAATGTATGGCGTATATAGAGACGAATGTGTGGGACGGTAGACTGACGGTCTGTTGCAGGAAGCCCACGCCCAACTGTGGGCTGCGCATGCGTTCCACAATCTCCGCCAATGATGAGTTCGGTTTAAGTTTCGGTTCTAGCACACTGTAATAAGTGTACAAGACATTATATTAGGTGTGATTGGTCAGATTTAATATACTAAAAGTTGTCTCTTTTGTACTCGTGATAATAAAATACGGTGTAACAACCAGAAAAACATAATCAGAAAAGAACGGAGTCACGAAACCACAGAGTATCAAACAATACTCATGATATTGTGCTGGGATCGTGAAATTAGCGAAAATCACCCTTAAACCCGAATTTACGCCAATAATATCTTTAGCTATAAGTTATATTTACCCGTCATCATACGTGTCGTCGCATTCACCAGTCTGAGATTGCGTTCTCTCTAAAACAGTTTTCGCTGCGGCCCTGAAGTCATTATTATATTAGAACATCTTCACACAATGTAAATACAAATCTTACTATGATAATGAAGCAGATAATTCTAAACGTAAAGCTGCCAAGCAGAAGTTGAGTTATAGAAAATTATGATGATGTTAGGGCGCTCTAGAGTCATTGGTATGCGCACGCGAGATCGGTTTGCGTCCATGAAAGTACATATCAAAGAATTCCTGAGCCCTGCAAGCTTTTTACTAATAAATAATAGTTTAAAAAAAACTAAACAACGCGCTTTAAAAACCAAACTAAAAAAGTAGAAAACAATTTAATTCTATTAAAAAGCGTGGGGTGCTTTGTGAGGTATTTTTATCATCAATTAATATCAAGCACTCCACGCTTTGTAATAGAATTAAATTATTTTCTAGATCTTTAGTTTGGTTTTTAAAGCGTGTTGTTTAGTTTTTTTAAACTATTATTTACCTATAAGTAGGAAGCTTGCAGGGTTCAGGAATTCTTTGTGTTTTTTAGTTGTTTAAACTATTATTTATTTTAGCGTGATTTTCAGTTCTATTTTTTTTGTTTTTTGTTGAAATTATTGTATTGTCATCGGTCCTCGATAAGTCTACACACAAACATGCTTACAAACATACAGGTGAAGCTAATAAAAGCGTATTAATATTATTAATGCGAAAGTAAGTTTGCTTTTTTCCGCTTTCACGCTAAAACGGCTAAACAGATGCAGTTTTAGGAACTTTATATTTATTTTCTGACTAATTCGGATGTAACGCAATAATAGCACTTGGGTTAGGACAAACGATACTTTTGCTAACGGCAGAACGTTCCCGTGGAAAAAAAAACCTGACCTACACGCGGACGAAGCCGCGGGTTAAAGCTATGTCTGTTTAAGTAGTATAAATATATGTCTGTTTCATCAAAGTTCGGGACTTTGTAACTCAATCACGCACAAACGACTGAACTTTTCTTTTTCTTTTTGCCACCCTGGGAACTCATTAAATAACTTCTCCCGCTCTGGGTGGAGCAGGAAGGCGTGTCAGACTTTTACTGACTAAAACCCACCCGTGTTCCCTCTGTTGCCTGTGTGCCAGGGGCCGCGGTATCTCTTTCGAACAACCCGCACCCCTGGCAGGCATCGGCCCTTGCGGGCCCTCCTGAACGGGGTGGGATGCAAGAATAAAAACTGTGAGACAAAAGATTTTTTTTTATAAACGCGCCTTACACACTTGACTCTAAAACGCCCTAATAAAAACGTATGATGAAGCGAACTGTATACTTACTTGTTACCTTGGCTAGTATTTAGTGACTTAGTAGGTGATAGTTGCTGCAATGAAACATTCAATAAGGGTAAGAATAAGCAACTGATAGGGGAGGCACGGGCAAGCATTCGATGATAGCTTAGCGATAGTAAAATAAACCGTGTCATGAATTAGAATTGGTGTTATAAGGGATATCTGCAAAAAACAATTTGTCAATTTAGTATAAAAAATTACAGGAAAATAAGTTACATGATGTTTTACTTATCTAAATTAAAACATAGGTGCAACTTACATACATAAATAAATAAATATAAATAAAAAATAGGCAAGTGAGTTAGTTAAAAGTTTTTATGAGCACAAAGGTATGAAGCATAGTTGGTCCACAAAGGGAGAGATGAATGAATGTGTGTGTTAGGAAAACGAATGAGTGAATGAATGTTAGCAATGTGAAGAAACTTGGTCAAGCGCGAGCACACCATGCGGCGGACATGAAGCGATCCTCGTGTACGCATTGCGATGTTTTATACGCGTCTTTTTATTCCTAATATTGGTATCTGGTCTTATACCGCTTTGCTACAAAACATGATTAACGACGCAGTGCGGTCCGAAAACAAAAACTACTTAGCGGTTTAAGTCACTATTTATTACTTGACAAAACAGTTCGATTTGTGATCTTTGTATCATAGATCAGTTAAATCATTTTTTTTTTTATTAAATAATAAATTAGTTCCTTAAGCCACAGTTAAGACTCAGAGCTTAGACTACAGCAAACTATTTCTTGAAATAAAACAGTCGGTTGTTTTTTTTTTTTTTTGAGATAGTCGTAACTCGAGTCATGTAGGTAATGCTTGGCTACCACAGTAACCCAAGTTGTAGAAAACACGCCAGGCGCAAGCGCAACTTTATAGACGCGTATAAAATTCATTTAAAAACACTGAACATTTTCAAAGACAGTTTGCTGAAAGAGGTTAACACGAACCCGAATAAAAAACGAACTTTAGCTTCTGTCTTTAAAATCGATCAGCTCAGGCTATGATATGTATATGTCACGTAGGTACTGACATGGCTTCAATCCGTAGCCTTGGTCGGTCAGGCAGGCGAGTGCTGCCCACGCGCTCCCTGAACGGCGAGTTGGACACACCGCCCTGATACACCACACACAACACGCACTTTAACACGGCAACATATTACCTACATACTATCATAACATTCGAAATAGTATAATACTAAGTACTGCCTGCCCTCAAGACAAAGTTACTTCGGTCAGTAGAAAAGTTTGAATGGAATAGGCACGGAAACCTTGCCAATTCCATACATTTATATGGAGCTCACATGGCCCATTGTAATAACATTTCTGATGCTACACACACAGATTAACTTTATCTGCGTAGCACTGGGGCATAAATCCGCCTTTGATTGTCACTCGACATGACGATGTTTAAGATACTCCAGAGTAGAGTTCATAAATTTCAGTATTATGCTATTTAAAAGTGTCATAGCGTAGACTACTACAAAAATTATAAAAATATATAATTAAAAAAAGCCAGCAAACAAAATGTCTCAATATTGGTGCATTCCGTGCATAATAATTGCATAATTTTATAACAAGCAGTGCAAATATATACGCAATATGCATATACAATTTGATGGTTCTTGTTTGAGAGTACTGTAAAATCAGAACATTTGTAATGGGACCACAGTTCGTTGGACAAAAAGAAATTTTTGAATATATCAAACATTACTTTTAGTCATGGATTTTTGGATGTTCATTTAGGTATTGCATTGTGGGTGATTGATGCAAAACAAATATCTACAATCAACATTAAGAAGTGTCATCCACCTGGCGAAGACCTCCACTGCACTGTTATCTATAAAATTACGATTAATTGTGAAATTAGTACCTACTTTGTGTAATAATCAACGTGTTAACGTTAGTCTACTAGGTTAAGGTGTGAAAATTAGAAGGTCAAACGCCACTCCAATGTAAGGTTAATTCAAATTAACAATAAATTACAAACCCGATTTTATGGAGCCAACGAAATGAGTGCGCAAATATGCCACAGAAAATAACAACGAAATTATAAAATTTTGATTACAAAGTCAAGCGATCAAAAGACCAGACCAATTATTTTCTTAATAAGCTTTCGATAATTAAAACTCTGGATCTTGTTATATTTTTTTCCGCACACTGTTTTTATAATAAATTGGAGGTCTGCCCCATTTGATCGCGGCACAAACTGAAAACTGAAAAGTAGCAACAAGGAGCAGTCGTGGAGGAAGGGGGAGTGGCGACGGAAGTGGGCTGCACACTAAGTAATAACTAACGTAGACGGAACTCTAACGTTACACATGACATGACACTACAGTCCAATCGACGTTCACACGTATCCTAAAACCACAAGTGTCGGTATAGCCTAACTGCCTAAATGACACGGTGTGTGTGTTGACGAGGTGGAGGTCGTGTGTCGCGTCAGTCGGTGGCAGGTCGTTGCGGGTCATGTGTACGTCAGTGCGAGTGTGCGGTACCTGCGCGCTCCGCGTGAGGATGGACGTGGAGTGCCGGCGTCGCGTCAGCGCCGCGTCGCCCGCGCCGCCGCCCGCCAGCGCCATCTGCAGCAGCCACAGTACAGGCCCCGCGACAGTACGGCCCCGCCACAGTACGGCCCCGCCACAGTACAGGTCCCGCCACAGTACGGGCCCGCCATAGTACAGGCCCCGCCGCAGTACGGGCCCACATAGTACAGGCCCCGCCGCAGTACGGGCCCACACAGTACAGGTCCCGCCACAGTAAAGGCCCCGCCGCAGTACGGGCCCACATAGTTCAGGCCCAGCCCTTACGTCTACTGTCGCCTGACTCCGACCGAACGCACTCAATAACCGTATTGAGGGCCCGCGATCTCGAGGCATTTTACTAGTGCGATTTTTGCACAACAATTTTACAGTAGCACAGAAACTTGACCGCAGAGCGGAGACGATGTCGCCTGATGACGACGAAGAAAATCGATGCTAAGCGACGCTACTACCTGTGCGGTTACTCCGAAATCGATGTCGCCTAATTTGTTTTGTTACTTAGGTATTGTTGATAGCGATGCTTAGTTCGATATGTACTGAAAGTAGTAAGTACTTCAAAGCCTAAAGTCTACACAATGCTTAGGCAGTTCATGTCACGCCCGGTCTGCGGTCTCTAGGATTAAATTATCAAGTTAATTTACATCATGCGCTCAGACTCAAACAAGAAATTACAAATAACACTTATTGTGCAAGATAAAAATAAATAAAATCTTATAGACAAAATTATAAACATGCCCAATATTGCCCACATCACATTCATACATTTAACATGAACGATGCTTCATCCTACAGTACGAGACACATTTAAGACAGTGGGGACAATTACAAAGACTTTAGTTGAAAATTAATATGCGTTTACACAATCACGACAGTGGAATTAATAATTTGATGTTTGAGTAAACATTTAGTACATATTATTTCAGTAGTGTAAATAGTTTTGAGAACATTAAATCCGATATTGTAAAGCAATATTCTTGCAAGTCTACACAGTATTTAGGAAATAGTGCACTTCTACGATACATGCAGTGCAAGTAGTATCTATGTGTCATACAATGTGCAAATAACTACAGTCATGCTTATATGCTTCACTTATAAACATTATTTTGGATAAATATTTACATGTCGAACTAGAATGTCCAATTCTTGAATTTGCATAGATAATGTCAATAAGTGATAGAATCATTTACATACATAATTACATATACACAAAAAGTACGCTTATGTGTATTAAATTAAATGAAAAAATCGATTAAAATAAAACAAATCTTGATGTCCGTTCATTGTGTTTGTGTTTACTCTTGAGATTGGATTTGATTATTATTAATTAATCAGCGCTAAGTTTCTATATTTAGAGCAAAACAAGTACCTGTGTGAGAAGCTTAAATGTGAGAAAACGACAAAGAAAAATACTAGAGATATTTGCGGAAATGAATAAACTTTTAATAAAGTTTAAAAAAATCCTGAAATCGCATTCCATTCCTGCAGGCTTAGCATGACGTTTTCTATTTCTACGAAGAATAGACACTTCTTTTTCAATATAAAGCGACATTTCGTTTCTGCATTTTTGATATTGCACCGTAGATATTCCTCTACAATCTGTCATTTTGCCTTTCGTTTCTAACGATCTTTGTCTAGGTCCTTATAAATGTAGACTATTTCAGAGCAATATTTCTTCCCAAACTGTCAAAATCACGTTGACAACAAACTTTCTACTCGACGGCCACAAAGTATATACGATTATCTACAAAATCATGATTTGTTTAGAAAGCATAACTGCGATAATTAATAGAAAAAACATAGCTATCTTCTCCTATTGTACATCATTTAGTTAATAGTCATGTCTATTCTTCCGTCGACAAATCGATGCTCGTGCTAAGCCTGCTGAGCAACAAAATACGTTACGCCAAATGCAGTACGCCCTACGCAAACTATGCATCAAAGTTTAAAACAGTTGACTACAAGGTAGCTCGACTCATTTAATAAATAACATCAAAATTTAAAACTACGGCCACAAAACGTTTAAGCCTTTTGCCAACTGCCTACTCGCGTAACACACCTGGCCTCAATGGCAATCATTTTGACGTCTATAAAGCTCTTATAATCTGTATTTGCGATGACCACATCAACGCAGTGGATGCTGTAAAACTGTCAATATGAAAGACGTGCATAACGCAATTAGGGTGAAGCTCGTAACAATAATTTCGAATAAAATTTAGCGCCGATTAATTAATTTCACAGAAATCCAGTCTCTGAACCATATTGCCATACTTACCCTCTGCTTATTAGGTCGTTTGACCTTATTGAAGTATTGTTCAGTCATTTTTAGAAACCCATCTGTTAGTTGGTCGAGGTCGTGCCGTGTCGGCGTCGGATAGATATCACAGTGGATCACATTATCGTCCATTATCTGTTTGGTTGCTGGATTGTATAGCGGCAGGAGCAGAGTACGGAACCGCCAGTATTTGAGAGCCTAAAAATGTTTTTTTTTTGTTAGTACGGTAGAAAGTTTTTACGTATGGTAATTTCCAGATTTATTTACTTTTATGGTTTGAAGCAAAAGAATAAGTTCCTCTAGTAATATGTCAGAGTGAAGTTAAAAAATCTATAACACAATCATCTTTTACAGAGTACGAATTGCAAATCTCTTTACATCGAAACTCAAGGGGGCAATTTTGTGAAATATTTTATTTAACTTATAATTTCAACATCGGGGTATCACCATACGTAAATCAAAAATCAAATAAAAAAGGCCCGGCAGCAAAGTTATTAAGCAATAAAGCTATTAATAAGTACTGCCGTTTGGCCTATTACCGTAACAATCACCTCGGCCAGCGCGAAGTCTGTGTCCCCTCGTGTACATATGTAGTGATCCATGTAGTTCCAGTTATAGGTTTCTAGCTTTTCTGTAGTGAAGGACACCCAGGACACCTCGTATGTATCGTGGTTCGGCGCGTGGAAACGGTAGCGGTAGTGGATGTTGAACGGCGGGTATGGATGTCTGGAAAGTATATAGGAATTATAATATCAAGCGACATTCATAACTTAATAAAGACAATATTTTCATTTAATTAAAAGCCCAAAACGACCTATTTCTCAAGCTTACAAAGTCTTAAAATCGTATTAACGAATGATAATAGAATGACATTTAATGCTGAAATATTTTTGGAACGGAGTTCTATAACGTAGCTTGCTATAGGAATAAACTTGTAGAAAAACATATTTTTATTTTATTTATTTATTTTTAAAACTTACACACACTATCTTTACAGGATGACCCAATACAATAGTGGTTTCCAAACACACACCAAATAAATTGCAAAATCAACTTACGACTTATAATAAAACTCAAAACTTTAAAAATACCAAGCAACACTAACTCTATTAAATGAAGTCTCAAATCTCAAATCTCAAATCTCAAATCTTTATTGCATTCCATAATGTATACAGGTGGTGGGTATTAACATATGTAGAAACAATTATGGACCCTGTAGGGCACAGCAACATTTTAAATTCTAATTAGAATAGAGGAAGAGCGCTTTAATTATTTTCTTATAATTCTTCTATTCTTAATATTGGTCTGTATTTTGAACACTGATATATTAAATTGTATATTATTATTGTTAGTTATGTATTTATTTACATATTTCTTATTGTAATTCGTATATTTAGTTTCTATATTTTAATAAGAATTTTATTTTTATTTTAGTCATGTTTATATTATTTAATTATTATTTATTATTACTATTAATTTATTTATTATTGACATTATTGTGCTATATTATATTATACCTAATTATTATATGTCATGTGTGTGTGTATTATTGAATTTATCAGATAGATATTCGTCTATTGTGTAATAGCATTTATTTATTAAGAATTTTTTTAACTTATTCAAGAATATATTTATTTTGTTTTCTTGTTTTATACTTTCTGGTAATTTATTATATATTTTTACAGACATAGAATATGGACTAGAAGAATGCAATTTAAGGCGGGAAGGAGGCAAATTAAGTCTGTTTTTATGGCGCAGCGAATATTTAGTTTGTGTTTCTTCCCGTGTTTTGTAAGAATCTGGGTGTTTGCGGACTAGTTTACATAATTCCACTTACATCACATCACTAGGGTTAGAATTTTGTGTTTCTGGAAGTACGGTTTGCAACTATCTGTTTGTTCGATATTAGTTATTATTCGTATTAGCTTTTTTTGTAGAGTAAATAGTGAGGGTGCGTCAGTACTGTTGCCCCATAAAATGATACCATAGCTAAACCAAGCGTGGGCATACGCATAATATGTGGTTAGAGCGGTTTCCTGGTTGGTGGTCTTTTTGATTTCACGGAGGGCGTATGAGAATTTTGATATTTTTGTTTTAACTTTCTGTATGTGCGCTTTCCAGTTTATATGTGTGTCTATTGTTAATCCAAGAAGAGAGAAATTGTTAACTGTTTCTAATGTGTGCTGTTTAAATGTGAATGTGAAGTCTAATTGTTTTTTTTGCCGAGGGTGAAAAGTTATTAATTTTGTTTTATTAAAGTTAATTTCAAGATTATGTTTGCTCATCCAGTTACTTGTTTTATCTAGAATAGTGTCCAGTGTTTCACTCAAATTAACCGGTGTCTGACATGAGGTGAGTAGAGAAATATCGTCTGCAAAAACTACACATGGGCCGTCTATGATTTTGGGGAGGTCGTTTATGTATACAAGGAATAAGAAACAACCTACGACACTTCCTTGGGAAATTGAAGCATATATTGGTCTGACGTCTGATCTTACCAGTTGTGTTTCTTTTGTTATTTGATTGTAATATTCAATCTCAACCAATTGCTCCCTATCTTTTAAATATGATGCAAACCAGTCATAAGCGTTCCCACGAATTCCAATTCCATGTAGCTTATTTAAAAGTATTTTAAATTGGACCTTGTCGTACGCCTTTGTCATATCCAGTAAAATTCCTATTGCATACTGTTTGTTGTTGATTATATTCAGGGCTTCTTGAATGTACTTATACACTGCTAACGTCGTCGATCTATTTTTACGAAATCCATTTTGGCAGTCGTCGAATATCTTATATTTTTCACAGAAGGAATTTACGCGATCGCACATTGCTTTTTCGAATACTTTTGATGCTGTGGGTAGAAGGGCAGAAGGGAAGTCAGACTGCAGAATTATATATAATACCTATGTATGTAATAATTATCAAACTAAACCCAAAATACAAAATCAGACTTATCACAGAATGTTAATATTTAAATATAACTAAAAAAATTCAACAAAACTCTTGCGAATTCACTCAAATTGCACGAAAATATGTCAATTCTTTCATGCACTTCGTTTAGTACACTTATTGTGCGGGTGAGGGGTGTTTTTGACAGCAGATTGGTTTTGGTTTTTATAAATCGTCACGTAATGAAAAACCGGTAGTGTATAACTATAATTAATAAAAAAGACAGAGAGATAAAGATAGTTTTCATAGTTTTCCAGGGTGCCAATAGTGAGGTCGACATGAAAATCCTAGATGGCGGCTGCAAATATTGTTAGATTTTTTATCATGGGTGTCGTTTCCATGGTTTTTGAGGGTGCTAAAGCCGATAGCGAGCTCAAAATGATAATCTGAGATAGCAGCTGCGAATATTTTTAAATTTTCAACGTTCTGTCGGTTTATTATTTTCGACAATCTAATCTAATCGAATAAAAAATCATTCAGAGTTAAAAAGTGTGAGAAACGGTTGTTACAGACGGGGGTTCCTAGAACCCACACTTAAAAAAAATAGAATCGAGATAAAGAATCCAATTATTACTTTTTTTTTTGCAAATCTGCTGTGCTGTCCAATAGAAAAATAAGAAGAAAAATCCAGTGAATTTACCTAGGTCTATATCTAGTGACAGTGATAGTAGATCCAACAAGCGTAAGCTTATGAAAGATCCTTCCAATAGAGAGCAGGTATCGTTTAGTGGGGGCCACGTTGACTTGCTTGCCACACTGCGGGGCCACTTTGGAAGGGGGCGGGGTGGCCGTGGATGGGCAGTGAGACTCTATCACTTCGTTCTCATTCACGCCCACTATGAGCTGGAAACCCTGGAATAAAGAAGAAACACAATATTCATAAATAGGGACATAATAACGCCTGTCTTCTATATAAGAGTAAGCATGTCTGCTGGCATGGAAACAGGAGTGAAGGGTTTAAGCTGAAAACCAGCGCGTAGCAACCCGCTAGGGGCACCTAAGCATAATGCTGACGCTTAAACCTTTTGCTTCCGGTGTTATAGTTTTGTGTACGTGTGTATCTACTACTATCTAGCTGTAATACTTGAGACAATAAACTTTATTCTACTGTATTAATAATGTTATTTAAAAAAAACGCTAATTCTTTTGCCAGACCCAAGGGATCGAACCCAGAAAAAGGTTATAAAAGGGGGGTAACCAATTAATGAAGCCACATACAAGACAAGTACACACGTGACACGACGCACAGTGGAACGAATGTATGGGAGCGGTTGGACGTAGACATGTCCGAAAAAAAAGAGTAAAATTATGCCAAACTAATGATGCCATCTTATTCGATTACTTAATGCCTTCATAACTTGTGGTGATGAATTTCTTCATAACTCCCATATTTCGGGAGTAATTTGAGAAAATGTGAAATTTTACTATGAAAATGAGTGTATCGAGCTCTCTCCCTCCTGATTCCGGGCTTGTTTCAAGTAGCGGTCTCTAATATCATAATGCTAATACTAAGAGCTATATTTAATACTAAGACACATAGTGCGCCAAATGTGCACTTTCTGGGATAAAGAGTGATGTTTATTTTATAACACAATTTTTTTATTTTTTGTTTATTTTGTTGATTAAAACCGTTTTTCTAAAGGTTTACCTTATTACAATAACATTTCTGAGCAGCCAATTAGAGAAGATATAAGCTAATTAGGATATATAATTAGGGACTTAAGGTTTACATATAAAACTGATGCACTAATGATTACTGATAAGAACATTGCTATTATTTAATTACTAAATGGCTCTTAATACACTAATTTAGCATGCATCATTTACTAATTATCACAATAACTAATTACCTTGCAATATTTAACAAAGGATACCTGGGATACCTGGATTTTATATAAATAGGTCACTATTAGTAACTTTAAAATCAGTGTTGATTTACACCTCGTTGTATCCAAGCTAATCTCGCAATGTATTTTCCAAATTTTAATACAAATCTTGATATTCACGTTGCTTTATGCGCACGCGCACATAAAGATTTACGCGACTTTAACTATTTGTTCAGTGTTTTAAAAGATAACAGTTGTGTTCAGTTATGTGAAAGTGCTGAAACAAGTTTAAAAGACTGGTGTCGTCGATTTTGCTACCGCATTTATGCAAAATGGACACAGTCTGGAAGAAGCACAGATAAGTTTCGGAAGAAACATGAGATTTGGCTACAGGCTGCAATTCAATGGCCGGAATTACAGAATGAAAATATGGAACCTTCTACAGAAAATATAAGTGACGTCATCGAGCCCATAATTTCTCCTGCTAAATCTGATGCTTCAACTTGTACACATCCTAGTCCTCGTAAATCTTTTGAGGACCTTAGTAACCGGCAAAAAAGAAGACGCACTGAAGATAGTCTTTCATGCAGCAGTAGCAGCGCTGAAATTATGTTTTCGGCCGAAAGGGCGCTTCAAAAGGCAGGACAAAGCGATACAGCTTATGTTATGAAATACTTGACGGAGAATCCAGAAGAGGCCTCAAAAATCAAAGCCTTCATTGAAGGTAAATCAATTCAGGTACGGGAAATATCCCCTTTGAAGGCATTGGCTCTTTATGTATCGATGAACTTATCGAAATGGCGCTATAACACTCTTCGGGATTTCAACACTCAAGAAGGAGCTCTTCAATACCCGAGTTACTACATGTTGGTTAAAGAAAAAATTAAGTGCTATCCGGCCAAAGAAGATC
The DNA here is from genome assembly GCA_949091785.1 of Polymixis lichenea. Lineage (NCBI taxonomy): Eukaryota > Metazoa > Arthropoda > Insecta > Lepidoptera > Noctuidae > Polymixis > Polymixis lichenea. Next base: position 9,289,083 of record OX420938.1, on the reverse strand, counting down.
TCACAGTTACAGAGAGCTCTGCAAAAATCAAATTACAAGCCTTGATGGATTTAACCTCAAGAAGACTTATTAGGTCGTTAGAAACCCCTGTTGATCCCAATCAACAGCTCGTATTGACCAGCAAATGGGGTTTTGACGGATCATCTAGCCAAAGCATTTATCATCAAAGGACGAGTGAAGATGAGCAAATCGATCTTGCTAGTAATTTTATGATTAGTCTTGTACCACTGCGGCTCGTCTCAAAAGGTGTAACAATTTGGGAAAACGAGCGACCATCTTCCACTTCATTTTGCCGGCCAATATTGTTTAAGTTTATAAAGGAAACCAAAGAAAATGTGCAGAGAGAGATGGCTGAAATCGAAGCAGAGATTGAAGCCTTAACTCCATCCACCATCACTGATGGAATTAGTGTCAAACACCAACTGCTGTTGACAATGATTGATGGTAAAATTCATTCCATTATATCCAATACAGCAGCTTCAGTGTGTGACATATGCAAGGCTTGTCCTAAAGAAATGAATAATTTAGAGTTAATCAAAGATAAACACGCAAACGAGGACATGTATAAATATAGCTTAAGCACCCTTCACGCTTGGATTCGCTCAATGGAATGCTTATTACACATTTCCTACAAATTAGACATAAAATCATGGCAAGTAAGGGGTGATATAGCAAAAAGGCAAGTTGATGACAGGAAGAAAAGAGTTCAAGAGGCTGTAAGAAGAGAAACGGGCTTACTTCTCGATGTTGTGAAACAAGGCAGTGGATCCACCAACAATGGCAACTCGGCAAGGAGATTTTTTGAAAACTACACTAAATCTGCTGAACTGACCGGAATAGATGCTATGCTTTTAAGAAAAATCTGTGTGATCTTGCAGTGTATTTCATCAGGAGAGAAGATCAACGTAACTAAATTCCGAGAGTTCTGCTTTGATACTGCTAAGCTTTACGTGGAGTTATACCCATGGTATTATATGCCTTCTTCACTTCATAAAATTTTAATGCATGGGCCAGACATAGTTCAGAACATGTCAATTGTGCCCATTGGTTTTCTATCCGAAGAGGCATCTGAGGCTAGAAATAAAGATTTTAGAAAATATAGAGAGGGGCATTCTCGAAAGCATAGCAGTATCTCATGCAATGAAGATATTATGCACAATCTTTTACTGTCTTCTGATCCACTTGTTACAAGTATCCGTCCAAAAGGAAATAAGTTTGTAAAAAAATCTTCTTTTAAGGAATTTTATGAGCTTACGGATTCTGAGAAAAGTGATATCGAATTTGTTAACATAAATGATTTAGCGGACATCGATTCTGAATTTGAATTAATTGATGATGATGATGATGACGAAGATAATTAAATGATGTTATTGTTTTAAAATGTGTAACTTAGTAAATTAGAGCTTACATCTTAATTATTTATTGTACTTTTAATGAAACTAGGTAATTTATTATCAACTTACTTAAAAGTCATACTCTCATCAGTTCTTGTGAATATTTTTGTTAATATATATTTCTGTATATATATATAATATATTTATAGACCTCTTAATAAGTCTGTCTGCGGTTTAAAGTAAATACAAATGGGGAAAAAACGTTTTTTTTTTTAAATTTTCATTTCCTTTTATCCCAGAAAGTGCACATTTGGCGCACTATGTGTCTTAGTATTAAATATAGCTCTTAGTAATAGCATTACGATATTAGAGACCGCTACTTGAAACAAGCCCGGAATCAGGAGGGAGAGAGCTCGATACACTCATTTTCATAGTAAAATTTCACATTTTCTCAAATTACTCCCGAAATATGGGAGTTATGAAGAAATTCATCACCACAATTTATGAAGGCATTAAGTAATCGAATAAGATGGCATCATTAGTTTGTCATAATTTTACTCTTATTTTTCGGACATGTCTACGTCCAACCGCTCCCATACATTCGTTCCACTGTGCGACGCAAGAGGTTGCAAAAAGCAAACTGCATACTAAGAAAGAATGTTGGAACATTTTAAAATCAATTTTCACACTAACCTGAGCCAATCTCTGGGAAACCAACTCTTTAAAGACTTCCATCGTAGTAAGGGGCTCCTTATAAATGGCTCTGTTCTGTGCAAAGTCAGCGTTGACGTCATCCGGCAGTAGATTGTAGTCGGACACAAGATAATCGTTCTGTAACGAACGCTTGTCCGGGAAATAATCCGTGGTGATCGGCAGGCACGCCGGAATGGTCAATGATTTCCAGTCCACACCTGGTAAGGGTATCTGAGTGTTATATTTCAAGTTTTTATGAAGTTACTTTATTAACCTTTTAACCGCCCGACTTCATATCAGTTCTGTAGTCGTACCCCCAGCCCCCGGCACAGTGAATCGAAAAATAAATACCTACAAACAAGAGGGATGTGCAATACTTAACTTTTTACAACAGATTAAACGAGCTGTGGTATTTTGGTTGTAAATATACGACCCTGGCGAAATGAACCCGAAAATGTTTGTCGGATTAATTCGACCTAAACGGTTAAAAGGTTAATGGGCTTATTGCAAAATAGTAATTGTCCATGGTTTTTGGCGCACAAAAGCTAAAGCTTATACGAGGCAGAAACAGCGCAAGCACTGATGACTGTACAGACCGTCTGTTGTGTAATAGACGCTCAAAATAATGAGCTTCAAAATAGAGTCTCTGTAGGTCTGGCTCCTGTACAGTCGAAAATTATGCATTCTTGGTGCTGGTTTTAATTAAGGTCTTCGCAAGCAAGTTAGAGGCGATAGATCTGCATTCACTTAATAGACTGTTTCTTGAGAAGTACATAGTAATCATTATCTAGAATAAATCTTGCTCTACTTTTCAACCTAGCTTACACAATTTTAACTAAATACGGTTTTTACAAGGTTTTTACAAATAACTCATTCACTTTACCTGCAAGCATACCAAACATGCTTATTGTTATTTTTTCCGCAAACTTAAATCTAAACATTTTAATAAGTTATTTACAAAAATACCAAAAAAGCTGAAATAAACGTTTAGTCAAATTATTATTAAATTAAGATGAAATGATGTCTATGAGTTGATACCAAATATGCTATTATTTTAAGCGTTAATTTCTGATAAGCATAATGCATGCAAATCAAATGTTTTACGTGAGTATTACATGTAACATTGTAATGTTTGACAAGTGCAAATGTGAAATGTCCTAACTGAAAGCGACTGTCGCGCGAAAATGCGAACGTCGTGGTCGTTTTTATGAACATAACATACTTGAGCGATCACTCAAGACGCGTATGTACGTCATTATTCGGGTAAAGGATCGCATATTCGAGCGGCTGTCGGCTTTCTGTTAGGACGCAGTGTCATGACACTGCGTCACCCATACCGGCTAAGGGTGAACACAGAGAGGTAGATAAACTGTTCTCTGACTTTTTGTCAATTGGCTGTCAGGAGTTGCTGATTTTGCTTTTTACATGCATACCTTCGTAATAATTCATATTTGTGATTTGAACTATAGCTACAGCGTTACAAGGCTTTTTTATTTTAATTTGATCTAATGTGAACATGGTGTAAATATCGAGTACATAAATAATATTGTAGAAAACCTAAATAAATAAATATAGATGCGCAAATTTTGTTTAAAAGCGCACATTTCATACAAAATGTATCCACCGTAGCGCATATAATATAATACTAAATACTATTTAACCTATTGACCGCCCCAGACGGATTAATACGACAAATGATTTCGCGTTCGCGCCGCTTCAGTCGTATTTATACGACTGACCAACCTGAGTTAGGTTTTTGTTTTTATGTCATTGCACGCAGATATTTATTTGACGATTTATGAGGGCAATTGATATAAAACCAAGCGGTCAATAGGTTAAGACATATAATAATGCAGAAACTACTCAATGCAAATCCAATTAATGGAATATCAAACCTATAGCTCGGTTCGCTTCGATCCAATGAGGTTTGAAGAAAATTTTTCAACGCGATGGTATCATGAAACATCAAAAGTGAAGTGAACATTTAGTACAACAAATAAATATAATTTTATCACGATTTCCAAACAAATACAGAGAGCCAATTATGGATTAATTGGTCTCAGATCTAGATTCCCATTTATAAGATTGTGATAGACATAATATGATGAAGATATTCCAAATTCATCTTCTAGATAGACAACGGGCCAGATAGTTGTAAATTATATTCTACCGTGACTTTCAGTACTTTCTTTTGATTAGAAATGGCGACCTTATACTTGTATTTGACTTTCGCTTGCATGCGATTAGTGATCCCACTTATTCTTTTTATTAAATTGTTTGTAATTTTGATCGATTCAATGACCAACGACTTGTTCCGTGCAACAGAGGTGCGTTGTTAGTTTAAAATAAATGAATGGTTGTTGAACGTCTTTTGAAATGGGCTTAAGTGGTAGCTAAATTAGCCATTAAATAATGGTACATGCAAGGATTTTTGAAGAGGAATTTGAAAGTTATTAAATGATTGTGTGTCTGACCTTATAAGAAAAACTACCTTTTAGAAATGACAGTAGCATTCAAAATAACCTTACTGTAAAAGATACCCAAAAGATAATGTTTTATTTACACTAAATAAACGGCGACTCAATTTAACGTACCATGTAGATTAAAAATGAACATTATTTAAACATTAAACTAATTTAAGTTTGGACAGATTGATCTTAATAAAAAAATTACCAATAGTAGTTAATTATGATCTTAGTCTAGAGGATTGTGTGCTAAAATGTTAACCAATCAATGTCTTTACCAATTAGGCAAGTAAGTTACCAAATAGCTTGTTAAATGTAAAACAACCTTTAACCAACATTATTTAACTTTTTCAGATATTGAATAAATTACTTGCCGTCTATACATGAACGAACCAATGCCATACTCACATAACACACACCTTTTACAAACAGTGAGTACAAACCTGTGGTGAGGGCGGGCGTCCACTCCTGCTCGCCCGTCGCGCCCCATAGCAACGCCAGCGAAGCATTGTTGGTTGTGGAAGGCGTGCCGGATGCGACACCCAACACTGCTAAGGTACCAGATGCGCTTATCATACGCTTGCGGCCTATAACGTTTCCTGTAAAACAAAGTTGAGTGTAAATGTAGAGGGCACCACTGTCGTTTGTCTCTTTTGTCATTTAAAACCAGCCATTATAACTGGTAAATTAATTTGGAAAATGAATGAAAGGAAAGCATTTACATTGAAATGTAAATATTTGCTAGCTGATATCTGATACGGTACAACGCTATAAGGTTATTGTAGCGCGTGGCCAAAGTCGGAACGAACGTCGACATCTTGCTTTGTAAATACAATTCCTGTGACAAAATTTCACAAATGTTTAACAACAATGTCCTCCTGTAAATGTTATCCAGGTACCAAGTACAATATCCTTGTAGCATTCTGTGAACTTGCTAAAAATAGGCTAGTTACTCACCATCAACCTGATAAATAGAATGATTATTATTAATGACAGATGACGATCCATTTTCCTTGGGTATGTTGTTTTCACAGCGGTGGTCTTCAGTCCTCGACGCGGGCTCCCCTGCAGGCCGCGCTTGGTAGTGATGCTGTTGTATCAGCACACCGGTTGGACCTGCCCGAACAATATATTTTTAGCAGAATTTGATGCGCATGTAACAAGTCACGTATTTTATTTTTTTGTTATAAATGAAGAGTAAAACTACAATTTTAGTTTTTGTGTAAAAGTGCAAATTGATACTACTCTTAGTTATAACATATAATCTATCACGTCAAATAATAAAGTTAAATCGCTATTAGGCTAGATTGTAATCAGTTTTAGTTCTTATTTATTCAAGAAAGTAAAATTATGCTGGTTGAGTTTTCGAGAAGTGACTGTGTTATAGCAGTTATAGCTTTTTTATTTTATTTATTTATTTGGGAAAGACAAACAATTGTACAATGTTTGTTACAATAATGCACAACATTTCCACAGATTACTAGTGTACATTATAACATAGGTAGGTTAGTACAATTACACTTAAATACTATCTTAAACTTTTACTGTAACTTTATTGTATTACAGTAAAGAAAGTAATCGTTTTGTCGCAATGTTAGGGTATTTCCAAATGTTGTATCTTACCTTTAGGAAATATATGCGTCCAACGTCTTCTGTTACTGGTTAATTTAACGGTAACATGCGAAGGGTCGAACGGGTTGATGAGAGCTCGCCCCGTTCTGATGACTGGCTTATGGGACGAAATTGAGCTGCGGGGTGAAAGTCTGTTGCTTGATAGGGGCGAGTCCGTCGCATCACTGTTTGTGTCGTAGGCTCCTTGTTTATCTGTGAAATCGGAAAAATAAAGTTGAATTAAATGACAGAATGATGAAAAGTATTTTTTATGATCTGTATTTTGACGGGAGTAAGAAATTTAAGGCAGGAAACACTATGACGATTCTGTGACAAAAATGAAGAATTCACGATTTGTAAGATTTCGAGCTTTTAACCTAACGTCCTAAAACAAAACATTATCAATAAAAAGCGTTAGTGCAGTCCCCGAGCGTAAACATGACCCAACGACGTTTAGAAAGTGATTATCACACAAGTATGAGTAACAGTTGAACTTAAAAAAAAAAAAAAACTAACGAATTGAGAACCTCTTCCTTCTTTTTAAATCGGTTTACAAAAATGTGTGCCATATTAACGGCTGAGTACATACTGCAGGTATTATAGATTTATTTAAATGACTTACTGCCGCTAGCCAGTATATCTGCAACGGTGTGATGTATATCTGGATCCGACATCTTCCTATGATGTAAACTGGACGTGGGTGGACTTCTTCGACTAATGCCTTCTAATCCAGCCACTGACGTCTTCTTAGTGCGCGTCACTCTTTGCACGCTGCACAAGACACAAATAATGGTTATTTCTGTATAAAAGTGTAAAATATGATAATAAAATTATAGCCTTATGCAAAAGAAATTGGAATTGTGGCGTCTTTTAATATACCAGTTTTAGATTTTTTTTAATATGGCTATAAAATCGGCCATATTAATTTTAATCATTTTAATAGACCCAGTGTCACTCTCACAATTGAGATGGATCTAACGACGCCTCTCAAGCTAAAATCTACCAAGCCGTTAAGGCTAAAGAGCGCGCCAAAGAAATACACATACATACACATACAGTTGAAAAACACAACCCTCCTTCTGGCGTAGTCGGGTAAAAAGGGTGTGATTTGAAGTGTCACAAATTTTACAGAATTCCCAATATATTAAGCTTTGTAATTACGGTGGCATTAGAAAAAAATGTAACTCTATGTTATTTCCCTATGTGGAATCGTCGGTACTCAGATCGACGTATAGTAAATGGAAGTCTCACCACGTGCTATGTGCCAAAGGCAACTGGAAAACCTGAGCGTCGTATGCGTCGTAATCAAAAATAGAATTGTGCATATATTCATCCTCCTTCAACAGCTTCCCTTTCCGCTCGTCTTCGTACATTTTCCGCAACGGTTCTTGACTTTTCCTCGGTGGCAATTTAATTCTAGGAATGAAGTTTGAATATGCAACCTTTTTGTTTGTGGAATAAAACGATAAGTTTATCCAATGTGGCATAGAGTAATCGTCGATAGAGTTGAGATTGTTGTCTTTGTTGTGGAATTTGAGCAGTGGTACTGCATGTAAGGGTTGCTCCCCTACACAGACCAAATCGCTGCCAACGCCGTTGTCTATGATTCGTTGTTTTGTGACGTTGGTTAGTTCTCTGTCGACTTCAAACACGCCGACGCCTGGCGTGATGACCACACTGAGCTGGCCGGTACGATCGAAACATCTGTCCAGATAGTGTTTTTCAAATACTGGAATATAGAAAGTAAATGGAGAATAAGTCATAATAGGTACTAAAATATGCGTCAACTTACTAATACCACAAGCATATGTTACATGCTATTCTTTAGTAGTCTTGATATTACATAGCAGACTAAGTCCTAGGATTTAAGATATCTGTCTTAGATGAAATTGGCCCTAATAAGCAGTAACTTAAATAACAATAAATGAAGATTTACCATTTAAACTCATATTTAAAACCTCAAGAAAGTTTCCTTGAGCTGCCGTGGAGTTAATTGCTGTTGGAATTTCCAAGTTTGGTCTTTCATGATATTGTAAAACGATTTTTTGATAATCAGTGAATAATCGCCTTAATTGTAGGAGAACATTTGACCAGTCTTCATATCTCTCATTTTGAACCGCCACCCTGTACAGGAAATTAAGTATGAAGCTAAAATGAGTGACAACAATGTGATAGGATTTTACGTTTATTGTCAGATAAGCGACCCGTTTAATATTATGCCTTGAAAATCTGACTATCCCGGCAACGGCTCTGACATGGTCAGAAAAAAAAAGGTATCGAAAAAAAATCTTCTTCAACGCGTTTAAAATCGCTCCATTGCTTTCGTCGAGGCGTGTGATACACCCAGTTTCGCTTTTATATAAATAATTTGAATTATTTATATAAAAGCAGCCTCATAGCCAGTGAATTACAATATTAACTAAAATGGTAAAAAAATACCTGTAAAAATCTTCATAAAATCGGCCTCTGTAATCTTTTTGCAAACATTCCTTCATGTGTTGAGGAAACTCTTCCAAAGATTTAGCTTTATAAAATGTTCTTGAGAATAACACTATGGTCACCTCGTGGTTACTGCCATTTTTCTATGAAAAACGAGTACCTATTATTAAGATTGTCACCATATTAGTCTTAAGGGCACTGGACACAGTTGGATGGAAAGTATTAACAAGCAATTTTACCCAGTCGCCTTTTGATCTATATTTTATTCTTACCCTCCATTTTGCAAAAAGGTCTGCAAGAAATCCGTTAACTGCCTTTTCGAAATACAAGTCACCATGTATATCAAAGTCCCACATTTCAGAAGACATCTGTATGAACAGGTAGACCATGGATGTAGAGGATCTGAACACAATCTTGGTATCCTCTGTGATGACGCCGCAAGCTACTCTGTCGCCCTGTGACCACATCTCGTAGACTTGACATCTTATGGCACCACCACAGTATTCAATCTTTTTGTTTAAGTAGACGCAGGTGCTTACCTAAAATGTTTTTTATTAAGTTTAGTGTGTGAAAATAGCTTCAAATAATGGTCCGACCAGACTAGGTGCGGACAGCACCAACTGGTGGGGTCCGCAATGCCTGCCAGGGGTGCGGGTTGTTCGAAAGAGTAAAAGTCTGACACGCCCTCCTGCTCCACCCAGAGCGGGAGAAGTTATTTGATGATTTCCCACCCTCAAAAACAAAACCAGACAGTCTGTATGTACAGTCATATAATATCATATTCAGGATGAAATTAAATTAACTGGTGAATCTGCACAAAGCTGATGATAAGTTTTTGTTTTTTTATCTGATTTTTCGTAGCTACATTGTACTCTGATTGTGCTACGACTCATGAGATCAAACAATTATTTCTTTTTTTTTGGTTTTCCTACTGTTTTACACTGCTGAGCCGGCCTCCCTGAAATTCTTCCAGGCATAATTTTCCTGACCCACTTCGAAACAGCCCTTGCGGTACGCGTCTTGGTCATCTTGCCACCTCTCTTAACATAGTACAATTAATAGCATACAGGCTGCAGTGACAACTGACAACCAACTTTTTACTGTCTAAAAGGAAATAAAATAAATGAGATACCAAGCTATTCTTCAACCTCCACATTTCTGACCTCCCCATATACTGATCTTTGAACGTGAGCTCCACAGAGTCCAGAGCTACCTCTGCCACATTGACGATGTTCACGTAAACATCTGCAAATGTTCGCAATTGGAAAGTTGTGGCTATGCTCTGTTCCACACTGATGGTATCTGTGAAAAAACAAGAATTTTAGTTCCTTTCCAGTTGATCAATCCTATTAGAATTTCTGGCTAAACTAGATTTATCTTTCTAGATAAATTTTGTTTCATTTAGTACATTTTAAACAGTACCCCTGTTTAAAATGTACTAAATGAAAAAAAAATCAAATCTTATATAAAACACACACTATGTAGCCAAGCATATTATAAGTTGGGGGATTATATCAGTAATAAAAATGGCTTGGCTCAATGCTGTTCCTGCTCTCAACTAATTGATTAGCATTTGAAAATACTGTTACAGCTGCTGAAGATTTTAAAAACTATCTTTGGATGGTATAAATTCAATATCTTATTAATGTATAACTGCATAGCACATGTGTGACTACTATATACATACTATAAAGTTATAATTTACTGAGTACATCTTTAATTGAGTTGAATATGCCCTGGTGGCTGAGAGAATGTCATGCTCACTCTACTGTCTCGCTGATGGTGGTGTATATGTTGCTATCTCTATCATTGAGCTCTAGAATGGGCAACTAGCTTCTTTTTCTAACTGACCAACCCCTTAATAATTCAAAAGTGCCTGTTATTGGTTTATTTGAAATAAATTCTTTAGAGTTGTGAGTTTAGACGAAATGCACACATACAATTACTGTACACAAAACATGTGTTTTGATATGGAGCTTTGAGGACCATATCACCTTTAACTTCTGTAATACTTGCTGTACATAAACATGGATACATGAATACCATGGTTCTTTAAATGAAAATGTAATACAATAATAGTATGAAAATGAAACTTATATAAAAAAGCCTATGGTGGAGTACTGACTCAATCAAGAACATGACATTTAGATGTCATGTTCTTGATTGAGGCAGTATATTTGTATAAAATTTGGCAGTGATAAAATCCAGATTTCATTCAAGCAGAGCAAATTCATTTACTAAAAGTAACTGTGTATAATCAGATCATACATGTTCATCTCAATAAATCTATATTTGAGATAAGTCACAGTTCTGAAATAAAATGTGAATTAGAATAAGCATTACAATCTATAAGAAGAAGAATATGCAAGAATATTCTATTTATAATATTCTATTCTATTATCCAATAGTGATTATTTGTAGTGTCAATGTTACTATAATGCATTAAGTTGATGTTTGACCTCTTTATCTATTATTGATTACTAAGGAACAATAATGAAAGTAGCATAGGGACCTTTAGTATTGTTGCATAAAAGCTCTTTTTCTCTTTCTTAGTTTGCTGTGCATGACAATGGCGACAAAGGCATAAGTACCTCATTAACAGCAGAACTATGTGAAAGTCTATTAACTGCTCCCATATAACAATGTTAATTTTTATTCTTTTTATTTTTTACAATGTCTGACATATTCTCATCATTATTTGACATTATACATCAATTTTATTGTAATATCGACTATTTATAAGTGATTATCATGGAAATCATGTCACTTGGTTTAAATAGGTTAATTTTATTTATGTAGATTCTTTTACATATTGTGAATGAGAGAATGTTGTAGGCCTTACAGACTGTAGATTTGTAGACGATTTTCTATTCTTTATTTCCATTTCTCTAAGTAGGTATCTGGTACTTATTGACAGGCCTGCACTGTCCTCCCATACCTATTACCACTGTAATTTGAAAACATTGTAAAAGCCAATTATTTTTATAAGAGTAACCGTGGAGTTTCTTGCCGGCTCTTCTCCATAGGAAGCGACAAATTGGAACTGTTCACCTAGCTTCTGAGGTTTCCGTCAGTGCCCATGCAGGTTTATGTGAAATAAAATATTTTGATTTGATTTGAATGGCCTCTTTTTGTAAGCCTAGAAAGTTCATGTTGTAGAATGCAACAAATATTTAAAGATATTTGTTGAAAGTTGGCATTCCACAAATTATAGTACTTAACAGCGTCAGGTTTATTTAGTTTTTATGTACATACATAAACCTTACACGTTTTATCAACTCTTGAATGATACCATAAACTACTCTTGAATGCTAATAATGAACTTAGTATGGAAGAACATATAGTTATCAGATTAGAACAGCTACTGTAGGTAATACGGGCTGGTGTCTGAAATTCCACATTAATACGTATTTGTATTCTGGTGACAGTTACTGTAGGTCACATACCTCTTCCACGTCCTGGTGCATCCACTCTGGTTACTTGTAGTAGCAGGCGAGGATAATCGTTTTCCGGATGATATATCTCAACAATATCTTTTTCCTTCAGACCAGGGTAGTCTTTTAAGTTAATTATTAAGTCCAGAGCTAGAATATACAAAATTATTAAGTCCAGAACTAGAATACACAAATTAAAGTTAGTACAACAAAAGAATACATAAAAATGGAATCATGCAATTCGAGACGTAACACAAAAAAAAATTGAGAAGTTAAAGGGAAGGGTGTAAATCTATAACAACAAAATTCTCGTAAAGAAAATGTTTATAAAATCTGACCAATTATTACATTGCTTGATGAAATATAGTCATGGAAAGAAACAAAATAATACTTTTGAGAAATATTTATGTTCTGAATACTTACGACTAAAGCTAGACTGGTGGACAATAAGCTTGAAAGACTTCATTTTAAGTTTTATTATATTACTGGTTACAAAACCCTATTGGGACATCCTATTCCATGAAAAAATAATCGGGACGGTATACACATCTTAAATAATGAGTGTATAAAGAAAATACAATTTGAAACCACAATAATCTAATGAAAATAGTCGAACAGAACAAGAACAACAATTTTTGACAGTGAGAATGACAGTAATCAACAGTAACACCAGGGCCACTTTCCGAATTAGAAAAATAGCGCTGTGAGCGCTCACATCAATAATTTGCGTTCCGAGTTAGATTTCGCGATTATGACAGCTAAGAACTGTCATTTTTGTCATCAATACGGAACGCTCGTGAACGCGCTAACAGTGCTCACTCAATGTTAAAACCTATTTACACCATATAAAACTTGTATAGACCACAAATTTCATCTTCTTATTTGATTAGGTGGCGATTCTAGCCAGAAGCACTATTTATAAGTTAGCTAAAACTATGATACGAATCAGAACATAACAGCACAAGTGTCATTTTTGACAGCGCTCACGGTGATAATAGTATAACGCATGGTCGGCGTTATCGCAAGATGGCGCATGTCATGACGTCATCTATGACGATTCACGGGATATCGTTATCGCGCTCATGCTAATTCGGAACGGGTATGAGCACGCTCAAATCGATATTATCGTATCTCGGAACGTAGCCCAGTTCAACACTGGATTAGAATCCAGTGTTGACAACTCCTACAGAATGTTCCCCCTAGGACCAACTTAAAATTCCTCTAAAACCAATAAAAATTTTGTTTTACACTCGAGAGGTAATTTTAAATATAAATTAAAAATACATTCAAGCAGTACGAAAAAATAGCAAGTTGTTATTAGTCATAGTGCGGAATTCAGCCACGAGCGCCACCTGCGGGTAGTACAAGACACGAAGTACGGCATTACTGTAAACATTTTTTTAAGACATTATGCAAATAAATAAACTAAAAGAGGAAAACATAATTTAGTGTAAATAAAGTACAGTAGAGTTTACCTTTTTGTTGTAGTATCATGATTGTTGCGATGATGTTGTAATTGTTGTTGGCGAGAAAAAATGAAAAATAAAAACCTATGAAAAATACCTGAAAAATAAAAAATATCGACCGTCGATTTCTATAATTCAATATTGAACTATCGTCCAAAAAAGTATTAGTAATAAATATCGATATTTCGAAATAATAAAATAGATTTTTCGATATATCGATATTTTATCAACAGTCCTACTTTTTACGAGACCTGGCTGGCAACACTGGGCAAGGCAGCTGTTGGTTGTCAGTTCATCAGTTGTCTTGTCAATAAACATCCAGTGTTAGCTGTTGTCAGTTTATGTTTACGTGTATATGATAAAGTGTGAAGCTTGGACATGAAAAACATATTAACGGTATTTTATAAAATATTCTCTGACTAACATGGTTCGATTAATAAACCTAGTAATCAGTAAACTTTAGAAAATTGCAGGAGAGCTATTTAATAGCAATATGCATCTATCAGATTTTGAGAATGTTGTTAGCAGTCTGGCTGTAATCACAACAATTTTGCAGTTTTTGTCTGGCGCGTAAGTCTTTATCGACACCTATATAAATGTTTTCGTACATTTGATGTATTGTGATTTCTATGTTTAACCTCTTTTACGCCTGTTTTAGCCTTGTGTGTAAACAATATGTCGTTAACCGAACGACTGCCGAGACCTCATCGCTACCTTTTGTTAGTGGAATTCTATGGTAAGTAAAGGCAATTAAAATCCATTAAGTCGAGGTACATGAATGAAACAATTAACCTTTCTTATTTGTACTTACAGCTGCTGCCTGTGGTTTCTCTACGGATTAGTTAAGCATGATAACATAATAGTTTTAGTCAATACTATAGGTGTTTCGTTGATGATATCATACACCGCAGTATTTTACATTTATACATTTAAGAAATCAGCCGTTTTAAAACAGGTTGCTGGAGCGGCTGCTTTTGTGATATTTATACTATATTATGCTGTTACGGAAGAAGATAAAGCAGTACTTTTTAGTACACTAGGTGAGCATTTGAATTATCTATAGCTAATATAATGGCACTTTAATTGTTATCATTAATAATCTTCATTGTAAATTATTGATCATATGTTTTGATTAAAATGACAAAGTTTATGATAATATCTTGCAGGAATGTTTTATTTTTTAATCTTGTACTAACTTATACTGTTTTACATTTCAGGACTGATGGCTTGTTCCTTTACCATACTAACTATTGCAGCCCCAATGAGCAAACTACTGTATGTGTTAAGAGTGAAGAGTACCGAATGTCTGCCCTTCCCGATGATACTGATGTCCTTCTTTGTGTCTATGCTGTGGTTTCTCTATGGGACCATAAAGGATGACAACTTTTTATGGGTATGTGTCTCTACATGATCATAGAGGTGTTTGTTGTATATAAACAAAGCACTTGATTACATTATAAACTGCTTTTATTATATTTAAACATACAAATATGAATTAACAAATTGACACGCGTAACAGCCGGTGAGAGAGATTGCCTACACAAGGACATCGACAACACAGGCTTTGTTGTCATGGTAGTATTATAAAAACTTCACACACATCATGCATTCATACTAACAGTGTTACCTTCTATTGCTGAATACAAGGTGGCAGACACATCAACGTGCAACCTTTTACCATGGGTTTGGTAAACTATTCTGAACGTCACAAGAAATCGCTGTTCCATAAATTATGACCGCATAGGTTTTACTGTTTTCTATAAAATAGCAGATTTTATTTTGACAACCTACAAATTATTTATTTTCATGTGGGTCTAAAATCATGTGCTAAATTCATGGTTAAGTTTGATGGACATTTGCATAGTCTGCCACACTGTCATTAATTTAAACAATATGTATTGAATATTTATATTCTTCATTTGGTTTTTATCTATCTCATAAGCAAAAAAGTAAGAAGGAAGTGGTACATTTTTTTTGTGGTATTTTTTTTTTTTGTATGACTTTCTAAGTTTTGTGGTAATCTATATTTATAAAAATATCCTCCACTAATAACCCCTATTTCCCTTGGTCGCGGCATCACACGTGAACGGCTGTACCAATTTTTCTAATTCTTTTTTTGTTGTGTTTGTTATTGTCAGGAGAAGGTTCTTATGAACTGCCAGGGGTGCGGGTTGTTCGAAAGAGATACCGCGGCCCCTGGCACACAGGCAACTGAGGGAACACGGGTGGGTTTTAGTCAGTAAAAGTCTGACACGCCCTCCGGCTCCACCCAGAGCGGGAGAAGTTATTTGATGATTTCCCACCCAAAAAAAAAAAAAAGGTTCTTATGAAGAAAAGGTGCACGTAACATTAGAAAATTTAAGAATACTTAACGACCATATTAACTTTAATGTTTATAGTTAACACAGGACAACGTCTGTCGGGTCAGCTAGTCATAGTATAAAAGTAGTCATTATGCTAATTATTTTATATTTTGTTCACAGATGACGAATTTGTTTGGTGCTGCATTGGCTGTTATTCAACTTTCTCTATTTGTTATATACCCAAACAAATCGCAATCGCCAAGCTCAGTTAAACACCTCATAGCATAATGTCGCAAATATTGAAGGTTGTGTGAAAACAGATGTTTATTTGAAAAAGGACTGAGTTCTGATATAGTTCAATTTAATTTATTAATGTATGAATTTGACCTGACTTTGAAAAATAATCCAGGTCTTCCAAAGGGTAATTGTTTAGGAATTATCAGGAACTGATGAACTAAATACCTCTAAAAATTTTGCCATCAATAAAAAATCTCCTATCAGAGGAGATACCCCTTACAAGGACCGGGACTGCTATTAAAAAAAGAACCTCAATTACTATAATTAAAATAGATCCTGATCTCAAGTATCTCTATGGCCATGACCTCTCTGCCAGTACCTTGAATCTATTAGTATTATGCTTGTACATAAAAAGGTTTTAATGTTAGCTTGAATTTAGAATCTCAGATAATTGTCCTGATTTGGAACCTGAAACTCAAATGTTCTTTATGAAATAGTACAAATTCCATTGCAAATTTGTTAGGACCTTTTCGTTACAAATGGTTACTCATAAAGGTTATCGCAGCAGTAGATACCTTAAGTATCTGCTAAGTGGCAATGATCGTAATTTATCTGAGATTCTGATTTGAAGCATAGTTAAAGGTACAAAATGCGGTATGGTTGTAATATTGTAGTAAGCCAATCCTGTAATTAAAGTTATTAAGACAAATTAAGTTATTTAGATATATTTTACAAAATAACGAATAAATAACAGTTTAAGTTAAACTTTTCAATGCGTACAATGTCTTTGTAAAATGATATAATCATAAAATAAAGTTTATAAACTGGTGAATCGTTGTTTATTGTAACACACCCATCAGAAAATAGCGATCAACCATTCTAGGCTTCTACCAAAAATGCGCTACAAATTGATTACCTAGGTACTGGATAACAATGTTATTTTAAGGAATTTTCGAGGTCATAGAACTTCATAACGTCAGCAACATTTATTTTTGATGGTTCTATAGTATCTAGTATGATTTCTTTACGAATGCAGTCACTGTCAAAAGCGCACACACAAAAAGGACGATCTTGGCTATGCAGCGCACAGTTTCCCCTGTCATTGTAACGAGTCATGCTACTTACTGACAGAGCCTTGAAACATGCAGCATAGTAAACTACTATAGCTTCGAATTTTAATTCACCCGGCGACATATGGAAGGCTATGACATGATATGTATTCTCTCCCTGGAGATACTCGTGTGCTCTGATAACAGTGGTGTCCATAAATTGTTCACACGACGTGCAAGGTATTGTTTTGAGAGAGTTTTTTTTGTTTTGTACGTGTTCTACTGCGTACAATAGGCTAGTCTCGAGTCTGTCATCAGTATCAATTTTTGACATGTTATGGCAACTGCACCAGATTTCACCAACACCTGCGTCTGTGCACGTCCGGTTCATTGACATCTTTTCAAACAGAGTCGTGCACTGTGAACATGCCTCTGACTGTATTTCTTCACTTGAATTAATTGATAATTTAAGTATATCTGCCAGCGTTATGTATACGTCATAGGGGGTTATTAAACGTTCTTGATTCACTTGTAAATTGTAGTGTTTACTAGTGTAATAGTGTCGAAACTCTAATGGGGTCCAGAGAAATAACATAGGCAGCTGATTGTCATAGTGAGACTCCATCGGAAGTCTCATTTCACCGAAACTGGTACCCTGGTCACTAAAGAAGATAACAAACGTGTTCTTGAACACGCCAGATTTATGTAGTTTTCCGAAGAAATTTACAATTTCTGTATCCGCTAGTTGGGGAGTATTATTAAAAGAAGTGTAGGTATTAATCCAAAATATTCCAAAGAAAGGATATGTTTTATAGGAATCAACAAACTTGTGCGCGTATTCAAGCAAATGCGTGGCAGAAGGTTTTTTTCCCGTACACAGTATGTCTCCAGAATTGCTGGTTCTTATAAGGAACAACTGTCGCATGTAATGATCTGTAGGACTCGTTTTGAACTCACTACAGAAGGTTTTTGATAGTAAATTGGATTCTCCATGTGCTGTTTTGTAGCCAGCATCTTTATATTTCTTCCAAATAAAGTAATCTACACACTTGTATAAATCAGAAGTACAATTCGAGTGGATAGTGGACACGCTTTTGCCAGTCAAGAACGACATTATGTTTTGACGTGTATTTTTTCCAACCTAAAAATGATCTTCACGTTAATTAATGTGTCGTACGTTAAAAATAGTAATTATTATACTAAGTAGTAGCAAGTGCCATCAAAAAATAAGGGTGCATAAGACGTCGAGGCGCATTACACAGAACGCCCGTCCACAGACCGTACGTATAAAAAACGCACGTCGTTGTGTGCAAAATTCCACAGTTTAGTGACAAAAAGAATGAATGCGCTACGACCCGGTTGCGTAGCGGCAACGCTACGACCTCGTTGCGTAGCAAGCGAGCGCGTTGCGTAGCAAGCGACTGCGTTGCGTAGCAAGCGAGCGCGTTGCGTAGCAAGCGACTGCGTTGCGTAGCAAGCGACCGCATTGCGTAGCAAGCGACCGCATTGCGTAGCGGATGCGCTACGGCTGTGATGCAGTGCAGTGGTCTGTGGTAACTAAACCAATATAGGTAAGCTGACTTCCTATTCTATGAAAACTCCGTGCTACGCTAGGCTAGATCAAAGTCCTACTATTACCACAGACTTGCAGTCGAAAGTACATTAAAAAAAAAATTGCCCGGCCGAGAGACATTCTGTTTCTATAGCATTTTTCTTAATATTTTTTCATTTTATTTTTCATGTACTTTGCCTGATTAAAAAGTTCTTTCTTAATTAATCATTTTTTTTTGTTATGCGCCGTGGCATTTTAATCGCCTTACAACGGCAGCCCACTTCATGTATCCAATGACTATTTATCATTTATAAAAAAATATTATATGATTACATAAATTTAAATATCATTCACTACGTCGCACGACGTAGTTTGAAAGGGTGTTAAGGAGATGGAATGAATTATGGAATATAATGGAGATAGAATCTTATAAATATCTTCTCTAATCATTAAAACCGAAAGTAAAAGAAATTAGTCTGGCTCAGGCGTCGTGTCTTCAGCTGGAAATACTAAATAATATTATTCTATGCATGTATCGATCTCCATCTAACACAAACACAGACTTATTTATAGATTCTCTCAGTACACACCTCCATACTTTAACGTCACATAAAAATATAATTATAGCGGGGGACATTAACATCAATCTCAAAACTAAAGATACTGAACTGCCGCATGAATATAGAAATAGAGTAAACTATCTAAATATGTTATCACTATACGGCATACTACCTGGACATACTCTACCTACACGCGAATCCAACTGTTTAGATCACTTTATGATTAAAATAGACAAAAAGAAAGTATCTGCATATATTGCTATACTACACACTTCCATCACCGACCACTTCACTACTTTTCTATCATTATCTAAGCTAAAAACCAAACAAACTGCTAACAGAACTACCTCATCTATTGATTTCGAACACGCCCTAAAACATCTTAGAGAAAATAAAATTGCAGAGCTACTGTTTTGTAAGGACCCGGACCAATTAACTGACCTACTATTACACAAATTGACTGAATCTATTAAGCACAGTACTGTTATCAAAATAATTCCCAATAGCAAGCGTACCGTTAAGCCGTGGATAACTGCCGGTATATTAAGATGCATTAAGAATCGTAACAAACTCCAAAAAAAATCAAGAAATGATCCATTTAATGACATCTTAAAAATAACCTACCGCCGATATCGCAATTTTTGTAATAACCTAATTAAAAAAATTAAAAGAAAATTTGAAAGAGACCTACTAGCTAATTCCGTCACAAACAATAAATTATTATGGAAAAATATTAAAACCTTAACTTACACAAACAATTCTAAGAGCCTAAACACTGAACTACTACACATGGGACTAAATTCAACTGAGTCTGTTAATTTCATTAATAATTACTTTGCAAACATCGGTAAAGAGTTAGCCAAAAAAATTCAGCCTTCAGCACATAACTTTATCTCGCCTCATCCGGATACATCAGTGACACAAATGAACTCGTTTGTTCTTTTGGATACTGATCCCGATGAAGTGTGCAGGATCTTGATGAGCCTGAAATCTGAGAGCGCTCCTGGCTGGGACAATGTTTCCACTAGATTTTTGAAACACATAAGCCAGGATATTGTACCTATCATAAGTCACTTGCTAAATCTTTGTTTTGAAAAGGGTATCTTCCCTGCCCCATTTAAGGAATCTATCATCATCCCCGTTCACAAGGGCGGGGACAGAGACGATGTCAACAATTACAGACCCATATCCATTTTACCAGCTATATCCAAAGTAGTTGAAAAACTAATAAACAACAGGCTCTTGAAATTCTTTCACAAATGTAACACCATAAGTAACTCACAATTTGGATTCAGGCGAGGAGTATCAACCGAGGATGCAGTTACTGCCCTCACCTCGCTAGTGGCTGATAATCTGGATAGTGGTACAAAATGTTTGACCGTCTTTTTAGACTTAAAAAAGCGTTTGACACCGTCTCTGTTCCCATCCTCATAAATAAACTAGAAGCGTCAGGTGTAAGAGGAATTCCGCTTGAAATGTTCAAGGGCTATCTCTCAAGCAGGAAACAGCGGGTTAAAGTGGGAGAACACGTCAGTTATGATGCAAATGTCACATTTGGAGTTCCTCAGGGAAGTGTACTGGGCCCTACGTTATTCCTGCTTTACATTAATGACCTCTGTAACCTTAAAATCCGTAACGCTAGAGTGTTTTCTTATGCTGACGATACTGCTGTAGTCTTCTCTGGGAATTCTTGGCAAGATGTTGCCAGAAGTGCTGAAGCTGGTATGACCCAAATAGCTCAATGGCTCAAAAATAACCTGCTCACACTAAACACGGATAAAACTAATTACATATGTTTCAGTATATCACACAGAACACAACCTTATAAAGATTTTAACATAGGAGTACATACATGCAATGATTCAAATAACTGTCAATGTCCAAACCTAGTCAAAGTGTCTCAAACAAAATATCTTGGTGTTATTGTTGACCAAAGTCTATCTTGGTACCCCCACCTTGAACAGGTCACTAACAGAATCAGAAAACTGAGCTGGATATTTAAAACTCTGAGGTATATTGTACCAAAAAATGCACAAACCAGCACAAATACCCCCAGAAACCTACTCAACGAAATATATATAGCGTTAGCACAGTCTGTTTTGGTGTATTGCATCCCCATATGGGGGGGTGCGGCCAAGACTAAGTTTATGGACCTTGAGCGGGCACAACGGGCTCTAATAAAACTAATTTATTTCAAAAACCTTAGATATCCTACACAAAGTCTTTATCAAATAAGCGATCTACTCTCGGTGCGAAAACTTTATGTAATTAAAACTGTTCTAAAGAAACAGAAAACTCTTTCTTTTGACCCTAGCTTAACCTTAAAAAGAAGAAAAGATATAGTAGCAGAAGTTCCCCAAACTAAAACCAAATTCGCCCGTATACAATACAAAAGACGCTCAGCTCAACTATACAACAGAATTAACAAAGAGATTTACATATACAATAAGATACAAACTGAATGTAAAAAAAAAATAACTAATTGGATAAAACCACTTACTTATGATGACACGGAGGCGCTGCTGGAATAAATATACCCAACCTCTAATGCCTGTACTATTGTTTACCTCATGCGCTCTGATTCATATGTACTCACATTAACACACCCTAACATTCACACACTCTCACATTCACACACTCTCACATTCACGCACTCTCACATTCACACACTCTCACATTCACACACAGTGAGTGTGTCACTCACCACTCACCCACCTACTCGCATGCCTGCGTGCGTGCTGTACCTCCTGCATGTTTAGCTTTATTGTTTCTCTTTTTGTTTTATTACCACTTTTCCCCTTACTAACATATATTTACATAAAACAAGTAAAAATATTTATTTAAGTTATGGAAGAGCGGAGTCTCCTAACACAGGCTTATCTGCCTAAAAGGAGGCTTCAATCACTAGTTGTAAAAATTTTACTTGTTAAAATAATAAAACATTTTTCATTTCATTTCATTTCATTCATTTCATTTCATTTCATCTTCTACCGTTTGATACGTAAACATTATTAACAGGGTGTTTCATAATTCTAAAGCATTATTCATTTTTCTTTGCACCTATTATCTTTTTAAATGTCAACAAATTTTTAATTGCGCCTAGAGGTATTTTATGTCGCATACATTGAGTGGACACATTTGTAAGACGACTATAATGTCTGGTGTTTAATTTTAGCTTTTGAAATATTGTGGAAGTTCTCTTCATATCTATAATCTATTCTTACCTTTTGATATGCTTTGAAATCCAACCATTTATGTTTTTTTAAGTATTGGGTAGTACTAGGCATGGTATCAAATACTCTTGTCCTAGACATGCTGTCTATGCCTATCATAAGAACGTTCCACTGTATATTCCGGTCATTTGTTTCTGATTGTACATTATCGTCTTTATTTTTTTTAAGTATAATATAAGCGTCTTGGTAAATTTGTATTGTCTTTTTTGTACAAGTTACTGTAATAACTTCTTGTTGAAGCCACGCCATTGAATTGTTTGTGAAAACTGCGCATGGCGAGTACCTGCAAGTGAAATATTGCTAGTTAAATTATTAGTGATGTTTACCAGTCTAACCTTAGAATAAAGAGAAAGATTAGCTATACGTATTCACTTAGCATTTATATAAATATGGGTACGCAGTTGAAGAATGAACGTATTAAGAATCTTAAGGTTAATTTTTACTTGCACCTTAATCGACCTTGTTGTGTTTCCGACTAAACATTCCCTACATTTTGGGTCGAAAATGACGGTTCTAAAAGGTGACATGCGCCCGCTATGTGGTTAGGGAAGGTTTATGAAAGTTGCTTAGTGGGTATACTGCCTGACATGACAAGGATACCTAATATCTGATTTAAAATATCATCTTACGATAGCTGATCGTGTTCATGTCCATGAATTGTAGATTCGCTAACAAACTGATAACAGCACGTTATTCCTCCTCGGGTATATTTGTACATTCGGAACTTAATTTTATCATCCCCTACGGTGTCTATGAATATATATCTTACACCGCACATATCATTTATGTTTGAGAATTCTTTAACTGAACTCTCGTACTTGAAAGTTTTCGCATAATTTGGTATGTAACATCCTGGTGTGTTGATGAGAAAATCTTGAGTTTCTGAAAGAAAACCGGCTTGGCGATTACGTCTCTTTATACTCGTCACCAAACAGACTGTTATTGCTGTAGTTGTAGAATTTACCTTTAATTCTAAAGTCTTCTATCGCTGCGGGCAAATCTAAAGCATTTTAACATTATTATTATTTTACTTTATTTTATTATTATTCGGTACTTATATCTAAACTACTCGAGTAAATAAGTAGGTGCTTAAGTACCAAATACAATATTTGCGGAATACGGGTGGTTGGCGTTTGTTTATTCGTAGATTTACTAACCGACTCTAAAAGCAAGAGACTTAATGAAAACTAACCATAAATCATGTACAGGACTTACTGATATCAAGTGGAGAATCAGATGGCTCCACTTTGTAACTTATTTTCGGAAAGCAAAAAAAATGGTGATACATTGAGATCCCCGACATAACAATATAGATTAATATACTCAGGATACATAACTGATATTTTTTTCTCCGAGTAAGCCTTACAACTCTGTCTTGTAATTGATCAAATTGCAGCATCTTCTGAAATAAAATAAAAACACTTTACTCGTACATACGTACATTTACCGAACGGAAAACTTTTACGTTTAAAAATAAAAATAACTATTATTCCAGGGAAACAGTTTTAGTTAAAATAAGAAAGGAAATAATATAGACGGTTGTCAAAATATTTAAAATAACTCACCTACTAAGTAACAACCGTCACCCGCAAGGAAATAACGCTAATGACCAAGACTGGCGCGCGCGCATGCTAGTGCGCTCCTCTGTCTGACCCGAACAGTCGACACCCGGTAACGTCATGAGAGCGAGAAAGAGCCATGTCGCTAAAAACGTCAGGGAAAAAGCACAGAAAACAAAGTACAGCCTATTTCAATATTGTTTAATTATTCCTCGAATAATCAAGTGATTTTACAGCCATATTGTTGTTTTATCACAAAGTGGTTTGTACAACTTGGTCGTAACACTCGTAACCATTAGGCTGTAGCCACGTAGCTGTAATATAGGTGCTAGCCAACGTGCCGTACTTGGTGAGAAGCTCGACCCGTGCAGGTGATTGGTGATCTGCACCCCAAATGCATAACACACTGTTCATTGCTTCATATGTTTGAAAAAATCGTCTGCTTGACTACGTAAATAACTCAATAAATATTGTTGAATTGTCACATTGAAAGGTTTAATTTGCATAAGTCAGATGAAGCGTGTAGGCTACACGCTTATGGCTCGGCTACACGGTATAGCTGGGCCATAAGTACCAAGCAAATCACCGACTTCTGTGACTTCGGCCTTACACTACACAGTGTATTTTATTACTACTTCACTACTGCGTTTTATTCTAATTGTTTAATTAATCCACGTTTACTTACGTGTTTATATGTATGTAGAAGGTGGCAGTATATATCCGTTATATATATGTGGGTTTATGACTTACCGTGAGTAGGTTATGCGTTGAGTGAAGTCGCACTCACCATCCCAGTGCACGTTGGTATGTGTGTTATGTATGGTCATTTTTCCTCTCTCTCTGTATACTTCTGTTACATATAGTATCACACATCATTATCGTATTATAGCCCCAACGGCTAAAGCTCGGGCCGGTGAGGGAGAGGTCATGCTCGATATCCCTAATGCACCAAATGAACGTAAACCTTTTCGTTTTGTCGTGGACTTATCTTCATAAATCGTCCCGTGTTCTCCTCTACCCAGAGGAATCGCATGGCGCTGAGTTATGTTAGACCCCACTCTCCTACGGTAAACAGCCGTGTAAAGAGTGCAGGCCGGGTCATCACACATTGTAGCCATCACTGTGTCACCTAACTGCCGCACTTTCTTTCAAAGTGTTTTGACACAACGACAAGTGGCAGACCCAAATATTTGGACAGGTAGGACAGAACCCTGGAGTTATAAATAAAAAAACGTTTTATGCACTTGCAATTTAATTTTTTTAAAGAAATATGATGGTGTCACAAACAATGAGCGAGTAAATACTTAACTACTAACAATAATGAACTAGCAAAATTTAGAATCCCTTTGACAAACACAGAATAGGCGGTCTCTCCGTTTAAGAGCACACTTACCTAAACCTTGGTAGTAAGATATAGCGCTGACTGGCCCAACCACACGATACCCATCTTTCCGCAATACCAATGCTTCATAAGTTGCGTTACCAGGTGACATAGTAATTGCAACAACATAAAATATTTTGGTTTTGTCTTCGTCGTAATAGAAATGTATTCTTGTAACGTTTTTTAGAGAAGGACTCGAACAATGCCAGCATTTTTGTGTTTCTATGTTCGTAGTCATTCCTTGAATGTAGCTAACGGCCGCGTCTACGCTTTTCAGTCCTATAGGGTCTTGAGTAGTGAGAGGATACAGTTTGTGGCAAGTACACCACTTTTCGTGAATAGTCAGTTCCTTACAAGTGCGATTTCCGCTTATCGGTTTTAACATAGAGTGGCAATTCGGACACCCTTCAGGCACTGAGTCGCTTGAATTACGGCACAGAGATATTTTCTTAATATCCAAGAGCGTGCTGTGAACATCATAAGGCGTTGTCAAGCTGCGCTGGTTCATCACCAAAGCTTTGTATTTGTTACTCTGTTTACCTTTAAAAAGTAACGGAGTCCATATAAATTTCATTGGCAAACGATCGTCGTAGTAGCTTTCCATTTCGAGACGATGTCTACCGAAACGTAAGCCGTGGGCGCTTAAAAGAATTATAAAAGTATTCGTCAAAATACCCGTGTAAATCAACTGGTTCAGGAAGTTTTCTAACATTTTGTCCGCGTCTTCTGGTCGACTTTTCTCATTGCGACTAAATGAGTTTAGCCAAAAAAAGCCAAAAAATGAGTCCATTTTGTAAGTATTAGCAAAGTCTACAGCGTAATCTAACAGCTGTTGACCCGATGATACTTTTCCAGTACACAATGACTTGTTATTGCGATTATTTTCTCTACTGAGAAAAAATGGTTGCATGTAATGGTCCGTGGGAGCCTTGTGAAAAGCGTAGTCTTTTGTAAATGTGTTCCCTAAGTTATCTTCACCATAGGCTGTAGCATAACCGGCGTCTTTGAATGCTTTCCAAATAAAGTGGTTGTTACAGTCATCCATTGACGCAAAACATTCTTTTATTATTGAAGTCATGTTTTTTCCCGTTAATGCTGCCATTAAATTAGGTAATGTGTCATCTGCAATCTGTTCAGTCGTTATTGTTATGTGATATAATAAATTCAATAACAATAAGCCTAATTAATTAAGTAACTAGGTACCTTATTATATCCATGAAAACCAAGCCAACTGTTTTCTCTGAAGTGACGGAGTGTTCTGGGCATTAAACTCACGAGGCGAGGTAAAGACATTGATTCCATTCCCAATATTAGCACGTTATATTTGACTTTACAAGTATTTGTTTCTGGTGTTGAAATTTGAATTTTCCTACTGAAGGCGTACATGTCATTATAGATAATATGTGATGAATTGTATTCATCAAATTTGGAGCAAACTATATTTACAAAATCGGACTGTAGAGTTATTATGGCCTCGTCCTGGAAATCTGTACAGTTACTGAATCTGAAACAGGCATGGTAATTAGCCAATTTTTTTTGTTGAAAATGAAAAATGAAAAAGAAAATTTCATTTTTAACAAGCTTTATTATTTTAACAAGTAGAACTTGAGAACAAGTGAATGGAGTCTCCTTTTAAGCAGATAAGCTGTGTTAGGAGACTCCGCTCTACCATAACTTAAATATTTATATGTAAATATATGTAAATAAAGGCAAAAATGGCAATAAAAATAAAAAATAAAAAGAGAAATAATAAAGCTAAACATGCAGTACAGCACGCACGCAGGCATGCGAGTAGGTGAGTGAGAGTGAGGGTGTGTGAATGTGAGAGTGTGTGAATGTGAGAGTGTGTGAATGTGAGGGTGTGTGAATGTGAGTACATATGAAACAGAGCGTATGCATGAGGTGAACAATAGTACAGGCATTAGAGGTAGGGTATATTTATTCCAGCAACGCCTTTTTTACATTCAGCTTGTTTCTTATTGTATATGTAAATCTCTTTGTTAATTCTGTTGTATAGTTGAGCTGAGCGTCTTTTGTATTGTATACGGGCGAATTTGGTTTTAGCTTGGGGAACTTCTGCTACTATTTATCTTTTCTTCTTTTCAAGGTTAAGCTGGGGTCAAAAGAAAGAGTTTTCTGTTTCTTTGACACAGTTTAAATTATTATAAATTTTTTGAGTTTATTGCGATTAGACGGACAGACAACAGACGCGGCGGGGGACTTTGTTTTATAATATGTAGTGATAGTGATTATTTATGTATGTCGCAGATAGTTAATAGTTAATTGAACTAGAATCATTCAACGTTCTTCACAACAATCTTGGTGTATTGAAAGTCAGCCCTTTGAAGATGAATGACCAAGACTCAGACAAGTGATTCAAATTTAGTTCAGTTTTTTCGACTGCGGCGCTAGTAGCCACCAAAACAAAAATGGCGTCAATAGCGCAAACCGTGAATGTTTATTTTTCGTTCTTGTGTGCAATTTTAAGTTAAATTATTTATTTGCTAGCTGGTTCCCGCGACTTCGTCTGCGCAGGTTTAGTACTTCGAGTAGCTTATTTTCTTCTCCAAGGTCCTATCTATCGTATATCTATCATTATAAATAAACAATTTTTATTGCATTTATGGTTCACTATTTTGGCGTTAATGGCTTACACATAAAGGATAGATATATCCTGTCGCGGGTTTTTTTGTAGGACTATTTGAGATAAACATTTCCATCATACATTATATATGTGTAACCCTAACGTTTTTTTGTAGCGCATGCCAAAATAGCTCGCAGATGGCAGTTTTTTTTTCTACTTACTTGACATTTATCGTTATATTTTGGAGAATAGGCCTAGGCCTAGGTATGTGTTATTCTGATGTATAAGCTTTATTATTGTAAAGTTTCATTAAAATTCATTCAGTCGTTTTTGCGTGAAAGAGTAACAGACAACCAAAATAGCCCACTAATTTAACCAAATAAACCCGCTAATTAGACGCTTAGGCTGTTCATTAAACGCCGGCATCCAATTAAATAGCTAAAGGCCAAGTAGTCAAGTCATTGAGCGTAACGTAGACAACATGTCGCAGCCATCTGGTAAGATGGCTGCGACATGTACACCAAATCGCTCATATGATATGGTGTACATGTAGTTGGTGCTTATTTTATATTTTTATTTGTAAAACAGGATACAATTGCCTTAATTTTGGCAGAGCTGCATTCGCATGGTGACCGGACCAAAAGGTAAATGAGTGACCTACCTACTTGTCATTAGAGGGTACCAACAGATGAATGCGCAAGACTGTTGGAAATACCCCTAGACTTTCACAAAACTCCCAATCAGCTACAGGACGAAGAACGTTAGTGAGGAATGGCTTTTTCACTCCACTACACCAACGACGTAGGTCGTTGGTGTAGTGGTCGCAAACGCTACTGCTGAACTCAGGTCCTGGCTTTCGATTCATAACCGGCGTAATGTGGTTGGACTACTTATAGGTAGTTAGGTATACTTCTGCCTAACCTTTCGGGGATTACTGGCGTGAAGTAGGGTGTTATGTGATATGCAATACTTACAATAATTTGTCACGTTCGTGTGGGTTGCGTATAGTGTCGACTATGAATTTGTGACAACATTGGATGCGAATGTTTTCCTTCGTGAAATTTCCCATCTTTTGTGTTTTTATTCGAGCTACTACTTTATTATCATCGTATTTCCGCAAAAATACGGCTCGTGGTCCACACATATTACTGTAATTTTTAGTTCTATTTCTTAAATACTTTCTGTAGTTAATCACAGCTAGGGGTATTTTACATCCCGGGGTGTTTATCATTGCAACTAAAATCGTAAATATTAATTATTCTCCGATTGACTTAAAATCATTGACAAAAATAATTTTGTAAAAAAAAAACAAATCATTGCCGGATACCTACATTCCTCCTTTTGTTCTTCATTTAAAATATTGTAATCATTTTCCTTATCCAACGGTTTCAAATCCTTGTATACTACGTCTAATGGAACGCGCATCATGGGAGTCCCAAAGATCTCAACTAATTTGTGGGGATCATTACTTGAATGCTCAAAAATTGTTAACCAACACAAGTAAGCCATTAGTGCAATAACAGCTACGGTTGCACCAACACCGAATGTAATTTTTATTTGTCGTATGCTCCATTTCCTTGTTAACTTTCGCAGCCTGGAAGCAAATACCGCAGTTCATTTGATGTGAGATTTTGCTATGTATGTGTAAGCATAATTAGACTATAATGTTCCCCCTGCTGGAACACAGGCCTTATTTCTGTGAGAGGAAGTGGGCCGTGCCTAATCCACCACGCCGGCCCAGTACAGGTTGGTAGATGTCACATATCTTCGAATTTTCCTTCACCGTTTTGAGAGCTGCGGTGATGAAATATTTTACACAAAAATAAGCGCCAACCTACGACCTTTATTTAGGCACCTACAACTCGTAATTAAAGTCGCAACCGTTGCTCCGGGCTACCAGTCCTACTCTGTTTTTTATGTATGAGTATAACTAAATAGGTAGATAGTTAATATTACCTGCATCTGTATTTTAGTGGTTGCAATAGGTGCCTAACGAAAAAAAAAAAAATCACCAACCTTGCTATCGGAGTCAGTAAAATTTTCAATATTTTTATGAAGAACACACGGACTTTACTGTTGTTTCGTTCCATTTTAATTAAACTGGTGTTAACGAAGCAGTCGCGTGTTTGAAGTCGCGAAAATGATTGTTGTTCAATAAAGCTGAATGTTTGCTCGCATCGAAGGCATTTTGTAAATAAATACTTGCATACCTACTATGACAATCAACATCCCTTTCAATGTCTAGTATTCTTTACGTCGTCTTGTGAGCATACGAGCCCGAAACAATAACAAAGTTTGGCTCACTCTTATGTAGGTATGGCGTGTCCGGAAAGGAAAGACGAGTATTTGTCCGGGTTTTGGCTTTTTGGCATTTATCATTGTGCTGAGTTTTAGACTGAAGGGATTCTCTTAATACTTGTTTTTGATAAGAACTGAAAAACGAAATGAAAACGACCGGACTTTTTGTCAGGCCTTTTTTTATTTAGAAATGGTAAACGTAGCCGCGAGAGACTGCTGTGAGGAAAACCGCGGTCTTAGCTTGCTGGAAGAGGTAGTGTTGGTACCTGCGCAGCGTCTGTATTAAGTAGGTAGAAGTAAGCGGCAGAGAGAGAGTTAGCGTCGATGGGACAGTCTGACTGCCCCACCAACGCGAAGCCCATAACATGTCTTGCTTGTAAAAAGCCAAAGCCTTGACGTACTGCGTGCTTTGATAGGTATCAGCACGTTACTGGAACGAAAGGTACCTACCATATAAATATGCTTTCTTATAGGTAGGTATCCTATGGACGCTACTGATGACGCTAAACTCGTAGCTCAGTTTTGGGCTGCCTCAATTTAGATTACCATCGACACGTTAAGAAGAAGATGCTGTACGGAAATAAAGGATTTTTGTTCAACACAAACACTCAATAAACTGTAGCAATCGTTTTACGTTGAGGCTGTACGAGAACTACGCGGAAGCGACATCTAGTGGTCTATGCGGAACTAAAACTCTAACACCAAGTACGGAGGGATCTTCAAGTTAGATTTAATTTAAACTACATTCAGTTGTTTCCGATAGATGTCGTAACTGTGGGTTAAGTTTACAAACCTACTGATTTTATTTGTATCAAAAAGAAAATAATTGGTAGCATAAGTATAATCAGCTAATAACATTCCCACAGCTGGGACACATGCCTTCTCTCTATGAGAAGTGGGCTATAATCCACCACGCTGTTGCAGTGCGGGTTGGTGC
This sequence comes from Polymixis lichenea, assembly GCA_949091785.1. Lineage (NCBI taxonomy): Eukaryota > Metazoa > Arthropoda > Insecta > Lepidoptera > Noctuidae > Polymixis > Polymixis lichenea. Next base: position 9,257,948 of record OX420938.1, on the reverse strand, counting down.
ATGTCACATTTCTTAGAATTTTTGGTTCTATGATATTTCGGTTCCCTCGCGATGATTTTCTTCACTGCATGAGAGCTGTGGTGATGAAATTAGTTACACAAAGTTATGTGCCTGCCTGGGGTCGAACCCACGTAACGTAGGTCACATAGGTAAGTTAGAGTTGTTACCAATGGGTCATTACTGCTCCAGGATAATATAGATATAGGTAGGTATACAGTTATCTTTGTTATGGCCATTACGAGAAAAGTAAAAGTACAAAGGCACATCTACAAGACATTGTGTCTTTCGAATTCACATAAACGGAAAGTTTTAAGTTAAGACAAAAGGTTTCCTAAGATGATTCACACAGAATTTCATCATGTACTTACCTGTGTTCTTATCAAATTAGGAAATTTTGTGGGAAGTAATTTCTGCATGAGACAGAATAGGACTATTCACACATTCTGCTCTCATCAAGAGAAATTAAAGGAGTCAGTTACCTAATAAAATACCGAATTTTATAATGAAATTAATTTAATAAATACATTATCACATTCACACACATAACCACACTATATTACAATACGTTACACTTGACTGCGCTTAGGCAGGTAAGTACACACAAAACACAAGAAACTTAAATAAAATCTTAATTATACGTTTTTATAGTACCTATGTGGAATACGAAATAAGATGCTTGTGCCAAACGAATGATTTTCGTGAAAAAAAGTAATATTTACAACCATTTTGAGCGGGCTTTACGTAAGCTGCATTCTAAGCTTTTCCTGATTTATGTCTAATTCACAAGTTGATAATATTCACGGGATATCATTCTTCAGTCTTGTTTTATACGTGGCTTAAATATACTTAAATTAGAGTTTTTGTAAACCATATTCATCTGAGCATGCGAAATTGTGAAATAAATTTTTCGTTCACCGGTGTCGTGCTTAGATATTTAAATAGTGAAATATTCTTATATTTACATTTAAGCCTACATTAAAAAAGGGCCAAAATATTTTTTTTTAAATTATAGCTATCCTGCGTCGAACAATAAAACATAGCTCTGAATATTCGTCAAATTACTACAAAAATGACTTTTAAAAATGACGATTTAAACATGATTCATAAAATTGTATGGTGCAAAAAGGAACAACGACATAAGAGTCTAAGCCATTGTTCCTTTTTGTACCATAAAATTAGGCCACTTGAGATTCAATGAAATGAGGGTGTTTTTTTTAAAAGGAAATAGTCTGATAGTTTGTCCTAAAAACTTCCTATCGTTATTTATCAAAGCACTATTAAGCCGGAATGTTTTACTGTTTACACAAAATATTGAGCATTGAGATCCAGCAATCGGATATTCAACTTTAAATCGTGTCTAGCGATGCACTGACGTTCAAGGCTGCGGGGGGGCGGGGCATCCTGCAAAAAAGACAAACGTGAGTTAATTAAGACATTGTTATGCCGTCCGCCGTGGGTCGGCACAACTGCGATGCCGCCCGATGCCGTTTGCCGGATCGTTTGAACACTATTGTCTGCGTAACGGCATCGCTTATCGTGTCGAATCGCTGATATGCAGAAAGCTACGGTCATTCATATTTCACATGTTTGGTCAAGTGGTCACCTAACAGTTCCTGTCAGAAATCATTATGTTGCGTACTGTGTTTTGGTATTTCAACTGGATTCCGACAATAGATACTTTACCTACGTCACTATGATTGGTCAAACTATAGAGCATTTTTTGCATTCGTTTTTGATAGACGAAATTGCATTGTTGTTTATTGAGTTCACGCTTAATTAGGCGACCTACTGCTTAATTATCTATTATGATAAATGTCCTATAAATATCTGGACATGAAAACATGAGTAAGTAGGTATCTAGCCGGCCTAGATGATGTCGCATTTATTCCACACTGGTTAATAAATATTAAATAGAAAGGCAATTTTAGGAAATTTTGCATTTTTATCAAAGGCGTGGGTAACGTTGTAATTGAGAGCGGAATCGAATCGTCTTTACAACATGGATACACCGAATGAGTTAGTAGCAAACTCTAATACGATGATTAAACGAGTTTTAAAATGGGATGCAAAAGTAACTTACTGCAGACACTGCAGGCTATTTCATCACTGTTGTCCCCGCAACCATCGCGGCCGGAGCACGCCACAGCAGTACTCCTGCACCGGCCGTTCCCGCAACGGAACGGACAAAAGTCAGCCGCACGCCATCTGAATACATACGGGAAACGTGTCAACTACTACCATAAAGGTCAAATATTTGGACGAACACCGTTACAGGTCGCACGTGGTTTGATTTCGAAATGCTATGGCAAATACACTTAACAGCTTAAAGGTTTTTGTGGCCACCGCCTCAAGCTTAACGCAGCATCAGTAATAGATACTGTTAGAGCATTTGTCAGTCGAAACTTCTAAGCAAAATGACAAGTGTGTAGGTAATATATAAAACCATTACGGTGTATTGTTGTAAACTATTATATTTACCGTAAGACTATAACATTTATTGAAAAGATGCATCCTTACCTTGACTGCTCGTTGCACAGGTGTGGCGGCTCGTCCGAGGCATCTTTGCAAGATATTATCGCATTGCAGAACTCGTACTCGGGAAGGCACTCCCCTGAACCACAACGGAATGTATGACGTGGACACCTGAAGGAAAAAAGTTTGTAACAAAATTAGCAGTGATTAATTTTTTTAATGATCCAATTATGTTTTGTTAATGGTTTATTATTAAAGTTCAACGGCGCTAGGTTATAATCCCACGGTTATTTGAACATCACACGTGCGCTCCACAGTCGTTTCAGTAATTTTAGTTAGGCTAACCTCTCCTAACTTTTTAAAGCAAACTTCTTTGCCATCTATTGCCAGTTTTTTGCCTGCATCTTTGTCAGCTTTTGGTTCCAATAGGATGTTTGTTTGAGGAAACCAAAATCTTCCAGTGGAACGTGAAAGGCTTTTAAAAATGACTCAAATTCTTGACCTTTCCTTCAAGAATTGTGAACTGTTCCTAGTTTCTCTAATGTTTGAAAAAATCTGAAATTACGTAGATTACCTGCCTACTCTCGTTGGAAAAGTCGTGAGTCTATGTACCTATGTGTATTTGCCATGAAACTTACCCCTTACGTCGTGTCGTCCGGCAGTTCTTCTCATCCTCTCCGCCCGGGCATTGAGGAGTTCCGTCACACCTTGAAGCCCTGGACACACACGGTGACCCAGGCCCCCCACATCTAAACGAGTTTGTTGGACAACGCTCCCCTGTTAGCTCTGTAAATGAAGAGCATGTCTTACAATACCACAGAAGATGCTAAAAGCGGATGATACGATGTTGTCCAAAATGAAGTGAATATCTTGAATGTTACGTATGGTGATGAAATGCAAATGACAATGTCCTATAACCTACTACCCACTTAATCGTCGGTCCCGTTTTACCTTTTGGGTACGGAACCCCAAAGACTACTAGTTACGTAAAGGTAAGTAAATAAACTCTAAGATAAGTATAATGCTGTGAAGCAATGAAAAGGACAAAATCAATGAAAAACGACTATTTGTTAACTAGCCGAAAAGGGAGAGATAATGATGTTAAACTAGCTTTTGACAGCGGCTTCGCCCGCGTAGAGTTCGAAAATTATCCCACAGGAACATACTACGGGGATGAAATGGGTGAAGAGATGCACACAGTCATAATCGTGGTGGAGAATAAAAAAATTAGTATCTAACATTTCCCGGAGAACTTCCTTAAAGTCATTAGTAAGAATTAGTAACCAAACATTACAAATTACGGAAAATGAGTAGGATGAAATTGAAAATAAGACGAAACAATGAAGATGAAAGATGTGCGCTAAAGATAAAATGTGCAGTGTGTACGAACCTTTACCAGTACCTTGACATTTTTCATCGGAACCGTCTGGACAGTCCTTACGTCCATCGCACACGAAGTACCAACTGATACAAGTTCCTGTTGACCGGCACTGGAATAATAACGATTTTTATTGAAAAAATTACTTTTTTCCAAAACAAAAAAAAAACAACTTAATAAAATACAACTGAACTACAAAGGGAATAAAAACTTAAAATTCGGAAATCGGTGTGTTTGGATTTGTATTTTATTATTTTGAAAAATATTTTTTGAAATCAATCCACAACTGCCGAGGATAGACTAATTGAGAACCTTTTTGAAGTCGGTTAGAAATAAATTGAAAGAGATTAGAAAGATGGAGAACTCAAATAAAATTGGATGGATATGGTCTCTAAGTGTCTCATTCCGCCCGAATAAATCTTTATTTGACTGATTGAGGATGAGCTTCGTGTATCAAATAAAATATCAACTTATAAAGAAACTGGAGTTGCGTTTTCAATGCCACATGTTAAATTACTTTTGTAGTTTTCCATGGAAAGTATAAAGCATTGGCTAAACCGTTGCAAACGCACAGAGATTTAGAAGAAATTACAAATAGGTAACATTCAAACGCATAAACCAGTCGTCGGTTCGTCGTAAGCGTTAAGAAAACATAATAAGTACTAACTTGGAACGTGTTTGGCAAGCAGCCTCTATTACGGGCCGAGCAAGCTGAAGTTGAATTTGTTCGGTACGTGCAATCACATTTCTTATTGAGGCATCGCGTGTAAGGATCCACTTGTTGGCATTGCGGATCCGTAAGGCACGGCATTCCGAGAGATGCAGGGCCAAGGTCGTAAACTGGTGTATCCGCACGGATGCGGTGCTTGTCTGGAAGTAAACGTGTCCATAAAATACTTGTTCAATTAATAACGACAATTCATTGCAATAAAGACCTAAAAATATAAAATACCTTTTAAAGAAGACTTCTTTTGATGTCCACCCTTATGTGGCTTACCACCAGAATTAACTTGTTCCTTTGACGCACCGCCTTTCTTGTTGGTTTTCTTTTCCACGGAAGGTTGAGTTACAACCCTGTAAATTGGTTGGTCATTTGCATGCAAATTAGCCGTCATTTCGTCTACCCTTATCGTATCATTCGGCCCGCCGTCTTTTCTATTCGAAACGGGTAATCGCTTCGTTGGTTCTACACTCGGCACTTTCATGACAGCTTGCATCAAGGGGCTATCTTCGTCAGTACTAAAGACATCGTTTTTGTTTGAGTACAGAGGTAGTTTGCTTGGCTGAATTTCGTCGGAACTAATTACAGAGAGTGGGGGTCCAAAAGAGTTGACTGAACTCGATGTGAGTTGAACTGTTGGACTAGGATTTTTGTAGATAGTTGTTCCGTTTGAAGGAGCCACAACTGCATCCATCTCAGCTACCACGGCTTCGGTGGCATATGGCGGAATTTTCTGAGCGACACACTTGTCTCCTACTTGTTTGTAATAGCTGTTACAAGCACACCTTCCGAAAAGGTTCAGTATGACGAACTCGCAACGAGTCTCCTTGTCCCATAACCGACAATGTTCGTTGCTGTAGCAGACGTGACCGGGTGGGGCAGCTGAAATAACGAGATAAAACACGTAAGCACACGTAGCACATGCAGTTTTTTAAGGTTTAATGCTAAATTGGCCCGCGCCAATTGGCCGTTGAATAAAATACACCGAGGTATTTGTCTACTTCGTGACTGTTGCTGCACCGAGCGGTTGGTAGCAATTTTCTCGAGGCTAGTCATACGGTCTGCCATTACATGGTCTAACAGTCAGACAGATACAGTTTTAACTTGATTTTTATACGTCATAGTGATTGAAAAGCTTGTTGTTGTCAAATACATTAATGTAAATGTTTTAAATTGTTTTCCCATGGCTGCTAAATACATAATGACTTCAATTTAATGAAGTGTCGTGAATGTAAAATCACAAATGGTAATTTGATTGGCTGTTATATGTTAATCAGGAACAGTAAATCGCGGCACGCAACATCGCTAGTTTGTCGACCTACTCCTATCCATGACTGTGTCGTTGTTTTTCATGGGCCGTTATTTTATTATATTACTAGCCCATCCATATTTTTATTAAATCAATTTTGTTTGAAATAACAAGTGCATTACAACGTCAATCATTCCGTTTTGTATAACTGTTACTAGTTCCGAGTGGAGTGTGCGAAATAATTTCATGATTTGTTGCGCGCAACTTTGATTTGAACTTCTAACCTTTTCGCGAATCGAGATACAGGTCGAGATATTAAATAGTGAAACATATTCCGCCTTTCATCGTTCAGAATATATTATGTTTGATTTGGATATTCATACGGTTGGAGGTAACAAGGTCAAGAATTAAAATGTCAGCCTTATTCGTGATCCAGATTCTTTATCTATACATAAATATCTTTATTATGGTATCTTGGCAAGTAAAGAATGTATAAAGCTATACTTAGGAGTTCCCACACTAAGGCTACAATACTCACATTATGTGCGATAATAAGCGCGGTTCACATGAGCAGACGCTGGTGGATTTGACACAACAATTACTTGCTTCATTTTCTCACAGAACTTTTACGATAAATCGCGGAAATAAGGTTTGTTAAAGCATCTGAACGATTGAGACCAACGAAGAGGAGATTATTAAGCAACCGCTATTAGATTTTATTGGGCTTTTACCGAATGCAGTGACGTAGCAAGCCCTTATGTAGTAAATTACGGTATTTATGTAGTGTGCCCGTTTGTTTATTATCTGTTACAAAACATACGTCGTCAAACTCGGGCTTTTTGCTATGAAGTGGTACCAATGAATGCTAGTCTAAAAGTTATTTATAGATCTATTAAACAGTAGTAACAAACAAATGATGAATAGGCAAAACGAGGTAGGAATACCAATTAATGAGAATTCGAGACACTTTTTCTATTCTGTTGAGGAATTCGCTACTAGCTCGTGAAATAGTATTGGAATGAAGGTCAAATTCATGGCATTTCAACCCGTACTTTCGTCGGGCCGCTTCATAGAATTACACGGCTTATTCGTTATGTTCCAATATAGTAACTTTAACCATGACTAGTGGGTTGGTATAATTTTCTATGAGAAATTGGGACATTTGGATGAAATCGAAAGTTGTATCATATTGTTAACTCTTTGGAAATAATCCCTTGTCATGACGATTAATTAAAAAGTAAAAGTTTTTATTTCAATAGTTCAAACTTAGTACATAAGTTGTGCATAGTTTTTTTATTAAAACTCTTTAATAAATCATTAAAATTAAAACCGGATACGGACGTTAAAACTTCATTTTAAAGCTTTAAGTATTAACTTCACAAATTTAACCTTCAGCCGCGTTGGCATCGGAAATTATCCCAGTATAAAAAGTACCCTATCTCCTTCCTCAGTATGCCATTATCTCCTTGTCAAATTTTATCGAAAACCTTTCAGTGGTTCGGGCGAGAAAACTAATAATAGGATTAGATGGGTTTTATTCTTTTGCACGGAACCCTAATTATTTTTCTGAAATAAAAGTAGCCTAGTTTCTCCTTATAACATCATCTGCCAGTGAAAGTTCTGTCGAAATTAGTAGAGCCGTTTTGGAGATTAGCCGGAATAAACTGACAAACCGACAATTTTTGAGAAACCTACCAAGGGCACGGCTTCTTTGGAAGATATCAACCGATATTGCAAGGGATTTTTATTCCTATCTCTACATGTTCAGAAGTAATGAGAATTTTTAATACATTGATACGAGAAACCGAACTTTTCAAATTGAAATAAACACACCAGTCAGAAGAGATTTATCGTGATATTGGCAAGTAACGTGGAAACTGATTGATTTAAGTTATGAAGTGCGGTGACACGTTTGTTATGATTTGAATTTAAGAAACATATGGAACCGAAAATTTGGTATCAATTCTTAGAGTATTTTATTTTGAGCTGAAACTATGTATAGTGATTCTATACCAGCTGTTATCTTTAGTGCTTAAGGATAGCAATAGGGTTTCTGTTGCACCCTGTATAGATTAAATCACTATCTGTAGGTGCCCGAGATCATTAGATAGTTTTTTTAAGCTACAGTAGCAAGTTTTATGTAGTATGTATCTTTCCTTCACGCCCCTAGTAAAAATAATAATGTTAATTCTTAAATTAAAATTCACACGTCAACGTGTAATTATTCGACCACGTTATAAAAACCCAAATACCTAGCTAACGAAATATTTTTTAAATTATAGGAACTAAACAAAGAAAATATTAATACTACCGGCTTATGACGCCAATGACATCTTTCCTATGAAAAACTAATTGATAGCCGCGCCACGCTCATTAAGCAGCCATTTAAAAGTGTTACGCAAAAAAAAAACAATGTTACGCATTTTTCCTTTTACCGATTTCAAGTGGTTATTAAAATTAGCATTGGGAAATGAAATTCAATTTATTTGTCGATCGTATCGCCTCGTTGTTTGATTTTTAATCAGTGGCTCGTAATGGTATTTCACAGTAGAAAATATTGCTTGTTCTGGTCCAAAAAACTGCCGTCGGTAGGCGGTACTGGTACGTAAACTAACTACTAAACACATGACCTATTGCAATAAACGTGGTCGTCGGTAGTAAACGTAGACAGACATCGAGTCAGCCATTTGCTTGCACAATGCGAAACAACTACTTACATAGGGAATAAACATGGTTGAAATCAAGAGTTTCCTTTTATTTTTTTCTAACGGAAGGAAAAGGGCAATGACAGACTAGTTTCGGATTGGAAAAAAAAAAAAAAAAAAATCATTTATCCATCTCGATCAAACGCAGTGAGCGCGTTTGGCGCTTCGATTAGCCCTGGATTGGTGAAGGACCAATCGGAATGCCAAACGCGCTCACTGCGTTTGATCGAGATGATTCAATGAAACTCACACTAAGGCCTCTGCTCTTCTTTGAAACTACGAGTATTAAAACCGTCCATACATCATGAACATTTTTCAGAGAAGTCACATACAAAATATTACAATTGTTTCTATAACTCACAAAAGCCATAGGTATACAAACAAGTTTACTTACGCGAAAGACACGTATGTTTCCTGAACTGCAGATGTCCATCGGAGCATCGGCAGACACCCTCGAGACAGGCACTGTATGCCACCTTCAAGGTACACTGCTCTGAAACCGTGCATTCTGATCCCAATAGTGTAGCTGTAATAATTAAAAAAAAAACATTATCTCTATGAGACCAACAGTTTAACAGTCTATACCAGGAAATGAAATATTTTAACGATCATTCATATAAATTAATACAGGCGTATAAAGACTCAGTAGGTAACATATCACTGTAAAAGCGGAAATAATTTTTATAAAAGTCGCCATAATAACAAAACTATGATCTCAGGAATAGATAACAATTTTACGTCACGATTTAGTTACAGCACCATTGTGAAAAGTTATATACTTTCTATAAAAACGAGCAAAAACTTTTAAAATTCAGTTTTTGAAAGACACAATAAAAGTATTGTGAATATTGCAATCACCAACGAGATCATGATTTACATATTATTTCAACAATCACATCAATTCGAATTTGTTGCAAAAAACGTTACCGGATACAGACTGAAAAAATGGAATGCTATAACTAACTAGGAGCGTTACATTTTGCTAGGAATCTAAACGACAGTTTTTGACGCGATATAGGCACATTCACGTTATGAAAAGGCAATCCAATTTATTATAATCTACAGGGTTAAATTAAATTGGCTGGCAATACTTTAACCACGTGTTGGGTTATACACCGTGTCATTTTAGTCGTCTTACAACGGCAGCCCACTTCATGTACCCAATAAATAAACTGCTATCTACTACCATTCATTAAAAAAAAATTTTTTTGAACATTTGCATGAAAATATCACTAAGACGCATGACGTAGTTTGAAACACCCTGTTATGGAGATGGAATTAATGATGGAATGTAATGGTAGGTAGGTAGATATCTTCTACCGTTTGATACGTAAACATTATTAACAGGGAGGGTGTTTCATAATTCTAAAGCATTCATTATTTTTCTTTGTATCTATTATCTTAATTAATTGTCACAATGTTTTAATCGCGCCTAGAGGTATGTTATGACGGATACATTGAGTGGATCATCTTTGTAAGACGACTAAAATGTCACGGTGTATAATCGAAAACAAATGAAATAAAATGAAATGTTTTTCATAATTCCAACTTTGTTCAAAACTTTAAATGACAGTGACATGTACATTAAGGCAAACAAACGACTATTATTTTATGATTTTTGGAAATTCGTAAAATATATACCTAGCTATGTTCCACGGAGAGTGACCACTTATTGGAATATCCGTTCCGAAAATGGAAGAATATGATTCGTAATCCAAATCTAAATCTGTCAATCATCAAGCCATTGACAATAAATTTCAATGGCCAGTCACACCTCCTGGTTCTAGTTGTCTCGTCTACGTGTCCTAGTCTCTATGGTGACAGTGCACTGAGTGACGGGTTCACGACCCGAAGGCGTGTACGACCCTATTTGATTTCAAGTTCACCGTTGTTGGCCCGTTTACACGGGTGTGGCCGGTAATTTGCATCCAATGTATGTACATACATTTAGGTTACTACGTCATAAACAATACTATTATTAAAGCCATCCTGAACATTCGTTGGCACTTTTAAAATGATATGTTTTTATTTAGATTCACAAAATGATAAAGCAGGATTTCGTTGAAGCAACATGTTTATGCATAACACGACTTTCGAACGTTTAAACGATAAATAATAGAGTCACACCGACAACGGTTGGTATGCGAGCGGCAGTTTACAAGAATATCAGAAGTAGCTGCGGTTAACACTTTAGAATAAACATGAGAGATTTATTAACTACAGCCGCATTGATCAGTCGCAAGTTCTGATCAATATCTCCATTAATGATACCATTAGCTCCATTCATAGATTAATACGGGAAATCTGTTTTATAAACATTTGCATTTTTTTGGAAGCCGGATATTTTTTTCATGTCCAAACATCATTTCACTTCGTCCGTTATTAATTAGTTCCGACGTTTTGCCCAATTTAATAGAAGGTAAACACACGTATTTTAGCACTTAAATCAATGAATAAACAAACGTGCCACCAATTTAATTAAAAGCCAGTTATAATGATAGTTGTGGTAAATCATTAAACGTATTTACACGCGTTTGCTTTTAGCGCGCGTACGTGAACCGACGTCTCTGAATGGCTCTCAGCTTGTTACGATTATAATTCTTTTATATTTCTCGCGATAACCATCTACAACGTCTGACACATTAATCTCAAAACGAAGACCACAAAGAATACTTACATTTATTAGATTTGGCACGCTACTGACAACCGTGAAAAGAGTGGACATGTGCGTGACTTTTCGATTTCCAATCCGAAGATTATAATCTTGTTATACAAAGTCAAGGTCGATTCGATGCGTGTAATGAGTGAATGAAACGGTGTCATTAGCTGTCTTTCATTCATTTGGTATTTCACAACCGAAATTCACACAGACGGATCTTTCTAGTTGAGTAAGTTCCAGTGAGAAGGCGACAGGCGGATAGATTCGAGCCTTTTATAGGAGCTAAGTCTATCTTTATAACGGTTGTCCAGCCATAGGCGCCCTAAATCACCTTCTTTGTATATTGTACGGGAACAGTTACAGATAGTCGCAATTACACTTCATGTGAGTCTAGCATTAAGTGTATCTATAGCAAATCTGGTTTCATTTATGCAGGTAGTTCTGCGACAATCGGTCCATCCAAGTGACAGTGATGAATCTGAGAAACTTGTAGCAGTTACACTGAAATGTTGTTATAATTTTTAAACAAAAAAAAAGCAGCCTTATGGAAAATAATGATATTTTACAGACGGAAAGAAAAATCAGAGCAACAAACAATGAAACGGCCAAGACAATCAAATTACGGAGACATTACGTTGATTTTGGTTGAGTATTTCTTAAACTTGGGATAAAATTACTGGCGTGAGAAACAGATATGTTGTCATAGATCTGAAGAGTCTAGATGAGGAGTGTTGAAAATGTGGTCTTCACATGAACGCTGACAAAACATGCCTGTTAACGAGTACCTACGATAATAATATAAGACACACCAATCGCATACCTAGACAACTGTGTTTATCTTGGGCAAAGCATTTAATTTAACAGACCGACAGAAACTGAAGTAGATCGCAGAATAAACAGTGCATGGAGAAAATATTGGTCGTTGAAGGAAGTTTTTAAATCACGCATTCAGATTCGCTTGAAAAAGAAAGCTTTGGACACCATCATATTCCCTACACTACTCTACGGTTGTCAAAGTTGGACACTAACAAAAGTAGTTACGAACAAACTTCAAGCCTTCCAACGAGCAGTGGAGAGGAGTGTGTTAGGAATTAGACTCCGAGACCGCAAAAGAAGCAAAGACATAAGACTATACACGAAAATAATAGATGCTCTGGAATTAGCTTGCAAGTTGAAATGGCGATGGGCAGGACACGTAGCCAGAGTCACAGATGGACGCGAGTGAGAGAGTTCTCCATTCGTACCTTCGTGATGCACCACGCACCCGAGGCAGTACCAGGCGCCGGTGGTGCGACGATATTATGACCGTGACCGACCCCACCTGGACTAGAATAGCCCAAGATAGAGAGGTTTGGCATAAGATGGAGGAGGCCTTTGCCCTTAAATAGGCACCCAATAATTAAACAAAACATTGTGTAGCAAATTTATTTTATTTTATTTTATCGATAAAATCAATCAATTTATTTAAAGAATATTTTATTTTATTGTTTAGTTTAAACTATGAATGAATTTACTGTAATTTTTAAGATAATATGTATTCTTATTATAATTTTTAATAATAATAACAATTTGTTAAACTATGGATAAAATTACGGGCGTGAGAAACAGATATATTGTCCTAAATTAAATTATATGAACCTGTAGACTTTGATTATGCAGTCTGCTTTTAAAAGTTACAAGTCTAGGTTTTACAAAACTGCGTGACTACAGCGATATAGCCAAAACCAATTGTAGAGATATGTATTTTAAGATACCTGGTTTGAATTACGATACTAACATCGTAAGAAATTGCACGCTTGTTAACTATGCATAACTGGGTTAATGGATGCAAAATGGGCGTTTGTGCTGCTCAGAAAAACTGTATGTCATGCTTACATGCTTTGACATGGTACCCAGGCACGTCTTAGTACGTGCCCCCATATTGTTTGTACCTATAAGGTGACAAAATTACTTTGAGACAATGAACTGGCCTTTGCATTATATGGACGGAAATCCGGTTGTTTTTCGATCGTGTAATTCAAAGTATTCCAAAAGAAACCCTGTTGGTAACTGAACAAATTTTTCTCACGAATAATTTCTAAAGGTTCATTTCATAAATTAGTGAGCTTTGTTGAATCTTCGCTACATGAATCGCTGGTGAATACACATATTAATGCACTGTGACTACTAGAAGGTGTCATATTTTCCACCGTATTGCCGTGAACTCGTAACATGCGAAACAAAACGTTTAATAACGCTTTCTATAATGCGCCCTTAGAAAGTAAGCTTCCCAAACTAAGTGTGTAATAGAAACATTACTATATATAGAAATCTTTGTGTGTTTATCTTCAACTTAAGAGCAATAAACATCAATTGTGCCTGCATACCGTTATTACAGAGAATCGACTAATCGGTGGCGTATCTGATGCTTTCTGCATTCGTAATGCCATTTCTTTACCCATGAGATTTTGTTCGTTGCGTCCTAGATAGCTATTGTTGGTAATTGGTATTTTAGGCCTTAGATATATTTCAGTAGCTATTATTTTAGTTCAAATTCTGGAGGGAGGTGGGCTTCATTGTTGGAAATACCATCGATGGCCCCCATGGCTCACGACCTGAAGAGCTAAGTGCGGAAACCAAACCCTCTAAGATAGCATACTCTTTTAGTTGTCTCAGGAACGTGAAAAAGATTACGTCGACCATGGTTAAAGTTAAATAGTGTACCTACCTAACTACTTCTACCAACACAGGTAGTCCTGACACGAGATTTGCACCCAGGGCAAACATTCTTAGGTTGAACTCGTCAACTGGTCACGCGGAAGAAATAGAAATCATAGTTTCAGAACTAACGGACTTGTATAGTAGTAAATAAATAAAATGGATAAGAGTCCCTACATTTCATACCCTCGAAGGATAGCGGGACCAATTTACGGCTGACAAACCGGACGATAAGTCAGTCGAAGCTTGCCGACGGGGCCGCTCTCGTAATCATCAACAAGTTTATTTAAATTGGTACCTACCGCAAATAAACGAGATGGACATATTCACGTTGCGTCCATGCACTCAGCTTTAGACGACAAAGATTTATTGGCGTCATATTCCCATTAAACTACGAACGCTGATGAAAACGTTTCACTAATATATTCCTTTTTTGTCTGGAACATTTTGCTAATGGGCAATCATGCTTTCTTTGGTATAATATAGAAACTGCGTTCCCAGAAGTAATAGGGCAAGCAAGAATTAATGGATTCGAAGATATTAGTTGTTTTTCTCTCTATGGAACTGTATCATCGCATTTTTTGACGGATGGTAGGTGTATAATTGCAAATCATTGCAATAACTTCGAGACAGTTGCACATCTTCTTCTTCCCACTGTAGAGTTTGGAGACCTATATCGTTTTTTGATTTGGATGAAAAAAAATCTGAGATCACAAAATCATTACTGTAGGCTCCCAAGTCTGCACTTCTGCGGAACTGAAGTTACTATAATATTCTGGCGCACAGCCGCGGTCCTATTTTTGGAGAGCGTTCGAAACAAACGATACTGGCACAGTTGGAGGTAGTTTTGTCTTATATTATGGATTTTTATCACCAAGAGCTTCGGGATCTACCTAAACCAATTCTATTAATACTTAAGTCAGTTTCGCCTCCTCTGACCTCTTTCAGGATAAAATGAGCAAAATAAGAATATAAAGACATAAGCAACCAGGTCTGGCTAGAAATGGGGTGAACGCTGAGATGAAAGCTAATAGAGATGTATAGGTGTTACCTATAGCAAATACATTGATTTGATGATATGCTGCATCAACTCCAAAATAAGATTACGTGCAGGAAGATCATGAGATAAGATCTCTTGTGCGAACAACCCAAATAGAGTTGTCTACCTTGAACCTACCTTCGCTATTTCGCATTTATCATCGTTGACAATGTTGTAGGTGACCAACCATTGAATTATTTTAATTGAACGACTGTATAAACACTGCAGTTTAAATTAAGGTACGGGTATACGCACTACTATTTAAATAATGTGTTCTGTTTTTTGCAGTCTAATGAGGGAAAAGGGGTAAGAGCTCAACACGATTTCAATTGCTCAATTATTTCCAGCTGACAGATGGACAGTCGGGCTATATCGGTGTCTTTATCAAACGGTTTATATTTCTGTGTTGTGTAGATGATTGCTCACGCTTGGCATACTGACCACGAGGAAGTTTGAGATGACAAGCTGACAGCTCGCATCTGAACCGACATACGGTTACCCTCTTTTCAATGTGCAATGTCTTCCTATAATGACTTCCTTGTTTTGTAGGGTGCCCTGTTTATTTCTATTTGACTTCCCTTCGAATTATTAATTAAATTTACATACAAAATGTATACACAAGCCAATAAAGACCGGTTACTTATTAATTAGTTAAACAATTTACGAGTCCTGTAAGTATTGTATAGACAACATGCAAGTAAATGAATAAAACGGCGTCTTTTATGACATCGCTGAATAATTCTCTGACGCATTGTTCCTAGCGAGATGCTGCCACTTTAAAGTCTACTTATAAGGCCAAAGCAATAAAATTAGTAAATAATTCCGTTTATTTCACACACGCATTACACACCAAGAAAGGACAAGATGGGATATTATGATTATTGATTACGCTGTTAGTACGGCCGGTGAGCTAGCGGGCCCTGTATTCAATCCTAGTTTGAAATGCCGCCTGGCGGGACCCAGTTACTCAACGCATCTGTGATTGGTTCCTCTTTATAACATTCATTTTAACCTGGACAATCAAATTAAACAAAGCCAATAAAAGTCCGTTATATCAGTCAGTGTGTCACAGAACTCATAAAAGCGAATTCGGCTCAGTGGTCCTTATTCGAAGTAACACGTAACATAATCGGCGAATGAACCGTTGGAAGTTGTAATCCACATGGTCCAGTCGTCCGATTTGGTCCCATACCTTTGTGCCAAAGAAAGTGAGTCGAGCGTGGGATTATAGGACTATCGCAATAAAAGATCTCCGATATTGTACGATAGCACTGAGGTCGCTTCGTTTGCAATCGGTCTGAATACGTATCGTGAAACCCTCCTTTAGGCGAACCGAAATTGGATGATTCTAGTTAGATTCAGATAAAGTCTAGACAAAATGGAATGTTATTATTTTTAATCTCTAAAATAAACGTTTTTTTTTTGCCGACGTTAAAGTGCTATGAATATCTACAGATGATGATCTCTGAGAATTATTATAATGGTTAAGCGAAATGCGGTGAAAGCAAGGTGTGAATGGGAAATAGTAGATATATTGTTCGTCCGTTTTTCAGTCATTCGTTTCACTATTATAATAATGACACAATGAAATGAACGTGATTACAGAGCCAACGTAACCTTTACCGTGGTTGTCGGAGTCAGTAAACAGAATGATACAACATTCATAAACTACGAATGGAAAGCGAGATTTTTGGTACCTATACCTACTTAATACAAAAGATAATGTTGATGTCCTATAATGAAAACTACAGCCATTACTTGATGGCTATTGATCATCCAAGTGAAAGTAATTTGTTAGTCTCACCACGGAGTTAACCACACGAGAGTGATTAGGTAAGGTATTGCCAATGAGAGGTGAAAACCGCGATCCAAAGTGCGTCAATTACGCACTGTACGTGCAAGGAAAAAGGATAAAATGAAGTTTCATTACAGGCACTGTAGAAGAAACTCTTTGTTGCATCAGCTCGTATTTTCCGATCAATATCGAAAATTACTGGTTGGATTTTGATAAAGCTTTCACTAGCTTAGAAAGTTTCTAAGAAAATAATTGCTGAATCCAACTTACGCGTGGGAAGATACTAGTAGACTAGCTAGTCTACTATATATATATATATCCAAGAACCATGGTTTAAAAATAAACGTGGTAAGTACTTACATTCAAGGCAGGTAGAGTTGTCAACTCGCGCGTAGTACGGTTGACAAGCGCACACGCCTCTCTCGCATTGCGAGTTAGTGACACCACCGCAGTCGCTTTTGGCCCGACAACGAGCGCCCAGGTAGGATGCTCTGTTATCTGCCTGCACTATCTGAAACAGAAATATATCTTTGAATTATTTATTCTTAAACGTGGGCGGTGATGGGCTAAGTAAAAACAGTCGCTGGGGTCGATCGATAAAGTTAAGCTACGCTTGCTGCGGTTGGTCCGTATTTGGGTGACCATATTTACATACGAAGAATCGTCCGTGCTTCGGAAAGCACGTTAAGAGGTTGGTCCCGGTGGCCATACGTGGGTCTTTGACAGTCGTTATGGGTCGTTAGAAACCTGAAAGTGTGACAACCAGTCTTACCAAGTGGTATCGGTAACTGGTTTTCAGGTGCTTCTGGTTTGACTGGATGAAGGCCCTAGCATAATTGATCAAAGACTAAGCAAACAATGATACGTGGACGATGGAAACATGAAAAGGACCATGGTCTAGTAACAGAATAACTTTCAGGAGCACCCCAAAAGGCCCGTATCTACATACTACCGCAGACTCTGGCGGTGGACCATGACAACCTTTGCACCAATGAAATAATGGTCAACCGCCATCGTCAGCGGTTGTACTTACACGGATTCGTATATTTATTGGGTATTTTTTTTTATCAAAAGCACTAAAATAGGAACACATCTCAACTACATAAGTTTACACCTAGACCACTAAAGTCACTCTTCCACTATAATGAAAAATTATATCCAGTCGTAAAAAGTTAGGGCCTGTCGACGAACACGGATTTTACAACGATTATATTTCTCCGCGAATTTGCTTTGCATTTGCATACCAAGGGAACGTACCCCTCGCTATGATTTACAATGATCGTAACAACGCAAGCGTATTAATCACGTCAGGCGTAGGTATGCAACGTTTCCAAGAATGCTCCTCACACATACCCTGCAAAATATTTCGTGGTTTTGCTCTATTTTTAAATTTCACGCTGGATATTTTTACTTGTTACAAGGGCAACGTACTTGTGTAAACTTACACGTCGACCTTGGCAAAGAAACATCCTTCATAGCAGCACGTATGCACTAATGCGTGAAGAAACGAATGCGTTTTAGGAGCGGATTACTATTCGTTCCACTTCGTTCGTGTTTGTGTACTCGTATTATGTCATTGTTGCAAATTGCTAAGACATTCCTTGTTGTAACATTGTCTTCGCTTATATGAGGATGTCCGCTCCGCCTACGACGGCCATACATCATCCAAGATATTTTTCTGACAAGGAATAATTACGTATCTCATTTACTAACTTAAAAGGAGTTTATTTTTGTTCTAGCTCTAGCTATTCTATTTCTTACTAGGATTAGTCGGTGCTCAAAATTACATCACTGTTAAAAATTCAATTATGTCAGTAAATAAAGTATGTAATATCGACCGAAATTAAAATTTTATGAAACGTTTCGAAATCGTTGCATTACTTATTCAGGCATCGAAACATGAAATTATACAGAAAGGAAGAAGGGTCGGTCCTACACTCCTACGTCAGTATTTAGGTACCTAACATACTACATAATTCATGAGAAAACGTTTTGTGAAGCTATCTCACAGGGATACAAGAAACGATTCACTTTGTACACAGATTAGGAATGTTTGATAGCAATAAATCACGTACGATTGCTTGCAGAGAAGTGCTTTCGTTCCCCGTTGATAATTGTATATATTCTACAGGATAAGAAATTTTACGTCGATATTATACAAATTAAAATCAGCTGTTTCATAGAAAAGTGCAATACCTACGCGGTCAAAATGTACAGAACAGCTGACTTTTTTTTTGTGTTACCGACGAAAAATTTCTGCGCTAGGGGGTCCACTGGATAAAAACTTATCCTGTTTCCAATTATCAACGGGGAACGAAGGCTCTATACTATAGTCTCGTTAGAAATAAAGTAATTATTATCTTTCTTTACTAACGGACACATTGTGTTCTTTATAGAGTAGTGATTTAGTGACCCAATTTCTATGCAGCCAAATTTGAGTTAACCAGTTTTTTGTTTAAGAAAGCATTGTTAGAATCTAAACGAGCACACGCAAAAACGCGTCCGTTACCGAACCTATCATGCGGATTGCGGTTGCTTCGATTGTATGTAATGTTAACAATTATCCGACAGAACTTATTTAGCCGTATGATTTGGTTTCACCGCGTCGCTGGCGCGTAAATGACCCGAGCACGAACCCAGCTCTCTCGTCAATTTCCTAGTAAATCACTAACCACCCGTCAGTCTATACTTACTTCAATATCCACAGTTCGTGCAAGTTGTGAGTTAATAATTTCGGTTTTGCCATTATGAAGTAAACTCATTGTATTACGGAAGTCTAAAAACGGTAATGATCTAGAAACTTACCTTTCTAATGCAAAAAAGTTATTGGTGTAAAGCAAATAACTCGTTTATCTACGAATATAGCAACACTAACGAGTCGTCGAGTGTCACGATTAGAATCAGGTGAAAGATAACTTTCATTCCTTTGATGGCTGTAATGACGTTTGAATAGCATTTGATCACTCTTTAACACTCCATTAATAATAATGACATTATAATAAATGAATTTCTCTGTTATCCACTTAATACTATTCAACCTAGCAAAGTTTTCTCCAATGTAAAAACGCAAGGCTGTTGTAGCGATCTGTATCGGTCCATTACCGTCATTACCATAACGTGTAATTGCATTACGTGACATAACAGCGCATAATTAATGGTTTTAATTACCCACCCTTCTACTGAGATTTTTATCTGCAAACCAAATGAAATGTGAGTGTGTTTTTAATGGAGTAAATTGACGTAATCACGGTATTCATGAGAGCGTAACGCTATACTACGATTATTACTATGTACTACCTAGAAGATAGCACTTACTCGTGAGACCTCGTGTTACCTAAACATGCTCAGTCTTTACGGCAATTAGCCGCATATGACAATTGTGATGACGACGTTGAACTCACTAAGAAGGAACTGATTATCCTACCTTGAGAAAGCACGTAAGAAAACAATTCACACATCGGGACCTGACAAGAATATATTAAAGAAGGCTGGTAATAAATATATAAGCTTTTACGGACCTTCGCCGCAAATGTATAATGCAGTAGTGGCCATATATGGGAATGGGTTACGTACGACGAATGAAGACACGATTTGTCATTCTGATTTTATAGCCGTTACACTAACGTTACTGTACGTTTTAGGGACAGGTAAGACAAACACTAAATAAAATGCCGATTCAATCTTACAGCCCACTGTATATATTATGTACTAGCTTTTGCCAGCGGCTTCGCACGCGTGGAGCTCCGCAATTATTCCACAGGAACGTATTACCCGGATAAAAAGTGAAAATGCGGGTTATAAACTATCTATGTGCCAAATTTCCTCCAAAACCGTTTGGCCGTTTTTGCGTGATTGAGTCAAAAGTGAAAATACCAGGAATAGCACAAAAAACGAAAACACCACAAACAGTATATCAGGTAAAGTTATAAAATAAGATATAGCGACTATAGAGCCCATTATTCATAAATTTGTGTTGATTATGACATAAATAACTGTAGGTGTGTTTATAGCAAACCAATTTTAACGACTCAAAGTCCATAAAATATCAATAAATTTTGCGACATTTTTGGTATCGGTTCTACTAACGGTCACGATAGAGGTAGAGTTTGCTGATAGACTTTATAATTTAAGGATTATTGTAAAGCAAAACTAGCACGAACTGAAATATGTAAACTTAGCTACTTCCTCAATTTACACATTATTTCCTCTCTCCATGCGAAGGAGATTAAAAAATCCATAACATTTGTAATTTCCATGCGGATGAAACATGTGGATTATTGCCAGTAAATATTATATTTTGTTCTGGAGCTAATGCGTTGGGCAAGGATAAAAGTCTTCCTTGATGACGACATAAAGTGGGGCCCTAATGAGAGGTCCATTGATGGGTTTCGTTTTTACTGCGACCAAGAATATTGTGTGGTCTTCATTATTACGATGGGTAAGTAAACATTCTCCATGCATGTAATCTTGCATAGTCATCTTTAAGTTTTTGAGTTAACAACGAAAGTGATGGTAGGTTCAGACATATATGTGAACAGTAATTTGTAAACCGGTTGTTGGGTCTACTTCAGTAATTTTTTAAGAGTATTCAACAAAGTCCTATTTAAAAGTGACAGCATTAAGGTAGGCAGATAATGTATTGGTATTTGCATTTGTTCACCGGTTTTTTTTTTTTTATTTTTTTTTTTATTGTTTATGCAGATAACGTTTGTATTACTTTGAATGTTAGAGAATTTATTTAAATACATAGTTGTGATTACCTATAATGTAGATAGTGTGTTTCTTTTTCTTCCCTCTTCCTTTCTTTGTTTTGTCTTCTTTAGGTACCTACATTATCTGGATACTTTTCAGTATTATTCATTTGTCTTGTGGTAGTGCTCTCTTGCCCTGTTCAGTTCTAAATGAACTTCACATCTTGCATGAGATGATACTGTCTTAGTCTGGATACCAGACTTTACCTACTTCGAAAGTTATGCTTATCCGAAGTTATATTACTCGTTTAGATTTTTGA
This sequence comes from Polymixis lichenea, assembly GCA_949091785.1. Lineage (NCBI taxonomy): Eukaryota > Metazoa > Arthropoda > Insecta > Lepidoptera > Noctuidae > Polymixis > Polymixis lichenea. The sequence goes on along the minus strand of OX420938.1, from coordinate 9,236,222 downwards.
TTTAACTCAGGCAGCATACCAACTCATTTCTTCTGCTGGTCCTCAAGCCACTTAGAGGCAAGACTCCTAAAAGCCGAACCAGCCTACCATTGTGCAAACTGCCTTAAGTTATTTTGGATGTATTTGCATCACAATATTCACAATGCAACGTTCCTGTTATTTCAAAAGTGAAATTATTAGGCTTATTGGTCGATTCGCACGAATTTGCTTGCCCGAATTGGGCGAATCGACACCTTTAAGTAATATATTATTTTCTATAGGCGGCTCGCACTAAGTTAATTTATGTTTGGGCCAATTGACAACTCCTGAAATAATACGTATTAGGCAATTGAAATGTATACACTTTATTGCATGTAGGGACTTGCTGTGTCTCATTTCCTAACTTAATTGCGTACCTTTTTCGACTAATAAGCTTAATATTGTCGTCTGTCAAATCTCCAAAGGAATATATAATGGAGGATAAATAATCAAGGGAATCGAGCCTGGATATGATAAATATACAATGTATATAATGTAAATGCTAACGTCACTAGATAATTACATAGCAGTGTGTATAGGTGAGTCGAATCGAACCTATTTCTCTGAGTGGATGCCGAGTGCGAATACCTACTACTGAAGAGCAAAACAACGTGCGTTTTACGACGTGGTATAATAATACAAAAGGCAGCACTCGTTCAGTGTGAACAATAGACAGGTAGAGTACCAACCGCACGAGAATATTGCACGTTGCGGTCACCTCGGTTATCAAGCAACATACGCACAAAAAAATAATAAAAAGACGACCGTGAATTCCACAAAAAGTTGAAGGGAATGCTCACGCCGATTACTACTACGGCTACAGGAGAAACTAAAAGAATTTGTCTGGTTTGAAGACAGTCAGTGGCGCACAACCACAGGAGAAAGATTCTTAATCAAGTTGCAGGAAAAATAAATAATTATTAAATTCTCAAACAGTCAGTTAAATTATCATCAGGTGTAAAAATATGTTTTTGCTCATCAAAATTTGTAGCAGAATTAATTTAGCCATTAAAATCATTAATAATTTGGTAGAGCAAACTAAATTTGCATATTTGAGAGATTTAAAAGAAATATATGGTTATAGTAATCTAACTATCTATAATAACTGTGCTACAGGTCCCGTCAAGTTGACTTAAACAGGATACTACAAAAGAGTCATTAATATTCGCCACTAAGTAATACATAGTATGCGAAACAGTTAGATAACAGTATTAGGACGACAAAATTGGATTATAAGAAAATTATGTTAATTCTAAGAACAAGTTTCTTTGCGGAAATCTCCAAAGGAATTCATATTCTGTCACGCGAGGCTTAAGATATGTGCAGTATCAGCAAAAAAAAAAATCAAAAGTAATTTATTCAAACTAGGCTGAGAGTCAGCACTTTCTGAACGTCAAAATTACATAAGACAGTCCCCCCAAAAAGCCCGCCCTTCACCACTTCCTAGTGCTTTAGCTGGGAAGAAGAAGTGGCGCAACAAACTCCCCAGCAGCACAGCTGTCTGTTATGTTGGAAGAACTTGATTCTATACAATGATGCACTGCTTGCCAATCACGGCTCATTCTGAGCTCGCTTACGTATTCAAAGACAGTAGAGACGTATACCGATTACCGTGTAGTTCCTAACAATCCTAACAATGTAAGAAATATGAAATCTATGACGATTGTTTAAACTTCAATTCCTCTTACTCAATCAATGTACCGGAAGGGAACGTGCGAGGCGCAAGCATTTAAAGAAACAAACTTATGCACACTCACTATGATTAACTGAAGTTAAGCACGCTCCACATGAATTTCTTAACAAGGGGGAAAATCCAAATTACTTTTTCTTAGTTCTAAACTTGTAGTGTGCCCTCGTAAAACGTAAAGTTCCTTTTGTCACGAAAAATGTTTGGGTGTATCCTTTAATAACCCATAAACGAAGTTCGAAAACAACATAATAACAGAGCTTAGGAAGAAGGCGAAACGCAACGTATAGCTAAGTTTCCTGGGTAACATTAAATAGCATACAAAATTAACCCTTCAATTTTATGTGTTCGTAAATCAACAGCCAATAATTGCGACAAGGAAGTTTAGAGCCGGACTGACTGGATAATTTACTGCAAATATTTCCTATATATTGTGAGTGGTTGAAAAATTGATCCCGGATGTGTAAAGGTGAGGTTGGTGTCAGCGGTCTCTTTTAAGCAGCATCGGTGACACCAGTTGAGCGCGCCGACATGCGCTTGCGCGCGCGCAACAGCTCCTACTTCCCATGCGCGAGTGAACTTGCGCGACGTGTAGTGGTCGATGACCGGGCACGCGCGCCCTCGCGCTACGATCCAAGTCAATGGGCACAGCATCTATGACGTCTCTCTTTATAATGCACTGATATCGAATCTTTATAGATAAAGTAAGTAATCTATTTTTCAATGGTCATGCCCAGTAAAATTGCCGTCTGTATAATCATGGTCATAATACTAACCTTTTGGAACCTTATCATTGATTGGAAGCAAGTCCAGATTAGAGTCACGTATTGCTTCGTCATTTTGGTCATAGAGGTAATATTGTTTGTTTCATGATTTGGCTCTTTCATATCTACCTACTTAGTTATTATCAAGGTAAGTACCTATTTACGCGTGTGTTATTAGCTGCTTCAATCAGTTTGACAATTTTTGGATGATCTTTGATCAGTATAGTTGGGTAACTATTGGACATGAACTTTTCTATGTCAAAGTTGAACCGTTAAGTAGTGCCATTCACGCGCGGATGGCTTCACGATTTTGCCAAACTCAACAATGGAAATTGTAGTTATCACAGATATTATATACTTTATTAATACTTTCTTTCTACGAAACGAGATCCAAGTTTTATAGTTAATGGATATTGAAATGCGTACAAAAAGTCATCGAATCCATTTTTTGTTGATTTATATTACAGCCATTATCTTCGGCAGATTGCTGTGTCTTTTATGCTTCGATTGATCTTGTTATACGAATTTTAAATTGATGAGATTTGTACTTAATCTGTTTTACTTTCTCTGGTTAACAAAAATTCAAACAAGCTGGAACGTTAAATAAAATGTTGAAACATTCTTCAAAAACATTTTGCACGATGTCTGACTTATATTAATGCTCATTATTGACTGTAAAAGTCAATTTTCGAAAAAGTGGTTTTATTTCCTGTCCAGTCAGGTAAAATAAACACAAATATAAACAATTACTGGAATATCCTGCTATTCCAGTAATTGTTTATATTTGTGTTTATTTTATTGGAACACTGCCAACATTCACAGATTTCTCCCGACCTATCAGTTCACCTCTGTTTCATCAGGATTTACATCCAACAGTGAAGCTATTTGAACTTTCCCCTTATTGCTTAATTGGAAACTATTACCAATATATGCATACAGTTGCATGTTAAGTTAGTGGTTATCATTATTATTTATCGTAAGTAATTAATATGTTACCAAGACTTTCTCCTTCAAATTAAAGCTAGCAATTTTAAAAAAAATCCTTGTGTAGCAATAGAACGTTTATAAATAAGAGATGACGAAGTTTGAAATAGAATGAAGATGACTTTATTGGTTTGCAATATTGGCATTTCCCCGGGGGGCGCACCCTCCCGGGCTCCGTCTAGACTACTGAGTGGGATCAACTTATTTTAAACATCTGCAAATAGAACGAGCTCTTGTAAACAAGTTTTCTTCAATAGCATGGAAATCTTGTTAGCTTTCACCGTCTTCAAGGGCGAAAACAATATCGAAGAAGCGAAACTTGCGAAAAATAAGCCATAAAGTAATGCGAGACTAATGGGCTGTTATAAGAATAACGAAGTAAACAAAGTACGATCGGTTACGGTCAGATATAGGGAATTCAATATGTGAGTAATCGTTGGAGTAATCGTACAGGCGACGTGAAGGTGTGAGTGAGAGCGAGACAAAAAGCGGTACATTTTTGTGTAGGTACCTATTATGTCTTTGAGTAGCTACGCATTTCATAACTTTATAGCATTTTATATCATTGGTTGTAGGGTAATATTACATTTTACGTACTGTTTATAATAATTATAATAAAATACCGAAGGAAAGAGAGCACGGGGCCGGTCGCCAACACGATGGTCTGACCAAATAAAGGAAGCTACCTCCTCCAGCAAATTTTAACTTTGTGGTGATGGCAACTTCAGACCGGAGTCGATGGAGGCAGATTCTCCGCCTAAAGGCGTCCAGTGACCACGATCCTCAGTAATGAGGGACCGATTAATAAGAATAATAATTATTTTACATTGTTACTTGTAAATCAAGCCAGGATAATTTAAGTAGATTTGTCTACTTAAATTATCCTGGCTTGATTTTCGTACGTTGTTTTCGGGTGACCTCTGAAAATCAGCGCTGTGCTGTGCTGTGTTCAGCACAGCATCATGCTAAGTGGAAGCCTTCTTGTCACAGTCACAGCGTGCAGCTGCCGACTATTTATGTTCTACAGGATACGGTACATTTTTAACCAGTGCAAAAACTGTAACCATGAATTCAGCATATCATTCAGAAATTTTTCGTCGGTTATACAAAAAAAGAATCAGCATTACCTACATAGAAAAACGCAAACCTACGCGGTCAAAATGTATGGAACAGCAGATTCTTTTTGTATAACCGATGAAAAATGCCTGCACTGGGGGTCTATAATGATATGCTGAATTCATTGTTACAGTTTGCGCACTGGTTAAAAACTTATCCTGTATATGCCTATGTATCTGTGTTGTTATCATGTTTTTTTTTAAATGTTATGTCATCTTTTTATATGCACGTGTTTCTGTGACAAAATAAATCTATTTTTCTTTCTTTCTAATTTGATACCTAATTGATCGTGTACGAGTCGATGGGGCGTGTAGGTAATATGTAACAAAATGCTAGCCACTCGGCCAGTTTTTCATAGATGCCTCGCGTGCTCTGCACTGGAGCAGGTCATATTTTGCATTCGTAATTGTTGTGAACTCTAGATTTAGATCAGTAACAGTACCAAAAACCAATGAGAATAAATATTCGTACTATTTGCTGACCCGGAAGATTTTTATGACGACTATTTAAGAAATTAAAAAAACAACTTTAAGAGTATATAAGCATCAGGCAAATTGTACAAAATGCAAATGCAATAATTAACATGTCAGCAACAATACTCAGTAAGAGAAATCACGATATATGGTCATAACTTTTTAATTACTCGAGAACACATACAAATTATTTGACGAGAAAGTGCAAAGTAATTGTACGATCTATTTAATTTTACGTGACGCCGGCGCCGCCGCCGTTCGTGAGTGGAGATAGAAACATTTTAATAACGTTTCTTCTCACCCCTATAGATTGCGGTTGAAAACCTAATCTTCTATCCCCGGTCCGTGCGCCGATCTGATGCGAGTCTATAATTGGGTATTAGCGTTAATACCTCTATATTACGAACCTCCCATATTTTATACAATATTCTAGGGTATCTTGATAATAACATCGCTTAGTTTATTCATAGGACATAAACTTGGTAATTAATGTGCGTACGATACATTTGTGTTAATACGTAGTTACACAAACTGTTTAGCTTTGCGTATGTGTGAGCCAGCTGGGGAATCAGGTTCGTTAATGGTGTCCGTAGGTGATGAACTGGCAACCTGTACTACCGCTACTTGAACTATTGTGAAATATTATACTTGGGGCCTACTCCCTAAGCACATACTCCCTAGTTTCGGCCGAAGTTACAGACGTTTCCTACTCCGTATCACTTACGGACATAAAATTAGTCCGGGTTCCGAAAAAAAAATTAACGACTGCACGATTTGACAGCTCTCCTTACTCCCGATGTGTTTTTGCCCGTTCGAAAAAGTTAATTCATTGGGAGTAGGGTTCACTATTAAGTATCGAACTATTTTCGGACGGGCCCGTATTTTGGTTGACGGACTTAGAGAGTAGGCCCTCGTGGTCGAGCTAACAAAAACTACCTATGGATATGAGTGAGAAAAGCTCTAATATTTACATTTTATACTGTATGTATCTATAACTATCTTGATATACATAACCACGAGGATTTGAACTTGACATAATCAAAATATTAACGAGGACGAAACTAGTTTCAATTAATTTGTGAGTGGACCGCGTAGGGTAGGGTGTATCAATTGTTGTATGCGGCCGCGTGCCCAGCACCGGATTACAAATATTATAGAAACGCCGTAATTCGGACAGTGATTTATAGAGCGGGGGTGTGCCACCCTCCGAGGGGCAGCGGCCACCGCGATCGCAAACAACATTGATTTCTGGAAACGAGACAAGTTTGAGTCGTGTCAGCGAAGTTCACGAACATTATGTAACATGAGACACCGAATCTTTTCCTTGCCATCACTGATTGCTGATTTCCCAGATGTACTGCGCTAACTCGAACAAACTTGTTCCAGTTTGGAAGTCATAATGTGTGATATTCATCCGATTTTCCACCTACATACCTACAAACATGTTACACTTTCAAAGTGCCCATATAAAGTATATAACACGGAGAAGCCCATACATTACACGTCCACTTGTTTTATGGTGATCGCGATAAGAACCGGTCAAAAGTATTTCTTTAATAGCAAGTACAAATGTCAGTGGTATTTCTCTTTGAAGTCACGAAAGACTGCGAGTTCTGTTCATCCATAACAATAACGGTTTAGCGCCGCACTGCGCCTGAGCAACTGCTAATTTTTTGCCTTGTTCTTTGTTAGAAGTAACTGTGTTAATTAATTACAATTATCCTGATTAGAGTTATTAGTGATGGAGGTAAGGGGGTCGTGTATCATGTGTCAGTGGTTGTTGCTCGTGGTTGCGGGCCGACAACCGCGACAACTTTTTGTGCGTCTGCGCTGACACCGCCTGTCATCTGTGTAATGGTTACTTAATTGAATTAAACACTCATGTGGCAAAAAAAGTAATAGATGTATGAATAAACATTTTAGGCGCAGTTTTTTTCCTATTTACAGTTAATTAGTGAGCTAGTTTTTTGAGGGAGTTAATCAATTTTTAGAGTTCCGTGCATGTTAGGCATTCAATCACTCACGGTTTGTACGAATGATTTATCAGAAGCCTATTCTACTTTTGGTATAAAAGGCGTAACGTAATTAAATTAAATTCGCAATCAAAACATTTAAGTGGGTTTGTTTATTGGTTTGTACGCTCAGAATGATAACGGAATTTTAACCTGGTTCTAATTTTCTGACCGAATATAAAGAGTACGGAAAATTTTTACTCCTTCGATAGATTTTTTTATAAATACATCGGATACTAATTTAATTAAGAATCTAAGAAAGTAACAATATTACTCGCTCTCAAATAAACATAATCTTAGAAACTTGCAAACAATTTAATGTGCAGTCCCAACAAACAAAGTCAGTTGACAAGACAATAGATAAATGTGAAGAGGATTCCAACTTACAATTCGAATAGTCTTTTGACCAAACACTGTAATTGGACAAATACCCACATTTGCCTACGAAAAACTTTTTGCTACAATCGTAGTTTAGTCGTAGAGGCTGCAGTAGATTCTAGATAAGTATTTAAGTTTTCCCAAATTAATGTTTGGTACTTAAATGTCGTTTACTGCAGACTATAACTATACAAGTAATGTGTTTCTAAATAACACACTTGTATATACTAAAGCCCTGATGGACTTTCCAAAGCTAGTATAAGTGCATGCCTAGGGGCATTATGCTGTACTTATATGGATCGATAGGGCGCAGGTTATAGGCACTGCGACCTAGCCATCGACGGCAGTAAGCAACACGCAACGGTACCGATGACCAGAGGCCTTATTCATGCATTTCTACATTTATTGCGTAGGCTTCCATGTGTTGTATGGGCAAAATGTGTTTTCCTGCGGTCGCGGGCGGAGGGCATGATTATTCAACACTATAACTTTGAACTTTTATACTTAAAAGACATAAATGGGGGCTTTGTTTGTCTCGACATTCTGTCTTATTATTAGCCACTTTAATTTTTTTATTTTTTTATTACTAAATGGGCCTGCGCTTGACCTTGATCACGCCTGACGGAAAGCGATTGATCGAGCGTGCCCAGAAATGCCTGTTCACTCTTGTTTTGAAGGAAGTTAAAGTTAAAGTTAAATTTGGAAGGGAACACAGACTCAGGCAGAGAGTTCCACACTTTGGCTGTGCGCATAATAAATGTAGAGGAGTAGCGTTGAGTACCAACGACTGGTCGGGATATCAACCAAGTGCGGATCCTGCAGTGCATCTGGTAGTCCGGTAATAAAAGTGCGATGGTGGGATCAGGTCGTGGAGCTCCTGCGCACACTCTCCGAAGTACAGTATTAGAAGACCGATAGGCAAGCAACATTACGCCGATGAGCTTGAATCCAATTTAATATTATCTAACACCTTTGTGATATACAGGTTTGCACAACATAATTCGCGCTTATTTTCTGTCCATCTCAATCAATCAACCTAGCCTTTTCCCAACTATGTTGGAGTCAGCTTCCAGCCTAACTGGATGCCGCTGAACACCCGTATTTTACATGGAGCGACTGCCTATCTCCTCTCTGACCTCCGCAATCCAGTGACTGGGTAATACGACTTGGTAAGACTGGTTGTCAGACTTTCAGGCTTCTGGCTACCCGTAACGACTGTCAAAGATGTATAAAAAATAAATAGATAAAAAAATATAAAAAACAAGCTTTAAAAACTAAACTAAAAAAGCAGAAAATAATTTCAAAAAAGTGCTTGATGCTAATTGATAATAAAATACCTCAAAAAGCACCTAAAGCTTTTTTGGTTTGGTTTTTAAAGCTTGTTTTTCAAATTTTTGAATCTATTATTTATTTTAATTTTTTTAGTTCAGCTAACTACAAAAGCGTGATTTTTCAGTTTTTTTTTTTAACATAATGAAACAAATTTATGAAATTATTCGTCGGTCCTCGATGATAGAGATGCGCAAAATGTGTCAGCTAAAAGAAATGAATGAAGTATATCTTTTCCCTTAGCGAAGTAGTCCACTCATTTCCTTCAGTACTTCATTTAGTTCAGCAAATCAGAACGAGTCCCTATCGTAGGATAACGATAGTGATTGACAATTTACGACAAATGATGCACTTTTCTAGTTCAGTTTTACACCTAAGTCGATTTTTCTTCATACTTTATACAGGCTTAGGACTGTCAACCTAGAAATATGAATTTAAGCAAAACTATTTTTATTAAGTAAGAAGTCTGTTTTGTTTTTTTTTTAACTGATAGTTAGAAATTAATGAAATATTGTCTAGGCTGGCGTATCTAAAATTGAAATAGCGAAAAGAAAGACTGAACTAAGTGTAGTAGAGACACATTTGAATGACTACTGATTGAATGATAAGTGTATTTTGTGATATGAAGTAGTTCATTTCCTTCAATCGTTCGCGAACTACCCATGTCTACTCGATAAGTCTACAAAGTTTAAATGAAATCTGACCGTTTGAAGTGGGTCAAAATCAAGTCCAAAGGAGTCGGTTACAAACAAACATACAAACATACAGGTGAAGCTAATAAAAAGCGTGTAAAAACAGCCGGGACCAACGGCATACATAACGTGATTTCCGAGGTACGGAAGAGTTTTGATATGTTATGGATGGTCTTCAATCTACGAACCGACTGCGGCAAGCGTATGGTATCTGTCCGTCTACTTAATTAAATCTTAAATTAATTGATTCATTCGTTGACAGACAACGCACAGCCTAAACCGCTTCATCTAGGCATGGTTTGCACACACGTTCTTTATGTAGCGAAAGTGAGCAATAAAGAAGTTTCTTTGAAAATTGACTCCCTAAAGGAACCCCTTTTGAAGTTCGTAATTTTTGCCTGTAGGGAGTCACGTTGAGCACATGTCTTTTAGGTATATAAATTTATAGATTGCAAGATTGTCGTTGTAATGATAGGTGTATCATCTCAGGAGTGCGGTTGCAAGAATTAAACGAATAGAACTTATATGACCGCAAAATAATTATAAAAGTATTTATACCTCATATTTACACAGAAGGCTAGTCCTTAAACTTTACAGCTTAACCGCACTCCAGGGTTGTTGTGTTCTGCACGTGATGATAACAATTCCATTAGCAAATATACCCTTGGGCTGGATTCATGAAGGATCTGCGTACGTATTAGGCAAAATGCTTGGGGTCACAATTAGTGCTAATTGTTTTACCGTAGGAGTCTGTAACCTCTACACGTCATGTATCTATGTATGTAGGTATGTGATTTGATGTTGTTAAACCATCATGTTTATAACAGCACTTAAAATGTATTAACTATCTCTTGAAACTTAGTCGTGCGTCGTAATGACGGTTATACTTAACTTAAAAATAGCTCTCTCTAGAGTAATTTTTATTTAAATAATAATATAATCGTTGAACAGTTCTACCTAGGTCTAAAAAGGCATTTTAGAAGGCAAAAAGAAGAGATAAGAAATTAGGACGAAATTAAACTTGAGAATCTCCTCATTATTGAAGTCGGTTGAAAATGTAAAATGATTTAAATAATTCAGGGTTGATTTTTCAATAGACAGATAACTTTTAACTGAAGAATAAATATTGAGGGTTGACAACCTTTATATAGAAACTATGTCAAGCTGTCAGATTTATTCTTCCGATAAAAGATACTATTGAAAAATCAACCCTGAATTATTTAAATCACTTTAAATTTTTAATCTACTTCAATAATGAGGAGATTCTCAATTCATCTGGTTATAATAGGTAGATATGTTCCGCGATATCACCGACAATTATGGATCGATTTCTAAAATTCTTTTTTGAAATGAAAACTTCTGCGCGTTGGGCATATTTTGAGATGGGAAAAAGCAATTGAACTCGAGACACAGTTACTGACACCTCTGTATATAAGTTAGTTTTAGTTGAGCTTGATCAGTATAAACTACATGTAATAAAAGATTTAAAAAAATTGACTCATTTTGTTTTATTTTTTACAAAAAAAAAGTAAAATCAGGTAATATCTTTGTTGATCATGCTAAATCAACACACAAATAATTCTTCAAGTTTTCACTTCTGTCGGCACTCCCTGAGTGCCACCGTTTCTTTTTTCATGAATATGGTGTGCCTCCCCTGGTATGGTCCCACATCAAAGGGTCCCACATTAATTTTATTAACTTTGCTCGGGTAGTTTTTGGGTTAGCTTCGATAGTACGTTTTTAACGCACTTTGTATATCTTGTTGATGTTTTATAATACTTCCTGTCACTGCGTATTACATAGCAAGTAGTGGTAAAAGAATTGCCGTGGAGTAAGTACGTACCATAGCTAAAAAGTGAAAAACAAAAAAAAACAAAGGCAAATATCCGACTTCTGAAATTTAAATTATTTTTTACTTTTACGGTTGTTTTTTTTAAAGATTTTTTATATGATGACGCGCACTCTTAGCTCACCGAGCTGTCTCTCTCAGATATGTAAATCCGTCTCACCCATTTTCTAATATTCTCTACGACATAGTGTTTGTCTCATTAATACTAATAAAATATTCATAAAGGTTGCATCTACTAAGCAGGCTAAGATCGATACAGTACTTAGGTAGTAGGTAGTAACTACCTAAGTGTTTTCTAAATAACTACAGATACAGATACCGTCATAGACAGTTAGATGGCTTTAGACATGCGAGAGATTCGCAGTCACCCGTAGATGTTTTTATTTGTTCGTCGTAGGTACTTACTAGATTTCATAGTACACAGACGTTTGGGCATTAGTACCTGGGTATCTATTTGCACTATGTAGGTAAATAAAAGTGAGTCTTATGCATTTATTTTACTGTTTACTTTCTTGTATTGATCAAGCAATTATCGGATGGCGTTTTCGTGTTCTCATGCGTTTTCTCTGGTAGAAAATTGAGAAACGAAATAGGTATTTGTGTTATCGAATTTCATGGGATTATATTTCCATGTTGACATTATACCTACTTGTTTTGACAATACACATGCATTCATCAATGTTGTTCAATAATTAATAGTCACCTGTACGTACTGATTTTAGATATCCGGGATTAAAAGTACCATATGTGTTAAATCCAGGTTATAGAAATACATTTTCGGCATCAGAATCCGGTTTTCTACAAAGAAATTCCTAGTGGGAAAACCCATAACACCCGATCCAAAAATCGAACTCAGGACCTTATCATACTAGCCCAAAGCGGCAGTCTCGCGTGTGTCAAAGACAATATTAAAATACACTTCAAGTCTTCTTTTACTATATCCACATTGGTATTATGCGACAAGCAATTTAATGGGTCGTTAATACGAAGCTATAAACTGCAATAGTGTTTTCAGTCGGCTATGTACCGTTTAAACTGAGTAGGTAGGTAATTAGGTATCCTTAGGGCAAGCTTATCCCATTCTCAAAAGCTATCAATCATCATCATCTGCCTAGCTTTTCCCAACTATATTGGGGTCGGAATCCAGTCTAACCGGAAGCAGCTGAATACCAGTATTTTTCGTGGAGCAACTGCCTATCTGATCTCCACCACCCAGGTACTGGGTAACACGATATCCCTTGGTAAGACTGGTTTGCAGACTTGCGGGCTTCTGACGACCCGTAATGACTGTCAAAGATCCACGAATGACAGCCGGGACCAACGGCTTAACGTGCTTTCCGAGGCACGGCGGGGTAATATTTAAAGGTGGTCACCCATCCACGGACCAACGTGTGCGGCTGGTATTATTTAGCCACTAGCCCCTTTCTCAAAAGCTAACAATGTAACTTTAAATACCGTAACAATGTAATATGGCGCAGTGGTAACGACTGCGACGAGTTGTAGGTGAAGGTTCACCCCGACCGGTACTTTACTGTGTAAATTATTTCATCACCACTGCTATCAAAACGGTGATCTCAGAACCGAAAATTCAAAGACATGTGACATCTACGTACCAACCTTCACTGGGCCCACGTGGTGGATTACCTACGACCCACTCCCTCTTGCAGAGAGGTGGCTTGTGTTCCAGCAGACGAAACATTATAGGCAGATTATGTATTCTAATATGTATTGGTAGGTACTAGACACAAGAACAATATACTCGTAATATTTTTTAAAGGAACCATAAAGTTAGATCATTCTATAAATTGCCTGTACAGGCATATTCACGCCCAATTTTTGACTTAACTTATGTAGGTAAGTTAAGTCAAAAATTGGGAGACTCGTAGAAAATAAATAATAAAGACAAGTAGAAATAATCAATGTTTGATTTCTTACTCTCTCTAGTATTGGATGCCGTACAAGTTTTTTTTTTTTTTTTTTAATGTTACAGTTAGGTGTATCCGGCCTTGCACCTGAATCAGTCTTTAACACTTCTAATCCATAATTCATCATCATAATTTCAGCCTAAAGACGGCCTCCCCCAGACTTATCTTCTAAATAATTCTTGCTAATCTATTTAAAAAAAGTTAATCTACTCTCAAACATGATATAAACTGTACATGAGCTTCAACAACTTTAATATTGCTCGACAGGACGGATTAGTATAATGTTACAAGATAAAATCTACACCAGTTTAAATTATTAACATGATGAGGACACATGAGTTTATTCAGGAATAAGCAGCGACTAAACTAATATCAACTCAGACTAAAACGTGGGGGTTTTGTCTGAGTTGATATTAATTTAGTCTATTTACAGTCCACCTAATTATGTCGTCCTGTTAGGTTAAGGCACGCTCAGTTTCTTGTCGCACAATTAAGTCGTATTGGTAGGTACATATATCAAAAAATTAATGCGTTACCTACCATGATAAAACAACCGTAAAACAGAGCAAAAAAATATTTGCGTCGCATAATTCTCAATATTTCACAAAACATATATCTACTTAATGCCAATTTTCCCCGACTTACTTTATAATTTACTAGGTTAGATGAGTATTAATTCCAAGTTTATTAACTCAAGGAATATTTAGCTCGAATTTCCAAACCGCCCCTATATTACCTACAAAGGGAAGCTGTATGCAAAATTTCACGTTCCTAGTACCAATAGTTTCGGCTGTGCGTTGATATGTCAATCAGTCAGTTTCTCCTTAAATAAAAATAGATAGATAATAAAGGGGAATTCAATCCACTAACTACTTTTTGATATAATTAAAACTGCAAAATTATTTTTATTCCGGTGGTCATTCGATTCAACTAACATCAAACGTATCGTTACTTTAAACCTTATTTATTACCGCGATGTGCTATTGTCAAATGTATAAAAATTTGCTTCGTACCGCGCCTTGAATAGGAACTCTCAGGTAGCTTGTCTGCATTGCTGGACAAGCCATGCAAAGCAAGCCTAGCGTACCTCTCGTCTTGCCATTTTCTCTGACTCATTTGTGGGTAAAGCCGGGGAAATGAATTGTTATACTAACGACTACTTACTTAAAATCGTTCGTATATTCAAGTCATTCATTGACAGTTGCATAAAATGGCTATTACACAACAAAAAATGATTTTCCTGACAGTACAGAAAGAGATTCAACTCTGCTGAAAGCGAAAAAGAAAACGGCCAATGGTCTGCTAATCAATGCAACACTACAAAGTAAGGGCCAAAGTCGAGGTTTAAGGTAGAAGATAAAAATATCGGCAAAAATATTTTCAATCAATCTGCACTTAACAGTAGATATTATCGTAATCAGCCTATAACGTTCCCACTGCTGAGACAGGCCTCCTCTCGCTGAGAGGGAATGGGCCGTAATCCACCACGCGGACCCAGTGCGGATTGGTAGATGTCACATGTCTTCGAAATTTTTAGTTCTAAGACATGCCGGTTTCCTGATGTTTTCCTTCACCGTTTTGAGAGCAGTAGCGTAGAAATAATTTACACAAAGTAACGCGCCTCTCTGGGTTCGAACCTACGACCTACAACTCGTAAGTCGCGGCCATTACCACTTGGCCACCACTGTTCGGCAGTTGATACCGAGGCCCTAGTGTGAGTTGCTTTTAACTGTCTCGATCTAACGCATCGAGCGCGATCGGCGCTCCGATTAGCCCTGGATTGGTGAGGGACCAATCGGAGCGCCGATCGCGCTCGATGCGTTAGATCGAAATGGTTAAAAGAAACTCACACTAGGGCCACTGATCACCACAACCTAGTTACTGGGTCATGGAGTTTTCCCAACTTCGTTCGGGTATGCTTCCAGTCTAACCGGATGCAGCTGAATAATTACCAGTATTTTACATGGAGCGATTGCCTATCTGACGTCCACAACCGAGTTACTGAGTAACACCATACTTACCCCTTGGTAAGACTGGTTGGTAGACTTTTTGGACTTCTGACTCATTAAGCATCTGAAGTCATTCGTAGATATTTGACAATTTTCTACGAATGACTTCTGAGGCACAGGGCAAACTTCTTATGAGGCACAGGGAAAGTAAAAAGTTCAGCATCCCTATCCGAGTTCTGACGTCGAACATTGGACGAACTCGGTAAGATATGTAATTTCTATTTTATGCAGCATGATGACGAAGTATTTTTATCAATTATGACGTAGATTTTAGATGTGCTAGCTTATAACACCTCATAGGATTTATCCGATCGAACGATAAGTAATTATTGAGTCAATTAATTTTATTGGCTGGATTATTAAGTGATTTTGTATAAGCACCGACCATTTAAAACTTAATTTATCGAAATTGGAATCGATTTGAAATCAGGTTCATTGTACCTAAGCGAAAAGGTTTGTGGAGATCAGTATCTATTAATATGATTAACTTATAAGACGGTTCAGAGAAATCTATTTATACGCATAAAGGATTGAATGATTGAACAGAATACAATGATAGATTGCATTATTCATCGTCGCTGAAGTCAAATCGGCTGCATTTAGAATTGAAATCATGGAATATTAAGGTGCATACACACGTAGCTTGGCACTGCTTGCGGTTCCGTCATTATCATTATCTAATAAGTAAGTATTATTAGTGTTCCATATACAGGGTAAGTTTTTATCTAGTGCATACCTAAACTGTAACCATGAATTCAGCATATCATTGTAGACCCCCAGCGCAGATTTTTTTTGTCGGTTATAAGTACAAAAAAAATCAGTTGTCCCATACATTTTGAACGCGTAGGTTTTACACTCTTATATGAAACAGCTGTTTTTGAATGATATGCTGAATTCATGGTTACAGTTTGCGCACTGGATAAAAGCTTACCCTGTATATCTCTATATAAAAGTAGAAAATCTTTACTTAAAATAAAAATTACTAATACAAGTTACATTTCCAGTATATGCTGATCTCGCATTATATAGGATTTCCGTACAGTGCGAAATCAGCGTAAACTGGAAATGTATAGCTTGATGTGTAGCCGTGCGTACCTACTAATTTATAAAGAGGTTCTTTGTAAGTTTCTGTGTAGGGGTAACGTAATAAAATGTAATAAAATTACAGTCGTGAAAAAGCACAACTGTTATTCTAGACACAAATTGTCGGTTTATTTTAAATACCTAACTATGTATAGGAACAACAATAATACCAACAATTTAACAAGAAGAACATTGACTAATGCACCTATTCTCAAAATATATAATCAACATCGAAATATTTAATCCCATGAAATTCGATAACACAAATACCTATTTCGTTTCCCAATTTTCTACTATAGAAAACGCATGAGAACACGAAAAAGCCATCCGATAATTGCTTGATCAATACAAGAAAGTAAACAGTAAAATAAATGCATGTCAGACTCACTTTTATTTACCTACTTAATGCAAATAGATACCCAGGTACCAATATACAATCGTTTGTGTACTATGAAACCTAGTAAGTACCTACGACTAACAAATAAAAACATCTACGGGTGACGGCCAAGTATATCTAAAGCCATGTAACCGACTCTGACGCTATCTGTATAGTTATCGAAAATTGGCTAAGGTTCAAAAAAACCAATTTAAATCATTGGAAAAAAACATTCTATTATGCAACTATAATTGGTTTAGGTCGTTGACTCGAAGACGCGGCGATACACATATGACATGATACCTATGGATATATTCCTTTATTTATTTTTTTCGCAATCACTTTCTCACTAGCTTTTTATGCGAGAGCACGAGGTGGTTTGTATTGCTTAACTAATGTGTTTTGTTGCGCATGAGTAGTGGACAGGAGGGTAAAAAAGGAATCTAATTAATTAAAAAAATGTGGAACATAAAGACACGTTCCCATTAATTAAATTACAACAGGTGAGTTATTTAAACGCTTGATAAACATCATAAACAACAAGGAAAGGCTGTCTTTACAAATGATATGACAACTTTTTTCATGATTTATGTATCTAACTAGCTGTTTCGGAATGTAATTAACTTGCGGATGCTAAGAATTATGCAAATCAACACATCCAATCAACATTTTTATTGTTTCCATTTACTAAAAACCATATTAGTGTGAAACTAGGAATTCCAGTTAGTGCAAATGGAACAACTGGGGAGCAATAAAGTTTATGATCCTCTTTATGTTTATGTTTTGGCTGAGGTTTCATTGCATCGACAAGGAGAGTCGCAATAAAAACAGTGCGCGGTAATTGACTACCCTCCGCTCCCGGCGTTCCCTAATTGCATAGCCGGAGACGATTCCCACGCGCGCCAATGAAGATCAGACACCGAACGTGGATACGACCGTCGTTATGTAACTTTAATCAAAATTCTGTGAAACGCAGCAGGGGGACCGCTATTAATACTTAAGTAGGTACAACACGTAACAATGCCCTCTTAGTAAATTAATACCTTTGTTGACAACGAATCGCGGCGCTTGCATCAGGGGCATTCAGGGGTCGATACTTAACTGACGTTAGAATCTCGTAACGCGTTTTAACGTTTAGCTGTCTAGCTCACACGATTACACGGGCTTGAAGTAACGATTTGTAATGTGTATGGAAACTTAAAGTAAGTCTGTCATCATCATCATTTCGACCTAATTCCGCTCACTGTTAGGCATGCCCCTAATGCCACGCTTCATGGTCCTTCGTAATGCGCCTAACAGTACTCCTACATATGTTTATAACTAAGTACAAAATGAGTAATCCCCTGCAGCAATGCCAAATGGAAAGGTGATTTGAGCAGTTAGCACCGTAGAAAGAAACTGCAAATATCGTTTAGTTATTGAAACTCAGAAAAATAAATTAAAAAACACTAGCTACGCAAAGTCTATACTAACCACAACATGCATAATATAGCCAGAGACAATAAAATTAATAGCTAGAAACTTCAGCAAGAAGCCATAGAATGGATCTAAATCAGCCTGGATGATATAAAAACACGGTGAGAGACCACAGGCACTCCTGTGGTCAAGGGCCAAGAACATCGACCCTGAAGAAGAACCCTGAAGAAGTCGACAGCTAGGATTAGATCGTATGTTAATAAAATCTATTTTGCTTTGACAAAATGAGAGCAGAATTTCTGTGTCTTAAGAATAAATGCGATGCATATAGTAAGAGGGCATAAGCAGTCTTGACAGGTTTGAACAACTGTAGTCTAACTACTAATTTAATTCATAGTTTCATGCAAGCAAAGCACTGGAAACCTGAGATGGTAAGGTGTGAAAATGTTATGCGACGTCCTAGTGGGTCCGTCGGAAATGTTTAGCTTTAGATGTACTTGGACTGCGACACCGCGGGAGGTCCAAGAAGCATTTACAGGATGTTGTTAAGGCCGACAAAAGCAAACTAACTGTTGAAGATTCACGTAATTCTATTATGAATGGAGAAAAGGATGCGGTGCTATGGTGGTGGTACAAATTGTTTCAGCGCTGTAGATGTGCAATGAACAACAGATGAAAACGGAAATTTTATAAATAGTCCACAAAAGCTAGAAAAAAGGATAGATCAATGATCTCATCGTTTAGGATTCTTCTTTTCTAAAGGATAATACTATATTTGAAAGAAGTAGCATAAAATGGTGTTGAATCACAGACCGACATAAGTTTATTCTCATACAGCAAAGGTTTCTTTGATTCAAGAAAACGACTGATTTCACTGCAGATTTATAAGTTCTCTTGGTGTATAATGATGACTGTAAAACTTGAATAGTAATATGGGAATGCACGACCACCTCCGACTCACAGTAAATGGGACTTATAAATATAAGCACGCACCATCGACGCTGCGAAACAAAAGTTTATTCAAAGTGGCTGACCGCTGAGTTGACTGACGTATCAAACTCTATTACTTATTAAATACCTTGTGAATCTACGCATTTCTTATTTTTAAAAGTATAGGTTCTTTCTTTTATTTCGTTAACAAATTACGCTAGAAGTGATATGGTTTAGGATGTAGGATGTAGGTACAGCCAGCAACAAAAGTTTTGATGAACGAAGGTTTTGATACTAAATATCATATTAACAATGATTGTTTTAAATACGTGCAAGTATCATAATACTTGTCATCGAAGAACTTTCTTTTTATACACTTCATTATTTTTCTACAATCAAGTAGCAGTTGGCAGATATAAATTCGTAAATCTCATTCGAAACTTTGTATATTCTTAACAGACTTCAGTCGCTAAATGTAGGTACGTACTTAAAGGTAGGAAACTTATTCTGACCACTAAGGAAATCCCACTCTCTTAATATAAACTGTCCACGTTCTAAATCAAGTAGGTGGATCAGCCTAGCTAACATAAGAGATTGACAGGACGTCTGACCCTTGCTAATGAGGTGATCGGAAAAACCGTTCGCGCAAATCTTACACCTGCACACGTTGCACCACATAAATTACGTACGCACCAAGTGCGTTGCTCCGCATGACCGTTGATACTTCACGCCTCGGAACTCCTCGATAAACTCTAAGAAATTAATTAAGAAAACGGTAGTCATATTTTATAGCTAATCTTTTGACTATCTTTATGCTCCATTTTTCTTAACGGCAGTTTGTGCTATGATACAATCTTAGTTCTTGTAATTTTATTGTCTTGATTATTTTAACAACCTCATAGAAATAAGGTTTTCAGTAAAACTAAACACATAGGTTACCTAGTTCGTTATTATCTGCCTACGTTAATTTGAAATTACAATGAGATGTAAGACTTCAGTATGTTGTAGGTTCGACTGTTTAAACAACAACGAATGTATTATGAAAATATATTTTTTACATCGTATCTATATTAATTCGTATGAGTTTAGAAGCAGGTATTAAGTAAATAAATTAAGCTAAGCAGCTTCAGGCGAAAGCGTCCGGGTAGACCGCAAAATTCAAATTTCCTTACTTTTTTAAATTTACAGGTCAGTATCAGATCGTATGTTGATCTAAATACGATTCGCGGCGGAACAAATATTTATTTATAGAATTTAAACTAGTTTCTAAGTTCATATTACCCATTAGAGACCAATTGTAACTTAAGGAGTTGTATTGCTGATTCTATTGGTCGCGAATCATATTTTAATCAACTTACAACCAGGAATTGCTAAAAAGTATAAGTACCTAAATTCGAATTTCTTAATAAATTGTTGGCAAAATTTTAGTTCCAAATAAGTTAACCGAAAGAATCTATTCGGTTAAACAAAATTCCTTACTTTTTTTGGCATATAACTTATTTGGAACTAAAATTTTGTCAACAATTTATTAAGAAAATCTAATTTAGGTACTTATACTTTATAGCAATTCCTGGTGAGTGTCAGGTTGTAAGATGATTGCATGTACAAAAATGCGTTCCACATACCGTACCGAGTCCCCATAAACATCGATGCTCTTAAAAATCATGTTTCCTCATCGAACGTTTTTTTAATAGGTACTAAAGCAATCTAGTGGCTGATGAATAGGAATCATGTGAACCAGAGCTAGTAATTGGGTGCACCAGAGCGGCGCTAGTAAATTGATATGGCAAGCTAGCGGTTCTCGATCGGCGCATGCATCTACGCCCTTCGATATGTATGGCATTTCGATCCGCAAGTTCATCGTTACGGCAATCGACGTCGCTTCTGAGCGGAGATCGATTCGACTCCATGCACGATGTTGCAATGGTTACAGTTAGTGGACTCGAGTGATATTATCTTATGGTAATTGAACTAAATGTTCTCGCTTTGATGTTACTTTGCTTTGAGGGACGAATGAAAAAATTGGGCGCAATTGTGCGCGTTAATGACTGCGTGGAACTGTGGAAGTTCTATGTGCGTATTGCGTGTCGATTCCGCGAATTACGTTCTCGACTGCACATTAGGTGTCGGTACTTCGCTGTTTATTCTTCGGTAAAATATGTATTCCAAAAGTTTAGTGAAGATTCTTTTTTTCTACTATAAATAGGGTTTTTAAGTTAACCTGAATATTTGAAAAAACTGTTTGTTGTATGTGCTATTGGGAGACTTTCAAAAATTACAATATCTAATTATTACAACCGGATTAAAAGTACTTTTTCTTGAATGCCTAACTAAGAACGGTGGAATTAGGTCCTCATAACCCTAGGAATCCATAACGCGTAATTTTATATTATCGTCACAATAAGTTGGTACCTATAGGTGAGATACATAGTATAATAGTATTCTATTAATTTATCAATAAAAATAAACCGGCAGTCAATAAATGTCGTATACAGTCATAATAAACAAAATGAGCTTACCATAATATTTATTACGATGAACCATCGTAAAAGCATCAAGGGACTCGATTTTATAGACATCATTCACGATATACACATAAAACTTAAGATTTGTAATTCGCTGTATTTGCGATTAATTTTCCGCGAACGCGAGCTTTCGTTCCCGCCAAATTTTAGATGGAGTGACCACAACGCGCACGCCTGTTGGCTGACGCTTAGCCCGCCAAACTGAAGCCGTAAGCACCGTGAGAGCTTCGCGAACCGTCTCTGAATGGCCCACTCCACAAGAGGGAGAAATGGCGGGAGTCGCGGGAGGGACGATCTTGTAGGGGAAACCGCGTCAACCGCCTCCGGTAATTCACTAAGAAAAGTTATTTGACGACTTGCCGCATTGGGGATCGCTGTTGTAATAGAAAAATGAAAACGATTTGCAAAGTGAATAGGCGATTTGAAGAGTTGCAGACGGCCAATTTTTGGGTTATTATTGATCGGAGAAAAGTGCGGGTGATGGAATATTATCTATTGAAAGTTGCTAAAAAGTTTACCTGCCTAATACAAATCTACTACGAAGAAATATTTATTACTAATCAGGTAGGTGCCTACTGCTACCGAGTAGTAGAGTACTAGGGAGGAAACGGACTGAGCCTACTTTATTGGTGCAGATTATTTTACATAGACATTACCTAGCTTATCAGTTTACAATAGTTGCTATACATACCCATTACGAACAGTCAAGTTCATTAATATACAGGATAAGTTTTTATCCAGTGCGCAAACACTGTAACCATGAATTCAGCATATCATTCTAGACCCCCCCAGCACAGAAATTTTACGTCGGTTTTACAACAAAAAAAAAAAACAGCTGTTTCATAGGAAAGTGCAATACATACGCGGTCAAAATGTATGAAACAGCAGATTTTATTTTTGTATTACCTACGAAAAATTTCTGCCACACAAATTTCCGCACACTGTAACCATGAATTCAGCATATCATTCTAGACCGCCCGCGCCTAGCGTAGAAATTTTTCGTCGATTTTTTTTTGTATAACCGGCGAAAAATTACGCTAGGGGGTCTAGAAGGATATTTTGAATTCATGGTTACAGTTTGCGCACTGGTTAAAAATTTACCCTGTAGTTGTCACAATATTTAAGAACTTTTTGACGTTCATATATTTTTGAAGCCTGAATGGGCCAATATATTAATGAACTCGACTGTACCTACTAAGTTACATACTTACTACCTACAAGAAATATCTTAGTACCTACGTAGGGTCTAAAGAGAAAGTAGGTACCTGCCTAGTTAATCTATGAAATCCAAAATCAGTAGGTAGGTAGGTAATAAATTACATGACGTTGTTTATTGCGTGCCTACAACCGCAAATTGCAGAATCTGATTTCAGTTTAGATAATTGAAGCCGAATGTGTGGGCTGTGGTATCTGGACAAGACCAAAATTGACCAAATCAAAATAACAATATCGAAGTAGGTATGTAGGTACTTATCAAATTATTCGTGAAAACCGCATTATTTAGGGTTCCGTATTTCTGTAGCCCACGGGCTTATTACCAAACAATAAATAAGTATTTTGCTTCGATAGCTAAACTTTCATAAAACTCATATTCGTCAAAATCAATTAAGATGTATATATAGCGAGGACTTAGAAGAGTCAACCAAAACCTTCGTATAAAATACCTATTTATGGATATTACACGAAGATTATCGTGATTTGATATAAATGTTTTATTTTTTACCGAGCTCCGATCAAAACTTAGATCTGTCCGGCAATCGAATTCTTCCTATAATTATATCTTTGGGGGTGTCACACTCACAGCAGAAGATATTTCGCCTTGATTTTTTGACAATTTGAATGTAAATTAGGCTAAAATAAGGAACCGAAAGCAACAGCGAATGCAACGCAACAATAACTTTTATAACAGTGATGAATGCCTACCTACGAGGGAATATTAGAACCTAGCGGTCGCGATACCGGGACATAATTAGATTTCTGGAAATCTTGTAACACAAATACCAATGTCTTAATCTTAACTACCCACAATCCTGGGCACGCCACGATTGCTGCGGTAAGTCTCCTCTTTGAGGAGTGGCTTGAGAGGCGGCATGGCGTACTCACCTTACACCTGACACAGGTCCTCACCGGACATGGCTGTTTCGGGAGGTTCCTGTTTCGGATAGGGCGGGAAGAAACGCCCGGGTGTTTCCATTGCGAAGATCGCCCTGAGGACACGGCGGAGCATACGGTGGAGGTCTGCGCGGCTTGGGCGGAGCACCGCCGTGTCCGCAGAGTGCATGGCTAGCAGTCTCAGCTCCTTCAGCGAAGCAGTTATGCTCGCAAAGAGGGAGGCGGCGCACGTGAGGGAGATGCAGTACATGCGCCCTCACAGCCATGGCCTTCGCAGGAGACGCCCTGGGCGTCGGGAATCCCAGGCTGATTCCCGGCCACCGTAGGCACGGGCTTGCGGACGGCGAGTAATGGGTAGCTCGCTGTCTGGTAAGGACCAAGCCCGGGTCGACGGCGCGTTGTGTTCCACGCGCGCCTCAAAGAGATGTCAGCACCAACTGATGGGGCCGGCAAGGGCCGCATGCATACGTTCTCATTGTTATCAAACGCTGATACGGTCTGTAAATGATAAGAAAATTGCATAATCGTGTACAAACGATTTTATCTTAATATGGGTTTAATGAACGTTTTATGGCACGTAAATTATAGTAGTATAGTAATTAATATTAAATTACATAGCAAGTAGGAACTTTATACCACAAAACAAGTACGCCCACGACATGTTAAATATTAACATGCGTTGTATGCCATCTGTGATATAATTGAAGAACTAAAGTAGATGCGGCTGGATACATGTTCCATCGTTTCCGCCGCATACAGCATGGCGCTAGTATACGAATTGCCAATGGTCAAGACCTTGGATGATAGGTAGTAATACTTTTCTATTCATTCAACCATTGCCTGTTGATATTCTCAAGCATATAAGAAAATTATGTACCTATCTGATGTACATTTCTCATGTGATGCGTAATCACTGATGCATCACATGAGTTACCTTATAAGATAAAATAAGGTGGTAGGTAGGTGCAGGAGCATAACGCTTGAAAAGGAAATAGTTGAACTGTGCGACTCCAGTATAATATTAATGGTCTTGGTCAAAACGATTGAATCAACGTCATATTTACCTAATTCCAGCAAGGCAGTTTCAAAATACAAGTCGGGATGTCAATAGTCGCGGGCGAGACGGTTCGTGATTACTCTTGAATACAGCTTGTGGACATGGCTCAGAAGTGAGATCGGCCTATAATTCTTAAGAAAGGTATTGTCACTCTTCTAAAAGAAAAATACCACGACACCTCTGCTCCATGCCTGTGGCGTTTTTCCCTAGAGTATGACGAAATCAAACAGGTTCCGAATAAAAAGAAGAATCTGGGAAACACCGCGCCATGGTGGGCGCGGGAAAATAACTTTATACGTCGGTTTGGCAGAACTGTTAAGTTTATTGGAATGGGCAGGGGAATTTTTACAGGTAAACTTTTACAATCCAAACTGTATCCTAGATTTTGAGAAAAATAGGTAGGTAAGTAACTAGATTTAAAAATATGAGGACAGCAATTGTCCAAAGTATTGATCAGAGATCGATTACCTAAGGCGCAATATAAAGAGTTTTACTATTTCTTACGGGTCTTATTCAACTGCTTAATATGTTTATTAGAAACTGAGCAATACAAAAATGTTCATTGTTGTTGTTCTCATTTACAATTACAATTGGGACCCTAACTAGGAAAAGGTGAAACCCAAAACAGAAGTAAAAAGCATTTGTTTAAAATTTAAAAGTTACATTTATTATAGTAATAAATTATAACAATTGATATAAATAAGGTTTAAATAAAATACCCTCGTTCCCTTTGTGACATGATAAAAATTTATACGTAAACATTGATTGGTAAAAATTGTTCACAGACTACACAACATCCTCCTTTTAGGTAGTCATTTACCCAAATTTTTCTTAAGATTTTCAGCCAGTTTATCTATAAACTCGAATGTTTCGTAGTAGTCTGACCTCTTTACATTGTTCATACCCTTAATACAAATAGCAAGATCCTTTGTCATAATTCCAGATTCAATGGTGTCGATGCAAACCTTCTCCAAAGTTTCGGCAAAGTTCTTAAGAGCTGCGTTGTCATCCAAATGAGCGCGATGCAAGAGACCTCTGGTCCATGCAAAGATTGATGCAATCGGATTAGTGGATGTCTCCTTTCCTTGTTGGAAGAATCTGAAATGCCTTGTTACTGTACCGTGAGCAGCTTCCGCTTCTACAGTCTTTCCATCAGGGCAAATCAGAACAGATGTCATTAGACCCAAAGAACCGTATCCTTGGGCTACAGAATCTGACTGCACATCACCATCGTAGTTCTTGCAGGCCCACACGAATCCACCCTCAGATTTCATCGAGTAAGCAACCATATCGTCGATCAACCTATGCTCATACCAAATACCCGCAGCTTCGTACTGTGATTTGTAGTCCTTTTCATAAATTTCTTGGAAGATGTCTTTGAAGCGACCATCATACTTCTTAAGAATAGTGTTTTTGGTGCTCAAGTAAAGAGGATACTTCCTCGCAAGTGCAAATTTAAATGAAGAGTGAGCAAAGTCAACGATGGAGGCATCAGTGTTGAACATTCCCAGCGCGACACCAGCGCCCTTAAAATCATTGACAACGTGCCTGATAGGCTCGCCCTTGGGCGGCGTCCAAATGAGTTCTAGGCTTCCAGCACCAGGTACAACAAAGTCAGTAGCTTTGTATTGGTCAGCGTGTGCATGACGGCCGATAATAATAGGTTTTTCCCAGCCAGTCACGAGACGGGGAATATTTTTGCAAATGATAGCTTCCCTGAAGACGGTGCCGCCAAGTATGTTACGGATTGTTCCATTGGGACTCTTCCACATTTTCTTCAGCTTGAATTCTTCTACTCGGTTCTCATCAGGGGTGATGGTCGCGCATTTGATGCCGACATTGTATTTCTTGATTGCTTCAGCACAGTCTATGGTTACTTGGTCATCAGTCTTATCACGATTTTCCATACCCAAATCATAGACGTGCAGTTCGATGTCCAAGAAGGGCAATATGAGCTTTTCTTTAATCAGGTCCCAAATAATCCTGGTCATCTCATCACCGAGGACATCAACAACGGGTCCAGACTTGATTTTCGACATTGTGGGAATCTGGAAATCAGAGAAACATGTTTGCTAAAATACGTTTATTGGTCGAAAAATTACGCAATAACTAAAACTTAACTACCTGTATCTACCTAACTTGCTGTTGAAACCAAATTAAGCTGACGGGCTGGGGTAGAACAATCAAAGAATTACTTTAAATAGATAGGGACTTAAAATTAAATATTACAGAACAGCAGCCCGTCAATAACTACCAAGATTTGTCACCTTTATCAATATAAATTATGTAAACATTACCATTACCACGTACCTATTGGTGTATTGACCTTGGTAAGCGCAATTCGTGTTAAAATAAACAAAATTCGTAGACCATGTAAGTACTCTTAATTATTAAAGTTCAAAGAATACATTATACAGGCCACTATTACACAATGGGTAGACAATTTGTTTTTAAACTAGTAAGTTTGTGAAATATAGCTTGTATCAGGAAGGTGTGGTCAAGTTTAAAGGTGTGGTCAAATTCATGTACAGACCATCAAAACAACTATCTCTATGAGACCAACACTGTTATGGCAAAAAAATGATCAACTGTACCATAGGTACCAAATTCGATATCTACTTGACCCAAATATCCCATTCATTTGGGTTGAGGTGACTATTTTGACAGATAATTTTTTTTTGTTAAGATTACGAAGTAGGCAAGTAGCATGGGGTAAGTTCTTTTTAGGGTCTGTACCACAACCTTTAATTTTGAACACATTTTTCTGATACATGCTACAACAACAAAAGATGTCAACTTGCTATTGTTTTCAATATACATATTGAAAACAATAGCAAGTTGACATGGTTTTATCTTTGCCAAATCTATAAATTACTAATATAGTAGTTGCACTAATTTATAACTTATTATTCAAAATTCATAGCACAGACACCCAAGTTAATGAACCAAGTTAAACAAATTAAAACCACACATTGTTACACACAACGTGATTGATAAATAATATTACTTTAAACAATAACATGTTTTTGATAGGATCTGAATACCTACTAGATATTTTCAACAGTTATTGCACTATTCTGTATTGAACTAATGAATCGTCATACATTTGTACAAGAATGATTTAATAAATTGATTGACAATTGACTCCTATTCGCTATCCTGTGAATACCACTTACTAAAAAAACGATTCCAGATAATAGTGGATTCATTGATGTTCTTATGATATCATAAATAACCGATCACAAATGAGTATGTAGTTGGGGCGCTCAGTAACAGAAGTGAATTAACACTGTTACTTTTACACACCATCTGTATTTCTTGTACTTTTTGAGCCTTAAAACATTACTAACATCAGTGAAGGTTAAACATCATGAGGAGACCTGGACTTATACATGGTCAATATAAGTCCGAAATCACAAACCCGTCTTGAGCAAGAATGTTCATGAATGCTTCTGCTTTCTCTGTATGAGAGAGACCTTTGCTCTACACTGGGGCAATAATAAGCGGGTATGTGATGTTTTGTTTTTGTAGTTACTTTTCTGGAAATTTTACTTGTTTTAAAACTGAAGTGTTTAACAACTTTTGTTGCTGACTTTACTAAATGATTACATACAGTTCTAGCTACATATAAATTAAGATAACATAATACAATGTCAACAAAGATTTATCTGAGTTCATTAAACTAATTTCTAACAACAAGGCCACAGGCCATAAAAATAAAAACAAGCGATACTGGTATGGCTGGTAAATCAGTTATCTTGTTCAAGATCACAGATTCTGAATGGCTTTCTTTATCCATGCTCTGCTCAATTTTAGACATCTTCATTCAAGACACACCTCATTTGGTCTCAGTAGTTTATTTTATTTCATTAGAATATCTACAAAATTTAAAAGTATCGGTCACAGAGTTGTCTTATAGGGCTTTCAGAAAAAATCTATAAAAAAATAATTTAAATGCCCAGGATAATTTATTCAAAACAGAATAAGTTCCCAGGGTCATTTCCAAAAGCAAATTGAAGTATGACTAGTCTGTTATAGATTGGGAGATAATATGCCTAAAAGATAAGCAATGACTTGCAACTTTTTATGAAAAAATGAAACCAAAAATATATTTGATGATTAGGGATTATCTATCTAGGTAGGTACCTATTTAAAATGTATGTTGGCTCACTAGAATATCTGGATAAAAAATATTTTTACAGTGAAAGTTGAGTACTTAAATGCTTAAACAGTTGATTATTAAGAGTAATAGGCAGGTACTTTTAGTTGACTACTGGCAGGATTTTAATTTTCTTTTTAGGAACTTACCTCACTAATTAAATATCTATGTAGGTATTCATAAATGCAAAATGCAAAGGGACATATTTATGTGTGTGATATGGTACTATTTGATAATTATTAGCTTGCAGGAAAATGAGGAGTTGTTCTATAAATAAATACATGCTTAACCTATCCAGATACGGAAAATTTTGATTGTAAGTGACAAAATAAAACCTATTCAAGACCATGAAAACAAGTTCGTGGCAAAGCAAAGTACAAAGTCCGAAAGGCTTGAGGGTAAGGCTTCTATAAAACTACAGAAAACAGTAAATACTAGTATCGATTTAAAAAACTAAAAGTAGTATTTTTACAAGCAAACGATATGATAAACCTAATGATGTGTTAGCTTACCAATTAATATTTCGGAAAATGATAACTATTTTATTAACTGATCACGTCGTACTCCACCCAATTCACAAACCGGACTGCAAGCAGTGGTGGACGGTGGTGTCGTACCTAAATGATAACAGTTACGAACTTGTCATACGTGGTGTTTGTAATTATTTGAATGAATAACATTCGACAAAAGCCTAACAGAGTACAGACGCGAGATTCACAAAGTAAATTATTCACTTACCTTTTAAATTTTGCTTTAGCAATATTATTTAGGTATCGACGTACGTCAACACTCAACAACAGATGTAAGGGAAAGAGAAAGCAGCAGATGGAAATGCACTGAAATGTTTTCTGTATGTCCAGAATCTTCATCTGTTAACTTGTCGACGTGGGAATTTCAAAATTAATATTGTATTGTCTTTGTTACGGTTACGCGGACCTTAGACATTTCACATTTGAGGTTTGAGATCCAAATTATTTTATTTTGCGAGTTGTATTGATTTTAACTTCTACTTTCGAGATAGCGATAGAAAGAAAAGATGAAATTTGAAAGCTCAAAAGCTATGGTGCCATGCATTACGGTGGGGTCATGTCACTTGTCAAAGAAAAAACCACAGAAAAAAAACACGTAGAAGTCGCAAGTAGGCGGGGCCCGCGTAACTAGACTTGTGTAAGTAATGCGAGTGATGCATTACGCGTCATATAACCCGACCGCGTACTGTAGCATTACACATGACTCGACCAAATTAAGCATGACACATGACTCTCAAACATGACGTGCGGGCTGTGACGCGCTGTTCGGCGTTCGTAAGAAACATCGTATTATCTCGGTAATTTTCGCTGTACTGTGTGCAAGTGAGAAGGAGCATGCGCCGCGCGCCGATCGGCTGGCAACGAAATAAGTGAACTATTATTTAGAACCGTATCATCCAATAAATAAGGTTTACGTTTTACTGACAACGCGGACTGCCTATGCCGCGATGTTTATTTATATCATAATTATATTTCTTATTTTTTAAATTATCATGACTCCGTAATCCTATGACCTATGACATTACATTTTGCCGCGCCCGCCTTAGGATACAAAATAAAACAGTAACACGAAACAAATATAAAACTGAGTGTTGTGTTTACGATTGTGTTATCATTATTAACTAATGAGGTTTTGAGTGATATATAAAGAAATAACTTAAAACTGTAAATAAATAGATTACTACGTAAGTGTGAAAATATCTTGTGTTAATATGGCGACGAAAAGAATAATTGCGTATGAAATTAAGAATCATCACGAAACAATCATTGTAAGTACATAAAATCGATTTTTAAATACGCCAAAATTCACAGTCATGGTCAATAAAAAATATTGAAATCCATGTTTATTACTGGAATGTCCTTATGATTGAATTCATAATTATGTATATCTTCTACAGCACGAGCATTTCATTTCAATAGCCATCGCGCGTGATGCGTCATTACGCGTCTTGTTTGAAGTCATGGTGTAATGTAACATTACTCGGTACGAAAAGTAATGTCATATTACATCCAGGGTTACCAACCAAAAAAAAAGATTCCTCGTACATGTGTAGCTGAAAATCTCGTATATTGACTTTCAAACCTCGTACATTAAAATTTATTAAATTAGATAGTTCAGCTACCATTGATGTTCCCGGGCAATATGAACATTTGGCTTTTGTTACATCATTGGTGTCTGGCAAAAGCCAGTCTTTAAAAGTCGGATCTTTTAACCACTGCTGTCTAAAATTTTGTACACTATGTTGCGATAATGATAATGTGTTATCTTCCTTTTTTCTTGCCCAACCACCTTTTTTGGGTAATTTTCTAGGCGGAGTTAAAGTAGGCGAACGGTCACTGTTTTCTTCGTTATCACTCATAATGAGACTTATTACTTTTATTACACCTCTAAACAATGGAAAAAACTTGGTATTAACAATAGAAATCTTCTTTTTTACAAAAAAAAAACAATTAGCTACACGACGTAGTACAAACGACTAATGTGAAGTAGGTACGAAATGTTTTATTAGTCGGGGATTTCCCAGTTACTACCATTGACAATCATCATTTACACGATGATTGTCTATGGTAGCTATTTAGCGTTGTCACGGTAGGGAGGTGAGCGGGCGCAAATGAGAGAGAGAACACTCGACGTTTCAGGTTAATAAGGCTTTATTCACTAAAGTACAATTTGCGTGCGTGAGCGCCGAGCGCCAGAGCTGGACTGAAACATGGGCATCATGGCGGCGCGGCTACATGGTAGAGAGAGAGCAGAAGTCGGCTCGAGGGACAAGCTGCTGCTTCCGACGGCGGGCGCCCGAGGGCGCTGACGAGAGTCCAGTCGCCACAGCTATACCGTCAACCGGGAAATCTCCGGCAGTGCAATTTAAGGTGTAAGAAGTTCCTACAAGTTTTGATAGATGGCACTAGTTTTTACTAATTTATAAAGGTGATCCAAAATGATCGTATGGCCTAGAGTCCGGTGAAGTAGCGAAAGCTCATTTGGAACTAGCTACATAATCCATTTTTAAAAAATCGCATTGCCATAATGTTATCAAAATCTAGTACATAATTGTACGAGGTTGATAGCGTCCTCGTACCTCGTACGAAACACCACAAATCTCGTAATTGTACGAGGAACCTCGTATGGTTGGCAACCCTGATTACATCACTTTATAACGCACTGTTTTGCGCATGTCTACGCGTAACCCGAGCTTTGTAGGGTTTTGCATAGACCTGCTTCCGCGCACACACCACGCACATCAGTCTTGTTACAACCGCCACGGAGAAAAGAACTTGACAAAAAAAATACAAACATGCCTTATTGTGCTGTTTTACAATGTAAACATGATAGCAGAACTAAAAACGTATCAAATGGAGGTATAACTTACCATCGGTAAGTCTTAATTGATTTTATTTCGATAAAAATTTGAAAAACAATATTTTATTAAATAAGACAAATAAAAGTTGTCTTTATGATATCTAATTTAAAGTCTACTTTCTTTTAAACTCGAACGTATTGTTCGCGAAGATTCCAACTATGTACACGTCACAGTCAGTTACTCAATTAGAGATTACCGCTATCGATAATGAATTATCGATATTTTAAACTTACTATGTATGTGGTCGTATGATATATAGGGAAAAATTTCACCTTGCGTGCGGTTTGTTTCTGCAGTATTAGTAATCGAACACATTTCCATTAATTGGTCATACAAAGGTATGTGTGTAAGTGCTTTCTAATTCTACTTAAGTTTCGACCATGCGAAAAATAATTACAAATGAACATAGAACCTCCTTCTTTTTTAAGTATAAAGTGGCAAATGTGTTAGTCTGACATCTAAGATAAATCTAATATATCAAATTTAATCAAAGTCCGTTACGGAGTTAGTCAAGCTAAACATAATACAAGTGTATCCGCAGGCGAAAGCGTAGGCTTCCAGTGTCAGTAGGAAGTAGTGTACCCGTATTATCTAATCGCATAGTATAATATCTATCGCATAAAATAGAAAGAAACACCACAGGGTGTATTTATCTATCAATAAAATAATTTCAAAATCGGATTAGTGGTATAATATAACAATTCTTAATTATACTTTCTGTAAATCGTAAGTATGTATTAGAATAAATATATATATACACTTGATTTCAAACATAATAATATTTATCGACTCTAGCTGTTGACCATATTTTGTTTGAAAATAAAACGGAATGTCGATAAATAAGTCAACGACAGTGGTACATTTCTAGAGGAGTACGAATAGTATTGACCTCGTTACGCAAATATAAATCTTATCTGTAGCGAAATACAACTTTAAATTGAATGCGTTTATTATAGTGACATCTAGTGGCGAGTAGCGTAACTTGCTCATTAAACTATTCCGTGTGCGCTTTAAACGGAAAAAGTAAAAAATATGTAAAAAGAGTAGACAAAAAAGAACTATATAGTAATTTTTTTGTGGTTTATTATCAACTAGCTTTTGCCAGCGGCTTCACCCGCGTGGACGTGTCGCTAAAGCAAAGCAGGTATTTTACATATAAACCTTCCTCTTGAATCACTCTATCTATTAAAAAAATCACCCGCATCAAAATCCGTTGCGTAGTTTTAAAGATTTAAGCATACATAGGGATATAGGGACAGAGAAAGCGACTTTGTTTTATACTATGTAGTGATTATGCGACGAATGACATATTTTCTACTTTAATTCATTAATAAACTACCAATCGGACCAAAGTTTTCTTAGTGTTACGAAATACAATTAACTTGTATTCGTGTGAGTTTGGGTACGCTGGTTCCGATACTAATGAAGCGTAATACGACTTCTACGTGTTTTTTTTTTCTGTGGAAAAAGCTCGGTGCTGGCTGGCTGGTCATACATGTTCGGAATACTCACTTGTTCAGCAAATGGAAATTCAGAAGCTGAAGATAGAGATACAAAAATAAATTTTATTTTCAAAACATGTGTATACATGCAAATTAAACATGCAGAATGTCATAACATATTATTAATATTTCGTACGTACACACGGCTATACATCAATCTATACTTTTCCAATTTACGCTGATCCCGCACTGTACGGAAATACTATATAATTCAAGATCAACTTATACTGGAAACTTATAGCTTGATGTGTAGCCGTGTTACACACATACATGTTTCACCCCTAAGGCTTACAAATTTATAAAATTTACCAAATGATTACAAAATAAAAACTAATTTACTAGAGGCACTTCAATCCAAGTATACAATGGTCAGTAATAAACAATAATGAGTCAGAATTAATAATAAAATATCAGAAAAATTAAGGAAAATATAAAATTTAAATTAAAGAAAATAACAAAAAATGTCAAATAGTGTCATTCAAAAAGTCTTCTTTATTATATTAACACTTGTCTGTTAATAAATCTCGCATCTTTTTTTAAAACAAATTTACCGTCAATGCTACTAATAATCACACCTTTAGAATTTTAGAGACATATTTTGCTTGCGGCTAATTTCGCATTATGTCTGATTAGGTCTCTATATTTCTAAAGGTGTTATATGCTGCTAATATGACTGCGGTATTTTATTATAAATTTTAGGAGCCATACAGAAAACGCTTCTTCCCATTCCCATCGGCTAATGAGACACAGTTGATTTTCTATTGTAACGGTACACATGTGAACCGGTCGGAACTCGGAGCAATCGCACGAATGAATCTCTTTTGGGCTTTAAACGCTATTGTTTTGTCTGTGGATTTCCCCCAAATATGAAACCTACACACTCATGAACCCAATTATAGATGGGCTTTGGATAGATACCCAGTGGGAACATTTTTACAGTATTTACCCGGCTAAATACTCAAACCAAAATAAATAAATCAGCTTGTGCCACTGCGAAGCAAAGGCTGCAGTCCTTATTCCAGTCAACACGATCCTACCGTGGGTTTATATATTTTAAGAGCAGAAATGTTAATTCAATGTCTGCATGGGTCAATGGGTGTGTACTTCGATTTCTCAGACTTCGACTATATCATTTGATTTTATAATTGCGTTGGGTTGCTATATTGATCAAAATAGCAAAATATGATGTGCCAACTCTTTTGGTACAGACACCAGCACATCAGCCTATTCCAAACTGTCAAATTTTACTAATTGTACATGAACCTTATTATTTTGACATAAAATTGAAAATCGACCAAAGAAATTTGACAGTTTGGGGTAGCTTGATGTGCTGGCCTCTGTGCATACAAATAATGGATAAAATAAATATCACCTAATAATGGCCAATATTTTGAAAGTTGCCTATCGTGCTGCCCTCTGACTTTTTATATTAAAAAGTTAATTGAGATACATCTCCTCCTCCTCCGTTCTGCAATTTTTTTCATACTGTTTGCTTATGAAGTGTATATTACATTTTTCAAATTGGGCAACTCTTGCAAATTTCGCCCGACCCCCACCCCTTCCGTCTTTGTTGGGCAGCTTTCGAAGCTTTTTTCTGTTTGCTAATAAAAATTGCACATTTAGATTTCCTAGAAAGTTCAGAAATATAAATTGTGCATTATTGTTGTGTTATCTCCAGTGATTCTATAACAGGATCGTGAATGATCCCTCGGGCATTCGGGTATGAAAGTCAAACAAAACAGTCTATGACAGGAATTCGATATGGTGGTGCAAAAGAATTGGAATAGCGTAGATACTTCTCATCAGAATCCAGTTACTGAGAGCTCCAGTGGTACGTGGGGCTTCCAGGCGCCGACCAAATCATTGAATGCTCGTTCTAACACACCCAACAATATGCAAGCGGTAAGTTATAATCTTTATATCTTTGTATAGTGACCATGAAAATGTCAGTGAGTAAATAATTAAATTCGCGTGTTATAAGACTTGTTTTGTAAATGAATTAAAACAGAACGGGTCTGTTTTCATAAATCACTGGTTAGGTAAAGTAATATTGTGCATTTTCATGAATAAGTCATCTTATCGCATAAAATTATCTTAAATTTTATTCAGGCTAATCAAGTCTAAAGAATCTTGTGAACAATTTTTTTCAAAATTTGCACTGTGAGCTAGCCAGAGCTTGAACTGTCTACTTTTTAACAAGGAACTTTCATAGTTTATAAGAAACTTAAGATGAAAATTATACCTGTTCCATTTGTTTTACTCAATTTATTATCTGATGGCACTGACAATTCCAGAAGCAGCCAGTTACTCGTCAGATTGCCATAAACACATTGGCGGCTATGCACAGAAGGTTCAGTTTACCTGGACCAGTGCAACCGCATTCAAGACCTATTGCGGAGTTTAGAGCGAGTGCCAACAAGTCTTTGGAAATGTTACGGCAAACTATTCAGTCAGCGGTAACAAGAGAAATAGATCAAGTGATCAAGAAATATTTGGAAGTAAGTTTTTTTACAAATAAGTTGACTGCAGGAGGTCTTTTGTTTATAAATTGATAAAATTAAAACGTAACTAATATTATTTATCTTTTCGAAAACACTTCATGCTTTGTTTTTAATTGTTGTTTCATCAGTTCATTTCATAAACATGTCCAATATAGATATGAAAGAGATTGTTATTAAAGTATGTTTTATTACATTTCAGAAATTCTTTGTACCGGCTGTCAACAACATAAGACTG
This sequence comes from Polymixis lichenea, assembly GCA_949091785.1. Taxonomy (NCBI): domain Eukaryota; kingdom Metazoa; phylum Arthropoda; class Insecta; order Lepidoptera; family Noctuidae; genus Polymixis; species Polymixis lichenea. The sequence continues at coordinate 9,199,699 of OX420938.1, read as the reverse complement.
AATTTGGGAGATGAATCTGTTAACGAAGATCAGGTATTTTTTAAACTGTAAACAAAAAATATTTTTATCTGTATTTAACTTTGAGTAACAAAGAGTGTGTACATAAATTCATATCAAAACATTTGCATAATTTTTTATTGTTAATTTTATTGTACAATGTGTAGTAATTGGTATGATATTGATTGTGGTCTTATTCATAGGTGAGAGCAGTATGTCGAGCAATGTTGGATGCGACCCGTTTACTGTACACCACACCGCCTCGGCCAGTACAATCACCGTATGAGACCAGTGATTCAGAATCCAGTAATAGTGTTGACTCTAAACTTGTCAAACCACCTAATGTAAGCAAAATTATGAACTTCAATTTCTTGAGGATATCTCGTGTATATTTATTGTGAATCTATGAGATATTAAAGTTTCACTTAAGCCGTTTGTAAGTTACAAGATCACTCAAGTAGCAGTTACTTAAGTAAGTGGTTACTTAAGTACTCATACACAAATACCAAAATATTTCTGATGTTTGCAAGTTTTACAAGCAGTGTACTTTGGTATGAAGTCTACTAAGTAGCAAAACCAATAAATGCCCAAAAAATATTCAATTACGATCCTTGCTCAATTATACATAAATACTTGACAACAGTTGCAGAGCCCATGCCCTAAAAGAAAGGATTCCGAAAACGACATTGACGTGACTATAAAACGGAAGAAGATCAAACAAGAGGACTCAACAGACAGTGCATCTTCATCACCATTGCCATCCCCTGCCATCAGAGACCCTGAGAAGTGGAACCCTGCAAGATTGACCCAAGAAACACTGTTTATTATGGGGTCCCATGCTCATAAAGTAAGTATCATTTGTACCTAATTGTGATAGTAACTGACATGTCAATTGTCATGATAGCCAAAATGTCCCGAATGTCCTTTCTATGGTATTGCTCATCAAATCATTGAACTCTGAGCTGCATGATTTGTGACAAGCATATGCACTGACTGGACAGGTCCACTCAATGTGTGTGGTTCTTTCTTCAAAAGACCATCTCAGACACCAGTCTACATGGTCTACACATGATCTGACCAAGATTATGTAGACTTTAAAAGTGACTGTGACCTTTGAGTTGGTTATGGCCTTTCTTCTCAGAGTAGTCAGATAGGAAATGCTGACATCATATCGTTTTTTAAATATGATTGATGTGTAAAAGTGTTTGTACAAACCTACTTTCAGAAACAAAATTATTTATCATTAGCTGTTGTCAACGGTTGTCAAAATTTCCAAAAGCAAAACTATACTATAATCTTCAATACACTACACACTACACAGTTATTTCCTACAGTTACAAAAGTAATTGATATTTACAATTAACATGAACTTATATACATTTTTATTGGTCTTAAAGCCTGCTGTAACATAATCATTCATCCTGCTGCCCTTATCCTAATTTATTTGGGGTTAGCGCAACATGTAATTTTCTTAGATACTAGTAGTCATCATCTTGGTAGTCACCCCCCTTTTTAACCATACCATCATTCACACAGTCAATCCATCTTATTTTTGGTCTTGCCCTACTCTTATAGCCATCTACATTCATACTCAAATCTCTCTCTCATTCCTCTGTATCACTTGCCCATAGCATGACAACAGATTTCCACATAACTTTTCAGTAACTGGTGCCACTTTCAGACTCCCTTTTATGTACGCCTTTTGTTATTGTATCCATTTATACATATACACCACACATCCCTCTTAGCATTCTCATCTCAGCTGCATGTGTTTCATTCATCCCTTTTGTGGCTCATCATTCCGACCCATACTTGTCCATACCCATGCAATTCTGACCAGTGTTGTATATGTTTTCCCACTAAGTTTAAGGGGAATGCAGGAATCGCAGATTGTTACCGTAACCTGCCGCCATTTCATCCATCCAGTGCTTTCACTCATTCTGTGCTTAACCATCCGATCTACTTCGCCATCGCTTTGCACGAGTGAAGAGAGATACCGACTTAATGGTGTAGTCAAAATCAAATAAAATTAGAGATGGACCGACTATGAAATTTGGCCGACTAGTCAGCCTACTAGTTGGCCAAGCTGATCATTATTTTAGGTTGAGTTTAGGTGACATTGGCTATGTTCAATATGTATGACAATGGCAAACTTACTTGGGGTACTAGGTTAGTATACTTTGCTAATTTTCACAGTATTATGACTTATGGCGTTCTGCTGTGGGGATCGGCAGCTGACGTAGATTCAGTTTTCATTTTACAAAAGACGGCAATCCACGCAACCTATAAAATGGGGCCTCGCGAGTGTCTTAGAAACAAATTTATTGAAATTGATATACTAACTCTGCCTTCTCTGTATATCCTAGAAAATATCTTGTATGTTCGCAAAAACTTAGGTCTTTTCAAAGAAAGATGCGATTTTTATTATCTAAATACTATAAATAATAATATATCTAAATCGAAAAAGATAATAATATCTAAATACGTCGTAAAGATGAAATTGTGATTCCAAAATTTAGATTAACTAAAACTAGCAAGTCATTTCTAATAAACAGTATCCGCTTCTATAACGGTTACAGAATTTAGCGATGGAAATTTTAAAACTCACATCAAACGTGTCCTTCTTGAAAAAACATATTATAAGATAAAAGACTACGTTGAAAACGAAAGTTTGGCATTAACTCCTGCACATGTGGCTTCCCTGGTACCATATTAACAGCATAACTATGTGAAAGTCTTAACTGTTCCCAAATTACAATGTAAATTTTTATTCTTTTTATTTTTTACAATGTCTGACATATTCTCGTCATTATTTGACATTATACATCAATTCTAATTTCGATTTTTTATTCGTGATTTTCATGGAAATCATATTTCCAATAAATAAAATGAACCATTTTATTTATGTAGATTCTTTTACATATTGTGAATGAGAGAATGTTGTAGGCCTTACAGACTGTAGATTTGTAGACGATTTTCTATTCTTTATTTTCATTTCTCTAAGTAGGTACCTGGTACTTATTGACAGGCCTGCACTGTCCTCCCATACCTATTATCACTGTAATTTGAAAACATTGTAAAATACAATTATTTTTATAAGAGTAACCGTGGAGTTTCTTGCCGGCTCATCTCCATAGGAAGCGACAAATTGGAACTGTGCACCTAGCTTCTGAGGTTTCATAAGTGCCCATGCAGGTTTATGTGAAATAAAATATTTTGGTTTGATTTGATTGCCAATTGTTTGCTAAGAGTTTCTTCTTTTTTGTCAGATGTATTAATTAATTTTACTTTTGGTATTTAACTTCTGGATCTATGTCCAATTAATTAATGGACCAAACGAAGGGTTCCTATTCCTTACTGTCCTAATTTCCTGATTGCCCTGAAAGTAAACTGTAAACTGATTCTATAATAAAAGATATAGCAGTAAAGATTCCAATTTCATTTCAAACACCGTCTTTAAATTCAAATGGGCCGACTAGTCGCCGACTACATATATGGCCGACTAGTCGGCTTTACCAACTAGTCGGCACATCACTAATAAAAATCTATATTATTTGACTTTTCGAACGTCAAAATCACGTAAGACAGTCCCCTAAAACGCCACGCCCTTCACCACTTCTTAGTGTTTAAGCTGGGAAAAAGAAGTGGCGCAACAAACTCCGTAGCGCGCAGCTGTCTGTTTAGTTAGATAAACTTGATTCTATGCTTAAATTAAATCATTCGCCATGTCAGCTAGCCATGCCAATATACCAGAAAATACAATAAAACTGTGGAACTCTCTGCTTGCGTCTGTGTTCTCTTCCACATTTAACCCGTCTGCCTTAAAAAAAAGAGGCATTTTTTGGGTACGGTCGACTCATCGACCTCATCAGTCGCTTTCCATCAGGCGTGATCGAGGTCAAGAGCAGGCCCATTTAGTAATAAAAAATAAAAATAAACCATAATCAAGCAAAAAAATATATAAACAAAGCATAATACCAAAATAACTACCTCAAGGCATAAAGGGCGGGACGGTTTATTCACAGGATAAGTTTTTATCCAGTGCGCAACTGTAACCATAAATTTAGCTTATCATTCTAGATCCTCTAGCGCAGAAATTTTACGTCGGTTTTACAGAAAAAAAATCGCTGTTTCATAGAAAAGTGCAATAGCTACACGGACAAAATGTATGGAATAGCTGATTTTTTTTGTATTATGAATTCATGGTTACAGTTTGCGCACTGGATAATAACTTACCCTGTATACAATGCTGGATTATGTTCACATAGCTGCTACAAACCGAGTTACAACTCAAGGCCACAAATGATAAACTAGCACCATTTAAGTAAAATAAATTAACAGGTAGGTAATTTATTAATAACAAACCCATGGTTAGTAAGACGACCAATCACCACATCAACACCCGTTCATTAGCATAACACAATACCTCCCTCGCTATACATAACAGATAATACAAACAGATAATAACAGAGTACATAACAGATAATACAAAATATCTTCTTTCAGCTGCTAGGCTTAGGACACTCTCGTGGCCGTCTGTATACCAGACATGCTGGACTACTCAGATATCCAGCTGACTCATCAGATAAGGAATGGATTGCCAGTCATAACTTGGTTAATGCTGTGGGCGGGAAGACGTATATCATGGTAATTATGTCTTATTTTTTTTTTGACTGATGAGCTAATCACTATAAATAGTGGTCGCCCAGTGGTCGAAATTAGACCATAATTCATTTAAAATTTTAGGTATTTCTAATGCATTATTGCGTAAAAATATTAGCTTTCTGCACTTCTTACCCATATAAAATTTAACTGTGCCTATTTTCATACTCCACCGTCCGCGTAATTTTCGTAAAAAGGGGTACAAAGTTTTTGCTTCACGTATTAATATTATATAGATAGTGGTGCCGATTCTGTTGTACACCGAACTAAACTAACTAAACTATCACTAAAATTCCTTACTTTTGGCTATGAGAATCTTAAAGCTATTCTGCAAAAAAAGATCTCTAAATTTAAAAATAATTTTGACGCAACTAAAATCGAATTTGACAAACGCGACTCCACGTTTGCCCTACCCCGTGATCTTTTTTAGAGCCGGAATCGCGCAGGGGGGGCAGCTTCAACGTGTTTTAAATGGATTTTTTTACTTTTTGTATCGAAAATATGAAAAATTATTACCTACATGTTGAGTTTTAGTGGTGTATGGGGTTTTATAAAGGGGGTCGAAATTTTCATTATTTTTACGATAGGACACACCAATTTCGAGATATAAGCAAAAGAAAAGAAAAACAAGATACAGTACTGTATTTGCGCCCGAAGTCGAGGTGTCAGTGTGAATTTTAGTTCTTGACAACTAATTTTATTCCACACCTTTTTAATCGCGATTAAAAATAGTCAGATTTAGTTAGACAATCGAAATTTTGTATTGAATAGAATAATTAGTTTGACAACAGCAGAATAGCAAAATTACCATTTTCACTAAATTAAAAACTCAGTACAATCTTAGTGCTGTCAAACTAAAATATAGATAAGTTGTGTCACTTTAGTCAATTTCAGAATAGGAAATCGTCGTTTGACAGGAATAAACTAAATTTTAGTGATTTTTAGTTTAGTTTAGAGAATTTTGTGACAAGAGAATCGGCACCAGTGAGTTGTAATTTAATTTTGTTGTATTTTCAGGTTTTAGAAGACATCGAAGAACTTGCCAACAGTGATGCATACAAACACAACTCGCTCCCCATGCTGGGGGAACTAACAGGCTTCAAAGTTCCTCTGTTTATGCTGAGGAAAATAAAGGCGTATGTTCTTAAAAGAGCCCTCAGTGGTGACATAAGCAACGCCAACAGTCCTCAACCTTGCACAAGCAACATACAAGAAGAGGACAAATACAAAATAGAAGACATCAAAGTTGAACCAAATCACGACAATTTTGATAGTAACAGTTTCGATGCCAGCCAGTATATTGGTAATGGTGAAAATAGCAGAGACTTCTCAGATGTTCCTATGATGAAAGAAGATACGGATTTTGCTGATATCAAAGTTGAGGATATGGATGATATGAAAGCTGGAGGTATAAAAGTTGAAGATTTGGATGAAATTAAAATGGAAGAAATGAAAGATGAAGATGATCTCATTAGTATTAAAGTTGAAAGCATGGATGACCTTGAAGTTGATGGGATCAAAGTAGAACATATAAAGTTGGAGAATGACGATTTCCCCCTTTGCAAAGATCCTGAGTATGGTCAAAATCATTTGGTGGATGGCTTGTTAGAATCGGACATCGAGTTTTTGAGCAGTAACCTGGGGAACATTGAAAGTGATGCTGACGCGAGGAAGGCAATAGAGAAGTTGACTGGAGCTAATCCTGATACTATCACATTGGTTGGTGACGAATTTGATTTGGGAACTACGTTGAACACTAGCAATGTAAGTTGTTGCCTTATTTAATACAAAAACCGTCTACCTAAACTATACAATGCTTAGTCTTGCATTATGATCTGTCCCAAAATTATCTGATGAAAGTGTAAACAAACCCTGTTTAGTTAAATTCATTCAAAATCATCCACTAAAGGGTATCACATTAATTTGTATTTAGAAGGTTCCAACTCTATTTCTCACCACTTTTACTAACAAATTATCACTTGTAATATTATTTAATTGTAATTGAAAAATCGTCGACGAAAATTGAGGTTATAAAATAAAACTCAATTGTGAAAGGATAAAAATGTTCAAGGTGGTATAAAATTAGAATTTTGGGATAAGTATTCAAATAATTTAAGCATTACAATCAATCGGCATTCACATTCTCGTCAGATACATTTGGATTTATAAAGCTCATACTAAAAACGAAATTTATGATACTAAACAAACTAGTTAAGTTTTAAAATTGTCGAATATTTTTTGTGGTTTAAAGAGTGCATTGACCCTCAAAAATGCTTTAGTCAAATTCAAATTTATTTATTTGTACAGATAGGTGGTACACAATGGTATAAAATCAATAGTTTTCAGGGAAAGTGATTTTTGTTTTCTTTCTAGTTTGCAGTGAATCAAACAAAATGCATCACTGTGGCGTCAACCACAAGCGGCATAGTGCACCGTGTGCCAGTAGCCCACATCGCCGCACCTCCTCGCATCACTGGCAGCACTGTGCATTACTACACTAGTTCGTCCATCCCGCCTGCTGGGCAGAGGACTGTACATCATCTGCCGCAAGCCACGGTCACCATACAGAACATTCCTGGGACTACTTCGCAAGTTATTCGTGGGTGAGTGTGCCATTGCATTATGTTTATTAAAGTGAATCATCACATTTCCGGAATAAACGCCTAAAGGCTATCATTAGCAAAGGGATTGTCAACATGAGGTTTGCTAATGTTATCCTTTATCTAGGTAGATTAACTTGGAATTGTTGCATGCAGATCTGGTTACAGAAACTACACCCTAGTCTTACTTAAAACCTTGACAGCTAAAATATGCATGTGCAAGGGAAATGCACTAAGCATTTGCTCGTCAGTAAAAAACTTTAGTAAATTAGTATTTGCCAGTTATGAATTGTTGGTGTTGGCTATAACGTTTTATTTTCTTTTGTTTACAGAATACCAATCAACACCAAAGGTACATTCAGCACAGTCATGTCTCAAGGTGCAGGCAGTACAATCATCGGCTTCGGGACACGGACCTCGAACGCGACCATCATCGGCACCCCGCAGTATGTCAATGTCAGTTCCAAGTCGTTCCCAACCGGGAACATTCTCCACAATGCCATCGTTTCACGGAACATCATCAATCGCAACAACCTGACTCCTGCTTCAAGTGCGACCTTCAACGTCACCGCGGTCCGCCCGATACTTCACACGTCCACGCCAAAGATAAGTACAGTCGTCACAGCGAGTTCTACAGATTTCGACAGTATTTCTACTACCAAAGATATGATCGACAATGCATGTAATTCCTCTGTTATGTTAAAGAAAGTTCTTACTTTAGGCAGCGCGGGCGCCGCCAAGTCATTTATGATGCATAATACGCAGAAGGTATTATCAACTGGATTCGCGAATGGTGTTACACCACCTCCGAACGTTACTATCGTTAGTTCAGGAACCAGCGGTGGTCTGATGAACAATAATAACGTGGGACATTCATCCACTAATATAGTAAGCCCTACTTCTGGCACATTGAGTGCTACCCACGCCACTCTGTCAGCTTTGCTAGCGTCAAATGCTGAAAACTCCCAAAAGAATAAGAAATAAATTCCAGGTTCCATTCCATAGTAGATGACCATTACTTGATCTCATTTAATTACTAAAATAAATCTCCATAAACTTTATCAATGAATTGATGTTTACATTTAAATAGTATCATAAAGTGATAGAGATATAGTAGATATAGTGCAAATATTAATGTGAAGCATACTCTGTAATGCGTTTTCTGAGTGCAGGCTCACTAACAGTGAAGCCTAAGGCCCAGTACATACCAAGCTGGTATCAATTATGTGGGAACTACTTGTACTTGCATAGTTATTTTTTATTGCAACATAGTTCTGCAAAATATTTCTTGAATTCCATCCTGATACATCTGTCATAGTTCATCAACTATGTTCTGTCAACGGCTTACTTTTAGGATACTGGCTTAAGTAATTGCGATGCTAGTTGGTGTGTCTTGGGCCTAAAGCGCTAAATAAAATTCAAACTGAGAAGCTTAGTGAAGTTGTTCACGAGGTTTGAGAAATACGAGCTCAACATTAAATTAGCTCGCGAAACTCCACAAATGTGTGTTTATCGAAAACTATACTTAATGTGACCTTGCTTAATTTAAAAGTACATAAAATATGCCAAAATAAGAAAACATTATTAACAAACATGGATAAAAAATACTCCCTATTAATAATTATTATGCCTGATTATTTTGTTAACAGGTTATGCAAAGCCATTTTATGAACGTTTAATTTATCTACCTCTTCAGGTTACCTGAAAATTATTTTAGTAGGTAGGTATTATGTTTGTGTACTAAGAAGTACTTATGGTTGTGTGATTACTTGTCAGAAGTACAAAATGGGATTGTGCGGAATCAGTATTATTTGTGATATACTTCGAAGTTAGTATTATTAAGATAAGAACTATTAAGCATCACAACTATTTATTAAGAATTGAGGCTTGTTTACACTTCGATAAATCAAGATCAAATATTTCTCTACATATTTTTTTTCACCTAACTGCTAAGAAGAATTATGTTTTTCGCGCGTAGCTTTGTACTGACTACCTGGATGTTTGGTCGTAATCAGTAGCTTGACAGTTTTTGGTCAGAGGACGAGTCAAAATATAAACAAAATGTTATTTCAAAAGATTAGGTTTAAGGTTAGGTTATATGCTTATAACCCGTCTCAATTATAGGAATTGAAAATGGTGGGAAAACTACTTCAATTTACTTTGTCAGGGTACACTAAAAAGTGCTTAACTATTTAAGTTACGTTAGGACTAGCAGAGGCCCTAGTGTGAGTTTCATTTAACCATCTACACCAAACGCAGTGATCGCGTTCGGCGTTCCGATTGGCCCCTGGATTGGTGACGGACCAATCGGAGGACCAAACGCGCTTATTGCGTTTGGTGTAGATGGTTAAATGAAACTCACACTAGGGCCTCTGATCTCTCTTAATTCCTGATTAGTGTTGTTTACCTAACTTAGCCCCTTAAACAAGTAGTACATATTTATTGTTTTTAAGATTTACATAAATGCTCCGAACTTTTATGTAGGTGTACCTGTCCAACGGTTATTTTCTTATTTATTTTAAGTATATTATACTACGAAGGGTAAACTCCCACAGTGATTCCTTTTTGAAACTGACTAGTTATGAAGTTGAATAAATATTTTTTGAATACCGTTTTCTGTATTAAATCAGGTGATTCTATATTTGAAGGGATTTCTATCACGATGTTTTTATTTAGACGTTTTTATCTCGTAGCTGAGGGTTTTAATAACTTATATGTTTCAAGTACTTTTAGCACGAAGATAAATAAAACTTTAAAGTACTCATTAGATTATTCTTCTTGTAGATTAGTGTATAAGTAAAAATGTAGGTTAATTCGTAGTTAAAAAAGTTGTTCAAGATAGGCTAAGAAGTTCTTCAAGTTATCGTCAAAATACTTGATGTTGGTTTTTTTAATGATGTGGCTATTATTTATTTTTACTAAAATTGTGCCAAATGTTATACTAAACGTATACCTGTGATTATTTATATGACGCTTTCTTACAGAATTTACACATAGTGTTGCTTTCAAACGTATATAACGATGCTTTCGCTTATAAAAACAAACAGTTATACTCTGGATAGAGTTCTTGGCCGTAAAAGATCGGATTCGTATTGTAATCTAATATAATGATTTGTTGATTTATTGCATTATGTTGGCACTTTTGCTTTGAGTGAAAGTATTTCTTGTCCAACTACAAGAAATACTTTCAACACACACACTTAAGTGTGTGTTGTGTGTGCGTCCTTAACCTTATGTAGGGAAGCATTAAATGATTAACATAAGTTGCCAACATTTCAATTATTTATTTTGTGCAATTTATAAAATAGAAATCATCGATAGCACTGTAAGGTGTATTATTCTCCACTAATTAAGTGTTTTTAGAAATAATAAAATAAACCGGCCTACATTTTCGGATTACTCAGAAAACAATCGTAATACAAATCGGGAAAACTTCTGTTACGTTTTTAAAAGGGGGGGTATACGGTGAAACCGTACACTACTGACAAATAAGTATTACCTTACTTCTAGGCGCGGAACGAGGGGAGGGGTCCTAGGGGTCATGACCCCCCCCCCCCCCAAAGCCGTAAACGTAAGGCTTAAAATTGTAATTTTTCGAAAATATAATACATTTTCTTATTAATATGTAGGTAGTCTTTGTCTGTGATCCCCCCTCTCCAAAGTGTTTGGCTGCGACCGCGCCTGCTTACTTCATTATCTAGAAGGTTGGAAGATAGTCAAATGATACTACTGCCTTTAAGATAAAATAAATGTATTGAACGGACCAAAGGTTGAATAATACACCGTGACATTTTAGTCGTCTTACAAGGGCAGCCCACTTTATGTATCTAATGACTACTAATAATTTATTTTAAAAATTTATATTTTTGGACAAATGAATAATAATAATAAAAAAATATCATTTACTAAGACGCATGATATAGTTTTTAAACCCTGTTATGGAGATGGAATGAATGATGAAATGTAATGGTATAATGGTAGGTAGGTAGAAAACTTCTACCGTTTGATACGTAAACATTATTGACAGGGAGGGTGTTTCATCATTCTAAAGCATTAATTGTTTTTCTTAGTACTTATTATCTTAATTAATGGTAACAATTTTTTAATCGCGCCTGTAGGTATTTTATGTCGGATACATTGAGTGGACCACTTTTGTAAGACGACTAAAATGTCACGGTGTATAAAGAGCGATGACCTTTTATTGTCTACTAGTGTACTTCTGGTTCAACTTATATAAATTGATGATGTATGGTCATCATCTGCCTAGCCTTATCCCAACTATGTTTTGGTCGGCTTCCAGTCATATCGGATGCAGCTGACCACCAGTATTTTACAAGGAGCGACTGCCTATCTGACTTCCACATCCCACTTACTGGATAATATGATACCCCTTGGTAAGACTGGTTGTCAGACTTTCGGGCTTCTGACGACCCGTAACGACTGTCAAAGATTTACGAATTCAAAGATTTACGAATGACAGCCGGGACCAACAGCTTAACGTACTTTCCGAGGCACGGAGGGGTATAATATTTAAAGGTGGTCACACATCCACAGACCAACGGCGGCAAGCGTAGCTTAACCTGATCGGTCGTGCGGCTGCTATTACTTAGCCACAAGCCAATAGATGAAGTAAGGTCAAATTGCTAATTTGTCAGTAGTTTATGGTTTCACCGTACGGGGGGTTAAGTATAGGGTAGACGGAACATCGACGCACAACCTGTTACTAAAGGTACGCTTACACGAGCAACTAAAATTGCTCCATCCTTGTCAATTCTCGACAACTATGAAGTCAAGACTACATCCAGCAATTTAGGGCAATGGCAACATGTAGCAACCTGTTACCAGAGATACGGCCACACAATACCATGCAATATGGAGCAACTTAAAAAAACTAGGCAATATGCCCCCGCCGCCTCCGCCGCCGGCCGGTTCTTCTTGCAAAGACGAGACGTAGTTATACGTACAATCGAGATAGAAAGAAAATTTACAAAAAATTAGTTTATTCCTAACCTGACCCGAAATCCTAACCCGGTCGCGGGTTTGGTTAGGAACTTGAAATATTCTTTTATTATTATATGGAGCAATTAGAAGCAATAATCCCGAAACAATTGCCTCTTTTATTGTTGTTGCAGATTGCTTCACTTAATTGATCCAGATTGATCCATTAATGTTGCCGAGCAATAATTGCTCAAAAAATTGCTCGTGTAAGAGCACCTTTAGGCTTATGATTCTGAACGCCCTGCGTTGTAATTTTCCGCGGGTTATTTGAAAAAAAAAAGTGTTCATGTCCATACATTTTGACCGCACTTTTTTTATGAAACTGCAGATTTTTGTTTTTGATAACCGACGTAAATTTTCGTCGTTGGGGGTCTAGAAACGTGCTGAATTCACAGTTACAGTTTGCGTGTCGACGTCTCTGCCGCCTGTATAGTCATTCCATTCATTGGAAGGAATACTAGTGAACCCATTTTATATTTTATTTAAATTACGCTTCGACCATGCAGATGTCTGTTTCTCCGTTTATTTATTAAAGTTTTATTGTTATTGAGTTGCAATATATATATTTTTGCTAGCTTTTCGCGGCTATGATTTCAGCTTTAATAATTATTTGTTTGCAATATTTTTTTTCATAAGCTTTCGTGCAATGTTATGTTTTTTTTTATTATGTAGGTTAGTTAGTTTTTGCTTTTTTATTGCAATATTTTTTTGAGCAATGGCTTTTTTATTTGTTTTATGCCAGCCTCATATTTGCTAAGCTTGCAATATTTATCTATTTTTTAAATAAATTTGGCAGTGTTTGTCTGTTTTAAATTATTTTTAGATAAGTTTTTGAACTTGGAAGTTACAACTTTTTGTTATTATTTATGACTAGGTTTTCGTGATTTTTTTCAAAAATCATTACGGGATTTAAAAAGATCTTCGTGCTGTGTTGTTAAATGGCTGTGTTTACACTTAAGTGATTAATATTATTTTGCTGATAGTCTCTACAGACTCCCAACTGGATAATTTTCGAAACTAGTACTACCCAGTGTAGTCCTAGTTTATCTGAGACAAATCTGAATCTCTCATAGGATAATTATGTATGTACCTGCTAGGTATACCTTAATGGTTGTCGTGGCTGTGTGTACTCTAGATGTAATCATTGATGTACTTATTGCCATTTTATATCTGAATGTGGTTGTACTTTTAATCATAACTAGTGAAATATTTTGATCTCTAGTATTGTTGGTATTTTATCTAGTAGTGTCTTGTAATTGTCATCTTGCGTTAATGTCCCATTTCAAAAGTTACTTTTTTATATTTTTTAGGTTTCATCTTGTTTGTTGCAAGTCTTATCTTCAACGAATCAGCGATTTTGTTCATTATTAAGGCACGTTTTCACGAGGCGAGTTCATCGATTGTCGAGTCGGTAAAGTCCATGCGAGACTCGTAGTCTCGTAGGCGATTTATTGTGCTGATGTGTTCCCACTCATCTTGTAAACGATGCTTTAACACCGCTCATGGTAGCCTGTTGTGGCTGGTTGGCTAAAACTATCAGCACCAATCGCATGATTTCTTAACATAAACAATTGTAGAGCCTTTCGCGAATCGGGATTAATAAATAGAAGTATCGAATGAAACGATGTATAAGCATGCTATTAAACCGTCCCACAATCAACTATAATTGAGATTTTGAAATAGGACATTAACGGCCCAGTCTTAAATATAATGCCAACGAATCTCCATACTGTGATTACTATTAAATACTCTCATAATTATAAGCACAAGCTATTTTCAATAGAACTTTAAATGTTACCATGCTTGCCTAATAATTGTGGCTCATAAAACTAAGACTAAAGTACACTTTAGTACCGATATCGCTTTGATTTTGATATATTCTGGCCCTGATTTAGAATCAATTAAATGAAAAAAATTTAACATTCATTGCTCACACTCCTCGCCGACCGTAGACTGCGTCTGGATAATGTGTTGTAAAGGTTTCTCACTATGGTGAAATAGAAAAGCGGTTTTCTACTGTGGAACCGTAGAAAAACTGAGTAAAAGAACGGTCAACTGTAGTGTCAGATCGACCCTAGACGCGGAATCTGTTTTTATTATCGTGGTCATCTTCTGTTTAGCTTTTCCCCAACTATTTTGGGGTTGGTCTGGATGCCAACCCTAAAATAGTTGGGAGTAGTTATTACCGGATCGGTTTTCACTATCGTTATCGTCTTCGATGTTGTACTATTTCATTGCCTTCTTGTATTGGCAAGAATGCAATGAAATAGTCAAAAAATATTTGTGTCCTCCACTAGATGAACATTGACTCTCTCAGAATAACACAAAACTAAGTTGCTTTGTAGGAAAAAGAATTTACTACCGGCCGAGTTCCCAATTTAATATCAGGCCCTGGAAATCTGTATATTAGAACAGATAGATGTTTAGCAAAAATCAATCGAGAAAAGAGCAGTATCGGCACTAGAGTAGATATAAATGCAACCAGTTTGTAATGTAGCACTGCCCAATCATGCCAAAAATATAACGTATTCATATAAGAAGTAATGTAATAAACGATATGTTTATCAATTAATTTCTGTTGTATGATTTTGTTTAACTTTCTCTCTATATATAACTGAACCTGCTTTATCGATATTTGTGTAGTTTTAATTAATCATATTAATTTAAGTGTTTAAGATCTCTGCGGATAATGCTACTTAGCATTAAGTTATTAATTAGATACTGGGTAAGAGTGGAGCTGACGCACCGATATACAAAGGAAGGTAATAATATTGTTTTGGCAATATACACGGTTTTACCAAATTGCTATGGTCAAAATTTAAGGATTCGCTGTTTTTGGTTGCGATTCATTTCAAGCTTCTTACAAATTGAAATACGTGAACCGTGTATATATTGCTACTAGCGTCCCGATTTTTTAATGTTAAGTTACTTTCTGACATGTTATAATATGTCGTGAAAGTAGACCTCGTATCATGTTTCTAGAAACTTCACTCAGAATAACTGCAGGCTATTGCAGATAGGCCAATACACTGATATATAGAAACATCAGATAAATAAAAAAAAAAAACACCTAAAAGTCAAACTAAAATAAAAATATCGTCCCCAAAACGGACTGACAAAATTGTGTATTATTCAGTGTAGGCTAAAACTGAATCTGTCTCGTAAAATATTTTGTACGACTGTTTAAAGTTTACCAAGTTTTACTGAGAGAACAAGTTATTCCATATTGTTGAGTTTATAGTGGACGGTTTCATAATGAGGACGTTATAATATGGAAGAGGTTTAAGAATATTTTAGTGCCATTTAAAAATGTTTCAAATGCAGAAATGCCAGACAGACATGATTTTTTTTCATTTCTTTTTAAAAGCAATGTCCATAACTTATGAAAGGTTCGTTATGGGTGTTATGTGCTTTAGATTACCTTAAATCCTGTTTTTTTAAATATGGAATCGTGATGTTCCATTTGTATACTCTGAACAAATTTCCGGCCTGACTTCCCTGGCCAGAAGTACATTTCAATATCGCCATTCGCCGTGGAGGCTATTTTAATGCTCGATATAATGCCCTAACTATCTCTTACGTCATCTGGAAGAAGAACTGGGTTATTCTATTTCTGGTTGCAGTTTAAATCACAGTATTGATCCGAAACGGATGATATTTCGGTACTGCGGCAACCACCACTGCAACTGTATCTCCTTTTAGCGCTTTCATTTCAACCTGTCATTTAGCCGCTACTGAAGTTTTAAATAGACCTCGCTTCTACCATCGAAATTATGAACTTAATGAATCACCCATCTGACGTGTGAATTTAACGGGAGCCTTTATCACTTTTATTTTGAAGTAAAATTGATTTAACTTATTGAATTAAAAAAAAAATGGCCACAGCTTGAAATTCGATACCTGCTTTGGAGTCGCTCTCACGCGCATATTTATGATGCAATTGTCTAGTTCAACCATTTAATTCAATTCAGCATTCGTGCTGATATAGGTATGTCTCTGATTGAATCCCTTAATCGCACCTAACAATGTAGAAAGAGGAGTTGGTCTGCCCTATTCTTGAACGGGGTCAGCTCGGCAGATTTGTTTCCGTAATGATGCGAAACGGATAATATTTTCAGGTACCACTACCTCTCTTACCAATGTTTTTGTTGGTGCATCTGTGCAACCGTTTTTTTAGCGGATTTTAACAGCATGCACGCTGCTCGTATACCTACGGAATACTGCTTCAGATAAAGCAGATAGATCACAAAATCGCAACAATTCTTTTACCTTTTACAATTATATATTTTTGGCGCTTTCATTTCAACCTGTTATTTAGCGCTTACTGAAGTTTTGCCTCCACCATCGAATCTTTCATCCGACTACGTGTGAATTTAACAGGAACCTAAACAACCTTTTCTAAGTCAAGTTCCGCGCGAACCCTTTATGGTACGATACGATAGAAAATAAATTGTGTCTCATTAGCGGGAATTAAGAGGTTAAAAGTATAATCGATTTAATTGATTGAATTTAAAAAAACGGGCCCCAATTTTTTCTGTTCTGCTCTCATGTGCATTTTCACGAAGCAATTTCTTGACTAATTTATCATGACCATTCAGTCACCATTTGATTCAGCATTCGTGCTCATGTCTCTAATTCAATCCCTTAATCGCACCTAATAATATAGTAAGAGTTGGTCTGCTGTATTCTTAGACGGGGTCAGCTCGGCAGATTTGATTTCCGTGTTGATGCAAAACGGATAATGTTAGTGTACGTGCATCCACCACAAATCTTCTTCCCAATTTTAATATTAGGCCAATTTGCAATGGTTTTGAGTTTCATCAGTATGCATTCTGCTCGCTTCAGATAAAGTAAATAATTAGATTCAACAAAAAAAAAAATGACATCGGTTCCTTTATGTCTATTAAAACTGGGTTTAAAAAAACTGTTGCAATAAACAAACAAAAGCATTATTGATATAAATACCAAGTTTGGGGGACGAGGACGATGAGGATGAGGTTTGAAACGAGGCATCATAGTTTCTCGGACCGTCATCAAAAGACAGAAGAACAAAGCTTTTCTAGACTTTTGACAAAACCCCACCATCAGTGCAGTTGCCTATCCATTTTAAGCAATGCACCATTTTCTCTAGCTACAAACTCATTTTCAGTAACAACTGGGTTGCTCTATTGTTAGGCAGGCCAGCTCAACATTTTTAGTTGTCGTATTGATTATAAACAAATAAAATTTTCGGCCCAGGCGCGATTTAAAATGCAACGCAGCGATGTATTTTAAATTTTAGCGCTGTTGAAGATTTAATTTTTGTCATAATGCTGTTAAGAAAGTAGGTTGATAGACATCCTCCCATGCTCTTCGATGCCTAACGTTTAAAAGTTTATGAGGATTGCATGATCAGTTTATAATGTTCACACTGCTGGGAGATAGGCCTCCTCTCTGTGAGAGGGAGCGTAATCTACCAGGCAGGCCCAGTGCGTGTTGGTATGTCTTCGAAGTATTAGTTCTAGGACGGTATTCCGGTTTCCATACGATGTTTTCCTTCACCGTTTTAAGAGCAGTGGTAATGAAATTAACCGACACAAAGTGCCTGCCTGGGTTCGAACTCACCATTTACGATTCGTAAGTCGGGGTCCACCACTGGGCCACCACTGCTACGGGGGTTAACTGGATAGGAATTCTCTCTTCTCTTCTTGACTCTTCTCGAGTCCTGTGCATTTGTAACATCTCTGTAATTAATAGTAGGTATTATCAGTCATATTGGTCGTTATTGGTATTCATTACGAGAAATATCTTGCGCATCCTGTCTGCAGTTCTGACTTCAGTACATACCAGTTTAGAACAGACTGGCAAGCCACTACCCACCTTAAGCAGCCCCTCTTCATCCTTTCTGAGTGGCTGATCTTTCACGACATGACCAATTTTCTTGCCAAGAAGAGAAAGAAAAGACTTGCCTTTGTCCTGCATAGGGCTGGGCTCAGTACCTACATCCAGACTGAATAACAAAATACAGGAGGAATTGGGTTGTTCTATTGTTAGACCGGGTCACTACGGCATTTTGGTCCTAGTATTGATCTGAAACGAATTATATTTTCAGCCCAGACGCGATTTAAAATTCAATGATGTGGATCTATTTTTTTATTTTAGCGATGTCGAAGTTTACATTTTTATCATGATGCTGTTCAGGAATTAGGTCGATAGACATCCTCCCATTCTCTTATTGACTTTGAAAGTTTATTTTACGAGAATTGACTTGATAAGAATTCCACAGACCTAGGGAATTGGGAATCAGTTTTTCATTTCCTAGTGACAGAACAAGTGCATAACAACTACAAGAGTCCTGTGCATTTGTGACATCTCAGTAGTATCAGTCATATTGGTTGTTATCGGTATTCATTACGAGAAATACCTTGCGCAACTCCAGTCTGCATTTCTGACTTCAGTATATACCATTTTAGAACAGACTGGCAAGCTATTACCCACCTTAAGCAGCCCCTCTTCATCCTTTCTGAGTAGCTGATCCTTCACGACATGACCAATTTTCTTGCCAAGAAGAGAAAGAAAAGACTTGCCTTTGTCCTGCATAGGGCTGGGCTCAGTACCTACATCCAGACTGAATAACAAAATACAGGAGGAATTGGGTTGTTCTATTGTTAGACCGGGTCAGTACGGCATTTTGGTCCTAGTATTGATCTGAAGCCAATTATATTTTCCGCCCAGACGCAATTTAAAATTCAATGCAGTGGATCTATTAAAAGTTTTAGCGATGCCGAAGCCTACATTTTTGTCATGATGCTGTTCAGAAATTAGGTTGGTAGACATCCTCCCATTCTCTTTGATAAGTTGTTCACGTTGAAAGTGCAGTATTCTACGAGGGATGACTTGATAGGAATTCCACAAACCTTAGGAATGGGAATCAGTTTTTCATTTCCAAGTGACAGAAGAAGCGTCTAACTGCAAGCCAAAGAAAAGCCATTTTTATGCATTGCATTGGGCTGAGTGCATCCAGATCTGTGATCCAGACGGAATAACAAAATACGAGAGGAATTGGGTTGGTCTATTGTTAGTCTGGGTCAGTACGGCATTTTGGTCCCAGTATTGATCTGAACCGAATGACATTTTCAGCACAGCCGCAACCACTAACTGGAATGGTTAAATTATGTTGCCAGACATTGTTTATTTTGGAAATACCCTAGAAGCCTAAAAGCTCTTCGTATATAAAGGTGACTTTAGCTCTCGTTAAAATTGTTTTCGTAATTTGAAATTTTTGATAGAAAAATGCAGGTTCAGCACATTCCACCTTTTCTCCTTTTTCCTATAAAAACACCTATTCCAGGGATGGCAAACCAATGGCACGCGTGCCTTAGGCGGCTCGCAACAAAATAATTTGGGCACGGTAGCCGATGTGACAGTAACAAACATAGAAATCTGAGTGTGATAAGTTCATCTTAAGCCTGAGTCGTTAGTTTCAGAAACCGTAGGTACTGATGTCACATGATTCGCATTCTGCTAAAAGTTAATATGCCTATGAACCTAATACCAGACACCAGAAGTTGCACTAATTTGTTCTTTCATATAAATCAGCTGGTGTGATGTTGATTGATGTATAATAGTAGGTACAAGTCTATTTCTGTTTGTAACTAAAGACTACTAGTCAATAAGTCAAGATTGGTTGTTGGCACGTCAATGCCAAATGAAATATTTTTTTTGGAAAAAGTGTCTCGCAGAGGTTTTGAGGTTCGCCATCCCTGACCTATTCTATTATCTGCTTCTGTTATGCTGTGCAGTACACACGGCTACACATCAAGCTATACATTTCCAGTTTACGCTGATCTCGCACTGTACGGAAATCCTACCCAATGTGCAGTGGCTTTTTCAATTCCGTCTATAAGGATGTCTCAACACGCGACGCAAAGGGAAAACTAACTACGTCTTACCTTGTATCGATAATATCATTACAATATGACTTCCAAAACTTTTTCGAACATTTGCTTTAAATATTCACTTTATTAAATACGATACTGGGACTGAATAAAATAAGGGCTTCATTTTTATATGTTCCGATAAAGTAATTTGGCCAAGTTACGAGTTTTTAATCCATTATGCTTTCGTTGTCGAACTTTTTGAGAGATTACAAAAATGCTTTTAAAAATGAGTAAATAGTACGTTACTCCAAAATAATTATATTTTAAATACAATTATGTAGGTGTGTGTAGACTTTATTTTCGCGAATAATTTTTGGATACGAACAATTTGGTTAAACTCGAATAATGCGAAAATAAGTTCTTGTTTGTTACATGTCCGTATATTAAGCGGTCGTAGCAGCATTCACTTCGTAGCGCGGTGCTACGAGCGTCTGACAAGCCACTCAGTGACGTCAGCTATAGAGGCTTCGCGTCGCTACGACACGATCGGTGCTTAGTGCGTCTGATGATATTGGTTTTTATTCATTTTGTGTTTTTATGTAATTACGTTACGATAACTGATACCAAATATCAAATAGAATATTTTGAAAAGTTTTCTGTAACTTAATTATTAATATAAGTTTCGATAAAGTTTGGAAGTTAGGTGTATGGGGTGGTGGTGCGTGTAGGCGCGCGGTGGGCGTGCTCTGGGCGCGGGCGGGGCGGCAGCGAGCGCGCGCGGGTACAGAGGGGGGCACGAGCACGTGCTGCGCGCTCACGTGGTGCTGTCGGCGCGCTGCTCGCGTCCGTCGTGCTCACCGTATGAATAATTGTGTACGGAGTGAATGAATCGATGCGGCGGCAGCGCGGGCGATGCGGGGCGCGGGCGGGCGGGGGCGGCTGCTGCGTGGAGGGGTGCGCCGCGGCGCGCCAGTCTCGTGCCGGTAGTCGGTAGTGCAGCCGAGCGACTCCGGGAGCCGTCCCCGTCGTGCCGTCGCTCGCTCGTAGTCGTAGTGCGCCGCCCGGCCCGTCCCGCGCCGTTGGCGTCCGAGCCCATGGAAACCCAGAATCAGGATGTGGCCAGAAGCCCCGCGGAGGTGCCAAACGACCCGGGGTACGTTCCGGATCCCGAGAAGCCGGCTTTGCGCGATCTTTTCAGTGACTGATTGGTATTGTTTATCTTGCAGGAAGATGTTCGTCGGAGGTCTCAGCTGGCAGACTAGTCCAGGTACGCTCATCGGTCCCTGGCGCTCCGCCCGAGCCTCTAGCGGAAGTGCATCCGATGCACGGGCCGGCGACGGCTGACCGCCCGCTTAGCTCGCGGAAGAGGCCTCCTATGACCGTGAAATGAGAAACGCCGATCGTTTCCAGTGACGAAGTACTGTGTCGGATACATAAACACCGGTAAAAGTTTGATAATCAGCTGATTACTTAACGTGTTCCGAAGTTGTCGTTGTCGGTGTGCAAAAGTGGTGCACGTGATAATATCGGTGTGAGATGCATCCAGGGGGTATTTAAGGCGTCGTGAACGTGTGTAATATGCTATAATTTAGTTATGTTATCGGGTTGTATTGCCAATCAGGTGTGCGGCGGCGGCCATGCCGGCTGCGCGCGCAGGCTCAACCGCCTCTCCGACCTCTCCACCCCACGGGTTTGCGAGCTATTTTAGTTCTTATCACTAGTAAAATTAAGTGGCAAATTCCAGTTACAGTTTCATAGCCGGCTTTTGCTTCAAACAGTTATCACAACATAACCTCAATCTCAAGTACGTAAAGCTCGGTACCGGCGCGTTTCCGTCAAGTCGACTCTGGTCTATAGTCTATTCATACTGAGTAGGGCAGGACAACAATTGGCTTTAAGTAATATTGTATTTGATAATAACTTGTGAACTATTTGAAATACATAAAGAAATAGTATTTATTGTTTTATTCCAATCCTTTAACGCAGTTAGGGCAGCATGAATCAAAATTTGGATTTAGGTTTAAGATTTTTCTGAAAGATTGATAGTTTTAAAATAGAATATTCAATAATGGTTTTTTTGTATTAATGTGCGTGTCCTATTTGCTGGGAGTATGATGAAGTACATCAATTCTTTAGCGCGTACAAACAAATTAATTGCGCGATGCACACGCAAAAGGTCCGGTGCGCGTGCGCGAGTGATTTGCCGCCCGTGGTATTGGGTCGTGCGCCCACGCCGCACTTTGATCCTCAATATCTATGCCAACTTTGTTCTTCTCTGGAGATATCTAGGGCGCTGCATCAGCGATTGCAAGCAAAACACTCGAGATATTATCGGATCTATCATCGATCGTGCGGTCTATACCGGGAACTGTCAGAAATGAGCTCACTACTGTGCAAGCCTCGCTTACATCGTTAAAACCGAACGGTTTAGTCATGTGGTACTACAATATCGTTTTGCAAACCTACTTTTAGACTTCTTTTACATTGTCTCGTGGTGTCTTCCGCGTGATGATAATTTTCTGCCAATTTTCGTTTACTGTTCTCGTCATAATGAGTCTAGTTTTTCTTTCCGGTTCCGAGCCAACTTTATTCTTAACTAAACACGTGGTCGCCGGTTAACGTCCTGCGTAGAATCTAAAAAGTATTTAAAATTTGAACTGAACTGACGTTTGTTTGTTTAAGATGTTTGCACCTTACCGGAGTTAGTGTGATAAGATAATTTTTGATATTTGTATCACGACACACGGGCACACCAACTGTTATCGCATTTTGATAGGGAATGAAGTGCCCTAGACTCCTTAATCTCAGCGTTACAAATATCAAGTCTTCAATTATGGAGCTGTCCAAATTTTTCACAAAAAATCAATCACTGCTTTTGATAAGGCTGACAGGTACATAGTGTTCTACAACTCAGTACATTCGCGTTACTTCGCAGTCCAAGGCTTGTTCGCACATACTAATCGCTTTCGCAAAATTCGCATGACAGTAAAGTTTTCAATGAGAATCCAGTTAGACAAACACTTAAGCCATCATCTTATGAAATTTTTAAGAAATGTTTTCAACGCGAATTTAGAGGTTTTATCAGGTAGCACCCAAGTAGCTACTCAACAAATACATTATAATGACGAAAATAAATTGGCTGACAACAACGACATACCACTGTATTTATATTATTATCTCACTAATGTATTACATTCGCTAATGCGTTCTCTTGATGCTCTCATGTTCGTAGATAATATTTGGAATGGTATGAAGGAAGCGCAGGTTATAAATATTATTTCATTCATCGAACGACTTCATCTAAAATGAGCTCTATAAATATCGTCAGTAAGATCTAATTTATTTTCCATTTACATCCGGCTCTTGCAAGGAAAATCGGTCAACTGTTCTATTCATCAATATATTATTATCAACTAAAAACTAACGGTATAGAGATGTGAATGAAAATTTACAGTAAACCCAAGTCAGTTCCCACGGAAGTACCTACATAGAACATTGTATTGAAGAGACCCCTAAATGTTACAACTTGTTGCAATGTCACAAGCTGTTAATCAATTTCATAACACGGGATACTCGAAAACTAAACTTTGTACATTATTACCTTGTTTTTGTATCTACAACTAATCATAAAAATATTAATAACGAAATTGTAATGGTCCACGTTAATTTACACAGTGACACTGATATGAAAAAAAACAATATGAACGTAAATACCTAGCATGAGAACGAACCCACATCAATTATACGTTAAATATTCAGTGGGAAGTTACATCAAAATGTAATGACATTTTAATGTCCGTAGATGATACTTTCCCTCGGTCGCTTTTGTCAACCAATTTTTACTACCCGTCTAGTCGTCAAATCTACCAATCGTTATAGGCACTCGTCGTTCGTGTAATAAAGATGTACTTTTAAATGGGACAAGGATAAGTAATTTTAGCTTACATGTATTACTAAACGTAACTCATTATTGCCTGCACTGGTAACTGTTAAGACAGCTACTGTAGCTAAAGTGGGTGTTTAGTTGTCGAACAAAAGATTATTCATTATCTTATTTGAAGCGTCTGTTGTATCATTAACATGATACTTCATTGCACAGACTTAACTAATTTTAACAGAAACAGAAATTCTGAAACTTTACTGCATGCTGCTACATAAACATTCATTTTAATATTATAGTAAAGTCTGTTATTTAAAGCAAAGAATCTATAGTTATCATTTGCATAAGTCGAAGTTCAAATGTTGCTGGAGAGGTAGTGTCGATAAGGATTAGAAAGTCTTCGGCCTGTAGGGTAACGAGCAATCAACGCATCGTTGCATTTCTTTTTAAGTCCGTTGTGTAGGTAATTGCTATGTCACCGTGATTTCAGAACTAACACCTTGTCTTTGTATTGTTCAAAGATTTATGAGCAATATAAATACAAGATGTTACAAACCGATGGTTAAAACTGATAGATTTAGATCAGTTTACTTGTATTCTTTCTGCGTCTGTCTGGTTTTGAGGCTTCCTTCCTTCTTTTGAGCTAGGCTCGACCATCTTTGTGCACAAGACATCACAACCTGTCTCCATGGGTAATTTAGTAGTTAAAAAATGTTCTCATGATTCCACGACATCCTGTCCTCAGCATGCCGTATCCAGCTGTCCCAGCCACCTTTTTGAGGTCGTCCGCCCATCTAGCTGGGGGGCGTCCCACACTACGTTTACCGATACGCGGTCTCCACTCCAGGACTCGTCTGCTCTACCGTCCTTCGACAAACATGGCCAGCCCACTGCCTCTTCAGCTTGCTCACTCTACAAGCTATGTCGGTAACTCCGGTTCTTTTCCGGATAAATTAGATTCTATAAATAGTATTCCTGAAATAAACAAACGAGTTCGCTTGAAGTCCTGAAATTGGTGAAGTTTTTAGTCTTACTCCGAACCAATAACCAAAATAGTCTTTCATGTACCTCTAAAACCATTTGACGGCTACATTACTAGAGTAACGATTTAAATATTGACAAATCCCCTTAAGGTTGTTTCGGTAATCAATGCGCGAGTTTGCTCGAAGTTCTGAAGTCTAGCATTGTTTAAAGTTTGAGCTGTAAACAGTTGATGACTGAGGTTGCGTGCTCGTTGCCCCCAACACAATACAGATGCAAACGGGATCGACGCCGGACTCGTTACGGTTATTATCAACGACGATTGTTTGCCTCAATGGTGCTCGTGCGCACTGCGTCTTTACTTTTACTGAACCGTTTTGTTATACAGTTCCCTTTGACTCTTTCATGAACACGCTTCGCGGATTCAATGAGCACTTTATGATTGGAAATGTTAATTTCGATAACGGTACACGCAATTCAAAGATTAATGACGTATTATATGGCGACTAGAGATTTATATTATTGTCACAGCATGATAAATACCACTGAATATTTGTACGTTTCAAGACAGTTTGAAAGAGGTAATGGGTCGTTGCTTTTGAACTTGTTGGTATTTCCAAAACGCAACAAATGTAAACGATATGTTTGTCCCATCTATCTATGTCGAAAGCAGTTCTATTTTCATTCCAAGTGGTGTATAATTTTGTCAGCGGTATAGATCTAATATTTTTATCCTATTTCTATAGTTCAGCGAAAATAATGTTTTCGGCGATAACTTCAGCTTGGTATAATGAGTTAACTTTTGAATAGATAAACTTGAACAATTCCTTTTAAATGATGTAAATTATCATTCAATTTCCCTTGAAGACAAAAGCTCGCGAACCCGTTTCGCACTATGAGGGTCACAACTCAATTCCTTAGTCGATTGCGAGGAATTCACCTTCGCCGTCATCTATTATTAATCCAGAGATTTTGCATACGTTGAATAATGCAACAGCGAAGTCTCTGATGCAGAACGAACGGATTGTCCTTATTTAATTTCCACTTTGAGGGAGGTTCGCGACGACGTAGCCGACTCGCGAACTTAGGTTCCAATCAGGTGATAACTTAGTTCCCAACGAACGTTAGTTGGCTTGGAATTGGCTCCACTAATAAGCACTGATTCATCTGAGCACTGTATTTATCCGGAAACCGTCTTGTTGCAACAGGAGTGAGCGGTGAACAAGTGTCTCCACTCCAACGATATTAAGTTCTTAAGGTGAACCTAGTCCACATTTTTCCCATACAAACTTCGGGAGGGTATTACTCCACTGTTGGACAATGTACATCAAAAATTAAACATGGTATGGTTTTGTATCATTATTAATATTGTCTGTACGGAAACAGAAAACTAAAATAAAAAGCCGTTAAAAAGTTAGGAGCCAACAAAGATTCGTTTTTCTTGCAAATTTAACCTAACTTTGGGCGTGTTTAAGTAATAAAAGAAGTGTAAAATTTGAAAATCCAAGTCGGTACCGACAAAGCTCAAATATCGAAAAGTTCAAAAAACTTTTTTGGTCATTGATTTATGCAGTGGTTTTTTCATAAAACCCGATCTTCCGAAGGACTATTCTTAATTTATTAAGCGCCTGTTATACTATAAATGATCCTGCATCTCACACAATAATGTTGTGCGTGTAGACTAGCGTCTAACTGCTCATCACTGATGTTACCTCTGTCGGATATGATGCCTGGTGAGACAGCGTGCTTTTTAGCCAGGCCCATCAGTGAGTTCAAGCCCGCGACTAGGTTCCCCTTAAGACGGATTTACTAGCGCAAATAGAAACCGAGGAGGAAGATAGATACCCACGTCTTTTTGGCCTAAAACAGCAGGTGCTTTGCTGTTTAAAGATTAAAATGATACTCAGTCTTTCAGAAACTTCAAAAATAGTATTGGAAAATGATTAGCAGAAGAATCGGTAGCGATAGTAAAAATCCTTAGTTAAAATATTATGGAATGTAATTCAGTTTCTTTAATGAAGTTTCTGTCAGCATAACTACTAACGTTTGAGGTATGGCTCTATAAATTATCCCAAGTAACCATCCGAGCGAGCGTGTGGCCATTATTTACAAACTTAAAATAGTAACGGCAGCAATTCTAAATCAATGCGGGTTATTGAAAGCCGCAGGTGCTCATCAAAGCTTCAAAGCGCATCGGGCTGCATTAGCCGGAGAACATTATTCCGTAGGATACCACTCCCGAAGTGATCGGACAGGGAAAAGATTTAGCAAGTGGTCAAAGAGGAAAGGATGCTCCCGGTGAAGAGCCAACCGCATTACCGCAAATCGTGGTATAATCCCTCTTACAAAGCGCACGATGGTTGTATGTGAGCAAACAGCAGTTTGGGAGTCGGCTAGGGACCGGATACACGTTTCGTTTGCCAGTTATTTCAGCCTGGCCGCAAATAGACATGGGTGTGCGTGTGCGAACACTTCTTTACAGAACATAAATCAGAAACGAAAAAAATAATATATCATTGACTAGAGACTAGCTTTTAGCGAATGATGGATGGCAGGGCTAAGGTTTGTTTGCAGTAATATGCGTCACCTCTGGCAGTATTCGTAGTTTATATTAAATTTAGGTTAATCAAAATATAGTAAAGCTATTTATTTATTTTCTTTTTTGTTGACACGAAAGCTACCGCTTTGCGCAGGCGCAGCTTCTTAAGCGCCGCTCGTAGTAATAAAGTTCTTGTTATAGTGTCCCGTTGAACGATTGGAGCGTAAATAAAGAAATCTTGTTAAGAGTACAAGTGTGAGATGCAACCGTGGTGATAGATAACAATTTTTATTGTAAATACTCCGGAGATTTAGTAGAGTTTTATCTTCTTCCGCGACGTTCAAATAACATTATGATTTCGATTTTATGTTTAACACACGTGTCTCGTGATGGCCACTATCGTATTTCTTGACTTTTTTCATCGAACGTTGATTGACCTGACAACACATGTGGTTCATACAAGTTATCCATAATTCATAGTGTCGTATCTATTTTGCTTTATTACACTTTTTTGTCTACAGAAACATGTTTGAGTAAAGAATTATTGTTTAGGCGAATTTTATGAAAATTGCCTACTTGATGATCTTGCCAACTCAATATTCGTACGTCGCACGCTGCAAATTTAAATAGTATCTTATGAGATTTAAATAGTTCTTATAAATCTTATAATAATTGTTGAGAACGACCTAAAATTATCCTAGCGTTTGATATTCCACGATGTCGTTTGTATTTATGTAGGAGACGTTCGAATGTTTGTAATTTCCCCGGCGAGGTCGACAATCCGGCTCGGTATTCTTGTTCGTATTACCTACAAGGAGTATTTCTCCGGCTTGCATAACTCGTGCAATCCGTGCATCCAGACGCACATCTGGGAACGTTCGGAGACGACACACGCCGTTGCGTTGTTGTCATTACTCATCTGTCGCGCACACGACTTCATGCTACCGACCCGCTGTCACAGTTTACAAAATGCCACATTTCACAACTTCTACTCACAATAACGGACTTTAAAACTTTGGCAAGACGGCATAATTCATAAACCAAAGTTTTTCTATGTTACGTCCATACGAAACTTGTTAAACGATGGAGCAGCGTGTCTTCAAACGACATGCTAATTGACGGCGGCGTGAAGCGCAGGCTAAAAGCTACGACATTTTTTTTTAAATTTTGGTCACGGTGTGATATTTTTTTCTTCGACCAACTAATAGAAAATGCTTTCGATTTTGACATTACGATGCGTAGCGTCGCATTACAAGCGAAATATGCTCTTCAATGTAATTATCTACAGAGTAGTGACATGTTTTGCAATAGAGAATGACATTGTATGATGATCTAAGAACTAATTTATTAGTATGACGCGTAATGGTTCCTCTTAGAAGTTTCACATGGACTGTCTCTATGGAGAAATATAGTTTAATTAACGCGTTGTTTTGAACCAAAACATTACAATTTGGTCCTAAATCAGAGTGTGCTATCAGGTTTCATAAGTGACGTATGTAAGTGAGGCAATGCGTAGGAACGAAGTTTTTAGTTTGAGATAGCGTTGAGATTTGATAACAGCGAACTATCTGATGGTGATTTACGCGCAATGCGCGTTTAGGTATTCAGTACATAGGTACGACTAGTGAATATAATTTATTATCTTGGGGTTTTATAACAGAGCTAAACTGCTTTTCATTCCAAAGAATGTTACTGTTAACCTGCATCATTCCACTGTTGGTCAAAGGTTCTCTCCATGACTTCCAGCACTTTCGATCCAGGGTTAAAGTGGACCACTGGCCGCTTGTCGTTTGTTTTCTAAAGCTCGTCCCGCCATTTTCTACGGGATCTGCCGCGACGGCTTCTGACTGTATCACGGGATCCACGTAGAGTTACTATTAAATAAATTTACACTTTCATAGAAACAGGTTACAATTATGGTCATTATGGAGATACCAGTAGGTAGTGCCGGTCTTAGTTAATAATATATGGATGATACATTTTAAGGACTTCGGATCTGAAGGCGTTGAAAGGGAAGCTACCTAATTGGTTGAAACTGCGTAATTCAAACACACTTCGTCACACTTGTAAGTAGTAACTTGATTATTTCCAATCAACGAATTTGTGCATTCCAATAGCAGTAAGTAGGTAGGTACCAGAAATCTCCTCGGAGTTAATCAGGTAAAGTAAAAAGAGATCCTCGACTTTTAATAACACGAATTCACTTTGAAACTAAATATCATACTTCTATTCAATTTTATAACCTAGACCCTTGTACCAGAGCTTAATATTCCATAAACATTTTTTCATAATGAAAACCTTTAATGAATGAGCTCAAAGATAAGATTACAGCAGCTCATAGTAAAATATTTATGTTTATCCACTTAATTCTTCCATCATTTTTGTTCAAACAAGAAGTAGAAGTACTTAGGTAGTTTATATAAAATTGTACTAGATTCTGAAGCATTTTTACATAATTCTTGCGTTTTCTTTTATAAAAGAGAAAAGAAATTAACTGTTGACTTTCCGTAATAAATATTTGTCTCAGTGGTTGGAAAAGATTGTTTTAAGTCCTCCCAGTAGAACCTTTTGGTGTTTGAAGAAGGATGTTAAAGCGTCTTTATTAGTTTCTCGGTTCCTTCTGTTCACTGAAGCGTACTGATACAGAATGTTTTTCGAATTTTGTATCTTAATTACATTACTAGGATAAACTGGGGACTGACAAACCTCTATTGCCCATGTTTAATTAAATATGCCAAATGCAGAATCCTCTGACAGTTCACACTAAAACGTTTAATTTTGTTATTACCGTGATAAGACTCAGCTAAAGACCTTGGTATGTTTAAAAAAAAAATTAAGATTACTTAATCGGTAACTTAGTAAGAATTGAGGTGATAGGTATATTCTGGAATTGGGGTGATTGGAACGGCCAAAAGTTAAGTAAAGTAAATAAGTAGTAGGTGGGTAAGTTTCAAGCTTTAATAGCATCAAAAACACTAGATGTTAGTTATCACCAATCAATTAATTATCCTCCACTGTCCCACTGCTGAGCAAACCCCCAAATCCTTCCAGGCATCCTTTTCCAGTATGCCTGTTTTTTTTCTTGTCGTCCATGTCCAGCAGTGGACGTCTTTCGGCTGAAATGATGATCCTTTTCCAGGGCCACCGATCAATTACGGTTATTTAAATCCATTGAAAAATCTGCTATAAAGGGTGTTTCGCCCTACACCCTAGTCTCCATCGTCCATAACGATCTTATTAGGGCGTAAGTAGGTAGGTACTATAAAGCTTGTCTGTTAAAGGGTTATTAAACCTTACATCCTGCAGGCTGGTAGAAAATTGACTCTGGTTGCATTGAGTGATAGAATCACACTGACAAGCAATATAAAAAGCCACTAACTTATTATGAAATATTTTCAAAACCAGGCAAGTTAGCTTCTTGAAGTGAAAAGCAACATTCCATTGTATTATATAACGCATTAAAAACACTATATTGAAACAAAAAAAAAATGTGTTTGAGAAGGAAAAACAAAATACAAGAAACAATTAACTGTTAAAGTGGATTTACGAAATTGAAATATTTTTTAAAATCATTCAATATGTATTTAATTGAGGTGAAAGATGTGCAAAAATTGTCGCTGGAGCGCAACTCCCGTCTGATGTCTATTTCTTTACGTCGTTGACACAATGAATCGATTTTCTCAGGCCGTTGTGCACTATACTTTGCTATTGCCTTCTTAGGTTATGTCTAGTCTCCCTAAAACTCCGAAGCACTTATTGGACAGGAGCATTTCTCACAACTATTCTTCTGGCCGTTTGTCTCTGGGATCTCCTCAATTGCACCTTAGTGATGATGACCTTTATATAATTATATAGTTAAAAAATCGATAATTTACTGATTTCAAGATTTTTTAACTTCATGAAAGTAACGTGTGGCAACTGACTTTTTTATATTGCTCGTCTGTGTAGTTTCATAATGGAATATCCGTCAATTGTTTAAAAAAAACAACAGTTAAGTGTTAAGCGAGTGCCTACTTAAAAGTGAGCACGTCCTCTTGAAGTAAATGGCGAAAATTCAATATTGCTTCTTATTTGCATGAGTAGCGCCTACCTACTATTATCATCATCATCATATCAGCCGAAAGACGTCCACTGCTGGAGGTGAGCCTCGTCCAAAACGGGAGGATTTTCCATAATTGCCACGCTTGGCAGGCGGGTTGGCGATGACAGTATGGTGGTAAAATGCATAGAGAAACGCTGCTGCCCATTCTCTGATAAGTCCCTTAGTCGCCTTCTACGACACCCATGGGAAGAAATGGGACCTACTTACTATATGTATATTATATTCTGGTAGGTACTGTTAGTGCTGGCGCGCTACCTACCTTAGTTTATGTAAATCTAATGTCATTTAGTTCTTGAATTATCTCAAAGTTCACACATTTAATTAGATAATGTGAGTGAAACACATAAATAACATATATTCGTAGACGTTATTGACGCAATTCGTCTGTGTGTAGTTGTAATGTATGTATTTATATGAGATGCGAATCTGTAATTGAATAGGTATGTAAAGCCAATAACGTTATGAAAAGGAATAGATTTCAAATTAATATTTGCTCGCTGTTTTGTTGGTACTGTAAGTAATAATTGAGTATTAGATCAATACTTAGACTAGGTACACGGCGTAGTTTGACCACAATTAACAGAACCTAGAAAACGACAGTATTGAATGTATGGAAGTTTGAAAAACGGTATGGATAAAGATAAAAATATATAGAAAACGAAATAGGAATAATAAAGATATTTTTCGCGACATGCCATGCGGTTGGTAGATTCATCACGTGGCCAGAGTGCTGGCCTAGTTTTCGGGCAAATAATCTGCATCGCCATACGACGTGGCAATGCTGTGGCATTTGTTTAATCTACCTATTGAATAATTCTTATACTTATCATAACTAGGACTACCTGACGTGGTTTGACCACAGTTAACAGAGACTAATCGTTGTGGTTTTTCCAAACTCAAACTCAAAGCATTTATTTCAATTAAACCATTTACAGGCACTTTTGAATTGTCAAAAAGTCGATCAGTTGGAAAGTTGAAGCTAGTTGCCCATTCCAAAACGTAGATCTCTATGGAGAAGAACGGGCAAGAAACTCCACGCCGTAGGTAAGAAAAAGAAAAATAACTAACTATCTCGTTTTCTTTTAAATTTATTTTCCAGTAACACGATGAAGGGCCGATTTTTCAATTTGCAGACAAATTTTAACTTAATAATGGCGGTTTGACATATTTTCTGTATAAAAACTGTCAAACCGCCATATTTATATTTAGTTATCAGTTATCTGACGATTGAAAAATTAGCTCCGTTCAATAGTTACTTTTTTGAAAACCAAATGTCATGCCGACTATTAAAAGCTCAAAGTAATCAAAATTACTAAGGAGATTACCTATACCTACATGAAATGTTAATACACATGGGTACTGGAGAAAAAATTTCCACAAGATTTTATTGATTTTATGACCAACTCATATTTACCCAAAATATTATTGACGGCATGAAAGACCGTCTGAATAACGTAGATATTACTATTCCGGGCAGAGCCGAAGGAAATCACACACATCCATGTTCCGCTTTATTTAGCTCTAGTTCAGTAAATAAATGCTAAGCGGTGTTTTATTAAGTTCTCCAGCTTACCTACTTATTGTTGAGAGGAATAAAGATGTGCGTGGCGATATGTCGGCGCTGAAATAAATAATCTTGAGTTTTCTTGAACATGAATTGCAATTTAACTTCTTTATTTTGGAACGAAGTTCCTTATCGCGCGTTGCGAAAGGGGGCTAGACGGAAAAAAATTAAGACCAAAGGTTGTAACGACACTTTTAATTAAGACCAAAAGTTGTAACGACACTTTTTGCTACATTGTTGTAAGCCATGCGGCGTGCGCGTGTTTCTCTGCAGACAGGATGGATGGATCGGATGGATCGGATGGATCGGATGAATCGGATGGATCGGATTGATCGGATTGATCGGATTGATCGGATTGATCGGATTGATCGGATTGATCGGATGGATCGGATGGATCGGATTGATCGGATTGATCGGATTGATCGGATTGATCGGATGGATCGGATGTATCGGATGGATCGGATGGATCGGATTGATCGGATTGATCGGATTGATCGGATTGATCGGATTGATCGGATTGATCGGATTGATCGGATGGATCGGATGGATCGGATGGATCGGATTGATCGGATTGATCGGATTGATCGGATTGATCGGATTGATCGGATTGATCGGATTGATCGGATTGATCGGATTGATCGGATTGATCGGATTGATCGGATTGATCGGATTGATCGGATTGATCGGATTGATCGGATTGATCGGATTGATCGGATTGATCGGATTGATCGGATTGATCGGATTGATCGGATTGATCGGATTGATCGGATTGATCGGATTGATCGGATTGATCGGATTGATCGGATTGATCGGATTGATCGGATTGATCGGATTGATCGGATTGATCGGATTGATCGGATTGATCGGATTGATCGGATTGATCGGATTGATCGGATTGATCGGATTGAACATCCAAAACCAAACCAAAAGACCAAAACCCAAACAAAGACCAAAGACCTAAACTTGTACAAATCCCATAAACCAGCCAAACTGCGTGATAGTTTATCGGTAGGATTAGCGCTCTTAATAAACAATTTAATCAAACATCCAAGTAGGACATTGCATTAAGTAGTTCAGTTTTTGGAACGAAGTTCCTTATAGCGCGTTGGGAAAGGGGGCTAGATGGAAAAAATTAAGACCAAAAGTTGTAACGACACTTTTTGCTACATTGTTGTAAGCCGTGCGGCGCGCGTGTTTCTCTGCAGACAGCGACACAGACAATATATTATATATATATATGTATATGTGTGTGTGTGTACGTATATGAAGAATTTTTTAAATGTTATTACAATTCCTTCACTAATTAATCGAAAGGAACTTCGTTCCATCCGGGTGTCCCTTGACACCTCTCAAGTGTTTTTTTGTAGGTACAATAGCGATCTAAAAAAGACGTAAAAATTGTTGTAGTAAATCTGTCGATAGTTTTTCAATCGTGGGTAGATATTATAACCATTTTTTGCAATTTTTATTCATAACACTGTGTAAATAAGGATCGCCAGGCACACATTTTTGAAATACGAGAGCCTCTTCCTACTACTGAAAATGATAGTTTCATAAACTTATGGTCTGTTTCTATTACGTTAATTTTATTTATTTCCAAAACATATTTTACAATTAGAGCCACACAATGAAAACTTTATTTGTGTACTGGCCTGTCTAGGTATCATATTATTTTTTCTATTTTAGTCCACCTTACTGGTTGCATTTAACATGGTCAGTTTATACAAGGGATCCTCTTGCCTAGCAATGACAAACATCCTGAACAAAAAAGCCTACATACAGGAAGAAATCAGCAATAAAATAAGAGATCTCCACATTATCGAATTCTCTTGAAGATTATTGTCACTGTGTTAATATGAAATGTCATGTTTAGTAAGATGGACGTCTCGGCTTGTCAGGTAGTTAGGTTAATATTTTATTTACGTTTCGCGAACGTTTGTGACGTTACGACCTCTGATATGGCTTGAGTGACATCTTTTGATTTCTTTTTAGGAAAGTTAAACGTTTACGAATATGTATCTTATTGCTTTGATATTTGTTACAGAAAAGACTAAAAACGTCAAAACCAAAATAAAAGTACTCAAGAAGTTTAATAACTGTCGACTTTTATTTTATCGTATCTATTTTAGTCGGACACTTTTGTTCGTAAATACTATCTCAAGAATGCTGTCAATTCGTAAATTGAAATACGCTACTCACCAGTTAAATAAAAATAAAAAAACGAAAATTATAATAATAAAATAAACTTTTATAAAAAAATCACGCCATACCGTATCCAAAAACGTTTAAAATTTCAGTCTAGAATTCTCTTCCAGTAAACTAAAACCCAGCATCCCCCAACACATTACAAGCTAAGTACTAACGTAGATCACACCAACGGATAATTAAACGTCATCACTTAATCGTCGTGCTCAGTGTCATACAATATTTAATTAAACCTTCATTAAGTTCGATGCGGGCGAAAGTAATTACCTCGGGCATACCAACCAGGCATACTCTTCTTACTAACATACCTAGTACAACATATTACTATCTAAATTGCGGACAATGAGAAATGTAATTTCTGAGAAGACTTTAAGAAGCTTTAAATATGCTGTTTTGTCTTGTTGTCTTGACCTTATTTGTTAAGGTTGTATTCGCAAACATGTGCGTTCTGCCAGGGGTGCGGGTAGCTCGAAAGAGATAGCGTTGTAACCCTTTTTACGAAAATTACGCGGTTGGAGGAGTATAAAATTTGGAGCAGTTAAAGTTTAGGTCTATGGAGGAGTGCAGAAAGCTAATATTTTGCTTTAAATGAATTATGGTCGAAATTCGACCACTAGGCGACCTATAATCAGCAGTGATCGGAATAGGTAGAGCTAATATACCTAAAGTTCAAAGAACAGAGAGAAAAAGTTGAGACTTCCTTACGACAAATTTTCTTTTCGGAATTTTTGTTCTGAGTTTCGGAACGTTACTTAAGTACAACTAAAATTAAGCAAGTAAAATAACTAAAACTAACTATTGAATCAGGAATCGTTCAATTCCTGTTTCTGTTTTTAGAAAAAGAGTAGGTATGCATGATTTTTATTGTATTAAAAATAAAGATGATCTCCTTATCTACGTTTGAACGACGTAAGCAAGCGCGGAAGCTAATGTAATTTACACACCAGCTTTAATAATTAGAACTAACAAGGTAGAGGTAAAAAAACAATTTTATAGCTTTTCATACCACTGATTAATTTTGTTCAATTATTGGAACTAAACGTAAACAGAAATCAACCTCACAATAATTCTCTAAACTCTCGATAATTAAGAAAGTCACCAATCTTAAGACTCAGTCAGAATATTATTTCCAATGAAGTTGAAGGTTTTTTGAGATCGTTCTCCTTGTTTTGAAGTCGGTTAAAAAGGAAAATGAATTAAATTGGCTTACTGTATTAATAACATTAATATTAAACGTACTTAAGTGATGTTCTGAAATTCGGATCAAATATTCCGAAAAAAAAAAACAAAATTGTCGTAAGGAAGTCTCCACTTTTTGTATCTGTTCTTTGAACTTTAGGTACATTGGCTTTACCTATTCTGATCACTGATAATCAGCCTATAATGTTCGCACTGCTGGGATATAGGGCTCCTCTTTTTGAGAGGGAGTGGGCCGTAATCCACCACGCGGGCCCAGTGCAGGTTGGTAGATGTCTCATGTCTTCGAATTTTTAGTTCTAGGACATGCCGGTTTCCTTAGTAATTAACTAAGAACAATTGGATGGTAACCTAGTAGGTGCGATTTGGTACCTTGACTTTAGTTCACCACCTGGCCATACCAACATAATAAAATCATTTTCATTAATTGACATTGTATTCTATTGTGTCACCTGTCAAGTTATACCAGCCACCTTCAAGTACAAGTTTGATAGAGTGCATTCATTTGGTGCTCGAAACCTGGGTTACCTGGACAGTTATCCGGAAGGTTTGAAATTTTTCGACTTTGCTACCTCGCATATTTTCGGTGGATATATTGTCTAAAAACAATTCGTTCTTGGGCGCCATTTTTTCAATATGGCGGCGCGAACGGTAAAGAAACGAGGTGGCAAAGTTAAAATTCTAAAGACTAGGTACGTCGAATCAATAAAATCAATCAGTATCAAAACTCCTGGAAAATATTTCAGGTAAAACTACCAAATTACTGAACTATAATGTTAATGATTCACTTACAGATACTTCTGTAAGTATAAGTATTGCCTAAGCTGGTGGTATCTATAATAATTATTCGAAAGTAAAAAGTTTGCTGTTTGTAAAAACCAGCTCGTTAGTAGGGTGAAACAAATAAATACATAAGAAACGGTAATGATTTCACAGTTTATTAATCCATATGTAGGCACTGCATATATCCGTACTTAAAACTATCATTTTAGTAAATGCATGAATGTCCACTGCCGAACATAAATCTGCATTAGAGATCATATCTGCCTATCTATATTAAACATGAATCTAAATCAACAAATAAGAAAATAAAAAGAGCAAAATCTCTATCATAGAATTATCTCAAAAACATATTGGATCATTCACCAATCGGAACACTGAAGGCCTTGCAAAACAATTGGTAACCTACTGCAATTGTAGACACATGGAGAACTGGATACACTCTCTCACAGAGCAAAGCCTGATTTGTCATCTTATGTAGATGAACCATTAGATTAGATCCCCGCTGCTGTTGCAACTTACATGAGACGCAAGCTCTCTCTCTATTTTTCTCTCATTTCTAAATCGGTGGATAAGTATAAAGATACTTAAGTTCGTACCTATAAATTGGTGATCCGATCTGCAGAGATTTTTAATTTTGTTAAGTTGATTGATTCATGTGACACGTATACTTACATATGTTAATGTGCTGTTCACAAGTCTTAAAGGATTTTTCGAATATAGTTTTAATTTTCATGAAAGGCGTGATAATCGTTTTTCATGAAAGGCGGTAAAGACCAAAAATCTTCTAACTTTATAGTCAGGGCTATAAAGTTAAACTTCCGCCTTCTGTTATCATTCATGATGTATGTATTGATCGAAAATAACTCTGTTTGTTTTAGCTTTAGAATTGTCTCCAATTTTTGATCTTCCTAATCAGATTTGTTTTCTTTTTTAATTTGTACACCTAGTTTTCGAGGTTCTCAATATTCAAAGCCATTATCAACATTCACGAACTCGATGTTAAAATCAAAGCCTTCCTTGCTGAGTGAATTCAGTCAAACAAGAGTATCTTGTAAGTTTGCAATGCAAGTTAGTTTACTGAAGGTAGTGTTTCAGGTGAAGCTCGGAGACGGTCGCCCACAATTAATGGTCCTTTCCGTGCACTTCGAGGGCGTCTAATGGATGTCCGCCACGCTCGTCCCCATCTCTCACTATTTTCTCTATTTCTATAAAAGTTAAGATTGCTTCACAATTTTGTCGTTTTACAGACCACTTTAGAACACAGTTCAACAACATTCAAGAAATGTTTGAGAGAAGATTTTCTTATTTGTTGCTAGAAATTGCGAATCGCCAGTCATATAAAATATTGAAACAACTTTTAAAGCGACCGTTGAAACTTATTAAAACGACCCAAAAATAAAATTTCAATAAAACAACAATCCACTTTGTTGTGTCGCCGCAAGAATCTCGTGCTCCGAGTATGATAACGCTTCTTACGAAAATGTAGGCGTTTCAGTTTTGTGCAATGTCCACATGATTTGAGTGAAAGTGTTTGGATGAAGGCCAAGACTCATCTCTATGACACGATAACTCCACGAATGCAGGAAGATAAACAAGTTCACTCCACATTCGACATGATTTAACATGATTCCCGCAAAGCCATTAGCGTCAGTTTGTTTGTTGTTAATTTACTACTTACATACACATTTTTATGTGGTGAACCTTTTAATTTGGTTACAGTTATTATAAATATTCAATGTTTAACAGAACGTCACTGTTTCACCGCAATTTAACGTAATTCGGGATTTTGTTTAACTTTTTTGTTTGCCAACAATTAATTCGACGAAATTCGCTGACGAAATCAAATGTCAGCCTTTCAGCAGTGCCGTGTTTTACATCCGTTAAATAAAATACAATGAGTACTTATGAAACGCAGAAAATAAAATGACAAAATAAGTAATTTTGAAAGTAGAATTGGCTATTGACATTGGAAAAAGATATGGCTATTCTCAATGTCGCTAAACATAAACTATTTATGTAGGATTAGTGCGTCTCCGCAACATCAATTTTCCGTTTTATCTCTCGAACGAATTTTCCGATTTTCACAATATTGAGTTAGATCAACATTATTAATAAGAGACCATTGACTTCTGATTACATAGAATACCTTTCGACCTTACGTCGTTCACACAACACAGTGTAAGCATGTGTAGGCGTCAGAACATAGTCACTTGCTATTTACAGGGAAATGCAAATATTAGTTTAGGCAAAGGGTACTCCGTAGTCGAGTGCGATAACATACCGGGAAAGGGATTAAATGTCGTGACTTTGTTACTTTAAGTGTGTTTGTTAGCTCATATCAGGGACTTCATATACCTGGAGGTCTGGTTAGTGACTTTGGACGGAATATCTTACCAGAATTTTGTACCGATAACGTTAATAGTTGAACCGTAGGTAGACATTGTTCTATTTCGATGAGCTAGTCTAACCCATTTCTACATAATTTTGACACAAATATTAGGCAATTCAATAAAGCGCTAAATATACTCTTTGACACAAAAATGTTAAAGTGATTAATGTACAAAACTATGAATCTTGACGTTTGAATCACCCTGTGCTGTTTCTGAGGATGTTTTGTTAATAAATGATGACGTAGAAGAAGTATGGTGGAATTCTAAACAAAATTGTTTCGTTCTGTGGTATAAAGCGGGCATCGACCGAATTTAACGTTAGCTACATTTATCAGACGCTAAGGCTTTATGAAGCCTTACTCATTCTTTTAAGTAGTGAGGCAGGTCAGTGATGGAATGAATTTAACGTTGCTGTCTAGGTGTATTTTTTCGGGCCGAGTTTGATCCTGTTAGACGCGCACGGGTGGGTTGATATTTTCAGAGGTCCAAATATAGAGCTGCTCTTTTTAAAACTTGACTAGAATAGAGTGGAATGTAACAATGGGCGGAGACATGTGACAATCTAGTGTTCAATCTAAAGAAATAATTCGTGTCGTCCGCTTCGTGAGTGGTGAGTGACAGTTAGCTGGGCCTCAGCTATGACTCGTTACGATAGTTTGCGAGACGATTGCACACACGACCTTTGCGCTGCGCACACGCACTGCATCGCTGGTGATAGGATGATAGGCCGCACTAATCCACTTAGAAACCGATACTCGGCGTAGGTGTCACGTCATTGAACTTCATTATATAACTAATGTTTAATTACCCGTCCTCAATGGGTTCCACGAATGTCACAACACTACTCGCTAAATGCTTTATATACAATTCTACCGCGAAAATAAATAAAACTTACCCATTGGTCTTTCGTCTTACTCGGAACTTTGTTGACGGCAAAAGTACATTTAACTAGTCATAAAACAAAATCGAATAGATGCAATATTAAAATTGATTGTCCGTATTATAGTGTGGAGATAACAAGATAAAGTATGTTTATGCGTTTTAAAATACATAGTAGTCGGAGAACTTGATAAACTTGCAGCTATTTCAGAAACCCTACGTAGCTAGGTTAACATGTTAACTGCATAACGTCGATCAGCAATTCAGCACCCTAATTGC
The DNA here is from genome assembly GCA_949091785.1 of Polymixis lichenea. NCBI lineage: Eukaryota > Metazoa > Arthropoda > Insecta > Lepidoptera > Noctuidae > Polymixis > Polymixis lichenea. Next base: position 9,158,784 of record OX420938.1, on the reverse strand, counting down.
GTAAATCACGATTAATCACAATCTGTTTCGTTTTGAAACAGATAGCTAATCCATTGCTTCATATGTTAGAAAAATGTGTCTGCTCAACAACGTAAATAAAGCAATGAATATTGCTGAACTGTCAAAATGAAACCGATTATGTTTAATCGTGAGTTACGCAAAGAGAAAAATCCACGAGAAACGCAATTACAATTTCGTAGAAGTTATTACCAACATTATTTGCTGGAAATAGCAACGACTAATGACTTCATTGTTTTGAGTCTTTTCTGATCTCTTTGCTTTGTTGGCACATGCATGCGGACGTATGCAGAAATAAATAAACAAAAACTTGAGTCCATTCACTCCTCGCTGACATTTCTACGACGCCGTTTCGTGCCAATGTAACTATTTTATAGGATTTCATTTTTATTGAAGCTTCGTGATGAATGCTTCCTCAAAATAGTTTTTAATAGTTCGTGTAATATCAGTAATGAGAAGGAAACGGTATATCAAAGAATTTATTTCGGATTCCCAGTTACAAAAATTTGACATTTGCCAGATCGGAAAATTGAATCGGTCAATGTTATTTTTTGTTTATGACTTCATCGAAATGTATTTTTAGTTAAAAAAGTTTAGATGACTACTGTCGGGGTCACTTTGTAGGTAACTTGTATTTTATTTAAATTAATTAATAACGTATTAATTAAATAAATAATTATTAATTATAATCGTTGGTTGAGCTCCTTAAGTTCGAGTTGAGCTGCATGATTAGTGACAAAAGCGTGCTCTTACTGGCCAGTTCCACTCAATCCCTGTGGTTATTTCCTCAAAAGACCATTTCAGACACCAATCTACATGTTGTTCACATCATCTGACCAAGATAATGTCTGGACATTAAAAGAGATCTCTGAGTTTGTTTCGGCCTCTCTTCTCAAAGAAGTAAGATACGAAATAAGAGCGCCGACCTCATCTAGTTTTTAAAGTATGATTGACGTGTAAAACTGTTTGTACAAACCTGCTTACAGAAATAAAATGATTAAAGGTATCATTTAATGAAAATATGCCTATATATATGCGAGAATATTATTTAATTAACAATACTTTGCGATACATGTTGCGATCAGGATGGCAACAGTTAAAAAAAGCTCATGTAGGTAATCTAAAATACGTATAAAATAATATTGAAGTTTATCCTTGTTTTATGAAGGTACCTAATTAATACTAACTATATTGGTGGTTACTACATAGGTAGTAATTGATATGGCTTGTACAGTCGACTGCGTTTAATAACTCTAGTTGCTGTAGACATGCATTTATCTAACATAATAACACCGATAAATATTATCTCTTCCGTGATTACTAAACCGAAATTCAGTGAGTATTCTCTTTATCTTTAAAATACGCAATGTATTTCATAACACCCAAAAATTTCTGAATATAATACGTATTGCAGCCATAGTATTTCATTTAAACTGAAAGCCAAAAATCCTTGAGTTAAAACAAATGTACAGATATGCGATTCTATATGGCCTTCTGTATACCATATATTTTACATACTTATGTGTTTGCTGGCCAATATTATAATTCAAGAAACATTGTTGTGCGTCTTGTTTGTGCAAATAAACAGATTCTTAGCGACAAAGTTTCAGGCGAACTGCCACCGAAATCTAAAGTTAGGTTATGTTTTTCGCATGGGCGTTTCTATTTTAAAAGATAACGTAGCATCACGTTGTGTTCCCCGAAGGGTTACGTATACCTACCTATAGTACATCCACATTTTGCCAGTTGTGTTTAAGTCCAATGTAATAGGGGACGAGCCTATTGCCATCAAATGAGCACAAATCCAGTTTCAAAGAGACATTCCAGATGGAAAAATCGAACACTTACACTTTGCCCGACCTGGGAATCAAACCTAGGACCCCATGCTCAGTAGTAGCGCTTGCGACCATTACACCAACGTCTGATTTGAAAACATACAGACGAATATTTAGAAAAGTGTCGTTAGATTTTCATTTTAGTCATCATGTGACTAGCTAGATTATGTGAATCTAATATGTTGGTCGTAAAATAAAAATTTAATGGCTTCCAAGTTTATTTTGGACACAAAAGCGTGTCAAATCGCGCACTAAACAATTTATTTAGTTATAGCGTAGTGTTTACGTGAGTGTCACCGTACTTTCTGACACGTCTCGAAGTGATTTTTCCCGTCTCTATGACATAGAGTGAGTGGTTATGACGTACGAAGGTTAGTCTTTCTGCGCGTTAAAATTACCTCATTTTAACGTCCACTTTTTGAGTATTGCTAGTAAAACTGCCTGTCGATTATTTTCATGATATTCATTACATAAATAAAAAAAAAGAGTTTTTCAGTAGGTAGGTATAGCGCAAGCTTTACTGTGCAATTAATTTAATTTTGAAATCCTTATTATTTTAACATGACACGCATTTATTTGATAGTCAATAACAAGGCATTTTGAAAGCTAAGGCGTCGTTTAGTGTCGTGTCCAAAAGCTATAAAAATGGAGCAGTAACCCGCTCAAAATTTAATATGTGGTGGCCATAACGTTGAGAATGAGTCATCACAATTCATCCTACTTTGTTCAAAACAAGAACTTGGCACTATTTCCAAAATGGCGCTGGGAAGTAAGATTTCCACCGCGGCAACCAGCATGCGGCTTAAATAAAAACGTTTGAACAAGTATCTTTAACCACAGTAGCCGTGTATTTTTTGGTATTTTTTGTTTATTTTTCACACTTATCGCACGATAAGTATCTCGTATCGCGATATTAAATGTAAACAAGTCAGATAGCTGGGTTACAAAATGTTCAAAGTATAAAGTTTGACAAACGTCGCCATCGATTTAATCTACTTTTATGATCGCTTGTCTACTTCGAATTAAAACATGCAACTGAAAACTGACACTGCTAGTGCGAGTTGATTAGTGATTTAAAAAAGTATTTTTCGTCGTAGCTTAGCTTTCCGTCAATCATTTTCTATTCTAACAAACTCTTTTGAAATATGAACTTTGCGAAACTTTTTCCTCACTTTTTGAACGTTCTAAGACGTAACGTGCATACCTCCACTCATAAACTGGAACAGTATTTATTTTCAAGGCAAACCACGAAGCTAAAATATCATTTTGTTATATTGTACGTCTATAATTAAAGTGTGAAGAGAGTCGAACTGTTTCAAAAATAGCTGTTTGTGTGACACCGTAAATCTCTGTTACGACGAAAGTTACTGTGTAAATCATTGGTCCACGCGCACACTTAATGGTACATTGAATTTTATTGCACACTCGTAATAATAAAATTATGTCATAACCAGTAATTAACAACGGGACCGATTATAAATAAGATTTAACACGCACTCTTGTTTATTATTACTTTAAATAATACAGTGTCAGGTGTTGGGCAAAATTTGTACTAGCACGTTTTAGGCTGCTACTTATAATTGTGTATAAACCCGTCCTTGTTACTAGACCGCCAGTCCACCACATTTAACGCAACAACATAACGCATAACGATTCTCAATTAGTAATAAACCGCTGGTGAACCGCAAGTCTGCAAATGCATCGTGCTGCGTAAAATCAAATTATTAGGAACTTCATAATATTCCATTTCTATTTCCTCGTGACCCCTACTGCGTTACAGCGCGCTACTATTCAACCGCTATCCGTTAATCGCGTGCATTTACAATAATATATTGGTTTCGCAGGTAAACACACATTTCCTCGCGGCGGCACGCGTGGTTAACGTTAACTTAATTTAATAGAAGTGCCCTATCGTATCGTAATGATATAAATCGCGAATGCAGCGAGCTACTAACAGCTAGTTTCCAATGAATGGGTCAGTAATCATCTGCATTTGAGGCCATTATCTCAATTGGCGAGCGCTCAATGAGCGACGACCTCCAGCGCCGGACACCGCACCCGAGCCGTCGGTTGCTCCACAATGCTTGTTTGTTTGCTTCACAATATGCTTTTCTGCTCGTACCAATTATTTTCCCAACTAAATACGTACGATCCACAATTCCAAGCGCTGATTTCACGCAAATGTTATGACTTATATAGATGCGCTCTGAAGATTAATGAGTTCTATCCCACTAATTATAATTTTGTTATCAATGTGCCATGTGAATCTAGAACACATTATCTTGTAGTGAGTAAATCATTTGATTTTGACCGATGTACCTATTTATATATGGAAGACCTCTAAACAGCCGTGACACTTTAACTGATCATAAGACATTGCACTTAATGCACTTATTTTATCGCTTCATTGCGTTGATTATGATATTGGTTTTCTACTGCTGTTCATTTATCATTTTTTTATTTTAGCTAATTAACTTTGCTAGTATTATTTCTGTCGTCAATTGTTTTCCTTTTCGGTCTGTATCGTTTTCGCGGCGTGTGATGTATATAACTTGTTTTATTTTATAAATATTTGCGTAAGTAGTTAGATGGTACTGATGGATTTATTAATAATATACCTGTGTATCTTTTCCAGGTATCTACCACTTAGTATTAACTCATAAATGGTAATATTTATTACGACAAATTATAATCGTTCACTTCTTGTACTGTAGAAGTAAAGTATTTCTTTTTTACCTTCACTATTGTCTCAGTATATTATCGTATAGATATTACGATCAACAGCAAGTATTAGTTACCAATTGCTGCAATTATTAGTAACAGGAGTATCTACATTTTAGTCCTTGTGTTTTAGTTTCATAGATATATGTATCTATAGCACCGAATAGCGGCACTAGCATTTTTATTTCAAGTTTTTATATTTCGTAGATCATGTCCAATTGAATTTTCTGTTGAATACAAGCCAACACAAATGTACAACCCACTCTATAATAGTGTAAAGAGAACAAACCTAATTCTTCCACACTGAGTACCAGTAACGTAAATCAGCATGTCAGTAGTTATAAGATGCCACACCCCAAAGCAAAATCACGGAGTAATTGTTGAGATAATCCCTGCCTATATTATAAGAACAACCACTGATATAAGACTTACTTACACGTTAGATTCACGGAGAAAAATATTTTTCCCAGGGTTACGCAAGCGGTAATTGTGGTGGAGCACCTTAGTTGCCATCTTCCGAAGTTTGGTAAGTGAGGCACTCCATTTATACACAGTCTGCCCGACGTGATTCCGGAGAGAAATATTTTGTCGATTGTACCGCTCATGCCCTGTTCACACAGCTCATGGACACCAACAGATACAGTGCGGAACATAGCGCATAAATAGATCTTTCCCGGGAACCACCGGAAGCATATCTCACACCGTAGACTAGCCGCTTGAGACCGTAGAGAGCTTACTAGCTAGCTGAGCGCTAACGGTCGATGTCACGCTATGCATGATTACGATAAGAGCACGATTACTTTACTTTATCTTGTTGTTATGTACATTGTGGCGCATCTTAGTGTTTACTGCACATTTTTTATGTATTTTTACTTTTCACACGTTGTTGTATTTTTTAAATCTTTTTGTTCTAAGTATGTCTTAATTTTTAGCTATATTTCAACGGCAGGTACGGTTCAATAATCTCTCATGAAATGTTTTAGGGTAATTTTGGATGGCTGCAGGAAGGGCTTTAGCTAGTGAACCTGAGCGCAAGCCAAGTGGTCCGTGTAATGGAAGGCTGAGTTTGGCTCCGTCGCCTAGCTCCACCACTTTTTATGCATATAGGAAAATCTATGTTCAGCTGCCAAACGCTACAGTTACAATTTTTCAGTATTTTTCTTTGGTGGAACGGTAAGCTCATTATTTCTGTATCTAGTCGGAGTTCGTATTTAAATCCTGAGTAAGGGTCGGGTCGTATTTATATGCGGGCGCCGTGCAAGGCGCATACGACGGCATACGCCGGCAGACGACACTCGCCCCTAATCCGATTATGTGTAACAAAATGCTACGCGGTGGCACGGGGCGTCGCCGCCGCGGCCGCTCTCGCTGACTAGTTTGCAGTGTATGTTACAACTACTAGTTCGCAGACTCGCACCGTGTACTTTGTGACTTGAATTTATGTGAGCAACACCCACTCCAGGCTGACTTATAATTACGTATTTAAAAAATACGTGCGATTTATTTTGTACCTTTGGCGATACTTTAATGGGAGGAGTAGGTACTCGTTTTATTAGCAGCATCATTATCGTTATGTTTATTCTCAAAAAGGTTAAACCGTCTCCAGTTTTGCTTTACTGCTCATCTTGATATAATTAAACGACGTTTTATTTCTAATCGCAGACCCTCAGATGTTCTATCTGCTGTTACAAAATAAACTGTCTAAATAAAATCTAGGGTTTTTGAATAATTTGCCTGAAAAAGTATCGAGTTAAAATACATTAGCAATATTAATTAAATTCTATGAATATATTTTGAGTGCCAGAATTAGTTCCAAATAAACTTGCAAATATTATTTGCTCATGTCGATCCTCCAAGGAATCCTTTGGAACAGCTCTGCGTATTTTCTAAATTGACACGTCTAGAAACTTAGGTAACTTTTAAAACATTTGAAATATGGAATCAGTATATTCCAATGTAGGTTTCAAAATATTAAAAGTGGAAATGCTTGAATTTATTCAAATATTGTTCGAAAGCAAGACTCATTTAAAAACTGTATATTTGCTTCCAGTAAACGATATAGCAGTATTATTTACGCGAACAAATAAAAAATGTATGCCCGGAATTGTTCTTTTTCGTTTAAAAAATACAAAAGCGGCGTCTGTATGTGGGAGACATGAAGTTGGGAGTTCCGTGTAATCCGATTACGTGACAAAATGTTGCCGTCACTCTCGCTCACATTCACGACCTTCCGAGCTCACAAATTGATGTCTAATTACAATTTATAAAACTGCTTAAACTCATATAACGCCTGTAATAAAGTTTACTTTCTGGCTAAATTAAAATTTCTAAGCTCGAAATAAATTGAGTTTTCTTCCCAACTGAAAAAACCAGTAAAAACCAAATTTACGCATCAAAATATACAATACGAGCTTAAACTAAACACTAGATAAAGGAAAAAGTACTTTATGATCGTTCCGAATAGCCGGAGGCACAATCCGATAAAAAAATCAAACATTGGTAGCAAATGGATTCTCTGTTGTCCAATTTTAGACTCCCTGTATTTACGATAGCATACTTTGAATCTCGTATGTATGGATGTTCCGTCAATCCAGTTTAAATTTAAATATTGATCCACGTAACACGGACTTGTACCGTTTATTTAACTATTCAAAAGTCTATTATAACGTAGGTAGATATTATTTGGCGGTTACAGGTTTAGGTGATGTGACTGAAAAAAAAATGAAATATAATAAATTTCCTGCTTTCAATACAATCAGTGACAATTCATCCTACTAATATTATAAATGTGAAAGTTTGTGAGTATGGATGTATGTATGGATGTTTGTTACTGTTTCACGTAAAAACGGCTGATCTGATTTGGGTGAAATGGCACACAGATAGATTATAACCTAGATTAACACATAGGCTACTTTTTATCCCGGTAGTACGTTCCCGCGGGATAATTTCTGACTTCCGCGCGGGTGTAACCGCGGGCGGAAGCTAGTTACAAATAAATGTTATTTTAGACACTTCTGCAATTTTGTGCCCTGTTAAAGAAATTATAACCGTGTCATCATGAGGTCGGCTCAACATGTATTGTATTCTTCAATACTTCTCTATTAGCCGTTATCTCTGTAGTCTCTCTAGTATCTCTTTCTAACCATATCATCATTCACACAGACCATCCACATATACCTACCTGTGTGACTTTGAAAAAGAAATGGTCCCACGTGTTACTGAAATCCTCCTAATTAAAACCACAGTTGTCAAAGGTCGTATTCTTATTGAAATATAAATGAACAACATATTTATATTGGTAGGTAAGTACCACGTTTAATTTGTATAAAAATGTTTACCTCTCCCTTTCAACTCGAGATTTGAAGCCGCACTCGACAAAAGTAAAGTTTTAATGACAGACTTATTTGAAATTCTTCTTAGCTAGAAGATATACGTACATAGGTAGTTATAATTTTTCCCAATTAAAATCTTCATGAAGCAGTAATAATTTGCGTCATCAAGTGACGACCAAGTACCTACTTTAAATCATTCGTCTTGTTATAATCCAACCAGCTTCTAACATAAATATAGAATATAAACAAGAAACTAACGATAAAATATCGCTTGATAAAACAAACGTTATTAGGTAACACAGCTCAAATTGACTGCTATTAAGCTGTCTTTTGTCGAAAGGTAATGTAGGCGGGTACCTAAGGTTGATGGTAGAGTAACGCTTACGTCAGTTTGAGCGGAAAGCGAAAAGCGACGGTCATCAGTAAAATTAAGAAAAAGCATCAATGTCGCACAATATTAATACGTATAGATGTTGCTACATAATGTATAAGTGCCTGCTGAACACAAATTGACATGCAACATCAACGCAACACAATGTTGCAATAACAAGATGCTTTTAACTCACAAGTGTAATGAAGCTTTGGTCAATTCTAGTTTCTTGTACATCTTTACGTTCAAAACTGACGTTATGTGCCTATTAGAAATTTGACTTTGACCTTCAATCTAACGTCCAGTTTACAACCAGTCATTATCATAAGAGGCCGTACATACGTTTGTAATCGCTCGCCATCTTTCTTCATCCAAAAAAAATCGAAGACATGTGACATCTACCAACCCGCATTGGGCCTGCGTGGTGGTTTATTGCTAACTCCCTCTCACAAAGAGGAGGCCTGTGTTCCAGCAGTGGGAAAATTATAGGCTGATTATGTAAACTAAGTTACGCATTCATAGTGAAGCACATTCTAAATCGAATGTTGCTTAGGATCCCAAAGAGTTTTGTCGCTCATTTGTTACCAATAACGCTTCCCGCTTCCGCTAGCGTTGGCATCACTCAGCAGGCACCCTTAGCACTGTAACAACATGTCGTTTACCTGAATCATTCATATTTGATTTTACCATTGCCGTCGGCCTCTTTCAGTTCTAACGAAACTTCTAAGTATTCTGAATTGGTATTGTTGAAGTTTCTTACCTACTATTAAGTAGGTGTACTTGTTCACATGAGTATTAGATAATTCTACCGTAGGGGAGTTTATTGCGCCACTTTTCCCAAGAAAGGAAGAATAAGAGTATCGATTTTTATATTTTTTTTACTTTAAAAGTGTTGAATTTCCGCAACATTACTGAGTCTATGCCCGTTTAATGAGCACAATAGTTTTTAATTATCCAAAATTACGGGCTGCTAATGAAATTTTTTGAAAATTACCCGGCCTTGAAAGACCGCTTCATGGATCTCAGAGCTAGGTACTCGTATCGAAGCATTTTACAACTCAAAAGCTAATGAGTTGCAACTTCAAACAGTAGCCGATGGGTTTTTAGTTTCGTTAATTTAGAAACTGGTGATGTGTTGATAGAGATGAACTCGTTTAATGATGTCTTCTAACATTTCAAGCGTTTTCATTTGGTGACTTAGGTATTAGTGGCCCTAGTGTGAGTTTCATTTAACCATCTCGAACAAACGCATCGAGCGCGTTCGGAGCTCGGATTGGTCCGTCACCAATCCAGGGCCAATCGGAGCGCCAAACGCGTTCGAAGCGTTTGATCGAGATAGTTAAATGAAACTCGCACTAAGGCCTCTGGTTTTTGAAGTGACTATAGTATTCTCCCTTCCTGCGGGGGCAGTTGCGTATCACACTAAAAGTAGCAACGTCTCTCATTTTGACAGTTCAACGTCATCCATTACGTTGTTTACGTTAGAGAACTGACATATTTTTCGAACACAATAATATGAAACAATGGATTAGCTTGTCCTTCAAAATGACTCAGGTAGTAGTTTCAGAGATTAGCGCGTCCAAATAAACACATCAGCTTTATTATTAGCGTTCGTATAACTCGAAAATATGTAAGGAACAGTAGATTTTCATGATTTCAGATTATGTCCCATTGTAAAAGTAATCCTAAAAGCCCTATTGTCAAGTATCCAATATGTACACTGTTATAAGAACAATTAATTCGCCTAGTTAATATTCATCAGGGATTAAAGTAAGGCGAGCCTGTTGAGTCACCTCGTTCTCGAATGATTCCGTTGCTGACAATGAGGATAGTTTACAACGTGATGACAAGTCACGGCCTCATTAAACTAGTTCTCATCTCATGTTCCAGATCCTAGACAATACTTTAGTCATAGATTAGCTGCACAAAACTAAGCTACAATAGCTGTTTATATTAAAACTAGCTTTCGCCAGCGTCTTCACTCACGTAGAGATCGAAAATTATCTCATGGGAATGTACAACCGAGATAAAAAGTATCCAGCTAACAAACTACCTGAGCGCCAAAATTGATCAAAATCCATTCAACTGTTTTTGCGTAATTGAGTAACAAACGTTCAAACATAAAAAAACACATCACTACATATTATAAAACAAAGTCCTCCGCCGCGTCTGTCTGTCTGTCTGTTCGCGATAAACCCAAAAACTACTGCACTGATTTTCATGCTATTTTCACAAATGGATAGAGTGGTGCTCGAGGAAGGTTTGAGTATATAATTTGTTAAGATATTGTGTAAATTGGTTACTAATACGACGATATTTGTTGAATAAGTCGGTTAAAATCATGCCGGCTGGAATATTTACTGGCGTGCGCCGCGTAAACCAATAGAGTTATGTAAAAACAATGTATTACGGAATATTTGATTAACACATAGGATACTTTTTATCCCGATAGTTTACGTTCCCGTGGGAAAATTTCCGACCTCCATGCGGGCGAAGCCGCGGGCAAAAGCTAGCTTATAATATTAGCAGGATTCGCTTTTGCTCTCGAGTTCTCCCACGTGGAGGTCGGAGATTATCCCACGGGACCGTAATACCGGGATAAAAAGTTTAAAATGTCCCAGGTGATGGTCTATCCGCGTGCCAAACTTCATGTAAATCCGTACGATAAGGTCAGACAGATGAGAGAGTCAGATAGACTGACAGAGTTGGTAGGAATGGCATATGGAACGAGCTGCAGCTTTCTTGTCCTGCATGAAAAAGGTTGTCATCGAATTGCTTGAATAGTCAATTTCTCCTTGTAATTTCTCTCTCATGTGCATGAAATGGTCAGGTGAAGGGATAAAGTTTATTTTAAACTGATAATGTAATTTAACAGATTACCATTCTTTCGTACCTACGGCAGGATGGTACTCTGTGGTGAAATGTTGTCTCGATTTGACAAAAGAAGATGGTTATGCACCTGTATAACCCATCTTCATTTCTCAAAAGGAGGCAACATTTCATCGAAAAATCATTCAATCATTTTCAATCACACATCGATTGTAAATCTCAAACATCCTCCAGATTTACTGATTTGTTTTGTTGACGTTTTTTTTTGTTTAAGTTTAGACCTAATTTAGATTCTAAATAAAAAAATAAAACTGTACAAAATGTACTTCTAATAAGTTAGTCACCAAGCCTATTACCGTTGTTTAAATAAAAATATCTATCAAACAGAATATCTAATTTAAAACGGTGCTATAAAATTGTGTCGACCTAACACAAGGCAATTAATCACGGAGTTCCTATGTCTGGCATGACGCCGACTTAACACGACGCGGCTCGGTTTCATGTAATCATTGAATATTTCATGGTTCTCAATCAATCTGCCTTTATACTAGCTTTTGCCAGCGGCTCCGCCCACGTGGAGGTCGAAAACTATCTCACGGGAACGGGATAAAAAGTATTCTATATGTTATTCCAGGTTACAAACTACCTGTGTGCCAAATTTAATCCAAATCCGTTCAGCCGTTTTTGCGTGAAATAGTAACAAACATCCATACATTCATGCTCACAAACTTTCTCATTTATAATATAGCTTCCGAACGCGGCTTCGCCCGCATGGAAGTCAAAAACGGATAGTTTTTGACTTCACGGGAACGTACTACCGGGATAAAAAGTAACCTATGTGTTAATCTAGGTTATGATCTATCTGTGTGCCAAATTTCATCTAAATCCGTTCAGCCGTTCTTGTGTGAAAGAGTAAAAAACATCCATACATCCATATATACGAACTTTTGCGTTTAAAATACTAGTAAAGATTGATATATAGGAGGGTGGCTGCAACTACGACACGCTATTTTCTGTCTAGTTCTAATCTGAACTAGACAGAAAATAGCGCGTCGTAGTTGCAGCTCGTTTGTTTAGGCTGATGTTATTTTTCGCTTCTTTATTTACTTGTTTTCTATATTGTTCTTTATTTTTTTGCTGGGATAGTCTACCACAGTTTCGACACACTTGCAACTGCTATTAATATCCCTAAATGCTGGAAATATTATATAATTAATAACTGTACCCGGCAGAAACGTAATAAAATAAAATTTTCCATGAAACTTTTGTTCTGTCAGACGCACTTTACTTTGTCATTATTTTCAGCCTAGCTTTCGTCCCGACTCCGCCCACGTACTTACGTAAGTAGGGTAGATATTATTTTTTATTTCTGTATAACTTGACGTCACGTCTATATAATATAAATAATTCAGAAGTTTATTTTTTAGACGTTGAACTATAAAATAGAGAAAATCTCATTTAGTTCAGTAGTTTTTACACGAGATGCGTACAAATAAACAAGACAGCAAAATGGCGGTGAAATATTTTGAAATGGCTTATTTATAATTTACAAAACATTGATCCGAAAAAAATCCGATATTTTGTAAGACATACAAATCTGGAGAACCAGAACTAAAAAACGAAAATACCTCGTCATTAAAATACAGGATGCTTATTGAACAGGCAAGTAGTTTTGTAGGCACCTAGGTTTGTCTTTTAACAGAATTAGCATGTGTGTTGTTTTAAGCACTAAAAATCAGCTCGAACCAGCTGACTAATGTGTGACTACGAAGTCGGGACAAAAACCGGTAACAACTAAATTAACAAATGCAAACGTTCACTTCCGTGGCAGGAAAGCAACACTTATTGTGTATATTGTACAGTGAAGACCGAAGTTCGTCCGCTTGATGTAAGACGTTTCATGTTAATAAGGGCCAACTTTTTTTGGCCAGATGTTTCTTTGAACCTGTCAAAATGGTTGTTTGTTTTTCTTTGGTAAGTTGGCGGCGCGGCGTCATTCATAAGGGTTTGGTTTACTGTTTGTGAATGTTTGTATCATTTCTTTATTCTTAACGAGTGGAGCCTAAGATTTGGAATATGAGTCATACATAATACAGGGTAAGTTTTTATTCAGTGCGCAAACTGTAACCATCAATTCAGCATATCATTCTAGACCCCTAGTGCAGAAATTTTACGTAGGTTTTACAACAAAAAAAAGAAAGCTGTTTCATAGAAAAATGCAATACCTACGCGGTCAGAATGTATGAAACAGCAGATTTTTTTTGTATTACCGTCGAGAATTTCTGCGCTGGGGGTTCTAGAATGATACGCTACATTCATGGTTACAGTTTGCGCACTGGATAAAAACTTATCATGTATTATGATGCTATTAAGCTTTAAAAATAGACTCTTGTTGAAGTTAATAATTATAGTAAATTCGATATAAAAAAATATAGTACAAGAAGACAAACAAAGGATAATCAAGTCGATGGAAAAGCCAATAGCAAAAAAAAAGATATATTTAAAAACAATCCTAAAAGGCAGTCGCACGTCGGCGGCGTTCGAAGTAGACAACAAATGAATTCAAAAGACCTACTGCTTACTCCGTAATTATGACATTTGTAGTTGGTCCATAATCAAATAATACCTTACACCAAGACAAAAACCCTCATTAGGTTTAACCACCCACAATTCTTTAAACTTAGTGCGTCACATGCCACATCCAGGCGTATTATAAAGTCTCGGTACATCTAACTCGATGTATATTTTCTTTATGACTGTACATTATTCATCGTCTGTCATATTAGTAGTTTCGGTTAATTTCTAACACGGAAGGCTACGGATTAGTCACCAGTTAGTAAGAGAAAATCAACTGGAAACATGATACTTTTGTTATTCTGATTTCGAACTGAACGAATGTTATGATAAGCTAGCTTTTGGCAGAAGATTCTCCCGCGTGTAAGTCGAAATTTGTCCCAATGAAACATACCTACTAGCTGGATAAAAAGTATCCTTTATCATAATCCAGGTATCATCAAGAATATTTCAAAGGACAAGATAGTCATCAATAATTTTTCATCTAACATGAGAGCAAAGTCAAGTTCTCTCCGTAGCTTTTCTAGTCTTGAGTTACAAATTCTTGGTTTTCATATCAGGGCTTACATGCACCAAGCGAAAACTTTTTGGAGTTTTCAAGACTCTTGGTCGCGCCACTTGGACTCTCTCCAGGTATTATTACATACCAAGTAGGTAAGATATAAATTATTTTAACTATATCAAATGGAATTATACCATCGAGTAATGGGAAGCGGGCGACGTAAAATGCTATAATTTATCCCCTTGCTGCCGTCGTTGGTAATTTTGTGCAATTCAGTAGTACTTTTACAATGAGACTATGTTGTTAATTCGTCTAATAGCAGATTGCTCGAAAAGCAATATAATTTTACGTGAATATTGAAATACAACATCCGGATACAATTAATATCGACTTGTAGTAAAGTCACATTGGAAAATATTTTAGCAAATATGACCTCGTATATGTTGCCGATATTAATAAATGTACATGTTGAATGTACGCATAAGTTAAATTGCATATAACTTGCTAGGAAAACACCTTTGGCACTTCCAAATGCTTCAAACTAAAGTAAAATGTTTCATTGATTGAGTCGCGGGTGTCAGGTAACGGGTGAAAATACCCTAAACAAAGTCTTTGGGTTATTTTCGATAGCATTAACATAAAGACTGTAAAGGTAACATGGCTGAAACAAAATATCTCAGTTACATTTTATAGGTCAAACTTCTGTCGAAGTTTTCTTGAGTTAACTCAGGATATTATTAGAAACGTGTACTGTATGTGTATTGGAAATCGCAGTTTTGTTCCTGTTGCTATTTTTGGCAACAGTATCGCCAGATTTATGCTAATGAGCGTTCTGCCGTTTCCTCTAGGTTTTGTAGACACGGAAACAGAAAGAATAACTAGAAGCACAGATCTATCTATATAATTCTATTCGATTCTATTTTATCTATATTCTATGTAAATTGTTAATGAATAAATTGAATTGAATTGAATTTTATTTTTGTGAATACCTACGCTTACAAACGCATAGCTAGCCAGAACATTTTCAGGAACAAGTCACGTTAAAACATTATCGTAGGTCATGTATTGAAAGTATGTGAATAAAGGGTGAATCTATATCAAAGTAGATATTTTTGGTCCCCTCGTTTATTTTTACTTCAAAGGGATAATTATGTAGTCCGGTTAATGTCAATTCCGATAACATTAACGTCTTTGCTTTTAGTTTGAATTCCATAGATCCTTGTTGGATTCTGTGATTAGCACCCTAATTGCGTAACTCACGATTAATCATAATCTGTTTCGTTTTGAAACAGATTGTTAAACCATTGCTTCATATGTTCGAAAAATGTTACTGCTCAACAACGTGAATAACGCAATGAATATTGTTGAACTGTCGAAATGAAACCGATTATGATTAATCGTGAGTTACGCAATTAGGGTGCAGTTCTGGTTTAGAAACAATAAGTATTATAAGTTTTTTATCATCATCCATTGTGTAGGCTAAACTGTGGCCTGATGGAAAGTGACCATTGTCCTTTAGACTAAATAAATAAAGACTTATTTAGTTAATACAATAAAAACAAATAGTAGCAAATTACATAGTAGCCTTAGGTGCTAGATTTTCACAAAGCCCTTCGACCCCACTCCAGGATTTCATGTGCCATGTGACACTTCATTTCATTCTCGATCATAATTTTCAAAACTAATTTGGCAGTTACTTAAGTACCTTCATTTATAACTACTTCAAAAACGAACATGACAGCTACTTTTAACTTCGAGGGTTGCCGTTACAAAGCTTGTGAAGTAAACAGTGTCATGATAAGATAAGGGCCCTAACATATCACCGTGACTTGTAAGAGATACTAGTACATCGTACTTTAAAAAAGTATGAGTAAATAAACGGTTGGTTAACTTATAAGTTAACAATCTAAATGTTAATTCTAAGTATAAGTGATATATAATATTATAAATACGAATGTGAGTTCATTTGTTACGCTTTCACGGCTAAATGGCTGAACCGATTTTAATAATATAAATAAATTATACTAATATAAATCAATCATACTAATATAAATAAATCCTACTAATATTAGAAATCCTACTTAATATTATAAATGTGAAAGTTTGGATGTTTGTTACTCAACCACGCAAAAACGGCTGAACGTATTTGGACGAAATTTGATGTGCGATAACTTTCGACCTCTACGCGGGCGAAGCCGCTAGCAAAAGCTAGTAATTTTATAAATGTGAAAGTTTGTATGTTGAGATGTTTCGATCTTTAAATGTTTGGATGTTTCAAATCAAATCAAATTATTTATTCGCTTAAAACAGGTGGTTATAAACAGATGTTAGAAATAAATTTAAAATACTCTGTATTCATTACTAATAAGGTGTGCAAATGTTTATATTATTACATATTTACATGTCATAGAGTTTACAATCACATAATGTATGTCATAGTTTGTTATACAATTACGTAAAAACGGCTGAACGGACGGATTAATATGACGCAATACAAAAAATACGCACCGGAAGACGTAGAGTTGGAAAGCCTCCCACAAGGTGGACCGATGACCTTGTGAACGCCGCAGGAATCCGCTGGATGCAGGAAGCATAAAACCGTTCGAAGTGGCAAAGCTTGGGGCAGGCCTATGTCCAGCAGTGGACGTCTTTCAGGCGAAATTTATGAATGAATGAATACAAATAATGCACATTACGAACCTACAGGTTAATTTAAGAACCTCCGTTTATTTTTGGTTTAAAAGACCTGTCTTTAGACTTGTCAGAGCTGTAGGTTCATTGCATTTACAAACAACATGAGCAAACATCCACTCCCTCAGAACAAATATTTAGGTACAGGCTAAGCTAATACTCGTTGTCGCCAAGTGGAAACGTGAGTACAGAAATATGAAAATCACGACGTTTTTGTATTTTTGACCTACCGACTAATATCAAATTTAAAGCCCGAATTTAGTTATCAGAAAAATAAAGAAAAATTAAGACTAATAATTTAAGATTAAGATTAATAAATTAAGATTATTTAATATGCAGAGATTTAAAATAAACATATCTCGATTACAAAAGTCACACCAGAATTTAAGTCGGATGTCCACCATTTTAACCGCAAATGAAGAACGAAACGTCCCGTGGAATCAAGGCGGTTAATTTTAGACGAGTTTTTATTTCCCGTGCAAGGAGAACGAATGAATCACTATTGGGTAGCTCAGCGCGAACAGACTGATTGATACCTTCCTTTCATCTAGGACATCCAGCGTCTCAGACTAGACTTCGCTGCGACTTAGTACCTACCTAGGTTAGGACAAATATATTGCTGGATTATGGTGCCTTGGTTCGAGGTTGTTGGAGACTGTATTTGGGAAAAGGATAGTTTATTTTGTGATAGTTTTTTTTTAAATTCATTATGAATGTAGAAAATATATGGTTTTAATATCAATTATCTGTTAGGCCATTTTATTTTTTGGCTTTAATTTTCAGCAAGTTTAAATAACTCATGATTTTTTTTTTAAAGGACTCGTAAAACGTTTAAAAAACAGGGACATAAAGAAAATTCAAGGTCAGGTAGGTAGGTACTGTTAGGAAGAAAATCAAATGAAAGTATTTTATGTAGATCATTCTTCCAATAAAGCTTCAGACAGCAATTAAGTTATGAAATCGTAATCTGAGCGAGCAGCAATCCATATTCACAAAAAAAAAACAGTTTTCATTATTCTGCTAATCTTTTGAACAAACAAGTGGGTACTTGACTCTGTCGATCAGATTTTGTTACAAGTACTAGCTAATATTCTACCAAATATGCAAACAAGACGGTTCACACTGCGATAAGTTTGCTAGCAAGTTGCCTGGCGCCCCGATATTTCGGGAACAAGTAGGTGTTCTATCATTCTGATAAAGCTTAATGTTTTCTTTCCAGATAAGAATCTTGTGTTTATTCTACTCGACACAATCTTACCGAGTAAAAAATCAGGATGTCAACGCGATAACTGACTTCCTTATCAACTCCAAATTAAACATTTTAAACTCAGCTAAGATTGAAGCTGTTGTAGAAATGAATAGGCTCTGAGAAGCTTTGTTGACATCCGACGTTGCTGTATGATGAATAAACCTCAAGAACATTAATACTAAAATATATGTGGACGTTGCCAAAAATTATGAATGGATAAATATCTCATATCGTGTGAGCTGGTGTAGATTTTAAATAGGCGATAAAATTAACGAGAACATTTTATTATTGTGTCATAACATGACTCAGTGTGTATAAAGAACCATAATGAAGCTAAATAATACGACTTTTAAAGTGACGTTGTTACAATAATACCCGTTTTGCTTTGTGTATTCAAATATATCAAATGTCTCAATGGGCAATAAACTCTACATTTATTGACGCATAAATGTAAATAAAGTCCCGTATATTTAGTCAATACACCACACAGAAGTTAACGTTAATTAATTTGGCACACGCAGAAAAGTTATTCATTTATGAAATTCGTCATTGCGAAATTAAGTTTCACCAATTATCTGCAGTATTTAAGGTCGCTGCACACAGCGGGCGCGGTCGCGTCGCGTCACGTCGAGCGGGACGGCTCTGTGTGGCGTCGTCCGTAATATCTAGTACATTACAACTGCTCAGCGTCGCGTCGCCCGTCCCGTCCCGCCGCGCCGCGCCCGCTATGTGCAGCGACCTTTATTATACACGAATGAGCCTGATTACCGCCCATAAAATTTGTAGGACATTATTTAAATTATTATTCGATTTATACCCATTCTTATTACAGCTTTGCCGGCATTCGAATGCTAAGCAGATAGCATGATTGAAGTAATCTTCATTTGTATGTCTACTACATATGCATGTGCCATTCCCAATTTCTGGATATTCCAAAATGACGTAAAGAAAATTGAGCTTAAACGAGTATAAGTTAAGTCTCAAAATTGCATCAGACGGAGATGTCAGCACGTATGGGACGCGTCAGCTCGTGGCGTGAAGAGTAGGTGCTCGACTGCGTAACGTCAAAATCGGGTTTCAGCAGGACATGCCCCTGAATTTGCATATCGCACATCTACTACCGCATTCCTCTATGAAATATTCAGACAATCTACTCCTTCGCAATTTAACTTCCATATAGACGAGACTTACCTTCAAATTGTGCCACCAAAATAGACAGCTCATTTGGCATGTGTTGCATTTTGAAGCATTTCTTATCTGAGATGAAGAAATAAAGGTGTTATGTTGATAAGAAGAATAAAGAAGACTCGCGAGTAGCGAAAAGTAACAGATACGTATCCAGGAGGTCAGTGCAGCTGGCATGTATTTATTCAAATGTAGATGGGGCATGAATAAATTAGATGCAATATCAATGCCAGATAACGACAGTAATTGCCCTATAAAGACGAGGAACGATGTCACAACGCCTAGAAACGCAATTACGTCCGCAAGCATACTCTCACGAACATACACAGCTATAAAACGTCCTTCCCCCGCATTTATTGCTTACATGTCTACAGATTTTTGGGAGCTTTTGAATCAATACAATAGCTTTAAGGAGCCAGGCGTGTGTGACTGGATTGAGAATGTCGTTTTAGATGGGAGCCAGTCTTGCAAAGGAACACATTCATTCGCTGAACAGGGCTCGTCATCGCGTAAAGGATGAATTGTTCATTGATTCAAAGCGCTTTATGTCTGGGAGGTTAACTTCAATTTAGTTCTGTAATATGAGCAGTACGGATTATTTCAAAAGATACGTTAAAAATCGGGTTGGTAATATGGAACCATCTCGCAAACTGGTAATAGACATTTCAGTTCATTACACAATATTTGTATCTATTCTATACAAATAAATAAAATTGTTTGTCTGTAATCTCCGAAACAGCTAAATCGATTATGATAAAATGGTATGGGGATACTTTGAACTTTCGGCGAGGACATGAACTACTTTTTATTAACATACCACTCAGGCGAAGCCGCGGTTGCAAGCTAGTGTACTAATATACCTGAATGAAGTCTGAATACAATTATTTCATTTCCTATATTGATCCTTTTAACTTGCTTGGGTTTATGAGAACCATGTAACTCTTCCTTGTTTTGCAATAGAAAATAAGTTTATTTCCAATATAAATAGACTAGCTCCTGAGAATACCTCTTTATTTGGACTGTTACTGCTCAAACAAACATTTCCAACTTCACAAGGTATTTGTTTAGCTAATATTTGTACGATTTGCTCTATGACTTACTATTCAGATAATCTAAGAGCAAGTCTTGTAGCCAAATGGATGGCAATATGGAGAGTTTGCTGAAGCGTTTTCGGAAAATAGGATATGTGATCATAAACTGTCTTCAGTTCATATGGGAATAATTCAAAAATTTGGCTGAGCAGTCCATAGCGAGCACAAATGTAAGTGCAAGAAGTAATATGGTCCACAATGTACGTCGGATTTAGGGTATTTCCGAAGCTCCAAGAATATATACGGCTGCAGTTCGCACTCACGAGATATTCGAACGCTCTGCCAATAGCGTACTTAGTTCAACTAGATATAATTCTTTGTAAACCTCCCATGTGCAGCTCGCCCGATAGAGGTGAGGGATTCTCGTAAGCGTACCTGAATTGTATATTATAGTGATAGCTGTGACTCGGTCGGATATCAGTTATCTAGTTCAGTTTTATGAATGCACTAGCTTCAAGTTTTGGGAGTAAATAGTTCGTTGGAGTCTGTCTGTCTTTGGATCTTTACGATTTGGTTGCTGGTTCTTTTTTTTTCTCATTGTACGTATACGTAGAAGTTCTGAAACTTTGTCTCAATTTTCTTTAAAATCGTAATAAATTTTCGAAATTAACCATCATGCTCAAGCTTGTCATAACACGATTATTAAACTAGTTCTTTATGTTGTTTCTAAGTACCCACAAATATTCCGGGTTGAGTTTAAATTTATAGACGGTACTGACAGCTTAGGTCTTCCTTTGCAATTCATAGAATTCGCATAAGTCTGGGTTCAATTTCCCGTTAACTTAGTAGCGTGACGCGTCTTCAAATGATCGTTTAGTGTCGTTTTGTTCGTTGTGACTACTTTCATCTTGTACGAAGAGGCTGTCCGAGACTGACTGTCCAGTTTATTATCTGTCCACGTGAAAGCCGACGCTACAAATTCGAAATAGAGCACATTGAAATTTAGCAACTGTCTGTCGAGGCGCATTACCGACTCCGCTACCGTATTTATAAATATTCGGCCGACGTTTTGAGCTATGCGTCCAGTTATAGGTCAGGATATTTAGAGCTTAGTTAAAAAAACAACAATCACAATTTTAATTCATACGCCACGTATCGGCTGACGACGTAGACGAAAGATATACGATAAAAATAGTCAACCGTTCGTACGGAATTATTGCACAAATATTTTTCACTGATATTTCACTGGGACTTACTTCAATTTGGCAACAAAAATATATGTCGTTTTCAATATTCATAGTAGTTTATAAGTAAAAGTTATATACATTTTCACAAAGATCCATTCTGTTCACTAAATAAGAAATATAAAAAAAGAGGAAAATACAAAAAGAGCGGACATATGCGTGTATAAGCCGTCATTAAAATCAAATTTTGGCAATATTCCAAGCCTCAGAAATATTGTTTGTCGTCTTTGCTGAAAGGATAACTACTCCAAGTCTAAAGTCTAAAGATTTTGGGTGCTGATCTTGTTCTATTATACTTTTTACGGTGTTAAGGGTCAGACATCATCTCAGATAATTTCAAACTAATACAGATTTAGAATTGTAGAAATCTTTACATTATATCCCGACATCTTTAAACATTAGCTTCGTCGATTAAATACGTCCTTGTAATCCGTACTAGTGATGCGAATTGTAATAATTGTGAAACAAGAAAATACTTGTTAAGAAAAATGTTTTTTTTCTAAAAATATGTATCGTTTGTAACGTTATTTAGTGTGGACGTGTGGTCTAATGAATTTTTAGCTAATGGAATAGTTTACTTCACATCTGTAGACAACTCATTATTTCAACAAATAATTTGTCCATTGACATGAGTGATGTTAATGTCACCACTTGTAACGGTATTTAGCGCGCCTTTGAGAGAGTGATAAATCTAGGATAGCTTCCTGAATGTAAGTGTTCCTTGTACAGATCACAGTAACGATTGCATTTGTAATGGCGGCTCAGAATGAAGCACTAACATCATAAGGTTTAGCTCTAGAATAATGAGGATTCGTATGAAATATGACAGTTATTTAATAGTTTAGTTCAAAGAGATGAAGAACGACTTAGCAAGTTGTCAATTTAAGTGTCGATTTGTGATCCTTTAATATCGTATTGTTTAGCGAGATTGTTTCCCTTGATAACAATCGTATGTGTCATTGCAAGAGGCAGACAGTATCGTCAAAGCTCGTGAGTGTCCCGTTACTAAGTGTAGGGATTGAAATCTGACCTACACAATGTTCGCTGATAGAAATGGTCGCGGACAGATGTTTTACACGATTATCAGTGCAGACATGAAGTTTACATTAAAGGCAGAGATGCTATGGTGCAATGCATGCTTCGGCTATGCACTTTATAGATAGCGTTTATGCATTATTTAGGGATATGGTTGGTATTTCAATGCTTCAAAGCTAAGCCAAGAAATAATTAAATTGTTTAATAAAGTGGGAAAAAAGAGGCAACTTTTTATCAAGATTTCTATGGTTTCTCATCGTAGGCATGTCCCATAGTGAAAGCTTATTCAGTTAATTTGCAAAAAAAACAAATGCTACTGCACTATCTTTCACTTGGAAATACATCTGGTGCTATGAAAATCCCATGGATATTTTGGGTTCTGCAGACATACCTAATTTTGTCGAAAGAAATTGAACCCCAGTCGCGTAGAGCCAGTAATTCATAGGCCTTAAGGGAATTTTAGGGTCTTGCTCTGAAAGTTAAAATTGGATTCACAGAGGTATGGGCATATGAAATCTATACACAAACTGGAGGATATACTTGTAAAAGGTGGTTTCGTTTAGGAGATAGAGATAAGAAAATAGATGGATATTTTATGAGTCATCAGTTAGAGGAGGATCACAATCGACTAGTTCATTAGTAGTCCTGTGCAACCCTAAAAATAAGTCGCAGTCGTCAGCAGAGACCGAACAAAAATAAAAGCAGCCCACATTGATTGATGTCGAGTCTCACACACGCATGTTTTTGACGTCCCGCCGTCAAGACAAGCAGTGCCAACCGATGTGCCCTCGGCCGCTGCGAGGTTTTTTTCTATTAGTTGGAACGTAATACGGCCGAGATGCTCGGCGGTCACATGAGCTAATGAATTTTAGACGTTTTCTTTCAAACAGGAAGCTCGTCACTAGAGACGATGACACCTCGGCGAGACTTGGTTCAGACGGAGATCGTCGCGTCGCGTCGAGAACCGCTCGCGGCTCAAATACGAATATGATTTTTATTTCGTTTCTGTAAACGAAACTACGATAGCGAATTGGCGCATTCCCTCCCACGTGTACAGTTAAAAGTGTCGCCGGGAGCAAGTTTTATTCGATATTTTCACGCAGATGATTGAGTTAGACGGCTTGCGCAGGAGGCTGGGACGCAATCTCCGGTGGCGGTGCGGAAGCCACCCGGCCCAGCCCCCGTGCCCCCTCGTATCCCCGACGCGCCCGTTGCACCGCCAGACAGACCCGAGAGACGTCCCCACTATATCTAATTAATAAATCTGATATAAGTGATTATTATTCTGAAAGGCGTCAATGTTTGAATTATAACGAGTTTACGGCGTAGAGTCCGGAATGGATGTCGACAGATTGAAATCGTATTAATTATCTTATGTCTCATTCAATAAAGTGAAGATTAACTACATTAAACGAATGAGATCGTATATTTGTCGTGCGTTTGATCAGCTTAATTAATCGTAAATGTTAGCTAACTCACCGTTATGAGTTGATGGCATTACGAATAAAACTGCAATTGTTTTGATACAAATATCATTAGACAGTGAGAAATAATAATAAAATCGCATTATCCCTCTTGTGCCGCTTTACTTAGTTGTAAAGCGAACTTGTGTCGGTCGCGCAGGAAATTCGGGGGATATTTTCCGATCGGAGTTAGGGATCTAGTTTCCGCAGTCGCGCGATAAACAAGTTATTGGCGTTAGTGAGGGTTGAGAGGGACGAGGCAGAGGGATGGGAGGAGGGGCGACGCGGGATAACTCGCCCGTGTAATTAATAAACGAAGCGAAAGGGATTTTGAATGGATTTGATGATTTGTGAAAGTGTTTAACGCGTCACGTTAAGATTGTTATCATTGATGACTAACTCGGTATTTCGTATATCCCGACGCTTGCACGTCTCGCGTACGAAAATTTATTGACACCATTAATTTATAATTAAAATTCTTGGGGACACATCTTCATTTAGCATACCTTTTCAATTATAAATCAGAATAATAGCAACAATTATATTAATAGGCTGATAAATTCTTACATTCGTCTACGGAATGTTTTTATTTTTCTCCATCTGAAAGTGAAGTAATGGAAAATGTTAACGGGTTTAATTTATTGTAATACTTGCAACGATTTGTTCTAATTTGAAAGAGGTATGTAAAAGGGCGTGAACTGCTTGCATATATTTTGCTCCAGTTTACACACACGTATTATTGTCAGCGAGGACGTGTCAAATGTCTCTCCGACCGACTCGTTGCGGCTGCAATAGAATGCAGTGCAGTGCGTTGAAAGCGACCAGACCTGTTTGCTTATCTCGAGTTTTCTTACGCGAAATAACGCCTTACCTAACCATAGTAAAGGCGAGAATCCTTTGCGCGATATTACAGTTCTAGATAGCCTTCAGCTAGCAACAGTTCATTTGTTTCCGTTAGCACTTCTGGTCCACAGCTTCTTCGGGAAAGTATCAGAATATTTCAGTGACAATTAGGTTATTACGCAGTCGAGCTTGTCAAAGTATCATTATTCTGCCGCTGGAAATGTGTCGGATTTTGCGAATTAATTCCGTATCTCACGATGTCTGAGAGTAAATCAAATGGAGCATCTCTACCACTATCCAACTGACACATCGCGTTTCAAAATCACGAAGAAAACGAATGTCTGTGATTTTTTAATCAGACTGTATATTTTTATCGTAAACATATCATTTTTAGCACGCGTAATAAAACCACGTTTTAACTTTAATTTAACAGTTTACGATTTCCGTAAGCGTGTCGTCCATTTTATAATTACAGTTACAACTTTAAACTATTCCTTTAATTAGGTGTATTAAAGTCTCATATCATGTGTCGCGTAAAATTAATTATTGTTTTATGGTTATATACTTGATTTTACGGCCATGGCAAGTGATCTCTAGTCTGCCCTCTCGTTGCTTAAAGCTGATAAGAAATAGAATGAATAACAAGTAACGGCCAATAATATCTATTGAATGTAGATGTTATTACAAAGATAGTGTGGAGTTATGCATTAAGGGCCTATGCACACGCGACTGGACTGTGGTGGACTGGTGGCCCAGTGGCAACGGCTCCGACTTACGACTTGTCTTAGAACCCAGGCAGGCTGCTGGTACTTTGCAAATAATTTCATCAGAGGCAAAGCTCTTCGATTTTTCTTTCCAAACCTCTCTATTTTGTCCGACATATAGCCATATTGGCCCTACAAAAATGATTTTAATCATGCATTATTTGATGAAAACCCATTTTAAGTAATAAAAGTTCTACTAGGGGGCGGGTTGTTCGAAAGAGATGCCGAGGCTCCTGGCACATAGGCAACTGAAGGAACACGGGTGGGTTATGTCAGTAAAAGTCTGACACGCCCTCAGAGCGGGAGAAGTTATTTGATGATTTCCCATGCTTAAAAAAAAGGAATAAAAGTTCGTTTGATCGAATACTGCTCACAAAACGACCAAATATTCTCAAATGTGAAATTTACCAATACGCACTGGGTCCGCGTCGTAGATGATAGCCCACTCCCGCTCAAAGAGAGGAGACCTGTGTCCCAACAGTGGGAACAGTGGGCTGATTATGAAGACGCGACTTATTGCAGTAACACTGCACCGCGTCACAAGGTCATTTAACAAAATGGCTTCGCGTATTTGTGCCTCCTTATACTTATCTACTAGGTGTTAACTGCCACAGACTACCAACGCCCCGTCACCTAGCGACTTTGTTTTCAATTGATTCAGTGGTGAGACTGCATCGCGATCAAGTGTCGGGGTTAGTCTAGGGTTCTAGACATTTGAATTGTTGCTGTGTCGTAAAGCAGCGTCTGTCTCGCGAATTGTCAACGCGATACTATTCTCCGTTTGAAACAAGATTTGAATAAACCTTTTTTACAGTCCGTTAACTGATTTTGACTTCTATTGCGTTGGTAAAATGATAAATGGCATCTGCAGTAAACAGTTTGTATTGTGACCACTTTTCTGTTTTTAGTGCCATCCTTATGCCTACGGAATAGAAGTTGAAATCGGTTGACCGAACTGTAAAAAACGTTTGTTTGAATGTCTGATCTTATTTAAAATGGAGTATATGTTACTTCGTGTACTGACATCTTTATAAAAGTATTGGGGCTAAGAAAGAGCAGTAAGAACCAACGATGTGTACTATATTATGACCTTAATCTAGAGTTATCGTGGGTTAAGTTAGGTTAGTAATATACCTAACTACTTATCTTACTTTCAAATAGTTATTAACACTGGTAAATATACCGCTAATTATTATTGTAAGTGACACCTAGGTACATCAGATTACAGATAATTATTAAAGATGCATGTCAAAAATGGGAAAGAAACCTTCTTCGTCTTTTATTCGCGGAAAATAGAAACAAGCGAGATTAAAGCAAAACAAAAACACTGCAGTTATCTACTTAGAAAGGTAGGTATTTACCTAACAAAAACAAACTAATGTAATATGATGAAAATTTAAGAAATTCGACAAACCGCAGGTTAAATATGATGACATTTATTTATTTGTTTAATGCACAATGCACACAGCAACAGTTACACGCTAGGCTTAAAACTAGTGAGTACATTTAACAACTAAAATGCTCGCAAATAACCAAAACCACTAACCACTTTTTCAAACATTTGAAAGCAAACGATTAGGAATTTCCTTCAAAATCCTTCGAAATTTGATTGTGTCACTCAATTAGGTTTCGTTAATCCGCTGTGAAAATATGCACATGGAAATGACACGGACAGGCTATCTGCACAGTTTTATAGGTTGCATGTGCTTGTGCAATGAACAATGTGCTGTGAACTGGCACTGCAGACTGTCAGAAATGGCCATTGTTATTAGTTAGCACATAAACTATCTCCACGAACGTCATACATGTTACGTTGTTGCTCCCGTAGGTATATTGTGAGGTGAAAACCGCTTTAACTACTCAATTGGTTGCAAAAATGTTCTATTATATCGCCTAGTAATTTTCGAGGCCATCATTTCTTTTTTCACGCAAATTTTTTTTTAAGGGGTATATTGTATGAGATGAACAGTTCGATAGTTTTTCGTTTTTTTTTTAATATTTTACTGTGGCTCACTTGCTGGGAATAGTACCTACCAATTGTCTATTAGGTCCTCAATTCTTTGTATGTCTCGAAAATCGAGAACGTATGCCAGATATTCTTTCAATAAGCCCTTAGCCGTATGTTCTTCTTACATACTTAGTAGTGCTTTTGTATTTACTATATTTAACTTTGGCTCGCTTGTTGTGAATAGTTACCAATTGCCTATTACGTCTTCGAGACCGTATGCTAGGTATTCTTTCAATAAGCCCTAAGTTTTATGTTCGCCTTAGATACTTAATAGTGCTTGTGTATCGTCTATATTTAACTTTGGCTCACTTGTTGTGAATAGTAAACTACCAATTACCCATTACATCTTCAATCCTTTCTACGTCTCGAAAATCGAGAACGTATGCTCGGTATTATTTTAATAAGCCTTATGTTCCTCTTAGATTAGTAGTGCTTTTGTATCTTCTTTATTTAACTTTATATTTAACTTTGGCTCACTTGTTGTGAATAGTAAGCTACTAATTGCCTATTACATCTTCAAGACTTTATATGTGTCGTAGATCGAAAACGTATGCTAGGTATTCTTTCGTTAAGCTCTAAATCTTATGTTCCTCTTGCTTAGCTTAGTTATAGAAATAGTTTTTATGATTGTGACCCCTTTCATAAGAATTTCTATTATTACTCAAAAAGCAGAAGTCAAAAGAATTACTTAGCAAAAAGACTTTCTTGATTTCTTTCACCTAATTTACTAACATTTCAAATATATTTTACTTTACCTAACGTTTCAAACGCTAATCGGCACTGTCATTACGGGCTCTCGTAATTTTTTTGTTCAAACAATTTAGTACAAAAACATATTTTTTTCGTACCTCAGCCCTGTAATTAGTCCCTGCCTAAATCAATCAACGTTTTACCCTTTGTCATTATGTCGTTAGTTTCTTTAACATGTGTTACTGAGCAACATATGTTTGGAAGTAGATTTCGGCCTAAATATTTTTTCTCTACTGGATATAACTTTAAGCAGTGCGCAAACTGTAACATTGAATAAAGCATAATAAATTGATTTAGCGTAGAAATTATTCTAGTTTAGTCTGTTATATTTAAGAAATTCGCTGTCCTATACATTTTGACCGCGTAGGTATTTTTTGATAACCTACAAAAAATTTCTACACTAGGGTTTAGCATCATAATTATGCTGAATTAATAGTTGCAGTTTGTGCACTGGTTATTTTTTTTTGTATTATGTTAATTGTTTCTCTATACCCATAGAGAAACAATCAACTAACATCGTAACAAATATGTATGTGTCGTCCCTATCATAATTTACAAATAATGCCTGAATAGACGGTAAACATATAGACAAATACTAATTAGTAACGGGTACCATCCATTGAGCAAAATCAAATTAATAATAAGACGTCTTTATGTAAGAAAAGATCTATAGAAATGCGTTCATGACTGTAATGTTATTATTATTTACAACTTTGTAGCCGTCATAAAATCAGTAATATGTTTTCATGGTCAGCATAATCGTAATTCGTTCATTCTGCGGCTGGTGAATGACACTTTAAAATCGTCATTCTACAATGTAATTGTACCGACTTGCTAGCCAATCGGAGTAACTACAATATAAATTAAAGTTGTTCAATTAGAGCCAATATTAGCTTCTCTTTGGCACTTTGTAACAAACCAGTCATATGTCAGTGTTAACTTTTAGGCTATGTACAGACAAAAATATAAGCGTCTTTAGAATTTCATACACTTGATAAAAAATATATACCTAACTAATAACGTTTATGTTATCTTAAATAAGTAAAACGGCACTGAAGAGAGAGAGTGATATTATTAATTAGTAAATAAAGTCTTACCATCACGCCTGTTTTTCCCCGAAAGGTTAGGTTAGGTTAGATAAAATTTCGATTTAAAAAAATCAAAATTACGTCATTTTTTAAACCCTTTTCTCTTCTTCTGTGCCAATAGGTATTGTGCCATCTTGTTTTTGAGACCATTTCCAATTTCAAATGCATCACCACGTTCCTCTATCAAAATTCCATTTTCAAATTAGTACGTTCATATTTTCTTGTGTGCCAGTAACACGTTCTCACGGTACTAAATCTCTGAAGCTGATAATTTCCATTGCAATCCGTCTTAAGTTGACGTGAAGGCATATCGTCTCTGGAGATTTTTCTGTTTTCATACCCAGTGCGTATGTTTGCTTAAGTTAAAAGTCTTCTTAACAATCGATCACTGTCATAAGATACCTACTGGTATTATCAGAGTACATTGAACTGTTTAGTGTGTTTCGTTGCGTACGCACACAAAACTTCATTGTGACTATGAAACGATCTGATAACACACACACGTAACCCCGAGTCAGACCTTATCTTGTTTGCTTTGTAAAATTTTAGATGTACGTAAATATCTTTCGTTTTTTGTGGACACGGTACGGGTCTTTCAGAGGATGTGGGACACGAAATTTGCAATGGAAAATAGGTTTTACCCACGACTTTGACATGGACAGCAATTTCATTGTTATCTAATATTTACTATTTGTATAAATACCCATCGCCATATTATATAGGTACCTTTAACTTGAACTTTGAAGGCTCTATTTTTCTTTCAATATTTCACGACACTTGAGTTTATAGTCGACCCACATTAGTTCAGTGGTAAGTTAAAATAGATTATTTTCAGCGAGCACTACGACTCGGTTCTCGGTACAGCTAAGTCCCAATAAATACTGTGATGAGGCAATTATTGACGGAGCGACGGTCGTCGAGCATCGAGCTACACGGTTCTTACTTTTTTCTTTTATGAACTAGGTATTCTAGAGGCTGTGGCGTACTTATAGTATTTCTGTACTTCTTTACTTCTACTAATGAACGATAGTCCAACTTTTTTCTAAACGACACAACTTTTAAAAATGTTCTTGAGAAAATAATTCTGGGAACTTTTTATTTTCGTCACAAAAGGTCTCGTGTGACTTACCAAATTGTGATTGAAAGATTCCACTTTAAATTGAGACAGACATGCTGTCACAACGTTAAGAGTTATATCATCACCCTGACGTACTACACCTACTTTCTAATAGTAGTCGCACCTTTGCAGAAGTACTTCCACAAATTCTTTCAGGGACTACAAACAAGACAGCTAGCCCATGTCAATGTATTTCCAGTCGCAGCCACGAATTCTTGGCACTCAATCACGTCGGTAATTCTGGAGTAACATTAACCACGAAGGAATCCAATAAATGCTAGCAACTAGTCAATGGTAACTACAGGTCTATTGTTTTAGTATCAAATGCGTGTACACATATCAGTGAAGTTGTTAAAATTTCGCAGTTGAGGCTTGACGTAAACCCCGCAGACGGTGTTTGTATTGTGCAGTGAGTTCTTAAGAAACGTGCCGTCTCGCTACAGATGAGATGGCCGCGTTGAGATACAAGTGCTGTTTATTTTTCTTAGCGCTCTTTTTGAATCTCAGACTCACGGAGGAAATTATACGCAGTTCGTTTCTTAGATAGTTTAAGTGTTAGTGGATGGCTGGCGTTTTAAGTAAATGTTGTGTTTACGTTGGTGAAATTATTATGTCAGTTAATGTGGTTGTAAAATTTAAGGTTTTGTCTCAACTGTCATGCCTTTCTCTTTGGGGATTAGGTGGGTCCTTCGGTAGGTTTTGCTCAGGCGATTGACAGTATTAGGTCCCAGAGTGATACAGGTTGAACCGAAATCTATTTAAAGAAATCTATTTGGTTACTATGCTAACCTAAGTGTTAATTTTCTAATGGCAGTCACAGGTGACAGATTTTTTTGCTATCAATCAGACTAGTATTGTAACAGGGTTAGAGTCTGTTAATCAAGCGATAAGTACAGTTACAGAAATAATGATTTTCTGATGTAATGTCTTATAAAGATCATACAAGAGCTTCCATTTAATCTACATTTTCTATACATCTATACATCTATACATATAAATAAAATTGGAGTGTCTGTTTGTAATATTAAAATAACCGGTTTCTGCTACATGCATATGAATATATATACGGTACATATATTTTTTTTACAATTTTTGTCTGTCTGTCTGTCTGTTTGTTCCCGCTAATCTCTGAAATGGCTGGACCGTTTTTGACGGGACTTTCACTGGCAGATAGCTGATGTAATAAGGAGTAACTTAAGCTTATTTTAGTTGTTTTATTTGTTTTTATTGATATATGAATAATAGTAAAAAAACTATTCCGCGCGGACGAAGTCGCGGGCACAGCTAGTTTTGTATAAGAAACGATTCTAAAACAATTGTTGAGCTGCCATCAGTTTTATGAGTAACTGTCGAATAAGACGTACCCTATTCTCATAAAACTCCTTACAGCACTACAACGTGAACGTTTGGCTTAACCTAAGCTTGGATTTTAAAAGTCGCTAAAGTAAGTACATAATTCTGCAGTGTCAGTAATAAACCTTTCAAGTAACGACTAGACATGGTCCTTAACTTTATAAACATTTAGTAGGCAGTAATCTTACAAGGTTCACTGACGGTAAATAAAACTAGCAAGACCGGTATATAAATTTTAGGTGCGTTTTGTAGCTTCTTTAATTTTTGTTTTAGGTCACATATGTTGGCTAAACATGTAGAAATGTCGGTACCAGGTAGATAACATCATATCATTTCTCCCATGTTTTTAGACCCGGAATTTTTTCTGTATCTCATATGAAACTATTCTAATACACACAAGCTTCTTAAATTATAAAACAACCAACTTAAAAAAAGAAAATTCCGTAGTGAAAAATAGCTGTAATTTTCTGAAGCCGGTGGCAAAAAACAAAAATACAAAACCAAAGATTTGTGTGAAGAAGTGGTTTTTTTTACCGAATTGTGAATTTCCTCCTTTTTTTGAAGTCGGTTACAAACCAAATACAGTCAGATTAAATTTGTTTCATTTGTGAAACCAAACAAACATATTTTTGTTACATGATTTCTAATTAACTAAACTAAATCAAATCAAAATATTTTATTTAACATAAACCTGCAAGGGCACTTATGAAACGTCAGAAGCTAGGTGCACGCTTCCAATTTGTCGCTTCCTATGGAGAAGAGCCG
Organism: Polymixis lichenea; assembly: GCA_949091785.1. Classification (NCBI taxonomy): domain Eukaryota; kingdom Metazoa; phylum Arthropoda; class Insecta; order Lepidoptera; family Noctuidae; genus Polymixis; species Polymixis lichenea. The sequence continues at coordinate 9,126,017 of OX420938.1, read as the reverse complement.
GCAAGAAATTCCACGGTTGCCTACTCTTTTAACAATAATTGGCTTTTACAATGTTTTCAAATTACAGTGATAATAGGTATGGGAGGACAACGCAGGCCTGTCAATAAGTACCAGGTACTTACAGGAATGAAAATAAAGTATAGAAAATCGTCTATGAATCTGTAGATTTGTAGACGACGTCTGATAGGCCTACAACGTTCTCTCATACACAATAAGTAAAAGAATCTACATAAGTAAAATCAAACTATTTAAACCAAGTGACATGATTTCCATGAGAATCACTAATAAAAGCCTGACACTGTTCGATTTAATTGGTTGTCACTTACCATAAGTTGAAGTAACAACAAAAGTTGCGCCGTCTAAACAGTGCTTAGATGTTGCAAGTCATACATTTTTTCACTTTTGTTGTATACCATCGTGAAACTGGGCTCAGGTCATCAACCAATCAACATATTTTATTTTGGAACTGAATATGTGTTCGAACCCAGCAGCCTCAAGGAAGTCTGCTCGTACCTTCTTCACTTGTACAAACTTAACTTTTCAGTTTTTGGTTGCTAATGTAGAACCTTTTAACTGCTCGACGACCATACCTAGGTAAGGACCTAGGTATGGTCGTCGAGCAGTTAAAAGGTCATTTAATCATTCTACACCGCGAATTTTAGTCGTCTTACAAAGGTGGTCCACTCAATGTACCCGTCATAAAATACATACAGGCGCCATTAAAACATTGTTACCATTAATTAAGATAATAGGTACAAAGAAAAATAAATAATGCTTTAGAATTATGAAACACCCTCCCTGTTAATAATGTTTACGTATCAAACGGTAGAAGATATCAACCTACCTACCATTACATTCCATCATTAATTTCATCTCCATAACAGTGTGTTTTAAACTACGTCATGCGTCTTAGTGAACGATATTTTTTTTTTTTTAATTATGCAAATGTTCTAAAATATCTTCTTTTTTAATTAATGATTAGTAGTCATTGGATACATGAAGTGGGCTGCCGTTGTAAGAAGACTAAAATGTCACGGTGTATAACCTAGCAAAAACTATGAGGCTTTTCATCAACCGTAGCAACTTCCTCATAGGAAAACATTTCATTGGCACCTAAGAATGATCCCAAATTACTGATCGGCTCGTTAAGAACGCTTCACGGCTGTAACGTGTGAAGCCAGCCGTGGCTAATAGTAAGTGCACTGTCAATGTGTAGACACATTCGTACTAATATATTACTGCCATAGTCCTTGATGTATTGTGGTGGAGGCGCCACGGCAAAATCATTGATACTTCCTTATTTGTAGCAAAACCTGCAGTGGCCTTGTTGGTGTAATTTATTTCGTCACCGCTGCTCTCAAAACGATGAAGGAAAACATCGAGAGAAAACAGGTATGTCCTGGGATTAAAAGTTCGAAGACGTGTGACATTTACCAACCCGCACTGGACTCGCTTCACACAGAGAGGAGACCTGCCTCCCAGGACAGGACAGGGAACGTTATAGAAAGATCGTGCTGTTATGCAAATTCGTCATTTAAGGTGAATCTAGTCCAAATTTTTCCCATACAAACTTCGGGAATGTATTACTCCACTGTTCGAAAATGTACGTCAAATTAAACATGGTATGGTTTTGTCTCATTGTTAATATTGTCTTTTGGATACAGAATACTAAATTAAAAATCCATTAAAAAGTTAGGAGCCACCAAACATTCGTTCAATAAACTTTATTGGTCATTGATTTATGCAGTGGTTTTTTCATAAAACCCGATCTTCCGAAGGACTGTTCTTAATTTTTTACGTGCTTGTTGTACTATAAATGATCTTGCATCTTACTCAATAATGTAATGCGTGTAGATTAGCTTCTAATTGCTCATCACTGATACTACCTCTGTCGGACACGATGTCTGGTGAGACAGCGTGCTTTTTAGCCAGGTCCATCAGTGAGTTCGAGCACGCGACTAGGTTCCCCTTATTAACGATTCTCAGACGAATCCTTATTACTGAACATATTCAGGCATCTAAGGTTATTGTGTAGATAGGTGCCACTCCAAAGTAGTTGAGTGTCGAACACCTTCATGATTCGTTTAGCCCATCTGCACTGTCATAAAGTTTGCCTATCAATAGAATTATTATCATAACTATGCACAAAATGTAATATTTCCAACAGTCTTAACGCAAGCTAAGCTAATGCGCGTGTGTTCACCCATAACTTGAAATAAGCTAAGTTACTTATTGACAGGCCTGCACTGTCCTCCCATACCTAATATCACTGTAATTTGAAAACATTATAAAATCCAATTATTTTTAAAAGAGTAACCATGGAGTTTCTTGCCGGCTCTTCTCCGTAGGAAGCGACAAATTGGAACCGTGCACCTAGCTTCTGACGTTTCATAAGTGCCCTTGTAGGTTTATGTGAAATAAAATATTTTGATTTTGATTTTGATTGAAGCTGTCGTGTAAGGTATCACTCCTGTATATAACCTCTCAGCTCCACGTCATATAGGAACACCTAACACCACTTAACTGCATCACTATTAATATCCTCTCCATCTAAACATCACAAATCATTCCTGATATTCCATTTCCATTCTAGTCTATAGTTGGCTAAAAATTCATAATTTATTCATTATATACATTAAACTACAATATTCAGAGCTGAAATCTCACTAAAACAGAGTGTGGATAATTCTGGAAACGTCAAGCCTAGAGTGGGTCAACAGTGGCGGTTTTATATTTAAGAACAAATGACACGGTGCCTCCATTAATGTTGCAATGTTCGGGCAGGTAGACTTGCTAACGGGGTCGGCGGCAGCGGTTATACTTAGAGCGATCGAAGCATGCTATTATTGGGTTGGATTGTTACGGATCAACGCTTCTGGATTTCAGCTGCCTTCCCGCACCGGCCAGCCTGACCACTCATTAAAACATCTACTAATTAACACTCATTCCCAATCCCATCATAGATCATCGTCTGTTTTTTGATAAAAAATAGTTCGGATTATCTTAATGGCGGCTGAATTAATTGAAGCTGCAGACCACTTGATTTATTTACAGCTAGGAATCGCAGGCCGCTTATCTTATTACTGTAATTTGTTTTCCAATGTTCTAGTTACGACGCAGAATTATTATTTGGTTGCGGCCACTAAATCAGTTGACAGCCCTCGCATTGCCATTTATAAGTTTGGAATTTAGTGTTTGGTATTTATTCATAAGATGGTAGTTACGTAAATGATAATGGTAATTAGGTGTAATACGAACATTCCGGATCACTTGGTATTTGTGAAGATTTATAGGTGCTTGAGTAAAACATAAAGAATTGCTATCAGAACTTAGGCGAGCTATATAAAATAAATGCTGTTTCTAATTACTGCCAATGGCAGCTATGTTCTAATGGAACTGCACTAACACATTTTCTTTTTGTTTCAGGTAGAATTATGCAATAAATTGCACAAGAAGTTGTTTGACTGTACAGTCCGATGTAGATGTGGACGAAACGTAAGTTAACATAACGAGATTAAATCTTAGTTTAAGATTTTATGAATTTCTCAGACGAAGCTGAATAATGTCCCGTTTGTGGAAATTTATAAAATTAATTTCTCGAAATGGCCCAATTTAAGAAACGTCTAGTCTCGGAACTTAGTTTTTAAGATCTTTTGAAATTAACTATTTGTTGGGTATTATCAGATATTTTTCAAAGTAAAATTTGAACTTAAACGTAAATTATGAAAACCATCCAGCAAATGGTTAATTATAGCCAGTAAATAAAATGACGAAACAAGTCTTTAGTCGTCATGGTTGTGAAGCAGTTCGATAAATCTCCAAGAGAGCCAGACAATCAATGTCAGTCATTGACCAGCTGATATTGAACAAATTAATGAGAATCGATTGAAGTGCAACGATGCTACCAATCGATTCGCTACAAAAAAACTAAACGTTTTGTGACTGAGATAAACTTTTATCTGCAGAAAAATATTTATCTATCATCTGTTTATTAATTGAATGACTTAATTAACATTGATACTATCGAGTGCGTCAGTTCGATAACGTTTTATGTATACCTACGCAAAAATGACATTCGATTTACATCTTTATAGATCTTGTAAGGAACGAGTAGAACGCATAATTTTAGAAAATTATGCGTTCTACTCGTTCCTTACAAGACGAATATATGATGCTGACGTAGACGTCAGCATCATATATTCGAATGTCGTTAATCGATAAGCTCTATATCCATCTAAACACAGCGTGAGAACCATAAAATATTTATATTGTGCGTAGAGTCCGGTATTTTTACATAAAAACATTTTTATTTTAGAAATCACGGCTAAAATTAAACGCGCCAAGAAAATAAAAGTTAATCTTAATGAGTAATAAAATGGAATGATATCAGATTTTTTACATTTTCTCCAAATTTAATGTTAACAATTTAAAGAGGAAAAAATTTCCTCATTGTTAGCATTAAACGCTTGCGGAGGGTGGGCGGTGTAATAATAGGACATAATATATTCAGGGCGAGTCAAATAAAATTAGCACGGTGAAAAATGTAAACGGTCCTTTTACTGCTCGGAGGACGTGTAAGTATTAGCTTGTACCGAGTGCGCCTTTGTGGGGGAATGCCGCCGCTCCGCACTGCCGCAAACATCCCTATACAGAGGATACAGAATCACTCCCATTTCTCACTCGTAGCAATAAAATATCCTCATCATCATCATCATAATTTCAGCCGATAGACGTCCACTGATGGAGATAGGCCTGTCCCACAAAAAAATGCAAAAAAATATATAATATTTTTATTTCACGAAGCGACGCGCGCTTTACTTGTGGTTACCAAGTGTACAAACACGCTGTGAATGTATATATGTAAGCGCAGGAGGTTACGGTTACCGTCCGAAAAGGCGGCAAAGTCGGAAGTGCGTGCGCGCGTGTGTGTTATGTGCTGTCGCTACTCGACTTCACGCACACATTCTCTGCGTGTATGAACACTTACTTACCACAAATAAAGCGTGCGCGAAAAATACTGTAATAATAGTTAAAAAGTTCACATAACTCATGTTTACTTTCTCTTCACCATCTTTTATTCTCTTCCTACTAAGTTTTATCACCTAGCAAAACTCTAAAGAGTTGTATCTGTTACAAAAAGATACACTTCTAACGTTCTTTATTTGCGTAAAACTTCCACCATTTGTTTATCAGACTCTCCAACAACAGAAAGTTTTCTTTTCAGAGAACAAAGCTCAGTATAATAAATCGTTTTAAAGAATTTATAAAGATACTTATTTGGCTGGAAAAGTGTAAAAGTTCTTCAATAACGCGTTCGCTATTACACTATTCACTTTAATTATTATTATAATTATAAAGAAGGAGATTAAAAAAAATGTTTAACCGTTGAAATATGACAGAAATTAAGAAACAAGTGAGAAATTAAAAGTCTAGAAAATCACGTTGATAAAGTGTGGGGGAGCATAAAAATAGTATTTGTTAGAATTCAACTGATTTCTTTGATGTTGGTCACATGAGTTGGAATGATTTGAGTGAAAGCGACTAAATTGGATCGTACTGTTAGTGCTCATATCTCCGTTACCGCAATAACGTAATCACTAGCGCACTTCACTGACATCTGCCGGTATTGTACGCTTTTGATCTTGGGAACATGAATGCTATAAAGGCAATTTACTTAGAGCCAGCTCAGCCTGAAAATTTCCATTGCAAAACACGTGTATACACCATGACATTTTAGTCGTCTTACAACGGCAGCCCACTTCATGTATCGAATGACTACTAATCATTCTAAAAAAAAAAAATATTTTTTAACATTTGCATGATAAAAAAAAATATCATTCACTAAGACGCATGACGTAGTTTGAAACACCCTGTTATGGAGATGGAATTAATGATGGAATGTAACGGTAGGTAGGTAGATATCTTCTACCGTTTGATACGTAAACATTATTGACAAGGAGGGTATTTCATAATTCTAAAGCATTATTTATTTTTCCCTATTATCTTAATTAATGGTAACAATGTTTTAATTGCGCCTAGAGGTATTTTATGACGGATACAATGAGTGGACCACTTTTGTAAGACGACTAAAATGTCACAGTGTATAATCATAATCACCCCATAATGCCCCCACTGCTTGGACACAGTGGGCCGTAATCTACCACGCGGGCCCAGTGCGGATTGGTAGCAGTGGGGTAACCAGGGTGGGGCAGGCAGGGCAAGAGCCCTAGGCGCCTATCGAAGGGGGGCGCAAAAAGTCGCCAATTATTAAATAAAATAAAAAAAACCAATAATAAACCATTTCGTACTGTACCTACCGTACCTAAATCTAAAAAGTCTGAAGAGCTACTTGAATAAATTGTGCAGTATGGGGATGAAAGCGAATTTCCAAATCTGCCTATTTCTATTAAAAATTTCTTAAAATTGCAAGCTGTTTTTCAGCAAGTTGAAATTAATACTTTCGTTATTGAAAGCTATAATTGGTCGAGAAAGGTTATGCGACCTAGCTTAGCTTAGTGTAGACCGAGAAGATAATTTACGAAAGGGCGCAAATGTGATGCGTGCCCTAGGCGCCTTTTTCTATTTGTAAGCCCCTGGTTGGTAGATATCAAATGTTTTCGAATATTTGGTTCCAGGACATGCTGTTCCCTCACGATGTTTTGCTTCACCATTTTGAGAGCATTGGTGTAGAAATAATTTGCACAAAGTATAGTGCCTGTCTTAGCAAACCCAGACACATCCTACAATCTACAATTTGTTAGTTGCGGCCATTACCCCTGGCTGGGCCACCATTGCTCAAAAACGTGTAGGAAAATTCATCAAGGTTTGAAATATTAGAAAAGGAACACTTAAAGGAAAATTAATGAGCCATCGCGACACGTGTTTTACGTTGGTAAGACACAGCGGCGTCTTCTTCATAATTATTATCCTAAAGTCACATTTGAAACTACAAAATTACGCTCGAAAAGCGTAACTAATTCCGTTCCTAGAAACTTGTCAATTAGAAAGAACCTATCATTACCTAAATGCCTAAAATTTGTGCTTCCGCCTCAATTTACAGAAGTTTTCCTAGAACAACAGTAAGGTAAAATAATTGGACATTTACTGCGATGGTTGCCGTAATTAATTTAAATGCATTTCTATAGCTTAGCTAATGATACTTGCGATGGCACATTTCTGGAATTTTCAAAGATAATATTTATAAATTAACGACAGTTTAGTAGATTCTACAGAAACGCTATACTGAGTTCAATTTCCTACACTTACGTACTTTTCGTAGAAGTTCTATAAAAATTGTGCATTTAAACCGAGTAACTTTTGATTGTAATTTTTGTAAGATTTTGTCATTTCCTTACGTCAAACATAAGGTTAGCTTAACTCTTGCTACGTTGATTGACTGAATTCGAATCTTTGTCTTATTGGGCTATTACAAGCCAAAAAATAAATGCAACAAACCGTAGTCAAAGTCTGTAGCTATAGCTTTCCAAAAAACAAACAAAAAACTGCAGTCAAAACGTCAAAGTATTCCCGAAAAATCAACTTGACTTTTAAATAAAAACCCTATTGGCAAAACAAAGCATCTGTAGAAACATCTGGAACGTCTTCGTGAAATGCTCTACTACTTCTCTTTTTTCCTTTAGCTGGCCCACTTTGGGCGTACCAATAGGAAGTGAGTGTGTTTACTTCACGGTTACACAAGTTTTTCATAGCTTTTGTGTCTGATGCTGGCACTTTTCAATACGTGCTCCGAATTAAACTTGTACTTTGGTGCCGAAATTAAAATGTTCATTTTAAAATGCAGTTCTTTTTTGTGTGCAGCATATTGTTGTAAAGGATATTTTGGCCTGATTACACCCATTATGTTGTTGCTTCTGTATGATTTTATCATGTAGGTATCTGAAAATTTCTTAACATGAAAGCCACAAACTAACTAACACCAACTTGTATCTAACAAGAAGGAAAAATATGGCAAAGGAAATAAAAAAAAGAAACTTCACTATTTACTAACAAAACTGCAACTTCATCAAAATCCGCACCACTTATTTACAACATACCACAATCTTGTTCTATTGCAAATGGCGTTCGCAATTTCCGACATTACCCGAACAAACGATCGTATTAGCCTGAAAAAGGCTCTTAGCGTGTGGGTTAGTGGCGTCGAACATATGAATGGAGTTAATTGGACAATCAGTTCATTGAGGCGTGCTGAGTCGGGCAGTTTGCCCGGCGCAGGCGACGCGTGTGCCAGTTGGCGGCATCTCCCTGCCCGCTAATCAGTTCAGAAGGGTATTCTTGTGGTAATAGTTAGCCTGTCGAACGCAGCATTGTATTTGCATTACCTTAGAATGGAATTTGATTGGTGCAGTTTGAAATTGGAAAGGTTAAAGTAGTTTTCATTGGTTGAAATTTGGAAGTAGGTAATAGCATGAAGGCGAAAAGTGGATGTATGTTAAGTAATTGATGAATAAGTTCACAGAATGAATCCTTAAAAGTTGAGGGATTTTTCTCTTTTGTTCCTTATGTTCTGAATTGAGTTGCACTATTATTGACAAATGCGTGCACTGACTGGGCAGGTCCACTCAATCTGATGTGGTTCTTTCCTCAAAAAACCCTTTCAGACACCAAACTAAATGATTTTCGCATGATCTGACCAAGACTATGTCTAGAATTTAAGAAGACTTTGACCTCTTAGTTTGCTTCGGCCTTTTTTCTCAGAGTAGTTAGATAGAAACGCCGACCTCATCTAGATTTAAAAATATGATTGAGGTGTAAAACTGTTTGTACGAACCTACTTGCAGAAATAAAATCATTTATCATCCGCTTTAAAGCGCAGCATTTTCACCTGAGTAGAACTGCAGGCATAAGTAGTGAAGGTAAATATCGATAGTTGAATTTGCATTGTTTAAAATATAATATTAGTCTACGCGTGAGAATGTGATTGTTGATTTATTTTATTGCACTGTTTTGTCTAGTGACGTGCCTCCACCAATATTTGAGGATGCGTACAATTATATGGTATTTGCCGGCAGATACAGTTGAGTTTCGTCATGGACGACGTAATGCCTATAATAAATTCTATTTCCAGTCTCTATTGTTAAAACAAACTTTTGCTTTTTGACGTAAGTTTTGTTTTTAATGTAACTGTAATCTGATGTCATTAGAAAGACACTAGTATTAGAGAGTGGTTTCAGAATAGCCATCATCACCAATTTTTCCACAAACTCAACGGGGTTTCGCTAAGTGCTGATTAAAAGTTTCATATGTTGGCAATGGGAACGGGGCAAGATTCTCTAAAATGAACAATCTCATCTGTAATTCCAGTCTTTTAACAGATTTTTATGGCAGATACGTGTCCACTGCTATTCTTGCTTTCGTTAATTGAAATGTTTACATTTTTATTTAGAATCACGAACGTTGGAGAACCAAAATTAGTTTCTTGGTCGTTACTTTAAGTATAGTTGTTTCTGCTCCTTTTGACACAAAGCGTGGAACTTCCTGGTTTGTAAATCTTCTTAATTCTTCTAAAGCTCTTCGGTCCGTCATTTCTTTTGTCGTGTCGATGGCACATCATCATCATCATAAATAGTAGCATCTTTCCACCCACTACTAAGAAAAGGGCTCCTCCCTTATGCGTCATGCTTCCCTGGTATGTATTTCACCCAGTAATCATTATCTGCCAAGCCTTTTCTAACTATGCTGGGGTCAGCTACCAGTCTAACCAGATGCAGCTGAATAGCAAGCAGCCTATCAGGTTTCCACCGCTTCTTCTCCGTGTGAGGTACTGGGCCATAATCTACCACGCGGGCCTAGTGCGGGTTGGTAGAGCCCCATGTCTTGGAATTTTTGGTTCTAGGACATTTTTGACTATTTTCCGAGTATACCATACCATACCAACTAGCTTCAACTTTCCAACTGATCGACTTTTTGACAATTCAAAAGTGCCTGTAAATGGTTTAATTGAAATAAATGCTTTGAGTTTGAGTTTGAGTTTATAATTTATCTGTATTTCACCCAGTTTCTTGAAAAGAACAGTGCTCTCGTCAGCGATCATCAATTTCTAGGTTTACATAACCTAAGAAAAGTTTCCCTGCTTTGTAACTATACTTCATTGCCCTTTCTCTAATTATTAGGTAGTAGCCACCCAATCAAGCAACTATTATAGGAACATGTTGAAAATCACGTTAAGGGACTTTATTTCAGTTTTCTAAATAAAGAATGCTAGAAAATTTAGGCGGATCAATGACAGTTATTGCTATATTTAAACGCGACAACTATAGACATTACCTAATTAATTAATTATAATATAGACATTGATAAGTATTATAATACCGTAATTCGTATAAAAATATCACAACATAATACCAAATATGTAGTTACTTACCGCCATACATATACATATGTATGTACAATAATAACCTTTTAACCGCGTGGGCTGATCAGCTGACACATACGATGTTGTTCTTTTCAGTTCTGATACTAAATCCAAATCACGATAACGTAATCGTAATCCTTTAAAGCTTGATAAGCCGATAAAACGGTTAGGAAGTTACAAATTACGTTATATTGTTATGATTAACCGTATCTTATGAATATTCTAGCTACTATGTTCTAAAATTACGCAGTTTAAACTACGATTGTATGACGAATAATTGTGGGAAAGATTCCGGACTTCATTAATTCTCTAATCAATAAATTCAGTCTATCTTAGTTCATTGGCTGCCATTTACCGCCCCCTCTTTGCATCACAATATTTGGTCCTACGCTATTCACATTGAGTCCATCCCAGCCACGTTCTTCACAGAATTGTAATGCCCTCGACCCTACTGCTTGCATGTTAAGGATTCTTCAGTGGGGTTCTTCCAAAGTTTGTTATCTGCGGTCTTTACCTAGTTCTTCTTCCAGAAACTCTTCGTCAGACGATTTTTACTGCTATTCGAATGACCCTGAAAGCCTTCAGTGATTACTGATCACTATTTGACTTATAGCGATTGTCGATCTTGTCTAAGGCTCTCATCTTCGAAGATCCATCAAGAAACACGGTCTCTTCATATCATGCAGATTAACCCTTCTAAATCGAAAATCCGCATCCCTCCAAAAACAAGCTTAAACATTCCATCCAAAAGAAAAACAAAACTAGAAACAAATCAACGTTGTTAACATAACAAAGTAAACTCCGAAGCACTTGTTAGGTGTTACCCGACCGTTTACCGAACCCTCCTGTGCCGTGTGACAGTTGGTGACGAAGGGGCTCCGCGATTTGGCTGGGTTATTCTGTATGTGCATTCGTTGAGGCGCACTCAAGTCGAAAAATCAGCACGCGTGAAGATGCGCCTGAGCCTGTAGGACAAGGACGGCAAACAGAGGAGGTGCGAGGAATAATTTCACGGTGCGTTAACTTGTACGTTACAAATTGTATAGACAGCTTGCGAGTACCTCAGAGTTATGGGAGTACTTTGTTGGGGTCTGGTGTTGAGGACTGGGGGCTGTTGTACTTTCGATTTTCTTTGATACCTACTTACTAGTTGTATCTTCACTTCGAATTTATGAGAATCTAAGATATATCTTTGTGTTTTGAGATGACCATGCTGTGGTCACCAGCATAGTGTTTGTAGTCATTTATGAGAAGGCAGGATCTTAGTCCACCCGTCTTCAGTTTTTGACTTGATTGCTTAATAGAAGCCAACATAATATAGTGTAGGTTTTATTACAATCTGCATTACATGTAAAAATACTTTTATCTTGAAATTGGTATTGTACTTACAATTCCCAGCCAAAACAAAGATTCACCGAATAACGTGATACATACATCGCGTTCTATATTAAGATCGTGTGTAAAATCTGTAGTAAATACACATGTTTTATTCATACAAAAACTGCAAACTGTGTCAACTCCTGCTTATTTTTCGGCACTACTACAATACTGAACAGCCGTGTTGAAAACCTGTCTACACTTATGCATTAATGCGATGTGTCATTCATATAGCTTTTATCATCAACACAATGCGTGCCAACATGTAGTATACAGATATTACATTATTTCATAAACCTATATTGTTATGTGATGAATTTTCTATAAATAAGCGGAGAATGATTTAATATGAGGCCTAAGGACGGGTGGCGCCAGGCAGGTCATGGAAACTGGCATGATGACTTGGGTTCAAGTGATTAGCATCACAACTAATAAGATTGGTAAGATGATTAACATCATAGTGGGTTTGAGTCTCAATGCGCAGTTCTCCTGTGGGGGTCGCTATCTCTATGGAAGACTGTGGACTCGATTCCGCCATTTTAGTTTTTAGCTATTTTAATGACATCGCTGTCTGTGATTTTATTTATTTATTTATTTAATTCAGGTTCACCAACAGTCATTACAGATATTATACAGATAGGAACATATAAGTATTAGTGTCTTAAATCTAACTGCACAACCAATTACAGGCAAACACCGCATGCAAAATGCTCTTTGTGATTATAAGACTTAATGTTCTTCAATTCTATATAGTTATATTAAAAACGAATACTAATTACGTCTGAAAAACGTCGATATTGAGTCTGCGTGAACGACAGTCAGATCGCTGCGTTAGTTCATGAATTTGCACATGCGGGGTATAGGCGAATTAGCACCAGACACTGTACGGTGAAGAGGTGGAGCTAAGGATGCTAAAGGTTTGCGAGGCGGTCTAAGGGGTATTCTGAGATTGAACTTACAAACCAATTGTAGGCAGTCAATGGTGTCATTGAGCAGTTTATATGCGAATCTCAAATCCAAGAGCTCCCTTCGAGCTTCCAGGTTACTCATTTTGTAGCAGCCTAGTTTATCAAGGTAGGAGAGATATTTAAATTGCCTTCCCTTTGAGTACCCTAGGTATCGGATAAACCTTTTTTGGACTCGTTCAAACCGCAGCGAGTGGGTTGCGTAGTGAGGCCTCCATATCAGACTGCAGTATTCCAGGATGTTTCTTATAAGGTTATTGTAGAGGCTAATTTAGTATGTGGGCGTTGGAATACCTTTCCATTACGAATGACAAATCCAAGCATACGTTGGGATTGACTGATTATGTTCTCGATATGTGGTATAAATGTGAGTTTAAAGTCCAAGATAACTCCCAGATCTCGTACTACATGCACCTCGCATAAGTTCACTCCGTTTATTTGGTACACCGAATTCACTATATTTACTTTCCTGGTAAATTTTATGTGGCTACATTTCGAACTATTCAACGAGATTTTATTATGATAACACGCGGTCGATATCTTCTTGCATTAGCTATACGTCCTGTTGAGACCTAATGGCTCTTGAAATTTTCAAGTCGTCCGCAAAAAGGAATATATGCTAGTATTGTGAAAGCACGATGCTTACGTCATTTATATATGTGTTGCCAAAATTATTTCAATAAAAATTTGGAGTTTATATGGCTACGTAATAACAGCCGCACGGAGCGATCGATCAGGTTAAGCTACGCTTGCCGTTGTTCGACCGTGGATGGGTGATCATCTTTACTTATCAAGAGCTCTCCGTGCCTCGGAAAGCCCGTTAAGCCGTTGGTCTCAGCGGTCGTAACGGTTCGTTATAAGTCCGAAAGTCTGACAGCCAGTCTTACCTATTGGTATCGTATTAGCCAATAACTGGGTATTGGAAGTGACATAAGCAGTAACTTCATGAAAAATACTGGTATTCAGCTGCATCCGGTTAGACCGGAAGCCGACCCCAACATAGTTGGGAAAAGGCTAGGCAGATAATGATGATGATCTAGGTAAAAAAATACTACTCTAGCCCTACGTTCTAGGTACGTAGTTGCTAAAGCAAGGTTATCGGTTCGTTTTCCTACCTTTTAGACAATAGGGTATTTTCCAATTTATTAAAAACTATTTTAGTTTGAAGATTGGGAAGAAATGTGCAACAGAAAATTAAAAATAAATTTATTGAAATCCATTTTCTCAAGAGAAAACGATTTAGATCAAATTAATTTTTCGTTGTTTTTAATTTACCGCCAAAACGCTCCATAAGATGACTTTTATAACGTGACCACAGACGTCAACTTTGTGTAAACTAAAGTAGTTGTAATCAAGTAAAGTAATGTCGAGTTTATAATTGACAAGATTTTTAATGGATAGAAAGTGGTATTACTGGTGGGCGGTGCCACTGTGCACAAATACTTCTAAAACTGCGCCATACAAAGTATTTGTACCGGTACCGTTTACACAAAGCTGACGTCACGTGTGGTCACGCGATAAAAAGTCATCGTAAGAAGCGTTCTGGCGGTAAATTCAAAACAACGAAAAATAAATTTGTTTTTAATCGTTTTTAATTGAGAAAATGGATATAAATAAATTTATTTTATTTTTCTGGTAAATATTTCGTCCCAATTTTCAAGTTAAAATAGTTTTTAATGAAATCTGATAAACAAATAAATACAAAAACAAAAGGATACTTATGCGTCGAAGTATTCGTCCGCATCGCTGTCATCAGGAAACATGCCCAGAAGACTGGAATTAAATAAAATGGAAAATACCCTATTGGCGCAGAACTAAGTCCTGGACTAATTTCTGCGCACATTGTTGCAATTGTTGCAAAGATGCTGCATCTTTCTTAAGATTAGCAAACAAATATAACGATAGCGCGCTACAAAAATACTAGAAACTATGTAAAAATATTTTTATGACATTCGAAATATGTATAGGCACTAACATTTTATACAAGAAAATTGAATCACGCTTAGATTGATTTCCTCCTACACGAGTCAAAAACCGAAGTCGCAAACCCACGTAATTCCAATAAATTATTAAATTAAAACTCCCTTACTTATTATTTTCTCTACCTGCTGATCAAAAACAAGTCTTCAAGATTTAGTCTCGCTCGCAATCACTAGACCAATGGGGCGGTTAATGTTATTATGTTGCCGTAAATTCAATTTCCTAGGAAATTCAATAACATTGCTACGCTCAAAAGGCACTTCAATTCTGCGTTTAATATCGCCAACCAGTATCAATTTGTATAATATATTTAAATTAAGCTATCGTTTTATGTACAAAATTTTGTATTAGCTAGCACAGTATTTCTAGCTAGGAATATTATGCTCTATCTCATTCCGTGGGTGGCTAAAAGGTGAGAGGGGTTATATCAGTTTGATGAAGACCAGAAACTGTTTTGTGGTACGTGAATTACATCAAACCGCGAAATTTTGGTTGCTCTAATGTTCGGTTCGGAATTAGTTTTCGAGCATTAAGCACTACAATCCTACATGCTCTAAACACCTATGCACAAACTCATAATACCTCCCTCCCTTAATCCCTAAATGTATTTACTAGCGATTCTCAATAGATTACCGGTAATTCAATCATCACGGTGCACGGTGCTCAAAACAGAAAATAGCACCGACTCCCCCATAATCATTTAATTATACAATAACAATAAATCAGACTAAACAACACAAGAAATAACAAGCGGCACTTAATAACGTCTAATTTGCTTAACTATAAGAATCACCTAATTATCATGATTTAACTTAATCATTACTTTATTTAATTACAAACACAAGTAATTGTCTCAGTCTACCGACAAATCGGTCTACATAGGAAATAGGTAAATATCTTTGAACCTATTTTGTCACCCAATAGCGTTAAATGAAGTAATTTCCGCCCTTAAATTGACTCCTTCTATGAAATTGCTTTGAGAAATGAGTTTTAACGCTGCTTAATTTAGTTAAGTGAGCAAAGAAACAAAAATTCTATACATTGTCGAGTAACTTAGAGCTTAATTACACCGGCTTGGTTTAACTTCAGCTTTTTACTTTTGGAGTTTATTTTAATAGAGACTTAAATGCAATTTTTGTAAGTCATTATAATGTGAAAACATTTCATCACGTCCCAGGTTAAAATAAATTACTTGGCGTTTCATAAAAGTGATGGGTGTCGATATATAATGTAGGAGGTAAGATGGTGTTTTTACATATGCATGGAAGAAACAATACAGTATGCTATAAATACTTTATTGACGTACTGGTATACGTAGCGTTGGAAAGCCTTCCACAAGGTGGACCGATGGTCTGCTAAAAACCGCAGGATTCCGCTAGATGCGAGATCACAGAGCCAGTGGCGGTGCTCGGGGTAGGCATATGTCAAGCAGCTGACATTTTCTGGCTGAAATGATGATGACTTTACTGGCGAAAGTGGATGCACAAAAGGTGCACCTCTGCGTAACCCTTTGGGAAATACATGCGTGATGTTATGATACTTTGAACAGTTGCTGAAAGATTTATAACTAAACCATACTTTGTATTTCAATCTAGAATCAGGAGCCTGTAGTAACGATATCATTTAAAATATCAGAACTCAATGTTAAGCTCTGTTTAACATCAACCATTTAACTACACTTTAGTATTTCCAGCACATGTATTTAGTATTCCTAAAATTAATATGGCGTTTGTACTAGTATTCCCAAGGAATGCTTCACGAATTTTGCAACTCAAATAAT
Source organism: Polymixis lichenea (assembly GCA_949091785.1). Classification (NCBI taxonomy): domain Eukaryota; kingdom Metazoa; phylum Arthropoda; class Insecta; order Lepidoptera; family Noctuidae; genus Polymixis; species Polymixis lichenea. The sequence continues at coordinate 9,109,543 of OX420938.1, read as the reverse complement.
ATTATAGTCTTTGTTTAACATATGGGATTAGATAAATTATATTATGTCCCGTTTCAAGAAGATTACGATACATTTATATCTTTCTAAATGACAACGCACTGGGCATTAAGCTGACTTAATGGTGATATTTATTTCCCTCTTTTTCGAATTAAATCTAATAGATATTGGACAGTTATATCCTCCCTATTTTCGGTTTATTTGTTGACTGGGAAATCCCTTTTAATTTTATGTTTAGATCTAAATAGTTGCATAGGCTACTTACCGAGTCACGAGTCACGAAAAGCATGATAGTCTGACAAGCAGTCTTACCAAGGGGTGTCGTGTTACCTAGTAACTGGGTTGTGGAGGTCAGATAGGCTAGACGATGATGATGATGATGATCACTAGTTGCATATACCACCTGCGTTAAGATTTAGTACGCATTACATTGAACTAGAGATGGGTCGACTATGACTTTGGCCGACTAGCCGACTAGTCAGCTGCAAAATGGCCGACTAATCGGCCGACTAGTCGGCCTAGCCGATCATTGCTTACGGTTGAGTTCGGGTAATGTTCGTGACTACGCTTTCGACTCCTGGTCCTGGCAACCAGGCGGAATTGTTAGGACATGTTTTTATTTGCTTTGCATTTATTCTATCATTGTTTAAGTGCCAGCCGGCGTTTCTTCCTATGCTATTCTAGATTGCACTAAAAATAAACTGTAAAACTGATTCAATAATAACAGTAAATATTTCAATTTCATTTCAATCACCGTTTTAAAATTTTTTAAGCATATTAATTCGAGTAAAAAATGGGCCGGCTAGTCAGCGGTTTTTAATCGCCGACTACAAATATGGCCGACTAGTCGGCTTACCCGACTAGTCGGCGACTAGTCGGTATATCACTACATTGACCGCATTTTAATTGAGACACATTAGAATTGCAGTAGATAAATATGTTTAAGTCAATTGAAAAACTTGCTACTTTTAATGTGTTATTTGTCGTTTCCTCAAACCTGTCTCTTGCCTACCGAGAAAACCAACCAACCATAAAACAGTACGCACCAAAATTATTATACCAAACGAAATTCTCAGACTTACATTAGAATCATGTAACCGAACCTAGTACCATTATGCAGAGATAAGTGGTGGGACAGACGGCGGCTATAATTCAAAAGGCCCCCTCTGACGGTAGCTTCCCAGAACTGTTGTCACGTATCCAAGCCTTACTTTAGTTAGAACCTCTCTATTTAACAAAATTGCTCCTTCTTAGGAAACTTTCGTCGTTATATTATTTGGAATTTCTAATTTGAATATCGAAGAGTTATGTAGAATAGAAACAGTTTATCAATGTAAGTAGGTATAATGCTGCATATTGGGGCCTATTCATCAGTAATGGATGATATATGTTGTGATAATGATTACGTTGTCAGACGAATTTCTGATTACCCACAGTATAGGGTTACATTGAGTGACGCTACTGCTCATAAACCCTTATGAAGATATCCTATAAATCTAATAATGATTAACTTGATGGAAAAGTACTTAAATAATATCATTTAGATCCAATGGGTCATCATTATCATATCAGCCGAAAGACGACTACTGCTGGACATAAGCCTCCCCCAAAAGGGTAAAAAAATATATATACTATATTGTAGTACACCAGAAAATACATGACAAAAATAAAACATTTGACACTAAAACCTTACAATGGGCGGCCTTATCGCTTTCTACGATCTCTTCCAGGCAACCTTGGAATGGACAGTGATTGCGTGGACATAAGAAATCGGGTTGTCATTGGTGCAAAATATAGATACACTTTACTATTATAGATACATAGATATCAGCCGAAAGACGTCCACTGCTGGACATAAGCCTCCCCCAAAAGGGGGGATTTGCCATAATCGCCACGCTTGGCAGGCGGGTTGGCGATCGCAGTATGGTGGTCAAATGCATAGAGAACGCTGCTGCCCACTCTCTAGTAAGTCCCTTAGTCGCCTTCTACGACACCCACGGGAAGAAATGGGATGGTGCTATTCTTTGACGTCCAGCACCATACGGCACGATCCAATGGGTAAATCCAGATTATTTTTAATAATAGCCAAATTAGGTAAGAACCTGGAAAAAGAAGCACTGGCGGCCCATTGGTAACGGCCGCGACTGACGGGTTGTAGGTCGTGGGTTCTCGAATCATGTTAAGTGCTTTACTTTGTGTAAATTATTTCATCACCATTGGTCTCAAAAAGGTGAAGAAAAACATCGTGAGGAAGCCGGCATGGCCTAGAACCATACAGTCGAAGACATGTGACACATAATTTGGTAAAATTAGACATCAACATGTACATCATCATGTTCCGTGTCGTGTCGGACGTAAAAGAATAGCACCATCCCATTTCTTCCCGTGGGTGTCGTAGAAGGCGACTAAGGGACTTATCTACCAGAGAATGGGCAGCAGCGTTCTCTATGCATTTTATCAATATACTGCGATGGGTTAGCGAACCCACCTGCCAAGCGTGGCAATTATGGCAAAACCCCCTTTTGGAGGAGGCCTATGTCCAGTGGACGTCTTTCGGCTGAAATGATTATGATGAGATATCAAGCTTGAAAACATAAATTTCGTTCTCCTTTTTATTACTATGTACACCTTGATGATTGTATGGTAATTCACAATATATGATATTAATTAGTTTTGTAATAATGGTTTATGTTTAATAGTACTACCACTATAACAAAACTAACCTTTTTACGGTTTGCCATGATATTCCTCGTAAAAAATGATGAGGACCTGTTAGTTTACAAAGTTTATCGGAGAATGAGGGTATACTCCAACTTATAAAAATTATAATTATAATTTTGCAAAGAACGTTTAATTATTAGACAGACATAGGTGTTAGAGAGACATTGAAAAAGGCCCATTGGAAATTTCCAGGTTTAAACCCATACGCGTTAACTGTGAAAACACATATCAACAAGATAATAGGTAGGTACTTACATTTCTGATTCATACGTTAGGCTGTTTAAGTATCTAGGCGCCAATAAACATTCTAAGTGACGTTTAAAAGGCGTGTGCGCACGTCATTCTGAAAAACTCCGTAATCGTGATTTGCATCATTCCGATTATGGTTGATATCCATTTATATTGCACACGTGTGTACCTAACGTAATATACATAATGTGTGATGAACGAAGGTGTGCGCATGTACGTCATTTCGTGTATTTAATGATGAGACGACATATTCAGAAGTAGGTGTAACACAACACGTAGATGTCATCATCTGCCAAGCTTTTTTCCAAACTATATTGGGTTCGGCTTCCAGTCTAACCGGATGCAGCTGAATACCAGTATTTTACGTGGGGCGACTGCCTATCTGACCTCCACAACCCAGTTACTGGGTAACACGATACCCCTTGGTAAGAATGGTTATCAGACTTTTGGGCTTCTGACGGCCCGTAACGACCGTCAAAGATCCACAAATGACAGCCGGGACCAACGGTTTAACGTACTTTCCGAGGCACGGAGGGGTCTTGGTATGTAAAGATGACCACCCATCCACGGGCCAACCGCGGTAAGCGTAGCTTAACCTGATCGATCGACCTGTGCGGCTGTCATTACTCACACCCACAAGCCCCTCAACACGTAGATGTATTTTTCCATAATCTACGCCTACTTGGGTAATCCAGTACCTAATTTATCTATTGGATACTTATCTTTTTGTTGATTTGAGCATCTCGAATATCCGGCATGATACTATGAAAACGTTATCAATAGTATGATAAGGTGTTACCTTAGTAATATTGTAGTACTTGTAGAGATTTGGTGGTATCTAAAAGAGCTCTGATATATCAATCATCTCATCGGCTTTGATATGATTGCAAAGATGAGTCAATTTCTATTAAAAGAGGTTACGTTATTTTAGAATATATTTCTTGTACATACTTAAGATTAAGAGAGGTTTTGCCTGTTGTTTTCGTACATAGTTACAGCAAGCTATCATGCCGTTTAAAGTTACAACTGTCCTTATAAAAAGTGTGTGAGTCTGTCTGTACGTCTGTCACAGCCAACAACAATAAACTTGAAATTTAAAATCAAAAGTTTTGCAAAACTTTACCGTATATCAAATCAAATGGCTTGTAGTGAGGGTCTCAATATTTTTGTTTTTATTATTTTTTGTTTAATTTTAAAATTAACAGTTTTGAAGTTATTTAGGACATTATACATATTAGGACCCGATGATCGAATACATAATAAGTACTGACGTACACATATTACCTCAATGATCGAAACTAACTCTGTGTGCTATCTTAAACTTGAACCTTGAACCACTGAACGGATTTCGATAAATTTTATCAAGGCTGGTGGCATCCTGGGGAACAACAAAGGCTTCTTTTTATCAACATACCACGCGGGCAACGCCACGGCCGTAAGCCAGTTTAAAGATAAGCAAACAAATATGTCTTTCATCATAAAGAAAGTATCGAATGCAGTCTTTTAAACAAAAACGTACGCCACCAAAATCAGTCCTTTCAGAGCAGTTTTTAAAAAATCCATTGTTCTTTTTCAAGTGCTAACAATTCCTTTAATCCCGTGGAAAAACTCAAAGATACAACCCAACTGTTTCCTTGGGACCTAAACAAATTAAAAGTTATCCCTTTGTTCTTAGTTCACAAGTGTCTAGGTGTCTAGATGGGAAATTGTAAATTGATAATGTAGAAATCGGATACTCTCACCCCTTAATCTCGTTCGCCACAACCGCATCGGGGCTCGCAAGTACTTGCAACTTTGCCATTCAGCGCAAGTTTTTAATTTCATTACGACTCAGAATTAGGGATTTACTTTTTATTTTACGTATTCTCTATTTTAAGGACGGATTTAATGAATAACTTTGAGTAACGGATTTGCATTTTGATTTTGTTGAGTTTTTTTCGAACGAACTTTTATTTGCTTTGTGATTAAAGGTTGAAGTTTTAGAAGTGTTTTCTAAACAGTTATTATTATGATGTAGAAGCTGAAATTAAGTAATGTAGTAATCATTTATCTACGCATGTGTAAAACTTGCGGTAAAAATAATTTGAAATTGAGCTAGAATATCTAGTTTCCTCAAGATATCATTGTCGCTCACTTCAGCGAAAAAACTATAAAAACGGAGCTTGTTCAATTAATAATTTAAGTGCTCTTAGTTTGTATGAACTTTGCACTAAAATGTTTCACTTTTATAGTCGACTCGCACCTGTCGGGCTAAGAATAAACACTCCAGAAGAACAAGACGCAACTGCGATTAAGCCGTAAACAAAACTACTCCAAGTTCTCTTTGTAATCAAGAGCTAAGGCGACAACTTATTTCATTTACATAAACAGTTTAGCATAAGCGAGAATATTTTATCTGACTAACGAACGTCGCACCTCTTGTACACGTTTTAATTTCCAATATTTAAACGTTTGACTCCACGTTTGGAAGTCACTGAGAAGTGAAAACTTTCTGATGGATTCGTTTGGATTGTTTTAAAGTTTTAAACTCGACTTTGATATTGGATACGGCCGTGTTTTTATTAACGACTGGGCTCACCTTTAATGTTTTTCTTGAAAGGATACTTTCAATCAACGCTTTTAGGGAAACTAAACAGTATACAAAACACAATAAAGCTGAATTTCTAAAAAATAAAAACAAAATTCTATTCCTTTGAATAGCGGTACAGTGTGAAACCATTTGTGGAGTGGGTCCGATGCATAAATCTGTAGTAAGTTAAGCTGCGTAAGCGTGGCTAACGGGCGGTTAGCGCACTAACCCCGGTTGAATTAGTCGGCCAGCTCCCGTAGTCGTTTAATCGCTGCCGTGGCAAAGAAAACTCGCTATTAAATTAATGGGCATCTAGGCTGGGTTAATGGTCGTACACTGGCTTACTTGTAGCTAGAGGCAGATTGCGGAGACATCATGTACAGTAATTAGTATGGGCTTGGAAGGTAAATTATTCGGGCAGTGTCGAAGCCCTTAACTCCTCTGCCATTGCTCTGATAGGAATGTAATATAGGAGTATTGAGCTGCATTAACTGCAATGACGTCATGTCATGGTATCATGAGACTTTACTGTTGACGCTCTTTAATGATAAATTATTTTATTTCTGTAAGTAGGTTTGTACAAACACTTTTACACGTCAATCATATTTTAAAAAACTAGATGAGGCCAGCATTTCTATCTGAGTACTCTGAGATGAAAGGCCGAAACAAACTCAGAGGTCATAGTCTCTTTTTAAGTCCAGAAATAATCTTAGTCAGATCATGTAAAGATTATGTAGATTGGTGTCTGAAATGGTCTTTTGAGGAAAGAACCACACATATTGAGTGAACTTGTCCAGTCAGTGCAAGCATTTATCAGGAATCATGCAGCTCAGAACTTAAGCTCAACCATTTTCTTCACAGTCTCTTTCCCGATAATGTCTGTGACCAATTTATTTGTATGATGGCGTTATACCTACAACATTAGTTATATCTGCATGATACAAGATTGCTCAGCAGGTCAATTTGTGTCCGAAAATTATCAATAGCCAATATTGCAACAATTTCGCTGATACAGTTACGCATACGATGTGATATTCACAGTAATAAAAACAACAGGTGAACAATTAACAGTAGTATTTACATTAGCTTAGTTGTAGGTATTAATTACCACTATGTTTTATCTCATAGTTGTTATTAGATTATTTTTAAATCAATTTAATTTTAAATGTTAATGACCAAATTTAATTGAAATGTAAAGTGATGGCCCGAAACACAGGTTTACATGAACCTAGATCGGGCGGGTCGCTATCTAATATTCAAATTCCAAAACATTATCACTTGCACTTGTAATAAAAATATGTTAGAAATAGTTTATTTTTAGGAACTATAATTGTATGGGAAATTTACAACTGTTGGCTAAATGTACTCTTTTTGCATACGTTTTCAGGAAATAAATTATTATTAAAATTATTATTAATTGCAGTCATCATCTGCTGAGCTTTTTCAAAAGTATGTTGGGGTCGGCTTCCAGTCTAACCGGATGCAGCTGACTACCAGTATTTTACATGGAGCGACTGCCTATCTGACCTCCACAGTTCAGTTACTTGGTAATACGATACCCCTTGGTAAGACTGGGTTGTGAGACTTTCGAGCTTCAGACGATCCGTAACGACTGTCAAAGATCCACAAATTACAGTCGGGACTAACGGCTTAATTAACGTGCTTTTCGAGGCACGGAGGAGTCTTGATATGTAAAAGTGGTCACCCATCCACGGACGAACCTCGGCAAGTGTAGCTTAACCTTATAGATCGACTCGTGCTGCTGTTATTACTTAGCCACAGTGAACAATTGCAGCATCATACAAAAATACTCAGTAACACAGGTACTAATAATTACAACAACGCGTGTTGCGCACACGACACGTTTCTTCTAGACAGTGGCCGTGAGGTATTACTTAACCGTCATAAGCGTCAATGTGTTAATACGTTCAGCACACGTGCTCGCTATATACGCTGAATGTACGTACGTCGCTCTAAGCTGCACTAGAGACGCTTACACGGGCAACTAAATTGCTCAATATTCAGCAATTCTTGGCAATTGTAGTTAACTATGACGTCACGGCAACACCGAGCAATTTATGGCTATTCCAAGACTGCACTGATATTGCGAAACATTTCTAAGAAACGCACAATTACACACAGTAAAATACATAGGAGATACGGCATAATTAAACAATTGAGTACAAAGGTACTGCTTATTTATTTAGAAATTTCTTCCAGCAGACCTGCGAGAGGAGAAATGAAAAAGAAATGTAGACAATAATAATGTGCGAGAACAAGAAGAGAAAATATGAATACGTGACGTCTTAAACTAAAATATACTTACACACAGGAAATTAACATAACTTATATAAATACATAACGATAAAATATATTCTTTAGCAATTAGACAAGTTTCGAAAACTACTACAATCTCGGTATCGATATAGTTGGATATCGATACCGAGATTGTAGCAGTTACTGCAGGAGATACAGCATTACATATTGAGTGATATGAAGCAACAGCCTACAGCAATTAATGCCGAAAAAATTGCCCGTATACGTAGCTTTATATCGCTGAACGCCGCTTTACGTAGCTGTAAATACACAGTCGCTAATCGCTATCGTAATCCGGTTCAGTTGCAAGGCCCTTCTGTCATTTGGTTAGCGTGGCGATCATTATTGATGTATTTGCTGTGTTTGTTAGCTGGATTTTGGCTATTGCCAAAAACAAAAACATCAACTAACGGTGCAGCTACCTAGCTAAAATGAAGGCCCGTCATTGTTTACTTGAGCCCAGAAATTCAATAATACACCGAATTGGTTTAAAATTAGATTTTATTTCCTGGTTGATATTTATAATGGACTAGCTTAGCTTTTGCCAGCGGCTTCACCTGCGTGGAAGTCGGAAATTATCTCACCGGAACGTACTACCGGGATAATAAGTACCAGATGTTAATACAGGTTATAAACTATCTGTGTGCCAAATATCATCCAAATCTGTTCAGCCGTTTTTGCGTAATTGCGTAACAAACATCCAAACATCCTCACTAACTTAGTTATAGAGAATTAGAAAACGATGCACTTACAATCGTAGCTTATAAGTAGACTAGAACAGTTATCTGATAACTATAAAATAGCATAAGCATTATCAACCTTTTTATTTGAGCCAATTTCCCACTGTTGGGAAATTGGCTCTATGAGAGGGAGTCGGCCATAATCCACCACGCAGGCCCAATGTGGATCGGTGGATGTCACATGTCTCAGAATTAGCAGACAACTAGGTGCTCGAAAATTAATTGCAATTTAAATAAAATGCTTCAGCCCTCACATTTCATTTGCAGAACCATAACATCAATGTGTTTATCCACCACTCCGTCAAACATAACAAAACTACGTGAACAGTTAACATCCCTAAAGCATGAATCAAGTAGTTTCAATATAAGCTAACCGAGTTTCGTCCGTTTCTCTCATTTGGCTGGACACTCGTGTGAACGGGCATGGTTGGTGGTTTTCCATAGAGCGTGTATTGTCGGCCGCATGTTTTTATACCGACCAGCATTGTCCACGCATAATGCAGGTACGTTCATTTCTCACGAGTCTGTGCAATCGTTTGTACGATATTGGTGACCAACGGACTTCTGGTTTCTTAGGATGCGGTTTGCCTTGTGTTGAACGAGCTGTTTCTTTTGTTGATCTTCTTGTTCGCAAGTCTTTATCTAAATCTTTTTATATAGACCATTAAAATCACGTATCCGTGTGTTCATGTGTGTGTATGGGTGTGTGTGTGTGTGTGTGTGTGTGTGTGTGTGTATTGTAGGTATGTAACCTGTGTGTAATGGAACCAGTTGCATAACCAGTATAGTTATCTCTTGTTTTGCAAGTACTTCACAAACGTAAAAGCGTATCTAAAGAATTTTGAAGTAAATGAATTCAATATAAGACATATAATAACCTCTTTACTAGCTAACCATCATCCTCTCCGTGTTCAGTCTTTTTCTCCATATTTCTCTATGAGTCCTCACCCTCTTTCTAGATATATCATCTTTAACACAATCCATCCATAGTTTCTTGGGTCTTCCTCTACTCTTTTAGCTTCATACTCAAAACTTATTCGTTTTCTAGCTAGTTTAGTGAAGTATTGTCTACAATATATCCTACAGGTAATTCCAACTACCAGTAGTGTCAGCTTGAAAACGCAACTGATGCAGCAGCAGTGTCCGTTCTAAACACACCGTCTTCGGCTTCCTATTGAGTCATCGGAGCTAACAATTGTTTGGTCGCTCACGTGTTTGATCTGAGTTCGGATGCTTGTGCATGTGCTTTGTGTGTTAAGGCATCTTGTACATGGCCAGGTACTAAAACATGTTGTTTAGTTTGTATAGGATTTATAGTTCTACCAAAGAAGGTACGTAGAAAAGTTCATCCATTCGACTTTCAAGGATAGTAGTGCTATTAGTTTGTATTCCTTTTATTACAGTTCACTATGTATTTTACATTTTTCATTACAAAATTCATGTCAAATTGTCGTATTTTTACTTTTACCATTGCTTTTTGCTATAGAACTTATTATATTTTTAAACACAAAACTGACAGAAAAGCAATTTATAACAATCGCTTACTGTCTTTTACTGTCGTCGTCTGCATTTTATTTCGAGTTTTCTTTATTTTTCCGGCGAACTTTTTCGCAATATTCATTACAACTATTAATACGTTTGGCGTGGGAACTATCAAGTTTATCCTGGTTATTCCTGGCAGTAAAGCCGATAGGTACACGCCATGTTAAATTATGACAATCCAATAACGGGTTAGGTGGCTCGGCCGGGTCCCAAATTGTCCGTATCGACGTTGGTGCCAAGTCCTGGCACAAAGCTGCCTGGCCTGCCGACGCACACGCGCGCAGCTACACACGGCCTTCCCGATGCCAACTGGGTGCGTAGCACAGAGCTAGCTAAACTATACTTGAGCAAAACTGTTTCTCTTATCGTGAAGTATAACAAAAAGCTTGAGATAGACTTTGTATTCAATAGGACGGGAATATAGGTCGAGTAGTTCGTCATAGATTATAAGCACCTTTGGAGCTGACACGATTCCTTTTTGAAAACAGTGTGTTAGTGCCTACATACTTGTTGATGATTGAATATGACCGCACAGTGAGTTCAAGTATTAAAGTATTATTATAGTCATGTAGATACTAAACTCACTTTCTCCCAGATTTGGACTCGACACTTAATTTCTTTAATCTCACTTAAGAAAGATGCGCTAACGTAGACCGCGACATTAAAATTATCTTACGTTTTTTGCAATTTTCAGGTCTGAGTTAGGCTGTTTGTTGAACAAAATATGATTCGCGACTGGAACACGTATGTATTTACAGTGTTGCCAACTGCTATTTTTAGTTAGTAGCTAGATATTTGCAAAAAGTTGCTAGATTGTCAGATTTTTTTACCCAAAAAAGTTGCTAGAAGTAGCTAGATGCTATTTTTGTATTACTACAGTGGTTTGAACAGAAATTGATTAACAAACTATTTTTTATTATTAAATATAAACAATGAAATAAACTATAAACTTGCAATTATGTTTTTTAATCAATGTAAATAGCTGAAGAGGAAGATGTCTTTGGCTGCGGTTTCATGTTTATCTATAATGTGCATTTTCCAGCGGTAGCTATTTTTTACAGAAAAAAAAAACGAACACGAATACGCTACATAATAGTTCCGTTGTTAAAGTTCTAGGAACTATTTGATGAAACCACGGATTCATCATTCTACACGAACTCTAAAATAGACCACGTGTTTTTCCACCACATATTTTTCTTTCTAAAATCTACAAAATCGACTACAATATCTCTAAAGTAATTAGGTACCTACGTCATGCGGAAATTTGCTATAAAAGTAGTTAAAAATCTAGGTATCAATTTAATAAAAATTGTAGCTGCTTGACACCGAAAAATTGCTAGATCTAGCTATAAAGTTGCTAAGTTGGCAATGCTGTGTATTTACAAAGTTATAATAATTAAAATGTGATGATTTTAATTAATAAAGTTTTGTAAACTGGGAAGTCTGGGAACTCTGGAACTTTCGGGTTAAATGACTATTTCATGAAACCTGGCCCTGGCCCTACTTCCTTAAGGTTCTTAGGTTCCTTCTGTCGCTACAATAACTTTCCTCAGAGCAACAGTTTAAGGATAATATTTATCTCAGCAATTTCCTCTTAATCTCTCGAAAATATGATTTCCCAAATGATAAAACTACGGTTCGTCATTTCTATTGTCATTGTTTACGACTACAATAACGCAGTTATAATGACACATAATTTAGCAGTACTTATTGCGAAAATATACCAACGATACTTATTACGATATGAAATGATGCAATAGTGACGTGAAATTGAGTAGGGTGACGTAAAAAAGTGCGACGTATCTGCGTTTATTTTCTCATCTACACTCAGTTGACAATAAAAGGCAGCACACATCTATCGCAGCGCGGTATAGTAGGTGCCTAAGTGCAACTGCCTTCAACTATGTATGACGCAACGCTCATATGCAATGTTGGTACAGTCGCGATACATTGTTCTCGTAATATACGACCTTATTATTTGAAGGTTTTCTCAAATTAGTTTTTGCTATAAGTACTTTTGTTGAAGTAGGTTTTGTAGATGAAATCGGAGCTGTCGTGTGGAATGAAGACAGATAGTGTTTTGTTTAATTTGATGTGTTTCTATATTATATCGCACTCAGACATGTAGTAGAGATTCAAGGTCCAATGTAGTCCTGTATATTTTTCTGTGTGTAAAGTTATGTAAAGCCATTGTATAAAAACTGCTTAAAAGAATAATGTCACTTAATTTCTTTTTACTGTTTTGTGATAGTACATTGACCACTCAACCTCACGTCATGTAGTAATAACGATGTTTAGAGATTTCAGTTTCATGCGAAGACAAGTCGTTGGCAACCGTCCAACATTTCAATCATTGCACTTACAATCCCGTAATTTCAAGAATAAAGGATTTTCCTGCGATACAGACTAATCCAATCTCCACTTATGGACAAAATAACAATAAAAAGGAGGTAAAACTATGGATAGACAATCAGAAAGATATCAGAGCGTGTAACTGCACGGACTTGTGTGTATTTCTGGAATCAAATCGAATGGAAAGTTGTCTGCTACACGAAAATGTATGAATAAGAATTTGTAGTTAGGATATTTGTTTAGTATTTTTTGTGAAAAATTAAGGCAATGATATGCAAAACCATGTCTGTGAATATTTTTTTATTCTAAAATTAGCAGCCTGTCCCTGCTTCGCACGATTATACGACTTTATTACGATGTTATTTATTTATTTATCTTCAGGGCGGCATATATCGTCCCTAGTTGTGACCCCCCTTCATAGTTATTTTATTTGGAAGTCGGCTGTTTATTTGATAACCGACGAAAAAGTTCAACACATCGTGCAGATTCATGTACTGCCACTCTGTATATTTTATTGTACACCACAAAAATACGGAACATAAAGTAAATCAGATATTACATCATAAATATACAATGGGCGGATTTACCGCTTTCTGCGATCTCTTCCAGACAACCTTGAAATGGACAGTGATTGGCCTAAACATAAAATATAATAGCGAAATAATAATACACGTAACCTTTCCGGAATAAACTCTGTGACAGATACGAAAAGCTACTATAATTTATAATAGGTAGTAAGCTTTACAATCTGTGTCAGTTTGATATATTGCAGTTTTTTCCCAGAACAGCTGATTGTTTACAATATGAAGAGGGCAATTTAATATCTATACCTGATAGTATAGATATAGCTTGATTGAGTTAGTAGAAAATGATATATGTATGAACAAGTAGCACGTAGGTAACTACATTGTGTTACATTGACTTAGGGCATTCGTAATTCGTACCTACTATTTTTACGTTTTTGGACCTCTTAAACTTTTAAAAAACATCGTTCAGGGGCCCAAGTCTGCTATTTTTATAAATTTGTCATTCCGACACGATCCCATTGTCATTTTGCTAAAAGTTCGTAATCTGCTAAATTCATAATGGTCGATCATTGGTTGGTCAATGGTCTCGTAATAGAATTGTTATAATGGCATTGTTGTATTGCCATTATTATAAAACCCGTTAGTAGAAATGATTTTCCAAAAACCACTACTAAATTTGAACATTTATTCATGCCCGATTTCATTTATATATATTGTTACATATTATTTATTAGTTTATTAGTGTTAAATTTTAGCAGATAACCGCCTAAGTCAGTCATTCATTTGTCATTATGAACGAGATTACCAATAAATGCCATTTCTTTCAATGGAGTGTCAGTGGCTGACCATTGGAAAGTCATAATGACGCCATTATATTAGTAGATTACCAAACTTGTCAAAATCAACAATTATGAAACCAAAAGGAGGCCTGTGTCTCAGCAGTGGGAAGACGTAATTACAAAGATAGAAAGAAGGAGGCTGTAATTTTTGTAGTTATTAATTTTTAATTTTGATTCTTTTTTTTTTGTTTCGGGTGCTACCGTTGCTATTTACGTCCGTCTGTTTATGATTAATTGAATGCATTAAATTTGAAAACAGTAGATTAATTAAAAAAAATCAAACAACTGTGGTAGTACAGTGTGGAAGAGAATTAACGATATCACCAGTACTACTTTATTATACTGTGCCAGTACGCAGACAGGAACACTCGTAAAAATACTTTTATTTCTTTTTTCTTTCTGGTCTTTTTGTTTCAGAAAATTCACTTTTGTTTGAGAACTGAAGAGTAATGGGTTCGAACAAAGGATGCAATTATGAGCCGCTTCTATTAGAATTTGTTATGGTTGAAGCTATACTTTGTGAATGGAATATTTAGTTGCTAAGAGATTTTTTTTAAATGTTTGAATGTAGGAAAAGTAGCTAAAGAATCTTACTGTAACATTTTGTGCAATTAAACATTAATTTTCTTAGTCTTCCGCAGTTTTTTAAATCATATTTTAGTAGATTTTTTTTAATTATCCTGAAAAAAGCTGCCCTTAAGTATCTAAGAATGATAAATAAAAATAAAAAGGGAACTTAGAAACTGAAGCGGTCGCACTATCTATATAAAATTAAGTAATGACACTTCTGATAAAATTTTTGCATAAAATAAAGCTAACGTATCGTATTTTTGCAGTGGAATTCAGCCGTCGTGACTGAATTCCACTGCAAAAATACAATGCGATAATCTTTATCTCTTTCTTCCTACACCCATCTCTTTCTATTTTATTCACTCACTTTATGACCGTAGTAGTTATTTCGCTGTAATGTCCACCATTAAATGTATGCAGCTTTAGTTTAGGAGCCAGTATGTTTGTCAACAATCTCAACTGTGCAATGTACCTTCATGTACTTAACGACACACTGATTGTATTTACTTAACTAAGAAACACTTGACATTACTATGGATGGAATTTTAGTTTATTTAACTACTGGGGACTAGTGGCTAAGTAACAACAGCCGCACGGGTCGATCGATCAGTTTAAGCTGCGGCTGCCGTAGTGTGTCTGTGGATGGGTGACCGTCTTTACATACCAAGACTCTCCCGTACCTCAGAAAGCACGTGAAGTCGTTAAGGATCGTCAGAAATCCGAAAGTCTGATAACCAGTCCAAGGGGTATCGTATTACCCAGTAACTGAGTTGTGGCGGTCAGATAGGCAGTCACTCCAAGTAAAATACTGGTATTCAGCTGTATCCGGTTAGACTAGAAGCCGACCCTTACATAGTTGATAAAAGGCTAGGCAGATGATGACTGTGTTTCCCGATAGCTTATCAGCCAACCACAACATCAAAATCAACTTAAATTTTCCGAGGTAATCCTCGGAAAATGTAAGTTTTGAATCAAACATAAGTGACTAAACGAGTGACAAATATACATATGAAGAAATGTTAATGGATGGAGAGGTAGAAGGCCAAAGAAAAGATGGATGGATTGTGTGGGGAATGATCTGAAAGAGAAGGGAGTGAATGATAGCTAACGGCAGGCAGCGGAGGATGGTTGATGAAAACGAATTGTGCCGACCCCAAGTAATACGAGACAAGGGCAGAAGTTCCTTTTTAGCAAGCGTGAACCATTGATCGCATTACCGGTAAACATCAGGTGAGATAGTGATAAAACGTGAGTTTGCAAGTGTAAAAATTATAAAACCAATATATTCTCCATCCCATTGAAACTCTTGTAAACTTCAGACCAAGAACAAGGTATAATGAAAGTCAGCTTGTCATAGTAGGTACAATAGCTGATTTGTATCGTGCAGTAAAACATATTGAAATAGGAGAAAAGGCATAGTAACACCACGCCACTTTTCTCATATCGAGTGATACCCATAATGAAAGTTCGTGTTCTTATTTCCACTCTCTAGGGATGCAGTTGGTTACCAAAAAGACACTTAAAAAATTGGCATTATCTATATCGTAAAACATACAAAAATCACCTTCAAACGTAGCCTCGCAAAGACCAGATAAAGTCCTAAATCAATTTCCATAGCATGCCCTCCTTTTGCATTGACATTCAATTTTCGGCAACACTGTAATTGAAATATCAAACACAATTGGCTCGACGGTTTCGTGAGCTCCAGGTGATAACGTCGGATGTGGCGGCCCACGTGACGTCATCCGGCGGACGGCGCTGGTCGGCCGCTTGCGTGACACCAATCTCCTCATTGTAGTGTCCGCTGTCAGCAGGACGCTCCAGTCAACCCGCTGCCACTGAAACATACAATGTCATATTACGTCACATGTTGCCAATATTCACCAACACACGCTCCATGACATGATACAAAATGTCCAACGATTTTACATTTTAATAGCCTCCCCAAAACAGTAACATTATTTTCAACATATTCCACAAACCTTTAAAAGGTTTCGTGGTTTATTTTAAGAGCTTATTATTTTCCGAGTGACTAATAACTTAAAAGTCGACTAAATGTTTGCAACAAATAAAATAACTTGCCAGCGATTAAATATTTTCGCGACTATTATATTATGTAAGGTTCAAAATTAAAGGTGTTATAAAAACTAAAAACTAGCAGCTGCGTTTAGGTAGCAAATAAACTATACCAGTCAAATAAAATATTAGGCGAGGAGCTATAAATAATGACTTGGCGACTAATAATGTTAGTAGGGTGGCAAAAAACTAGGTTCTTCAGGTTGACAGAAACGAATCGCTATAAATCCGACTCCATGCAGTCTTGTCTGCCCTACCCCTAGAGTGTAATTTAGAATCGCGTAGGCACGGAGGGGCGAGGCGGCCCGCGAGCTGAGGAGCGGGTGGTTGTTACACTCGCCGCGGCGGCTGAGGCTGGCCGGCGAAGCCGGCCAGCAAGCCGAAGCCGCGGTGGTGAGTGTTAAACCATCTGCGACGATAAGTTCGCGAGGGACCGCCGTAGCCCCGCAGCGCCGGAGCCGTGACAGAAACTAAGCTAGAATATAAGCTAGTTTATATTTATTCTTCATACAAACAATTTTAAATAGAATCTGATTTATATTATTTATGAATGCCCATTTTCTATTTTTTTTTTGCCATTAAGTTTCCGCTTAGATATTAATTCAGTTCCCAAAAGAAAAACTTGATGCTAGTTTAAATTAAAACGGAGCTTATTACTGATATATTAATATGCTACCTATTACTTATTACGATACTCCTTATTAGCTGCCAACCCATTATATATGGTACCCACTCTATTTTTTTTTAAAACCTATATTCATTTTACTTAGTTGCCGCATTAAATACATGCCTATTTTAAGTGTGAAAATAACAAAGTTTATGGCGTCGAAAAAACAGTTGAAAGTGGGAAAGTTTCCGGGAATCCATTAGTAGGTATTGTTATTGCGAGCGAAATGTTCCGAAGCGCATCGGAAACATGAAGAAACTAAATAAGTTTCACGGAAACTTCAGTGACAGACCGTCAATCAACGCGGTAAGTTAGAATATCATTATCAGCCGATAATGTTCCCAATGCTGGGATACTAGCCTCTTCTTTTCGTAAGGAGTGGGCTGTAATCCACCAGTGGCCCAGTGCGAGTTGGTAGATGTCACATATCTTGAAATTTTTGGTTCTAGGACATGATATTTTCACGATGTTTTCCTTCACCGTTTTGAGAGAATAGCGGTGATCACAAAGTAAAGCGTCTGCTTCGTCTAAAACTGGCCTTGCTATGACTGAAATGTGACAACAATGTTGGGCTATTTGAAATTCACATGTTATGTTGCAGCAATGTTGCACTATTAAATGCGATTACCTACCTAGACGCTTACATTGTACGTCTTACAGAAAATCAATAATAGCTCCCGAAAAATTTGCATTTCAATTTAAATTTCCATAAGAATAAGCTGATCTGGAGGATTTGAGCTTCGTAACCACCATTTGAATCCAACATTATGATTTTGAGTCGATAAGCATGTCTCCATTGCTCGCAGAACAGATGGCCGATGGGGCAGAAAGGTTCTGGAGTGACGATCGCGTTCTGGAAAACGTAGTGTGTTAAGGGCTCCCACAAGGTGCACCGATGACCTTGTGAAGGCCGCGGAAATTCGCTGGATGTAGGAAGCACAAGATCGGTCGAAGTGGAAGAGCTTGAGGGAGGCCTATGTCCAGCAGTCAAAAATCAAAATCAAAAGTCATTTATTCAAATTAGGCTGAGAATCAGCACTTTTCGAACGTCAAAGTACATGAGACAGTCACCCAAAACGCGCACCCTTCACCACTTCCTAGTGCTTTAGCTGGGAAGAAGAAGTAGTGGAACAAACTCCCCAGCAGCACAGCTGTCTGTTTAGTCGGATAGACTTGATTCTATACATACTTAGGCAAAGTAATAAACATTACGAGACACAAAATATTAATTAAATAATTAGTCAAAATGTCAGCTAGCCATACCAATATTGGTATGGCTAGCTGACATTTTGACTAATTTATTTGTCGGTATATATATACCGACAAATAAAATGAAAACTGTCGAGGCCAAATAAAGCCTAAAAGAACTCATCATGGAAAATATTGTTATGAGTAGATCATGTCAATAACTAATGACTTAATAGATAGTTATTAAAAAAAAATTGTTAGACAGGCAATAAAAAATAATATAATTATTATATGAACGCATATAACCTGTCACTAGATACGCCGATTCTGGAGAAAGAACATAAACATTGTCTTGAGTTAATCACAGCGACCAACTATTCTTGTCATTTAAATAGTCGTTGATGGAATAGTAAGCCTTTAAACAAAGGACGGATTTTACTTGAGCTTTAAACGCATTAAAAGGCAAATCTAGCAAAGAAGAGGGAAGCTTGTTATAAAAAGTTATACCAAGCTCAACAAATGAGTTATGTACCTTATGAAGCCGGTGAAATGGAGCACGTAGTTTGTTCTTATTTCTTGTGTTAACGGTGTGAATATCACTGTTTTTAGTGTACAAGTGTATATTTTGCCTAATATATAAGATATTAGCGAATATGAATTGTGATGCCACCGTGAGTATACCAACATCTTTAAAAAAGTCCCTCAAGGAAACTCTGGCACCTAGCTGGTAAATTGCACGAACAGCACGTTTTTGAAGGACAAAAATATTTTGAATATCAGCAGCTTTGCCCCACAGCAGAATACCGTAGGACATAACGCTGTGAAAATAACTAAAGTAGACTAACCGAGCTGTAAAGTGGACGTCTTTCGGCTGAAATGATGATGATGAGGCATGTCTCCGTAACTTAATACAAGTTAATGGACGTTTACCAGGACATCATTAAGTATCAAGTGAGTCCTTCAAATCAGAGTGTATTATATTGTACACTAGCCTCTGCTCGCGACTTTGTCTGCGTGAAATTTCTTGCTAACCGAAGCTAATGCTAATGATCTTCCAATAAAAATTCAATCCGAAATAACAAATAGTAATTATAAAATTAAATAAAAAAATACTTTCACTCTCCCGTTTTCGTTTTTGAACTATTTTAGTTATAACTTACTAACTGTAAGGTAGTTGTTTGTTTGTGTCAATGTTTTATTTTAATTTTATAAACTATGTTTTAACCATAAATTTACAGAAAATGATTACTCCGTTAGGTAGTATTCGTTTTAAGATTGCTGATAAATGTTTCAATATCCGATCAAACATATTGAGGTTTTTGTGACGTTTCTGTTTATATTGTGTTTGTTCCTTTATTAATAAAATAAAAAAATATAAATTAAAACTAGTCGCATCGCACTGCCTGCCCGTAATTTTTGCTCGGATCCTAAGTGATTCTAACGTTGTTAATAATAAATAAGAGCCTATAATCTTTCTCAAAAGTGAGCTATCAAATGCCAAAAGATTTTTTCAAGCCCAACTAGCAGTTTCAGAGATATGCGCGGTCAAACAAACTCTTCAGCTTTACTAATAGTATAGATAATAATCAAATTATTTATCAGTCTGTACTAAGTTACGTCAACGCGCGTGGTCCGAAATAATCTAAACGTTGCCGCGTCGCATGGGCACAAAAGGTATTTATTTAGCAGTAATTACAGGAGTACCAACTTTGAGAGAATAGAATTTATGGAGCTACCTTGGTACTCTTGAAGTAAGCACGTGCTTTGGTCACGGATACTGACGCCATTAGCTACAACGTGGAAACCATGCTGTGAATCCAATACACACCCCATTTGTTTATGTTTTAGTTTTTATTACTAGAAGGTAGATTTAACTAAGTTTCATACAACAAGAAATACTCGTGTTTGGTCGTAATTAGATTCAGCAGTCACGATAAAACTCGACCATAAACGTTTTTACAACATCAAAATAATCAATTGTTTCCATAACATCGCAATTACTACGATAAACAGTACAATTACTTCAGATAATATGATTAAATAACTACGGAATTAATTTACGAGGTCGTTTTATGAGAACATGTGGCGTATTTAAATATTCAGATTTAGGATTAAAGCCGAGTTAAGATTCCGCAGCACGACAAACTCGGTGCGCTGCGCTGACATCCGAGGTAGGTTAATGACTCCGCAGAGGTCGCCCATTGTTTTGGTAAACAATGCAGCGACGGCGGGCGTGCCGTCAATCCTTCCAGTTATTCGCTTCACTAGGTGACGCGCCGCGACCCTTTTAGCTCTCACACGTGAAAAATGCACGAGCTAAACGCGCCTTACGAAGGTTTAATTAAACCACCGCTCGTTATACGACGCGTTTACAACCATATGCGCCACCGTCCCCAACCTAGGAAATTATTAATAACAGAATAACAGCACACTTCGATAACCAGTCACAGACAGAAAAACATCTCGAAAGAAATTAGAATTTTCTTTTCACAAGGCAGCGTCTCGGTAACAAAACTGGGGTGAAGCATAATTTGAGATCATCTTGTTATGCAGCTCTGAAAACTCACTGCTGGATTGTTTCAACTTGAGCTATTTACGTCGTCCCTCACTGAAATATCCCTTCAATTAACTTTGGACAAATTAACGGGAAAGAGAAAAATATAAAAGCGAAATGGAGTGCGGGCAGAGGAGGGCAGGAGGGAAGAATAACTGGGTTCGCGGATAATTAATGGTTTCATTTATGTTTCTGCACTTGAGAGTCTTGATTGTTAGGTTAGGCCGCCTTTTTACTTTTTCCCAGTTTCGAATTGCCATTATTCAACTGAGGCCTAATTGAAAGTGGTTAAGGTTCACCAATCACGGGGCAAAGGGAAACCCCAGATATACCTACAGTACATTTAATATAATTTAATCTGAGTGACACCAATCACTGAGTCATCGGTTAATTCGAAAATAGAGAAAATGTGGTTGATTTTCTTTAAATTCTTTTTTCTTGCACACAAATTCTAATAAGCTGTGACAGTTCTTGACATTCTTTCTTTAGACAACCCGCATTAAAAGTTCGTCTACTTTCAAATTGCACATTGCGATATATTGCAGAATTGATGGTTGTAAAGTATGTAAAAGTAACGCATCGCAACGTTCGAATTAAATTCTCATAGATCCATCGAGACATGTTGCCAACCTCGGCTGTGTTGTGACTGACTATGCTCCAAATGTCATCTAATTCCATACAATGTTGCCATGCTATTAATATGACAGATGTTCAAAGCATTCCGCCTTTGTTGTCGTTTTAAATTTCACAAACGAAAATTATTTTTTTATTTGACGCGTGTGTAGAGTAAATTGTAATAAGTCTGAAAAGCTTGGAATATTTTTATGTAATGAATGTTGTTAACTGTCGTGCAATTAATTACATGAGAGAAGACTTTGATACCAGTCGTTAACTCTGCAATATTTTGTGTCTGATACTTTTATAGATAACCTGAATAGTTGAGCACTAGAAACCTCTGACAGTACAGACGTCAATAGAGGTTATTGACTCGACGCTAATAAAGCTGTCTACATCTCTTTATCTTCTCTCCTATCGCAGGTATGCTGGAAGAGATTTCTTTAGAAATAAGCATCACCTCTGTACCTATTTTTCTGTTCTAATCTTCTTGTCTGTTTATATATGTGTGTACATAAATGGTTAAATAAATAAATAAATAAAGCTGCTTTAAAGAAAGTACTATTTCGATTTCAATAAATAACACGCTATAATGTGATCCTTGTTTTTCATCTGCTACAAAATTACCTAACTACAAAGTCTGTTTAGATGAACTCGTTATGCACACTGTTTGTATGTATGACATGTACACTCAAACAGATGCAATCATAGATCAGAAATAAGGCCAGACACGACAGCTAAATCATAATCTAGCAGTGCCTAAATTATTTGAACTAAGAAGATCAACCCATAAATTACGTTCACAAAAGTCGCGTTCAATCTCACACCGGTTCACGAAATCGGATCGAACTGTGTGTGTACATATTGTTATGCAGATTCCAAGTCGGGATTCTAAACGTGTAGTATTGTTATTCAGGACACGAATGAGCCGCGTCACGATTACGGTACGTCCCAACCCTGACCCCATGAACTCAGGGAAATGTCACCGGGACGAGACAATTTTCGCCTTTCTCGTTCTAAGAGTTGAGTGTGCCATTTTTATTTTGTTATCTGTGGCCGTGTTTATAACGCGTTCGGCACGTATCGACGGGATTCGATTCGATTTCCGATTTTTTAAACTTCATTTGTGTGATGTTGTTGTATTGTTTTTTTACCATGTTATGTTTTTGTTCCATCAATTTTTATTGGAGAAGTTTTCTCATGAATTGTTATGATACGATTTTACTGCCTGTAATATTGTAGGAGGAAAAACTACAAAGTGAAGTAATTTGCTTGAAAATAGAATGAAACAGTCTTTCAATACAAAAATTTAAAGAGTTTTCCCGGAATTGCCACGCGGATGCATTGGCCATTGACTCCATTGGATGACATCCGGTCGTTGACGTATCCTTTGCGGTACTAACGAAGCTGATTCCTAGAAACTGAAGTACGATAGCCGTGCTTTTTCTACTTTATTGGAAAAGTGCCCTATTCTAGTGATTTGATGAGTTTCCACAGCGTCATACTGACGTAAACATTATTACCAACACGCAAGTTTGTTTGGTTAACTTAGGTACTGAAAATAAGTTTAACTAACTGCGTAATATATCTCAGTTTACTGTAATTCCACTCAACGTATAGCTTTACGTATAAGGAGATTAAAATGATATATCTGAACTCGTGACGCTCTACTTCGACATCCATAATTTTCGCGAAAATGTTTTTCCACTAGGCTCTACCTATTTTAAATAGTTGTTTAATGGGTACGTCCTTAATTAGAAACTGTACGGAGTGAAATTGATGCTCCTCTTCTGATTTAATGAGGAGGCGATCGCGTGATCCCTTTCGCACAGAATTGGCCCCGCCCATCGGGCGGTGAAAATCAATAACATACTCCAGAAGTGCGTTTAGTGTCGTGCCTTGCTGACGTTGCTCTTGCTGCCAGACGGATGTAGGTACCTAACAGTCAAAAAGCATAGACATGTAAATTTTCTGCTTACAGTTGCTTCGTGCGTTGAACGTGTTTTATGCAGGGGACTGGTCGATCAGCTGTTTAGTGACATCACTTCAATACGTATTGTAACGTCTGCCATAATGCTGTACTGGCTAGAGTACGAAATAGACGTCCGGCGTGGCTGAAACGTACTTGTTAGATATGATGATGTTAAATGCATATAGTTGCCTTATAATTATTTGGAAGATTAGGTTTTTTATTGGTTATTGTTAAACATAGACGGACGTATTACAAAACGATATTTTTATTTATGAATTGTTTAACCATGCAGCCTGTTTTTTTAATTTACCTAAAATGTAAAATGTAGTTGTTTAAAAAAAAACTGCAGTCATTAATTCAAAAAGAATTTTACTCGAATTGAAATAAAGTTGGAAATGCAAAACCTGGCTCAGAGCTTTAGGCTAGAACTGAACTTAAATCGCGTTTTGTAATAACATGGAGATAGTATCTTTAAGTATACTGTTTATATCAATATTTTATCTGTAAACAGTACTTAGCCAATGGAAAATTCATTAGAGTAAAGTGAGTTTTTCTTTTCATCCGTAATCTGATTCTGATTGCATTACTGCTTTATTACCGCCATCCGTAATAAGTCATTAAAGTGGAGTACATACTTACCAATTAATAGTTCGCTGACCTCCTTAACGGCAGTGAAAGGTCGTAAACAATCCTGAGTGCCACTCACACCATGAAGTTATAAGCCGCTCTTCAATTGAACAATTACATTCTTGAACGACGTTTAAAACCCCCCGAAAAGCTTTTAGCAGAATTAATATAGCATAATAATTTTCCGCGTAACGTGTAACAGAAAGCGAGTTTCCGATAATTGCCGAAGATCCTCTCGGTAAGTTTGCTCAGACGCGAGCACCTGCATTAATTACAAGATTTAGCGTCATCCCCACCATTAATAAGGAATAAACCACTCCTGTTTCTTTGTCCGCCTCTAGATCTGTTTATTAAACCGAAAGATTAATTACGATACCGAATTTTAAGAATTCGCAACTTTGTTGAGTCGGCGGTATTCAGAATTTAATTTAAAAATTCCGAAGTTTAACGAGACAGGTGAGCCGAACTGCTAAGCGCGTTATGAATTTTACCTCCACACGGTACTAGTTTCGGGAATTTTTCCCGACTCCAACGAACTTTATGGCTTATCCCACACGCGTGCCTATTCATGCAGAATTCATATTATAAAGGTACATATTCTTTTCTACATACTCGTTGGTACATATTTTGTTGCTGTTTTCCTTTAGAGAGCGTGTAAATCAAATGTCAAGGAACGAGGATTCCCCTAGTTACCTTATAGGTCACCGAGAAATATGCCAAATATGTCTACGAAAAATATACATTTTCAGACAGATCTTTTAGCCGTATATGTATAAGCTTTATGAGAAAAGTCGGTCTGAAATTCGTCTCGGCTTTTGACTTATGTAAGTAAACTTTTGTCGTTGTTATAATCCGTTAATAAAGTGTTTCCATCAAATACCAGTTCCGCACATTGCTCCGTGAACTTTTCAACATAAAGAACGTATGAGTAAGTGCATAGAAACGCAAACAGTTGAAACTTAGGCTGTTTCATCACTTTTAATTATTCATAAATCACCTACCAGTTAAAATTAAGATCCCATTTGGCAAATTTTACGAGTGAAGTTTGGAAAACCTGCTTAAAACGAGACGTGTGCGCAATATTTACGTCATATTTTATGGCTTAACACTGTTGTAATTTGAGTTTAATGAAATTGTGTATAAATACAGGATCTATAAATTGGAATAGTGAACGTAGGCTATGCGGTGCGATTTGGGTCACGTCAGAATGGGCTGCATTGTCAAATTGACGAGTGCGTCGTAGATCAACAGAGCCAAATGATACACTAGGTACTCGCTGTTGCTATCAAAGATTGACGTGAATGTTGGCAGATAGATCTATTGATCGAAAACCCGTGTGACACACGAAACGTTGTGAAATAAATCACCGTCGTGATTCACTCGTACGTAAATCAACAAAAATACTCGTAGTTAATTTTCTCCGCCCGGTAAGCGTAAATAATCTTTGTAAATATTACGGTTTACATTAGCCCACGCAACCAGTGCAAACTGTTGCGAACCTTGCATAATGTTACACTTTAATTATTTTAAAAGAGATTGTACCCAGTCTAATAATATAAAAATGATACTTTAGTGTGGCCGACGGGGTCACCGGTATAGGGCTGACACAGCTTGGGGCGCACCTGCATTAATTAAGAGACTTATCCCTCCCATTAATGACGCAGCCGGGTCAGCCCTGGCCCCGAACTTTGCCTCAACTTGTACACTTTTGATTGATTTAGTCAAACAAAACAGCTTTCCATTGTCTTCTAAATTATAATCGGTGTTTTGAAGTGTCTGAAAATTTGTGTTTCGTTGTCGCCCATTATAACAAAAGATACAATATAGATAGGCGAAAGATTAAGGTCAAACTCATTTACAAGAAGATAATTTAGATTTATAAGTGTTTTAGTGTGTTTGTCGTATGGGCAGTTCAATAAAATGTTCAATGAATTCAAACTCACGATTTCTCAGTATAATCCAAGAACGTATGACTACTTAGTTTTATAGTTGTTGTTGAGTTTTGTGGCTAAGTTTAAGTTGTGTCGTTATTATTAGTTAATAAAGATGTTTAACAGCGTTTAAATGTCCTCTAGATTTAGAAATATATTTAGTAATGTTCTAGTACTGAGCATTTAAAGTGACCTTCAAAAGTTTTGACCATGATAGACTAAAATTATTTGACTAGACAATTTCTTCACGGTAAATTACTACGTTGGTATACTTAAAACGATGCGATCGATGTCTAGCTTAGGTATACTTTTAAGTACATAATTACGGATATAATAGATTGGTTACAAATAGTTTTTCTTAGAGCCTAATTTTGCTTGACACTCAACATTGTTTTAGAATTTACAAAACATCTGTTTGAAAAATTATGAAGCTTTCTTTTAATATTAGTTTAGAAACTTACCTATTTCAACCAGCGTTATTCCAATATCGTTGCCAGTAAATATTGTATAGTTTCCCAGACTTTTTTCTCTGATGATGATATTTTTAAATACGTTTTTAATCAGTAATCATTGTCAAGTTACAGCGTTTATCCAAGAGACTGGTAGATGGGCTCAGTGACCAAGTACTGTGGGCATTTCCTTCATCCAATTATGGAAACTTTCTGGTTTTTCTAGGCTTCCCAACTACAAAGCACGGCGTTCTTTGCCTACATTTCTGATGCTATAATTGAATTGAACTATCTACCATGCTGCTTTCTGCTTTAACGAATACTCCATTCGCCTAGTCTTCTATCTGTCTGTATATATAAGATGGTAAACTGACTGACTGAAATATCAACGCACAACTGAAACGAGTAGCACTCAAAAATTTAGGTACAGTTTTCTTTTGTAATGACGGGGAGCACTGAGGAGGGGTTTTTGACCGTATTATTACTTTTTTATTTACTAATTCGACCTTTAAGGAGTGATTTAGTTTGTTTGAAAAATTATATTCCTTCAGTTAATAAATAAAAAAACTTCGCATAAATACTTATCGAAACAAATCGTAGAGTTATTATTTTTTTGTTTTCTTAAATTACCCCGTACCGATTAGGGGGTGTTAAATATTGGGAAGATACGAAATCTATGCAGAAAAAGTTGCGGGCGAAATGATAGTATAGCATAAAATAATAATTCAGAAAATGGTGGTTTTCTGAATATTCTTAGCGAGCCTTCAATAAAAATATACCTATGTTTGAGTTTGCGGTCCTTTTTAATATCCGGTGTATCTTTTATGATAAAGGTGGGGTTTCATTGTGCGGTATTGAGTGCAGACAACAATGTGATCGTGTACGCACGCCTTATGTGCAGGAAAGTGGCCCTTTTCAAATTGAAAAGATTGACAGTTGAAGATAGGTCGGAAGAGTTAAAAATGGCGGCTAGTCTGTTATGGAATTAAATCGTTTATGCTTCTCAGCTACGTTTCTTTGAACATGAATGTGGCTCCTTCAATATAGATTTAGGTAGGCTTTACCAAACGTTTCAGATTCTTTATTGACATATTTAATTAGAGTTTCAATATTCGGCGGACGGTTAGAAACATCCGTAATATTTTCGCTTGTTTGATTCAATATACAAACAAAAGTATTCGAAAATGAAAAATGTCTGCGACGAAAAGTTTATAAATTAAAAAGAAAATTGAGTCTTTCAGTTGATGGCAATCACGCTTCCCTTTTAATGTTCAAAACATAAAGATAAGAATAAATTGTACGATCCGAAGTAAAAAGGCGCTTCGTTAGAAGTATACTTATAAACATAAAACATAACATCACGCCTGTATTTCTCAAAGGGATGGGCAGAGATATATCTGTGGTACACCCACATTTTGGTAGATATGATCAAGTTCCATGTACTAGAAGGCGGGCGTATAGCCTATAGTTTGTTTTAAGTAACCGTAGGTACTGTCGAGTAATGGGTAGCTCGCTGTCCGGTAAGGACCAAGCCCGGGTCGAAGGCGCGTTGTGTTCCACGCGCGCCTCAAAGATATGTCAGCACCAACTGGTGGGGACCGCAAGGGCCAATGCCTATCAGGGGTGCGGGTTGTTCCAACGAGATACCGTCGCCCCTGGCACACAGGCAACTGAGGGAACACGGGTGGGTTTTAGTCAGTAAAAGTCTAACACGCCCTCCTGCTCCACCCAGAGCGGGAGAAGTTATTTGATGATTTCCCACCATCAAAAAAAAAAAGCCTACAGCCTAAGTATACTTATTTAGTTAGGTATTTCAGGAAAATAGTGTCTGCCGTGACAGCCGTGAGTCTGTTAAAATAATTCTTGTTAACGAAAATATAGGTATGATGACTTAAATTGATGTTATAGAAGAAAAATCAGGCTTTTCGTTTATATTTTTTTTTTACTAAAAACTAAATTATTCACACTAGATTGTGAGTGCTCTTTGAACAATTTATGTTTATCAGATTTAAAATGTACTTAGTAGTAGGTAGATCAAAAGTGTTTATAAAGGGTGGAACAGTAGGTATGATGCAAAACATATACATAAGTACACAAAAAAAACACTCAGTTCACTTTTTTTGTTATTTATTTTGTGTTTCACGAACTGTGTCCAAATAAACGGTATTCTTTCTTTCTTTTTTTAGTCAGTCTCCTGTTCCCATTAACCTGTATCATCCCACTGCTTGGCAAAGTTCCCATGACTTCCAGCTCTTTCGATCCAGGGCTAATGTGGACCACTGGTCGTTTGTTTTATCCAGCTCGTTCCGCTATCTTCTATGGGGTCTGTCGTAACGCCTTCTGGCTGTGTACGGGCTCCACATAGTGGTTATTTTGGCCTATATTTCATTACCTGATTGAATTTAAGTTATCATATTCAATGTTTATGAGGAACTTTGGCTTCTGAGATACAAGTATCTTTTTACTTAGTTCAGGAGCTAGCTGTTCAACATGATTTTGTCCACCACTTGTACAATCATGTTTAGTGTATGACTACACTTATGTGTTTCTCTTTGTACATTGAAGTTATTATTTATTAATTATTATAATTAAGCATACGGCAGACATGGCCAGTCCTACTTCAGCTTAGCAGCTTTAGCAACGTCAGTAATCTGGGTTTTTTGAGTACAGTGTGGTCTTGCGAATATGGCCTGGACGCCTAGAATGCTACACTCGATTGCAAGTTGGTAGACCGTCAGAATGGACTTTGAATGTTTGTCTAAGACCAAGTCTAGGATCCATAGTTCAAAATGGGAAGTATGTATAATTACTTTTTCTCTGAAGATAATAAAATTATTATAGACGTTTTATATCAGTAATTCTTGTCAAGTTATGACGTTATCATAGACATTCCACAAAAATACAGGAAACTTGACTTTAACTTAGAATAGTTAATGTTTAATTTTCAGTGGACATGTACTGCAGTGGTTTATAATATTACAGCGAAGTTAAATGCCCTTGTAGTGTATACTTCCATTAAAGGTAAGTGTCCACAGCGACAAGGAACGATACAGTGCAGAATACCACAATTAGCTTGTCTGGTATCCAGATTGGTCACAGTACCTATGTTATTAGAACATAGGTGGATTGTTAGATACTGTTGTCTTAGTAACCAGCCTTTGTGATAAAATACGTTGGTTTTACTATTTTACTAAATATCTCTTGTGTTACCAAACCATTATTCCTGTATTCTATGAGGAGATATGCAGAGATGTAGGTAAAGAAATCGTACAATTCGCTAGGTATGATAAAACGGAGGTTCCGCCCGATTGGACCCGCAAATAACTGGAACCGCGGTCCCAGTTAACGGAATCGTTTAATTTTAATATTTTTCTTCCGGCAACCCATAGGTAAATGAATAAATAAATCTATTGTTCAAATCAATAACAGTACAGTCAAACAGTTTATAGTAAAAACTAAAGAAAAAACTACAATTACTTCAGGTACAATATGTTGGTTAGTGAAATTACATTATCAGGTGAGGCTTGTGTAAATATGTAAGTGTAAATTACCAACAAAAATGTGAAATATATGCAAACAATATAAACAACATATCTACTTATTTGGTCCTTTATCACAACTAGCTTATCAAGTGTCAACTATTTTTTTGTAATCATTTAATTGCGACGAGATCCGTGGCCCCAGTGTGAGTTTCATTTAACCATCTCGATCAAACGCAGTGAGCGCGTCCGGCGTTCCGATTGGCCCTGGATTGGTGAAGGACCAATCGGAACGCCAAACACGCTCACTGCGTTTGATCGAGATGGTTAAATGAAACTTACACTAGGGCCACTGAAAACAAATAACATCACACCATCGTTTACTAATTAAATTAAAAAGTTTTGTGATGTTGACTAATAATACCTAATTACAAAATATAACATGACTGACGCCTATAGCACATCAACGTTTCGCCAGTTATGTTTAAATCTCATGCAATAAAGGGCGAGCCTATTGCCATCCCCATCCACGGGGCACAAATCTAGTCTTCGGACTGTTACTGAGAAATTCGTTACAGAAAAACCAATAACACTATGCCCGACTAGCACCCTACTTACAACACTATCAACCACAATTTGAATGTTGCTAATTCATGGCTTCATCATCCTATCAGCCGAAAGACGTCCACTGCTGACATAGGCCTCCTCCAAAAGGGGAGGGGGGTTTGCCATAATCGCCACGCTTGGCAGGCGGGTTAGCGATCGCAGTATGGTGGTAAAATGCATAGAGAACGCTGCTGCCCATTATCTAGTAAGTCCCTTAGTCGCCTTCTACGACACCTACGGCAAGAAATGGGATGGTGCTATTCTTTTACGTCCGGCACCACACGGACACATTATTGCTTCATATATTCGAGAAATTTCTCTAGCCAACAACGTAATAACGTAATTAATGTTGTTGAACTAAAAAAACGAAAGTCATTTCTACTGTTCGTGTG
Source organism: Polymixis lichenea (assembly GCA_949091785.1). Classification (NCBI taxonomy): domain Eukaryota; kingdom Metazoa; phylum Arthropoda; class Insecta; order Lepidoptera; family Noctuidae; genus Polymixis; species Polymixis lichenea. Next base: position 9,078,565 of record OX420938.1, on the reverse strand, counting down.
TTTTTACGCAATTGAACCCAGTACCTAATGTTCAACAGTAGCGCTTGTGATCACTGAACCAACGAAGCTGTTATACCTTACTATAAATCATATTTTGCTATCTAGTTCTAACACAGATAAGGATGCCTCAAAGAAATGTCAGCACTAACTGGTGGGGTCCGCAAGGGCCGACGACTGCCAGGGGTGCGGGTTGTTCGAAAGAGATACCGCGGCCCCTGGCACACAGGCAACTGAGGGAACACGGGTGGGTTTTAGTCAGTAAAAGTCTGACACGCCCTCCTGCTCCACCCAGAGCGGCAAAAGTTATTTGATGATTTCCCACCCAACAAAAAAAACAAAAGAAAGAAGAAAACACAGATAAGAATGGTACTTACATAGGAAACTTAAATTTTAGCTGAAAGTGCATATTTAGTCCACCAAATATGGCGGATCTTTTTTATTGCATAATAAATTAGATTAGGTTAAGTTTAGGTGACTAAGGATAGCTTATTTCGTTTAGGAGTAACTGATTTTTTGCATAATTACGATGGCATTGTCGCATATGGGTATAAAAATCCCTTAAGTAAATCAATATTTAAAGGAAAAGGCATTCAAGCCTCTTTATATTGCGGCAAAGCATGACACATTCACAATTAGGTCATTTGTTCTTAACTAACGCGTATTATAAACCCCTTTTAGTATCGGAAGCCATCGCTTAGTTAACAGTGGTAATTAAAACTACAATAAATCTTGTCAACGCTGCAAGTTCGTTCTAGCATTTAGGCTAACTGTTAGTTGATATTAGTAGTCGGTATTATTAATGTCTTGGTTTACTTTTTAGACGTATTAGGGGCACATTAGGAAGTACTATAAATACACCTTTGTCTAACCCTTCAAGGCATGCAGCCATGGTGGTTTTTTTTTTGAGGGTAGGAAATCATCAAATAACTTCTCCCGCTCTGGGTGGAGTAGGAAGGCGTGTGAGATTTTTACTGACTAAAACCCACCCGTATTCCTTCAGTTGCCTGTGTGCCAGGGGCCACGGTATCTCTTTCGAACAACCCGCACCCCTGGCAGTCATCGGCCCTTGCGGACCCCATTAGTTTGCTGACATTTCTTTGAGGCGCGCGTGGAGCACAACGCGCGCCGTCGATCCGGGCTTGGTCCTTACCGGACAGCCCGCGCCTACGGTGGCCGGGAATCAGCCTGGGATTCCCGACGCCCAGGGCATCTTCTGCGGCGACTAGGGCCGTGAGGGTGCATATAGTGCCATTCCCTCACGTGCGCCGCCTTCCTCTTCGCGAGCAAGGCGTGGTGGATATTGTTAATTAGGGTAGCGTATTTTGTGAAAACTAAGAACAATTTTGAATAATTTGTGGCTTTTCGATAACTTGAATTTACTGCCTCGTAGGTCTAGTGGTCGCAAGCGCTACTGCTGAGCATGAGGTCCTGGGTTCGTTTCACAGGTCGGGCAAAGTGTTATTGGGTCTATCTGGATTTTCCGGTTGGTGGCAATAGGGTCGCCCCCTATTACATGGAACTTAAACATAACTGGTGAAATGTGGGTGAAATATACGTACACTTCTGCCCCACCCTCTGAGATTTTATAACACAACAAGGCGTAATGTTATGTTATATTTTCTATGACTGTATACAAATCTTGTGTTTCTTGTAAACGAGTTTTTTTTTCTTGACGGTACCATGGCATATTGATTTTTGAAAGCAAAAGCAATGTTCTCTCCGAAAACATTGCAGTAATTGAAAAACATACGTATGACTGCTTTCTGTAAAAGAAAATCATTCCACTTATAATGTCATAGGTTGACTGGAGTTCTCTTTACAAAACCCATCTGTACAACCACATGCGTTGATGAAATGCAAGGCAAAGGTATTTAGTACCATAGGTAGGTCGTCTAAATAGCGCAAAGTGGAGCATCTGCCATCCGTGCTCAGTTCCACGTCGGATTCCAACAAACCGATAAATATTTATATGGTACACGGTTATTTGTTTGTACTCACACTGTTTGTATACGAGGTTTGTGCGTGTAATGGCACCTAAGACAAAGGAGCGCCGTGATTATTTATCTGATTTATCTACAAATATTTTGTGTGTTGAGTTCCTCGTATTTAATATTAACATAAGAAAAACAATAGTGAAATCTCTGAGTGCGTAATCCACTCACATTAAGGCCTGTCCTCAATTTCTAAAAGAAAATATAAACGACAAAGTAAATAATATTCCAGCGTAGTCTCCATTTTACCGCAGTCGGGTTAAACCACCTTTGTCTGACCCAAAATATGTAAGTAAATATCGTACGGATTCGTGCCTGCACGGATTTAAATAACTAAAACATCAACCTGTACTTATTTCCACAAACTTGTGAGGGCAAGGTTGTACGTATTGAACGTATCCACTATCGATCAAATAATAAATTCAACTAGGACGCCTTGCCTGTCACGCACACGAAATAAAATAATACAATTTGTAATGTTCGACATCCCTATTTTTATTCGAGTTTGAGCGCGGACTATAAATAAACCGCAAGTCGGGGAGCATGTCATGTGGCTGTTATTATAAAGCCCACGCATAATGAGTGTACTACGATAAAAACTGTGTTAAAATTCAAAGAACTTTAATTAGCCAATCGTAAATGACAAAACATACACATTACACGCGATTATGGCGGGTTATGTTCCGTTCAATTAGCAAGCTTTATCGGCGGCGACACGTGTGGTCACGTCATTGCCCAGGTGTCCCGCAGTCCCGCCCGTTAGCGCTAACATTCCTTTAATACAAATAGCTTTTTAATATTAAATTAGATGCTACCGATTCCTTTGGCAATCATAAAACGAAGCGGTTTTTTAAAAAGCTTATTGTGCCTGTCAGTTGTCTCCCCTTTTTCGTTAATTTGACGAATGTATTATTCGTAGGTACTGTCACGCACAGCGAATGGATTCCAGTTGAATGTCATTTTGAAAGGTTACACTTATCCGTTTTGTGTTCGAATGTCGGAATGTAAAGAAAGTCACACGTTATCTGCTTAGTGGGGATTATAGTTTATTTTGACGCCTCTGCATTTATCGTCGAGAATAGTGCTTAGTGACGTCTTTGCGTGGCTAAGGATTACGGGAAAAAACCCTGAGAGATTGTTTGCATGCTTTTTGTATTGTTCACTCATGACAATACTCTAAGCCATTACTGAAAAACTAATATTTCACGTTTTTGACTTTTACGATCCGTGCACGATAATAGCATCTTTTATTTCGGAAAATTACAGAGATTATATCCCTAATGATATAAATGTTGCTGTTATAAATCGCCGATGCGTTATTTTTGAAGCCTAAACTCTCGTTTTCAATTTATCACAGTGTCATTTGTTAAATTTTTCACGCGCTTTGAAACCCGTGCTGGCTGAAAGAAAGAAAACAACGCGATACAGCCGGGATATAGAATAGAGAAAGCCTATTCCGTAAATCAATCAGTAATAAGTATGTTGGTAGGCACATCAAATATGTATTTTCAGCGAAATATTAGCCGCCTTTGTTGGGGATTTCGCAGATATTCCGGTAGGATTAAAACCCAATCTCTTTTTGTTACTCTGCCAGAAGAGATTATATTCATAACGAATGTACGTTGTTGTATGAAGCTCTGGATATAATATTATTGTTATACAAAGTTGTAAAAATAATTATTACGACGTCGCACGACAGTTTTTATACGGGAAACTGTATGATATGAGAAAAGAAAGCGCGTGGTTTTATACTTTGTTTATATACTTACGTGTTATTTTATTGTGCAGGCACCAGCACTATTGATAGAGAGCTTATCATGCCACCAATATTACGTTAAATAATTGTGCATTATGAAATCAAGATTATTCATTTCTAATGACCAATGCACGATCCCTAATGCTCGTAGCGATATAATAACAGCCACACAGGTCGATCGAAGGTTAAGCTACGCTTGCCGCGGTCGATACGTGGATATCATTTTTATTCCATTACATATCGGTGCCCCTCCGTGCCTCATAAACCACGTTAAGCCGTTGGTCCCGGCTGTCATTGGTAGATCTTTGACAGTCGTTACGGGTAGTCAGAAGCCCAAAAATCTGACAGCCAGTCTTATACATTATATCTATTACCATATGATTGTGAATACCGTTAGTTTGTAATTAATCTCGCGACATCATAAACTGTCGATAAATTGTGATATGCACTGTACTGCTTACCAGCCGAATAGGTTAGGTTAGGTTAGAATTACGACCAACCGCGCGCGAGCCGAGCGAGCGAAGCGAGCGGTGCCGCGGCAGCGGCCGGCGAGCTCTACTTCCAAGTTAGTGGCAGTTACTTGACTATTTACTAATAGCGCAAGGTACTATCCGTCTTGATACCAGTTCACAATTTGACGGTTTCACTTCGATAGGCTATAATTTACCGGAAAATAATGCGTTAAATTGTAAGCAGTATGTTACAGTTCACAATTTTTCGACAGTTCACAATCTTGCGAGATAGATTATAATCTAACGGTATTTACAATTTTACGGTGACATATATAACTCAGTTACTGGGTTTTGGAAGTCAGATAGGCAGTCACTCTATGTAAATATTGGTATTCAGCTGCATCCGGTTAGACTGGCAGCCGACCGAGCCGATGTTGAGAAAAGGCTAGGGAGATAGATTGTTCAAAAAGAAAGAGGTTACCTACTCCCGTACGAAACCGAAACCTATATATTTAAAATTTAGAAAAATCTTATAATTCAAAAACCATACATCGACAATTTCATCCGTACCGTTCGCAACTGACAAATTAAATATTCTCCCCATGATGTAACGAATTAAATAAATCAAAATCATCACCTGTCAGAGGACGTACGCTCAATAAGTGCCCTTTAATGGAAGCGGCGCGAACGAACCCAAATTGACGAAGCAATTTTTTAATATTCCAATAATGCACGAATTTCGCAAAAGTATCCCCTTTCTCCGCGTCGAAATGTTTATTTTCGATTAATGTGCAAATATTATTGCTGCCGGCGGTTTAATTAAAACACTATTCACCGCAAAATGGCTCCAGTACAGCAGCCAAGACGTGACAGCGATTTTTGTACAATGATTCTGCACAGCATAATTTTATGAAACATTTTGTAATAAAAAAAAATTGAATAATTGCTGTGGAAATGCGCTCCTTCTGGATCATGTGCGTTGTGACTATGTGATAAGACAACGGTGCGGTTTAAAAAAATATGTAGTGAAGTTGAAAAGAGTATGCTTAGATGGTTTGGTCATTTTAAAATAATGAATGTGGGGCGGTTCAAAAAAGGTATTTACAAGGCAGATATGAGTGAAAACGCCTGGAGGGGACATTCTAGGAGGACATACATGTAATGACCTTATTGGTGATGTCCCTCAATCCCAAGTGTGTAGTGCGTAAGTAAGGATCATAGCAGATGGCGTTGTATAGTTTCTGCCTACCTCCATGAGAAAAACGCGTGAGTTTATGTATATATGCATGTACTAGCTTATACCAGCGGCTTCGCCCGGGTGTAGGTCGAAAACTATCCCACAGGAACGTAGTACCGGGATAAAAAGTATTCTATGTGTTATTCCAGGTTACAAACTACCTGTGTGCCAAATTTCAATCAAATCTGTTCAGCCGTTTTTGCGTGAAAGAGTAACAAACATCCACACATACATCCGTACTCACAAACTAGTAGAATGTATTTTTCATAAAACCACAGCTAACACCTATGTTACTAAACTTTCATCGCAATCAGATAAGCGGTTTAGTGTGAACACGTCGTAAACAAATTATCCCCTTCTTAATAACTATACACTTTCAGCTGATGTCTTGATTGTTGTTCTTACATCATTGAAGAGTGATAGATGTTTTGGCACATCCTCAATGACTATCATTTTAATCATTAATCCATCCTCTAACAAAACTTATACTCAATTTTCTGATGCCAGACTAAACAAAATTAGTTGCTTAAGGGAGCATTTTAGTTCACGAGTAACATGTAAACAATTTAGTGACAGAAAACAAATAGCCGCGTACGTAGTTTGCTCGTCTGTTTGATCAACGGAGCGCTGCTGTACGAAACTCAATAATTTAAGGGTTTTTATCTTTTTATTCGAGTGGGTATTAACGCAGATTCTCTGTACCAATATTTGCGCAAGTGCCGGCCGGCTGTTTGATTGCCAATGAATATTTTCGTTGTTTCATTAATCGAGCAATACTGCGCAAAAATGCAGGTGAGGTCGCCACTTGTACTGCTTACAATCAAATTGTGATTGCTGTTTTTTCCACTTGGATCTTATGTTTCCTGTTGTACATTTTATTAACTCTCAATTTGTGAAAATTGTATTTCTGTTGTCAGCTCTATAGCTACGTAGATTATCTTTTGTTCTTTTGGCCGTTTATTTAGAAAGCAAATTCGAGCGTTATTGTTATGTCGCTGTTTGTTCCTGTGTTTGTATTGAGTTTATTAAAAATTGGATTGATTTTTCATATGCTCGGCTTTTTTGTAAGTTTCACACGATAAATAACAATTGTTTTATTTCAATATGCATTTAAATGTTTTCCGTGCAAAAAATGCGCATTCGTTTATTTAAGCCAAAGCGTGTATTTTTTTCTGGAATTGAGTTTTCGAAGATCTGTAAGAGATGACGGAATTAGAACGTTTACGTCGGGTTGATTGTTTTGAGAAGTTGCGTGGATAACAGCGCATACTAATACGAGGTTGCGGGATGGCTGTCGTGAAATATTCTATGATTTACGATGAGGTCGCCAGAGTTTGGCGTCACGCAGACGTCACGCGCGTGACGCGGGCTGCACGCACAGTCGCGCTCGCCGCGCGTCCGCACCGCGCGTCATTGCACCGCGTGACTTGCACACACACTTGTACCCATGCCGCGGTCATGTTGCACTGCTAAACTAACATTAATTGCTATCAATAGTCTCGTCACTCACAATAAAAACTCATTAAGCGTTACATTATTGTCTAACCCAGCGATTATTCTCTCTAAATGCTCATTACGTTACTCGTACGCACAAAAAGTTAAACCGGTATGAAAGCATCGTGAAAGTTTGGCAACAATGCCAACAAGCGCACCAGATCGTCCAGCTCCACCGTGCAGTATGCGAAATAGTTATAACGTTGATTTTTGCGGTCGATTGAAAAGAAAAATGTTATTCGTGTTCCGAATGAGTTAGAAGTTTTCAAACTAAAGCCGTGAACATAATTGTTATAGGTTATTTAAATCTGTTTTCTGTGCGCTTGCGTCATCGGACGTGTGTGAAGCCATCATGTGACTTCCCTACTCCTGTTATTTTCCAATGTCTAAAATTGATCGGTATCAACGACTCTAAAAATATGTGATGTTAATGGTAAAATTATTACACAAATGTTGTGAAATATGTTGCTTGCCAAAAACGTTTCAAAAAGTTTGTGAAGCTTTCAGATGTAGGTACACAGGAAGGAATGCACAGTCGTAATTCGATATATTCACTCGTAATAAAAATTCGAATAAGATGTGGCAAGAAAATCTACATGATTCACGACAGTGTGTGAAATAAAACGTTTCATTGAACTTTATTGAAGTAACAGCACAAGATTCAGATAGAATGACTTCGTTATTGTCTTTATTAGCTTGTTGTAAGAGTGACAGTTCATTATTCGACGATATCGAGTTGAACTTCAATGGCAATTGCGATCACTTTTATGATTGTTCAATAAAATCGGGAACAGCAATCAGTTTGCGTACATTGTGCTTCAGCTTACTGTACGAGTACGTACCTACTTGTCTATGTATTGTGTACATGTATTGTATCTTCAATTTGGTATCTAATAAAATATCAAGTTAAATTGTTTTTTCACAAACAATGTTTTTGTCTGAAGTAGAAGTTGATAAGTGGTTACAGCAATATAATCAGGATAGAAATGTTTCAATTTATTGTTACTTCAACTTTGAATTTCTACTGCCATTAGAACCAATGAAAAATTAGGCCCGTCGCGATAGTCGTGATATTTCATTAATTTTATCCGTTGCCAAATTCTATTAAGAAAAATTAATGGGAATTTTAATAAAAATAAATTTAAAGTATTTTGGGTGTGTTGAGTCGGGATGCGTCTCATTATGTCGAGGGGCGTGTGATAAATGAGCGTATTGGAAAACGCCTTGGCACGCCTCACGTCACGATGACGGGATATAAATGAGTTTTATATTGTCTGTTCTCACCTAAGCCCATCGCTCAGCTCGGCCTGATAACCGATCAGGAACACAACGCGCGTCTAAATGTCCACTTGTTTCGTTCATTTTGCTACAATACCAACTTAGACGGCTGGTTGAAATGTTTGGCCGAAGTCCAAAGCTGTAAATTAACGCTTTTTTTCATTGTTTTCAGGTAAAATGCTGAAAGAGATCTCGGAGGAACAAGCGGAAGCTTCAGGAGTCGTGGTCCCAGTATCGCCTACGTGACTGCGATAGCTTAATACTTAAAACAAATGTTTGTTATTGCTCTGTAGGGCACAGAATTGTACTGGATGTTAACTAAATACACACTTGTGCGTGTAGGGACACTTGTCAGTAATATAATAAATAGTGAACAGAATAGTTAAGCATTTTTATTTAGATAAAATTGCAAATTAAATTGACTTTACAAAATTATGCTCTTTAACAACATCAATATTGCAAAGCCCGAGCATAATCCAGATTATCAGATTCAGATTTTATACGAACATAATAAAATTGTGGTAAGAATATTATCTGGTTTAACAACAAAGGATCGTAACGGAGACAGTATAGACGCAATTACATGAAACTTGAAAGTAAGAGGTACCAGCGATAGAAGCAGAGTAAGCAAACATCAGGCATCCACTTAGCGACTATTGCCAAACTTTAATATAACGTGTAGTACTCGGCGTCGTCTGAGTGTTGGTTCAAGTGGTTTTGGCAAGCAGACGGGCCAACGTCTGCTCGACTTAATCAGGCCGCACCTTAACCGGGGTTAAGCTCAGGCAAGAGACGAGCAAAACTCGTAATGACTCGGAACTGATGAGCGCGGCCTTAGCGTCGTTCTGCCTGCTCAAGTATTGTTAATAGCGCCATTTTCCACTCGGAAATTTTACGTAAGATTTTAAAAACTCAGACAATGTTTCAGATTTTTTTTATCATTTCCAACTAACTGCAAACAAGGGTTTCTGTATAATTTCGAAATATTCCCAAACGTTAACAGTACTGTTGCAAATACATATTTCGCCGACTAAACTTTTGTACAATGCGCTTCATTTGCGAACGTATAAATTGTTCAGACAATAGAAGCTGTGGTACAACAGTGAGTCAAATTACGAGAGATCCACAATCGGCACTGATTCCAATCTATATGCGATCGCGGTATACAAAGTAAGCGGTAATTTGCGACTGGTAGTCACGTAGTGTTGCGCTTTCCGAGCGGCGATCAACAGGCTTGGAAATTTGAAAATTACCACCCATTCGAGGCAATAAATTTGTTGAGCTGTCGTTGGCAAGTGGCGACCATTCGCGATTGTAGATTGATTCGTTGATTGAAGAGGCCCATTCGTTTTAGCCGTGTACGGACCGGCACAGTCTTAATTGCCAGCGGAGATTGCTGTATCGGAGTCATTATTGTTTCAGTGTGAGCGTACCTTTACATTTTGGGACGAATTCACGATTTATTGGCACCTTTAATTTGTAAACTTTGATTTGTATAAATTGTGTAGACTGGAATTTATTATGATAGATAGGTACCTATTGTTCGTTGTAATATTGTTGCTGTAGAGTGAGTCTATAATGTATCGATGTAATGCAGTTAAATTAAATTAGGTGCAATGAATATTGAAAATCAGCGCTAAAAGGTTATTTATTAAAGTATATCCCATGGAACAACAAGTCTTATAAAGTTTCTAGAAACTTTCCGCTTTGAAACACCAGACTCACTCAAGAAACTACGAACTTACCATGAAAAACCACACACTCTTTCTTTCGTCGAATGAGGACAAGAATACCTAATTAAGACATTCTCTCTAACCGAGCACAGAGTAGGTGCGAAATCTGCTAAAACTGTACAGTGTAATGTAAGATAATCAGAAACTCCCAAGGGGATTACGTCAACATATCTTTGTGACTACTTTAGTACGTAGAGACTTCTTTTATTCAAGTGACTACCCCTTTCACGGATACACTTCGTAAGTTAAGATCATCTTGAGAAAAATTCCGGAGGAATAATGAAGAATTTATTTATTCGAAATGTTTGTTGGCGTAGTTAGAGACAGTTTTCTGACTTACAGATGTCTAAGTAATAGAATGATGGTCGTTGAGAATTATTTTAGGAAGAATCACACAGTTTCCTTATATTTTTCACTTACTAAATGTCATGGGTAAATATTGTGTTTGTGTCCTATTGTGGAGTTAGTATGAAAAGGAAAATGCGTTTTAGTTTTTTTATTTTTATCAACCGCACATCAGGCATAACACCTTGCTCTACGAAAACTGTCCGTAATGCTGCAACACAAATACGCTGTCAATTTCAAATTGTTACCATTTCTGTGCGTGACCGAACAACAAACCAGATATACACTTTTGTAAGCGTGATTTAGTTTAGAAAAAAAAAAATGTTTGGAAATACGTCCATTTTCTTGAAAAAAAAAAAACTTTTTTGTATGGACTTCCATAGGAAATATGCAGGGTTTCACCATTTTTTTGAATCCAAAAAATACGCCCGATTGTTTTTTTTTTGTGGCGCTTTGGCAGACCGTAAACGGTCTTCTATGGAATTATGCCAGCTTTGATAGAAATTGATATATCAGTATCAATTTTTCTATAGGAAAGAAGGCTTTCTGTTTCATCCTATTGACGTCAATAGGTGCTAAGTAGCCTTGCCGACTGGGTTCCATCGAAATCTGTTTTCAAGTAAAAAATGGAAACACGGGGTTTTGGAAAGTTACTGCTAACTTGTGTTGCCTCTTTGTTCATACTTGCTTACCCGCAGCAGTTAACCATCACGACCATACTACCTCCTATACTGTCCTCATATAAATGGGATAATAATTAAAATAATGCTAATCATAATAGCTCTCTGAAAGCATTGCTACGATGTCAAGTCCGCGATTACCGGTTGAGAGGGCAGATGTGCGCGCGAAGCATTGTCGCTCTCGACCTCAAACGACCTACTTCATCCACCCTAGGCGATGTACACGAATTGATATTTTCAATCGAGTTTTTTTTTCCTCTTTAAAACGGATTTAGATTACAATAAGTACGATAAGTTAAATTAAAATTTTAAACTAGTTTTCGGGTTGCAGAAGGTTTTAAAATTACAGTCCCATATTTTTTCTGCAGATCCTATCTACTGCTGTTCCGTATCTACCCAGTAATTGGGCGTTGGAGGTAACAAAAGCAGTCGTTCCGTGTAGATTACTGGTACTCACCCACCTGAATCCGGTTTGACTGGAAGCCGACCATTAACATAGCTGGTGAAAGACTAGGCAGATGATGTTTATTTACCTTTAGCATGATAACCATAATAAGCCTATAACGTTCCCGCTGCCGGGACAATGGCCTCCTCTCTCCAGAGAATGGTAGATTATATTCCACTCCGGCGTCTCCATCGTCGGTAGATGTCACGTATCTTCGATTTTTTTATTCTCGATCACGATGTGAATAATATTATTTACATCGTGATTTTCTAATAATGTTGCACCAAATGGGTATTAAATTTTTACCTTGATTTAATATCATCCATTTAATCCAGGTTTTATCAACCCAGCCTAAATTCCTGATACAATTTAGTTAATGCCTACGTTGCATATAAGGCGTGTTTTGCATATAGAACAGATAAATTCAGACTAATCGCACATTATAGTTAAACAATCGTATATATTCTAGTCATGCGATTAATCTGTATAACGACTGTATAAATTATTCGGTCGATTGACCTTTGTAACTTTTCCTGAAAATAATCTTGTGCTATTTTCGTAATTATTTTTGTTGTAGTAATTCATTTATCCATTTAATTAAAATATTGGTAACTACATTTAATTAAATGTGGGTAAAAATAACAAATAATTATTTAAAAATGTATTTCTTAGGCCGTAGAAAAGTACCATCTTATTTTTTTTGTTACTATGATTAGGTAGAACTTTACCCATGAGTCCCGTACTTAAAGTTCTCTCGAAAACTGAAATTTTGTTCCTCGCCGCGGAGGCGCGTCGCGACGTCCTGTTCAGGCCTGAAACTGTGGTAAGCGGACGTCCGCACGGTTTCATACAAATGTGCTCCGTCACGGGGACCCCGCGCGGGCGTCAGTCGCAGGGTACGCTACTTTTGTTCGCGGTTGCAAGTCTCGAGGGATAATTTCTGACATCCACGGTTCAGAGCCACCGTTAGCAGTTAGTAGTAAATAAAATGGCCTAGCGATGGGGGTCGTCACGATCCCATGGAGCCCACTCGCGTAGACACGCGACGGGTGACCGTCGCGGGCGTCCACATAACGCAGTTTCAGGCCTCAATGTCCGTCCCGCCCTTTGCTCGAGCCAGTCCACGCCACTGAGCCTGTATTATTAAGTACGTCCCTTAATAATAATCAATCCGATTTAGTTTGTCTCTTGCTGCCCGCTACCAGCGATGCCCTAAGCCGTGGTCCGTACCCCACATTAAGCCCTGGCTGGTAATCTTAATTTATTAAGGTTATCACAAGTCTAGTTAAGCAGACGACAAACCTCATAGGCTAAACGGCGAGAAGTCATTCCAAAAAAAAAAATCTGAAATCTGTTGCCGCCATTTAATATCGAAGCGATATACCTACAGAAGTAGAATAATCTACTACTTGTAACAATTTTTTAGTAATCGAGAGATATTTCAATACAGTTTTGATTGGTAAAGTTGATCATGCAAAGTAAAGATGCCACGGATGACGGTACCTAATTAAATTCCGAGTTCATTTCTTTTTTGCTTAATATAGTGTACTTACCTACTTAAAATCTGTGGCCGAAATAAAAAAATAATTTTAACTTCGCCACCTGCAAATCAAAGTATCCACCATGTTTTGCAAATCGTTTTGTGAACATGTGCAGACTACCAGTTCGATGCTTCAAGATAGTTTATTGTCTAGAAGCTTCACGGTCTAAAACCGATACATGTCGTCCATTATTTTCGCACCATTTGAATTATTATGTGCAGTCTGTCACACTAAAATCAACTTAGAGACAACTGCAAATAGATTTGATCTAAAGCTTACATTTGTTTCAATAATTAGTTGGTCGACGATAGGGCTGCTTCTTTAAGGTCTAAAATATTGTCTCATAACAATTTGTTTGTTTTGTAAATAAACACGTGTATTTCATGGCTCTATTGTGTTACTTCATACTAAGTACCTACATACTTTTTAAATCTTTTTTTAAAATTTTTATTTTGGTTTTGGCTTCGCACGGTTTGTGCATTTAGCCAGTGTCAAGTAATTTTTCTTTTCCATCAAGTAAATGGCCCGATATCGGGCACGAAGTTACAAAACAGTCATAGTCGTCTTTAGTCAGTCAAGTCAAAGTTATTGTAAAGCGGTAGTAACTTTACAACAACCTATTAGGAATTTTTGGGGGGAACACGAAAAGTTCACGTTAGTTACTTATTCACCTTCACTATATTTGTGCACTCACACGTAATTAAATTGCATAATTCACTACCAAAATTAAACAATTTTATTCGCTATTTCACTAAATATCATGAAAATAAAAAGTCGTGCGACATGTTCCAACGCGATCACGCCAAAAACTCTTTTAAATCAATTTCTTCTAAAGTTGATACCTTCCCCTTGCATCGTTTTAATAGCAGAATCGATGCCTAAAATTTTAAAATTCATACACTATTCAGTAAAAAAAAACGGAATTCCAAATTCAAACCGCAAAGAAGTATTCATCAACATGAGCATGTTACGTCTTGCTATAATTATGAGATATATTTTTAAATATTTTTTCTATCTTAATTAATTCTTCATTCGATTTCGTGCATAACCAAAGCCTATTATTTTAAAATTCACCCACGTATTCGAAAAAAAAATTAGAATTCGAAATTCAAAATTCTAACCCCGAAGAGATATTCAGCAATATGAGCAGATTTCAAACATCGGCTGTTTTCTAGGCGAGGCAAGTAGCCGGTCGAGAACCGCTCCGTGTGTAAGTGGCCGCGGCTGACGCAAACCCATTCACTGCTCGATGACACTTAAAAATTCTTTGACAGATACAAGGCTCGGGGCCCCCACCACTCGCCATCTTTCACATCCTGAAGTACACAACCTTTTGATGTACTAACTTGATTTTTTATTTTGCAATTTTTTGGTTTTTGCCTTGAGGCTTTTGCTGAGTCGAAAATCTAAACACGCCTTCTTCAATAGACAATATTTTGTATGCGTTCGCTGTCATTAATACTAACGTTATAATTAGAAACGTTGATAACAGGTAGGTACTGTCGAAGGTTTAGCCTAGATGGCTTTCCCATCCAACCCCCACAAATATTTCAGAAGTTCGGTTGAAAGTATCTTTTGCACTCGAATTACGTTGACAGGGGGCCGCTGTTGCTAAATTTTTTTCAAATATATTAGAAAACCAGACAAGTGCTAGTTGAACTCGCGTGGACGACGGTTAAAAATAAAAGTTATGGGCACCCTAATCGCGTAACACACGATTAATCATAATCGGTTTCATTTTCACGGTTCAACAATATTCATTGCGTTATTTAAGTTGTTGAGCAGACACATTTTACGAACATATGAAGCAATGGTTTAGCTATCTGTTTCAAAACGAAACAGATTATGATTAATCGTGAGTTACGCAATTAGGGTGCTGATCTAATGTAGATCCGAGCCCCTAAAACTCTACAAGGCTTAACTCAACAAACCTTACATTTTGATCAAAATTTTGGCCGTTTCGCGGTCATCGCACACTTAGAGCCCCCGCACATTGAGCCACTAGTGACGTCCACATTAGAACTAGTGGCCGCCACAAGTTGCGGACGCGTTTCTCCATACATTTTCTATAGCATCGGCGCACACTGAGCGTTTCAGTGGCCGCGTCCGAGACACAAGCTGCGGGAGTCGACCGCGCTCGCTACTTGTGGCCGCGTTTTGTCGTTCGACTCGCGCACACACACGGCAACAGTCCCCGGCTTCTCCCCGCTCCCGCGTCTCAGGTCTAGGCTTGTTGTAAGCAGCGTACTGAATGCACGTACACGATTTCAGCCACTGAAGGCCGCATCCAGCCACCAGTGGCTGCCACTGGTGGCGGCGTGTAGTGGTCTGACTGAACCACTGGTGGTCGCGTTTAGTAGTGGCGACTGGTGGCCATAATGTGCGGGGGCTCTTAATGTCACTGGTCTTTACTGTTGTGTCAAGTAAAAAGGTAATTGAAACAGCCAAGCCATGCATTTTTGCCTTGTTTCTACGAAGGGAGGTGAATTTATAGTATACCAATATTTCGCCACTTTCACAATTTATTAGTACGAAGTAGGATTAGCAGGGTCAACTGGGAACAAGGAAAATCATCACCTTGTGTTGTCATCTTATATTATACGTTTTTAATGCCATAAAAGCATAAGCTCAGCATAAGCTGAGCTTAGGCTTTTATGGCATTAAAAACGTTGTTTTCTGATTTTTATTTCTGTAATGCTTATTAGCGTATTTTATCTGTCTTTCTTTTTTAATCACCAGCAATACTTAACGTGATATTGAACTTGGCCCGTCCCTCTTGTTATTAACAGTAATCATTAAGGCCAGGAATGTTGGTTGCTCCGTTACTCTGCACTTGACCTCCGACCCAATGGCCCTTAATAGTACTTTATTTACGTATTAGGTACGCAAATACATTTATATTGTAGTAGAAACGTCTACTTAAATTAATCTTCAGCGAGTTTTATAGAGGTATTTAGTTGTATTGATTAAAACTGGCACGATTAATGTTTAATTTGGTTTATTGGGATGTAAAAATGTTGTTGTAGTGATAAAAGCTTTCTAAGCTTAATTGTTCTAATGATAGTCATTAGAATAATGTGTTTAGTAGTCATTCCATTCAGAATTATAAAAAAAACCATAACATTGTGTTAAAACCGTTCTCATTCAACAATTTTAAAGCATAAAAATCTAGTTCTTTTCCCAGATTTTCAGAGCTTTTTCTTAAAGTCTTTATACGCTAGCGTTTCACATTAAATGCGTCAAATAAAAATTCATCAGCCTCTCTTGACCCGGTCACCGCGGACGGGTCTTTTGCGGCGAGATCGTCATCCTTTCAATTCTTGATGGCCCTCGAGAACGCTTCGTGGCTTGCCAGCAAGTGTGCGGGCTAATTCACCCGTTTGTATCAGCTATTTGTGGCATCCTTTCGGCTCATTACCGGTTTACAACATGTTTTGGACGCGTTCAATTTCATAAAGTACCATAAGTACTCACTTATTTTAGGGTTAAGTTAGGTTAGTCGCCGTTCGAGTATGAATGTCGATCGCTATAAGAGTAGGAGACCAAAGAAACGATGGATGGACTATGTGAATGATGATATGGTTAGAAAGGGTGTGACTGCCGAGATTACGACTTATAGAGAAGTATGGATGAAAAAGACAACCGACCCCAAATAAATTGGGATAGTAATAACTATATTGCGAGGTAGTACAACAATTTTTCAACATTACTTAGGTTCTACGGACCTAAGTGATGTTTACATTTCAAAAGTTCTTTCATCTTTATTGAGATTGCAAAAGGGAATACAAATCAGTGCATTCAAATACAATGCGGAGACGAAAATACAACAGTGAATGATAGAACAGACAGCTGTGCTGCTGGGGAGTTTGTTGCGCCACTACTTCACAGCTAAAGCACTAGGAAGTGGTAAAGGGCGGGCGTGTCGGTTGACTGTTTTATCTACTATTTACTTTTATTTATTACTCAGTGTTCAGTGTACGTCAGTGTTTTATCTTTTATTTATTACTCAGACGATCAAAAACTGCGAACTCTCAGCCTAGTTTGAAAGACTTGATTTTGAACGAAAACACCATTAATACTATTGCATAGGAGTATTTTGAAACTATGAGATAAATTCTATCATTGAAATGAAAAAAAAAAGTATTTTTTTCGTACAAACTAATTGGTAGTGATGTGCCGACTATGAATTTTACCAATCTTTGACTAGCTAGAGTGACGAAACTATTGCATATATTTGTTTGAATTTTTGCATACAAGTATGAACGTTATTAGTTATACGCAGTGTAATTTATTGTCGTATTGTTATCTTCACCTTGTATACTACATGGTATTTGGTGACCACAAGATGGTTTTAAGCAAAAATAAACGTTGGATGTAAACTTAATCTTGTTCTTAAATTCATAAACAAAACTATTAATAAAAATAATATTATTTGAACCGTTCAAAATATATTTTTTATAAACCAAAAAGAAATAATAAAAATTGTAACTTAAATAGGTAAAAAAAATATGGATTCAGACCAACCCTATGCTGTAATTTGTAATTTACGAAACACACCATTCGTTAACTGAAATGACTACAGTTCGTTTAAAATTTATTTGTTTGTTTGTTTGCAAACTACTCTCGGTTACACTAAGGCCCTACTAATGAGTCTTTGACTGATTTATAGAGTAAAACATTTTGAGTACATTAGTAACAGTTATTTTTGAAGACGTTCCGAAAAATACCTTTTTCTAAAGGAATAGTCGCCTTGTGGCAACGTACATTTGTTCGTAACACTTTTCTAAGAATTTCTTCTTTATCTGGTATCTGGATCTGATAACAGTTTTTAGACTACTTAGAGTATCTACTTCTATTTTCGTGAGGTAATATTGACAGATTGTTACTAAGAAATCTTTTGCCATCTGAAAAAGAGTTTGTATATCTCTTTGGTTGTCAATCACGATATTACTATTTTCAATTTACTGTTTTTTGGCGATAACGGCTGATATTTATAGGTTTCTAATGCTTTGCAGTTTATAGCGCGGGCGAAGCCGCTGGCAAAAGCTAGTGACTCAATCATTTTATCGGTACCTACTAAAATAAATAGTGGTTACAATTTTCAATCGTAATATTTGTAGGTACCTACGCAAACTGCCAACCCTAGGTATATTGTTGTGAAGTTTGAGTTTCGAGTTTATCTTCTGAGCTTCTGAGTCGTAGAATTACACTCAGACATTTTTTAATGTGTCGCATTACTAACTTACCCCCTTATTTATAAATGTTGCTTAAACTTAAGTAATGTTTAGCGACTGTTTAACTATACATTTTTGATGTTTAACAATATCTTGACTTCAAGCAACGTTTATAAATAAGGGGATAATATTTATACTTAATTATTGATGACTTGGCAACCTCTGTATAATTAATCATAAAGGAATTTGACAGCACGGTTGGCGCAGTGGTTAAGCGATTGACTGCTGTGCTGCGTGTAGCGGGTTCGATTCCCGCACGGAACAAATATTTGTATGACCTACAAGTAGTTGTTCCGGGTCTGGCTGTTTGTGTATGTGAATTTAAATGTTTGTAAACGCACCCACAATACAGGAGTAATTCCTAGTGTGGGGCAACGTTTTTAAAAAAAAATAAAAAATAAAAAAAAATAAATAAGATTTGCATAGGTTAACATTAAAACATAAGACGATTATAAATCTATTAGGTTTGAAAAACAATTATTACTTGAAATAATACCTAATTACTTAGATAATCATCATGTCAGCCGAAAGACGTCCACCGCTGGACATAAGCCTCCCCCAAAAGGGCGCGATTTGCCATAATCGCCACGCTTGGCAGGCGGGTTGGCGATCGCAGTATGGTGGTAAGATGCATAGAGAACGCTGTTGCCCATTCTCTAGTAAGTCCCTCAGTCGCCTTCTACGACACCAACCGGGAAGAAATGGGATAGTGCTATTCTTTTACGTCCGGCACCACACGGAACCTACTTAGATAATACTTGGAACTTTTTTGGAACTTCAGTTCAGTAGGTAAATGAGGGTAAATAAATTGTTATATTAGCAAACATTAGTTTTGCACAACAGTTTGATCCCACTTTGTGCTAAGGCTCCCAAAGAAAGGCGCGAATGCGACTGTGCTACACGATTCTGGCCGAATGACTTCCATGAAGTTTCATTGAAATTATTCTACTAAAGCCACGTCATTCTGTCGTATCGCGCCTGTCTGCAGGAGCCTTTATACTCCGATGGCGCTTTATTACTTAAACGCAGTTTTTTTCCAATTTGTCTCATTACGAATACTACGACACTTTATTCAGAATAAAGTGTCGTCTATTCGTAATGAGACAAATCATCAATGATTTAGACTCATGTTCTAAACTGCTTCCATGGAAATGTTTTCATGAATCCACAGGAACTATTATTACAACAAAAAAAAAAACGATTCATTACGCAGAAATCCAAAAAAAAAAAACTACAACCATAAAGTAAAAATACTCACCCTAAATCAAAAAGGAAAACCAGGATAAATTATATTTCCCAATCCCGCCATTCGGATACGGATTATTAAAATAAAAATAACGAGACTAAAATACCACAGTCAGTGCAGCCCTACAATTCGTAGATTGCAAGTGAGGATGAAACTTTTCGATGCATTCATTAGTGGTTCCAAAGTTTCTTAATTCCGAGCTAGGATTACTTCGCGGTGCTATAATATTCCTCATTATTGCACACAACATGCTTCCACTCACATTACAGCAACCGAAGATGTTTAAAATAAACTTTATGGCTTAATGTTTTGAACCTTTGTTGCATCACAATTTGTGTGGAATAAGGACGTGCAGTGTTGGTTGTTAGTTCGGAATTGGAATTAGATATCTATGTATCTATGGTATATATCTATGGTATATCTGGTATATCTATGTTCGACGATCAGTATGGTATATCTATGGTACAAAATACATTACATATTGTGATGCCAAGTTTATGATTAGTTGTATTCTTGATTTGATTTCCTTGTGCTTGGTTTCCATGGTGTCGATTGTGTTGTGAGTTCTTAGATTTGAATCTTGAATCTCGAGATTGATCTGTATTTAATTATTCACATGATCTAACCAAGATTAGATATATCTGGACTTCAAAAGAGACTGTGACCTCTGAGTTTGTTTCGGCCTTTCTTCTCAGAGTAGTCAGATAGGAAACGTCGACCACATCTTGTTAAAAAACAAATGATTTACGTGTAAGTGTTTGTACAAACTAATGAAATAAAATCATTCATCATTCATCATTATCTCCCATATTACAGATACAGAACCTCACAACGCAATAAGATAATAAATATGTACACTTAGTACTGTCTTTTACATAATTTTGTTATGCTTTTAAACAGGAGTCTTTGATTAAAAGCTTAGTCTAGACCGGGCTTTAAATTGCGCCCTCATTTGAAATTAAATGAGTTACACATTTAATTCAAAATGCTAAAATCAATTAAATGTTTTGTTTTCTATTATTCCAAACTTAATTTTACGCAGTTGAAATTAGTCGCGGCAACAAAATACGATGCGAAACTTTTAATTTGTAAATGTTAATTTCGTTCCATATTAATTTTTACTCAACTATACAGGGTTGCTTAATATTTTCATAAAACGACAAATTTAATAAAGTGGCCGTCAACGTTGAATAATTCAGAGTCGGCGGGAACGTTATACATTATTTATGATGATGACATGTCGTAGGTAACATAAGTCTGTCTTGGCCTGCGGTTTTGCATCTCGGGCACGTCTCGGCAATATTGAGAGGAAACTTGCAGGTACTCCAGGCGGACCCACTTCACACGGGAACGGAACCACGAGCAGCTCAACAAACGCGTTAAAAATTGAGTGATGTAGACAGGTCAATCACCCCGCGATCAGATCTTTGAAGCTGACAGATTAGGCCGGCAAAAAGACCAAATGCGGTATTAACTTTAATTCCATTTTAGTCTTCCATGGCCTTTTATTTAAATTATTAATGCATCCATCAAAGTTATTTCAACTTCCCGCATTATACGACAAACACATGCTTTGCGTTTATTAAGAAGTATTTCATTAGGTAAATTCATATTTAAATTAAGATTAGAAAGAAATTAATAGTTGTTTATGTAAACAAACAGAAGCTTACAAACATTTAATTTATTGGAATAATAATTTATGCTTATATTTCTTGTCAAAGCTTATCCAACTACCAACAAGATGTGGTAACTTTAGGAGCATTCTTCATTAGCACCATAAGCTTAATAAATGATTAATATAAAATGTCTACTAAACATTTTTTTAATTATTTGGGGTGCATTATAAGATCTTTGGTACTTAAACACGTTCGTCGCACACTAGGCAGTCAGCCTGATTTTTAATTCGTTTTTGCTGAATGAGTAATATTTTCTCCATAGAATAAGTTTAATTTTATATAGACTGGTAGAGAGAGAGAGCGAAAGAGAGAGAGAGAAACAGACAGGAATCCGAAGAACACAAAGAGGTATTAATACAGTAAACTCAAACTTTATTTACACGATGTAAGTTTCTTGCCTGCGGAATATAATAAAATTAATGCAACTCATGACTTGCATCGTCTGTATACTGTTTTGAAGGTGCACCTTTTATTGTTGCTTCAACTTTAGGCTCCCACAGCTCAGACAGGCGTGACGCACCGGTGGGTCGCGATTTTAGTTTTTATTTCATTGAAATTCTTCTACTAGAGTTGTGTCGCGCTGTTGCGTCGCGGCTGTTGCGGGAGCCTTTATGGTACGCCACCGGTAATTCAATTGCACCGTGCTAATCATCCTTTATAATTTTGGAGTTCGACGTGGGCAAATCCGCAGGCAAAACCTAGTAACGTCTAATGACATCGATAAGATACCTACAATCTTTGAATAGTATAAGCAAATTAAACAGTCCTTTACCTCAAAAACAGAACATCACTCACAACCAGAAACAAACAACCAAAGAAACAAGTACATGGCTTTTGAATGCAGTTTCAAGACTTAAGTCGGAAGACAAGACAAGAAACGTAACGACCTGGAACCTGGAACTAAAGTTCTCGTGGACAAGTGTCTTGTTAGACTCGTTTCTACTAACTTGGAAAAACAGATAGATAGTTAACATGACATTCTATAAGGATTAGAAGGCTCAACTGACTTGTATTGGGACTTATACCTTGTTGGGAGTTGCTTGCTTGCAATTTTGTAGTTCGTAACATAAATGAGGGAAGGATATCTTTGAGTGTTTTTTTAATTTTGTTGTAGTGGTTGTTTCTTGAATCAGAATTTGCCTTAGATTGTTAATAAACAGGGTATAATGAAATTTTTAATCATGAACAAAATACTTAAACGTGATGGTTATTGTTATCTAAACACTAAAAAAAAATACTGTTTTCTGACCTTCTATAAGCTCCATACGTGGAAACTAAAAAAATACTGCTCCTTAGTATGAGAATTACTACACAAATCTTTTCAGTAATTATTTTTTTTATGCAAAAACTGAAAAGATTTAGTGTGCCTACTGTCACAGTGAAAGAAGCATGTAAAAGTACTGGCATTCTTACATTTTTGACTGAATCCGATTTTAAAACGAAATCCTTTTTTTGATACGAATCTTGACCTTTTTTTTCCTATGGGGAAATCTTCATGAATAACCGCCGTCTGGGATGAACGGAGGGTTATGTCGGACTCCTACTGATTAAAACTCCACTGTTCCTTCTCGTAACATGTATCGGGGACCCGGGAGATACTTGTACATTCACCGCACCCCCGACTGATATCAGCTCGCCATGCACCGCGCGGCACCCAGTCGTAGCCACAGTAGCGGCCCCAAGACCAAGCCCTATGGAACACCGCACGACATCTCTCGCCGGCTCCATACTTTCCGACCCGGGTAGATTACGACTCTCTTGGCTAAATAGTCCCCGATAATGCGCCGGAGGTAGGCAGGCATAATATGATATACGAGTGCCTCCCTTATGCAACTCCAGGGTAAAGTGTTATAAACATTGGCGATATCCAGGGACACCGTAAAAACGACCTCACCCTGGGTAACTGCTTCTTCCACTAGAGTTATTATAAGCATTATGGCATCCACGTTGGAGCGCCCCCGGCGAAAACCGAACTGGCTATCCGCCAAATCTGGCCTCACGCCGGTCAAGTGTTGGACTAGGCAATCAGCGATTATTTTCTCTAGTAGCTTGCTCGCCTCGTCCAGGGGCACTATGGGCCGAACAGTGAAAAGAGACCATCTTCAACCGGTGACCAGACGGTATATTTTCCTTACAATTAATATCATTCACTCCTATGATTGTATCACAAAGCACTAATGGTTTTTTTTCGTGCACTTAAATTAGAGGATTTTGAGGCAAATGACATAATGGATGTTTCGTTATCTTTGCTCGTGATAAGGGTATTGTTATCACGGTTTAGGGTGCATGCGGGCGAGTTAAGGCCGGCGCGACACGACAGTGCGACGCGACTCTAGTAGAACAATTTCCATAACGTTGCTTCGGTGAAGACCTTTGTTGATTCATCGTTGCTAGTAGTGAATTTTGTAGCTACATTGAAAAGGTTTACTGATATGTATTAATTGTAACTGAGTGGTGGAGGTCAGAGAGGTAATCGCTCCATGTAAAATACTGGTATTCAGCTGCGCATTCGGTTAGATTGAAAGCCAACACCACTATAATTAGGAAAAGGCCAGGCCATTGATGAACTGATTTTTTTTTTCATACGTTCAACAAATACATAATCTTTAAGGTATCCGTTAAATGAAGATGTAATTGTTTTGTACAGAAGTAAACACGTTTGCTGAGATAACATCATTCACCCAATATAAGTTATATGGTACAAAAATACACACAGTTCAATTAAATCATTAGACTAACTAAAATCTATTTAAAACCGCAGACAAAACATTTATAAATCAAAACAGTAATACAACATTTTAATCTACATCTACGAGTACATTCTACAATAAACCTTTTTTGAAAAAAAAGTCGGTTGTTTTTTTTTTAAAGTTCTTATTTTTCGCTTTTTAGTGGTTCACATGCGTCCCTTCACAGCGTACCGGCGTGATGTTACGTTTTGAACTGGTGTAAACAACAGACGGACATAAGATTTCAGAAATCCCAGCCCATTTGCTATCATTTATTGAGGAGTTCCGTTGCCTATGTCCGAAGTTCTTCATCAGATCTTTACCAAATTAAAATGGACCCATTCCGAGAAAGTACTCTTCCAAAAACTGCCCAAATCGCTTCAAGTATGCCTATGAAATTTTAAGAGTTCTCTCTATTTCTCCAGGATCCCATCATCAGATCCTGACTTGATGATCATGGGTCCACCTGGGAAGTATACCCATTCAAACAAAAAAAAAAATCCAAATCGGTCCAGCCATCTTGTAATCTGTGTACATCCTTTTTGAAGTCGGTTTCAAACAATCATCAGTTCAGCTTTCACACATAAAACTCAATTCACACATATTCTATGTTAGACTAACAGTATTATTGTTCCAAAACATTTTATTAGAAATATCATATTAGCACGAGCAGTTCATTACACGCTGCGCCTGATCATAACAAGCTACATTGCGCCTGATTCGAAACACATGCGGAGTGCATACACTGACGTACAGAACATAAACGATATGATTCACTCTATTTAAAACGATTTGCATTTCTGTAAATGCAAATTGAAGTATTCTGTTTGTTTGTTTGATGCTGCTTGGTAATAAGCACAGAGCTAGGAATCACCGGCAGTTACTAAAGACGCCTTTTCTTAAGTGTTCGAGCCCAAATTTGGTGCAACTGAGCGCATTTGGCTGTCACTGGAGTAAACGGTGCCACACATAGACACGCTTGGTTTGTATTGAAACATACATACATAAATAATACAGACTGTACATTTGTAGACGATTTTCTATTCTTTATTTTTTGACAGTTAGCTATTTTTGGCAGTTATTTTTAGCACATTTACTTATTAACAGGCCTGCACTGTCCTCCTATACCTATTATCACTGTAATTTGAAAACATTGTAAAAGCCAATTATTTTTAAAAGAGTAACCGTGGAGTTTCTTGCCAGCTCTTCTCCATAGGAAGCGACAAATTGGAACCATGCACCTAGCTTTTGACGTTTCTTCTTAAGTGCCTTGCAGGTTTATGTGAAATAAAATATTTTGATTTGATTTGATTGAATATCATGCCTTGTTTCGCGGAAGGGTTGGGCAGGAGTTTACGTATATACCCACATTTCGACAGGTATGTTTTAGTCCCATGTAATAGGGGGCGAACGTATTGCTATGAACCGGGTATAAATCCAAACTCCCAGCTGCTACTACGAAATTCCAGATAGAAAAGCCCAATAAAACTTTGCCCGACCTAGGAATTGAAACCAGGCCATCATGCCCAGCATTAACGCTAACGACCACTAGACCAACGAGGCATTTGTTCGGAAAGTGTTGAACAACATTTGTCTCTAGCAGCGGCCGCCGGGCGTCTCCGTGCTCTGCGGTAATAACTAGTGGGTGATGCATAATTCTATTGGTTAAGGTTGTTGGTACTGTGGAGCCGGCGCCATCTTGATTTTGAAAGGGTGCGAAAATGACCAGAAACAAATAACCGAAATCTTCGATCGTTTCAGATTACCTGCTTACGTCTTCCCAGACAAATATAGTAGGTATATAAAAAAGGTTTACGGTGAACACATATTAATTCATGTCTATATAAATTTAAAAAAATGCTGTTCGATGGTAACCGCATCACTCTAGAACAGCTATTTTTTGTTAAAAAGTATTCGTAAAAGTGCGAAGAAATAGGTTTCATATGGATAGAAAAAATGTCGGAAATTAAACGTCCTTCTTTCTATGGGATTTTTGCATGAACTCAAGAAAGACTTCAGGAAAACTAAGGTTGGATCAGTTAGTTCTTTACAATAGTTTAACCAAAATAATTCCTTCACAAGAAAAGCCGCAGGCATACCAAGTTTGCAATAACATCTAAATCCCGCTTACAAATCTTGTAGTTACGAGTTTGCTCCGTTACAACATAGTTCGGCGTAGGTAATGTATTGTCTAGTACTTAGGCATCGTAAAATACTAATCTATCGTTACCTACCTCGAGTAAATAGTTTAACTACCATGATTTCATACTAAATAATAATGATTTGCAGGAACAATTCGGATGAAGCGGTTTTAGAACATTCTGCGTATTTGCAAAATTATTTAGGAAAACATTTCAATAGAATTTGATTCTGCCTAAATAATTTGCTGTAGTGGTGTTGGTACAATATAGTTTAAAACATACATTAAAATTAGGGTTTAGGAAGAGCATATAAAGTTTAATTTGAAATAATTGAAAACCTTAACAGGTATCTGCGAATCGCTTACAGAAAATAATTTAATATATAAAGTGCCGTTTCTTCCGTTCCTGGCGAGTAAATTTGTGCGGATCGACTATTATACAACTTTTACTATAGGCCTAACAATGAAATCACAAAAAAAAAATCTTGGTCCATACCTACATTCATGTTTGCGAATCTTCAAAAAATGTAGCTTATTTTTTTGTTTACCGGCCTACGAAAAAGCCAAAAGGAAGGGTTATGATTTTAGCAGTCTATGTAAGTATGTTTGTATTTACGTGTGTTCCAAAGTAGAGCATAAACGATTAAACCGATTTTGATGAATGAGGTATCAATAGATTCGTAATAACAGTCCGGGTGATATAAGTAGATACTAAATCTTTCTAAGTTTAATATGGTGTGCTTTACACGTACCAAAACAGACCGCGAAAAAAAATTAATTGAAATAATCATGACATGTTTGGTATCAAAAGTTTCATCACCATCTGTCTAGCCTTTTTCCAAATATGTTAAGGTCGGCTGCCAGTTAAACCGGGTGCAGCTGATTTCCAGTAATTTATAAAGACCGGTCTATCTGACCTTCACCACTCAAACTGTGTTGTGGAGGTCTGAAGGTCTGGGTAAGACGATACCTCTTGCTAAGACTAGTTATCAGACTTTCAGGCTTCTGACCACCCTTAGCGACTCACAAAAATCTATGAATAACGCCGGGACCAACGTCTTAACGGCCTTGGTATGTAAAGATGGTTACCCATCCACAGACCGAACTCAGCAAGCGTAGCTTAACCTGATTGATCGACCTATGCAGCTTTTATTACATAGCCACAAGCCCTTAACAAAATAAACGTTTATGGCTACTAAAATGACACACACTTGCAACCACAACCAGTAATTTGCAAGTGTCTATTCTAATATTACTTGAGGGGACAAGTATAATAACAAGCCTACAGTCTTGAAATGACATGGTTTCTGTGTGAAGTCAAAGAAATACATTGAATTATTAAACCCACGAGGAAATTGATAGTTAGAAGTGGAACAGGTAATTTACTGCAAAGTAAAGAAGTATTGTTTAAAGTGCTTTGCCTTTTCCCAGAACTTGTGAAGGTGAAATGGAATTTTATTTTCTTGAATGATGTTGTGAACCGATTGCTACTTTGGTTCGTTATTTTTTTGAGATAGTAGTTGATTTAAAGCACTTAACGTGCTGATACACGGGCAATATTCTGAGCAATTATTACTCGGCAACAATAATGGTTCAATCTGGATCAATTAAGTGGAGCAATCTGGAGCAGCAACAATAAGATGCGGTAATTGTTTCCGGAATGTTGTTTCTGATTGCTCCATATATTTCACATTTCTCAACGTCGCCAATATATGTATTGCCGAATATCCAATCGGTTTGGAAATTTTTAATCAATTTTCTTTCTCTCTCGTGTGTACGTATAACTACGTCTCGTTTTTGCGAGAGCAACCAGCCGGCGACGAATGCGTAGGGGGGGGGGGCGTATTGCCTAGTTTTATAAGTTGCTCCATATTGCATGGTATTGTGTGGCCGTATCTGTGGCAACAAGTTGCTACATGTTGCCAGTGCTCCATAAGTTGCTGGATGTAGTCGTAACGTCGAGTTGATGAGAATTGACCGGGATGGACCAATTTTAGTAAGAGTTAGGAGTATTTTAGCCGTATCGGGGGACTGTCTTATGTAATTTATAAAAAGTGCTGATTCTTTAAATACATTGCTTTTGTTGATGTGAAGATGTTATATCGCTCAAGAACTTTATTTTCAATAATTATGTGGTGAATCGATTGTTGCTTTGGTTCGTTTTTCTTAAGGGAGATGGTGGTTGACTTAAGGCACTAGGAACTGTTGAAGAGTGGCCGTTTTGGAGGACTGTCGTGTGTAATTCTGGCGTAAAAAAAAGTGCCGATTCTTTGAATAAAATTACTTTTGATTTTGATGACTTTTAAAGTAAAAGTTCAATTTACCCACTGGTAAATCTGTCATATTTTTGGTCATGCTAATGTTTCTTCTAAACCTGTCTTTCTACAAATAAAAGCTAATTTTATAACGTTTGGACAACTTTTACTTCAATCTAATCTTACTATACCTACTTAAATAGTTGTTGGTCTCCGAATCTTCAGTTATCTAAAAAGCTTTTATAACAAAACGCGGAAATGAAACAACTCTTACAGATTGTTTTGCTGTTATTTAACTTTTTACATTTTCAAACTTCTCAAGTAATTTCGGCGTATGCTTGCGGGAAAACAGAGGTATTCTATTCCCGTTCTATTTTCTTTTTATTTTTGTCAAGAAATTCTTCTATTTTAGTAGAACTAAAATTAAAATTTCTTGAACCAAAAACGACAGTAAAATCTTATTGCCTAGTCAAATAAAATGGATGATTTTAAATTATAACAGCTTAGTGTTGTACTTTCCTGTACGCAAGGTATCTGTATATTTTTAGCATGTTTTCTCTTTTCCTCTTATTGTCTTTAAAGTAATTCCGAATGATTAACGATCATGTTGTTAATGCAATTCTGGCAATTAAACTTTCATCGTCTGTCGTTCCGATGCTGTCATGATTTATCAGGACACTGGTACCTCTGTCATAGTTTGTGAGACCGGAAACATCGTGGTATTAATTTCTACTGTCGACAGTAACTCAGTGTAGACTGTTTTCTGACAGTTATTTGGGGTAAATTGCTGGGATTTAATTTATTGGTGCTGCACCTTGCGGTGTATTATCATATTATACTTCTGGTAAAGATCGGCCTCAAATTATAACCTATAGGTGAAGCAATTTTTTTACCCGTTTTCATGAAATTGACGCGGACGCTCAGTACGAGATTTGATAAAGCTCAAGAGTGCAGAAATCTATTATTTTTAATAAGGGTGATTTTTTTTTCGATTAAATTAATAGGCAGATACATGTATGAATACTCCATGAATTCCTCGTTCAGTTTTAAATACATGTTTTTTTTTTCCACCCGTCCTTCGATGCTTACTGCATGTTAAATTATTTCTCTATCAAAGCGAATATTCTTGTTTCTCCTGAATATTTTTATTGGAGAAACCTAAGGAGAGTGTTCGTAAAACGCACATTACTCAAATACGAAGAAGGTAAATTAGCATAACAGAATAATTTCCGTCGGCTACCGTTCCTTAAAAGAAAGTACCGGGTGTGGGCGTAAATTAGCTGTATTATGATATCATAGCATAAATAATGAGCCTATAATGTTCCCACTGCTGGGACACATGTCTCCTAACTGTGAGAGAGAGAGTGGGCTGTATGCCAGCACGCGGGCACAGTACAGATTAGTAGATGTTAGATGTCCTAGAATATTTCGTTCTAGGTCATGCTGGTTTTGTCACGATGTTTTCCTTTACCGTTTTGAGAGCTTGTAAAATAAACTACACAGAGTACAGCTCCTGCCTGGGTTCGAACTTACGACTTACAAGTCGTAAGTCGGGGCCGTTGCCATTGAGCTACCACTGCTCATCGTGGGATCAAAGTATCAAAATAGGAGACAAATAATAATGTCAAACACGATACACACACAAACAAATGGGACACGGAGCACGTGGAACACGTGGGAGTAAGTGCGCTATTTGTAAGGCGGCTTGCAAAACATCAGGTATCTTTTAACTCCATGATTGAGGCCAATTACATGGTACACTTGTGAGCAATGCCTGCACTGCACTGTCCTGCCATACCTATTATCACAGTAATTTGAAAACATTGTAAAACCCAATTATTTTTAAAAGAGTAACCGTGGAGTTTCTTGCCGGCTCTTCTCCATAGGAAGCGACAAATTGGAACCGTGCACCTAGCTTCTGACGTTTCATAAGTGCCCTTGCAGGTTTATGTGAAATAAAATATTTTGATTTTGATTTTGATTTTGAGCAATTATAATTATCAATAAATACGAGTACATTATACTTTGACGCAACGACGCGTCACAGTGACGCATTCATACGACGTGAAGACGTAAGAACTAAATGCGGTTACTTTTCTCTATAAATAATTGTTCTGTTAAAATTCTATTCGCGTAACCATGTAACCATTGTGATTGTCCCAAGGAGATAAATGATGACCAGCATTCGCTTAAAACGAATTGTTCTAATAGTAATTTCTCAATCCACTGGCGACTGAGACGAATTTCTTTGGACACGCCGTGACGACATTGTTTATAACTTTCAATTTGTTATTTTGCCGATTATTTCACGCAACTCATTGAAATGTCTAGTTACTGTTATAAGATTGGGCGTACAGTTATTTCAATTGTCGTAGGCAGATGGCGTAATGAGTTATAGTACGGAACGACCTGTGAAAAATAGCGAAGTTAAAATTTGTTAATCCTATTTCATCAAGTAGGTATACCTACTTCTTTTTGTGATTAATGCGCTATTTGGAGTTTCAAATCATGTGTTATTACACCAAACCGAAGTAGGTTTTATTTAATGAAATTAATTTGTGACATTTTATTAACTAAAACAGAAACATTTCAAGTCATAAAAATTTTCACCGAAAATTCACAAACGCTGACCGACCCACCTCAAATCACAATGATCGGAATTAAAAGTTATTATAATGGTTTTAATGGTAACCGGTGACGTTGCGGCGAACGTTGAAACGTTACTTAATTAACAATAGACCAATTAAAATGGTCAGAGTACGCGTATCGGGCGAAACGAATGCCATTTCGCGGACTCGCGTCACCGCCCGCGCTACGCTCCGCCAGACAATGCATTTCCCTGATTTTGCTGACTCTGTTTTCGCAAAATAGATGGGAACAGAAGGTTGGCTTCATACAACGAACAAAAACGCACGTACACATAGACACGCTTCACGTACAGTCCACCATACATAAGTAGTACCACTTGCACCTTAAAGATCAGAGGGGCAATTCTCGTAATTTTAAGAACGTTCACAGTCTGATCCCAGTCTCAATCTGTCAAAAATACCTCGAGTTTCCATAAATTTTTCACACGTTTTTGAAATTTTATTGTCGCCGAGATGACACTGCGACTATATTTTGAACGTTTTTAATTAAGAGAATTGGCCTTCAGCCTTACTGCTACGGCATAAAGGTGCTGTCAATGTCTAATTACCTCCACTGACGTGCGAATGACTGTACACTAGGTACAAGCGACTGGCGACAGGCATGTTTGACAGTTTGAGTTCTCCGAAGGTATCAACGTGTGCGTGCGCCTCTTTTCACTCGTTGCATGAATCCGACCTTCTGGTCCTATCTTTTTTGCTAACGCTGCTTTCGCTGATCCTTGCTTTTTATGCAGATGGGATTTAGTGTACTGTGACCTCAAGAGAGTAAAGTATGTTCAGTTGATGACGCAGCGTTCTTGCGGATGAAAAGTGGTGCAGTTTTTGTGGCATGTTTTGTAAAAAGGGGTTGTGTATTCATCTGGTGAAATGCAGCAAGGATTCAAAGATGGAGATGAAAGTGCGAAAACGGCTTTGTCGCATTATTAAAATACAAAAAAAGTTATGACTGCAACTCTCTCTGTATATTCAATGAAGAGACCTTAGCTACTTTTCAATTAACTTTGTCGTTGTAGATTAGTAAGATAAAAAAGTCGCTTTCACCCAAGTATAATTTATAAGAACAAAATCCAAGAAAAACAGCCTCAGAATCTAAAATAACATCTGCTTAAAGATTTTCATTTATAACGACATAAACTCAGTAGGTAGAAACCTAACACAATTTAACAATTTCCACTTAGGGATATTTGGACATTTGCAAATAGATCTGATAATCCCGCCTCCGATATCGGGCGACACTTGTTTTAAAGTTTAATTAAATGTAATAATGTTTGGGCGATGATAAATGTTTCCAACGATATCGGGAACTGTTTCAATTGGACGTTAAAATTATATCTGGCTTATTGGATCATTGGGGCTGTACTTTGTAGATGTATGGAGAGATATGGTTTGTTCCTTGTTCTAATAGGTTCCTTGTCTGGTATGCTTAAGTTTTGTTTGAGAAGTTTCGCAGGTATAGGTGCTAATTAGTTTCATTATTTTATTTGGGAATGACGTAGGCAGTCATCATTTAACATAGGCCTCCCCCAAAAGGGGGGTTTTGCCATAATCTCCACGTTTGGCAGGCGGGTTGGCGATCGCAGTATGGTTGTAAAAATGCATAGAGAACGCTGCTGCCCGTTCTCTAGTAAGTCCCTTAGTCGCCTTCTACGGCACTCACGGGAAGAAATGGGAGGCAGTTGCTCCATATAAAATATTGTTACTCTACTACACCCAGTTAGACAAGAAGCTGACCCCAAAATAGTTGGGAAAAGGCTACTGAAAAGGTACTTTATTCCCAAATCATCATCTACGTAAGGTGGTGATGATGATTTTTGGTTGAAATACTACAAAAATATTCAATTAAAATGCAATGAAACTATGTAACACTTAAGTAATATGAGTGAGTTCGCTAGATGGCAAACTCACTCATGTTAAGTCTATGCTACAGATTTAAAAACATTATAAGAATTAATTGAGTGTTTGTTCCTGCAAATAAAACGTGTTTAAGTAATATGAGTGA
The DNA here is from genome assembly GCA_949091785.1 of Polymixis lichenea. Lineage (NCBI taxonomy): Eukaryota > Metazoa > Arthropoda > Insecta > Lepidoptera > Noctuidae > Polymixis > Polymixis lichenea. The sequence continues at coordinate 9,045,686 of OX420938.1, read as the reverse complement.
GTTCGCTAGATGGCAAACTCACTCATGTTAAGTCTATGCTACAGATTTAAAAACATTATATGAATTAATTTAGTGTTTGTTCCTGCAAATAAAACGTGTTTTCTCGATCCGAGTGTTTGCTTATTCCTTACTTTGCTTTTACTTACTTAACTACAGATGATTTCGTCAACATTACTAATACGTAAACTACAGGATGATTTTAATATGGTGTGGTTTTTTATAGTAAGATTGTGAAAGAGTTCAGTGTCACAGTTGGTAAGGAACTAGCGATGGGCGTTGAATCAATGAACTAGTTGAATCAACCGTTGATCGCCTGTCAACGTATAAATGTTAACTGTTTATGAATCAACTAGTTGAATTTGTCAACGACGTTTATGAATATAACTCGTTTAATAATGAACTAAACTAAATTTGCAAACGTACCTAACGAAATGAGCAAAAAACTTACGTTGAAAATACCGTGAAAGATTCTGAGCGACGGTCATGTCGTAGAATTTGAACTCTAAGTAACGTACACAAGAGTTGATTTTTGAAATAATTATTTAAAAAAAAGTATACCAATATAAGAATCATTGAACGTCGCAGCGTTGAATAAAAACCGTTCAATGAATGAACGGTTTACGTTGCAAGTCGACAGTAGTTGCATGTTAACTCGTTGACGAATTTAACTAGTTGACGAACGTAAATAAACGTTGATATTACGTTAGCGGAAAAACCGTCAACGACCCATCACTATAAGGAACCCATTCGTGCGTAGATCACGGATTTCCTTCACGATTTCTTGATGATCTCTGTCTTAATTTTTGACTGAGTATCTCATGCGTGACTAAACTGATAATTACGAGTACGTATATCAATTAAATGTTTATTTAATATTTTATATATGGATGGAAACATACTCGTATGCATAGTGTTCTAGTTTTAAGTGCCACTAGATTAAATGAAGTTAAAAAAAATAAAAGAAAGTACTGAGTTAGTAGTTTTTCCTCTGGAGTTATACGTAATACCTACTTGTTATTTCAGACCATTTTTATTGAATTTTAACCTAATTTGGATTTTTAATTTGCAAGACTAAAATGACAGATTGTGTCTTTAAGCTAATGTTAACCACCTTAGCATAAACATTGTGGAATGCAATAAAGTATTAAGTACCTATTGAGTATTGACAGCTGCGATCGATCTTTTTTGTCAACGTGACAGCTAAGCAACTAGCTGTCAATTTGGTCTAGCAAATTAAAATCAGAGTATATGCGAGAAAATTTAGTTTATGAAATATTGAACGTTTCCGCATCTTCATCGATTTTATCGTTCAAACACAATAGCTAGGTAAAGATTGATTGATTGTAAAACAATGCAGCAAAGTTAATACTTGACTATCATTTATTTAGCAGACATCATTACAGTACGTCATGCTAACAATTTCCTGCATACATTTTCGATCTATTGTTAAGGTAGACTAACAAGAAAATTATTTGACGTCCATAAACACAAACTTACGAAGCCTTAATCTTTTTCTATCTATCTTCTATCTACATACCTATAAAAACATAAATATACATTTAAAACACAAAAATTCTTTCAAAGTCTATAACGGACATACCGTTATAGACTTTGAAACCATCCAACCGATGTACCCCAAACCGATTTAATTAGAAAGTCATTAATGCGAAGATGGTTTTAGACCACAAAAAATACAGACAAAACAAAAAAAAAATAACAAATAAACAAAACGTATTTCTTTTTTGAGCGTAGTATAGCACAGGCCGGTTTCCGCTTGTTAATAATTACATAATAGTAAAACATTTATTTTCAAATATCATGAACTCAAGTTAGTAAAAATTTACAAAAACTATGTTAGTAATATTTACAAAACACTATGATTAAACAACTAAGTTCATAAGAAGTTTAAGACAGCAGACTTATTAAGTCAGCTACATGTGTCTGGTATATGTAGCTGACTTAAAAAGTGAACGATAGGACAATCCAATTTGGTAGCAATGCCAACCAGGAGAGTGTTGGAGCTGGCACGCACTCTGCACAACAGGGATGCTGCACGCTCGAGTCAGATCGATGCACTACAAAAGCATGACAGCCCCAATAGCATCCTGAACGCATTGTTGAACTGAATGCGAAGAGTATTAACAGCTTTTTGAGTCAAGCTAATCCAAAGACTACAAAAGAGAGAAAAACCTGACAATATGCCGTAAAAAACAACAGTCTTACCAAGGGATATTGTATTACCCAATTACTGGGTTGTGGAAGTCAGATAGACAATCGCTCCATGTAAAATACTGGTATTCAGCTGCATCCGGTTAGACTGGAAGCCAACCCCAACATAGGTGTGAAAAGGCTCCGCGGATGTAGATTCCTTAAAAAACATATTTAACATCATGAAAAATGAAATGTATTGAGTAAAAGTCCTCACATGCAAAAACTGACAATTGAAAACAAGTTAAATATTCATTATTAAAGTTGTTTTCAATCATGACATTCTGGTCTCACTTCAGACTTACCCGTCTCAATTTTCTCACCCAAACATGTAACCACATGCTAAGATATTATTTATTAAAATACTACTAAGTGTATAACTTATCAACGCCCCTTTGAACGAAGCCTTATATCGCCTAAGTGACTGTACCGAGCTACACTGTAATAAATGCACTTATTTAAGATCACAGTCTAGAAGGAAATTGCATTTACTTATCGTATGCACCTTTGACTCATTCGCACCTCTCGTGTTACCCTGGTACTAATGACTCAATTATACGTACTGGTTATTCTGAAAAGATCTTACATACTCCTGCTTTCAGCAACACAATTTCAACCTTAACTCTGAAGTTTATAGTAGAAATTGCCTCGTAGTAAAGTTTAGTCGTAATGCACATCGCATGAAGACCCATAATGCTAAATCAAGTTTTTTTGCGACTGCAATTACAAGTTATCAACGTTCTATTAATTGTTGAATTGAAACAGTGTTTGTAAATTAATGAAAGCAAATTGTATGTGCCTGTAAAGTTTCATTTTACAAGTTTTTCTTGAAAACATTATGAACTTTTCTATGTAAAGCAATTTAGTTATACCGGGTTCACATTAACAAACCTAACAATTTTTTGAACGCGTTAGAAATCAGGTATGAAATAGTTAGTAGTTGATACCTGATTTCTAACGCGTTCGAACGCGTTAGATCCAATAAAAAACTATCAAACTTTACAGATCTGATGAATTATGGAAATGCTAACACGTACTGACGTCAACAGGAAAAGTATGGCATAAATAAAGTTTAAGATTCGCATCATTTAGTAGAACAAATACGTTTTACATAACAAAGAACGAAGGTGACGCCGAACGATAATAAACTTAACTATACTTATTTCCTTACTGCGAGTATGTGCATATAAAGTAAGTAAGTAAACTGAAAACGAGTAAAGGACATGTCGCAAAAAGCGTTTTTGTTCCCATCTGGTGGACACGTGCGTAGATGTAACGCAGCATCTGTTCCGGAATCCAGGGAGAAGCAAAGCGTTCTATCATTGATAGATATAGTTATCGTAATCCATAGGCCTCTCCAATTGCACGCCATTCAGCTCCATTATCGGTAACTCTCATGTAGTTGCTACCAGCCACCCTGCGAAGATCGTCGGTCCACCTAGTCGAAGTGCGTCCTAGCTTACGTTTGCCGATTTGCGGTCTCCACTCAAGAACATGTCTACCCCAACAATCATCGGTTCTACGACTAATATGACCGGCCCATTAACACTTTAGCTTGCGTATTCTATGAGCTATGTTGAGAGTTAGAGCTATACAGGGTGTAAAAAGAGCCACCCCGAAGCCTTAATGTGGGCATTCTGTATATCACCATCAGTAACTTTGTGCAAAAAACAAATTCAGGCGAACGACTTTTATTTCTGGTGTGATAACGTAATTCTGACGGCAGGGTTGGCGCAGCGGTTAAGCGATTGACTGCGCTGCGTGTCGCGGGTTCGATTCCCGCACGGTAAAAATAGTTGTTCCGGGTCTGGCTGTTTGTGTATGTGAGTTTTAATGTTTGTAAACGCACAATACAGGAGTAATCGCGGTTTAAACATTGTGCTAATGGGTGCATACGACGGTACAGGGAGAGGAAAGTGGGAGTATTTAAAGTTTAGTTATCAAAACGTCAAAAAAAGTTGGATCTAAGGACCAATTTCACCAATGCAGACATATATTGCGTTCAAGAGCTGTCAGTGTCAATATTATATAATATTAGTGCATATACCGTGACATATTAGTCGTCTTACAAAGATGGTCCACTCAATGTATCCGTCATAACATACCTCTAGGCGCATTAAAAAATTGTTACCATTAATTAAGATAATTGATACAAAGAAAAATAATGAATGCTTTAGAATTATGAAACACCCTCCCTGTTAATAATGTTTACGTAATAATCGGTAGACGATATCTACCTACCTACCATTACATTCCATCATTAATTCCATCTCCATAACAGGGTGCTTCAAACTACGTCATGCGTCTTAGTGATATTTTCATGTTTTTGATTATGCAAATGTTCAAAAAATTTTTTTATTAAATAAATGGTAGTAGATAGCAGTCATTGTGTACATGAAGTGGGCTGCCGTTGTAAGACGACTAAAATGTCACGGTGTATAATGATGACTCTGACAGCTCTTGAACGTGGTTTAGGTGTGCTGATCGCAGTGAATTTCGCCTTAAGACCTTTAATACCACCGTAACCAGAATTTTCTCAGGTATGGTCCAGTACACAAAAATTATCATAATAATGGGAAGAACAAATGACTCTTGTTTAAGGGTATTTTTACACCCGTTATGTACATAAGAGTATACCATTGTTCCTGTGGGTTGCTGGAAACGACGTGTCATCGTGTGTTGAACTAGATTCAGGAACAGTGGCGTAAGATGTTGATGGTGTGATCCCAATTACCAGAATGAAAGTCGTGACCAAGATTATTTCCAGATTTTTATATACAGTGACATATGTAGATGTATTTTATATATGCACATCAATAATTACTTTGCAATGCATTATATTATTGTAAATGTGAAGATTAAGTAGATATTTTTTTCCTTTAGTAAGTTTAATAATGGTGTGGCAGTTTGAGTAATTTATGCGGCTTATCCAAATGCCCTTTCTTTGGTATTGTTCGTCGAAACGTTGAGCTTTTTAAGTTCTGAGTTGAGCTGCATGATAACTGACAAATGTGTGCACTGACTGGACTGGACAGGCCCACTCAATCTGTGTGGTTCTTTCCTCATCAATCTACATAGATTGGTGTCTGAAAAGGTGGCCAAAGATTATGTCTGGACTTTAAAAGAGACTGTGGCCTCTGAGTTTGTTTCGAACTTTCTTTTCAGAGTACCTAATAGGAAATGCCGACCTAATCTAGTTTTTTAAATATTATTGACGTCTTTGTACAAACCTACACATAAATAAAGTCATTTATCATTTGTAATGGGCCAACGACCTGAAAAAATCAGAAGTCAATTACCACCAAATAAAACGGCCCGACAAATTTTGGTACTGTCTGACTACAAAATCTCCACTTGCTCTCTGACTTTCCATAGAACATAAATACATCCTTTTATTTGCTAGAAACACTTTACCATCTTTGTAACTTCACTATAGTCGGGTAAAAACCGATATCAGTATCACAATGGCAAAATATCACATCGCCAAGAATCGATCTAATAAACTCTATAGGTTTCATACTTAATATCAGCCGCGCCATGCAAGTTTGTAATTGAAAAACTTCACGTCGTTTTTATCGGGAAGCCTTTTTATTTGCTTTTCAATTTGTTTCACCCAACTACATGTACCGCTTATGGAATAGTTTCTTAGTGAGAACTAAAGAATAAACTTGGCTAGTGTTGCAACTTTGTTCGGTTCTAACTAAACACAACTAAAAGTATTGCTGTCTTTCTCTGGTAGATAGACCAAGAAAGAGATGGGAAAACATTCGATTTTTTAAACAGATGACTTTTCAGAATATGGCGTCTAAAATAGATGAAGTTTAATATGAAATACCTAGTTCGATTGTAGTAATTTTTTCAACGCTCTGGTCTTGCTTTTGAGCACCTAAAAGAGAGCAGTAACTGCTGTTATTGACGCGAAAGTTAGTGGAAGCTCGTGCAACTAAAGTTTGTGGGATACTTAGTAAAAAACATACATACATACACACAAACTCACGCCTTCATCCCATTAGCAGAGCTTACAGAACGCCACTTGGTTCGATCCTTTCAAACTACATATTTTTGCCTCGGTTACGTTCGTACATCTGGTCATACACGGATAGCGGCTAAAAGAAAAAAAACACTGAACGAAAAAGTGATAATACAAAATCAAAAGTCATTTATTCAAACTAGGCTGAGAGTCCACATTTTGAACGTCAAAATTACAAAAGACAGTCCCCCAAAAATGCCTGCCCTGCACCACTTGCTAGTGCTATAGCTGGGAACAAACAGAGAAAAATGGAATACATCCGGTAGCATTGGCAAGTAGATTTAGATTTAGTTAGTGCTAGAGTTAATAATGCTAACACTACATTCTGTATAGTCCAATACAAGTTTATAACGTACAGATAGAATTTATGTGTGTGTGAGGGACAACAAGGGTGCGGGCTCATGCCGATATTGACGCGGCTAGGGCACTCGCGAAAATTAAATCTCTATTAAAATTTCAGAAAAGGGACTAAACTTTTATCAGTTATGAACTTTCGTGACATTTTACGAAGAATTATTATCGCCTTATCTTCCGCCCAGTTTTCCGAGGAGGGAATTCAACTTCGCCTGTATTTTCTTTCGGTGCAGTTTCTTTCAATTAGTTTGAGCTTGGTCCCCCGCTCTGTGCAAAATAGTCGACTTATAAAATTGACATTTCAACGCTCGATAGCGCTTAACTCCGCTGCAGACAGCTTTTCACAATTTTGATTCGTTAAAAAAGAGATTTTGCATAAACGAAGGAGTTAAAGAGTTATAAAAATCATTAAAACGGGTTCTAAAACAGTGAAAAATAACCGTTAAAAAACTTAAAGTGAAACCGCGCGTAAATTACTCGGCATTGTGTTTCAGTTTCGCGTCCCGCGTCCCACAAACGCAGCCAACAGCAAAAGTTAATTAAATAAAAATACCAACGGACTCCGCTCCCGCTGAGGTGTCAAACACCAATCAGCAAATAAAGGACCGCCAATAAGTTAGCGAGGCTATTCACAGAATCGAAAAGGTTCTGATTCATTGTCACGTCTCGTTTTGATTGGACGTGCTTTGATACCGATAGCCGGGATTGCGATCGTTCAAAATTTTAATATTTTTTTACTTCCCTCATATTCGATTCTATCCGTTGCGGTTTCGCGATATTTATAATGTTTTGTTTTGTTTTGCTAAATCCCGGCTCCAGTTCGATTGTAACTGTTGCCGTCCATTTATCAAATCTCTATCGATGTTTTGGATTTATCTAATACCTTTAAACGAGCAATGCTTGTATAAGAATTGATATTTGTATAATTCTTGATTATATAATATAATCTGAATCTCGGGAAGGGCTCTAACGATTTTCATGAAATTTAGTATGCAGGGGGTTTCGGGGGCGATAAATCGATCTAGCCAGGTTAAATTTTTAGAAAACGTCAAACAAAAGAAACCGGGCAAAGCTCGGTCATCCAGATTTTGAAACATGGTATGTGTAGGTATGTATGAGGGTCTTGTGGCTAAGTAATAACGCCGCACGGGTCGATCGATCAGGATAAGCTACGCTTGCCGCGTTTGGTCCGTGGATGGGTGACCATATTTACATACCAAGACCACTCCGTGCCTCGGAAATCACGTTAAGCCGTTGGTTCCGGCTGTTATTCGTGATCTTTGACAGTCGGTACGGGTCGTGACAAGCTCGAAAGTCTGACAACCAGTCTTACCAACGGGGTATCGTGTTACCCAGTAACTGGGTTATGGAGGTCAGATAGGCAGGCGCTCCATGTAAAATACTGGTATTCAACTGCATCCGGTTAGACAGGAAGCCGACCCCAACATAGTTGGGAAATGACTAGGCAGATGATGGTATGTTTAGGTATGTCATGGCGAACTGAATTGGCATAATGCGTTGATATGTGCTTTGATGGATATTCCTATCTTAGCCAGTATTGTTTTGATGTTGACTTGAACGGATATTGCCGACACGATAACGTTATAATCCATCCATCGATATTATGCTTGATTTTGTATAGGGATGTTATCTCTGTTAATTTCCGTATTACTGTTTAATGATATCGGATGGCCAAGCGATGTAGGTCAACTGTAAGATGTGCATTGTGTAGTGAGGTTATTTGCATTAAAATGGGTGTAGTCTGTGGTTGTAGTATGCAGTTATTCGCAATTATCGCTCTCAACACATCAATATTCCACAATGACATGAAGTAGGTACCTAGGTCCATTTTCAACTCCCGGACCTACATATTATAAAACAAAATCCCCCGCCACTTCTGTTTGTCTGTTCGCGATAAACCCAAAAACTACTAGACGGATTTTCATCAATAGACAGAGTGATTCATGAGGAAGGTTTAGGTGTTTACCTAAATTGGTTAACGCGGGCAAAGCTGCTGGCAAAAGCTATTATTATTACAGTCGTAAAAATATAATATTATACTCAAACTGTGAAAGTTTGCATGTTTATATGTTTGTTACTCAATAACGAAAAACGGCTTAACGGATTTGGATGAAATTTGACACATAGATGGTTTATAATTTGGATTCATACATTGGATACCTTTAATACCGGTAGCACGTTCCTTTGAGATGTTTTATGACAAAAACGCGGGTGAAGCCGCTGGCCAAAAGTTGTCCAAAATAATAACCACATGTATGGTTTCAAAAACATTAGTCATTAGTGTAGAATTACAATTTCTATCACATGTGCGTTTAATTATAATACAAAAAACATTTGCTATGAACTTTGTTTTTCAGTCACTAGTAGATCACACTTGGAAGAAGAGCTTCTAAATTAATTAATCACTGAGACTATTTTTACATAGAGCTGACAAGAAAGGTCAGTCGCCGCTTGATTCCGTACGTCACAGTAACTCATAGCCCATTTGTCATTCGATACTTTACGATTATATTTGTTCTAATTACGCTTTAATGGTGGTTCCGGCCGATTTTTAATTGATTCGATTCGAAAGTCAAAAAGTTTTAATCAAGGTGCAAGGCAGCTGATCATTCTGAAGTAAGTAAAGTCACCAAAAGAGATAAGTAACCAGGTTCGTCGGTTAAAGATGAAGTTTAGTACGAAACCATTGGAAGTTTTTGAAAAAAATAAAGTTAAATTAATAGAGAACAAACATACAGTTCATTAAAAAAAATATGTTTCATTCGAAAACGCCCATCGGTTTTCTAATAAACATCAACTATTTCCGACGACCCTGGTAACTTATCTCTTTTGGTGACTGTACATTCCTAAGGTAAAGGTGTTCAAAAAGAGAAATGGTGTAACTTTAGTAACGGATCCACGGTATTTTCTTATGCAGGTTACTATGAAATGCAAGATACCTCCACCTATTTTATTTCTCGTTACACACGACTTATTTGTTGCGTTTTCTCTCTATAAGAGTATTACCGTGTGCCCTAAGTACATGCTTCGGAGTATAATTGAGTTGAAATTTAATTTGATAAATAAACTGTATGTTTTCTACTAACAAAATGTTGGTTACTTATTTCTTTTGGCGACGGTACCATCGGTTATTTATAACTATACGGACACTTGACTTGAAGTTCGGGTTGACCACTACTTAAGCTTGCGGTTGACATAAGTATAGGTACTTAGCTTGCTAAGTTATCACTTCTCTTATCATCACAAGGGTAGGCTTGTCGAAAATAGTTGGAGTTTAATTAAATTTAAATTTAATTTGATAAATGGACTGTTTGTTTTCTATTAAATTAAAATCGAAAACATTCATCGCTTTCTTACTAAACTTAAACTATATCCGACGACCCAAGTTACTCATCTCTTTTGGTGATAGTACCTACGGTTACTCAAAACAAACGGACACTTGACTTACGGCCGATTTCTATAATTTACGGACTGTCGTAGGTTAAAATTGAGACTCTTGTATCTTTACCAATACTGAAGCAAATACCTAATACCTTTGCATAGTAGACCCCACTATTATAAAGTAGCTAAAATGAACTAACGAAACTATTTATTTGCCAAGTTTGGAAATAAAAAATGCTACCATTGGAAGGCAAAACGATCCGTTTTTGTTTATAGGAACCGAGCATTAAAATTTGGTTTGACCACTACTTATCACCTACGGTTGACATAAGTATACTTAGCAGGTCATAGATCAGTAAATTAGGTATAAGTTTGTAGTGTTCACATCACTTACAGCAAGCGTTACCTACTCATTCCCTAATCCTTATATTATGGTAATTTTAGGCAATTAGTGTAATTATGACAGCTACACTATTCGGTACATTAAAAAGCTCAGATTGTAACCTACTGCCTCATAGGTAGTTAACTTTTGAGCAGTGGTAGCTTAGTGGTGACGGCTTCGACTTACCTACGAGTAGTAGGTTTATTCTTTTATATATACTATATTGTAGTACACCAGAAAATACTAGACAAAAATAAAACATTTGACACTAAAACCGTACAATGGGCGGCCTTATCGCCTTCTACGATCTCTTCCAGGTAACCTTGGAATGGACAGTGATTGCGTGGTCATAACAAATCGGGTTGTCATTGGTACAAAATATAGATACAGTATACTATTATAGATACATAGATTTCAGCCGAAAGACGTCCACTGCTGGACATAGGCCTCCCCCAAAAGAGGGGGTTTTGCTATAATCGCCACGCTTGGCAAGCGGGTTGGCGATCGCAGTATGGTGGTAAAATGCATAGAAAACGCTGCTGCCCATTCTCTAGTAAGTCACTTAGTCGCTTTCTACGACACCCATTGGAAGAAATGGGATGGTGCTGTTCTTTTACGTCCGGCACCACACGGAACCACAGGTATACTCATCGGATACATAGATGTATTCATACATATTCTGTATAATAGATACTTATATAGATACATACTACTATATAAGCAAAGAATATAAATGACAACTACAGATAATAACAGCTACAACAAAATCACAACAACAAGTAATGCTCCTTAACGAGTCTCTTGAACATAGGTACATACCCAGACAGGCGCTATAGTTTGTATAAATTATTTCATAACCACTGCGCTCAAAATGAAGGAGAACATCGTGAGGAAACCGGCATGTACTACAACCAACAATTCGAAGGCTCGTGACATCTACCAACCCGCACTGGGTACTCCATCTCATCGAGAGTAGGCCTATTTCCCAGAAGAGCGATTTTTTTCTTTTTTTTTTCTTAAAAAGCGCTGCTCCACACTAGGAATTACTCCTGTATTGTGGGTGCGTTTGCAAACATTTAAACTCACATACATAAGCCAGACCCGATCATTATAAGCAGATTATGTAACCTACTTCAGCCTGTTTGTCAGTGCCAAAACTCTGTTTTCAAAGTAAGAGCTCTATGGCTGATCTAAATCCCTGTGGAACGTTCGAATTTCAAAATCGAACATAAAAATGAAATGCATTTTTTCACTCACGCAATAAACGTAAACGGTTTACGTCTCGATTTAAGTCATAAACCTATGACGTCATCCTTCTGCTGCCGTCCGCCAACGTAACAGTGACGTTTCATTCATTATGCGGTGAATGCGATCTGCTTGGTTTAAACCGTCTCTAATTATTTCCGTGCCTCCCATCGAAACGCGGTCGCTTTCGACGTTTCGTATCGATCATGTTGATTTTTTTAAAATCCACGGAATATTCCAGGTTTAATTAATGTGCGGATGTGGGTAGGTAGGTAGTGGTTTATTTTTGAGAGTTCCATTCGTTTCGCACGACGGTAGATCGTCATCCTGAAAAGCTGTTCAACGAAACTGAAAAGTCAAATATTAAATATCTACATTTGTTGATAAATTCTAATACAGCTAAACTGGTCACACGCTGGAAACAGTGCCAAGTCTTCCAGGACTACATATTTCCTAATCAAATAAACATTAAACTAAATAGTAGGTATGTAGGTACGGAATTCATTGTAAAAAGTATTCGACTTTTTCTGTTCATACATTAGAGTTGCAAATGACAAACAAACGTTGTTAGACGACGCGAATGGTTCTATTCATACTCCAAGATATACATAAATAAGTCCAGAACAGGTGCGTCGCTTCTAAAAGCATGCAACTACAATGATAGCCATCGCCACGTCAGCTAAGAGTTAGCGACGATATTTTAACATATTTTAGACTCATATGACACGATAAAAATCTTGGGAGAGTAAAAATTTTACGACATGTGAAATCGGGACTTCAGTGCAGAAGATAGCGGAATAATTTTATACTTACGATACGCTTTCGTGTGTAAAATGAAAGATTTTTTTATCGGTAAGTACGAAGGATAACGTTTTCAGTCAATATGCGAATGATGACGACGATGGAGCGACGGGGAACGTAAGAATTGATAAAAATATTGGGACACTGAAGTCGGGTTTATTGTGCGACATTGGCATCGTGGCGAGTGAAAATTTATCGACAAGATGCAGTGCAGCGTTTTGTGAATTGGCTCGCAGTCGGCGGAGTCGGCTCTATTTGTCAACTATGTATAATTTCGCTTCAACCAAGCATCGCGAATGTTCGTTTTGTTTCGTGCCGTAATAAAAGAACGAGCATCGCTTATTGCCATCGGCGTAGCACAAGTATCTGATGCAACACGGCGCAAATTCGAAGCCGTACAGTTATTTGTCAACGTCTGAGGTTATTTCTATTGCTCACTGTACGGAATCAGAGCGTGCCGACTTAGACAGATACGTCGTGTACTGACAACTGTGTTATTTTGTATATTTATGATTTACTGGTTTGTTAGTGACATGGGATGGATGATTTAGTGGGCGTTTTCCTCGTAACCACAATGGCAATTGGAAATAGAAAGTGAGGAGTGTGTGTGAAGGTGATTTGGCTAGTTAGTTATAGGACATCCTGTTAGACAGGGCTCGAGATTTCTCCAGTTACATAGATTAGCATGAGAAGGTTTACACTAAATACAATGTACACTTAGTTGATAAGAAAAAAAAAGAATACCTTATGCAAAAACTAAGCAATTTAACATCATCATAATCATCATCATTTCAGCCGTAAGACGTCCACTGCTGGACATAGGCCTCCGCCAAAAGGGGGGTTTTGCCATAATCGCCACGCTTGGCAGACGGGTTGGCGATCGCAGTATGGTGATAAAATGTATCGAGAACGCTGCTGTCCATTCTCTAGTAAGTCCCTTAGTCGCCTTCTACGACACCCACGGGAAGAAATGGGATGGTGCTATTCTTTTACATCCGACACCACACGGACTTTTAACAGAATTAAAAAAAAAAAAAAAAAACTGTTAGTTATTATGAGGGATTTCATTCCGAGTTTATTTCTACTTGTGTAGTATAATATGGAAGGAGTCTCATCTGGGTAATTAATTGCTTGTTTACTATTATTGTTAGTGGCAAGAACATGGAATAGGAGGAAGTGCGTAGAGAGCATTGCTGTTGGCAGATATGAGATATAGCGATGTCAGTTGGTTATCACAAGAGTTAAATCAGTTTAGGTATGGAATGAAACGTAGATAATCGTGTGTAATCTTCTGAGGACACAGAATATGTTGATGGCCATTTGTAACGCGATAAGAGGCCGGTTTATGCTCATTTTTATACAAGATAAAATTTTAACCATGCGCAATCTGTGACCATGAATTCAGCATATGGTGCTAGAGTAGAAATTTGTCGCCGGCTATAAAAAAGGTGTTCTTTACATTTTGACCGCGTAGTTTTTCGAAAATCGACGGTAAACTTCTGCGCTGGTGGGTCTTAGATCATTTGCTGAATTCAAGGCTTTTTAAATTTGTTGCTTGCGCACTGGCAAAAAAAAATCTTGCATCCGAGATAATATCTAATAGAAATCTTAGTTTTTCAGAAAAAAAAAACATATTCCTTACATATACCCTTGTAGGGTATGATTCTGGGAATGACAGTAGTTGTACTAGTTAGAAAATAGAAAGAAAGAAAATACATTTATTTAGCACGGACTAAAAAGGCACATAATATATAGTACAGCAAAAGAATAAATCTTTGGAAGTAGGTACTACTAAACATAAAATAAGAACACAAGTGATTGGTCTTCAGTTAAGGCTTCTTCAAACAGCCGCGACGCGACAGCGCGACGCGACACTTGTAGAACAATTTCCATTAAGTTTTCATAGAAATTGTTCTACGAGTGCCGCGACGCGACCGTCGCGTCGCGGTAGTCTGCACGAGCACACACACACTAACACTAATTCCAAGAAAAACAGACCCACCAAAAATATTTTCATGTAAAATTTAGCCAAGACGAGACCATATGACTAGCACTGTCAAAAAGTTATCAGAGGCCGTAGTGTGAGTTTCATTTAACCATCTCGATCAAACGCAGTGAGCACGTTCGGCGCTCCGATTGGCCCTGGATCGGTGAAGGACCAATCGGAGCGCCAAACACGCTCACTGCGTTTGATCGAGATGGTTAAATGAAACTTACACTACGGCCTCTGATCTCATGTAGAACCAAGCTTCTAACTCTACACGCCCTAACACTACAAGGCCTAACTTCACAAACTCTACACCTTAGTCAATATGTGGCTAATTTTTTTTTTTCGGGGAAATTCTCATGGGTATTCTCCGTCTGGGATGAACGAAGGGTTATGTCGGACTCCTACCGACCAAAACCCCATTGTTCCTTGCGGCATGTGTGAGGAGGAGATACTTGTACATTCGCCGCACCCTCGAGGTACTCTAACCTAGCTCTGGAGCCAGGGTCTCACATTTTTCTGTAAGCTATTTTTATGGCAATAAAGAAATTAATAATTATTATCTTCATGAATATACTTATCTGCCACCAGGCTCTGATATGGTGTTCCGGTTTAAAGGATATGAGTGCCGGTGAAATTGAGCATTATCTAGTTTCTTTCCGGTGACGTATAGTTGCGCATGTAGGGTATACTCGTACATCGTAGGTGGGGGTGAACTTTGATATTGTAATCGGAGGTGGCCAATTTACGAGTTGTAGTTCGTAGGTTCAAATACAACAGTCGTTTTTTTTGTTAGCCTTATCTGAGTCTCACTGCTGGGCAACGACTTTTTTCGTTCCAAACGACCCTGTCTTCTGCATTCTCTGGTCTTGTTAGCCTTCCAAACCTTATCAGATCGTCACACCGCCTTCGCCGAGGCCTACCTCAATGGCAATGTTCTCTTGAGCCGTGCAGTGAGTGACGATCTGACAGTCGCTTTACTTTGTGTAAATTATTTCATCACCTCTACACGAAACGATGAAGGAAAACATCGTGAGGAAACTGGCATGTTCTAGAATTAAAAAAAAAATATCCCAGACATATGACATCTCCCAACCCACACTAGGCCCGCGTAGTGGATTACGGCCCCCTCACTCCCACAGAGAGGAGGCCTGAGTCCCAATATTATTGAGCTACACGGTGACTGATACGTACATGCCGTCTGTTGAGACAGGTCAGCTCAAAGCTGCAATGGTTCTTTCTTCAAAAGGCCCTTCCAGACATAGCCCTGCATTGTTAGACTCACATAAAATTCAAATAATATAATGTTTTGACTTTAAAAGAGACCATGACCTCTGAGTTTGTTTCGGCTTTTCTTCTCAGGGAACAATCAGCTAGGAAATGCCGGCGCCATCTAGTTTTTAAAATATTGACGTGTAAAAGTGTCTTATAAGATCTACTTACATGAATAAACATTTCATTTAATTTCATGTAGGTTGAGTATGATGAACAGCATATGAGTACATCAGTCTTGAATGAAAAAAAAAATTATGATGGTTTTTCTTCCGTGCACGTGCCATTCCAATTCAATGTAGGTACCTTTTTATCGTTTCAATCAATTTCCAAGTTCTCTTTCCTCATTATACTTCAATACAAAAACATAATCATATGTTTAATATACAACGGATATTATCTATCAAGGAGACACGTGCCTAACAGAAATTGACGTGAAACGCGTGTATTCTCGTCCGTATTCGTTTCCGGATTTAATTACCAATACACTGTCTCTACCCACCTAAATTTCTATCTAGGTTATTATTCCAAGAATTCTTTGAACATTTCCTTAAATCGAGATTCTTTAATGGAAAATAATTATGTGAAAGTTTTAGGTGTATAAATATAGGTAATTAAGCCTACATACATTTGGCGAACTTACTTGAATGGCCAAAACGACGATGAATGATGTGACGGCATGGTTGCCGCAGTGGTTAAGCGATTGGCTGCTGCGCTGCGTGTCGCGGGTTCGATTCCCGCACGGAACATATATTTGTATGACCTACAAGTAGTTGTCCTGGGTTTGGGTGTTTGTGTATGTGAGTTTAAATGTTTGTAAACGCACCCACAATAGAAATTCCTAGCGTGGGACAACGTTTTTTTTTTTAAATGTTCCAAATTAGTTGTTAGTTTTTTCCTGTAGTCAATTTTTAGTAGGTTTACCTTATAAGTGACTTTTATTTTAAAAACTAGTTTTTGCCAGTGACTTCGCCCGCGTGCTGGTCGATAATTATCCCACGGGAAAGTAGTACCGGGATAAAAATCCTATGACTTAATCCAGGTTAAAAACTATCTGCGTGCCAAATTTCACATTTATGATAATAGTAGGATAATTATGATTGTATGATTATGTAATTATATTGTGTGTATCTTGAATCGTTTGATTAACCGGTCTTAGGAAGTCAATGTAATAGCAAAAATATTTTTTTTCCACTTTTTCCGCAGTAAATAAAGGTCAATATTATAACCTAAACTCATGGTCAGCACGAAAGTATACAAACTTAATACTACCCATACAGATTATACCATCATAATATGCAAACAATATAAAGTTGAACAATAGAATGGATAAAATCGTTTCTCAGTGCACTACGTAGCGATCGCACCATTTATTGCTCCTAAGGACAGTAGAAGTTTCCTACGAGCGAATGTAAGACGCAAGACAGTTCTTTTACAAGTTTGAAAATGCCTTGCTATCTCCCCCTCCCTTACCGGATCGCAGTTAGACCAAGATAAATGTCTGAAGTGATATGTAAGGGATATGTTGCCTTTTATCGTTCAATTGGAGGTAGATAAGGAGTTTTAGTTTGCCCTAAACAAAAGAAAATCGGTCTGTGTGCTGTATTTTTGGGACAAATAATGTCGAACAGATTTTGATGACTTCCATACTGTTTGTATTTAAGTAAATACTGTTTTAAAACAGACTATCGTTCTTTGAAAACAGTGATGACCAGCACACTACAACGAAATAGTGTCATACTCAAATTAACCAAAAACCTACTGGAAAATTTAAGTCAGTTGACTTTGGTGTGCCTATCGTGTTCATTCTGGTGAATTGATAGTAGGTACATTACGATACGTGAGACTATTTAAGGCACACATATTGTATACTACTTTATAGCACGTGTGACCTAAACGAAGTCATAGATAAGCGTGACTTAAGTCCTGGTTTAGGTCACACAGTGCTATAAAAGAATTAACACGTTTGTTTGACGATGGAGATACTTGTACAGCTAGTTTCTAGCTTTTTAGAAATTAGATTCGAAAATCTTTGCCATGTAATAATATAAAAACTAGTAGTAGGTACGTAATTTACCCATTTAATATTTCCTCAACCAAATCATTACCTTATACCTTATCTTATGGTTTCCGGAATTTGAAACTAATCAATCCAATTAGAGCAAAAGTGAAATCATTATAGCGGCAAATAACATTAAAACTCTTCCTTCTAACACAAAATATCTTACAATACCGGTAACTTAAAAGTTATATTTAACTAAAACCGTAAACATGAATAAAAATTGCTGAAAAAATACCAATTTATAAACTTTTCACAATTTAGAAGTCCAATACCACCTCATTTCAGGGATTAGGGCGCGTAAAGTAAACATCACGTTAAAATAACTGTTAGCCAGTGGGAACCTGCCATATGTATTTTTAATTAATCCTTGGAACGTCCTCGGCAGTACAAAAGCAATTATCGCGGGTCTATGTGACTCATCATAAAGCAGAAAGGTTAATTTTCTTCTTTATTATCTATCTAGCAGATAGAAAGCAAAAATAAGAGAGAGAGGATTAGGATTCGGATGGCCCTGGCAAAAGTAATACCTCATTCCATCAAGCTTATGCATATGTATAATCAACTTATGTGAAAAAAAAAACAATTGACAGTCATCACCTGTGGGCCAACATGGCCAGATGTCACACAAAATGCAGAGCTATGAAACGAAAAAGGAGGCTTTTGCCCAGCCGAGGAACAGAAAACAGACTAAAAAAAAAAATACAACAATTGCTTACTTTGGGCTTACAGAACTCGAATTATATAAAAAAGATGGTAAAGATAAGGTAACGATGGATGTATAAACTTTTTGAATTACAATATCTCAATACGAAAGTAAAATATTTTAAGACTTTTCCGACGTAAAAGTCTTTTTCCTAACTCCTGAAACGAAATATTTAGGCATCCAGTGAATCTGAATTTGAATTAAAGCTCGTATGGAAAACGCCTTATAAATGGGTATATTGTGTCGCGTCAGCATTATAAAGTCGATGTAGTCGCATTCAGACATCTCGGCCTCCAGCCTCCACACAGACTACCATTGTGTTCGTCCTTTTCTGACTTCAATTTAATTTCAGACGTTTTCCTACACCTTACCTTTGTATGAGATTGCACAAAGACTTCAGAATATTAGGCATTTTCATCCGTCTATACCTTTTCATATAAAAACAAGTATACCGAGATGATTACCTGAGATCTGATTCATAACCTTCTTTATATTTTCGGACAGGTAAACATAATTCAAACGTGTCTTTGTTAGATGCTACCTCTTACAACAATGGAATCTCTCCGTCTCATTATGAAGCAACATTTTTTTGCATAACAAACAGTTCCAAAACAATAAGTGAAAATCTTCTAAATTAGCTTCCGTTCTTTCTTGGTTTTTAGAGAGTCTGCGTTTTGTAGCTACACGAATATTCTAGGCTTAACCATCGGAAACAAAGCGTAAAGCAAACAATACGATAACAAACAGACAGTAATCACTTTTAAAATAGATCAATAACGATTTCTCGGGAGAGAAACGTTCGCGACCGTGAAAGAACAAAGTGGCTACTGATTTGTGGTCGTCGGCAACGTCGCATTCAGTGTCTCATTCCTAGAGAGAATGCGATACATAGTTATGTTGTGAGCATCGCATGTGTGGAGCAAAAAGAGCAGGCTGGCGTGAGCCCAACCAAGTGTAGTCGCGGCTTGTTTCATGCGTCACATTAATTAAGTATCAGATAGAATCTCGGTGTGTGCTGCATGATATTTATGATAAGCTCTAAAACTAGTAAACACATATTTCGACCGCCAACAGGTGTTTAACGTTACGTTTATTGTGTCATATATTTTAGAGCTCTTTCACGATTACAAACTATGTTTCTTACATTTGAAAATTAAACTGCGTATCATCTTCTGCCTAACCTTTTCCCAACTATGTTGGGGTCGGCTCACAGTAAAATAGGATGCATCTGGATACCAGTATTTTACATGGAGCTACTGCCTATCTGACTTAGACGACCTAGTTACTGGGTAATACGACACCCCTTGGTAAGAGACTGGTTGTCAGACTTTCGGGGTTCTGACCCGTAAGATCTGTCAAAAGATCCACGAATGACGAGCCGGAACAGACGGCTTAGCGTACTTTCCGAAGCACAGCCGGTCTTAGAATGTAAAGATTTTCATCCGTCCACAGACTAACCGCGGCAAGCGTAGCTTAACTTGATCAATCGACCCGAGTGGCTGTTTTTACTTAGCAACAACTCCCTCAAATTAAACTGAGTATCTATATGAATATTGTTTGAGGCAATGTGTACGCAATTGTTCCTTTAAAATAGTAAATCAGAGTCGACAAGAAAGCTAGGGGCATGTGTCTCAATAATGCCTTATGTGATATGCGATAGTGTCTCACGAGCACTAGCCGGAAAGGCACCGTCTTTTTATTTTTCTAAATATTTTAAATCGTGGTTATGTACCTGTTTCTTTTAAATAATAATTTCACTTTAAAAAGCTGTGTAATGAATAAGTTGAGTGAATGGCTATATTTTTAGTTTGCGGTTACTACAAAATGTAACTGTAATTCATTCAAATTAGAACTTTTAAGTGAACAGATTATACATTTAAGTAGATATTCTGATAATATTACCTACGTAGGTAAACAAAATTTTGATAATGGTGTCATCGTTTTACATACGGTGTGTTTTGAATTGAAACGATAAAAAACTGTGTCTATATTTTTGGTAAAATATTCCTAACAGAATCAATTCCTTTGCTAAAAGTGAATAGGTAGGTAATTTGAAATTTAAAGGATGTGTATTCGGGTCAAATCCTAAGACTTCGATAGCAGAAAAAAACGACATCCAAAGTAATACTATACGAATTTTATTTAAGTACTTATAATAATATATTCGGAGCACAAAGCTAGCCCAGAATTGATTTTGTTTAGATACATATTAAACTGTTTATCTTGTATTTTGAGAATGTTCCTAGCGTTACCTAAATGGATTAAGTATCTAGTACACAAAGACCTAACAATACACAATTAAATGTTATATTATAAATTTATTTTTGTACGAAATTGAATCTCTTTGTTTTTTTAAAACTTTAAGACCAAAAAATAGCAAAAGGTACTACCAACCTTATGATTTTTAAAAGTAAATTAAGAATCAGTATTTTTCATTCATATTTTAAGTATAAGTTAATAGTTAAGACTGACTATGTATTTTAATATGATAATGTAAAATAAATAAATATTTGTAGGACGTCAGCTAACGCTTGATATTTGGACCAAGACCCTGAGACGGTGGGTGGAGGCGAGTCGCCATTTACATGAGGGGTCAGCCCGGTCTGGTATCGCGCTGATTTACAGCCATATTCAATTGTTCCCACTGCTTGTATCAACAGCTGCCACCTACAAATATATATATGATACACTAAATCTAACCAATGTACCCAACACGCTGTATACATTGTCATGATCCTCGTTTGTCACAATAAATGCATTGAAAATATATCTTCGTTTCTCTCACAAAACCCTTTCATGAACTTGTAATAGTTATAACAAAGTCTAAGGTAATACAAACAGATTTATTTCACTTTAAAAAACAGTTATTCAAATGCAAAACGTCAGTGTTAGCTATACTTAAAATTTATTTAAATGAAAATTTATTTATGACTTTTAAAATAGAGTGGAATGGTTAAAAGCGACCTCAACACAATTCAAAAAACCGAATCTGTTATCTCGAATTTACAATTCAAAGCATTTTTTAGTTTAGAAGCGCGAATGTTGTAAAAAAAATGTCCTAATACAGTTTTCCGAGAATTCTAAAAACGCCTCTAAAAACATATAAATGTATTAAGAGCTTAGAAAAGGCTTCATTCATGGGTTGTACGTAGGTAAAGTAGGCTGGGTTTTTCTTTGGAGGGTAGGAAGGGCTATGTTAGGTAAACAGGGTGGCACGATTTATGCGCAGTTTGAGCGGCTTTCGTTCTTTGTTTCAGGTAATGACCCCGCTTTCATCCTGGACTCAATGGGCGAGAGCAAAGAGTTCGCAGATACCGGCTACGTCGCAAGTCAGCCTCCACACTAAGTCACGGACATGTTTTTGAGTTACCGATTGTTCTGAAGTTAGATGTTTATGCGTAGCTGTAGTATAAGAAAGGGTAAGTTATTAACTGGAAGATATGAAAAAGATACATGACAAATAACATCAAAATTAGGTGAATAGTGAGTGGTGTTGGTACTTTGATGTTCGAAAAACAGACGTTTTGTTCTTCAAAATAATATCTTTTGATAGTTTGTTTTGGTACTTGAACTGCAAAAAAAAGCTTGTGGAAGGCACAGTGTGAAAGAAAAAACTAATTCTGATACACTTTTTTACCGCACTATCGAGACTGTTGACGAATAAACCTCTTCATTTTACCATTTTATCGACATAGCACAACATAAAACTTTTAAAGCAAATCTTAAAAAAGAATTACCGTACTGAAATTCAGCAACTAGGTAGTTTTCGTTCTCATAACTACGAATACAATACGTAGAGCTATTCAATTATACGAAACAATGCCTAACTAAGCTTAGAGACAATAATAATTCAGACAATAGAGCATTAATAGGCTTGTTACAAAGGTCGTTTGAAAAAGAGTTTTATAACCCTGAAACATAGGGCACGGGCAGGTCTGTATAGGTTGCTACCTACTGGCCGAAAACACTTTTGTATTTGGTCTATTGGCACTAAAGGCAGAAGACTGAAGTACTGAAATCGTTTTTCTTCAATTCAGTCAGAATAAGCAATGACTTTAGTGCGATACGCGAAGGCTTCGTCATTCGGCCCGTTCTCACTGTAATGACCCTATAACGGTTCGCATTATTATTTATGTTGTGTAGCTGAGAACGGCATAATAGGACCATAAGAATGAAATAAATTCTCGCAAACTTTGAGTTCTTGGCTTGGCTTGAAAGCTGCTATAGCACTTATTGTTTCACATTTGTGAAAATGTTTTCATAGACGTGTTTTGCATGCGCCGATTACTTCTAAGTTTTTCCGGCTCGGTCTCTTTTTTTATAAAATAAATTACGTTTCGTAATACTTTACAATCGTTATAGCTCTTATTTCTAAACTGAAATTACCTACTTATTAAAAAAAACTATTACAATTGCATATTATCTCAAAATTAACATTACAATATTCCCCATAACCATTTAAAACTCAATGCAAATCGTACATCTCAATTTTCAACCCTGCAATCTCACCCCAAGAAATTCTGATTCCACGCGCGCCGCATAGATGGCGTTGGCAGTACCATTGTAGACAACGGCTTAAACCAAAATGTGTCCTTTTATTACGACCAGTGTTCGGTTAAATGGACGGCAGGTATGTACCTAAGTGACGTTGGTAAAGCCTTTGGTAGTGGTCACAGACCGAAACGGTCCATCAGTCTCCTGTTGCTTTACACAATCCGCAAATAGCTCTTTAGTTTCCAATCTGGTTTCGAAAGGATTTCTCTAATTTGGTGTTTTATAGCTCTCAAAGAATAGTACAAGTGAAATAGAATCTATAATTTAAAACGTACAGTAGCTTTGAAACTAACCTATCTATCGTTTCAACAAAGCATTCACTGACATTATTTTAGTAAATTAGGCACCAAATGTGTAACAATAATTCGTAAGAGAGATTTACTGCATTTGAATCACATAATTATTAAAATTGGGAACTGTTCATGAATTTAGCTTTCAATAGAGTAATGGATATCTTTAGATTACGTGGTCTGTGTTGTGTCCCAACTCTAATAAAAATAACCTGCTTGTAACAGTTTATTGAAGACGTTTATATTTTCTACACAAGTTTGTACTTAATGATAGTATTACTGTCAAAGTATACACTTTAATAGTAGTGCACGAACCAGGAGCTAACTTTGTAAGAGACGGATGCCGGTAGTAGGTTTTTATAAGATAAATAAAATATATAAATCTGTTTAAACCAAATGAAACCAGACATGATTAAATTAAGTCGATAAACTTTAACGCACATTATCAATCAAAGCTCATAAAATATTGTCTAACTCAGGCCCAAAACCTCTAGTTACCTAAAAGAGATCAATAAACTAAATTGGTACCTACATAAACCATTCGAAAACCGTGTTATTGATAGGTGGGAAACGAAAGTCAAGCCCGCTGGTCCAGGGATGAGTGATGACGAAACGAAAAGTGCGGTCTGAACGTGAGGAGCAACTGTAAATCACTTGATGAATGTTCTAGAAGCGAACGATGTGTTTATTGGCAACACTCGATTTTGGTGTGAAGTTATACATAGTTCAGTAATTATATACCTAGTGCGTGAAGTTTAATTTTAGTTGGTACATATTGTTCAAAATTGTGTGATTTTTAGGGATGTTTTTGTGGTTTTATAAAAGAAAAGAGACAGAGAAAATCTGTAAAAATTCTGTATTTGAAAAATAATTTAAATCAGCCATAAAATACGGAAAAGGGACGCAGTATAAATACCTATATTTTCATAGTACCTACATTATTAGATAATCATTCAAGAAGTAGTTGTAACAATGAATTAATAAATGCTGTAGTTTTATATACTTGTCTAGTAATCTACATAGGGTACATTTTTAACGAGTGCGCAAACTGTAACCAGGAATTCAGCATATCATTCTAGACCCCCTAGCTTAGAAATTTTTCGTCAGTTGTACAAAAAAAATCAGCTGTTAAAAATGTATGGAACAGCTGATTTAATGACTGGTTTAATGCGTGAAGCAAAAATTTTGTACCCATTTTGACGCGGACGGAGGAGTATGAAATTTGGCACTGTTATAGTTTATATGGAGAAGGAGTGTAGAAAGTTAATATTTTTATATAATAATTCATTAGAAATAGATTAAGTTTTATATGAATTATGGTCGAATAACGACCTCTGGGCGACCACTAGTATGTATAAAAACACAAAGATAAATACTATAGATGGGCCGACTATGACTTTGGCCGACTAGCCGAAAGTGGCTTGCTTTCGGTTGAGTTCTGGTGACATCGGTAATGTTCGTGACTACACTTTAGGCTCGTAGGTGCCAGTGCGCGGCGCCCGGCGACCAGGCGGAACTGTCGGGAAATGTTTTTGTTTACTTTGCATTTATTCTTTCATTGTTTATGTGTGAGCCAGCGTTTCTCCCTATCCTAATTTCCTATCCTTTTCTAGTTTGCACTGAAAGCAAATTTTAAAACGAATTCTACAATAAAAATAATAACAGTAAAGATTTCAATTTCATTTCAAACACCATCTTTTAAATTTTTAAGCATATTAATACGAGTAAAAAATAGGCCAACTAGTCGGTGATTGTAGCCAACTAGTCGACTAATTGCCGACTACAATTATGGCCAACTAGTCGGCACATCACTAATAAATACCCATGTATGTTTCATACAAAAATATTTTGGCAACTTGGAAAAGTTAAGGTAGTCTTATCGGACTTATAGAGAGTGCACTGAACGCCCCACCAGATAAATTAAGATGTTTTCCTCCTAATATTTTACGTGGTCAGATATTTATTAACGGTTTTGTATTAATGTTATGGTCCAGTAATGTAGGGAAGATAAGTAAAAAGATAATATGGTTGGTAGGCAACAAGTAATACGATAAAATAATGGTAATGATTTCGTGAAAGAAAGGATAAGAATAAAATAAGGCAAGACAAAGAACGGACAATAATGAAACCGTATTGCTGATACGATTATTAGAATATTATAAAAGATGGATAAAGAAGAGCAATTTTATACGCAACCGCACATACCTACTTGGTACTTTGAGTATTTTTGACAACACAGAAATAAAGAGTAGATAAGAATGCTGGCTGCTCCACTTATTACAAATGCCTATATTAAAATTAGTTTTATAAAGAAAATAAATAATAAAATGATACTAATTTGACAGTTGTAATGTCAAACTTATGTCAAAATCTTATAGTAAAAGCAAACACGAAATTTTAAATTAGTCTCTGGGATTAAAAAACGAACTTTAGCTTCAGTCTGGTTTAACGCTGCTACTACTACTACAAAATTAACAAGCTGGTCTATTGACCTAATGTCATTTTCATAGTTCCAAAAAAATACTAACTACAAAGTGCTGATTTCTATACAAGGCAAAATACTTCATCAATAGCCTGCTTTGTCTTTCAAAGGTACACTATATTTTGTTACCTGTAAAAGGCGTTTCTATCGACAATATTCACATAAACCTATATCATACCTATAACCTTCGATCCTCGATAAAGGAAATTAGCTGCCCATTACAATACCGAGTAAAAATGAAGTAAAAAAGGCACGCAAGCTATTAAAGAACCTTAACGACGCCGATCAGATGAATAAATGATTGAATTTTCAATTAAAATTAGAGAGAGGCCAAAGGGAACTTTGTTGACAATATCGGCGCTGGAGTGAGACAGAGTGACAATTTTAATACCATTTCATCATCTCGACTGCTTTAATATTTTTAATTGAAAGATTCAATTATACTTTTTCGGATTTAAATGGTTGAGCGGCGAGATGTACTAGAAGTGATGGGTCCAATTTACATTGCGATTTGAGTGCTGAATTGAGATTAACGGAATAATATATTATTCTCCATTAGGACGAAGCCACATGAAGTATTAACAGGGTTTAAAGACCAGCAGCAATTAATTTATATACCTACTATTGAATCTACGTACAATATATTGGTTATGTATATATGTGAGGTTTACTTTGTTCGTGGAAATTCATTGTGCGCTCACTGGGAAGCAAAGAATTCTATTATTTGTGATATGGTGAGTTTTTATGTTCTCTTAAAGAAACTGCCTTTAATTTTCTGCTTTATTACGTGATCATTTTTCAGATCATTTATTCTCAAAGGCATTCTAGGTACACCTATAGTAACAATAGCTGCACGGGTCGATCGATCAGGTTAAGCTACGCTTGCCGCGGTTGGTCCGTGGATGGGTGACCATCTTTACATACCAAGACCCCTCCGTGCCTCGGAAAGCACGTTAAGCCGTTGGTCCCGGCTGTCATTTGTGGATCTTTGACAGTCGTTACGGATCGTCAGAAGCCCGAAAGTCTGACAACCAGTCTTACCAAGGGGTATCGTATTACCCCAGTTACTGGGTTGTGGAGGTCAGATAGGCAGTCGCTCCATGTAAAATACTGGTATTCAGCTGCATCCGGTTAGACTGGAAGCCGACCCCAACATAGTTGGGAAAAGGCTAGGCAGATGATGATGATGATTCTAGGTACACCTAGTGTACTTAATTAATTCTTATGTTGATAAGGATGTCTAAAGTTTATGTGCACAGTACATGCGGCCCTCACGGCCGTAGCCTCCGCAGGACACGCCCTGGGCGTCGGGAATCCCAGGCTGATTCCCGGCCGCCGTAGGCGCGGGCTTGCAGGCGGTGAGTAATGTGTAGCTCGCTGTCCGGTAAGGACCAAGCCCGGGTCGACGGCGCATCGTGTTCAAAGAGATGTCAGCACCAACTGATAGGGCCCGGAAGGGTCGATGCCTGCCAGGGGTGCGGGTTGTTCGAAAGAGATACCGTGGCCTCTGGCACACAGGCAACTGAGGGAAACACGGGTGGGTTTTAGTCAGTAAAAGTCTGACACGCCCTCCTGCTCCACCCAGAGCGGGAGAAGTTATGTCCCACCCAAAATAAAGACTGCCTAAGAATTTTGAAAACGAGTGTTCACAGTTTCAATTATTATAGTCAACAGTTATTCCTGACGGCCGCGACTTACGAGAAGGTTGTAGGTAGGTTGTGGTCGTAGGTTGGAACCCATACAGATGTTTTACTTTGTGTAAATTGTTTCGACACCGCTGCTCTCAAAACGGTGAAGGAAAACATCGTGAGAAAACCGGCATGTCCTATAACCAAAAATTCTAAGACATGTGACATCTACAAACCCGCACTGGGCCCGCGTGGTGGATAACGGCCCACTCCCTGTCACAGAGAGAAGGCCTGAACATTATAGGCTGAAATCAGTCTGATTATTAAGTGTTATTCCTGTCACTGTCTTATAGTTGTAAAACTATAAAACTATATGTGCAAGAGAGAGACGGGAACATGCCGAAGTGAAACCACGACCCAAGCAACGTTTATAGATCTTGACTGACTGACTAGTAAACCATGATTATTATTATTTAGACCAGCCAGCGCGGCGGACGCTAAAAATTAGCGCTGGAGCTGTTTCGTATAGGTTCTTAGCATTATGCTGAGCGATGGCTGTATTGCGTGGATGTGACGCATATTTTCGCCTAACTTGTTATTTTTTGTTTCTGTTTTTTTTTCTGTGTCACGTTTACCGAAAATAAACGTATTTTCTTCCTTCTTCAGTGTCGTAATGCAGATCCGCAGATTTGTATTGTCTTTGGTCCCTAGCCCTGACATCAACAAGCAATGGAAAAATTTGTAAAACTTTTTCTACCTGAATACGGGGTTTTTGGCTACTTTGTATGTGTGCATTTTATGTATTTTTTGTGCAGAATAAACAATTTTTCTTTCTATTCTTTAGAAAATAATTCGTGTTTATTAATGGTTTTACGTGCTTCTATCTTCTCTTACTAAACATCTTCTTCCCAAAAACTATCATAAGTAAAACAAGTGCACGGAATGGTCCCTCCATAATTTTCTTTGAGTCACGTGCGTCGTCGTTAACAACTGCTCCTTGAATTACGAACTAGTTCTACATGAAAATAACTAATTAATGTGCGAACACTATTTGAAAGGATTCATTAATTTAACACCTGACTGGAAAACTTAAAGGGAGCAGTGTTTTGTAGTTCTACGATAGGATATTTACCGTTTGAACTTCAGGTAAATGAGTTTGAAGTAGTAAAGTTAATGGATACGTATGTAAAAGCAAATAATTGGATCGAGAGATCGATATTCAACTGTTTTTAAGGTTTCGTACGTCCGAATGAAAAATCGAAACCCTTATAGGATCACTCGTGTGTCTGTCTGTCTTTCAGTTAAACACAGTCAATTTGCTCCGAATGTAATGGACCGATAAACTTGTGATTTCGTTCACATATGAATCGCGATCCACGCTCCTACCCAAATACAGATGTGTAATGTTAATAAATTAATTTTGAATATGTAGGTTAATTTTGGAAATCAAATAAGAAAATTAAAAATTAAAATTTTTGCTAACTGTATCGTGTGACATATCAAATGACAATGCTTACTGTTCACAGGTCTGATTTTTTTTTTGTTTTAATATTAATCGTTATAAAGTTATTTAGGAAAGTATATGGAAATTGACTGTTCCCCCCAAGTTGGCCCACTATACTTACAGATTACAGGAAAACCTATAAGAAGTGTATGGTCTTAAAAAAACATGGTAAATCCCTCAATATTTTGCGTACAAACTTATATTTGCAGTTAGGATGTATAAATCCATCACAATCCTTTTTCGTGCTGGGTCCAACACGCACTTGGTCGGTCTTTTTAAGTAAAGAGGTCTCAAAAAAATCGTTCACTCACTTTAAACGGAAATTTAAAAGCATTTCTCAAACTGTATTTTTAAGAACTTTGTAATAATTGCAAAAACGGCCGAACCGTGTGAAACAAAAGGGGTTCAGTGATGCTCATTTATTTAAGCGCTAAAGATTCTTCGCCCTAAAGAAACTTTCTTATTTCTAACGATAATTAAATTATAGAATTAACTGTGAAAATTAGTTGAAAATTACGACAATACTTCGGCACACTGTAAAACTTTATTTTTTCGCGCAAACAAAAAAATAAAAGACGTTGAGTTAGAGCTGAAAATTGTTAATGGTATTGCATTCATTTTGTTTTTTGAGCTTAATTGGATTACTGAAAGATTATTTCTATTTTTCTTTTAGTAAGAAACAATTAACAAGGGCTTATTTTGTGTAAATAAAAGGCTTAAAAATTAAAACTCGTTTCATAAAAAAAATTCAGTCTACACATAACTTCACGTCTTGATCGCCACACCACGAAGAGTTGGACAGAGGTGTGTATGTCTCATGTAATAGGGGGCGAGCCTATTGCCATCAATCGGGTACCAATTCAGACACCGGATTGCTTCTCAGAAATTCCAGATAGAAATAGCCCAATAACACTTTGCCCGACCTAGGAATCAACACCAGGACTATGCTCAATAGTAGGACTTGCGACCATCAACGAGGTAGTCTTAGATGTTTGTGTCAAATTCTATACAATTTAATTTTTTGATAAATCGATATCCCCTCTAATACACTATTAGTAGTAAACATGTTTGATTACTAATTAATAAAACATTATCGCTATATAATTAAAGCGGGTAGTGTGTAACAAGCGTGTAGCCGACGACAGAAATATGTAGAACATGTCCACCCGCTTGTCTAATTATAATCGATCCTCGGGAGATTGACACATGTCGTGAATGTACCGTTAGCAGCATCGACACGTGTTAAGGAATATAACTATATTTATTAACTTGGAAAAAAATATGAAATCTGATTTAGTTGAATTCCGAGGCACATTATTCCTAATCCTATCCTACTATCTTGCTAATTTTATAAATTTGAAAGTTTGTATGCTTAGATATTTAGATGTTTGGATGTTTGTTACTCAATCAAGCAAAACGGCAGAACGGATTTTGATGAAATTTGGCAGGTTGTTTATAACCTGGATTAACATAGGATACTTTTATCTCAGTCGTACGTTCTCGTGGGATAATTTCCGACATATACGTGTGCGAAGCCGCTGGCAATAGTTAGTAATTACTAATCTAGGACGTATTCGTTTTCTTCTATTAAAATATTGAAAGTTGAGTAACAAGAGAGTCGAAAAAACCAAGATCTGTGTTATTATTTCATGACACGTGGAGGAACAAGGGTGGGTTTTACTTAGTACAAGACTGACACGCCCCTCCTGCTCCACCCAGAGCGGGAGAAGTTATTTGATGATTTACCACGCTCAAAAAACAAAATACACGTGGCGTTCTATATTTTCTGGCCTCATTCAAAATCGCAATACATGTAGGTATCTGTGTATTTAAAATCATTATTCATATTATTCGAGTCTAAATTTTAAATTCCGTGAATTTTGCTTTGTTCGTTTCATTTTCCCATATGCATGATGGGTAATAAACAAGAATCCCTGGAACCACCAAATAGAATCAGGTTTGTTATTTCTGAAAAGGAAAATCTACTAATTAACCGTTTGAGTTAGATTATGAAGGGCTGATTTTTCCAACGTCACTTAGGTGTAATTAAATTGTCGAACAAAATTTACATTTTACGGTTATGTATAATAAAAACGGTAAAAACATTCAAAATTATCCGATAAAAGATAGACTCTCTTCTGTTAATTATTCTTCGAATAAAAATTTCTGGCGTTGTAAAATCAGACCTTAGTAGGTACTCTAAATAATCCACAAACATTATACAGTATAATTCGAAAAGACATTCGATATCCTAGCATCTATTCCTTATTTGCCGACCGTACCCGGTACAGTCATCAAGACAGAAGCGTCGTCCCAAGTTGATGAGTGACATACCTTTTTTCCAGAAAGAAACAAACTAGCCGGCATCTATTTGTGTCCCAACTCTAATAAAAAATAACCTGCCTCTAACATATGGGACGCACGTGTCATCCTAAATAAAAAAATTGTAGTTCTTAATCTTCATTTGTTGTTTTTAATGTACAACTTGTGCAAGCGTATTAAAAAAAAAAACCAACAACATTCTATATTCTCTGAAGGATTAGGCAGAAGCGCAACTATACTACACCCTCATTTCGCCAGTTATGGCTAAGTCCTATGTAATAGGGGGCGAGCCTATTGCCATCAACCGTGCACAAATCCAGACTGCTACCGAGAAATTAAAAAAAAAATTAAGCAGTAAAAAAACAATCAATGTAAAATGCTACCAGCGAACTACATTTCTTTAGTTTTATTTTAGCCTTTTTGCAGACATTTCCTTAACCTATCTCTAAAATATAACTAAATGTCATTCATAACATTTCAGTTAAACTTTATGACATCTTGACTTTCCTCAGGCCATCCGAAAATGTGTGGACATTTTAATTTTATGAGTGTTCCAACTAATTTATGTTCTTCCGGGATTTAAAAATATGCTTTACTATATCTACAAGGTATCAAGTTTAATAGTCATTATTATTATATAAACTAGTTGACCCGACAGATGCTGACCTGTCATTTCAACTCTTACAAAAATACCATGGAATAATGACGTTTCGTTTTTCCTGAATATGAAAAAAATCCACGATTTTTCCAATTACTATTTATGTAAAAACCTATTCCAGACAATATAAAGCGCTTACCAACGAACAACATGTCAATATTATTTATATATTTAGTTAGAGATGAAAATATATAGATAAAGGAAGAGGACACTATTTTAGTTTTGGCCCTACATTGACTTCTAATATTATGCACTCTCATGTTCTAAAGGGTTAGAACTGATTCCCCCGTTCTTGTAAAATCCTGTTTTATCAGACGAAAATCTTTCGGGGTAAACATAAACGGGGGAAATCAGTACAAACCCGTTCTAAATATCCAATTGCAATGGTAGAAACAAGAACAAACACGGGAAACATGTGGGTTTCATTATAAATTCAAGACTATTCATTATACATATTACCTACCTATCATAAATTTAATGTTATTTTCTTAACCTTCCGCTGACTTATGGGATGCACATGTCATAATTAACATTTAGTTTGAATTATTACTCCCATATCTTTATTGAGTTGTTCATTCAGTTATTTTTATTTGAAGGATTTATAATCTTTCTTCCTCAAAATATAATTTCAGACATCAATCTACATGGTCTTCTCATGATCTGACCAAGATTATTGCTGAACTTAGTCTGAGTTTGTTTCGGCGTTTCTTCTCAGAGTAGTCAAATAGGAAACGCCGACCACATCTAGCCTTGGCTTTCCTGGAAGTCTTTAAATCTTAGACTCCGGACTCAGGTAGGCCGAAGTAAAGAAAAAAACCTGCTTCGGTGGAGGTTCACACTGCTTCGGTGACTTCGCCCTGGAGTGTAAATGTGGTGCTTTCCCACGAACACTGTGGCATTTAATAACTTGTCCAAACAACAGGAAACGTTGTCTGCACGCTACATGAGTTGATGGACGCTGCTAAAAGTGCCAAACTCGTAGCCAAAATCTGGGCAAATTGTATTTATATTACTCTCAACACGCTAAAAAGAGGTAGAATATTATTGACGTTCAAAAGTAATTATAAAACCAACTAACAGAAATAAAAGCACTTTTAAAATCATTAGTAAACTGTCCCACACTTTACATTATCTACTTTCCCGAAGTTTATTTTCTTAACATGCCCCTTGTGAATTTATTGAGAGAGCACGTGTCATTTTAGTTAAATTATTACCTCTATCTTAATTGTTTCGGGTTATTCCAAGACGTGCATATTTAAAGGGTTAGCCCACGATTAAAGCTTGCTCTTTCTAATTTCTCAACTTCCATGTAAAATATAAATGTACCGGGTTATTAGGTGTGGTTTTCAAAAAGGTACGCTCTTTGGGACTTACCAAGCCGGAAGGGATTAAAGTGTGAGCAATAGAATTTTCAGCCGGCCCTGTATAACCTTTTCAAACATAATTATATTACCTAGTGTATGAGTGTGTTTTATTTACTCGCTTATGTGGACAAGCTGGCCAGTCGTATCTTTTAAGTTTTACTAACATTATAATAATGACGGCAGTGGTAGCTCAGTGGTAACGGCCGCGACTTATGAGTTGTAGATCGTGGGTTCGAACCCAGCCAGACGCATTACTTAGTGTAGATAATTTCATCACCACTGTTCTTAAACTGTGAAGGAAAACATCGTCAGGAAACCGGCATGTCCTTGAACCAAAAATTCGGAGACATGTGACATATACGAACCCGCACTGGGTCCGCGTGGTGGTTTACGGCCACTCCCTCTCACGGAGAGGAGGCCTGTGTCCCAGCAGTGGGAACGTAACATTATAATAACATCATGCCTGTACTCCCCGACACACAGATTAGGCAGGTACATCACACCTGTGGAACATCGACATGTAATAGATAAAGTCTACTAATATCATCCTGACCAACATTATGTCTGGACTTTAAAAGAGACTGTGACCTCTGAGTTTGTTTCGTCCTTTCTTCTCGGAGTAGTCAGATAGGAAACGCCGACCTCATCTAGTTTAAAAAAATATGATTGACGTGTAAAAGTGTTTGTACAAACCTACTTACAGAAATAAAAAATAAAAAATAAAAATATTTATTGCATCCACTTAAATAACTTATGCTAGTTATAATGGGGAGAATCCTGTTAAGCAATTAGTTTGCTTGTGTTAGGATGCTCCGCCCTTCCCCAGGTTATTTAATTTCTTTTAAGTTATTTAGCCTGAACAAATTAATTATATAAACCTATACCAATAAAACAATAAAATAAAAAAATAAAAAAATGAAAACATCAAAAAACGCGGTGGAATGTATGTGTTATGTGTGGAGATAGTGTGGAGGTACTGGTGGTGAATTTATACGTGAGTAGTGGGTGTGAGTAAGTGTGGGAGTGAGGTTTGGGCCTACACATTATACATGGAGAAATAAAATCATTAATCATTTATCATCCGGGAAAAAATTCAGCCTCCAGGCTGGTACTGAGAAATCACATACGGGTAAACTCAATAACACAATATTCCTCATTAACAGCATAACTATGTGAAAGTCCATTAACTGCTTCCAAATTACAATGTAATTTTTTATCATTTTTATGTTTTACAATGTCTGACATATTCTCAGCATTTACATTATACACACATTAGACATTATACATCAATTCTTATATCAAATATTTATTAGTGATTGTCATGGAAATCATGTCACTTGGGTTAAATAGATTCATTTTATATAAGTAGATTCTTATACATATTGTGAATGAGAGAACGTTGTGGGCTTTACAGATTTATAGACGATTTTCTATTCTTTATTTTCATTCCTCTAAGTAACTGGTACTTATTGACAGGCCTGCACTGTCCTCCCATACCTATTATCACTGTAATTTGAAAACATTGTAAATGCCAATTATTTTTAAAAGAGTAGTCTCCATAGGAAGCGACAAATTGGAACCGTGCGCCTAGTTTCTGTCGTTTCATAAGTGCCCATACAGGTTTATTTGAAATAAAATATTTTGATTTGATTTGAACACTTTGTTCGACTCGGAAATTGACCCAGGACGTCATGCTCGGCAGTAGCGCTTGCGACAAGTATAGGTAGACCAACGAGGCTGTCATAATTTTTTACTAATCGTTGTTTAAACATTGTCTTTACATTAGGCATACGTTATATTTTTAGTTCTTATATATTTCTAAAGTATAAAAAGGAAAGTCCCAAGTTTATTGAATATCAGTAATTTAAACTAAACAAATAAAGAAACGACCTCTATTGGGGACTCACTTTAAACGCTGACTCCTGCCTCCCCTTGAAATGAAAGATTGTGTACAACGCCATCTAGGGTACGAAGTTGAACTCATTTAGTCACGTTCTGCAGCAATGCCTCGAGCCACATTAAAGTGCATCTCTAGCCCGAGGTTCTGAAAACGACTTTTTTACGAGTTACTGAGATGTTCGCCGCATAAAAATTGTTGCTTCTCTTGTGTTTCACGGCTTAAATCACTTTTAGATTAACTTTATTATATTATTAAAACAACATTCGCTTACAAAATAGATTTAAACAGACGTAATGAAACATTGAAGATGGATAGCTGCACCATCCATTCTCCCAATGGTTCATTAATAGACAATCGATTAGATTTACTGCTTTCAATGTAAGCGTGCTACTGTAAGTAGACATAGCCTGGTATGCACCTAAGCGACCTAATAAAATTAGACTGGACGTCAACTACACACAATACTTATCTTTTGCCTCCTTGCTGAATTTACAATAATGCAATTTAGACTTTATTGCTTTACACATAGGATTTCTTGTAAAAAACGTGGAAGCCCTTAAAGGCTTAGAGCGCGGTCGCAACAGCGGCGTAGCATCGTCTATTTCGACGTCGCCGGTGCGTTGACCGGCCCATTTCGACGCTGCACAAAAGTCGATAATTATGTTGTCAACTGACTAAAGCAAGCGGGCTATACAAAGCGGATCTGGGCCGGATCAGTCGCTTTTTGTGCACGACAAAGGCCATTACGCGATCCGTTTCCGAGCGTAAAGTCAACACTGTTATGAAGTTTTCATTGAGTTTCGCTGGAAAATCGGCTAACGTGGGAAAGCTGCGATTGCGATTTGAATGGATAATGAGCTCCGGTGTATTCGTTAATTGAGTCGATATGTAAATAAACAGGCCGCGAGCCTCACTCAATCATTGCTGGACTCAAAGGGTAGTTCTATTTTATTGCGCTAGTGCAGTGCTCTGATTGTTAGCAAACTTCGCTCGGTAGTTTGTCTGTGTAGTTTGTTGATTTACAAAGGGACTTCAACTGATTATTCTATTTAAAATATAGTCCCGATGATAACTTTTTAATGAAACCACATCCGAATTCTATTTTAATACCATCCGGTCCAATTTAAAAAATACACAGCATAGGTATTAAAAATGCAAATGAATTAACATTGACGCGCAATTTTATTTACCCACAACCGTTTACACAATAAATAGTTGATATTTTAATTTGCCAAAACAAATAATGGTGATGTAAAATGTTCTATCAGTAATATCAATTTTGTTCAGTGCACATGACATATCACTTAACTATTCATGACGGTCACGTTTCAATTTGTGGTCTATACAATGTAATAATTAATGTATTATCTATGTACTCATTTGGAACTGAATCAATTTAGGCTACATTGCGAATTTATAGTGTAATGTTTTTTTAGAAGTGTCCTGTTACCTTTGCTACAGAAGTTTTTTTGACTTGATTTGCAAAATCAAAATATTCTATTTCACTTACCTACACTTTATGAAACGTCAGAAGCTAGGAGCACGGTTTCAATTGGTCGTTTCCTATGGAGCAGAGCTGAATGAAGAAATTCCACGGTTACTCTTTTAAAAATAATTGGCTTTTACATTGTTTTCAAATTACTGTGTTGATGGGTTTGAAAGGACAATGTAGGTGGTCTGTCAACAAGTACCGGATACTTAAAAGAGCTAGTGCAGTACGTGGGTTAAGAACTAGAGTAGTTAGATATCTAACTACTATAGATTTTGCCATATAAGAGCGATAAGATAATGGTAGGTAAATTTGAGTTGTTTTTCGGCTCTCCTGTGAAGTTGTCATTTTGCCCTTACGCTACTCTAGTTCTTAACCCACGAGTATGTTGTTTTAGTTACCTGTTAGTTTAGTGTAAATAAAGTATGCCCCAGCCCCATCTAATAGCCAGAATCTACTCTACAACTACATACTGAAAAAGTACTTGTTTTTATTAATTCTAACGTTGATTTAGAATCCTAAGTCTACACAAGCGTTCCAAAATCAAATGAGAATGTTTTTATTAGACACCTGCATTTACCAGATTTTTAGTTTCAACTAGTACATTTATGGTTTGCAGTTAATAGTGAGTGGTATCAATTAAAACTGTCTCCTCTGATTTATTTTATTGGTTCAGCAATTGATTACATTACGCCAAATTGACCGCAATGAATGGGAGTCTCACGACACCGCACTGCGTTACATTCACTCTACAATTGCGTTTTTACTTTAATTTTATCAATTTTTACTTTAATTTTATCAATTATTACTTAAGTTTTTATCAATTTTTACTTTAAATTTAATCTATTTTGGGCTTTTTTTTTGTTTCAATTAAAAGGTGATGCAATGAATGATACCAGATAGAAACCTAGTTATTATTGTAATGAGGCATACTAACCACATTTGGCAAGTGGATTGGTGGTACCATTGTAATGTTATTGGACAAGAGAAACTATTATGTTACAACTACACAATTTTAAACCAATGAGTGCATTGCCAATTATGATTTTTATACTTACATTAAACATTCAGACTATTACCTATTGTAGTTCTAGATACAAAAGTATATAATAATAAAGCTATCTATTTCAGTAAGCACCTCTTACAAAAACACATCAGCAATGTCCTAATGCTTTTAGAATGCCCATATAAAATCGCTAATATTCCTCATACAGTGAAATCACGATGACGATGTAAACACCCCACGGCAATATACCGAAAAGGGATCGCACCTATCTATAACAAAAAAAGGTATTAGATAACTATCCCAAGTTTGGTTCCTGGTGGAACTATCAATCACCTTACTAATTGCGTTATTTATCTACCCCCATTCTGAAATAGCGCTGTCATCGGCCTATGTAATTTCACTTAGTGGCCTCTTTAGGCACATATTATTTCTTAATAATTTTTCGCCACTCATCGTGGCTTTCCTGCGAAAATGACAGGGTTTTCACAACCGGTTTTAGGCTCTCGGGCAATTTGTTAGCGCTTGTTATGAACACCATTTTCTAAACACATTATAACCTGGATACATTCGCCGACATTTAACTTGAGTGGTGTAGAAATATATTGTTACAAAAGTATTAGTGGTGCTCTTGTTGTAAATTATAACAAGTATTTAAGCATATTTGAGTTTCTTGTGTTGTTGAACGTACATATTTCATGTCTAAAGACGACTTTAGAAGTAAAGCAATAACGCATTAGAGTTTCGAACTCGTATTCTAGACCCGTTATTTGCGGCTTTTCGTACGCACCGTACTCGAAATATAATTGACAACCCTTTCGCCATTAACTAGAATTGGGTTGTCCAGTCAATTCCTGAATGAATGATGCCCGAAGTCACCGGGTTTCGGGTCGAACAAATCCCAAGTATGCGTGACGAAATACTTCTCAGAAATATTTTGTTTAGTTTGTTGCATGCGCACGCATATGAAATAGTCCAAACATTTGGTAGAACTCGTTAACCAACTCGTGATTCTGACGCCAAGACTCGGTGCCGAGTTAATTTAGGTTGTCGATGACGGATTTTTGAACCAATTACACAAATGCGTCAGTTTACACCACGTGCTAATGATTTTGTTAGAAATTGCGGACGTTTTATATGTTTATCGGCGATATAGGGAACCCGATGATAGTTTGGAGCATAAACGTAGTTAAAACGAAGATGATCAACGTAATATTTTGCAAGCTTGCGTTAGGGATAAACAATTAAAATCACTAATCTGATGCCTCAAACAGCAATTTTATCGCGAGTGCTCCTCAAAATAAATCCCTAATACCTTTATTAATGCCGTATTAAAATAAATTAAAATATTATAACAAGAGGTTAGGCACCATAACAACGCGA
Organism: Polymixis lichenea; assembly: GCA_949091785.1. Lineage (NCBI taxonomy): Eukaryota > Metazoa > Arthropoda > Insecta > Lepidoptera > Noctuidae > Polymixis > Polymixis lichenea. The sequence goes on along the minus strand of OX420938.1, from coordinate 9,006,663 downwards.
TTTGCTTAGTTAAATATTTCGGGAGATCCTCCCGCGTGAGGAGGGTTGGCTAGCCATCCCCGGACCAACTCGAGAATTCTGGCGATTGTGATGATATATGAGGGCGCATTATTTTCTTATCTTTTCTTTTTCTAACTCCACCGCCCATACTTCATTCCTGCTCGTATTATAAACGTTTTACTTTTCATATCTCGTAATAGACGCCTTGGGCCCGAATGGTGTTAGTATTACGTAAATTTCGGTAATATGTCATAGCAGTTGAGCCTCTCAACGGTTTTAGGGTTCGTGATGATTTCATTTTGAGCGGGAACGATATAAATTAATTTTTGTTTGAGCATGACTCAAAGGAAATTGTTTCTTGAAAATGATACTGTATTGTAGATGAGGTTATCTCAGTAAACAAGGTGGCGCCGGGACTCGGCAAGAAAATATTTTCATTCTATTGAGAGTCTGCGTAATCTTTTAATATACAGCGCTATGAGGTTTTACCGCTTGTAGTGTTCCGTTTAAAAACAAATTTAGTTTCGTGCTTCGGACTCGAGGAAATTTAACGATATAAGATTTTCTTTTTTTCTAAAAGATTAATCCTTAGATCGTTTTCGGAAAGTTAAAAGGTTTTGCCTAAGTGTTTTTTATACCCTAGCTTTGTAATCAAACGTAACCAAAATATACTTAAAACTAACCAAAAATTGAAATCCCACTCCATATCTACTCAAATTTGACACTGCCGATGTTAATGTAATCTCAAATAACAACAAAGAGACAAATCTCAGCAACAAGATCACAGAATAACTAGAATAAAATACATGAGAGATTATTTAAAGGGAGCGAAATCAGTACTTGGTCTGTTTGATGGACGGCTTGGTGACATTACCATAGTTTTAAAAGTCAAAACCGGGGACAGTTAGATTGGAGACGAAGTAAACAAGTTCACCTTGACTTGATCTTACATCGGATCAGATGTAGGAACAGAGACCTTAATGGAAGTAGTCGAATACAAATGAGCTGATCGAAAGGACAGTTTATTCGAGATTATTTGACTATTTTAGTGTTTTGATTTTAACTTGTAATTAAAGATTCGCCCCAGGGCGTCTACTCTCTAAGCCCATTAACGAAAATACGGGTCTTTCCGAAAGTAGCCAATCCGTCAAAACAAGTGACGAATAAAAATTATCAAACCCGTCGGGAGTAGAGACAACTGACAAATCGTGTTGTCATGCAGTCTATGTTTTTTTTTTTGGTTGGGAAATCATCAAATGACTTCTCCCGCTCTGGGTGGAGCAGGAGGGCGTGTCAGACTTTTACTGACTAAAACCCACCCGTGTTCCCTCAGTTGTCTGTGTGCCAGGGGCCGCGGTATCTCTTTCGAACAACCCGCACCTCTGGATGCAGTCTGCACTAAACTTATGTCAGTTAGTAATACGGAGTACGGAACGCCAGTAATTTCGGCCGAATCTACGTATTTCGCGCTAAGGGAGACCCCTGTTTCGCACGATTTTTACAACTTGACTAAACATCGAGATTTATATATATGTCAGTTTAATATTAATGTTCGTTTAATGCACGTAAACTTTCTAACACAAATTCCCTAAATGATGGTGAAAACCATATCAAAATGCTTTGCGTTGTTAAGAAGCACAACGAGGTCACACAGACAGACACGAAAAGCGACTTTAATTTATAATATCTATATACCGTGACATTTTAGTCGTCTTACAAAGATGGTTCACTCAATGTATCCGTCATAACATACCTCTACGCGCGATTAAAACATTGTTACCATTAATTAAGATAATAGATATAATGAAAAATAATGAATGCTTTAGAATTATGAAACACCCTCCCTGTTAATAATGTTTACGTATCAAACGGTAGAAGATATCTACCTACCTACCATTACATTCCATCATTAATTCCTCCATAACAGGGTATTTCAAACTACGTCATGCGTCTTAGTGATATTTTCATGTTTTTTTTATGCAAATGTTCAAAAAAAATAATGTTTTTTTATGAATGGTAGTAGATAGCATTCATTGGGTACATGAAGTGGGCTGCCGTTGTAAGACGACTAAAATGTCACGGTGTATACTTAGATTATAATATCCATCTACACATAAACTTTCTAGAATAGATTATCTGTGTGATGGTCAAAACTGCATCAAAATACGTTGAAAAGAAAAGCATGATCACACAAATTGTATAGAAGATACCGGAATTTATTGTAGAAATTTGTACAAGGTACTGTTTATGTCATACTGGCATTCATTCAATTCATTTATTCAAACTAGGCTGAGAGTCAGCACTTTTTGAACGTCAAAATTACATAAGACAGTCCCCCAAAACGCCGGCCCTTCACCACTTCCTAGTGCTTTAGCTGGGAAGAAGAAGTTGCGCAACAAACTCCCCAGCAGCACAGCTGTCTGTTAAGTTGGAAGAACTTGATTCTATACAATAATAGCATATAATTAACATTCAACAATAAATAATTTTTTTATAAAAAAGAAAGGTATATGCAGTCAAGTTAAATAAACAATGATATGAGGTCATTCATATGACCTGCCTGTAGTTAAGCCAATTTGACGGTACACAAACGTTGTTTTAAGTTAATCACAGCGAGTAACAGTTCTTATCGTTTAAGTAGTCGTTGATAGAATAGTATGCCTTCGAACAAAGATTTGATTTTAATTTCGCTTTAAACGCACTAAAATGTAAATCTAGCAAAGAAGAGAGAAGCTTGTTATAAAAGGTTATACCAAGCCCAGCAAATGAGTTATGAACTTTATGAAGCCGGTGAAAGGGAGCACGTAGTTTGTCTTTATTTCTAGTATTAATATTATGAATATCACTGTTTTTAGTGTATAAGTGTATATTTTACCTAATATATAATAAGATGTTAGCGAAGATGAATTTCGATGCCACCGTGAGAATACCAATATCTTTAAAAAATTATCTAAGAGAAACTCTAGCACCTAGTTGGTAAATTGATACAAGATGCATTAATACAAGTTGTAGTCTATCTATAGAGCAGTGGTGGCCCAGTGGTAACGGCTGCGACTTACGAGATGTTGGCCGTAGTTTCGAACCCAGGCTGGCGCTTTGCTTTGTGTAAATATTTTCATCAGCATTGCTCTGCAAACGGTGAAATCACTCAAATTGTCACTCGGTTTAAATGGGTTCATTTTATATGTAGATTCTTTTACATATTGTGAATGAGAGAACGTTGTAGGCCTTACAGACTGTAGATTTGTAGACGATTTTCTATTCTTTATTTTCATGTCTCTAAGTATTGGTTATTGACAGGCCTGCACTGTCCTCCCATACCTAATTATCACTGTAATTTGATAACTTTGTAAAAGCTAATTATTTTTAAAAGAGTAACCGTGGAGTTTCTTAAATTATAAATGATTTATTTCTGTAAGTAGGTTTGTACAAACACTTTTACACGTCAATCATATTTTATTAAACTAGATGAGGTCGGCGTTTCCTACCTGACTACTCTGAGAAGAAAGGCCGAAACAAACTCAGAGGTCACAGTCTCTTTTAAAGTCCAGACATAATCTTGGTCAGATCATGTGAAGACCATGTGGATCGGTGTCTGAAATGGTCTTTTGAAGAAAGAACCACACAGATTGAGTGGACCATTGGATGATTCGCGATCGTATCAAATATGGCTTTATAGAATTAAAACCATTAGAATCAGCAATGAAATAGTCATTAACTTTTGTGGGCTACGTTATCGCGTCCTTCTTAAGAAGCCGTATAAGAAATTTCGTCGACTTCGCTTATTTACCTACTTGATTTTAAAAACGTAATATTCGGTTTCGGTTCAAAGAATTTATTCTCATAAAGAACACAAATAGTTCACTTAAAATATGAGATATACACATGAGTCATGCAGTTTAAAGGTACATACTGACTTCGTGAGTCGAAAAAAGGAAAACAGAGTATTAATTAAGTAATAATAGGAAATTCTATACAAATGGTAAATGATTACAAGCAGAAAACGTTTTTTTTTCTAGCTGGTAGTAATGATTTTTTTAACATATTTTTTTTTTTTAATAATGAGATTTTTTTCATTGACAATCGTATCTCGCAATTTGTTGTAGAGTACCGCTCCTTCGTATAAAATTTAATTTTACAGATAAAATACTGCATTTCTCTAAGATTTAATGCTATAAATGAAATAAAATTTCAATGATTATCTTATGAATGAGGAGCTCATTCATCATTATTTTATCTTTGTCGAGAATTATTGTGCGAGATTTAGGTTGTTTTGAATGATTATTTACTGCCAATTTTTTTGGACATTTTTTTCCGGAAATGGATTGATGTTGAACTGAAGTTTATAACAGTAGTTTTACTTATTATGAACGTGAGTTCTGAGTTGCCCATTTTCTTTAAAATTTGACTAAGTTTAATATATTTTTACTATATTTTTTACAATGAAAGTGGTGTTGTACAGATGACTTTCACAACAATGCATTGTAATTTTTTCATACAGTGTAGACGTTAAAACGGTTCGTAAATATGTGATATTCTTAATCGGTTGAAGCGTAATTGAGTAACAAACATCCTATCTTTTACATAAAATCATATACGTAGGTAAGTAGGATGTAGGTATTAGTGTTGATTGTAGTGTAATATGGATGGTTGGCTAGTTATTCAATTTAAATAATAGTGCTATGCTAGTATTTGCTGCACCGGTGCTTCTGCAGCACATAAATCATTATTTCGAAACATCTAGTATAGAAACCAACAATTTATTAGTAGCCATCACTAAATTGAAACCGCAGTCCGAGAGCAAAACCGTACTATGCAATTTTAAAATCCGCATTACTTTGCATTAAGGACTTTGGCCTCTAAAGTCCTTAAAATATTTGCTTGATATTTCAACTCCCACATCAACCTCAATATTTGTAACTGAAATAAATGAATAAAAAAACCCATTCAATTTCTTAATGATACAATATTTACATTTTCACATATTCATATAATTTATAACGCCTAGATTTATAAATTTCTATAAGATACTTTTTTAGTTGAGTTGTTTCTGATATGTTTTGTTATTTATTATATTATTTATATATATTCATACCTGAGGGATAGCAACCCCTACATGTTTATAGGCCATTTTCATATTATAGGATATTAGGCCTGGAGAAGGACTTACATCTGCAACTATGTAGTATAAAACAAAATCACCGCTAAGTTCTATTATACTACCTAAACAAATGATTTTTATGTGGATTTCACCAGCATTTAGAGAATTTATACTGCAAGTATGAAACATTAATGTTTAACTTAGAGACACAGAAATCTCAATGCTTGGCTGTTTCACCATATTAGTAGGTTGCAGTGAAACAAAAGGGTCACTTGTTTTCAATAAAATTTACGAACAAGCAAACATACATACATTACACACATACATATATACATTATATATTTGTATGCAGCGATTAAAAAATAACTACATTGTCCAGTGTTGAAAACTTTTCCTCGCTTTGATATTAAGCTATCTTCAAATTGAACATGCCAGTCTAGCCAAATAAAACCAAGTAACTAACTGTTAAGACTCCTTATCATTCCACGCTAGTTGTGAGAGTCGATTTAAGGCCATACGTTATTTAGCCAGCAGAGCATTTCGAGGAATCTTAGAATCCTACACGTTACTACTTCACGAGATCCTTAGTATCTCTTAGTATTTGTAATAGACGACCTGCGTTACTAGCTTCTAAAGTAGGTACCTACTTGTTAGGTTAAGATCTTGTTCTTCAAGTATTTCCTCGTAAAATGTTTTGCTAACAGTTAGCAATAATGCTAATTAGGAAGTGCAGTGTCTTTATAAAGGTTTGGTTGGTTTAATACATACATTTACACTAATATTATAAATGCAAAAGTAATTGTTGGTTTGTTACATTTTCACGGCTATACCTATTGAACCGATTGATATGACATTTGACAGTATCTTGGGATCTGGAGAAGAAAATCTGGGCTACTACATCCTACTATCCTACTTCCTACTATCCTACTTCCTACTATCCTACTTCTTACTATCCTACTTCCTACTATCCTACTTCCTACTATCCTACTTCCTACTATCCTACTTCCTACTATCCTACTTCCTACTATCCTACTTCCTACTATAATATTATAAATGTGAAAGTTTGGATATTTGTGACTCAATCACGCAAAAACGGCTGAACGGATTTGAATGAAATTTAACTCAATAGTTTATAAATAGGTAGTTTATATCCTGGTAGTACAAACGCCAGCACATCAAGCTATCCCAAACTGTCAAACTTTCCCAATTGAACATGGACCTTATTCCTTTGTAATATAGTTGAAAATCTATCAAAGAAATTTGACACATTGGGGTAGATTGATGTGCTAACCTTTGTACGTTCCCGTGGGATATTGTCGACCTCCACGCAGGCGAAGCCGCTGGCAAAAAGCTAGTCCTCAATATTTGTATTAAACATGATGAAATTTAAAATACACACAGCCGAAGTCGCTGGCAATAGCTAGTGATGATAATATATTCATGGAGTGACGATGGCTCTCTCAAGTCTAAGGTGAAGAAAGACGTCACTAACTGCTCAAATACAGAATGTATAAGTAAATTTCCTTACTACACTTACACAAGGAGATGAAGTTTCCCTTTTATAGTCAGCGCAAAAAAACAAGTGGAGCTTGACATTAAGTGGTTTATTTATAAACGTTGCGTTAAGAGAATAAATGCCAAAAATGTATGTAGTCGCTAATCATTGCTGAACAGTAAGTAACGTGTATACTTTAGAAAAACACACCTTTTCTCCATTCTTAAAATAAACCCAAACGTTATCAAAAATAAAAACAGTCTAGCTTTGTGTCTCAATAAGTTTTATAAAATATTACCCTGAAAAATAAAGACATCGTCGGTATTTCATAATTGTGGACGAACAACGTCCAGAAAATGTGTCGTTATGCGATCAAAGCTTAATTACATTGGCCGCGCAGCCGGATGTCCGGTGATCCACGGACAACGAAGAAAATGGATAAAAATAAAAATACTCTATGGTCGCTACCTTAAATCGACTTTTGGGTTAGCTGGGTTCGGCCGCTTGTCTTCTGCTTTTAAAATGTAATTTTGTTGATGGATGTTATTGGTTGACATAGTTTTGACAAAAGTTTTTTTTAGATGATAGAATTACTGGTGTTTAGCTGCATCCGGTTAGACTGGGAGCTAACCTCAACATAGTTAGGATCTAAGGACCAGGAAGATGACGATAGACTTATGTTTGCCAACTATCACTGTAAGTGAAGATGTGATCGATAATAGTGCAGGCTTCCCTAGAAATTACCATGAATAGCGTGCTCCAAATTTGAAAAATAAAATGTAATTAAAATTAATGAATACACTGCGAAAAAAGTAACTAAAATATTTTATTTCAAATGAGAGCGTAAATAAATTATAATATTTTGTTTTGTCAACAACTGTTATGAAAAAATACTGCATTAGGTATAGAATTAATTAATCATAGTTTGTACAATTTAACTTTACGTGTTCTTATCGCCTACTCAGTACCTATTCAGGTGCTTTTTTAGTTGTCATGGAAACCTTTAAAAGGGCGCCCGAGTTTTGGGGGTAAGACCTGGGAGTGTCGGATTTTTACCTCACTAAACTTACCTTGGTGGACATCCTGTGCACATAGAAGGGGCCCCGTTACTTCTCAAAAGACCCATCCGTAATCCTCTCTGCGCAACGCCTGTTAGTACTAACAGGATATTAATTGAAAAAAAAAAATTAAACGTCAGAAACAAATATTTTCCAACAACCCAAGAAGGTGACACAGAACGTGTGCAGACAAGTTAGTACGACATTCATTGTTATTGACATAAAAGTAACGAGTAACTTGTAAAACAAAATCCTTGACTTTGTATATTCGCTGTAAGGCCGGGGGTCACATTTGGAGTTGTCTCTGCACCGCTGTCCTTACGCGGTAGAAGCCACAACGGAAAATAAAATTGATATCGCTCGAGCCGCGGGCGTTCCGAGAAAATGCATTTCGAAATAAATGACTTTTTAAATTTTATCGGTGCACACAGTTCCTCTATCAATTGTCGAGGCTCGCTTCCCGTAACTGGATTTCACGACGAGCATTTATTGTGTGCGACATACAAGACATTGTGACTTTTATACTGCGGACGTTGATAAGTAGGTAACTATGAAATAAGGGACGCCGGTGCAGTACCGCGAGTCTATTGGCAATCAGTACAATTTCTGGACTGCCTTTGATCTGGCCGAGTACGGCTAAGTTGTCAACAGTTCGTTTAGTGCAACCTACACGGTCATGTCATCTGCTTTTGAGAGGACAAAGGGTTTTATAACTTGAATTATTTGATATTTGTCAGAGAAAATGATATATTTTATTTTATTTTATTTTGTTCGGGAAACTTACAGCTATCATAAACGATGTTAGTAAACAATATCAATCTGAAGGCCTTTTACAAGTTTCCACTGATGTTCTTATAAATCTTCTGTACTAAATACCTACTATTAATAAATACAATTTTATTGTCTGTTTGTAATATCAAAATAACAGCTTTTTACTCTATGTAAATACGATACTAATAAAAATAAAAATAAACATTTTCGCCCGTCTGTCTGAAATGAAATGTTTATTTACGTAAGTAGATCTTAAATCTGAATCTGAAATACACTTTTACACGTCAATATTTTGTTGGTCAATATTTTAAAAACTAGATGCGCCGGCATTTCCTAGCTGACTGTTCCCTGAGAAGAAAAGCCGAAAAAAACTCAGAGGTCATGGTCTCTTTTAAAGTCCAAACATTATGTTATTTGAATTTTATGTGAGTCTAACAATGCAGGGCAATGTCTGGAAGGGCCTTTTGAAGAAAGAGCCATTGCAGCTTTGAACTGACCTGTCCCAACAGACGGCATGTATGTAGCAGCCACCGTGTAGCGTGTCTGTTTGCCGGCTAATTTCCGAAACGGCTTGATCGATTTTGAAGGGACTTTCAGTGGCAGATAGCTGATGTAAGTAAAAGAGTAACATAGGTTGCTTCTTTGTGTCGCGGTAGCACGTTCCCGGTGGATAATTCCCGACATCCACGTGGGCGAAGCCGCGGGAAGCAGCCGGTTTGAACTATAAAAGTCGCATTTAAATAAGAAAGTATCTTCAATTTACTCTATCAGTAGGTACCTACCAACTGATTGTAAATATTATATATCCTGTATTTTGTATTGACTCTTTTCCTTGGCCAACAAGGCTTTAAATTATTTAATTCTCTTTAAACTGCTCTGTGAAGCGTTTTTATTAAGGTTCAATTACGAATTAACTATATTGTTGTATAAATAAATTGCTGTGCATCCGTTATTCATTTGCAATTATAACACTCTACAATAACGATAATTGGATAAATCGAGTGGCAATAAATAAAATATGTTACCTAGCTGATGATACGATACACTTTTGCTTACCATGAAACGAATCATGGTAAATAAACAGTTTTAAGGCGTGGTAAGAAGCAAATTTTTAGGTATTTGATATTAGCACTTCGCGGCAACACATATGGTTCAAAACAGCGATGCGTTTGATGTTAGTTCAATCGAATGACCAAAACAAGACTCATTTTGAAGTTTTAATTAAATTAAAAAATAAAAGCACGGCTCAGTGGGAAAAGTTTGAGGTATTTCTTTAGTTGATTGAATTCCCTTTGTTATCACTACATAAAATACGATAGTTTATGTTAAAAATTTTGAGAATTATGCGATGTTAATATTTTTTTTGAGGTCTGTCTTACGATTGTTTTATTATGATACTGTTTTATTTTTGAGGTCTGTCTTACGATTGTTTTATTATGATACTGTTTTATTTTTATGAAATATTTTTGAGTAGGTCTTTTCTATGAACATTTGACAATACACTGCTTTTTTTGGATTGCCTTATGCACCAATATAGTGCGACAAGAAACTGAGCTTTTTACGGTATTGTATGTATAGGCAGCGCCTTAAGGAGCATGGGATCAGGGCAGGAAAATGATGGTGAGGAATTTTTTGTATGAAAATGAAACCTATTGGTCCGAATGAGCTTATATGGAAAGAAAAATTAGAATAGTTGCAGGGAAAATTGGAAAATTCGGGAATACTGAAAGTGCTTTCTTTAATTCAATTGTTCCTCACACCTCTATTCTTACTTTGCAACCAAACTTTCTATTAAAATCCAAAGGATTTTGAAGGAAATCGCTAAGTCCATCTTGATATATTTGAAAAATTCGTTTGTTCTACAAACTTAACTTGTGTAATTAATATTGTTGCATTGTCAAAACGAATGACATTGCCCATATAAGGGTGTTACGCATTTACCCCGCAATCTGACTTCACAAACCCGTCACAGGCAAGTTTCTGGGATTATTCTTCAACGAATATATCATTGAACATGTGCACTAGCCATAATTCTGTCTTCATACTAACATCAGTACTCCGTTTTCATACCACCACCTAAGCATACAAGCAAGACACTTGTCAAGACATAACGTTCAATTTTACGGCGCAATATATACGACGATAAAGCTTAAAAACAACATTTAATAGGATATTAAGTGTACATAGTTGCTAGCAGTTGCAATTACTGAGCACAGTGTAGGTACCAACTGTACGAGAACTTTGACACGAGTGTAGTTGGCAAGTACTATAGCGACCATATTGTGTTACTCAAGGATAATAGAAATACTGGATATGACTAAGGTGTATGGAAAAGGTTGCCTCAGTATTTTTGAAAATCCACTCCCATCGTGGCTAAATAATAAAGTAAAGTTACGCAACGCTTGCCGAAATCGGCCCGAGAATGGGTGACCTTCCATTAGGTACATATCGAGACCTCTCCATGCCTCCGTTGGTCCCGGCTGTCATTTGTAGATCTTTTACAGTTGTCACAAGAAGTTAGAAGCCAGAAACTCAAAAACCACTGTTATTTATTTATTTAACTATTTATGCACACACATAAACAGACAAGAATAAAGAAACAGAAAAATACGTACAAAGGTAATGCCTGCGATAGGAGAGGAGATAACAGAGATGTAGACAACGTGTGTAATATTAGTAGAAGGGAAAACATAAAATTACAAATTAACCTCTAATTTAAATACCTATACACATTTAATATGAGAAGATACATACATACAAACAAACATATTACATACTTCTACAATAAATATCACTAAAATATATATAATTATGATGTAATTTAAATAAATACATAAGGATTTATGACAAAGTGGAGAGATAGTGTTCTTTCACTATTTTTTTGAATAGTGCTGCAGTTTGGCAGTCTCTAATGTCAGGTGGAAGTGAATTCCACAATCGATCCGCGTGCACAGTGAAGGAGTAGGAGTAGAAGTCGGTTACCGCGTGGGTAATGTGGAGGTCCGATAGGCTCCATGTAAAATATTGGTATTCAGCTGCATTCGGTTAGACCGGAAGCCTACCGCAATATAGTTGGGCAAAGCTACGCAGATGATGACGATACATCAACAGTCACTGATAGTAATTTAATTATGCATTATTATTATGCATAGCGGTTATTATAACAAGCGACATCAATGTATTGGTTATTATTAAAGTACTACTGATGTCAAATTGTCAATAATTATGATTACCATGCATGGTGGCAATATTTCTGCTTACATTATTCGTTAAGGACCCAACGTGTCCCAACTACAGATAGCAACCGATAGTAGATACAAGACAGAAAAACCTAAAACATGCAATTTTCCATTAAAATTTCTATCAACACGTCCTGTCCAGAATTTTTTCAATCCAAGACATTACTCAACTAGCTGGTACATAGGTATTTGCGGACTAGGGCAAATAATGATTGAACATTGAAATAATAAATGGCTGCCGGTAACGATTATAAATTATTACTTAGTATAATATTTGTTGTGAGTTTGATCGGATCTTAATCAGTAATGGGTAGTATTTTAATTAGTTGCGCAGCTGTAAAGAATAGGCAAGCAAATTATATCTAATCGCTAACAGTAAGTGTCTATGTCTACGGGAATTTTTGAAATTATAACAATAATTTAGACAAACAAATGTATCCTTTTCGTATAACTGTTTCGTATCGCAAAAAACATCAGTTACAAAAGTAACTGATGTTTTTTGATAACAATGCTTTGTCGTTTTCCATCAAATGGTTTATTTCTTCGATAAAGCTTGATATGGGAAAATGTTTCAAAAGAAAAGCTTAAATTCATTTTCTTTTTTAATTAACATAAACGTAAGTAGTAACCTAAACTTAGATAAAATATCCAGGTACCCAATTATGTAATTACCTTTCAGAATAAATTCTCGTTGTACCTATATACACTCTATACATACTCCTATTCTGGAGTCCTGCTAATCCCTCAGGAGTCGAGAGTGATGACAGTAACTCTATTTGTTTCTTTGTTGTACAGTCGATTGCGAAAATTGTGATAGCATGGTGGGTGTTGTCGTAAAACGTAGTTACAAACTTGTTATGAGCTTCGTACGAAGCGGAGCGATGCCGCAACAGTTACGCCTATAACGTATGGGAATTTTAGAAATAAATGTCAGTAAACCTTGAATTTATAGTGTTTTGGGAGGCATGAAAATGTTTTGGGGTTGGTTACGCGTCTGTAGACTTTTTAGTAGCCATTAACGGCCCACAGCTGGGCAAAGGCCTTCCTACTCTCTTTCCAGAGCTGTAGACAAATTCCATAAAAATAAACTATCTATCAGCTACTACCAAACCAAAGGTACCTAACAAATATAAAAAAGGTATTTCAAAAAACATAATGAAGTTAAGGGGGTAGCGCCAAGACTGAATGACTAAGGACCAACCCGTAATGGGCCTGCGTGCTAGATTACATCACTTCACCTCGAAGAGACGAGGCCTGTATCGCAGCAGTGGCAACATTATAGACTGAATATGAACTAAGAAACAAAACAAAATATAACAAAAACGTCAATAGGTTTTTCCGTTAGAAAATGTGCATTTTGCTGGCTATGTTGGCGCATCCACCTTAACCTAAGGAACGAAGTTAAAATAATAATGGTACTTAATCTCGTCAGATTTCGTAGAAATCTTTTGAAACATCATGATGCCCGGTAACAGGATTTCCTAAGCAAAACAGATTAAAAAATCAAATCAAAAGTCATTTGTTGAAACTAGGCTGAGAGTCAGCACTTTTTGAACCTCAAAATTACATAAGACAGTCCCCCGAAACGCCCGCCCTTCACCACTTCCTAGTGGTTTAGCTGGGAAGAAGTCGTGCAACAAACTCCCCAGCAGCACAGCTGTCTGGTGGTTAAAATAACTTGATTCTATACAATAATAGGTAAGTAATTAACATTACTAAACACAAAATATAAAATTAAATTATTTGCCATATGCCAGCTAGCACGCGTCAATAGATCTGACTTAATATATGATTCTCTAGAATCTTGTCTCTAGAATCTAGTTCTTTAGAACTTTAGCCTGTGAACGTCCACGTGGCTTCTAAGCCTTGTGGACGTACACGGGATAAAGTTCTACCAACAGTGACTTTTCATCTTACAGAAGGAAAGGAGGATGAAGATTTATAGACGATTTTCTATTCTTTATTTTCATTCCTCTAATTATCTGGTACTTATTGACAGGCCTGCACTGTCCTTCCATACCTATTATCACTGTAACTTGAAAACATTGTAAAACCCAATTATTTTTAAAAGAGTAACCGTGGAGTTTCTTGCCGGTTCTTCTCCATAGGAAGCGACAAATTGGAACCGTGCACCTAGCTTCTGACGTTTCATAAGTGCCCTTGCAGGTGTATGTGAAAAAAAATATTTTGATTTTGATTTTTGATTTTGAAGGTGGATTCTATGACAGAAACATTCACCCTACGATAGGTGGCTTCTACCAACAATTACGATGGGTACCAGGAACTCATAAAGTAGTTGCAATTCCCAACAGTTAGCTTCTTCCTACACCAGTGAGATTTAGCCAGTAACTGCTAAAAGCCAATAACTGTCAGCCAGACTAATTATTGGCACCTGAATGTACCTAAATAGTGTCCATATGGATTGAAAGATACCAGGAATATATTCGAATAGAACTAGGATTATTCGAGAGCGTCTGTTCAATTATTGAGAATATTTCCCTACTGACACTATGGACCTGTATACCATGACTAGGACAGAATGGAATCTGACTAGATATCTTTATTTAGGTACCTCCTGGATATTTCGAGGATTAAAATGGTGGTATGATTTGGATATACCATACAAAGTGGGTATGACCATAAATAAACCACATGATTCTAGACACCTTAGCGTAGAAAAAAACTGCTATTTCATAGAAAGGTGCAATACCTACACGGTCTTAAGAGTGTTCTCCCCACGTGGGCTGGCAACGGCGCATTTATAGTGGGTTTTCGTGATTATTTTTTTCATCTTGAATTTTTTTCAGCCATGCACTAGATCGTTGGTATTTTCAAGTTTGTATGCTTTTTTTTTACAAATATTTCGGTATTTACTTATAAAAATCGACATTATTTTCTATTTGCATTACTTAATAAGATTAAATGTGTTGATAAAACAGTAAATGTGAAAAATAATTCTAAATACAAACGATGTAGTGCTTGGCTGAAAAAAAAAAACTTTTACTTGTATTTCATTAAATAATCACAAAAAAGACTATAAATGCGTTGGTGCCAGCCCGCTTGGAATGAACGCTCTTAATGGATGCCAAAGATCTTTTTTAGAATAACCGACTAAAAATATCAACGCAGGGGATTCACCCCGTGCGTTGATATTTTGTGGTGGATTCAGTACATGATTCTGAAGAATCTTACACTGAATCCACCGTAAGAGGCTGTGCGTCGATTTACCTGTCACCCTGTATTCAAATAAGCTCTAATTAAGCGCCTCAATATGAAATGATTGTGGCTTTTATTTTAAAGTATCTAATAAAAAATCTAGGTGTCTCTTAAAGTCTCCTCTTTCGTTTAACAACAGAACAACAATACCTGCGAACAAAAGAACTTTTAACAGAAACAGTGAGTATTTTATCAGTGACTTAGTAAAAAGCAGATACAAACAAACTCAATGAACGCCTTACTCGGCTCGTTCTTACATGCAGAATCCTTTGCGTCAATGAAGTTTATTGTAGTAGTTTTAGTGGAAATGTTTTTATTGAAAACTCTTTATTTGTAGGTTTTGCTTTTGCTATGAGAATAAAACAGAAGGCTTGAACGTGAATATGCTCTGATTTAAATAAGTAGATATTTGAAAATATACAGGGTGGAAGAGACAAACAAGCACAAATTGTAACTATGAATTCAGCACATAATTCTAGACCCCCCAGCGTAGAAATTTTTTGATAGTCATAAAATAACTGTTTCATAGAAAAGTGAAATACAAAATGTATGGACCATAAAAAAAGCCTTTTATTCCATGCAAATTAAGTTTTACAAAGCAGTTCACCATACAGTTTTCATTTTTTAAATTTCTTTTTTTCTAAGTATACGAGTATGTATATATTTTTTAATAACCGACATAAAATTTCAACGCAGAATCGCGTACCTACTAAATCTATGGTAACAGGTAGCGCGTCAATATCCCAGCCACCCTGTATAGCATGAAGACACCAATAATAGAATTTCAACATTAAATACTTCTCCGAAATAATTCCTTGTTTCTCTTCAAAACCTCGTCCACCTAATTATGTAACATTTCCACAAACGTATCACTTTTATACAAGAAACAACACTCACTCATGCATCACCGAAACCAAGCACTAGCATGCAGGTACCTTTCAAACTGCAACAACCGTCCGCTTTAAGTGGCAGTTGGTGTAATCGAATATAATGTTACGTAGTTATTTAATACGGGAGGTGAAAGCTTACACCTGGTGACAACGTGGACAAAACACAGCAGGCGATGCCGCGGTATGAGTGACGTTAATGAGATGTGCGCGCCAATTTGTTTATGCGCTCGCTTGCATACGAAATAGGGACTATGAAAAGTTGTGGCACATCCCTTGTCGTGAGGGTAAAAAGTTATGAAGTCAATTGTGGGACGTGGAGTAGTTGGATGACTAGATTTTTGATGAGGAAAATGTACACTGAAAAGATAAAGAAAACAACAAAAAAAAAAAATACGATGCCAAAAATAAATGAGTTCAAAAATTAAAACCCTACTACTGAGAAATCACACAACCTACCCTTGTTAGGGTATTATTATACATTCTGACAGTAGTAAGCGATCATAAGTTTTAGAGAAAAGTGATATACGACCACGGTTTTCAGATGAGAACATTTTCTTGTTTCATACTTTTAAGACCATGATTTTTTCAATAGTCGTGTTTTAGTTTTTGAACTTGCTTTTTAAATAAATTATTTTAGAGTTAGTTACAAATAAATACATTTTTGTAATGTGCTTATTAAGCCATTTCATTAAATACCCCACACGGCAACATTTTTTTAGTTCATGACTTTATGTCCTTAAAGGCGCCATATTCTTTCATTGACGCTACATAGCTTTTAAGCAGCGAGCAATCAAGACGCTTCCAACGATATCTCATTTGTCAAATTATGATCGGTAGTTTAGAAGTTATGAACGAACAGATGAAAATACATATCCACACATACATAAATACTGGTTAAAATCAAAACCCTTCTTTTTGCTTCGCCGTACTCAGGTAATAATGCTGGCAACAAAAAGCAGGTATTAGTATCATAACAAAACCTACTATTCTAAACAACAAACCATGCATGCCTATAAAGAAAAATTCCCCACTAAATACCTACATTTAACATGAGCCCACAATTTTACGGATGGTTCACACAATGACTTACAGCTCTAATTGTGATATGCACTCCTTAGTGCATATCACAATTAGAGCTGTAAGTCAACTAGCTGTCACGAGCAGTTATTTCCATAAGTCACGTAGTACCGTAACGAGCAAGGAAGGGCATCGGACGGTACTATTCTGTGATTTACGACCAGTACTGAAGTTAAACGGGTTGTCTGTTATTGTCTTGTGTGGTCCAATGAAAGTGGTGGTACTGGATTTGAAGATACAATTAGACGGAGGACTAATGTTGATGGATTTAATTTGCTGCCAGACCTTAAGGTCTCATTGAAAGAAAGGTGTAAGAATATGGTAATGGAGGCAACAGGCAATATCAATTCATATACGAATAGGAGTCTAATAAAATTAATTCCAACGAGAGGTCATTATATTTTATGGCCGCCATCTTTCTTTTCCTATGGTCCAGTAAAGCATGGTATTCGAAAAATACATCTTTGCCCATATATCTGTACTTATATTTATATAACTACTGGTTCGATTTGAAATATTGTTTTAGTGTTGGATAGCCCATTTATCGAGGAAGGCTATAAGCTATATAACATCACGCTAAGACCCTTAGGAGCCGCGGAAAGAAAAAAAAAAGTCACGAATACGAAGTATTCGCACGGGCAGGCGATTCGAAGCTACGGGGAGGGTCGGGGAAGCAAGAAATTTAACGCGTATGAAGTCGCAAGCAGAAGCTAGTCTATAATATAAATAATAAACATAATCAGCGTATAATGTTCCTACTGGCGAGACACACGATACGTGGGCCCAGTCCGGGTTGGTGGATGTCACATGACATCGAAATTTTTGATTCTAGGATAAGCTGGTTTCCTCACGATATGTACACCGTTTTGAAAGCATAGGTCCTGAAATAATGAACACAAAGTAAAGCACCTGTCTGGGTTTAAACATAAGTGGCGTCCATTACTATTTAGTTTTTTTTTTTTGGGTGGGTAATCATCAAATAACTTCTCCCGCTCTGGGTGGAGCGGAAGGGCGTGTCAGACTTTTACTGACTAAAACCCACCCGTGTTCCCTCAGTTGCCTGTGTGCCAGGGGCCGCGGTATCTCTTTCGAATAACCCGCACCACCTCCTTAAATCTAACACGATATAAAATGTAATCCAGATTTAAGTTGCAGCACTAAAGTTTTTTGGAGCTCGGACAGCAAGGTAACCGAGTTAGTCGTGATGGACATGGATACGGCAGCGGTAGCCATGTATTCGAATTCAATTAACGTTGCGTGTGAGCATAGGATTCCTGAATAAGGCCGCGGCCAGCTGTCAGTCCCCGTTCAAGATCATGAACTCTCCGGCGGGATTATGTATGTGCCACGAATGACAATCAGTTGCACTGCATAAGTATCCAACAAAATGGAACTTTTAACTGTATTTGAAATTGAAATTACGGATTGTTTACTCAGCGACTCGCTTTTGAATTTCAACGGTACTTTTGTACGTAAACATTCGAAATATACTACCTTTTCTTTCTGTAGTGCGTCGCTTATTACGATAGGATAACTGTTAATAGGTTACTAAATATGTGAATTTTTCACGTAGTTAATCTAGCGAATGCCAAGTAATGAACTTATCATGCTTAGTTGCTTATCAAGTTACCGAGTAATTAACTTACGAAAAAAATTGCAAAAAGCCACGCTCATCGCTCCCCGAGAACAGAGGCTCACATGAAATTTTATAATAAAATTATTTCTTGCGACTTTCCTCATTCTGCACGAGCCTGTAAGTGCGTAATGAAGCGGACGGGTCCTGGGAGGGCAGTACAAGGAGTCAGTGATGCGATCAGCTCACCGCATCAGGAATCAATTAGGAACGGCTGGCGGGTACGACGTGCCTACCGCATGAATTATTGACGACGCTACCGCTCGTACGCGAGTTAGTTATACTAGCGGTACTCGATTACAAGTCGCCATCTTGTTTACAATGCAATTTGGTATTAAGTAGATTATGTTAAGTGTATTCTGGATGAAATATGCATATTGTGACTGAAATAAAGTCAGGTACCTATACTGCTGTTATTGGTAATGATAAATTAAACATGTTGTGTTCTTGAAAATATGTGAGTATGTTTCTTTTAGAATAAAAAAGTGGTGACAATTTTGGGAGAATATGAAGATAAAAGAAGTGATACATTTTCTAGTTCGATTCGACAAAATTCAGTGGCGCAGCGTCCAGTTTAACAATAGCCATCTAGTGAGCCGATTAGCGAGTAAACTAGATTTCCTTGTCAGATTATGCTGTCCGTCATAGGTAGTGCCGCACGTAGCGGGAATTTAGCTCAGGTGTGCACTGAATTATAGAGAAATCTGCTTATTTTGTTCACGTGTTTTGGGTGAATTTTAAAGTACCTTACCTGACTTGATTCTCGTAATTTTAGAGAGATGAGGTTGGTGGGAATGTTATATTTCAAAGGTACATTAATCTTATTTTGGTAGATAACGAGTTTACGACAAATTTTCGTTTCCATGAATTGAAAATGTACGTCAGAGTAGTATTTTACGGTACTTACAGCTTTTCATGACGTAATTTAATTGTAGTCTGTAAATGAATTTCCACAAAAAGTAAATTGTTATTTGATAAAATGTTTCATTGACAGTTTTTTTTTATATTTCCGTAAATGAATTTCCCTGAAAAGAAAATTCTCCTTCGTTTAAATATTTTATTGACAGATTTAATAAGGTACCTATCAGAATAAGTACCTATACCTACGAGAACTGCTAGAAACTTCAAAAGACTCCTTGTGTTCATTCAACAAAACATAATGGGTTTAAATACTCGTGCGTTCATTAAACCCAAAAGATAAATTGGTTATTGTTAAGCGAAATTGTCGCTGTTTTGCATAATTTTAAAACGCAAGTCGGTAAAAGTGAAACATTATAGTGTTGGTAGATGTCGCGAAAGTGCAATGAACATAGTTAGATATCGTATCGTCTGCTCTCGAATTGCTCGTTCCATTATTATCCGCTCAAGTCTGGCTGTAGAAAAAGCAGTCAAGTGCGATTTAATCATGAGCGAGTGTGTTCGTTATATTTTCATTTATTTTCTTTTAACCTTTGTTGTATTTTCTATGAGAATATCGTTTATTTTTATTGAATAATTTTTTAAACTTTTTATTTTTGTGTAAGTTTCTATTACGTTTTTCAGTTGACGTTTTCTATAATTAAAAAGATCGTAGTTTTTAAGACACCATTATTTTCAATCTGTCAACGTATAATATGATGCTTAGGTTAAAACGTATTTTTTTTAATGGCCAAATAATTGTGTCATCATCATCTGCCTAGACTTTTCCCAACTATGCTAGGGTTAGCTTCCAGTCTAACCAGATGCAGCTGAAAACCAGTATTATATATGGAGCGACTGCCTATCGGATCTCCACAATCCAGTTACTGGGTAATACGATACCCCTTGGTAAGACTGGTTGAAAGACTTGCAGGGTTCTGACGACCCGTAGCGACTGTCAAAGATCCACAGATGACAGCCGGGACCAACTGCTAGTACATTTTTTCATTTCTTATAGGATAACAGATATGGTCCTAAATATTATAATAGGGTAATGATCCACATAGAATCGTAGATCTATGTCGACCAATGCATCAGTGGGACCAAGATCATGTTTTAAAATTTTGGATTTTATGGATTAGGAAAGTGTCACGGTCCTAAATAATGAACAGGTAAGTCTAATTATAAGGTTGTTTTTTTAATTCACTTTTTAGTTGTGGTACCTATCCTTCACATATTCGTATACCTTGACTTCTTAAGTAAATTACAGTGTCAGGAACATATTAACTCGCTTTCCGAGGCAAGGTGCGGTCTTGGTTTATAAAGATGGTCACCCATCCACGGATCAACCGCGGCAAGCGTAGCTTAACTTGATCAATCGACCCGTGCAGTAGTTATTACTTGGCTCCCCCCATAAATACTTATATATCAGTAGAAAATAGTCTCATGCTATGTTTATGTAAAACACTCATATGTTAGAGGGTTTATTAAAACTCAAGCGGAACCCTGATATGAGTCGCAAAAGTTTAATTTTTATTGCGGGCATGCAACTCTCGCTTTATTCAGTAGACAAATAAAAAGTAGATTACTGACTCCTCGTAGATATTCTTCGTTTAAATGTATATAGAAGCAGTTAGGATGGTAATATCGAGATACGTTTTAACCTCGAAGTCATTTTCATAGACATTGAGGGTGAGTTGTAATGATACAATTCACCCTCAATGTCTATGAAAATGACTGTATTAAAAATAAAAAAAAACAAGTGCTGCTTGTTTTTAGCCGACTAAAAAAGTAGGAGGATTTCAATTCGTTTGTATTTGTTATACCTATGTTTGTTACCTCATTTATAAACGGATTAAAAAAAAAAAGCTTTTTCAAAGAGTATACTTGTAGGGTGGTCCCATATACATTTGGTCAAGTTCTGATGAATGGTTTTTGAGTTAGTTTCATTAATACGTATTTTTCCACTTATTGTATATTGGTGATGTTATAATAACATTAAAGTCCTGACATTGTAATTTACTTAACAAGTGAAGGTATAGGAATTTGTGAGGGATAAGTACCACAACTAAAAAGTGAAATAAAAAAAAACGACTTTATAATTAGACTTACCTGTTCATTATTTAGGACCATAAAATCATAATCCATAAAAAACCAAAATTTTAAAATATGATCTTGGTCACTAGATCTACGATTCTAAATATCTATCATAATAATTAGGATCATGTCTCTTATCCTTTATGAAAAGATAACAAAAAAAAAACAAAATCAAAATCAGTTCATCCGTTCGGGAGCTACGATGCCACAGATAGACCCACACATACACACACAGACACGTCAAACTTATAACTCCCCGTCGTTTTTGCGTCGGGGTTAAAAATACACTTAACCGAAGCTCACAATTGAATCTTGAGATCGCACTACATTATCTCTATTATTGCATACAAGCGTTCACGACTTCGTCTGCGTAAAATTTCTTATCTTAACATAAAACTGTCAAAGTATACTTACCATACTGTAGCTTCCACTAAGGGTAAGAATTTTCAGGATCAAATCAGTATCTAGTTCCGAAGGTTATTTTTTGGGTGTGAAATCATCAAATAACTTTTCCCGCTCTGGCTGGAGCGGGAGGGCGTGTCAGACTTTTACTGATTAAAACTCACCCGTGTTCCTTTAGTTGCCTGTGTGCCAGGGGCCGCGGTGTCTCTTTCGAACAACCCGCACCCCTGCCAGGCATCGGTCCTTGCGGACCCCACCAATTGGTGCTGACATCTCTTGACGCGCGTGGAAGACATAGCGCCGTCGTCCCGGGCTTGGTCCTTACCGGACAGCGAGCTACCTATTACTCGCCATCCGCAAGCCCGCGCCTACGGTGGCCGGCATTTAGCCTGGGATTAGTTCCGAAGGTAAACCCCTCTGCCACAGGTGCGAGTAGTTCGAAAGCGATACTGTGGCCCCTGGCACACAGGCAACTGAGGGAACACGGGTGGGTATTAGTCAGTAAAAGTCTGACACTGCTCCACCCAGAGCGGGAAAGTTATTTGATAATTTCCCACCCTCAAAAAAAAAATCCCTAAATTAAAACCTCTTTGTAATATACGTATATGTAGATAAAATAACATTATCCCCTTTCAAAGCAACACTATCAAGTAATCGTTTTCTTCCTTGTTGGTCTAGTGACCGCAAGCGGTCACTGCTGCGGTCCTGGGTTCGATTCCCAAGTCGAGAAAAGTGTTATAGGGTTTTTATATCTGAAATTTCTCAGTAGCAGCCCGGAGTCTGGATTTTGCCCGGTTAGTGGCAACAGGACTATTACATAGGACTAAAACATATCCGGCGAAATGTGGGTGTACTATACACGTCTGCCCATCCCTTCGGTTAAACAGGGCGTGATGTTATGTATAGTTATGTGCCGGATCATTAAAAATGTAGATCCGCAGATACGGATCTGGATACAGATAATTGTCGTCAAGGTCCGCGGATACGGATACGGACACGGATCTTAACATTCTTACTCAATCGGTGGCGGTGCGCGTGACCTTGATAGTTGACGCCACTTCACGCTTTGCGTGACAGAACATGTTTCGACTTGCGTTGCACGGGTCTTTCTTTTGGTTTGTTTATAGTTTAGTGTGACACTAGGCAGCATAGTTACCATTTGTGTTCGTTGTACGAGTAAAAAAAATGTCTTCAAAGAGGTTTAATAGTGCAATTTGGAATTATTAATAAGGTAAAAGATCCGTCAAAAATGTAACAGATAAGGATACGGATTCGGATTTTTTCTCCCACGGATGTAGATACGGATATCCGGAACATTACTAGTTATGTACTATTAAGTAAAGCTCGTTATGATGTCACACCAAACATTGTAATGACGGGAATCGAGACACTCAAAACTGACGCGAAGTGGAGATTACACCAGGATCCGATTGTTTGCTGGCCGTGGCCTTGCACAGAGGAACACTCATTATTTTAATACCACAAGACTTTATACAGATATTATTGCCAGTAGTTTACATATTTTAACGTTAATAGAAAAATAGGTAGGCATTTAGTGTGATGTGTAAGGTGATTTTACATGTTAAATTATGAATGTTATGGAATATTTATTGACTAACATGATTCAAGTTACATAATGAATTAAAGTAACTTAGACTTTTATAATGTAAATATTAAACATCTGGATGACCGAGTTGGTTTGGTTTGATGTTTTCTAAAAATGAAACCTAGCTAGATTGATTTATCGCCCCCGAAACCCCCTGCACACTAAATTTGATAAGTTTAATATTATAAGATCATGAAATTTCATAAGTTTAGTATGCAGGGGGTTTCCGAGATTCAGATTGTAGGTATATACAACGTGTAACGGAAAGGGTATATACATACCAAGCGCACGGCTGCTTTGGATGATATCAAACGAAATTGGAAGGGTTTTTTAATCCTATCTCTACATGTTCGGAAGTTATTCGAATTTTTAATACATTGATATCAGAAACCGAACTTTTCAAATTGAAATAAAAACATCACTCGGAAGAGATTTCTCGTGATATTGGCATGTAACGTGGAAAGTTATTGACCTACGTAGTGCGGTGACACTTTTGTTATGATTTGAATTTAGGAAACATATGAAACCGAAAATTTCTTATAAATTCTTAGAGTATCTCGCCAGGCATCGCGTCCGACAGAGGTAGCATCAGTGATGAGCAGTTAGATGCTAAACTACACGCACAACGTTATTGAGTGAGATGCAAGATCAGTTATAGTCAAACAGGCGCGTCAAAAATTAAGAAAAGTCCTTTGGAAGATCGGGTTTTATGAAAAAATCACTGCATAAATCCATGACCAATAAAGTTTATTGAACTTTTCGATAATTGAGCGTTGTCAGTACCGACTTAGTTTTGGGGATTTTACACTTCTCTTATTACTTAAACACGCTCAAAGATAGGTAAAATTAGCAAGAAAAACGATAGATTTTTATTTTAATATTCTGTTTCCGTACAGACAACATTAATAATGAGACAAAACCATACCATGTTTAATTTTTGATGTACATTGTCGAACAGTGGAGTAATACACTCCCGAAGTTTGTATGGAAAAAATGTCGACAAGATTCACCTTAATACTATTCAAATATCATTACATTACCCATACGCAACGCACTACACATATCTACAATAGTCCCTAGCACTAACTATTACGTATGTTAATATTTCATCATTCAATTATCGGCCTGCACCATACCACTGCAGGCATCTATCAAATAATATTTTAGTTAGTACATTTCGTTCGTCAATATTCAAATTCGACGTTTTCATTAGGCATTCATTTTGATAGATGAATAACGGACTAAATGTCCGTTATTAGCTCCCAGCTTTTTTATAATGCATGCCATTTATACGATCATTATTGACGGGAATTTGAATAATAGTAGTTATTCGCTGTAATGATGTCTGGTTTTTGTAATTAACTACCGTTTAGTATTGTTATTTAACTTGTTGTTGGTAAAGAATACCTAATGGTATGTTTTGATGGTAATTTATTTGTCTCGGATTACAGATTGAGTGATAAGTTTGATTGATAATTTTTTTATAAAAAACTTTCATAAAAATTATATTGATTTAAATTTTAAACATATAGGTATAAATTGAATCAAGAGTATGGAGTTTGGTTTGGAAATGTTGTACAGTGTGTAGACGCGATAACAACAATATATGAATACACTGTCAATATTAATGTAAAAAAATAATAATCTTAAAATCGAAATTGAAAACGTGATTTTTCCAAACAAACGAAACAGTAGTGATGTCCCGACTATGGGTTTTTGTGCATATAAAAACATAAGATACGTTAAGCCGTTGGTCCCGGCTATCATTCGTGGATCTTTGATCTGTTCGTTACGGGTCATCAGAATCCCGAAAGTCTGACAACCAGTCTTATCAAGGACTATCGTATTACCCAGTAACTGGGCTGTGCAGGTCAAAGAAGCAGTTGCTCCAGGTAAAATACTGGTGTTCAGCCTATCCGGTTAGACTGGAAGCCGACCCCAACATTGTTGGAAAAAGGCTAGGCAGATGACATAAAAAAAGATAATCCACCCCAACACGCTCAATTCAACCACACCTAAAAACTAATCCATTTTCCTTGCCCACAATTTTTCCAGCGAGCTAGACACAAGCTATTTTAATTAACCCAACTATAGCAACATGTGACATGTTGTCACAAGTCGGAAGTGCAAGTTGGTCGGGTGCCTTGATCCTCGGTCGTGAGGTGTGCAAGCCTCGTGCTTGCGCATAGTAATCCATCTCGCTAGACAAACTCGCGACTAATATCTCCGAGAACTTATGGATGTGGTGGGGGGAGATTTCAGACGCGTTTCCGGCTCTCATTTGTAAATGGATTATGGGTTTTGTGGTCTGTGGTGGTGAAGGGTTACCTATTCGATTTTGTTGATTGTTTCAACATCTTGTCTGTAAAATATGATGATGTTGGAGATCACGATAAATCGATCGTGTAAAAAATAGGATTCTATTAATTTAACCAGGATTTTTTTTAAATAATTAAGTACCAAGTCGTACTTTCAAAATGGCTGCTGCATCCCTGCCATTTTTTTTTTTGGGTTTTGGCTTCGCACGGTTTGTGCATTTAACCAGTGTCAAGTAATTTTTCTTTTCCATCAAGTAAATGGCCCGATATCGGGCACGAAGTTACAAAACAGTCATAGTCGTCTTTAGTCAGTCAAGTCAAAGTTAAAGTTATTGTAAAGCGGTAGTAACTTTACAACAACCTATTATGAGTTTTTGGAGGGAACACGAAAAGTCCACGTTAGTCACTTATTTTCACCTTCACTACATTTGTGCACTCACACGTAATTAAATTGCATAATTCACTACCAAAATTAAACAATTTTATTCGCTATTTCACTAAATTTCATCAAAATAAAAAGTGGTGCGACATGTTCCAACGCGATCCCGCCAAAAACTCCCCTGCCATTTTGAATGATGTAATTAATTGTTTCGGTGTTGCAAAAGCAAAAAAAATCCTTGTCATTCATGCACAGGTTGCTATAAAATAATGAAATCACATTGCACAAGTGAAACATTCTTAATAGAAAGAAGTCTGAAAACCTACCCATTAACAATTTAGACCTGTAATAACCTATTATTTGCTAGTGTATAATTTTGTTCGTCATTAGGCATTGGTCGGGTTGTATGACCACAGGAAATTATAGAGTATCAGTGTTACTGTAACTTTGACGTTTCCATTTTTTTTCCGCTGCAATTAATAATATTATTTCCATACTTTGATTCATTTCTATCATATAGGTACTGCCCCACTGCTGCACTATACCCACACTTCGGTATATGAAGCCTTTTCTATCACCTTTGGTTTCCGAGAAATTTTCGCACCTTTGCGAAAATTTTGGAAAATTCGGGGAAATTAATTATTCAGAAAAACACTTTTACTAGCAAACTAAATTGACCGTATATTCAAGTCACAACTGTCATTATTTGACAGTTATACGAAATAGCTAACTTAATCATTTATTTCCTTGACTGTACAACGGATTGGAAAGCTTCAGCACATGAGTAACTAAACGGAACAGAGACAAAGCTTCTTAAGAACGTGCAAAATTGTTACCTATTTTGTAGGGTTGTCACAATAGGTGAAGACAAATGAAAACATTTGTTAAATAGTTTTATTGTTCAGTATGATAGATAACTTTACAAATTACTTACTCTAATAATTTTCTTTTTATAATGTTTGTTTTTTAATTATTTATTGTTTCTTTTAATCGGAGTAGGCCGGATGATGACTTTTGACGTTAAGTAGTCGTCAAGTCCCGCGCCGATATCCGACAGCTGACCGTGCTCACAAAAAAAGGTCCAATCAAGTTTTTATAATATTCAAACTGGCAACTAATAAAACAAACAACGTGCATTAACCCTGAGATTGTCAACTGGCTGTGCCAGCGTAAACCGGTTTTTACCAGTTTCGCCGAGTATGCGACAAGCGGCGGTAGTAGTGCAACCGATTCGCGCGGTTGTATGAAGCTTTGTCTCTGGTCCGTTTAGTTACTCATGTGGCTTCAGTGTCTTGGTAATTACCTTTCTTAAAGTCGATAAAAAACAATGCATATAACTTCTCAATCAGCTTGAAATCCAATAAAAATAACTCTTTCCTTAATCAAAGGCATAATTAACATTGTATGTTAAGTTGAATGAGCTGTAACAAAACATTACATCGGATGATTTAAATCGAATAAATACTAATCGAATAACAACACGGAGCTCAAGTGCCTCGTTTAGTCGGTTTGTTTATGGAATTAGCAAAGAAAACCAGCGCAATTACATTACGATAATTATCACTTGGGTACATATGAACAGTTTTATTAGCAACAGCGGTTTTCTGTATCGGCTATACTCACAATAAAGGGAAAATTGTACAGTTTCCCTTTTCTTTTTCCTTTCATTGCAGACGGTTTTCATTAAGATTTTATTTTGTAAGGTTTTAATTGTTATGAGAAGTGGTATTATGTGGACTCTTTTGTTTAGAATTTAATACCGATTAGGTTGTCTAATGTTCTGTAAAGTAATCTTTTCAGTAGCAAAACCATTGTAGAAAAAAGAAAAATTACTTACATATTTAAACTGGTATAGCAAGAAGTTTCTGGCAGCCAGCAACAACGGTTTTTACTACATTCTGTATTCCAAATTCGAATATTCAAAAACTGCAACAGTGCGCTAAGCTGTGTCAGTGGTGTTTTATTTACATTACATTTTATACTCCAGTGATGCGATGGCTCACGTGTTTGACATAACAGACATAACTATAGCTGTGTCGCTCACTCGCTCCACAAATCCCGTAGTTAGGAAAAAGAAAACGTTTCACGACGACTCTCTTTTCCAAAGTGCTTTGCGGGCGCAAGTTGCCTACTTAGATGGGCACAAACACATCGGGACTACCCGCAGTTTATGTAATCCGAAGCGACACCGCACCGACTCCGACACTATGAATATGCGGGACTCCGATAACTTATCTCCGATTCTTTGAATTATGTACCTACGTAGGAAATCGCCTCATAATATATTGGTATTTGAGATTGAAGTCGACTGTGAAATATGGCCTATTGGTAAAGTTTTATTGTACTTGTCACAGGTGCGATGTTCCGATGTTTTACTTTAGTTTTACCGTTACACTGTAAATAGATTGAGTTTGGAGTTACGCGACAGGTATTTCAAAGTTTTGCGCTATCATACTCATATGTGCTTGTACTTGTCTGTGTTTGTGAGCGCCCATCGTGTCGGGGTTTTTAGTCTATTCGCACAAATTTACTCGCCCGTAATGGGCGAATCGACATGTTTTTTTCCTGTAGGCGACACGCACGATTTTAATATATTTGTGTTCGAATCGAAAACTCCAGAAATACGCATTAAGCTTGTTTAAAATGTAGTGCAATAAAGTAAAAAAAAAGTGCATCTAACATTATTGCATAAAATTTAAAACGTGCCAATATAATAAACGTACCAGAGTTGTCTATTCGCCCGTTCCGGGCGAGGAAATCTGTGCAAATTGACTAATAAGCCACTGTGTGTAAAAAAATACATTTATATCTGTCAATTTTATGGTGTACATAATAAAGAGTATAAATTCTATCTATCTATATGTTAAGCTGGAATAGAAATCGTAGGTAGACATTATGTTTGCATGGCGTGAGACTCCCCTATTGCGATAAAAGTTAGTATCAATTCGACCCAGAAAAGATAAAAAGTAATCCACCTATTAGATTATCGCATCAACCCTCTATACCTACGTTGTATTTCTTTTTCCATATAACTTTTATATCAAAGTTGAGCGAGTTCAGAAATTGCGTTCAAAATTATGTTTTATAAGGTGTTACACAGAATACAAGCCGCGATATTTTCAATTTCACGAAACAATTATTCCGCCATGTCATCAATCGGATTCCCGCTTTGATTGCGCGGCAAATTCGTTTTGTTTGGACACAAAAATTGCAATATAAAGAGCTGCCACATCATTCCCTTTTGGGTTAACGTAGATTGCTTCCAAAATGTAATATTGTTTGCAATTCATTTTGAACAGGCGATTGCCCACTTTTATTCCATTTATTTTTTGATTCAGATACTAACTTAATATTTAACGCGGATCGCAAAATAGATCCATGAAAAACTGAGGAATTGAATTTATATAATTTAATTTCTGTTCAATTAAATTGAAAATCTCAAGAAGGAAATTGTAAAGAAAGTTGCAGAAGGCGCGAATGGTGAAGTGCCCAGGGCACAATATAATACTTCAGATAGAACAAATGCAATAGCACCTTGTTGCGCCGACTTCTTTGTACGAGCGTCAATAATAACACTTCCCCTTACTTTACAACAAAAATAAAACTTTTTACTCGTTTATATTAAGAAAATCTAGAGATATTATTACGAAGCAAGCGGAGGAACATGGCTTATTAACACTTCTGATATGTGACGGAGACGGTTTAAATTAGCATATTATTGACTTCTCGAGATTAGCGACTTTACTCCGAGAAAAGAAAGTTACTTTTTTTCAGAAAAAGTGTATACAAATCCTCATCTCAGAATCGGAGAGGGCTGCGACGGGCTCTCGTCTTACATAGCGACGTAATCAGACTGCAGCCTCGAGCTAATCTTGATGTACTATTCCTAGGCTCGGCTGTTCGTGTTATTGTACTCTTTTCACGTTCGTGTTATTACCAACCTCCGCTGCGTATGTACTTGTGAATATTTAGATAATACCGTCGCGAGCACAGTTGATATTTATTTAATTATACGAATTTCTGCTTTACATAATGGCGTTGTGACTTAAAACACAGTTTTTTTACCTCGTCGGATATTGCGAAAACTTTCTGTGTAGTTGTCAGCGTCTAAATCATAAATAAAACGCGGGCGTTTAAAGCGGATGAAGTTTAAAGGACTTAGCGGGATGAAAGTTAAAAAGCGCTGCAATTCATGCAGCGCAGGTGACCAGCGGTTTATCAGCGCGACGCAGCCGGCGAGTGGCGCAGGCGGCGCGGCGGCAGCGGGGCGTTGGCGGGGCGGCGGCGGGGCGGGTGCGGGGCAGCGACGTCGGGGCTGCGGCCGGACACCACACACCTATCGCGAGAGGGACCTGCGATGCCGCGCCGCGGATAATCGCCTCATTTATAAAGTTTAGCAGGACAAAGCTGCGCGAGTTTTTGATTGAAAACAAACTTAGAAGGGACAGCCTCATTTGAATAAATATTCTGCGAATAAAGTGTGGCTTTATGTTTTCCTTTAGGTGTTTTTTTTTCCTTTGTTATGCAAAACATTGTTCCACCTTGTTTAGGTACTACAACACGCTTTATTTTTGAGTGAAAGACTCTTTTGAAGTTAAGCTTTCCTGTATAAATTATTTTATTTTCAGTGTATTGTTCTAAAGAGAACCTTTTGAAACTTTAATGGTCGTTGCGACTCTTCATCTTGGAATCTCAGTTTATCATTGTTGGCCAGTGGAATAATTCTAACTCGTTGTGCAACAATGGAGCGGTGCAGGAAAACGTTATATTAAAAAGAAAGGACTATCTGTCAGTATAAATAAAAAGAAACGTTGAATACGCTTCCTAAGTGAGTGTAATTAAACGGGTACCTACCTATTATGATTCTTTGCCATCAGGGATTCCTCACACAGAATTCCCTAGCGATGTGTGTGAAACCCACCAATAGAATGGTTTATTTTCATAAAAATTTGCTATTGCTTCGCTGAGTTAGTTCTTTTTTTTAAAGCTCTTGGACGGTAACGAACGAACTAGCGTAGCAATGTAATAGTTAGCTATCAACTGCATATTTAAGGCGAATTTCACCAAGGAAAATGAACGCATCAACACATCTAAACAGTCAGATTTTTTGTGAAATATTGATGTCGCAGCCATCTGGTTGAATTATTCAGCTAGTTGGACTCCTAGGCAGTTCATTAAACGCCGGCCCAATCCAATTGGATGTCTAGGCCGATAGTTAATTGAACTACATTCATACAATGTTTAACAACTTGGCGCCTTCTCGTAAATCTCTCAAAGAATTTGACAGATTTGTTGTAGCTTGATGTGCTGGCGTCTGTAGTTTGTTGTGAAAAAACATTTCACTATTACTAGTTACTTAGTGGTGAATTTGGTAAAAAGTAGTCGTATATAATTTGTGAACTCATATAGTCACCCAAACCAAACATCACACATTCATCAATATCCAATTTAACTAAATGAATACACGACATTCTGCCATTTGATTAAACGTTGCGCTTAATCACTTGGCTAGTTGTCTTTCAGCTATTTAACTGGATGTCGGCAATTAATGAGCCGCCTAGGCATCCAATTAGCTGGCTAATTTAACCAGATGGCTGCGACATTGACATTTACTACTCTTGAACTGGCTTAAAGTACAGAGTACTATCTCTTTTGTTATACGTCAACAATCATACATCAATAACCCTTTTTTTCGTGAGAAAAAATAATAATTTCATAAAGTAAAACCCGACTACTGAAAAATTACGCTCTAAAATGTATGAAATAAGAAAATATCTGAAACCTGTGGTCGTATGCCACTCGGGCATACGACCGGCTTATGATCGTTAGCTATTGTTAGAATGTATTTTAGTTCATGACTTTTTAAACCGTATTCAATATGTCACCACATGGCGTAAAAGCATAAAAGACGCTTCAAACAATATCTAATTTGTAAAATTATGATAAATAATTGAGAAGTTATGACGGAACAGATGAACATCCATACCAGTCAAAATCATAAACCTGTTTTTGCTTCGCCGTAGTCGGGTGAAAATAGCCAATCACCAGTCGCTTCCTCCTGACATAGTCTTGACAAAAACCTGCTTCGTCCGATTTGTGGGGAGCCGCTAATTATCGCTCCCTCGTGTAGTGCTAATCGCTTACCACTGCGACATGTTAACTGGCGACACTTGCTAATTCAGACGCCTGGTGTTAGATCTGCCCGATAAACGTCACTGTGATAATTCTGGGAAAGCAGTTTCCTGTTTTTCTGGTATAGGCTGTAATGTTAGACAAGAAGATTACAGTAAAACAGCATAGTTTTGACACAATAGATACAAAACTGAACAAAAACTTGAGGTTGAGTTTTCAAATAACTGATTTTAATTGAACTTATTTATTCGTATAACGTAAATCCGTAAAAACAATTAGTACCTACTTTTGGCTGATATCTATTGTCAGAATGTATAAAGTTTACATTTCAAATATCTCTAAACATTTTCACACTCCTGAAAATCACTGAAACATTACTGGCACAAAAAAGAGGTATGTAAAGATCGTAACAGGTGGCATTCTGTAGTTTCTGCTTACCCCTGTGAATAAGATTTAAGTTCATGAGTTATGTATTACAAAAATGTAATAAGGAAGTCTTCCAATACTTAGCATTTTTTTTCTGAAGTGGTTTTGTGAGGTTTCTAAAGGTAACATAGATCCACAATTTCAACAAATCACTGCTCATCTATAAAGTAACTCAACAATACTTTTTCCACGGGCCTTTCATTAATATACAAACGTTTTAAAGGCAATTTTAGTTTTAACAGTCGATTTTCTATTAATTTTCCGACAAGTTAAAAAGGGACGATACTAACCCTCGTCTATCCTCACTAACAAGTTACTTACGATCTTTTAAGAAATATTTAATGAAGCGCCGGCCGACATTCACGTAGGTAGCACAATTAGAAAATCAATAGGAACCGCCTTATTATTTTATTGAAAGGTTATGCCTTAACTTTTGTTTTATTTATTAGCTGTGTTTTGTAAGGGTTTGGGGTAAAATGGTTTTATATATTACAAATATAAAGCTACGAGCAATACTATAATTGCGAGAAATGTGGAATAATTGAGGATGCACATGATATCTTGATCGAGTGTGAGCGGGCGAACGCCTCAGGAGAAATCTGTTTGATTCCCATACATATGTCTGGAATTGGTACTGTAAATAGTGTTTTAGCTAAGCCTATGTCGGACGAGGCTAGAACTATGCACAAAATATATTACAATCATTTTAAATAATGTATAATACGAAATTTGGCTATGATGGAGCCACAAGGTCAGTATTGTGACAAAGCTCCTTAATACCGGAGAAAAAAAAGATTATCATCAATGGTGTTCGAGCCAACATCTATCATTAAAAGAAGGTTTCAATGATTTTCAAGTTCGATCGATCAGGTTAAGCTACGCTTGCCGTGTTTGGTATGTGGTTGGGTGACCTTTACATAAAAAGATCCTTCCGTATGTTAAGCCGCTGGTCTCGGCTGTCATTCCTGGATCTCGGACAGTCGTTACGGGTCGTCAGAAGTCCGAAAGTCTGACAACCAGTCTTAACAAGTGGTATTGTGTTACCCAGTAACTGGGTTGTGGAGGTAAGGTAGGCAGTCGCTCGATGTAAAATACTGGTATGCGGCTGCATCCAGTTAGACAGGAAGCCGACCCGAACATCATTGCGAAAAAGCTAGGCAGAAGATGATGATCTATGATTTTTATGTTCCACTTGATCGAAGTCCACAGCATGATGCTATTGACGTAAAGTCAGAACAGACAGCTGTGCTGCTGTGTTTGTTGTGCAACTTCATCTTTGTAGGTGAAGCACTAGGAAGTGGTGAAGGGCGGGCACGCCTGAGGACTGTGTTATGTAATTTTGGCGTTAAAAAAGCGCTGACTCTCGGCCTAGTTTGAACTAGGCCGAGAGTAGGCGCTTTTTTTAACGCCAAATATCAAAATTAAAAGTCATTTATTCAAAATAAATTACTTTTAATTTTGAGATTATGGGATTTATTCATAAACGTTGATAAAAGTTAAGAGACTTTTAAACGACTAAAATGTATGGTTCTAATAATTACTTAACTCTAAGCGACGTTTTTAAATAAAGGGGTGTATTCTTTGTTTCACGGAGTTACTCAAGTAACTAACTAAAAAATAAGCACCAAATTCAACGTAAATCAATGAAAGCATCCTCTAAAAACAACCCTTAACATATCAATCCTAACAAACTCTTTCCCACAACCAGTTGACACACGACATTTTAATTAGGCGTAAAAGCTAATCAAAACAACCAATTAGGGTCACGCCACACCGTTTGAACACGTCAAAAAATCGCGCATATTTCATGACAACACGTTGTTTTACTAAATAGGACATTTGATAAAAAAAACTATCCAAAGCTTTTGTCACGTCACCCCTTGAATAATGTTTTATTTGCTCGCTGTGCAGTGTTTAACACTTTTCATAATAGTCCCGACGATTTACGCATCAATAAAATTAAAAAGCTACGCGGTCCGTGATTGAAGTCCAATGCGGAAAGTGCTGAAAATTATAGCTTCGGCTTTTACGTTTGACGTGCAATTGAAATCTGTTTACGTTGTTAATTTTTGGAAGTGTTATTTGTTCATCATTCAATGAAGTTTGAGTGACATTACTTTTACATTTGATTGCATTGTTAGGCTGAAAAATATAATTCATCATTAAGGGGTTTATTTATACACGTTGAATAAAATTAAGAGATGTTTAAACGTCAAAAATGCATGGTTAAACAGTCGCCAATCATAACTAAACATTAATTAACGTTTATAAATACAGAGGTACTTAAATATATTAAGAGCAGTGGTGGCCCAGTGGTTATCATTATCCCCGATATACGAGTCGAAGGTCGTGAGTTCCAAACCCGGGCAGGGAATTTACTTTTTGTATTTAATTTCATCACCACTGCCCTTAAATCGGTGAAACTAAACATCGTGAGTACACCGACATGTCTTAGAACCAAAATCAGGAAAAATCGAAGACACGTGACTTCTACGAACCCGCATTGGGCCCGCGTGGTAGATTATGGCCCTCTCCCTCTCATAGAGAGGAGGCCTATGTCCTAGCAATGGGAACATTGTGGGCCAATTATTATGAAATCCTAGCTGTTGCCAGCAGCTTCGCCCGCGTGCAGTTCGGAAATTATCTCACGGGAACGTACTACCGAGATCAAAATATCGTATGTGCTAATCCAGGTTATAAACTATCTGTGTGCTAAATTTCATCCAAATCCGTTCAGCCGTATTTGCGTGATTGATTAACAAATAAACGTTCATATTGATAATATTAGTAGGACATCACCCACTGTTGCGAATAAAGACATAGGCAACAAAAACGCTGTTATTATAAAAATCTAGTTCATTCGACGGCAGACTCTGATTCCTTTAAAAATATTTTAAGTTCTTTTTTTAATACCCAAGTTCCAGTAACTTTCATACTTTCTGTGTGCTCGAAGAAGACTGTTGTAAGAAAGACCGCACAACGTGAAAGCAAGCTATCGTGAACGAGGCGTTTTAGCTTAGCTTTTACTAGACAGCTATCTTAACACATGCGATGAAACCACACACCGAGCTTAGTTTAACGATCACCATAAAACGATACAATTTTACTGCTGTCACTAACCGCCAAGAAAAAGACACTGTTCATGTCAGCCAACAATGTTAATTCCGTCGCAATTTTGACACGATATTAATGTAACGGTCTTACTGAAAGGGGTACAGCTGTGTTTGAGATAAGTGCACAAAAATTTACCTTACGGCGAAAAGGGGTTCGTTTGAAATTATTTTTTAGTGTTATTGCAGCCGTTTTTTTATAATTTTCCTTGTTCCAAAAAAAATGTTTACGTCGAGATTTGTGTGCAGATTTATTTTATTTAATGAAAGAGCTTTGTTGTTTAGCAAATCGATGTTGTAATTGAGACGGAAGCTGTTCTCAATTTTTTTTAGTCATTTAAACTAATTAAATAATTATTTTAAAATATAAAACAATTTTATATTATGAATTGAAACGTATGATTATGATTGCATGCAGTATTTATTGTTTAATTCAAACAGCAATAAATAAAATTATATTTTGTTTTTATTTATTTTATTTACAAAATACAGGACCTCAACGCACACTCTGTTACCATGGATTTAGTACTTATATGATTCTGAAACCCGTGCGATGAAGTATTTTGTCGGTTATTAAAAAAAATACCTATTAGTATTGCACTTTTATATGATATTTTTTTTAAACATACTAAAGAATTCTAGGAGGTCTAGGATTTTGTGCTGATTTGGTTACCTTTCGCATTGATGTACCTTTTAAAGTTAGGTATACTTATTTACCACCACCATCAATAAAACATTTTCTAGAACACAGCTGAAAGTCTGTCATTATTTTAAACAATCTTCAATCTGAGACAATACTATTATACCTACATAGATTCTTATACAATTAAATTACGACCACAAAGACAATTTAATAACAGATTGTACGGAAAGTTTCAAATAATGATCTTATTGTTTCTAGACCGACACTTGAGTTCAAACCTACTAATTTCACGCTATACAAAATCCCAGACACGCACCTCCATATAAATTAAGCACCACAGTATTACACCATTGAATTTTACGACAAATCCAAGCCCAGAGGTAACTAAATCACAGATAGTCGAGAAAATCCAATTATCGCGTGCACAATGGGTCACGAAACAATCTAAACTAAGAAAATTAATCTTCTGAGTCCAGAGGAGCTCTGTCTGTGCAAACTTAGACAATGGATTTATAGTTCATCGATTTGAGGGCATCGCTGCTACGGGTATGGGTATCATCACAGAATAAATAAAAGAGGGTAGAAGGGCCTTGTCGCGTGCGCCGAACCAAATCTGAAATTCTGCGAAATCCATGCGTTTCGATAGTGTTGTACGTGTGTGAGTGCACGTCAAGCGCAGAGGTTGCGTTAGTGTGACAACCAATAGCAAACTCGTGATCTAAATGCATGTGGTTTATTTGTGTCCGTAATGCGCGTACGTATTGGTCTCTTGCTTGTAGTGGAATTAAAGAGTGGGTAATAAGCGGCGACAATACAAATCAGGAACTATATTTCCTTTCTAACCTCTTTTATCTATTCTGTGGGTATCATAGCCTTCCACAGAAGTCTCAGTGTAAGATTGCGTGGAAATCGTAGCCTGATGGTGTTACTCGACATGTTAGGAGTAGGTGGACATGAGGTTTGTTGGTGTTGATGAATCTACCTGGTATTTACATACAAGCTGGGATGTATTGTTTGGATATCTACTGCCAAATGTTTGTTGTTTGTTTTTGGGCATATAGCAAAATGTATTAATGAAAAAATAGAGAAAAGGGGTTGTGGCTAAGTAATAATAGCCGCACGATTCGAT
This sequence comes from Polymixis lichenea, assembly GCA_949091785.1. NCBI lineage: Eukaryota > Metazoa > Arthropoda > Insecta > Lepidoptera > Noctuidae > Polymixis > Polymixis lichenea. Next base: position 8,969,044 of record OX420938.1, on the reverse strand, counting down.
CGATCAGGTTAAACTACGCTTGCTGCGCTTGACCCGTAGATGGGTGATCATCTTTACATGCCAAGACCCCTCCATGCCTTGGAAAGCATGTAAGCAGTGGCCCTATGTAAAATACTGGTATTTAGTTGCATCCGGGTAGACTGGAAGCCAACCCTTACATCGTTCGGAGTCTTGGCAGATAAATTTTTGATTAATAAAAAAATAGTGAAACATTTAGAGCGAGAAATGTAGAGTGTTTCAAATTGCCTAAGCCGAAAATCGGTTCACTATAACAGCAAGAAAGAAAGTAATATTATATAAATTGAACGCAAAACTCCTTGGCAATCTGAATCTCGTTGGAAATGAAGCAAAAAAAGCAAGAAGGCACGTCGGTCGAGGAGTGCGATTGCGTCGGCCTAGCATTCCGGAAAATTTGCAAATTTAAATGCGAAAAAGTCAAATTTATTTACGGTAAAAATATGAAATAGTACTCTTTCTGTATTACAAGAGACTTGGCTTTTCTTCTGTATTTTGATTTATTTTCACAGTTTCTCCGCGTTGCTTTAACTCCTAGAATAGTAATATTTATTTTTCTATTACACTTTTCTATTTGTAATCTCAGTTTTCTGATCCAAGATTATTTATTTTTGCGATCTTAAGATTCCTGTGAGCTTTTATAACGGTAAAAGCATAGTGAGAAAACATAACAGTTAATATGAAAATACAAAATCATTATAGCTTTAGGCATTATACTTGAATTTCTGTGGGTAACATTTTTGACACAATACGATGATCTTCGGGGCTACAGATGTTGAGGAATGTTAACATAGGTTAACAAGGATCAATATCTCTTTAACATTGTGATATTAATCTGTAATTGAGCAGTGGTGGCCCAGTGGAATCGGCTCTGATTTACGAGCTGTAGATCGAAGGTTCGAACCCAGCCAGGTGGTATTTGCTTTGTGTAAATAATTTTATCATCACTGCTCTCCAAACGGTGACGGAAAACATCGTAAGGAAACCGGAATGTTCTGGTACCAAAAAATCGAAGACCATCTACCAACTCGCACGGGGACCGCGTGGTAGATAGACTACGGCCCACTCCCCCATCCCAGCAGTGTGGACATTATAGACTACATAAGAATCTGAGATTGCACACACTGTAGAAAAGAAATTTAAGTATGAACACTAGTCAAAATATTGTTCTAAATGATAATTTCAGACACAAATCAAAATGAAAGAGTCCCACATAACCACAGTCTGATGTTTAATGCAACTATGCACCCCATTTTAATTGGTTCCTTTTTCATTTGTTTGTTTGATAAATACTACACGACAGGCGCCGTTGGAGTTTCGAATGAGATATTCACATATTGATGTTGCCATTTTCAAACCAAACAATGTACGCAACAACGATTGGTTGATTTCAATCTATGAAACCAATGATTTACTGTTTGAAACAATGGAAATACTGAATAAACTATGAGAAGAAAAAAGTATTTTTGTACCACAACACTGGGACATACTGAGTACGAAATAATGTCTTTTTGGTACAACAAGTGTTGGTAAACTTAGCAGCATTATGATTGAGATTTTCATTATTATGATCGTCAATTTTTTTTTAAGGACTAGCTTCTGCCAGCGGCTGTGCCCGCGTGGAGGTCGAAAACTACCCACGGGAACGTAATATCGGGATAAAAAGTACCTTATTTGTTATTCCAGGTTTTAATATATCTGTGTACCAAATTTCATCCAAATCCGTTTTAGCGTGATTGAGTAATAAACATCTAAACATACAAACTTTCACATTTACGATATAATATAATATAATACAATATAATATAATGTAATATAATGTAATATAATATAAAATAATATAATGTAATATAATATAATGTAATATAATATAATATAATATAATATAATATATAATGTAATATAATATGTTATATAGTAGGCCTAACACTTTACCCGCGGCTCCGTCCGTGTGAAATTTATAGCTCATGTTACTGCGGAATAATGAAGGTTTCCAAGATGAAAGGATTTTTAAAATCGGTAAATTCGTTTTTAAGTTTATCCATTGCCAACAATAAAATCTTTCCTCTTTGTAATATAAGTGTAGATAGATATAATATTAGTGTAGTTAATTCTTCTTCTAAGCGAGTCGATAGCAATCTATATACAGTCAGCTCAGCATTTGGCTAAGAGCTTGGCACTTTCGATAGTGTCCATGAAGTCCTGTAGCGTGCAGACAACAGGACATACCGGATACGATATGTGGTGTGGTCCCATCAACAACGGGGCACCCTTAGCCTTAGTCTCGTTGCTGATGGGACAACACCACATTTACACTCCAGGGCGGATCGGGTTCATCTCGGAATCATCACCTGAGCAGGTTTTCTTTGCTTCGGCTTAACTGAGTCCGAAGTCCATTCAAAGACTTCCAGGAAAGTCAAGGCTACTCATGTCCAGGTGCGATATTTTTAGCAGGTGGACCGAACGTGTTTTGTAGAGAAGTACTATCTCGCTACAGCTTTAGCCTTTCCTTAAACCGTGCGCCAGTGACTGGAAGGGTACACTTTAAAAAGCTGCTGCGGCTTTTCAGCCTTTGTGACACGAGGATGTTATCGTGCAAAGGGTGTCGTGTGTCGGAAACCGTCTTGGCTTTTTCGCTTGAGCTTGCCACCGCTCTGCGAACTTCTGGTAGCGTTATCCCATTATGTGGATAACTTGACTGATGTCTTCATTACTGCAGTTAAGACTAATCAAAGAAGGGAACGGTAAATTTACGTAGAAAGCTGGTAACTGGCGGTCAACACTGGACGTTGACGGCAGCTTTTATACTATTTGCCAAATCAGTGCGAACTGGCACCGACTAATTCAGATAGGCACTCGTTGGTGCTTTTCCTAACAATATAAAAAGGATAGGTCTAAATTACATGTTCTTTTATAGGTAGGTCTTTTTTGTAGGTATACGAAGCTATGCAATGAAACTATCTATATATGCCAATTTTACCAAAAATATACTGCTTATTCGAACATCCTCAATTTACGCAGCAAGTTACCGTTTCCACATCTAATATTTTAACGAAACGGCCTATGTAAATGCACAGTCGTTAAAAACTCACCGAATAATAATATACAAGTAAACAAAGTATTAAAAAATATATTTTCTTGAATTAAAATCAAAACGGGCGCCGCTGCTGCATTCGTGAGATACGCTCGGCTGGGCCCGCTTCCTTCTAGCTGTCACAATTTTATCTTTACCTATTTTTAGTTATTACTGCTTTAAATTTTTCCCTTTTTAATGTTATGTTGACGTTAATTTGACTTTGTATTTTTTTTATATTTTTCATCTCATTGTAAAGAACGGACGTTAATTTATGCGAAAGCAGATCATTAAATTAACGCGAGTGTTTTAATGAAAACGCGATGATAGGTTACATTTCAATCTGCTGAAATAAAATGAAGTTTCAAAATAACGTTGAGTGGTTTCTGATATCTTTACTGGCGAATCACTCGGTTTTCACATGATTATGTACAATAAAAACGTTGTTTTCAGAAAATAATGCTAAAACATTAGTGTGATATCATATATTTGGGGTACGTCGGCGCTCATTTGATTTGACACAGATATCAAATTGGCGGCCGCTGTCCCGTCGTCCCGTCATTCCGGCACGTTTAATATTTTAAGCATTCGGCTCACGCTCCGTCTTCAACGGCCGTCCTGATTGCCGCTAAATTGAACTAAAAACTTCTTCAATGCCCCTAAAACGTTTCAATTATATCTATATTTTCGTAAATGCAAATGTTGATCTTATATTTTATACATTAATCTCACGGCTATCTCCCGATACTAAAATTCTCGAACAGATTGCACGAATGACGTCGTTTTAAACGTTCGTCCGACAATCTGTTTAAATCATGTCGTAATTTTAAATTTCTGCCTGCATTTTGAGATTAAATTTTAACTTTTCCCGATTGTAAGTAGTTTACTCGCCGGCAATTTATTACCATGGCGTATAGAACTACGAATAGCGTTAAGATGATTTCAATAGAACGCCAACAACGGGATGAAAAGTTTAGCTATAGTGCACTCTCGGATCGCGCAATTATTGCCAACCGGACTCCTGATTGAATTCTTAGGTCAAGTTTCTGCTGGAACTTTGCATAAAAGACCTCTAGCAAATTAAGGGATTATTTTAAATGGCTATTTCATGGAAAAGTCATGCAATGAGATTCAATGAACTAAGGGGGTTCTATTGATGATTTTAAACCAACTTTGTTATGGTAGCGCATCATATTTTAATCAATAATTGCAGAAAAAGTAAGAAAGTTTGAATTTCGCAGGCTACATTAACTGACGATTCTTTATTTCTTTTTGACTGAATCAGGTCCTCTAAGTAGAAACTAAAACAGGGGCTCGGTTAGACACGACCGGACGCGGACAACTCCATTAGGATTTTATTTTAATATAAGTAGTCACGAAAAATCGGAATAGGTAAACTGTGTAAAATTTTCACGTTTAAATTGACCAAGCGCCAACATTTCGTTAACACGCATGTCATGTCTGGAAGTTCCGTTCGTGTTGTCGGTAGACTATTCGAATTTAAAATGGATTCGTTTATAAAGGCATTTACTAGGGTTCGCATTTTCGATGAGAGAGACTCGGCAGGTGAGTGACTTGTTTGCCGGTGGGCCGGGTCCGCTAACAGTAGCAAAACTCCGTACAGTTTAGTCGGCGCCGCCGGAGGAGCCCGCCCTCTATAAATCAGCCAGCGATTGACGCTTTCCTACAGGGAGTGATCTATTCCTCCCCCACCATGATACAGCTTCACTTACAAGGATTTTTCACGTACGGACAAGTTTGGACGTTGAAATTCACTACTAAGCACTCACGTTGACGATGTCAAGCAGTCCTTTCAGTTCGGGAGCTTGAGGTTTAAAACGTTTTGGGATGAACTTTTGTGATGTATCAAGTTCATATTAATTATATTGTGTTTTATTTATAACTTTACATTCCAGGTTTCAAAGTTTCGTTTTAAGCAGGACTGGTTTTTTTAATAAGCACTGTATCAATCAGTGTGCAAACTGTAACCATGAATTGTATAGGAAATTTTTCGTCAATTATGAAAAAAAAAACTGCTTTTTCATAGATAGAAGTGTAATACCTACGCGGTCAATATGTATGGAACAGCTTTATTTTTTATAATCGATGAAAAATGTCTACGCTAGGGACTGAAAAGAATATGCTAAAAACATGGTAACAGTTTGCCCACTGATTAAAATTCTATCCTGTATTTCTTCAGAAGCTTTTCCGTGTGCCAAAATTTCCTCACGATATTTTTATTCACCAGTAGTTAATTGTATCTTAAAACCCATTCAAATACTTAGTTAGTAACATGTAATCAATAGAGGAGCTTTAAAATAGGTCTGCACATCCTTAACCACTACACAAATTTATAAACAGCTTCTCAAAACACGATAAACCTATTGAAAATAAGAACACATCTACATCTTAAGAGGCAAATAAACTGTACCGAATATATAAAAAGTAAGATTTTTCCGTGTCCCGAATAAATATTAGCTAGATGTTGATCTACAAGTGTGCTGGTAAAGACGCCAGGGTTTATGTCGTAAAATATAATCCGTGGTATTTTATATCAGGGCCCAACCCTACGCAATGTTTCTTAAACATGTACCAAATATTGAATGATTTTTGTTCCTTTCAGGTAAATGCCGGGATGGGATAGCAGATTTGCGAGAAGAGAGAAGTATAGTACTATGATCAGACAGCACAACTCCCACTGTAGGAGACTCTTGACCACAACAATACACGTTCATTAGAGAATATGCCAAAATGCCGCAAACACGACGATTATTGAATAGAACCTATGATCCGGGTGTCGGTGAAAGCGAGACATAGACGTGATTAGGACAAAATGCCTCACGTTCATACGGAAACCGGAAGGAGTATGTTTGTAATCTGAAGGTCAATTAACGTTCAAAATCTAGTCGCAATTTCGTGTTAGGGATAATCAATGTCAAAAAATCGTCAAACATTTAGGAAAATTAGAAATTTTTAACATATTCAGATTAGCATGCGAAAGTTTAAAAATACGGGCATTGCTCTTTTAGAATGGTAAGGCGGGCAAATGGCCGATAGTACCTATAGTTCGTTCGCGTTAAGAATGCAATGAGTCATCAGTGTAACTGCAAGATAAAGGTGTATTTACAGTGGTGTTAAATTCAAACAAATTATATTTGAAATGAATAGATTTGATTGTAATTTGAAAAGATTTGATTGGTTAGTGGGCGGGGCTAGGCCGACGGATAACTCACTGCATTCTTAACGCGAATGTACTTTAGTCTAATCAGCACGCAGAAAATGATGAGGTGCAGCGGTTGGGCTTTTCTAACTCACAGGCTGATGATGTCAAAATATATAATTTCCTTGATACGTATGCTTGACCTAAGAGCTAAGCATAGCAAATATGAGATGATTAATTACATAAGTTCAGATGAGGATGGTTCATATGAACTTAAAGCTTGTCCATCATGAGTATAATAATTATGTCAATATTGATGAGGCTGGTGTTAAATTCTTTTGGAGACTCAGTAAAATAATACACATAACATCAGGCCTGTAATTCTCGAAGGGTAAGGCAGAGGTGTACCTATTAGTTCACTCACATTTTGCTAGTTAAGTATATTGGTGCAGGTTGTTTGAAAGAGATACCGTGGCCCCTGGCATATAAGCAACAGAAGGAACACGGGTGGATTTTAGTCAGTAAAAGTTTGAAACGCCCTCCCGCTCCACACCCAGAGCGGGAGAAGTTATTTGATGATTTCCCACCCTCGTTTAAGTTCCACGTAGTTGGGGGTGAGTCTGTTCCCATTAGCCAGGCAAAAACCAGACTCCAGGCTGCTACTGAGCAATAACTGTTGGAAAAACCCAATAACAATTTGCCCGACCTGAGAATCAAACCCAGGACCTCAAGCGGCAGTAGCGCTTGCGACCACTAGCCCAGACTACACTCAGTGAAATCAATGTTATTTCATGAAGAACTAGCTTTCGCCAGCGGCTTCGCCCGCGTGGAGGTCGAAAACTATCCCACGGAAACGTAGTATCGGGATAAAAAAGTATTCTACGTATTATTCCAGGTTACAAACTACCTGTGTGCCAAATTTCATTCAAATCCGTTCAGCCGTATTTGCGTGAAAGAGCAACAAATATCCATTAATCCATACTTACAACCTTTCACATTTATAATATTAAGTAGGATTTAATTCAGTCCACAAATCACAACACACACACACAACACACACACACACACACAACACACACACACACACACACACACAACACAAACTAAAATAACACACACATACACACACACACATACTAAAATAATGAAATCCAACGTCTCACATTACAGCGCAAATCTGAAAAGCAAAATTCAAAACTACACTATAATACGCACTTTTACAGCTCTTCTACCCTGTAGCGTCCATTTGTCCGGTGACAATAGATATAGTAAATATTTACAAGCCACTTGTTCGATGCACATCGCTGTGGCTTGCTCAAAAGCGCTACATTTAATATTTTACGTAGTCCCATCACGCCCCGTCTTCAACCGGCCCTGATTGCCGTCCGATCGAAATTATATTTCACAAGCGCATTCAAAGCTGCCGGACAAGATTGCCGTTCGTACACCGTGTAATATAAGATATATTCTAGTATTATGGTGGACAACGGAATTGTAACAAGGTCGTTGAATTTTGCGGTGGAAGTATTTTGAGAGTGAGGATACAATTTGGAATAGGATACAAGTTTTTTATTGTAAAAGAAAATATTGCGTCAGTTAATTTTTTGTGCAAACATTTTTTTTTTGGGAACTTTTTCTAGGCCAGGGATGGATTTTGTTTTTCAATTTTAAATGAGACCAACTCGAAGCATACCTTTACCAAAAAAAAAAGAATTTTCAAAATCGGACTACTCAGTAAAAAGTTATGCGTAGTCACACATAAAAATACATATATTTATACGCGCCGACTTCAGAACCTTCTCCTTTTTTTGTCGGTTTAAAGTTTGTGTGACTGAATTTATGAATACATATCATTTCAGCCGAAAGACGGCCACTGCTCGACATAAGCCTCCCCCAAAAGGGGGTTTTGCCATAATCGCCACGCTTGGCAGGCGAGTTGGCGATCGCAATATGGTGGTAAAATGCATAGAGAACGCTGCTGCCCATTCTCGAGTAAGTCCCTTAGTCGCCTTCTACGACACCCACGGGAAGAAATGGGATGGTGCTATTCTTTTACGTCCAGCACCACACGGAACGAATACATATGTCAGTGAAATATTGAATCAAAATATATATATATAAAATATTTTCACATAAACCCATGTAGGTTTATGTGAAATAAAATATTTTGCACTTGCACTTATGAAACGTCAGAAGCTAGATGAACGGTTCCAATTGGTCGTTTCCTATGGAGAAAAGCCGGCAAGAAAGTTCACGGTTAATCTTTAAAAAATAATTGGTTTTTAATAAGCGAGAAATATAACAGTTGCGTTGAAATATAAGTAACTAGCTGCATCCCGTAATTAAATCCTCACAAGTCTCGATTCCGTGGGAATATCGTCATAGAAAGGCTCTATGTCCTCTAATCTAATGTGCTAAATTTCATCCTAACCCACTCAGCCGTTTTGGCCTGAAAGCTTATCACACAAACAAATAAAAAAATCAAAACTTTTCCCTTAATAATATTAGTTTAGAGTACTGTTGGATGATTTCGTCGTAATGAAATTTATTCAGAGCAAATAGTAAATATCAAATAACATGGTATTATATCAAATGTTTATCTAAAACATTTACCATTAATTGAAAAACCACAAACAATGGTACTGAAACGGTCATCAACAATTTAGTTTCATTCTGATTTTCAGAACAACAAACCATTTTCCCCGAATGTCGTATCTACCACATAAATTAGCGAACACCCAAAATAAACTAGTATTAAATCGTCCGAATCCTAATATCTATTCTCATTTTTTCTTTATTTTCTCAGTGTAAGCGGGTATCGCGTGTCAAGCCGCCATACCTCAGCTCGACCAGAAAGAGTAGCCACTGTTTGTTAATCTTGCTTTCATTGTGTAAAATATTTGGGAATATACCTCCGCAAAGCCTTTGTAGGGTCGGCCTCGCGGTCTCCCGTTTGCCAGCAAACAATGCACGTTTAAGTGTTAAAACTGAATTAGGTAATTGAATTTTATACTGGCTGCTGCTATGAAAGTGGTTTTCGGTAACATGAAAAACTGCCCAAAATTGGTGTGGAAACACGCGAAATTTTTGCGACAAAAATTGTACAGAGCTTTTACTAGAAGCGTTCAAGTAAAAAATAGATTTATTTGTTCTTTTCCCTAAGTTGTACTTTCACGAGAAAGTAAAACACAAGAAAAGGTAGCGCTGCCGTAATGTAATTGGTTAGAAATTCTATTTCATGCGTCATTTCTCAGTCATACTTTTTCTTGAAAGTAAACAATGCTGAGTTCAGTTAATAATGTAAAAGACCACATTCCTGGTGGGTCTTTATCGAATTGAGTTCGTGATTGGGTACATTGGAAGTTCGACTGCCAATTATTGAAGACATTAGTGGCGGGAGCATCCCCATGGAGACGCGGTGAACTTGAGTGTGGTGCATTCTGCAGTAACGTAGTCTGCGCTGTGACGCCACTGTGATTTATTAATGAGAAACTTGTGTTATTGTGTTTGGGTATATAATCCTTGTAATTAAGTAAATAAATCGTATGTAGTGTTTCAAAGGAAAGTCGACTAAACTTTCAATAGAATACTTTCTGTAAATTACAGGTTAGTGACAGAGCTAGACTAGATTTCAAATATACAGTTGTGGTCATATAATTAAGAACGATTTGATGTTCTAGAATTTTTTATCTAAATCATGTCACGTTTAATAATGTGTTCCTTCTTAAAAGTAACTAGTTTTGTTATGAAATAGCACATAGCGCATATGGAATGAAATCGTTAACAATTCTTTAAATATTCTCTATAGTATCACATTCAAATAGTAATTGTAGCTGGACAAATAAATAATTGTTTTATATAAACATTTGATTAAATAAAACATATTACTGTGAAGTGCGTAAAGAAAAAACAATTTAATACATGTTAAATTAAAATTAATAGTTAGTAGCATGCCCACGGCTTTTAATTAAGGCATTACACCGGCGAGGCATTGACTCTAGCATTTTTTGACGTTTCGCAAAAGAGATGGAGTTCGGTGCTTCTAAGAAAACGTCGTACAGCTCTCTTAAATTGCCGCACTGTCGGTTTGAAACCTTTTTCTTGATTTCGCACCAAAGATGCTCTATTGGGTTTAGATCTGGGCTGTTAGCTGGCCAATCTAAGACAGAAACTGATTGCGATGTGAGAAATTCCTTAACAGTGCGTGCAGTATGCCTTGGATCATTGTCGTGGAATTCCAAAACCCGAAGCACGTTTTCAGCAAAAGGTAACACTGTTTCTTTCAGTGTATTTTTGTATTGGATATTTTTTTTTTTTTTTAAAACGTTGCCCCACACTAGGAATTACTCCTGTATTGTGGGTGCGTTTACAAACATTTAAATTCACATACACAAACAGCCAGACCCGGAACAACTACTTGTAGGTCATACAAATATTTGTTCCGTGCGGGAATCGAACCCGCTACACGCAGCACAGCAGTCAATCGTCAATCATCAGAAAAACTAATATGTTTCCACTGTTTAACTGTCCAGTTTTCATACCCTCGTGCAAATGCAAGCCGGGCTTACCTATGACTCCTTTTTAACGTGGGCATCTTCCTTGATATCGTTTTTTTTGGGTAGGAAATCATCCAATAACTTCTCCCGCTCTGAGTGGAGCAGGAGGGCGTGTCAGACTTTTACTGACTAAAACCCACCCGTGTTCTCTCAGTTGCCTGTGTGCCAGGGACCGCACTATCTCTTTCGAACAAACCGCACCCCTGGCAGGCATCGGCCCCTCCGGGCCCCATCAGTTGGTGCAGACATCTCTTTGAAGCGTACATGGAGCACAACACGCCGTCGACCCAGGCTTGGTCTTTACCGGACAGCGAGCTACCTATTACTCACCGTCCGCGAGCCCGCGCCTACGGTCACCGGGAATCAGCCTGGGATTCCCGAAGCCCAGGGCGTCTCTTGCGGAGGCTTCGGCCGTGAGGGTGCATGTACTGCCTCTCCCTCACGTGCGCCGCCTCCCTCTTTGCGAGCATCACTGCTTCGCTGAAAGAAGCAACGGCTACCCATGCACTCTCGCTCTATACCATGGCCTGGACCAAGGCCGGACGCGAGAGCTTTCCACCACCGATTGCCTCAACGAGGACACGGCGGTGCTCAGTCCAAGCCGGGCAGACCTCCACCGTATGCTCCACCGTGTCCTCAGGACGATCTTCGCAATGGAAACACCCGGCTGTTTCCTCTCGCCTTATCCGAAACAGGAACCTCCCAAAACAACCGTGTCCGGTGAGGACCTGAGTCAGGCGGAAGGTGAGGACGCCGTGCCGCCTCTGAAGCCACTCTTCAAAGAGGGGACTTACCGCCGCAATCGTGGCGTGCCCATCCTTGCTATCCTTCTGTGCAACTTTTTTTCTATTAAACGCCTTCGAATAGTGCGTGCAGAGATTGCTGCAGGGTTGTTTTCACCAAAATATTCTTTTCTCAGCTCATTAGACCCTTGAAAAGGATTTTGTTCTGCCAAACGAACGGTATTTCGATCATCTCAACGAGATGACTTTCTCTGTTTAGGTACACGCGGAACATTTGAAGTAGTTTGATATGTGGCAAATTGCTTCACAGCGTGAAAAACCATCGTTTTTGAGCATTGCAGATGATCGGCTATCTTTTTATACGACCAATTCTTCTCGCGAAGTTTGATTATTACTTCCTTTGTAGATTTATGACAACTTTTATTTTTCCCCATTGTTTTCATATGAATCAATCACCTTTAAGACTTTTACAACACTGAATAGCGCCAAAATTATACGAATAGTGACCTAAAACCACAGAGCCACAGAGTATGCTAAATTTAAATTTGGAAAAAAAAACTATTCAGCTATTCGTTATGTGACCAGCCAGTAAGTAGTAATACTAGATTCAGATCTAATGTATAAAGTTTATCTATATATTTTTTAGTCAATCATGTATATCGACGTATGTACCGCTAGTATGGAAAAGTTTTGCGATACCGAGAGAAACACAAAAATTACATGCAATTAGATACTTCTCAGGTTGAACAAAAAAAGTCCCTTTAAATAAGCGTTCTTAATTATGCGACCGCTACTGTATAATCTACAAATTCAAGTACGTATATACTGGTTGAGGAACCAAAAGGGATAAAGTTAAAGCCAGAACATTCAGAACCAGAAGTCCAACAAAATTATCAAAGTAGCTCATATCAAATTCGTTTAAGATCCAACACAAACGCTATCAAATTAAACCAACTATATAGTGCACAGCTAACCTTACAACGAAGCCCAAAGATATCCCAATAGTTAAGTTCAATAGTTAATAATGAAGCAACTAGAGCTATTTTGGTACCCATTTCAATTTAAGGACAGGGGCTTGCACAGAAACTTATCCAAGTCCCAACTAAAGTTTACAAGAAACTCTATCCTTAGCGGTATTGTCTATTAAATCTACAAGATACACTTCTAGACACCGAGATGTTTTGAGAGCTCCATACAAAGTATTAATCGTTTGACTTATGGTACATAACTTTGTTGGAGACGTTCGAGTTTAGAAAATTATGGCGTGGCTCTGTTTAGAAATGTTTGTGAGATTTAATTTGTGAAGGAGGATGACGTTGGTTATTTACGTAGCTATTAAAATTTAGGCTTTTGCGATATAGGTATGACAAATTATAAAAAAAAAAAATGATCTAAGTCAAGTCATCATCCATCTACAACTCGACAGTTTTGGAGTGTCGAGTAATTAATACAATTACTTTTCTATAGCTATCAGACTCAATGAGGCTGCCAACAGCCGATGGGATTGAAACATGTATACGAATAAAAACTTAAAACAGACCTAATTTTCAATCATGCTATCCTATTTAAGAGCATTCTCGGGACGCGGGATGGCAACGGCGCATTTATGGCGGTTTTTCGTGATTATTTCATTAAATCCAAACAAAAGTAAACATTTTTTTCAACCATGCACTAGATCCTTCGTATTCAAGTTTATATGCAATTTTTTTTTACATTTATTTTGGTATTTCCTTATAAAAATCGACATGCCGTCAGTTATTTTCTATTTGCATTACTTAGTATGATTAAATGTTTTTATTAAATGGTAAATTTTAAAAATAATTATAAATACCAACGATCTAGTGCTTGGCTGAAAAAAAAAATGTTCTTTTGTTTGTATTTAATGAAATAATCACGAAAAACTACTTTAGATTCATTGTTGCCAGCCCGCGTGGAGTGAATGCTCTTATTATTATAAATGTGTAAGTTTGGATGTTTAGAAGTTTGTTACTCAATTACGGAACAACTGCTCAACGGATTTGGATGACATTTCGTATGTAGATAGTTTATAACGTGGTTTTAACACATAGGGTACTTTTATCCCGCTGGTACGTTCCCGTGGGATAATTTCTGACCTCCACGCGGGTGAAGCCGCTGGCAAAAGCTAGTATACATAACTGGAAAAATCTTATGTAAAACCTAAGATCGCCAACCGCCAGTTTATTTACCTTTGAGGAATGACTAGGTAATGTTTTGGCCATAGGGTCTCATTATCTGCTTAGCTGGTATATCGATGACATCTTACGTGTAGGTAAGTACTAGTAGGTAAAAAGTATGTATAGAGAAAAAAGTTCTGCTTGACTTGATTGAAATTGAAACTCGTAATCACAAAATAAAATATTAATTAATAAAACGAAAATGAAGGATTCAATGCGTATAATGTCAATAACTTGAACATGGAATCTGTCTTGACACTCCCTTTTAAATCTTTTACGAAACAGGCGAAAAATATCATCACTACAATATATTTTACAACTGCCGTCGCCGCCGTTAATTATTGATATCGAAATGAGTTTTTAAGTTTATTACTTTTATTTTATTTTCAATATGTGTCACCATACATTGCATATTACTTTGACCTACTTTGGAACGTAAAAAGCATACAATATTATTTATGGTACAAATAATATTGTATGCTTTTTGCGTTCCAAAGTAGGTGCTGCAAAAAAATATTAAAATATTGAAATGAAAGTTTATTTGTGTAAGTAGATCTTTTAAGACACTTTTACACGTCACTATTTTGTTGGTCAAAGCCCCGGCAATTTCTAGATGACTAATCCCTGGGAAGAAATGCCGTAACCAACTCAGAGGTCTATTTTAAAGTCCAAAAATTATATTAATGGGGCTTTATGCAAGTCTAACAATGCAGGGCCATGTCTGGAAGGGCCATGGTATTGTACGTACCAAGTTCGAAAATACTCTTTAATTTTACTAAAACGTGACGAGACTTAAAGTATCTTTCTAATTGCTTAGTTAACAAAATCTTGTCAAGCCCTCGACATAAGGCGGAGCACTCACACGCGCAAACTCAATCTCTCGCCCGTGCCCTCTCAATTTTGATCCTCGAACTAACCTACAAGTTCCGATCGAAGATCTGAACGTCTCGGACGGTCCTCGCCATGACAGCCTCAAGTAATCCCAGATGGCGTGCTCGCCGATGAATTAAAGTCACTCAGACTAGTTGACTCGAGAACTGTACAGGAGATACCTATTGTGTAGACACAGCTTTAGAGTTCGGTTTTGTAATTAATTGTTTGCGTTGATATTACTTCAAGTGGTATTAGATGTAACGGATTCAGACGGTTTTCGGATACAGTAATTTATTTGTGGTTGCCAGTTTTGAATATTAATGTTGGTAAGATTTCGTGAAATTGAATTGACAATCTTGGTATCAGGGATTATGCTGTAACTTGTAATCCTATTTTGAGTTGTATTGCTGTGGGGAATTAATTAAATTACAGTTTGTGTGAAGGAAACGCCAAAACGTACAGATTTTGTTTATTTTGTATCTATCATTTGCAGACAAATGCATTTAGAAGGTTTGTTATGAATAATGAGGGCAGCAAAATAGTGTATTATGGTAAAAAGACACAAACTCATAGGAAATAATAATAAAAAAACGCCCAGTAATTTAATTTTGCTACCTTTACATTCATTTTGGTTCAATTCAGACTTATGTTTACAATAATTTGTATATTGTTATTGTTTGTTTTCATCGGTAGGTATTGTTCAGATGAACAATCAAAAATATCAATTTACTACGCGAACAGTTTCATTCAAAAATACAACAACGCCGCATTTATTTCATAAAATTCAATCGAACGAATACTTTATCAACTGACTCAACGCGGTGGTATTTAGATTAAACGGGATTATCCATATAAGCGAAAACAATACTAAACAATAAGTTTAAATCAGTAACAATATCATACGCGCCTACGAGCGTATGTGTTGGTACAAACAAGAGATTCCAAGTTAAGGCAAACACGACACGTCTATATAAGCAAGCGTTGCGGGGAAGCAACATTATAAACAAGCTGAACTTAATATTAGACCACAACGGCACAGTTTATTCATGTCACCAGGTGTAGGAAGACGGCCTAACGCCGCAAGTTACCGTCATAATATACGTAATACGATATTCAGACGCATAACACTTAAGTTTACGACTCCAACTGAGGTAGCTTACGTCTATGAATCATTAAACATCTTTTAAAATCCATACCATGACGTATTTTATGATCACAAGCAGTATTGATATTTAGGACTAGCTGAGTCCGTGGCTTTGCCCGCGTGGATGGCGGAAAATATCCCACGATAAAAAAAGACCCTGTGTAACTCCTTATAACATCAGCTATGTTCCAGTGATCGTGCCGTCAAATTGATGTAAACGTTTCGGTGTTTTTCCGAAACAAACAGTCAGATAAAGTGAGAAAAAATGCTTCATGTGCCGTACATTCTTTCATATGCATTTAGTAAAAAGCTGTTATTTTACATTAAAAACAGACACTTAAATTTTATTTATTTGTTTAGTTTTCACAGTTACACCCTCTAGGTATGCTTGCAGTCTTGCAACCGCTAATTGTACTACTCAATAAAATATTCACTTCAGGAAGATGAAATAACAAAAACTTCACAGAATATCCGCAACAAGTTTTGCAAAACCTTGAAACAAATGATTATTTTACAATACGAGTAACAAAGTTGGCAAAATTCGTTTCGAATTTGAAATTCAGTTGGTCGATTTTGAATTTGAAACAATAAATAGCAGGAACACATAATAGTAGCGTTATTTATTGTCGTGTATTTAATTGCCGGTTCTATTCCAATGTAATTTATACGTCCAATCATAAATTAGTCGCACTTACAGAAGCCAGTTAGAATTTTACGGTGCCGGTCAAAAATGAACCGAACAGTATCGTAATAGTTAAACATAAATAACTGCAAATGCAGCGATGACGTAAGGAAAATAACTGCGCGGGAGTTTGTATAGAATATGTTTCCTGTTGTCTGATCCTATTCACGTTTGGGATCGGTAAATGAATGGATGTCACGAAATTAGCTACGTATCGTGTGCCAGCTCATATCTCACACGAGACAGCGACGGTTGTTCGCAGAGATCACGACAATTATACGGTATTACCTGATAATATATTGTAGGTGAGCTATGCAACTATCGCACACTCAATCATTGTGAGACGTCACGTCAAACGATATAAATCGTGCCACGTTTGCATAAATTACACATATATACACAGAGCACTGAATAGAGCTTTTCGGTTCTATGAAATATGTGTTTGGGTAAAAGCTTTGACGTAAGTAAAGTTGTATTTGCATAAATAAATATTAGGGAAATAAGCCAGTTTTCTTTCCTTAATTTATTATGAATACTTATTTAATACTTTCTAATTAATTAAGAAGGTCCAAATTACGTAAATTGATTATAAGTAATATATTATAGTAGATATGTATGCATGAATGTGTAGGTATTATAAATTGATAACCTATTTACGTACCTATCTTGTTTATAATTCATTATGATATATTTATGTAGCTTTTTTAATATTGTTCTTCCCAACCGAAGCACCAGCATCTAATCTCTTCACCACCCTTGGTTGACTTGTAGAGAATACCTAAGGCTTTAAGTCCGCCTTTGTACCATTTTTGGGTGCGAGAATTTTAAAAATAAATAAATATATGGCTTACAATAGTCTGTAACTAATAACACATGTTTTATTTTACATAGATTCGAAAATCCAATGAAAATAATGTGGTGCACTGATTGAAATCCCTTTTTCTTGTTTTTAATAGTTTAAAGTAAGCGCAAATCAACTATTTCTTCCTTCTCAATTTCAATTACAGCTACTTTAAACAAAATAATAATCAAAATAACACAATTAATGTTTGCCCAAACTTAGTTCGTCATGACATTGTGAACTAATCTCACAGAGCCGGGATACACAGCAGCCACAATAACTCTGTGTCGCTGTAGCTACATATTTACCTACCGCCTAGGAATGCTTCCACAACAGTATCTGTAGCGACTCAGATGTCCCAACTGTTTCAGCCTTTAGAAAGGGAAATTGTTTACGAATTTCAATTGGAGGCATTGGATTTGAATTTTGGAATGAATAGTTGTTGAATTTTTGTGGTTTTCATCATCATCTGCCCAGCCCGTACCCAATTGGGTTGGGGTTTTTTTTTTTGGGTGGGAAATCAACAAATAACTGCAGGAGGGCGTGTCAGACTTTTACTGACTAAAACCCACCCGTGTTCCCTCAGTTGCCTGTGTGCCACGGGCCGCGGTATCTCTTTCGAACAACCCACACCCCTGGCAGGCATCGGCCCCTCCAGGCCCCATCAGTTGGTGCTGACATCTCTTTGAGGCGCGCGTGGAACACAACGCGCCGTCGACCCGGGCTTGATCCTTACCGGACAGCAAGCTACCCATTACTCAACGTCCGCAAGCCTGTGCCTACGCTAGCCGGGAATCACCCTGGGATTCCCGACGCCCAGGGCGTCTCCTGCGGAGGCTACGGCCGTGAGGGCGCATGTACTGCCTCTCCCTCACGTGCACCGCCTTCCTCTTTGCGAGCATCACTGCTTCGCTGAAAGAAGCGACGGCTACCCAAGCACTCTCGCTCCGTACCATGGCCTGGACCAGGGCTGGCTGCGAGAGATCACCGCCGCCAATCGCCCCCACGAGGACACGGCGGTGCTCCGCCCAAGCCGGGCAGACCTCCACCGTATGCTCCACCGTGTCCTCAGGGCGATCTTCGCAATGGAAACACCTGGACGTTTCCTCCCGCCTTATCCGATAGAAGAACCTCCCGAAACAACCTTGTTCGGTGAGGACCTGCGTCAGGCGGAAGGTGAGTACGCCATGCCACCTCTCAAGCCACTCCTCAAAGAGGAGACTTACCGCCGCAATCGTGGCGTGCCCAATTAGGTTGGCTACCAGTCTAATCAGATGCAGCTAATTACCAGTATTTTACGTGGAGCGACTACCTGTCTGACCTCCACAACCTAGTAACTGGGTAACATGATGCCTCTTGGTAAGACTGTTAGTCTTTCGAGCTTCTGACAACCCGTAAAGACTTGTGGCTTTATTGTTATATTTGATTTGAATTAAATTCTAAGTTGGAAAATTTTAATGAATAATGGTGAATTGAAATTAACTGCCAAGAATTAGTCATTTCCCAATACCAATGGATATAATTTCTATTTATTCCTTACAATATGAAATGCCAAATAACCTAGCATTATCAACACTTATTGAAGTTAATAGGAACATTACTTCGACGTTTGTTCCCGGCGGTCTCAAGATTAGTTGACAATGTCACACGAAGCGACTTCCTCAAGTAAGTTCATCTCGTGCAACTTCCCTTAAATTGAAACAGTACAGCATCTGCACCTGCCGTGATAGTTATTGGGAATAAATTACTAGACTGCCGTCTTTGACTCATATGTTGGCTTCATATTACGGTTTATTGAGGAAAAGTAATAATGGCTAGGATATTGTTTGCAGAAGTCGCAATTATGAAGACTTAGAGAACTGTGACATTACAGAAACTATTCTTATTATTGCGAAAAAAATTAAGTGAAGAAGTGGAGTCGCCACCAATTTTTTTAACAATTTAACAATATCTATTGTGCCGTATGTTTAAAAATGTGTTCACTATGACCATCTTAGCACAATTAATGTTGTTAATCTGGAAATAAATAATAGATTTAAAAAAACACGCTTTAAAAGCAAACTAAAAAAGCAGAAAATAATTTCAAAAAAGCGTGGGGTACTTTTTGAGGTATTTTTATAATCAATTAATATCAAGCGCCTCTCGCTTTTTTGAAATTATTTTCTGCTTTTATAGTTTGGTTTTTAGAGCTTGTTTTTTTAGATTTTTTAATCTATTATTTATTTTATATTTTTTAGTTCTGCTAACTACAAAAGAGTGATTTAAAAAAAAAATAACATTATGGAACAAATTTATGAAATTATTATTATATATTATATATATATGATAAGTCTACAAAGTTTAAATGAAATGGGTCAAAATCAAGTTCAAAGGAGTCGGTTACAAACGTGCTTACAAACATACAGGTGAAGCTAATAGAAGCGTGTTAAAATAAAAGCGTGTTAATAAAATTAAAACGAGGTCATTAGTGCGCTACGCTATTGATATTAGTTAAGTAGAATGAAATAAATTTTAAAGAACTAAAGGTGGCTTTTCTAATAAATAAAGTTAATTTATTGCTTCTAAGAAACCTACCAACAACCGTATTAAAATTGGGTAAGGCTTACTCGTAAATATTTAATTGGATTGATCGAAATTGATTTGTTTCTTTCAAGGTTAACGTCAAAGAAGACAGAAACGAACCATTTCTATGTGAATTAAAAAGTGTTGTGATTAATTTTTAATGTGGACTAAGTAACTAAAACTGTTTTAAGGGATACGGATTGAAATAATAATAATTTTGGACTAGAAAACATTGATATGCTTTTGTATATCCGATTGTGTAACCTGGGGCTTTTCCACTCGGATAGACAATCGGCCTTTCTAAAACGTCCGCATAAATAGGGCGCAATGATCGCAGGTGTCAAATAGTATCGTCAGTCATCTTTCAGTCTTTTTGGACATTGCTTTGGAAAAACCACTTTTAGTCATGCGTGTAAGGTTGAATTTGCACAAAAACGTGTTTTATCATAACTGTAACCACTGATGTATAATTGGGGACAGTTTTGAGTGTAACTTTTGTTCGAGATTGTGCATCTTGGGTTTTTGTAATTCAATGCTAGAAAATTTAAGTTTTATTAGGAAAAACATAATTTCTAACCTTAAGTTAAGTAGCAGACGCGAGTTACATAATTTACTCGTAAATATTTAATGGATTCGGTGAAATTGATTTGTTTCTTTCGAGGCTGATCCGAATTAGGTGGAAACGAATGACCCCCCCTTTCTGAGTTAGAAACAAAGTAGGTACAGGGGGTTTAGCCCTGGGCAATTTTGACTAGCTGGTTAGGTTTGAACTTTCAACCTAATTGAGCTTTCACACTTTAATAATAGTGCATAAAGTGAAGGACACACAGTGACAACATTATAGCCCAGAGCACACAAGTACTGCCACTTTTTTTAATGGACGACTTTGTGAGAAGATAATGTAGGATTGTTTGTGTGTATAAGTACGGTAATTTTGTTTGGTTGGATCACAGGTAGCACATTAATTTCACTCAGCTACAAGTGGCTGAATATTTCATAACAAAACGCACTTAAAACTCCGCTGAAAGTACCAACAAAAAGTGCGTACCGAAAAAATGAAGTGCACCTGCCACAGAAACAGCCACCGAATCCCAAAAAAACGAGAAAAAAACCAATATATTACGATCGTGTATATTATGGGCGAATCTGAATGTGTCAGTGCGTAATTTATCGGGGTACGTGTTTTTTGTGGAGGTTCTCTTGACCTCATAAAACACAGCGCTGTGCAGGGACGAAATCAGAGGGCACTCGAATGAGCTCGGCCCGCGGCGTTCATCGAAAGTGGGAAAAACAAGCGATCGCCACTCCACTGAGACGCCCCGATAGCACTTCACACGTCGTAGTGATTTTTACAACGCTCGCACTTGACTGTGTGGCGTTTTTCGCTCGTAATCACTTTGATGTACGCGCGTCCCTTCCGCGGTGGTTGGACTCAAGTCGGAGGCGCACTTGAAATTGAAACGCGAATGTTTCCTTTTTTATTGAGAATATTTTTATTGAAGTGGCATCAAAATTTTATCTTTTTTGTTGAATCAAATTCGGTCATGTTTATTGGAGTTTCGTATCTTCCGTCTTATTTGTATGTACCTACTTCTATTATTTACAGCATAATCAGCCTTTAACGTTATCATTGCTATGACTGTTAGGCCTCCTCTTTTCGAGAGGGAGTGGGCTGTGATTACAGCCCACTCCCTCTCGAAAACGACCTCTCTTATACGACGTGGTTTGGTAGTTGCCCATATCATCGATTTTTGGTTCAAGGACACAATGTTATCCTTCACCGTTTTGAGACCTGTGGTGATGAAATAACTTACACAATGTCATAAGTCATAAGTCATAAGTATTTTATTAGTATTTATTTATTTATTTAGTTATTTATTTATTTCAAAGTAAAGCACCTGACTTGGTTTTAACCACAAATAACTTATATATAAGTCGAGGGCCAATACCACTGTTCCACTACTGCTCCACTAAACACTAGTCTACTATTTGCACTTAATATCAATCGGATATCTAAGCGTAACCTAGATATGTCGCTATAGTAAGCATATTTTAATTTAATTTAAACTCACACAATTAACAATATTTGAACACACCATCACTTTAACCGCTATTAACGCTCTCCTGAACTCGAATACAGATCTCGATATGTTTGCGAATGAATGGAAGATGATGTTGTCAGAATGTTTGAATTTTTGTGAGAAGAATGCATGACTGTGTAAATAGATTGTAGATATTGTAATGTGTATATTGATGGGTTTAAATAGTGTAATTGGCTTCGGCCGTTCTATTTAAAATAAAATAAATAAATAAATCACACCCACACACACACTCCCACAGTACAATACATTACATTACACAACGACACTCGCACATCCTACACACACACGAAACTCACTTTCACCCTACCTTACCTAAAAGTTCATTTAAGAGTAAATTTAAAATGTATTTTTCTTTGGCATAACAATTAATGTAATGAAAATAGGATAAGGCGCTGATTCCTGACAAACAGGTTTTTACCTAGTTTCTTTAACCTCATATTGTCATTATAAATTATTATGTTATGTTATATTTTAGGAAAATTCGCACAGCAAAAAATGCATCAATTTACCTTTATCAATATTCAAATCGCAACCGTTTGATTATTCAATATTTATGTGTCGATTGTCGAATCATCGCAGACGAATTCAGCGGGTTGAGTGAGAGATTCTCAGGATCGGACGTGCTCCTACGTGGTTGGCAGTTTTCCAACTACAATACACATTTAACTGGGTGATTTTATACGCAGGACACAATTTTAAAGTAGTCTATAAACGTTAAAGTAACATTAAATTACTGTAGTACTTTGTTTTTCCTATTTTGCTTTTCAAATTATCGTCAATGTTTTGCTGTTTGGTAAAAGTGCAATTATGGAATGTTCTAGCTCATTCGTAACAATTTCATAAACTTATAAACAAAATAATTTTAAATACAATTTTATGATTTTGTATGTGATTTAAAAAATGGTATAGGTAAGCATAAAAAAGTACCTACTTACATAAAATTATTAATTAAAAATAATTATTTAAGTAAATGAAATTAACAAGAATTCGCAAAAAAATATTTAAAACGTTTGGGCATTGGATGAAAATACATTGAGGATTATTTTTGAAGTTATTTGGAATTTCATTCAAACAGCATTTTCACGCACTTATTCCAAACTATTTAACAAAAATATATCAATGGATTGATGAATAGCAAGAACAGTTTAGTTAAAACATAGGTTCTCACTTTTACTTCAAGAATATATTTTTTCTAGAGCCCCCCATTTTGTTTGCTATCTGTAGCGAATCTAAAACAGCTATTGCCACGATTATATTTAAACGTGTAATATTATATAAAGTTATAATATAGGATTTGACTCCCACGTCATTTTTGAGTTTTAAAGAAGAAAGTGTCAAACGCCCAGAGAAAGAGAGGTTGTTGAACATAGCTTTAATTTAGGACTATAGTGAAAATATTTTCATTTTAATTCTACTGAAAATCGAATTTCAAACCTAACCTACAACTACAGACAGAAAACAGAGAATGGGTAATTGAAAAATGTACCTCAGTCCAAAAAAAATGTTGTCTACCTATGTATAGTGTGTCAATTTAGTTCGGTCCGTCGCAAAACTATTACTGCACCACTTTATTTGCTGACGACACTAAAAATTTGCGTCAGGCTAAGTGCCAAATTTATAACATTGGAACTGTACTATGGAAGGTTTTCACACTAATTGGTTCGGTGAGAAGGATTGTTAAAGATAAAATATGCGATGCGGACTGTTTTCGTTTACATATTGATTGATTGCGTCATTACCATTGATGTCAGATAGTCGTGTAATCGATGACTTCAGTGACGTATGATAAAAGCTTGTCAGGACGGCTGGATGCAGTCTATCAATCCATCTTGATCAGTGGCTGGATCTATCTGTGCATGTTAAGCTGGGATGTGCGATACTTTGTTGTTTTTGCAAAATTGGATTTTGCATCCGTGTTCGATAGAAATTGGACTTGAATAGGCTTTGTGAAGCTTAACAGAGTATTCTTTGATTTTTGTGTCGAATCGAATCGTGTACGAAAATTCACATTGAGCGTTTTCGTTCAAGACTCAATAAGAATGTATTTACTGGAACAAACACTATTAGAAACGTTTGGGATTAAATAGTCGACCAAGGATGGGTGACCATCTTAACATACCGAAACCCCGCCGTGCCTCGGGAAGTTAAGTCTTTGGACCCGGCTGTCATTCGTAGATCTTCGACAGTCGTTACCGGTCATATGAAGCCCGAAAGTCTGGCAACCAGTCTTACCAAGGGGTATCGTATTACCCAGTAACTGGTTTGTGCAGTTCAGATAGGCAGTCGCTCCATATATAATACTGGTATTCAGCTGCATCCGGTTAGACTGAAAGCCGACCACAATAGAGTTGGAAAAAGACTAACCAGATTGATTTATTGAGATAAGTTCAAGTAAAACACTACAATACTTCATAACGAAGTGAATTAAAAGAGTAGTTCCAGAAATGTACAGGATAAGTTTTTATCCAGAGCGCAAACTGTAACCATGAATGCAGCATATCATTCTAGACTCCCTAGCGTAGAAATTTTTCGTCGGTTATACAAAAAAAATCAGAAAAGTCCTACCCGATCAAAATGTACACGGAACAGCTGATTTTTTTTTGTATAACCGACGAAATTTCTGTGCTGGGGGGTCTAGAATGATATGCTGAATTCATGGTTACAGTTTGCGAACTGGATAAAACTTATTCTGTATAACTTCATGCGTACAAAAAATAAACTTGTAACGAGTAATACAAAAGCTACTAAAGTGTCTGTTATCCAAGATCCAAGTCCAATAATCCTGAAATATCGTCGTATATTTATGTGTGGCATCCGAACAGATCTTATTATTAGAAGTCATTTAACTTGAATTATTGTTCGGTAGTAAACAGCATTATATTCTAGTGGTGTGTTATCATTTCAACAGGGATATTTGTAAAATAGGGTTGTTTTTGGGTCTGCATTTCAGGGTTATATGTTACTTTGGCTGGATATAAACCTCGCCTGTATCTAACGAAATAAATATGAGAAAAAACGCGGTCAAATATGAGTCGGACTCCCACAGGGTTGTATCGTAAGTTCAATATTTAACACTTATAGTAAATTTAGTATACATTCTTAAATTAAGTTAAAAAGTAAAAGGGTACTGTTACAGCGACCATAGTATACACACTGAGAATTTCAGTGTGTACCTATTACGGTTTAGAAGATACAGTCCTGTGACAGACGAACCGATGGACGGATAGACAGTGGAGCCTAATAGTGTCCCATTGGCAACGTTTGGAACCGTAAAAAAATCAAAGAAAATAAGTAAACACCCCGTGTTTATATTTTTTCAACGAAATAACCTACTGCTTGGGTGAAAAAATGCAAACTTCAAAATCATAAAAACATCACTCGTGCTGTAAAAGCCCACGTGCATGTACCTACGTATACGTGATGCGTGTTGAGAAATCTGTGTGTGAAAACACGCTAAGTAGCTACGTGATACTTACATTTGGAAAAAAGAGGAAAATATCACGCATGAGACGTAACAAGACCTCGTCTTCACCTCCCATTTCCTGCTCAATGAGCACTTGGTTTTACTTAGAGTAACTGCGATAAGATCATAGCTCAGCCTAAGTATTTGTAGAGAAATAAAAAAATGAATTCACCGTATTCATCTATATTTGACATATTTGTGTATAGCAGTAAATCTATGTTCAATGATTGTGTGGCGTTTTTTAGTTAATTGTGATGTTGTTGGATTGCTGCGCGCTTTAGTGTTTACTGTAAGCGCAGCAAGTAATTGTTATAAATAAATAAATAAATCTGCCGAGTCTTTTCCCAACTAAGTTAGGGTTGGCTTCCAGTCTAACCGCATGCGGCTGCCTGTACTGACCCAGTAACTGGGTAACACGATAGCCCTTGGTAAGACTGGTTGTCAGACTCTCGGGCTTCTCACGACCCCTAACGACTGTCAAAGATCCATGAATAACAGCCGGGACCAAACGTGCTTTCCGAGGCACGGCGGGGTCTTAGAATGTAAAGATGGTCACTCTACACGGACCAACCGCAGCAAGCGTAGCTTAACCTGATCGATCGGCTCGTGTGGATGTTACTTAGCCACAAGCCCCTTTGAAAAGAATTTACCAAATGAATGCGTAGAATTAATAATTATATAAAAAAAATGTTTTATTTTATTTTATCAAAAGGTTTATGATATATGATCGAATCCATTTGCGGAATCGGTAAAATGAACTAAACGAAAAGAGCGTATAAGGAAACTTATGCAATATCGAAAGGGTTTTGCAATCTGCATTATCACAAGCTAGTTAACACAGTAGGTATAATTAGGCAACCAGGTAATCCTTTTGCTTGTATACACAATCGCATAAGTCGCGATACATGTTGTGGCGTGATACACGTTGCAGTATCTTGTGTGACATGTAAGCACGTATGTAGGTACTGTTAGCTGTAGACCTATATTCAGGATAAATAATTAGGACTCCATCTAAAAAAGTTGATAAGTCGATTTGCACGAATTTATTTGAATCGACACTATAAACAATCTAATATTTTCTATAAGCGACTCGCACAGAGTTTATTTGTTTCTGGGTGAATCGACAACTGCAGAAATACGTATTAGACATCGGCACATTTTGAATTTCCTCAATAGCCTCAAAAAGGAATGGATAGCCTGCTAGACTAATGTATGACAAAAGTACAAGTATATTTCAGACCTATTTACACAGCCTATTGATATCAAATAACAAAACTAGCAAAAGGCTTATCACACTGTTATTAAATTCTAAGTTTGCCCATTACAGTTCTACACAATCATAAATAAAAAGCTCACCTGTATCGTTGTTTACGTTGAATTTAATATTGTTTTTACGTAATGTGTCCGTTCATTTCGGCTGGACTCGCCGGCTAGTTTCCAATTTTATGGTGGTTGCACACGTGGCGTAGACCCCGTACATATAGGACGAATAATTTGGCAAACTTCCGTAACAAAAGGTAACAAAGTAAACTATGGGAGAAAGAAGATAAAAATATAGATTTGTCGCTTCATGACTAAATTATTTTGTTGAATTTGAGCTTTTTCAATCTTCATTTCAATTAAATATAAATAGATTTAATAACAAAATTCAATTTGTACTTTACATTGTTAAATAGACAATAGATTCTCTAATAATCTCACCGAATAAATTAATGCTTTAATTTCAAAAACTAGCAATTTCAATGTCAACAATACCAGAACCTGAAGTTTCCGTCCAACTTTAATAAGAAATATAGCCTATTCTGAAACACCATAAAAGCGATCCGAATTTAAATCAAGCAAATTATCCTCTTCAGTCATTATAATTTGGCAAAATAAATTTATAAATTTCAGTTAGAAGGTTTTGATTCGTTTCGCCGCGAACCACGACAACTTGTTCCCTACTTTGGCTGAATTCTGTACAAAAGTTAGTAGATTAAAACTGCCAATTAGGGAGCATTTGAATTCCAAGTTGTTTTAGAATTCGCGTAATTATTGTTGGATGAACAATTACAGAAAGGACCAGGATGGATATTTGACATTATTTTATTTTGATAACCGGGCTGTCTATCATTGTATTTTTTTAATTTATTGTCCTCTAAGCTTATATGGCCCACTTACACGTTCATGAGTTATCCTAAATAACTCGGAGTTAACACATAACTCAGGGTTAATCGAATAATTCATCTAGCTCCACCAAGAGTAAGAGGTAAACCTAGGGTTAAACTTTTAAATATTTAACCTACCGATGTGCGAGAGTTAAGTCGCTAAACTGCGGGTTAGTGTTGGTAATGTCAAAATTAACTGACGTTATGATGAGGTAGGTACCGATGATAACTTATCTTGGTATTGTATATTTCCACGTTGTAGTAAGTATTACATTCAAAGACAAGAAAGTATTACGTATCGTAGTACAGTGTAAAAGAAATAGGTATACAATTTGCGTAAATTTTTAGTTCAATCGTTTATAGCCGGATTACCTATCAGGGCACAGACGTTGTACTTCTATTTTATGTTTCGTCAGTTAAACTGCAATGTTCTCAAATCAATAAACAGTAATAAATATTAGGTTAACTATCCCGGTGTGACTTTGTAGTGGCGCAACGCGTAATAAGAGTTAAATTGTTAATTACTTAACTTTTGAGTTTACAAAGTCTACATTTATTAATTTAACCCGACTACATTGCAAGTGGGCCTAATACTTAACGTACATAAACACCTTTCTTTTTTTATTTTAAGTAAACGTCTATTATTCAGTAATTATTATAACCATACAGCAAATATAATTCTCACACAAGTCATAGTCACATACCACAGAGTTTCATTTATCATTATTAATACAGACAAATACCACCCTTATACCATCACGCCACCACGCCTTAAATGTTTCAGTCAAAATCTTGACATAACTCTCGTAGGTACAAACACTCGTTGTAGTAACATTTTCTCTGAAGTTCCTTCTCTAAAACCGTTACAGACTTAGGCATGTTAATACGTGACTACACTCTAAAGTTGATCACTAATTATAAACATATAAACGACAAGTTGCGCTGTACTCATCAAAATTAAACTGTTAATATAATGACGGTGTAATCCAGTAGCAAGTTGGTAGTTCAGGAAGTGTGGCAGCTTCCAATTTAATGGTGGTTGAGCAAGTGCTGCGTCGCCTCCCCCCAGTTTCCCCCCACTGACAATATTAATAATTTTATTGCAAGCTAGATGTAATACGTCATTAAACTGTAAATGTTTTATAAGAAGGAAATAAAATGTTTTCCGCGGCCATTTTGTCTGATAATGGCGGTGTTATAAATTAAACATAGTGGTAGGTTTGTATAGGTAGAACAGCTGTGTATTGATTCTCTTTCAACGAAGCACGCAATCGCATCATGTCTAAATCTCTAAATCTTTGTTACTTCACTATTCAAAGTCAATTTAAAAAGAATGGTTCATGCTCATCGTAAACTTTCCATGGTAAAGAACATTCATAATGGTGCCAGTTTAACGTAGGTACCTAATTTTTTTACAGTCAACACAAAGATCTAATGTTGCGCTACCGAATATATATGGAATAACAAATTCCAAAAACGAAATTTCAGTGTCTGTTTTTTTAACAAACTAAATATCCTTAAAAACCTAGTAACCCAAAATAGCACAGAAAGTAATGCGTGTAATCCATTAATACATAAATAAAAATTACACATCAAACCCTTGAAAATGAGCGGTCGATTCTGTTTTTTTCGGGCCACGTCTGAATATTAACATATTTGTGATTTCATTATTTAAAATAGTAGCTACTTAGTTAGGTACAAAGAAACAATTTAAAAAGATAAATGGACGTGGTCACACCGTGAAAAAAAAATGAAATTGCCAAATTCATACAGTTCACACAAAATTTCATGTTGCTTTAAAAAAAACTTCATCAAAAATTGCAAAAGTTAACTAGAGATTGTGTATAACAAAAAAAAATATTAGTACCCGAAATCCACTAAAATGTATGCGTAATGCGTAACCCTGTAATGCCAACCTAACAAAAAATAAAATAACACGTCACACCCTTGAAGAAGAGCGGTCGAATAATTCAGGTGGCTCAGCCTGTGTTTAGATGAAAATGCTACTCGCCAGCAAATGCTAATTTTATGGTGGTTGAACAAGTGTGCCGAATCCAGTCGCGCTGTCCTCCGCAGTATTGCCTGGTAGGCGTCATCTAAATAAAATATAAATCCGGAGGGAAGATAACAAGGGTTGCGAATAGTTTAGCGGGTTGTGTACTCATTGTGCGTTAATTAATTTATTTTTCGTGTCGGGTTTTCATGTTGGATGCGTGGGTAGTTTGAAGTGAAATGTTTTGTAAACTACCTGATAGACAGAAAAAGGTTATATAAAAAATGTACAGACGGAAAAGTGCAAATGTAATTATTATCAGCCTCAATATTAGTCATAATCGTGCCGTGTACTTAGCGTAATTACTGTGTAAAATTGTAAACACCACTATAGAATAATTTTGAAATGAAAATCTACTATATTACCGACAACGTAAGTAATCATTCTTTTTCTCACATCATTGCAAAGTGACCGCAGGGCGACACAAAAATAAAGTGGCAATCTAAAGCCTACTACGTGAGGAGTTATTCGCCCTAATTGAAGTTTTAGATCGCTGTAGCCAAAAAAGTGTTCCCATTAAACAACGAGGTCATTCTTCACGGATCTAAAAACGTACCCTCACACAATGTTGCTGGTGATTAATGGTACAGTCAGCATGCAATCGTTACTTTTCATTACTGTTTGGAAGTGCAGAACCGAAGGCCCGGGTAGCGGTCAGATTAGAAAAGTTTCGCGCGAAACAAGTCCAAAATCGACTTTAAAAACATAGACCAACATTTGGTTTTAGAAGCGCCCCCTGTTATCGAATTGAAGGCAAGTTTAAATTGGAATGTATCCCGCAATAAGCCTCTCGTGATTGGCCTGTTTGTTCTTAATTAGTATTAATCGGGAACTTCACAGGTTTACAGCAAGTTAGTATCGAGCTTTTGTTTTCAACTGATTATGATCGTTATTATAGGTGGTAAGTACACAGTACTACGCAGGATACCTAGATTATTGACGCTTGTTTACTGTCCTCGGCTGGGTTATGATCACAATCTAGATCGAGTAAATATTGGTAGATGGGTACAGGATAAAATGAGTTTCAATATCCTTTACATTATTTTAGTATGTTAATTATTTCGTAGACATTATGTAGGGTGCATTCATGAACACCGAAAGTGATTAAACAGTGTAATGTGTCGGTTGCTGACCGGAAATTATGTAAAATATACCTAAAAACACGGACGTGGGAAATCAACATATTCATTTTAGAGGGAGAGCCTACCCGCCCTATCCATTAGTGAGTCATACAGCCAGTGGCAAACAAATCTCCACGCGGATGCTCCTTGCATGTATTTACGGCAGAAGAGACGTTTTAACAAGCCAATATAAATAGAGAAATATGATACTAAATACTCCAGCGTCTTGTCGAGCCAAATCTCTCGTGACACGATAAACACCACGAGCATTTCTGTGGCGCGTGCGCTCTCAAACATTTGCCTGACGATTCCTTCAGACATTTGAAGGGAATGACTCTTATCGTTTTACTTTTATGGACTGCGAATCGAAAAGGCTTCAACGTTACAAAACGAGACCCTTCTATTGTGTAGAAGTGTTGAGTGAATGTGCCATGAAAGTTCTTTGTCGTTGTACCAATACGTACCTCGGAAAAATACCCGAGGAGGTCTCCGGTCCAAAAATAAAACTGAATTCGGTAATAATACCTACCTGTGTTTTTGTTTGGAGAGCAGTGTTTTAGAAGGCGGACTTCTTTTGTTATTGTAAGGATTTCACTCACAAACCTTTCTTCAAGTGCACTTAACGCTAAGGCATTCGATGTACAATTTAGAGAACCGCATTGAAAAATAACTCTCTTACGTCTTTAGACGTCCCTATAGCTACGAATGTAAATATATCCTAAACAAATCTTTTAATACCCCACATGTTTGAGAATTCATCAAATATTCACCATGTTTAAACACAATTTTCTTTTCTTTTCAGAAAGTCTCCGAGACTACTTTAGCAAATTTGGCGAAATCACAGAAGTTATGGTTATGAAAGATCCCACAACGAGGCGGTCGAGGTATGTTCTGATACATTCACTTTACCAACTTTCATTATCGACATTTCCCAGGAATACTAACTTCATCCTGTTTACATGTACTTCGCGCACTCTGAAGCCGAGATAAATTGACAGATCGCTATGAAAACCGCAGAAATATTCATGAAAAGTTTCAGCATACCTGAATACCTCTGAAGCTGAGCGTATAGTTTTCTACAATAATAATTCAGGTTATAGCTAAGGATAGCCTTAATTTTAACAGAACATGAAGCTAATTGGCAAATTTTGAAATATTGTTACAATATCAGAGGCATAGGAATGCTTTGTTGCATAGTTGGGAAGCGGTGGTCGGCCGCCCCACCACGGCGTGAACTGACCAACTCGACTCGTACTAAAAGTTATCGGTTTGCAAATAAGTTCCATTCTATAGAGAGGCACACTCGTTTCGAAATTTGCGGTTACCTTTGAATTGTAAGCAGTTAAATGTTGGACTTCAAATTTAGGAACTTAACAATAGAACTCGAATTATTCCAACTGAATTAAGCGTTTGGACGAGTTGAATGAGGATTTCGGTATACACTTTACAGGTTGCTAAACTAAGTTCCGTTAATAGCCGCACTGCTTTGGACATAGCTCGAATATTTCTCTGCGTATTCCTCCGACCCTTGTTTACCTTAAAGTTTTTAAGCGTTCATTACGTGTAATATTGATGCGGAGTTTCTAAATACAAGCGTAGTACGTTATTGGTTCTGAAGCAGAATAGTTAACGTCCTTGAAAAGTCTGAGCAAAAGCTTTTACAATCACTATCTCGGTGAACAACAATCAAGCCGCTACGTACACAAACTGAGTGGCTTAGCAACTCTGGAGACAAGAAATAAGTTGTCAAAGTGTCGAGCTAAAGTTGCTCCGTTAGCAGCGTCTCCTGTTAGGTAAATCGTCGGTTTCACAACTCAATATTGCCCCTCGTCCCTCCGCCCTGAAATAATATACCAAGAGCCGATATTGGAGCGCCTCAGTTGGGAATCTGAATGCAGCCTGCCCGCCATTACGTGCTCCGCCTCTCAGCCAAATGTAACGTAAACGTCTTTTGTTTATGTTTATTGTTAGCGAGTATTACTTAGCCCAACGTCCTATTAATTAAACTATGCTGATTTTGTAACGTATAAACTCATACGTCAAATCGATACAAAGTCATGAATGGCATGTATGTGTATTATAAGTTTGTAACTTATTTATGTTTCATTATGATAAATATATATTTTTTTAAATCATTGTTCCTATCATCCAAAGCACCTGCCATCTAATCTCTTCACCACCCCTGGTGGACTGGTAGAGAATACCTAAGGCATTAAGTCCACCTTTGTACCTTTTATGTGTGCGAGAAGTTTAAATAAATAAATAAATAAATAAAGGCACGCACACACCTTCAAAAGTATGAGTTTAACCAAAAACCTTGCGGTATTATTCTGGTTTTAAATCTTTCGCGATTGCGTTTCGCGTAGGGAAGCACAAAACTTTTTAGGTCGACACCTTATCGTAAACGTAAATCAAGCGGACATCGGCAACGGCCGAGATGTACCGTCCTGGTGTCCTGAAAGTGATAACAGTTTGGAAGTTGTTGCCGTAAACAACGATATTAGGAGACCGTGCCTTGCATAGTTAGACACAGATATTTACAGTCAGCAATAAAGTTGTACAACTTAACGATAAAGAGATACAAGGGCCGTAAATCTGAAGTTTGTTGGACAAAATATGATAACGAAAAGGTTATCATTCAAAAGGTGTGTCGTCCATCAGTGTTCTGGTGTGGTTTCAAACTATCTATACAAGTCTGTGTCTCGTCTAAGTTGTTGCTCTCACAGTGTCCGGTCACTGCAACTTCGCCCTTAATTCTTCATATCAAAGGCCGTATAGTTCGCCTGCCGCAGTCTTGGCCAACTACAGCTTATGCAAGCAAAGTAAATCAATATTGAAAGTCAATGAATCAAGAGTAATATATACGGGTACATAATAAATGTGCTCTACCTGAAGGCAATATCTGAAAAATTTGCCTGCTCGATATTGCTTACAAGGGAGTTTCCTTTCTCCCCAAAATTTAATGCGTCGTTCGCATTTTTATAAAAAGAAGTAGGTAAGTGAAATAATTTGCGGTCGGTGCTTTATTTCCTTTTATTTATTTTAATGGTAGGTCTCCTTTCATTGTTTTTTCTTTAAGGCTTAGGGAAATGAGGGTTTTCGTGAAGAAAAAAAAAATGTGTTAACTTTGTGTACCTATCGTTATAAATGTCGGAATTTATTCCGAGGTGTGAAACAAATTGGTTTAGTTATGATTGTAAAAAAGAAAATTAATTACGGTATTAGAGTTCTCTCTGTGCAGAGGAAAAACGGATTTATATCAGATTTCTCTTAAGTGGATGAAGGTTTTGAGATGAAATGTAACTCAAAGACATTTTACCGTACTTATACCAGAGGATTTTTATCTAAATATTTTTCTTGCATTTCTTCCAGTGTGAAAAAGCGCGTTTTGAACTAATAAATCCTGTACTTTTTGACATAAAACAGATCTGATAGACATTTAAACACTCTAGCTAATTAAAAGTAGGACTAATTGAAAAACAAAAACAGAATCGTCCGATTTTTAATAAAGCAAGTTTCAAGGTATCGTGTTGATAACACCCGGAAAGTTTATTATTTGTAGGCGTTAAGTATTTAACCACAAACCATGGTTTTATTCAAGTCGTAAAAACGAAACCTTTTTATCATAATTTTACGAGCCACAGCTCCTTAAAGCTTCTACTTCATGGTAAGGGTTCCATTAGATTTGATTTAGTAATTAACTAGCTTTTAAACACGACTTTGCTCACATGCGTCGCATATGCAAACGATTTTTCAAGTCAAACCTATTTCAATTTTTCCTACGGAACCACAAGTTTTTTCCTATTGATGAAAGGCCTTTTTGGGGGAATGTTTTTTATTGTCAAAGCTAAGAAAATGTTAATTGGCTTCTGCTTGTTTAAATAAATCATGCTGTTAAGGCTCCCGCAGACAGGCGCGTGCGACTATTATGGAACAATTTCCATGAAGTTTTCGTAGAAATTGTTCGACTAGAGTCGCGTCGTGCCTGTTTGCGGGAACCTTTATTTGTAAGATATTTGAGTACCCATAATGCTTCTGTCAATTGCAAAACTATATTGTCCATTGCACGTGGTATGGCCAATAACTAAATAAGAACCTACTATGTAAGTAACTAAAAGGTAATTGATTCGCAAAATACAATTTAAATACAGTTGCATCGCTCACATTCAAACGCCCTTGTTAATTGCAGAACACAAAACACAATTTAAATACAATTACATCGCTCACATTGAAACGCCCTTGTTAATTGCAGAACACAAAATACAATTTAAATACAATTGCATCGCTCACATTGAAACGCCCTTGTTAATTGCAGAACACAAATCGCGCATACATACATAGAAATACTTCAGGCTTCTCTGATATGTTCCCCAGTGAATAGCAGTTTATATCATCTCCCGGCTTACATCGGCTTTACCGGGCGCGTCTCCATTCACGCCGGCTTCATTCGTTTCGCTTTCCACTAAAAATCTAAAATCAATAAAGGATCACGGCATAAATGCAAAGATTACTGTTCGCTTCATTCGTAACATGAAAAATGTACGCGCCTTTACAAGAGCCGTCCGAAATAAAACCGCGAATCACTATGAGACTGTAAGTAGCACCATAAAAGGAGGATCCTTGCTTGAAATCGCTTCGGCAAACACCTACAGAGGAATAGAGCGGTGTTAAATGAGAGGGATTGCGAGTCCTCCCCCTTTCCCCTCTTCCCTCTACTTAAGACGACGTCGTATTAGTAGCTGCCTCGCAAATGCTTCAAATACTTTTTCATATTTTAACGAATCATTAGGCAATAGTTGAAAGGATTTTCAACTGTTTTTATTCGTTTTATCGCTTTGGTAACTAACAAGGTACTTTGAAAGTTTTCTTGGCATTAATGATTTCTGAGATCTGGTACCTAATAGTTTGTTCGCGACGAGGTAAATATTTTCAAGCGTTTTCAAAAAAGGAAGAGGTTCTCAATATGGTTGATTTTTTAAAAAAAATTTTGTCATGTCCTTAAAAAAATTAAAAATATTATGTTTGATTCGTGGTTTTTGAGTTAGCTTCACTAATACTTATTTTGTCCAGTTATTGTATGTTTTTTTTTTTCTGGGTGGGAAATCATCAAATAACTTCTCCCGCTCTGGGTGGAGCGGGAGGGCGTGTCAGACTTTTACTGACTAAAACCCACCCGTGTTCCCTCAGTTGCCTGTGTGCCAGGGGCGGCGGTATCTCTTTCGAACAACCCGCACCCCCGGCAGGCATCGGCCCTTGCGGGCCCCTCTGTTGCTGCTGACATCTCTTTGAGGCGCGCGTGGAACACAACGCGCCGTCGACCCGGGCTTGGTCCTTACCGGACAGCGAGCTACCCATTACTCGCCGTCCGCAAGCCCGTGCCTACGGTGGCCGGGAATCAGCCTGGGATTCCCGACGCCCAGGGCGTCTCCTGCGAAGGCCACGGCTGTGAGGGCGCATGTACTGCATCTCCCTCACGTGCGCCGCCTCCCTCTTTGCAAGCATAACTGCTTCGCTGAAGGAGGCGACTGCCAGCCATGCCCTCTCGCTCCGTACCATGGCCTGGACCAGGGTCGGACGCGAGAGATCGCCGCCGCCGATCACCTCCACGAGGACACGGCGTTGCTCCGCCCAAGCTGGGCAGACCTCCACCGTATGCTCCACCGTGTCCTCTGGGCGATCTTCGCAATGGAAACACCCGGGCGTTTCCTCCCGCCCTATCCGAAACAGGAACCTCCCGAAACAGCCATGTCCGGTGAGGACCTGTGTCAGGCGGAAGGTGAGGACGCCATGCCGCCTCTCAAGCCACTCCTCAAAGAGGGGACTTACCGCCGCAATCGCGGCGTGCCCAAGTTATTGTATGTTGACGATGTTCTTTTATGTTCTTGTCACTGTTATATATTTTAAACAGTGAAGGTATACGAACATGTGTGAGATAGCTACCATTACTAAAAAGTAAAAAAAAGTTAAATAAAAAAACACTAGTTTGAAAAATTACTTAATTTGACAAAAAAATTAAAATACATTTTTCATTATGAAAATACATATCACGTCATTTTTCACTTGCAGTGTTTTTTTTTGGAACTCGGTTGTTTTTTTATCACAAGTTTTTGATCCTGTTTTAAAGAACACGAATCCAATTAAAAGTAATCCTAAATCCGTCCTTCGGTGTATTCAGAGCATAACAAAAAATCTGCATTCTCATCGCCCAAAATCCAATTTTTTCGATCAATTCAATATCGTATTAGCAGTAGGTTGGATAGCATCAAATCTCTATGCTAGGATGGCGTATCTAATAACAATGTTGGGGCATCATCGGCGCATTATTCTGACCGATTGCGCAGCACTATCGAGTTATCGATAAGCGGGGTATATGTAGTAGTCGGTTGTAAATTCATACTACTAATTAATATAACGAGAGGCAATCTATTAAGATGCAATTATGCTAATTATGCTGTTAGTCGTCACTGCATTATATATTCGAGGATGGTTGGTGGTTGTACACTAGGTGCCAATATCCCTTGCACTGAACATGTAGCTAGTGCGATTGAGTTGTCAACTTTAGACGTTGTGACGTATTGTGCTGACATTTACCTCCTCTGTCGCACAAAAACATTACATCGCGTGTTAAATAAGAAGTTAGATATACGTAACCAATCATGTAATTAGTGGTAAATCTGTTGCACAACACAAGCATTTTGATGAACTACGTAGCTGCTGCTTCGACTCATCTTACTCCATTGTTTAGCAACAAAAATCACAAGAAATATTAGTTGAATCATCAGCTGTCAAAAAAAATAAAACCAATTAAATTCTTACCATCCCTACAAGCTTAAATAAGAAACTGCTCAAACGTGGGACACCGTAAAATGCTCTATTTTTAGTCGCACAGTTAGGATTGTTCTGGCTTGTAATATGTATTGGTACATATTACATGCCAGAAAAAAAACTTATTCAAAAACAGTTTAAATAGTACCATGAAAAAACAATCGCAAATCAAAGCTTAAAGGTTTTTTTCGTCCCACAAATCTCAAAATTTTGAGCGTTAATTATTATTTTTTATGTAATTGTTATAAAGGAAAATCACGAAACTAAAGAAATAACTGTATGTTGTATTATCTGTATTTTTTTTTTGCATATTGGTGTTAATTCAGTCCAATTAACATCAAATGCATTGCTATTTTGAACCTTATGTGATGCCGCGATGCGCTATTGTCAAATAGCATAAAAATGCATCCCACCGCGCCTTAATTGGAATATTTCATTACTGTTTTCTGAGAATCACGCTGTAAATGGTAGGTTAGAGTAAAACTTTTTAACAAAAAATTAAACCGCTGAAAAAACTGAAATAATTGAATTATTAAGGTTAAACAAAAAAGGTTTATTATTTTTTGCTTTTCAGTTTTTTCGTCGGTTTAATTTTTTGTTAAAAAGTTTTTATTTTATAATTTTTTGTGGCTCTAATCTACTAATTACTACATGTTTAATTTTTGATTACTTTTTGTAATACATAACTAATTAACAACAATCAATCATCCCCTGTATTCCTACCCTTAGGGTCGGATTTTTTTTCTGAATTTATATGGGAACAACTTCGGGGTATACCCTTTTTAATAAAAAAAGAATTATCAAAATCGGACTACTCTGTAAAAAGTTATGCGTGGTCATACATAAAAAAAAATATACGCGTTGACTTGAGAACCTCCTCCGTTTTTCGTCGGTTAAAAGTAGAGGAAATTCGCCGACGTTTTAGTTAGGAAGGTAATGGAAGAACCCTAGCTAAATAAAGGCAATGATGACCTAGGTAACGAGAAAAATACCCTCATTCCAACCACTGACGACCCTGTTCAACTTCCTCACAAAAACAACAGTTACATACTAAAATGTTCGCAGTAACGTTCATTAGTAGTTCGATAATCGGTCTGAAGTACCGCGGATGCATAATCAAGTAGTCGAGTCTGCCCGTAGGGGGTTAGGACGGGTCTGGGGGGGAGAGGTTAGTCGTAAAACTATTACGGCAACGTTCTGTGGTACGTCGGCTTCATTAATCGGCCATCGTATAAAGCTATCAACTAGCTATGATATGACGGAGGTCGACATATCACACGGCTACCACGTTACCACGTGTAGGTATACGGAGCTAGGGATCGAGTTAGTTTTGCAAAGTGATTGGTTTGTTTTTAGCGGTTATTATGGATTGGGTTTACAGTTTGAGTAATTTTTGATGACATTAATGACACCACCTAAACTAAAATAAGAGTAGGTATTGCTATCTCTTACTAACAGATCGCCAAAAAAAAAGACAAGTGACGCTTTAGAACTGTCTGTCAACTAAATTACGTCTCGAGTGCCTTTAAGAATTTAGCGTGATTTTAAGCATGAAAATTTAGTTCGTCGCTATTGTGTCGAAGATAATCTTAGTTCAACTTTTAACAGCTTATATTTATTTCCGTCTCTTTCTTGTTTAATTAAAAGAAAATAGATAGCAATAAGTTTAGTTGGTGCACAATAGCAATTTTTTCAAAATTTTAAATCCTAGTGGGTTGATTTACCCATCAATTACCCGGTTGCTTTTACTACTATAATCAACCCATTCCCTAGTTTTGGTGACAGCTACCAATGATTTCTGTGTAGGAAAAATTTTGGTTGCTATTCTTTACGCAATCCAATCACAACAGTTCCTAATCAGAAGCTTAAGATCAAGCTTTGGGAAACTATTTCGAATAAATCGCACGGTTTTGTATATTAATATAACTATTTCGAGCCCAATGCAACAGATTTCGCTCAATGAACCCATTCAGAGTGCTTTAACTACCGATAAGTA
This sequence comes from Polymixis lichenea, assembly GCA_949091785.1. Lineage (NCBI taxonomy): Eukaryota > Metazoa > Arthropoda > Insecta > Lepidoptera > Noctuidae > Polymixis > Polymixis lichenea. Next base: position 8,929,493 of record OX420938.1, on the reverse strand, counting down.
CACATCGAAGGATCAGGTAACAGAGTATCGATGGGGGAACAATTCGCGCAATCTTCGGGAGTGGTACAGCCGCTGGACCGATCGCGGCCGACGGCGAACTAACAATTCTGTTCTGGTGCGTCACTGCGCTCGATCGAATTGAGTGTGGCGTACACTGAGCGGTGCTGATTTTTTTGAGACATCTATCTTCTTTATACTAATAGTGAAGCTGTAGATTTTGTTTGTATATTTAAACGCGCTAATCTTTGAAACTACTAATCGGATTTGAAAAAATATTTTTGTATTTGAAGCCCAATTCTTGAGAAATGCTAATAGGCTATTTAATATCACACTAGGACTACAAAAATAAAAAGGTCAGAACGCTACGCGAAAACGAAGCGGGCCAGGCAATGCGATGCGACGTGGTGGAGAAGTCTGGGCTATTCAGGGTCTCGTGTGGCTCGTGTTGTGTCGATACTCAAAAATTCTGTTAGTTGGGCTTTTGGTGAAATTTTCCATCTCTGTCTTCAATATTGCAGGTCCTTTTAATGGTTATACAATACCATCTACATTAACATTGAATTTGAATTTTGTTTTCATGTAGTACCTACTTAATTTTATTTTTGTAACCTTGCTAGGCACGTCCGTCAATTGTGCTGGTTGCGCAGACGAGGGTGTATTTATAGCACGACCTGCAAAATAATGACAAAAAAAAAAATCTTACACAATCAGAAAAATCTAAGCAAAACTCAACACAAATTAAATTGTAACACGAAGAATGCGAGTGTGCGCGCTGGTTAACAGTCGCGTCGGGTCGAACCAGATTGGGTCGGACTAACAAGACCGCCCGGGTACTGTTGCATTCGCTCGCTGCACCCCCACCACTCACTCCTATTGCCTATTTGGCTAAATTTACCAGGATCCCAGTAACGTAAGTGGGTATAACGATTTTGCTTAACAACTTCCCTCAGTACCGGTCAAATGTTGCTACCGCAGCAGCGTAAGGTTAGAATTTTGTTCTTTCTTTGATTTTTGAGATGATTCTTTGGAGTTGGTGTGAGCTCACTCTTACGTAGCTCGTGTGGCATTCTCGCCAGTTTCCTGCTAATTTATTGTAAAAACTCGGAGCTAAGTAAATGAGCATGGGACATTTTTTAATTAAAATTATTTACACACGTGTAAACATGGCACTACTACAAACCAGTAGTGGAAATAAGGATATGAATTTTGTTCATTACAATCTGCCAAACGAAATGCAAAATATTCTATTATTTTCTCTGCTTCCAAGAATTAGGTTATGAAAGCACTGTTTTGTTAACCGTTCATTTCTAACAGGACGACGAAATTCTCTTTTATTAAATATTTCATTATTAATGAAACCTCTCTACAGATTTAAATAGAACATTAAGATAATAAAATGAGAATTCTGTTTTATTATCTTAAAAGGTATGTCGAAGAAGTTAACATTTAGAATATGAAATCATAAAGTTAAATCAAACGTAATGAGTTTTAAGACGTTGTTATTGCTATTACGCTTTGAATAAGGCAGTCGCACCGCCACTTCGTTTAGTTTTAGAGTCTTTTATAAATAACTACTCCATTTAAAGTACTATAATTTATTTTAAAAACCTACCTAAACACTTAAAGTGAATGTTTTCTTAAAGAATAAACATACATTTTAAATTTTCCAGCATTATGTCAACGAAATTTGATATTCCTCTCTAAAACTTTAAAAAAGAACGTCCCAATCGGATACAGTCACCAACGCAATTAGTTATACAATCTGTCAATTTCCTTGGTTTTATGGGACAATGGTTTCTATTGCTGGGGGGTAACGTCTATAGTTGCATGATTGTGTGTTGTAGTGGAGGATTTCTATACCAATTGATATTTTTATGCGAACATCGAACATGCCGTTAGCAGTGTGCCAAGGATTAAGCATTGCAATGTCGGACATGAACAAATAGGCATCATTACATATCAGTAGTGATTGATTCGCGCGTCATTATAGCTTCCTATGGCGACTCAATTTTATTGTGTTGTGGAATAACTGGAATAAGGCAGCTTATAGGTTGCAAAGCTAATAAAATCGATACCGCGTTCCTTTGTTTAATTTTTTTTGCTTTTATTGTAATGTCTTTAGAAGCTCACATTTTCTGTCCATTTTGTTGTTTTTTGGCATACCGAACATTCTTTATAAGAACTAGATAATTCTAATTTTCAGATTAGCTAAAGTACATACATCTTTTATGGGGTACTGTGTTAAATGTTATAACAAAATAGCTTGTGATATATTGCAATTAAATTAAAGGAAATTTAAAACTCATATGAAAAGTACATTTTGTAAACAAGCATATTACAAATTAGAGGATTATATCCAAGATAAGAATGCTTGGAAACATGCTGGTCCTGCTCCATAGGACAATTTAGAGTCTAGACAAAGTCAATCTGGTTGCTAATTGAATTATGTAATTAATTATATTTATGACATTGATTACACTCAGTGATTACTTTAACTCACACACTGACTGATTACCTACTTGTTAATATTCTAGGAAAATTGTATATTTACTTTTACAATGTTTGTAAATATGTGAGCACTATGTATCAATCATAGAATTAATTTATCTGCTTCAATGTCATTCTTTTTACCTGTTTTGGTATAGTAATTTTATTTTGGATGCATCGTTTTCACACATAATTATACAATGAATGTATGTTAAATATTGTAGTTAAATCATTTAAAAAGAGTAACGGTGGAGTTTCTTGCCCATTCTTCTCCATACGAAACTACATTTTGGAAGGGGCGACTGGAATCAATTCTATTTTAATGTAAATGTTGTCGTTCAAAAGTGCCTTCTAGGTGCCTATTTGAAATAAATGCTTTGACTTTGACTTTAATACTTCCCAATTTTTATTTATCTACTTAAGCCAGCTTTTATTGTCCGAAAATATACGATTACCTATGTTAGTGTGTAATGAATATTGTATCTTACTAAATCTATTCTATATTTAGGCAGCTTAAATGTGATGAATTTTCCAGAAAATAAAGCTAAATGACACAACAAAGTCTCTTTCTTAAAAGCAATTCAAATATTAACATTAGCTTCAGTTAATAGGATTAAAGACTATCTCACGAAACGAGTCCAGAATTTTCAGTTGTTTATCTTTTTCCGAGGATAAGACGAAATGTTATTATATCTTTTGTACTAAAGAACAGGCTATCTATAAATGATTGAGGGTAGATTTCTCTTTAAATGGAGATGTGAGGTTTTTTTTTGAGATTAAGAGTCCGCATAGAAATTTTGTCGATTTCGAATAAATCTGCTTGATTTTTAAGACGTAAACTCTTTTAGCAAAATTCTCAAAACAGTCGCCGGTTCGAGGTCTTATTGACCTCAAACCGGCGACTGTTTTGAGAATTATACGACTGCTTTGAAAATAGCGTCCATAAAATCACGTAAATCAGCGAAATCGGAAAAAAATCGTGTACGGCCATTAAGTAGGCAGTAGATTTTTCCAAAGATAAATCGATTATTAACTCTTCTAAAACTGACAGTTGAATTTTTGTTTGAATTTTGTAACGTGTTCATCTTCACCGAATTAGACCACGGCGAAGGTGGTGTAACGATTTGATATTTGACATTTTCACAATTCAACAATAAAAAAAGTTCCATTATATTCCATTTATCCCAGTTTGCACGATTGTATTTTATTCAATCATTTCATTTTTATACGGCGGGATCTGTTAACTCTATCAGGCCAAAGTACTCCCATAAACTGTGGGAACATGCATTAAATTCCGGTATGTAATAAGTAATAACCCCATAATTGAAGTAAGTACACTCTACATAAAAGCTGATTTTGATTGGCTCAGTTCAACACAAACACGTCATAAACATAAAGTTTCTGTAATTCTATTCAAAGCTGGATCAGCCAGAATAAACTCCACAGAATTAGTTGCTTTAAATAATTACAATAGTAGTGATTGGATTCAGGGTTGCGCTGGCGTAAATCAATTTATCTTTCTTATTTAAATCAAACTTACCAACATCAGAGAATCGATTAAATATCACTGTATTGAACATACTCAATACTCAATACTCAATATCTTTAATGCATCATATACAAGAATATTTTCAAAATACTTGGTTGGTTGGCTTCCAGTCTAACTAGATGCAGCTCAATACTAGTATTTTAAGTGTAGCGATCGCCTGTCTAACCGTCACAACCCAGTTTTGGGTAAAACATACGCCGTGTTAAGACTGGTTGTCAGACTTTCAGACTTCTGACGACCCTTAACGACTGTCAATGATCCACACACTAATGACAGGTTGATGGATAACGTGGTAGGTAAATAAACAGGTAATGTTACCTATACCAATTTTACTATTTAATAGGAAATTAAAATTCTGACCCATAGAAACATAAATAATAATAGATTAGAAAATCTAAAAAACACGCTTTAAAAACCAAACTAAAAAAGCAGAAAATAATTTCAAAAAAGCGTATTTGAGGTATTTTTATAATCAATTAATATCAAGCACCCCACCGCTTTTTTGGAATTATTTTCTGCTTTCTTAATTTGGTTTTTTAAGCGTGTTTTTTTAGATTTTAAATTTATTTTCTATTTTTTAGTTCTACTAACTATAAAAGCGTGATTTTTCAGTTTTTTTCTTTATTGAATTGTCATCGGTCCTCGATAAGTCGTAAGTAAGAAGTTTAAATGAAATCTGACAGTTTGAAGTGGGTCAAAATCAACTCCAAAGGAGTCGGTTACAAACATGCTTACATACAAACAAACATACATGTGAAGCTAATAAAAGCGTGTTAAAAACTGTAGTGATTAAAGAAAAAAAAAACAATTGAGAACCTCCTCCTTTTTTTGAAGACGGTCTTATCCATCCCTGATTGCATTACATTCAATGTTTGCAAAAGGCTCCTGTTATTTCAATTAATAAAGACCATGGGAAGAATGCCAATAAAATCTTTTAATTTCTACCGGTCCGCACAAAATGAAAGTCCACGACTTTGGGTCTCATATTTTCTAACTCATGTATTATTTATACTAGGAGATAAGCAATCTTACCATTGGAAGTCTAGACGTAGTGTGAATGAGATGAATTAATGAAAAATATATCGACTTCGTACAAAGTATTCAGGTTTATTGGCGCTACGGAGGTGAAGTTGGTTTTTACTATTGTTTTACGATCTTAGAATTGGTATTGTAGATATACAAACGTTATGTTCAATTTATTTTACTTCTCCTTATCGCGGCGTGTCGATGATTAAAAAAAAGAAAGGTATTTTGACCAGAATTCAGCAATGACGACAGCGTTAGCATTGGCATCGCAAAGGTGGTATTGTGGATTTATGTCCTTTTATATGTTACTTCTCCTTCGGCATATCGATGATTTCAAATAAAAATAATTTTGACCAGAACTCCGTCTTGTTGACAGCGTTACCATTGGCATCGCAAAGGTCACTAAATTTTTATAGTTCAGGAGTTATTGCATATCTTATTTCATAAGTCTTAGCTGGTTTATGAATTTCGATTAATTTTTAATAATTCTAAAAGTGTGAATGTATACCCAGGTATACAACGTGTAACGGAACGTGTACATACGAAGGTCACGGCTTCTTTGGATGATATCAAACGATATTGGAAGGGTTTTTTAATCCTATCTCTACATATTCGGAAGTTATGAGATTTTTTAGTACATTGATACCAAACAGAACTTTTCAAATTGAAATAAACACGTCACTTGGAAGACATTTCTCGTAATATTGGCAAGTAACGTGGAAAGTTATTGACCTACGTAGTGCAGTGACACGTTTGTTATGATTTGAATTTAAGAAACATATGAGACCGAAAATTTGGTATCAATTCTTAGAGTATTTTATTTGAGCTGAAACTATGTATAGTGATTCTATACCAGCTGTTATCTATAGTGCTTAAGGATAGCAATAGGGTTTCTGTTACACCCTGTATATTATAGCTGAAACCTTAGCTTAAGTAACGTATGTACGACTACGTACGTACGTACGCACACACAGGTATAGTTATTTAAATTGAAAAAGATTTGTAGAAACTTAAACATGGAATTAAAAAAACGCATCTTTAAGTTCAAGTCGTACGTAAAACTGCAGAAGTTAACTGGGTGTATGTAAAAATGTAGATATTTTAATATCAAGAAGGTAAACGTGTTATTTCACAGGAATGTTGTAATTTCTCATATCACACCGTACATTTACCTCAATATTGGAGTTGTACATTTTATCTCGAATCGAGATGATGGTACGCACTTCTCTAACAGAGTAAACAATATATGAAACAAGATTAATTTTGTAGAAGATTCCCTTTCGCAGATATCTCGACTGGAATATACGATTACGTGTCATAAGTTTTATGCCCCGAAAGTTTCAAAGTAAATTCCAACATCCATCGATAAATCTTGGCGACGCTCGGAACGATTTCATTTTCGAATTTCAGGAGCGATTGCCTCCACTGTTAAAGTTTGCCTGAAAAATGTTCGCGGACGATTGACTCGCTATAAACGGAAATAAAAAGTTTTGTGTTAGAGCAATAGCGTTGTACAATGCGCATATAATGCAAAGAGAAACCTCCAAGAGGATCACTATTTGAAACCCTCCTGGTTTTTCCAGACTTAAATGTGACTAACTTTTTTATGCATCAGACAGCCATTGTAAAAGTTCTGACGTAGGTAGGTACTTATAATTCAAGATATTACAGTCTATTGTACTCGTACTTCTAATGCAATTTTAGTTTTAATTAAAAATAATTGCTTAGATGAAAAACAAACTCGCTGTGGCAATAAGCATAAACACGAAATTCATATCGTACAAGTTTAATTCAGTTAGGCTAGTGTAGCGAGAGCTGCGTTCCGCATTATCATTACTAAACAGCTTTTATTATTCCACGATATTTGGCTAGAGGGGCCTCAGTGCCTCACACGCGCGCTAATGGAATAAAAAGTAAGGTTACAAAGTAAAAAGATACAGAGCACCTCCCGCGGCGGCGGTTCGTGCGAATTTCGACTGAAAATTTTATACGTTCAATCTATTCTGAGCGCCTTTATGCTGTGTCTCGCGATCCAGCCCCCGCGCAAAACAGTTTCGTTTTCAATTATTGCCCACTTGTGGAACGGGTTTCGATGGAAAAACAAAAGAGCTAGAAATGATATTTTATAGACAAGTCGCTTTATTCGATGTTTACTGCACCTCGATTTGTTCTCGAGTGAGATCTGTGATGTTTCAAGAAAATTATTGACGGAACGTGCCGAGATAGACCGGGCGCGACTAGATGGAAGGATATCAGACGAAGCCCTTCGCCGGCGCTCCACAACGAATCGATTGCGTTTACTGCCATTCGAATATTTGTTTGATTCGCCAAATTCTTTCTAGTTATAATGCAAATCTCCCTTTTTTAATAGAACTCTTTTTAGTGGTCGTAAAATTACATTGTGCGTCGTAACTTGAATTCACGTTAAGCGCTAAAAGAATTAAAATTCCAGCGAGAAAATGAGCTCTGACAAATAAACGTATTAGCTTTTATGTGCTCTAGAAACAGTTTTTACAAAAAATAATTCTGTTTAATTAATTTAAATAATTACATTTTTATCCACTAGATCTTTTACAATTCAATGAATATTAAAAAGAACGCTTCATAACTGAAATCTAAAAGTAACCTTAGTGGGATTTAAATGTATAAGTAGTGGCGAATAAAAATAGGTCTAAATATTTAAATAATATAATATTCTAGGTTTTTTTTTAATCCACGCGGTAGCTTCAAGTGTACATAAATTTTACTTTATCGTGTATAAAGTTTATGTTTCCCTACATAATTATGTAAATGCAGGCGATCTTTTAACGTAAATTATTTTCAACGTTTGTTTGCTCGCGAAATAATGCAAGAGAACCTTTCATTAGCGGAATGCACGCGTCCGTTTACATGTATATTTTTGTGAGATTACAAATTTCGCACATACCGACGCGGTGTTATCATGAACTGACTGATGTTATCTACGTACGGTAGCTTAATGAATTCTTTTTATCTTTAAAAGTACTGTTTAAAGGGGAATTTTGGGGTGTCTTTTGTTGAAATTGTGTTTTTGTTTTTACGTTACAAAATAAGTTTACTATTAGAACTAACCTCTAACGATTTAAATCGCACTGGATTATATTTACTTTGCAATAAAAAAAAGTTGCTCTCCGCAGAAATTTTCTAAACTCCAACTTCAGAGGCATGCAGTTCGACTTAACTACATCATTACGAGTGTTTGAAGACTTTTCAAGTGAAAACCACGTTTGGATTCAAGAATTTTTGAAAAGCAAAAGCAGCCGATTGAATAAAAGTGTTTATATGGATAGTCTATGAAGAGATTTAGACGTTAAGCGAACGTGTGCAACTATTGTTATCCCATTTGGTCTATCGGAGGAGTAAAGAGTGCAAGTTAAGCTGAAAAACAGCCCGCAGCCCACAAAGCTTTGAACGGAAGAAGTGCGGGGACCAAGTGGAGGACACACGGTTCCTGCGCCCTGTAATTTGAAGTTGACATGGTTCGCTCCGGGCGCCGCGTTACTACTTCAGTGCCACTATCTGGATTATCTTTCACTACGCTCTTGTTCAAACCACGGCTATTTTTAACTCGACCAACAAATAAACCATACTGCCAAACAGAATTTTAAAGGTTTCAAATATACACAACAGCATTTTCTAATTGAAACACATCCACATTTGAACTGTTTGGTGTAGATTGTACCAATAAAACGGGCTAAATTGATCCATCCAAAAATATGAAATTATAGACACTGCCAGCACTCCTATTTATATGGCACTAAAGTCGAATTTCGACGTACAATTCAGACAGTTGTGCGTGGGCACTTCAAGCGATCACATCGGACCGTAACATTCATTGTTACGTTTATTACGTGAACATTGTTGGATGAACATTGCCAATATGTGATAAGGGAGGACATTTAAATGAGTATCGATATAACTCGGCAGTTGATGAATACGAGATATCGATTGTAGCAGCTCGTCGTAGCGAATCGAACCCGGGCCGTCCGCGGCGCTGTCCGGCTACCGATCAATGCAATACGAGTACATTTTGCATAATTGATGCCCCATTCACGAGTACGGAACACTTATTCATATTCATGAATTTTACAAATTTTTCAATTTGTGCCGCCAGCAAGTTTATTTACAGTATTGCCAGGTCGTATTTGCGCCAATACAATCTGTGTAAAAGCTGAAAGGGGAGTAGCCGGCCTCCGTGCCGCAGCACAAACCAGCGATAAAGTTACCCTCTAATGCGATATTTTTGATGCTACTGCGGCCATCAATAGCTGTGTCACCGTTATGTACCTCTTGTTGTGGCCAGCTCTGTATTCGATTTTATCTCGGGAATTCCAATGAGTAAATATTTCAAACAAGAAAAGGAAGCGTTTTTTAAAATCCTTTTTCAAAAATCCTCTTAACTAGCTTAATAGCGTGAAAGAGGATTACGGCCGCGTAGAATAACATTGATCAGCGTCGAAACTTGATGGACACGAAAATCGTTCAAAAGGAAAAAAATCTGTAACAAAACTGATTCCCAGTAGCGCTGAAGCCTTGGAGGTAATGGGAGATTGTAAAAGGAGGCAATAAAAGCTTAGTATTGTGTGTGAGAACCGTAGGGGAGTCCCTGTATTGTGTTCGGGTCCGCGGAGGCCCCCAAGAATCGTCTGACCACGGACGCGGTCAAATTGTACAGAAATGAAATTATCAAGGTACGCTGCCGATTTTCCGAACCAATGAATCAAGATCCAATTCCCTTTTGTAATAGAACATCGTCGCGAAACGCGCCCATGGAGTTACACTACCCACTCAGTGGACGCTTAGGCGGCGTCCACACGAGAATTATACAGCTGCGGCATTATTTATTGTACGTCATGTACAACATTCCGTCGGATTGTCGAACGGTCTCGTGACACGCAATCCAAATAACAAATCGTGTTTTTAAACGTAACTTATTTGTTTTTCCCGTGTATTTTACGGCATTTAAGGAAATATTTTTAGATTAAAACTTTATGATAGACTCGCTTCATAAAGCTATTTTAAAGCCGTTTGCATAATCAGGAAACATGTTTTACAAGTGTATATTATAAAAGGGAATTGCTAATTTTATGCAAAATAATGTCGGATGTTTTATGTAGGTATTCAAGTGCGTAATAAACAAGACCGGTCCCAGTTTCACTAAGAGACAAAAATATGTTAAATTCAATTCTCTCTTTCGTTTTATTCATAATTCATATGAAGTGAACGTCGACAAGCATGCACGTTTTAGTAAGATTCTGGTCAGTCGTCGTCGTCCGTAATCTGCGACAAATTGACTTTTCCGGCAGAGAGCTGACGAGTCCTGGACTGTAATATGCCATAAATGACCCAAACGTATTGGACCCGATGCTAGGAGGTTGATAAATTTCCTTGATATTTGAATGCGTTATATTCCTTTCGGGTTATAGCCGACCGTCCCTTCAATAAATACTCGGCGCCGCGAAAAATTTGTTGACTCTCTGTAAGCCCTTATTAATGAAAATCCAGGATTCTATCGCAAATGAGCTATTTTGCGACGTGACATTAAAAAAAAAAGATTTAATAACGTTTGTAGCGAAAAGTTGCCACATCACCAAAAGCTAATATTATTCCGATTCGGAAAAAACAATTTTCTCCCGAAGTTATAAACCTACAGATTTCCATTTCTTCGCAGAGTTGGTAGAAAGTAATTCCTCCGGTTTGAAGATAAATTTTACGTCATTTCCTGTCTTCTTGGTGCTCGGCAAAAATTATCAGGCATCGGCTCGGCTGAGACCATTTAAAATTAATGAATAATGTTATCTGATAATGATTTTGCAAAGTTTAATTAAAGTTTTCTTTTTCGATGTTTCTTCACTTTCTGATCGCATGAATATCTTTATTATTTTTTATCTCTGAATAAGCGGCTTCTTTAAAACTTTGACCGTGAATAAATTTTATGATAAGCACAGCTTAATAACACAAAGATTTACTTAACCTAAATTCTACTTTGCATTTTCAACGTTTGAGGGTGGCGTTTTGTACTTGCAGTGGAGATTAAATTAGGTTTCCTCCCGTCATTATACATATTCAAACGGAATCCATATGTTTATTCGGCCTTCCTTAATTTAATTAGTAAAATTAAAAATAACTCCTTCTACCACACTTCTTTTTCACAAATTGCCTAGAAGAGATTTGCAAGTTAACTGTAGATGAGGGTGTTAGGGACTTCTTGGCAGCTTACCTACACGAATTATGTATACCTACCTATTAAACACCAATATAATGACTCAAACCTCCATTCAACGCCTTAAAACTAGCTTTTGCCAGCGGCTGCGCCCGCGTGGAGGTCGGTGTATTATACATATAAACCTTCCTCTTGAATCACTCTATCTATTAAAAAAACCCACATCAAAATCCGTTGCGTAGTTTTAAAGATTTAAGCATACATAGGGATATAGGGACAGAGAAAGCGACTTTGTTTTATACTATGTAGTGATAGTGATGAAAGCAGTGGTGGCCCCGAGTGACGAGTTGCAAGTCGTGGGTTTGAACCTACTCAGGCGCGTTCATCATCATTTCAGCCGAAAGACGTCCATTGCTGGACATAGGCCTCCCCCAGGCTCGACCGGTCTTGTGCTTCCCACTTCCAGCGGATTCCCGCAGCCTTCACAAGGTCATCGGTCCACCTTGTGGGAGGCCTGCCCGCTCTACGTCTTCCGGTACGCGGTCGCCACTCCAGAACCTTTCGGCCCCATCGGCCATCTGTTCTACGAGCAATGTGCCCTGCCCACTGCCACTTACCTTGTTTTTTGTTTCACTTTTTGGGTTTTGTTTTGTTGTAGATTAAGTATATGTTTTATTTTTAAACAGTAGGTATCTGCGATTGGATACGGACACTGTCTTTTTGTTGAGGCTTTTCGCAAAACTCCATAAAGGGGTTAGCTTTCCTTGTTAGCCGCATAAGTTTTTGTACAGTTGTACAGTACGCGTGTCCGCCCCCCACGTAGCCAGGTGTTCAGCTTGGACGTAAGGTAGGATTTTAGGGGGCTCGCTATGTTGGTTACCTTGGTTCTCCTGCGGATCTCTTTATTCCTGATTCGATCACGTAGGGAAACTCCGAGAATAGCCCTCTCCAGTGCTCTTTGGGTGATTCTAAGCCTTCTGATAAGGCCCATTGTGAGCGACCACGTTTCTGTACCATAGGTCATCACTGGCAACACACACTAGTCAAAGACTTTCGTCTTGAGACACTGAGGTATTTGGGACTAGAACATATTGCGAAGCCTAGAACGCTGCCCAGCCGAGTCGGATTCAACGATTGACCTCAGGCGCGTTACTTTGTGTAATTTATTTCATCACCTCTCAATACGGTGAAGGAAAAATCTTGAGAAAACCGGCATGTCCTAGAACCAAAAATATGAAGACATGTGACATCTATCAACACGCACTGGGCTCGCGTGGTGGATTACGGCCCACTCCCTCTCAAAAAACCGGTCAAGTGCGAGTTGAACTCGTGCGCCGAGGGTTCCGTACCTGCCCATTATACCGCCATAATAAAAAAGATATGGGCAAATTTAGATTTTCGCGAAAACTTACCTACATTTTAACTTTTTTTATTTTTTGGAAGTTTTCCTTTATTTTTGCGGTAGACCTTGCTTTTTGCCAAATTTCGTGATTCTAGGTCAACGGCAACTACCATATAGGTTTTCGACCCAAAACCTATAGTGTACTTCTGGTTGGCCAAGAATTGACAATTTTGGTTAAAAGCAAGGTCGTAAAGTGAAAATTCCGAAAAATTAAAAAAGTTGAAAATTAAGGTAAATCTTGGTACTTACAAGCTTTCGCGAAAATCTAAATTTGCCCATGTCTTTTTATCGTGTTGACTCAGGACCTTGATTTTTATACACATAAAAGGGACTATAAACTTCAGTATTTGGTATAAATTTCAACTTGCAAGGTTCACCCATTCCTGAGAAAATTTGTGGTGACACACGGACAGGCAGACGGACATGAGAGTGATCTTATAAGGGTTCCTTTTTTACCTTTTGAGGCACGGGACCCTAAAAAGAGCCCCAGCAGTGGGAATATAATAGTCTGATTATGTAATTAAATAGAAAAAAACAAAAGGAGTCCGAACTATACCTACAGGGTGCAGTCCAGTACGAACAAACATTCGATTTTTTACAAAATCTTATCGCACCACAAAAGAATCGTGATGTGTGGAGGGGAAAAGGCGAAACGCAAAGCCAAATATAAAGAATTTAGATCAAAAAGAGCGAAACATTTGGGAAATCGCGATAACATCATTCAAAGGATGAGGAATGGTGAGCTTTATACACCTTTGAGTGAGTAAAATAAATATCTGCGGATCTATGGACGTTAGTTCTTGGTACATTCGCTACTTCTTGTTACTTAGTATTCTAGTTGGAAGGGTTGTTTATGCATCGGTTCAGAGAATTTGTTTCCCTCTTTAGTAAAAACTACGTTTCGGTTTTTAAACATATTTTCTTGGTAGGCTTTATTTTGTGCGAAGTTCGACGATAAACGAAAATGATATCCAGAGTCCACTCTCAAACAAATCAAACAAGGAATGTCTTGATACTGAGATTTATAAAACAAAATAATTTGCAATCGACGACCATCACCCAACAATTAGTTATAAAGGATCGTGGATATTTTAAAATCAAAATAAAGCTTGCTACCTATAAATAAATTAAAATGGCTTCTCAATTAAGTATTCATTAATGACGTACGTATGCCAACTATTATGGAGTATTTACGTACCGTATGAGCGCAAAAAAACCGTCACGAACGCAGAAGGTGAGGGGAGGGTGGTGTCGCACAGTAATTGCTGGCAATTTGTAATGGCCGTGTGATTGCCAGGCGGAACGTCGACTCTAAACTGTGCTATTAATTTCGTACATTTGATTAACGAAACTACTTGTTATGCTAATGAACGCAAGCAAAGAATGCACGCTAACGTGCTAACGCGACGCCTTGTCGACACGTTGTCGAGCTTGCAATATTTTCGCTTCGCTTCCTTTGTAATTACTGCCACGATGGTTTGAAATTTAAAAAAAAAACTTATATATAATTTTTCACTAATGAACACCACTTTCAGCGCGTCTAGACACGCGTTCACGACGATGGGTGTATCACGATGTTTACTCGATCGTCGACATCGTCGTGAGCGGCACACGTGAACCGGGCAGGTGTCATCGCCTTTCGAGACAATTTATCTAGTTAACTTTGCTAATAAAATCACGTTCGAATCGTGTAGCTTGGTACGTCATCGGACGCTTCCACGTTTGTAGCAATTCATGTTAAAGTCAAATTCGTGACTCGTCGATACCGCATCGATATCGATTCGATCTCAAGACAGACGGCCCGAATGAAAAGTTTACAACACGGAAAGTGATCGAACGCACGCAAACCTTTATCCGCATGGAAATTAGGAACCCTAAATATCGTTTGTAAATGCTAGATATACATACATGCCATGACGGCACACGATTATATAAATGTGTTTATCAATAAATCTTGGGAATTATGACAATTTCCGTTCTACGTCGTAAAGGATTGAAGTCACGTTGCCGCATCATAAATCATTCATCCATCAATTGCAAAAACGTATCGGGAAACCCACACGAGCGTTATGTCGTGTGAGCGAGCCTTCCTCTGAGTTACAACTTTGAGGTTTATTCAAACTGCATAAAAGCCGTAGCTGATTGTCACCAATTCTATTACGTGTAACAACCGAATTAAAAGAACCCGAGTCGATTTTCCCTTTGTTTATTTCAGTTTTACGGAGGGGCGTCTCGTCAAAGGAATCGAAAGTGATTTTATGCATTAATTAGGACCACAGACCGAGATTTACAATTACACGGTCTCCTATAAACAAACTTGATTGCTTTACAAAAACTCAACTAAGGCAGTGTCTCAAGTAGAGGTTCATTTGAATATCAAAGACGAAATTCAAATTACGGCGTTTACAATAAAGGCTCAGGCGGTACGGTATTACGAGCTGATGTAAATTTCCGATACTCATTTCGAGGATGAAGTTCAGATGTCTTAGTCGTGATGCTTCAAACTAAGTGCGCCATGAAAGTGTGAAGCGCCGATACTTTAACAAGACCTCTCTTGTATTTTAAACACTCGTTCCGCCTATCTCAGCTGTAAATCAAATCACAGCTAATTTTCTAGCTGTGATACTGTTTTTCGTTTCTTAAGGTAAACCAGTGGATAGCCTGAAGCTGTCCAGGTATATCTATGATAGGTGAAATAGTAGTAGTAACGAAACAGGACGTTCGGACGCTAAAACAACAGAACGATATATTTTTTAACAGAGTCACGTTCAAGTATTTTTAAGGCTCTCTGTCACAATTGTGTTCTACCTGATTTAGACTTAAGTCGAGTAATTATTATTGGAAGTTGTATATGAATTAGCTATTTAAACGTGGATGTAAAATAATCGAATCAGTCTGTTAATATGAATTTTATTGTGATACATAACATGCATGATACGTCATACTCGGCGGATTCCTACTTCATGTTGCCAGCAGTCGTTAACAGTACCTAAGTAACTTGAACACTTAAGCCAGTACAAATTAATGATGTGAAACTAATAAGACCCAAACCTAGATCGGTAGATAACCAAATACCAATAAAATCTTCTTACTCCAAACTTACAAATGTAATCGCCAAATCATGCATGACAAATAAACTACAAAATCACAGAGCAAACAGAAATGGAGAGAAATAAGTAAGCTAGTCAATATTCTACAAAATAAGTTAAAAAGAAAAAAGTAGAGGAAATACGTTTCTCGTTTTATCTGTCCCTTCTGACCTACAATTTATTCGATGCTTTTACGGTTGACTTAAATGCCAAAGCATGGAAGTAAAGTCGCAAATCAAGTTCTCTTTTTGGTCGTTTTTACGTGGGATTTGTAAAAAACGTTGTTTTTAATAGAACTTAGGTAATGTGATCGGTTATACTGTTTAGTTGTTACGAAATGTTATTTACGGTACATACATTACGCTGTGTTACTTTTTTTGGTAGTGTATAATTGTATATACTACCTACTATTGTAAACTTACACGATTGAAGCTTTGGTATTATTTTATCGTTTATCTCGTTACTGTTTACGCTACACTGAGGTGAGATTTCCGAGCGACTGGGTTAAAAATCAATAAACTTCTAATACTATTATTAGTGTCGATTAACAGTACATTGGTAAAATGTGGGTGTACTATAGGTACACTTCTGCCTAACCCTACAGGTACTAAAGGCGTGATGTTATGTTATGTTAACACTACATTGGTTATAGTGTTTTTAGTTCTAATTACCTAAAGATGAATACGTCTTCACATTATAAAAAACCAATATTGAAGTCCGTCTTAAAATCGCAAAATCGCAAATCATTTTCATGCGAAATCCATATTCAAATTCTCAGCGAACTCCAAGTGAATAGCGGTAATACAAATAAAATCAAAGATTAAAATTCAGCATCTTTAATTTAATATAAATTACACGATCAATTTTGATTTTAACTAAATTATCGTTCTAAACTTGTTTACTCGCCGCCCAGATAACGTGACTCCATTAGGCAGCCGTAACGGTCACGAGCCGCTTCCTTTTATTACTCTCTGCAATGCTTCCTGTTGCTTCTTTTTTTCTCTGAAATATTCTGCTAATTAAGGAAGGAGTGGAGGCTGAAGATTTCCTGCTGCTCTAGCAGATTACTGGCGGTATCTCCGAGAAAAATGTATCTCTCAGACGGAATTCATTTTTGTGGCTTAACTTTTTGTACGTCATTTAAAAAGTTTAAAGCTACGAGGATATCGTGTAACACCGTCTCAAATAAAACAAGTGCTGCATCCAGTTATTGCTAACGTTTAAATCAATTAATGTCAGCTTCTCTTGGTTGACTTCCTTCTATGATAACATCTTCAGTGGCGGACAATAGGACTATTATGTGAGTAGTTTCATCTTGTTCCATACGAGGGGAACTAACTGGCATAATACGATCAGGCTATGAATCTGAGAGCCGAACTCGCATTGAAATGTTATACCAGGTTTGATTTTGATCGAGATCGACGTCTACGTATTATCTGTTGAAAGCGCTTGCACTTTGTCAATTGGACAAAGGATAGCTCGAAAACTTTCCTATCAAATTCTGGTTAGTATTTTCTAATGTTATAAAATTCTAGTGGACGTTGACACATAATGTACTTCGAATAATGGTCGTTGTATATCATCAGAAGCATTTATTGCGAATGATAATGTTTTCTTTACGGAATAACTTCTAACGACCTAACGATAAAATAACTGACGCTTTGAAGAAAATATAGCTGTTGACAGTGAAAAATCACACTATTCAGCATTTTCAAATCCAAAATTCAGCACTCCAAAAAATCTTTGACTAGCATCGATGATGCCTAAAATTACCCTTTTTTACCCTCCATACATAGCCGTGCTTTGTAGGTACGCATCAAATTCGGACCATTGTTATGCAAATACTCGTGGTTCGGTTTGCTGGCGTCAGTGTACAAGACAAAGCGACGTTGACGACCGACATCGGCTGTAGCTATCAGCTCCACATCGTATGAATCCACTCGACTGGCCCTAGTCTTGTTATAGGGCTGCCGGGAGTCAGTGTAAGGATTTCGGGTTAGGTTGATTTTAACGTGCCCGTTGTATTAGGTAAACGCATTTAGGTATACCATCTCTTGATCGAATCTAACCTATCCTTTTCAATACATAGTCTTTGTTCGATAAGCATACACATAGGATAAAATTATAGCCGGCTTTCTACCAGCATTTTTGGAGACAAAGGACTTTCTAGTTTAAGAACAATGTGCACTTCAAACATTGCCGTATCTTACCCTAAGAAATGAGGCCGAAAATAAAACCTAGAATTAAAACAAAAAAACTTTTACAGCAGCCAAAAAGAATTTCTGGGACAGTAGCTTTAATGGCAGTACCTACACAACTAAATCCTAGGATGATCCTATATTTTCTAGACTCTGGTTAACCTTGAGTACCAGACAGTGTATCATCCGCACCCTACATGCTGATAGCTAGGGGCCATAATATGACGAGGGATGCGATAGTCATTACAGATTATATACCCCGAGTTACGAACTTATGACACCGGACTTCTTCCATTCGTGAATTTTAAAATGGTATTTTATCCATGCTTTGGGCCACTATTCAGTTAGTTTTTTTGTGGAATTTGTTTTATAAAACATTGTGTGCACTGTATGTGATGTTTTTGTGTTTAAACTAATACATTTTTTTTTCTAAATGTGTTTATTTGAGAACTATTGTGTTCATAGCATCAACATCAAATTGTAAGTTGATTAAACTACGTCCCTTAGTAATGAAATTCCTAAGTAAAACTTCGAAAGACTATTGAAATTGTAACATATATTCAGTTTTTTGAACAAAATATTATATTCAGACGCCACGTTACTACGTAGACGCGCATAGTAAAGCGAATAGAATTTTTATTCTAGCAAATTCTTATTTTCTCGAGCACTGTAACAGAGTTTACGCAGGTGCTTCTAAAACGCATAGAATTTCAAATTGCGTTTTCATTTTTTCTCTTGGGGCATCCCGGTATCAGTGGGATGCATAGCCTTGAGATGCAAAGTGTGAGGCGAACGAGAGCTTTTTATATTTGCGGCATCCACGCTTGGATTTGCATAATATTGCTTCCTTAACATTCCTCTGTAGGACTATGAAACAAAACGGAACACATCTAGGGTTGGAGGGGATTTACAGATGCGGGAGAATGAGGAACCCTGGGGTTGTGAGTTCAGGGGTCATCGGACTGACGAAAATAAAATAAAAGTTCGTACATTTCGACAGTGGAGGTTGTGTGTGGTTGGGCACTTTTTATATAAACTTTAATGTGCGTCATTAAATATAAAAGTCAGCGGCTTCGTCTATTTTTAAAACGGAACAATTAACAGGATTCTTTCACGCATTTTATATTTTTATTAAAGTCAAACCGATTTCAAAATTGCTTAGGTTAATGAGCTTTTAATTTGATACTCCAGATTGTTAAAAGTCATGGTTTTTCTGTGTCCAATCTGCATAATATTGCTTCCTTAATATGCCAACCACCGACAAAAGACTGGCGAAATTGCTTTTTTCAATGTGAGAAGCCAATGAAGTCAGTGGTGGCCGATAGTGGGGGCTGCGTCTGATATGTTTGGCTAGTCAAATGCGATGGAAATGCGCTGCTTGGATTCTTGGCTCTTGGTCTTTTTTTATTTTTTTAATGCGTTAGCCATTTGATTAGGTTGTGTTTAGAAGGGATAGGGTTTGAGACTTCCTACTAACATTATAAATGTAAAAGTTGGTATGTTTGGATGTTTGTTACTCAATGATGCAAATACGGTTGAACGGATCTGGAGGGGCACACAAAGTATAAAACTTTTTATCCTGGTAGTACGTTCCTGAGGATAAATGGTTTGGGTACTTTGGTAGCCATGGTATTGTTTGCAGTAGGTACTTATATTTTGATTCGAAAAAGTATTTAGGTACCTATTTCTATGTGCCGTTATTCCATGAATAGCGTCCTCTCCATTGCTGTATTAATAGGTACCTATTTACCAATTGAAATTCTTTACCTTTATGAAAAAGACAACAGCCTATGTAAAAGTATTTTGTTTGATTGATGAGTCACCTCTAGTATCGCATAGCTTTCAGCATCCAGATTGTCATGTCACCTACGTACATATACAAGGTGAAACCAGACAATATTGCAGAGGGAGACTGTTGTCTGAATAAAGAAAATATGAAGGATCACCTGTTTTGTTTCGCCCAAGTGGGGGGCATTGTAACAGACAAATAGGTAATTTGATAGTACTTGAGCCTGGTGACTTGTCATGGCTACTTCATCATAGTAATATTACGAACACGATATGATACGAAGTAGATGGGGAAATAAAGAAGACACACAACAACGAAATATATTTCTTTCGGGTAAAAGTTCTGGATTGGAAAGGTCCGCGGTTTGCCAACTTGTCTATTTTACTATTTATCTAACAATAAAATGGCTTTGGTATTATCATTTGGTTCAATATAAAAAGTGGAAAATGTTTATGCTTTTGCCTTTCAGCGGCAAAGTATAAGGAAGTATTACAATCTGGGCTAATTTGTCATTAGCTTTTGGAAAGAAAAATCGTAAAACCTCACTTTGTTCAAAGTCGGAATCGTAAACGATGATAGTAGGAACACCTGTCACGCTGGATGTAAACGTTTAAAGTTTCCACATTGGCATTCGTCGTGGCCGTAACCTAAAAATCTGGAAACTTAAGTATTACGCTTTTTATTGCAGCATTCGAAAGACATAAACCTTTCCAAGTCGAAGCGGATATTATAAATCATAGCTTCGTTGCTTCCGTCATGCAATGTTATACTAGAACCAATACGTCGAGTTGTTAAAACGTAAGCATTCAAACATGTTGAGTATAATAATCCCTTTCAAAGAAAGTCCTTCTCATGAACGAATACACTTGGAGCAAAATTAACAATAGCCCGAGTTCGTTGTCACAAATGTGTCATATAAGAGCAGGTGCTCCCGCCTGACAGGCGCGCAGGCGGCGCCACACGTGAAGGTGACTTCGTTATTTGCTCCCGGGTTTATTTATTCGAAACTTGCGCCGTTTCGGATGACCACCGTCCACTCACAACCTGTCACTGTATTTTCCTGACCCTTTATTTTCACTTGACAAGAATATTCCGAGCCGCGTCCTCTCGATATTACATTCCGATACGACTTTTTATTCGTGATACATTTTTCCAATTGTCTCCGTTGCACGACTCCGCACTGCGAACTAACGGAATAGAATTTTCAAACAGTTTTGATTGATAAAGGTAGACAGGTTTTCGTTTTCTTTGTTTGCGAAATTAGATTCGGAAGGTAGCGTGAAACTTCAGAGTTCCACTTGATTAATGGTGATTCGGGGGGGATCCGAGAAAAAGAAACGATTTTAGGCCGTTCGATTTTCTATAGAGAACGAATTACTGAATCGTTTTTACTCGGACGGTTGAGTTTTATCTGAAAATAAGCACGTTTAGATTTAGATGCATGAGCGCGATATTATCCCATTTGTCGAAACAACGCTCGAGCTCTGTTAATATTTGATGTGTTCTCGACTTTTCTCGAATTTAACGCGCCGATTAAACAACGCCAGGCGAAGGATTTTATGTGAATATTTAAAATGCTATATTGGTTTTAGTTCAGCAGAAAAACAAGTCCATTGTTCATGTAACATCTTGTAACGTTAATTTATCGCTACTGCTTACCAACAATAAACTTTTATGAGGGAAGTAAGATCTCGAAGTCTGTGGAATTAGAGCAAGTTTTTTGAGTCGAGTCCGAGAAGGAACATCAAATCGTACGTGTTAGATAAAGTTAGATATTGTTACATGCAAATTGTACTCTCGTATAAAATGGGCGAAGGTGTCAGGAACGGATAACTGCGAAGCAAATTGGACACATTGTTGCATCCCGCAGGTTGGAGGACCATTAAAATAGAAGGATTACTTTTATAGCCCGGTTGGCTCGCTTGAGATAATATCGGTAAATTTTATGACCGTAATAAAGGGAATTCGATTTTAGCCAGTCATCTGTATGTGATTATGTAAGACCCGATTTGATGCAGAGGGGTACTTTTATTAAATTTTGAATTTATCTCAAACAATATGGAACAACGTCCAAAAACATTACCGATGTTACAGATAACATTTAGATGGAGGAAAAAACGGGCATTTAATTTGGGGAGGATGATTTGATTTACGGAACTCATAAAAGATTCCTCTCACTAAAGAATAAGAACTTCCCAAAGTTTACATTCACACAATCAGAAAGTGGGTTAATGAGATTCGCTCAAGAAAAACATCTCGTTAAAGCATACATTATTCAAGCTTTCGCGAAGTTATTCCGCGTTCACGCGTTCATTAGGCTGGCGAATACAAACTTGCGATTCCCGTAAAGCTTCCAGACATACCCACTTATCACCCCGGACAAACTATTCATAAGTATTTCGGGTACCGTCCCGAACACACGCCGCTCTCCTTGTTATTTAAATTTATCACTCAACTTTTATCCTCTAAATTCATTGTAACAGGTAATATTTCACAGGTTATTAATTACGTTACTCCGGCATCCTCACGGTGTAACTCTTATTACATTATGTCAGTTGCAAATTGAAAAATTCCCGGGGCGTGTGTCCCGTCTCTCCGAAGTATTTTGGCAAAATTATTCTCATTCATTAAGTCGAGAAGTGGAGGGCGCGCTCGCGAGATTGGCGACCTACCATTCACTTGTGAGTAACGAGGTGACTTCCTGTTATTAGTTATGTTGGCAAATTGTTTTTCTTACGCTTTTATACTTACACCTTAGTTAAGTATCGAATTTATATAAAAACTTGTGCAATGGTCTGTCATCGGATGAAGAAGTATTACGGGTTTGTTTACCTTGTTCGTTGTAATTAAGAGGTTAATTTTTATTATTAAAATGACGTGTGGGTTCTGTGGCTTTCCGCCGGGAATGGGGCAATTAATGTCGCGATACTTTAACAGTAACATGTATGAGAGGTCAGCAGCGTCCGGTTGACGGGCGTGTAACTGAACGCTGTCCCCGGCCGGCACGCGTGTCTCCAAGTGCCAATCCATTAATTAAAACTTATTTTGTAGCTGCGGTAAACACGATCGCTGAACGACGACAAACAGCCGCTCCGTGTGCCTAGTTACAAACTTCTTCTTACTGTTATGGAGCACATTTGGATAACAGATTACCGGGATTAAGTGGCATTGATTAAAACTTAGGCTTTTTGTCTAAATGACGGGAAAAGTTAGAAACGAACTAGTTTATTTTTGAAGATTTATTTTCTTAACAACATCTACATAAGTATACAAAACTTTCGCTAAATCCTTGACACAAACGTATTCGTATGTAATATGAAAGATAGGTTCGGAAAATGCGCTCCAGCCTTCAATTTCGACATCCAATACAATCCACCCCAGAGCTTCCGCAAAGATGGAAAATCTCTCAAAAGAATAGCGTTTAGCACGAGACAAAGACCGATTTAGATCTCCTCTGGCGAAGCCTTCTACCGGGCCACTATTTACTTTTCTCAAGGGACCGCACTTCGTCAGCTAGTGGCGTCCGAACCCAATTTTACAAAGCGAAAAAGCAGCGCTTTACATCGGCGCCGCTCCCCCCAAATCGAATACGACGAACATTCCAGGTAGGTTCTCGTACATATTAACTTTGAAGCCGTATAATGTGAACGGCGCGACAATGAGCGGGGCAGGCGACGTGTCCTACGAGTGCCTTAGGCCATAATCCCGAAGTGTTAGCGTACGTGCCACCGCCGCCATTCGAAGATAATTCCTCCTTATAATTTCCCATGCTTAACTCGGCGTAATGAAGTTTATTCGTCGCTACTTCATTGTGAGTCGTTTGCAGCGGAGGCGGCGAGGAATGTAATCAGTTGCGAACTAATACCGTGTCGTTCGCAAAGCCCCCCTCGCGTATGGAAATGCCTCGTTGGAGCCGCCGTTAGTTCTTTTGATTACTAGCTTCTCCTTGTCGAATTAAAACCGAGATCGAGCTCGGGTGATTTCGAGAAAATTAAAGGAGCGTTTCATTTTCAGCGATGGCTCTTTACGGTTAATATTAGTATGATTGTGGGTGCTCCTCTTACTGTAATAATCGTTTCGTTTATTTATAAAAGGGGACACATTTTCATTTACAGAGTATCTTAACAATTTAAAATAGGGCACAGATGCTTATTGCCTGAACTAGGTTGAACCTGTGCTTCAGGCTAGGAAGTGCTTAAATACTTAATGTAATAAATTAACAATGTGTATAATGTAATAACTAAATTAAAATTAGGAAAAAAAGGTAAAATAAAAATAGCATGTTAGTAGTTCTATTTGCAGACAACAAGTAGATCTTCTGTCTGTGCATAAGCGATGGTTAGTAAATATGTAGTAATAATTTTCTTACAACTAAAATAATTCAATTTATAGATACTTAGTTTTCTATTTAGCCTATTGTACAGAAATGGGCCTAAGAATGTAAAAAACCTTTCTACAAAGACATGTTTCGAAGTTGTATTAGATGTGCATACTATATCATTCCGTCTTTTGTTAGTATTGTCAGCAGTGTACGTAAGCATGGTGTGCTGTTTTAATACTAAGTGCAAAATGAAAATTTGGCGAACAGTCATCACGTTGCAGGAATTATATAGCAGATCTGTGGGAAAGAAAAAGGGATGGAAGTTTGCTACCTTTAAAATTGCTCTCTGAGCTCTTTCAAGAGGAAGCAGATTAGTTTTTGGTGCGCCACCCCATGATGTGATGCAGTATTGAATTATTGATTGACATAGGGCTAAATAAACTTGTTTGATTAATTTTGAGTCTGCAAATGATCGCAATTTTTTAAAAACAAATATTAATTTGCGCACTCTTTTAACGAGACTTTCAATGTGATTTCGGAAAGACAGAGTGTCGTCCATTATTACACCGAGGTATTTTATGTTGCTCGTTTTGAGGATAAAAGGACAATTACACATGTTGACTGAACGGTTTCCACATTGATGGGCATATAGTTGAGGGTTAGTAACGTTAGCTTGAGGCTTGCGCATGGAGAAGCGAATGTATTTTGTCTTGTCAGCATTTAATGTTAGTAAATTTGTTTGAAGCCAATTTGTCACAGTATCAAAACCTAGTTGTGCGATTTCGAACAGTTCATTACTGGTTTTAGCGGTAAAAATTAGCGCCGTGTCGTCGGCATATGATATTATTTTCCCGTCTTTAATATTAAGGTTGCACATGTCGTTAATATAAATCAGGAATAGCGTAGGGCCCAGAATACTTCCTTGAGGAACACCAAAACCCGTCGTTTTCTGCTCATCACTGATGGTTTTATCAATTCTAACGCATTGGTATCGGTCATGTAAGTAGTCAGCAAATAGTTTCAGCGGCGTTCCCCTTATTCCAATAGTCTCTAATTTATTCAGAAGGACAGAAATGGACACCGTGTCGAAGGCCTTGGCTAAATCAAGGAAGACTCCCAGGGTCTGGTTCCCTTTGCCGAGTTCTTCTGAGATGTAGTTGGTCAGGTTATGTACCGCATCGGCTGTGGATAATTTCGCTCTAAAACCAAACTGCGCAGGGGATAAGAAGTTATTGTTTTCCAGATAGTTAACTAGCCTACTGTTTATAATTCTCTCTAATATTTTTGATATTGAGGGGAGTAACGATATTGGCCTATAATTGCTAACTAGGTCTTTACTTCCAGATTTAAATATTGGTACTACAATTGACTTTTTTAGACATCTAGGGAAAATTCCATTGGAAAGACAGATTCGAAATATATGCGTTAAGGGAGGTACCAGAATATGCTTATAGAGTTTAAGGATCTTATTGCTTATGTTATCCCATCCAACTGCACAGTCATCTTTTAGCCCAGAAATAATTCGGGTTATTTCGTCTTCGTCAGTGTCGAGCATAGCAAAAGATTTCAGGTTATTGCTATTTGGCTGGTAAGATTGGTCACAATAATGTGTCGGAATCTGTTCCGCAAGAGTTTTCCCAACATTGACAAAAAAGTTATTAACGTTGTTAGCTGAAAGGAGTGGCGAGGCATTAGTAAGCAGTAAACTCGAATTTGATTCACGCTGTTTAGACATATTGGTGACGTTTTTAATATGTTTCCAAAGTTGTTTGCTATTGTTACCTGCTCTAGTTAATTCGTTTTTATCGTAATTATTTTTTAAGTTCTTTAGCAAATTGTTGCAGAAATTCCTGTATCTTTTATAGGTGGTTTGAATTATTAGATTATCGGGGTATTTCTTTGTTCTCTGATGAAGTTTATCTCTATGTCTTATACATCGGATTAGTCCAGGAGTAATCCAAGGTTTAATATTATAACGTTTTTTATCCACAGTAGAAACTGTCGTGTTACGTAATATTGCTTGTTGGACATGTTTTATTAAGTACGATAAAGCCAAGTTAGCGTCAGCAGTATTGTAAACTAAGCTAAAATCGAGGTTGCATAAATCATATTCGAGTTTATTTGTGTTTAATTTGCTTTTGGTCAGGGGACGATTTTGCTTAGGCAGCGTTAAATTTATGCTAAGTAGCACAGCGTGATGGTCAGTAATTGTTGAGTTAGTAACAAGCGTAATGTATGATAAGCTGGTTTTGATCATCATATGATCTAGACAGGAACCGCTCTGATGAGTAGGCAAAGTGTGAGCGGGAAGAAAACCATGGTATGAGCAGATATTAAGGTAATTTTCGGTCCCTGCATCGCAGATTTCGGCTCCAATATTTATATTTAAATCACCTGTTAGTATTACATTCTTAAACGAGCTTAGTGCTTGAAAAATCTGATTTAAGGAATTGTGAAAAGAATCTAAGTTTCTAGCGGAAGGCGACCTATATATAGCGATTATCGCTGTAGTTGCGCCAATTTTGATTACCAAGCAATTACTCATACAGTCTTGTAGAGTAGGTTCCTCGACTGTGACCTGTAAACAATCTCTAGCAAAAACTACCACACCATCATTTTGATTGCAATTTATTGTAGTATGCAGTAAGTTATACCCAGGTATTACTGGGAGGTTACCTATGCGGTTTGCTAGCCAACACTCAGTTAGTACAACTATATCACAATCAAAGTTAAGTCTATGAAGGAAAATTTTAAAGCTATCTATGTTCTTATAAATACTACGAATGTTTTGGGTCAGTATAGTTAATGATTTTTGATAGTCGGAAAGATATTGTCTGCACTCCTCAACTTCACATGTTTTCGACACGGTTAAAAATGAGTTATCTATATTGGTAAATAAGTTAATATCCATACTAAACTAAAGAAATAACAATAAAGATTACGCCTAAAATATAAACAAGGATGTGGCGCTCTTAGGCGCCTACATAATCGATTGAGTTGATGTACCTGTTTTCGGCAGCTTTTTTGGCCGGACAATCTGCGTCTCCTGTCTTGTGGTTGGCTTGTTTTTTAAAGCGCAAACATGTAGCACATTTAGGAGCTTCGGCTTTTTTTGCGCAGTCTTGTAATATATGTCCTTCTTCACCGCAATGTCCACAAGTCGAGGCAGCAACTTTGCATGTTTTGGCTGCATGACCGTACTGCTGGCATTTATAACATCTCGTTACTAATGTGAAGTCTCGTACTGGGCAGGACGTCCAATTTATGAATACCCGGTCTTGTGTGATGAGGGCCTTGCGTACGACGGCTGGAACTTCTATGATAAAGTTACAGTTCTCAGCATCTTTCCTGCCAGATTTGTGGCTTAGTTTTATTGAGGTCAAAAATGTATCTAGGGATATGGTGGGCAGTTTGTCGGCCAAATTTTGTTCATAGATACATTTATAAACCTCATTTTCAGCCAGCGATGTGGGAACTCCTATTACTATTATGCGAGGTTTGCGCCTTTTAGGTTCGTCGACGGTGAGCCCTGACGAAGCGAGTTGGACTGTTTGTTTGAGCCTATCTAGGTCATCTTTAGTCTCAGTGCTTATTATTAGACCACCTTTTCCAATTTTTCGTACGCCTCGAACTTTCAGCTTCATTTCTCCAGGGCATATGATTTTTTGGACCATGTTCTTGGTTTCGTCACTGGTCTTTGAGTTGTCACTGGGATAAATAGCGACGGAGCTAAAAGTATTAGGACGAACAAAGGTGTTGGACCCCTTCCTGACCATTTCTGCAAAAGATGAAGAAGTTGCTTCCCGTTTCGTGCAGGACTCTTGAATCGTCCGGTTCATCTCCATTAGGCAATCTGATAGGTCTCGGGCTTCGGTCATGGTTTTAAGGGAGGTATGGGTTTGGATTGCTTTCTGTTTTAAGGACTGGTATTGAACCGCCATTTGCGAAACTCCATGTCCAACTTTCCGGCAGAGATTGCTTATTTTCAGCTTCTGATCAGCGTTTAGCTTTCCCTCAGAAGCAATAGTAACAACCTCATTCAGACACTGCTCAATGGACCCCATCCAGTTCTGAATCTCCGGAGTGGTCACAACTTCAATTGTCTCATCTTGGTCCTGTCTTGGTTGTTGGGGCGGTGTCCGTGCCGGTGTTGGTACCGGGATCGGAGTCGGTGGAGGGCTACGTCGTATCATCGCGCTGCGATTAAAGGGGCTGCCTTCCATATACAAGTAATACGACTATAATATCATCAGTCCATAGATAATATCGTCAGTCCATTATTTTAAATTATCACTAAAATATTTATTGATGTAACACACTATAAAACTGGGTCACTGATTATGCAAGCATTAATTTATTTACTGATATTATGCATTTATGAGCACGTCTGTATGTGTTGAATGCAAAACATTCAATCCTGTGAACTTAAGTACCCACTTATTTTGTCTTCAACGTTTATTTTAATTAAGTGAATTTCTTATCAAGGTGAGACCGTGAATGTACGTTTAAGCCCCATTATACATGAGCCCTTTTTTGAAGTGAAACCCTTTCAGACGTACAGTGGCTCGAACCCTCAAAGAAAATGCAAAACATGCGGTAGGACCGAAAGTGAAGTAAGATATCGCATGCGATACGCCCAAGTTCACGCAAGATCGACTGCATGCCATTATAAACTTTAAAATACGGGAATACGATCGAAATTTTCATAGCATAGTGACTCGGAATACTATGATTAATGCATTTTAAGAAACGTTTTAGTTGCAACAGAAAACTTTGACTCGCGGAGCGTGACGAAGCAGTGCGATGCTGCGAGGATTATGTCATACACTAGCTATAATATACGTAGAATCAACCGCTGAAACTTTAAAGGATGCATTTAACATGGTAAAAGGAACGACTGAATGTTCAAGTAGACAAGCAGACATGTTGACATTGTGATTTGTGACCAATATAGAAGTGCCTTTTGATGTTTAATACCTCTATTAATTACTTAATACGAAGCTCACAAATATGTCAGAGGAATATTTCACAATGACAATAATTCATTAGCTATTTTGTCGGTCGCTACTCGGTGTACTAACTACACAGATTTATGCAAGCCGCCCGAGTCATTATACTGACGCCTTTATTTTGGCCTCGATGCAAATTAAATTACACTCAAGTTTCGCTGACTTCGCCACACTGTTGGAGGGATAACTCGTTTCTTGTCACTCTTAGGAATATATATCGCGCACCTAATCTGTAATGAGCCAACCGTATGTACTTTCTAACTATTCTGGATATGCTAGCAATCTTTCCTAATATAACTACACAAACATTCCCGCAAAGACACCGAAGGTGGCACATACAAAACAACAATAAAATTTTGCCGGATCTGCTGACCATTGCAAAAAGCGCATCGTTCGCGGCATCGTGAGCACAATACCAACTTAAATTGTTCGTGAAAACGTTATGCACTCGACGGTTTCAATTTCCCCGCGAACTAGCCATTCCAGATGTTCGGACGACACTCATAAATATGATTTGAAAATCGTTTTATGTACAACTCATAAACTTTTATCTTCAGCGCGGATGAGACTCCCGATCTAAACGGTTCAGTTAGTTTCCTGCACAAAAGCTGCAGACGTTTTAATATCGGACCGTCTGCTAGCATGGTACGTATCTGCCAGTGTAAATTTCGCAGAAGCAAAACGACCCGCCAGCACGCCACCTCTGCCTGGTCAAATAATACCGTCCTAATGGCTAACTATTGCCTAATGTATTTTGGCGAAATGGAAATAATGTTGGAGAGCTACGCCCGTCCTTACCGGAGGTTGCGATTTAGATAGTGCTTAGTGCAGTCAAGACTGGCGGGAGTACACTGCCGGCTATTCAATTTCAGTTTATTAAAATACGTTATTATGGTGTTATGAATAAGCCCCTGGACTTACCGGCGACTGAGCGTACTCTAGAATGCAGCCTCTACTCTGTAAATTAGAATTCAGTTAACATTCTCTTATTTTGTATACTGTGTTGGAGTTTATTCGAGGCTGCATTTTATGAGGAGATTCTTTTACGGTTTTGGAAGTATTCTTTTGAGAAATTTTGTTTACAATATCTACTTATAATAAAATAGCTCATAAAAGTAGTGTGATGAGATAAAAATACTAAGAAATAATAATCAATGAAGAACGTAATAGAATACTCGACACAGAAGTAGTTACCTTTACGAGACGCTTGATCTAAATTGCAAAGAGTTCACAAGATATTGCTTTTGAAATACCAAGAACTCCTTCAGAACTATACACCCGGGTTACAGGTACCTTTATTTATACATATTAAAATGGATAATGGATTTAAATCTGCATATATCTACATGAAATAAAATAGAGGTGTCCCTAATAAATTAACATGAATTTAACGAAGAGTTAAGGGAAGCAAACCTTCGTATAGTTAACTAAGAAAAAATAAACGAAATTGAAAAAAAAACCGTGTTACAGTATAGTGTAGTATTGTTTAGTATGTGCATGATGCAAAAAGGGAATACTAACTAATAAAAGCGTATTATCGACGCTAACGCAAAAACTACCGAATCAAAATTATTAAAATGTATGTGGGACCACCCCTGAAGCATATTTTATCCTGTTCTATCCATTAAAAAAAAAATTCAAAATCGACCCGCAATTGACGAGGAAATTGGTGAACACACATGAAAAAAAAAAATATACAGCCAAACATAGAACCTCCTCCTTTTTTGAAGTCGGTAAAAAAATACATTTAAATTGAAATTTGTTGCAACAATAGGCATGACTTATAAAAATACTAGCTTTTGCCAGCGGCTTCGCCCGCGTGGAGGTCGGTGTATTATACATATAAACCTTCCTCTTGAATCACTCTATCTATTAAAAAAACCCGCATCAAAATCCGTTGCGTAGTTTTAAAGATTTAAGCATACATAGGGATATAGGGACAGAGAAAGCGACTTTGTTTTAGAATATGTAGTGATAGTGATTTGTGTTACGTATTTTGAAGGTAAGCCCTTAAAACCAGATTGTATTGCCAGATTTCTGACGCTAGTCATTACCTTTTCACAAAATTTAGCCTTGGTATTTAACATGTAAAACAAAACATAAGTACATTTATAAACACAAAAAACAACTAAGGTTACATTTTAAAGCACTAAAACTTAACTATCTCATGTCAACATGTAATAAATTAAAACGTTGAAAAGTAGCTGTAAATGAAACCATATTTTAGCACTAAATTGTGGTCACCAGAATTATTTACATTACAATTAGTGATCTCAACACGCAAGTACTTGTAGAAGCTTATGATTGGTCATTAAACATGCTGGGAGATGAAGATTGGTTTTGGTCCATTCGTCGGTTCGTGGATGGCTGACCATCCATTGATAAATTATTATATTTCTGTAAGTAGGTTTTTTCAAAAACTTTCACACGTCAATCTTATTTTTTAAACTAGATGAGATCGCCGTTTTCTATTTGATTACTCTGAGAAGGCCGAGGCGGAAACAAACTCAGAGGTTACAGTCTCTTTTAAAGTCCTGACATAATCTTGATCAGATTATGTGAAGACCGTATAGATGGTTTGAAATGGTCTTTTGAGGAAATAACCACATAAATTGAGTGGACCTGTGCACGCAATTGGCAGTAATCGTGCATCTCAATTGATAACAAAAGGAGCTCATCATCACATATTGAGACCTCTCCATGGCTCGACAAGGGCATAAAGCCGTTGGTCCCGGCTGTCATACTCGTAAGTAAGTCATTGACAGTCGTAACAGGTAATCAGACGCTAAAAAGTCTGAGAATCAGTCTTTCCAAAGGGTATCGTGTTACCCAGTAACTGGTTCGGATGAAAGTTAGATAAGCAGTCGCTCCATGTAAAATACTGGTATTCAGCTGATCCAGTTAGACTAGAAGCCAACCCCAACATAGCTGGGAACAGACTAGGTAGATTGATTGTTATTAGAAATACCTGTGGAGAAAATATAGTATCTAAGACGGTTTTAAACAAGATATGTAAATTAAGTTATGATCAAATATTCTTGATTTTGAAGTTATTTTTTTTTCTTGTGATATCATTGATTTGCTCATAATATAAAACATAAACCTATAAACCCATTGATAGATTTCAGGACAAAAACCAAAGGAAAAATTATTTTATTTCAGTTTTCAAAAGTATGAATTAATTCACATTCACACAAGGATAGTTTCAGCCTTTTCGTCTAGGTAAGCTAATAAGTTCTAATACATGCTCTTTGGAGTTTAGGTTTCAGCATACCAACCCCCAAGCTATTATAAAAGCTTATAAAGATCTTAAAATTAAATCAACAGAAGTACCTACTTTGGGAAATGTCTCTAAAAGTCTGTAGTGCTATTATCGAAGCCACTGCGCCCTATTTAGCTTTCATATTTATCACCAGTGTAGTTCAAGGAATCTTCCCGGATCTGATGAAGCACAGTAAAGTAGTTCCTTTGTTCAAATCCGGTGATAGTAAAGAACCCAACAATTATAGGCCTGTGTCAATTCTGCCAGTTCTCAGTAAAGTGTTTGCAAATTTGATTCTCAATCAAATGTTACGTCACTTAAAAAAATGCCATATTTCATGAACAACAGTACGGTTTGACCAAAGGGCGTTGTACCACTGACGCTGGTGTCACCCTAATAAAGAACATTTTTAACGCCTGGGAAGAAGCAAAAGATGCCATTGGAATCTTTTGCGACCTCTCCAAGGCGTTCGATTGCGTAAACTATTAGACACTTCTGCTGAAACTGGAGCACTATGGGATTACAAATACAGCCCTTGATTTACTAAGATCATACCTGAAAGACAGAAAAGTTAAAGTTCACGTAAACGACATAAACTCATTGCGGTCTGAAACGGCAATGGGCGTTCCTCAAGGTTCAATAATGGGTATATTCCTCTTTTTAGTTTACATTCATGATTTACCCTATTTACTTATAAATCAACCGAAGATGGTGTTTTTTTGCAGATCACATCGTTGATATTTAAAATAAACCGACGGTTACAATTTTTGACGACGTGAATAACTCTATTCTTCAGGTCCAAGATTGTTTTACGGCAAATAATTTGGTACTAAATGGCACAAAAACCAAATGCATTAGATTTAAATGATCAAATGTTAGAAGTAGCGAATGTGACATCATATTGAATGGAGAAAAACTGGAATTTGTTAATCGAACGGTGTTCCTAGGAATCACGCTAGACGGGGACCCTCTTGCGGGGCGGCTAGCTTGGCCACTTATGCTGTTAGAAAAGTCAGACAATTAATAGATGTAGAAACCGCACGTGTGGTCTATTTTAGCTACTTCCACAGCATTATGTCGTATGGCATTTTACTGTGGGGTCGGGCTGCTCACATTGAATCCATCTTTATTTATAATCTACGTGGCCGTGAATCCCTCAGGGATCTATTTAAAAGGATTAATAGTATGACAGTACCTTGCCGATTCATTTATGAAAATATCATGTATGTAAAAAAAAAATCTGCAGCTTTTAATACAATTAGTGATAGACTTAATTTTAATACTAGAAATAAAGACAAAATAGATCAACCATTTTTCAGATTAGCTAAAGTACATATATCTTTTATGGGGTACTGTGTTAAATGTTATAACAAAATACCTTGTGATAAATAGCAAATAAATGAAAGGAAATTTAAAACTCATATTAAAAGTAAACTTTGTAAACAAGCATGTTACAAACTAGAGGATATGCTAATGCAAACTAGACTATGCTTGGAAACATACTGGTCCTGCTCCATAGAACAATCTAGAGTCTAGACAAAATCAAACTGGTTGCTAATTAAATTGTATAGTGATTATATTTATGACATTGATTTACACTCAGTGATTAACTCACACACTGACTTATTACTTGTTAATATTCTAGGAAAATCGTATACTTACTTTTACAATGGTTGTAAATATGTGAGCACCATGTATCTATCATAAAATTAATTTATCTGTAATTGGTTCACTTTCATTCTTTTTACCTATTTTGGTATGGTAATTTTATACTGGGTGCATCATTTTCACACGTAATTAAATAATGAATGAATGTTAAATATTGTACTTAAAACATTTTAAAAGAGTAACGGTGGAGTTTCTTGCCCATTCACGAAACTACATTTTGGAAGGGGCAACTAGAAACAATCCTATTTTAATGTAAATGTTGACGTTCAAAAGTGCCTTTTAAGTGCTTCTTTGAAAATAAATGCTTTGACTTTGACTTACAAGTATGAGTTCAAATTGTGCATACACAACTAAACGAATTTTAGTCCAAAAAAAACACACTGTGCGTCCTAAAATCAGCTCCAAAACAATCAAAACCAGCATCACAGTAAACAACTAGTACAACAATAAAGTACCCGTTAGCAATAATCACCATCCATTAATCTAGAACGGGAGAGCTTTCCGTTACAGCCCACAAATTAATTACATTACAGTACATAGATTACCAACATCTGAATAATTATTACGAATGCATTATTTTGTTGTGACGGATGGTTTCCTGGTTAATAACTACAATTCGTGTGGCCAGTAATGTTACCTGACTCATTATTCATTAATTTTTCGACAGTTATAGGTTTATGTTATTAAAAATTTATCTGTGTGGGATAAATTATTGCAGCACTTTTTATTTGGAGTTTCAAATGTAGATTTTAAGTGAACGTAAATGAAAATATTGCAAGTATCATAGAACACTGCTTCTGGACCAGGCTCGTACTGTCTCCGTGTGAATCTGTTTTTCAATTAATTGACATACGTTCATTGGATGAATGAAACTGTACCTATTCCTTCCTTTTTTTTGTGGTGGATAAAGTCGAAAACTACTAAACCGATTTAAAAAATATTTCACTAATGGAAAGCTACAGTATTCCGGAATAACATGAGCTATCAATTTTACGCGGACGATGTCGCGGGCGAAGTGCTAATATATAATATAACGTTATATTTAATAATAATACATATGATCTCTATCCACACTTAAGATTATGAATTCGAAAGTAACCCTGCACGCCTACACCACTGCACAGATTTCGAAAAAAAATGGCAAAGAGATTGATGACATCCTGAGGAAAGGCAAAGGCTACTTTTTGTTCTGATAGCGCGTTACCGTGAGATAATTTGGGCACGCCACCATTGCGGCGGTAAGTCCCTTCTTTGAGGAGTGGCTTGAGAGGCGGCATGGCGTCCTCACCTTCCGCCTGATGCAGGTCCTCACCGGACGGGAGGCTCCTGTTTTGGATAAGGCGGGAGGAAACGCCCGGGTGTTTCCATTGTGAAGATCACCCTGAGGCACGGTGGAGTATACGGTGGAGATCTGCCCGGCTTGGGCGAAGCACCGCCGTGTCCTCGTGTAGCCGATCGGCGGCGGCGATCTCTCGCGTCCGGCCCTGGTCCAGGCCATGGTACGGAGTGAAAGTGCATGGGTAGCCGTCGCTTCCTCCAGCGAAGCAGTGATGCTCGCAAAGAGGGAGGCGGCGCACGTGAGAGAGAGGCAATACATGCGTTCACGGCCGTGGCCTCCACCCTGGGCGTTGGGAATCCCAGGCTGATTTCAGGCCACCGTAGGCGCGGGCTTGCGGACGGTGAGTAATGGGTAGCTCGCTGTCCGGTAAGGACCAAGCCCGGGTCGACGGCGCGTTGTGTTCCACGCGCGCCTCAAAGAGATGTCAGCACCAACTGATGGGGCCCGGAAGGGCCGATGCCTGCCAGGGGTGCTGGTTAGTCGAAAGAGATACCGCGACCCCTGGCACACAGGCAACTGAGGGAACACGGGTGGGTTTTAGTCAGTAAAAATCTGACACGCCCTCCTGCTCCACCCAGAGCGGGAGAAATTATTTAATGATTTCCCACCCCAAAAAAAAATCGTGAGATAATTTCCAAAAGCCACGCGGGCAAAGCTGAAGGCGAAAGCTAGTCTAAGGTCGTAGAATTTTCCAGGGTGAGCTCTTTTAAAGGAGCTTTATTTGAAGTTACCATTAAAAGGCACTTGAATAATTTATCACATCACTAAATTAATGTTTTTGTCTAATATAGATTGGTGAAATTCTTAGGTTCCGGAAATGTTCTGTTTTATTCTGATTAAAAAAAATAAAATATGTTAAATGTTATGTAATTTTAAAACACACTCACTAACGATTAATCATCAAAGTATCATTAATTATAATTATAAGTAGGCACTGTTAGTTTTGAATTTTTATTTTTAAAATAGTCTTTCACTAAAATTCTCATCAATCATACTGTGAATAATTTACACAGTAACAATTACGTAACTACCAGCGTTTTATTGTCCACCATTTTCAAATGGCTACCGTATTTTTAGTTACAACAATTTCAAGTTACTTTTATATAAATATACTATTGTTCTTCTGGAAGATGCGACGCGATGCGGTGGGTAACACGGCGCGTCGCGTCACTTCACCCAGAGGAACAGGAAATTTGAATAATTTACACATTAACAATTTTGTAACTACCAGCGTTTTATAGTCCACTATTTTAAAATGGCGTTCGTATTTTGAGTTACAACTATTCCAAGTTATTTTTAAATAAATATACTAGCTTCTGCCCGCGACTTCATCCGAGTGAAATTTCTTATTCCTCTGGGTGATGCAACGTGATGCGGTGGGTACCGCGTCGCTTCGCGTCGCATCACACGGAGGAACAAGAAATTTGAATAATTGTGAATAATTTACACATTAACAATTTCGTAACTACCAGCTTTTTATTGTCCACCATTTTAAAATGGCTGCCGCATTTTCAGTTACTACTAGGTATACTTACTTTTTTTAAATATACTAGCTTCTGACGTGATTTCGTTCGCGTGAAATTTCTTGATCCTCTGACCTAACCGCGTCGCGTCGTTTCGCTCGCCCGGGCATTATTGCTTCGATTTCGCTTAGCGTTCTTTTCGCCTTCTTTTTATTTGTGCTTGGCTCCTAAAGGGTCGTAGCGTGATGTTATATAGCTTATAACAACTCTTCTAAAACTGGGCTATAAAAGCAAATAAAAAAAATCCGACAGCTTGTTTCAGAGCTTAGCGCGTTCAAACAATCAAACTCTTCAGCATATTATATTAGTATAGATTTAATTCAGTACGTTTTGTTTGTCACTGCTATGTTTAATAAATAATTAAGTGATGACATTAAAATATTTAAGCGATTCGTGAATCGTGATGCCATTTCATTTAATTAAAATGTTCTCTTCATGTGTTAAGTATTTGTTTTGAATCACAAATGATCATTATAATAATACATACCTATTGTGTATTAAAATGATTTAAAAACTACAATAATAACGTTAAAATTAAAACAATGTTTAGTTTTATTCATTCAGTAATACCCATTAAAATTTACGAAAACATGAAGCAATGAGCTTTTAATAGGTTAGGTTAGGTTTGATTAGTACCAACTAGAAATTATAATTACTGAATTATTGTAAACAAGCCATGTCCCAGACCGGATTGCCCATCGGAACCTTTAAAAAAATTACAAACTACCATACAAGTTTTAATTTCCTAATTTTGAAAATTTTCTCTATGTTGAATCCTGTATCCAAAATCCCCGTTTTTTATTAAGTAAAAGAGAAAATGTAAGTAGTCACTTACTTTGAAAAACTGTTTTTCCATCGAAAGGTGTAGTTCAATTATTTGTACATAGTAAATCACTAACTAAGGTAAGGCGAGGTGTTGACGTGTCTGTACGAAAAAGCCACTATGCCAGTCCGACTCCAGGACCAGACCTCGAAACCTATCCTTCTGCAGCGAGGTGTTAGACAGGGAGACGTTATCTCTCCGAAACTGTTCACCGCTGCCTGGAAAGGGGCTGGCATCAACATTAATGGCGAGTACATCACTCATCTTCGATTTGCCGATGATATAGTTGTCACGGCTGAGACTATGGAGGACCTCAGTACAATACTTGATGACCTCAGTGGAGGTTCCGAAAGAGTGCGTCTTAAAATGAGCATGGACAAGACAAAGGTCATGTCCAATGTGTGTCCACTCTCATAACGGTCGGAGGCGCTACACTCTTGTGGACGAGTACGTTTACCTAGGACAAACTGTCCAGTTAGGTAGGTTCAACTTCGAGAAAGAGATCAATGGTCGCATCTGACTCGGCTGGACTGCGTTCGGGAAGCTTCGCAATATCTTCTCGTCCCACATACCGCAGTGTCTCAAGATGAAAGTCTTTGAGCAGTGCGTGTTGCCAGTGATGACATATGGAACCAAATGTGGTCGCTCACAATTGGCCTCATAAGATTGCTAAAAGTCACCCAAAGGGCAATAGAGAGGGCTATGTGGCAGTGGGCACTTTGCTTGCAGAACAGATGGCCGATGGGGCCGAAAAGTTGCGGAATGGCGACCGCGTACCGGAAGACGTAAAGGTGTAAGGCCTCCCACAAGGCGGACTGATGACCTTGTCAGGGTCGCAGGAGTCCGCTGGATGCGGAAAGAACAGAGCCGATTGAAGTGGTGAAGCTTGGGGGAGGCCTATGTCCAGCAGTGAACGTCTTTCGGCTAAAATGATGATGATGATAAAATCACTAATAATCATTTTTCTTTTTTTTTCTCTAAGCTATTCTTTAATTGTCGCATCGACTCAACATTCTGTTTAACAGATTATAATGACTAAGTTTAATGAATAATTCACATAAGCGATTGAAATACCTAATAATCGTTCCTCTCAACCACCAATATTTACAGTAACTTACAATTATCTGGCCAACATTACGACAATCGCTAACGTATTTGCAAATACTAGACGCATACTTAATCAATAACCTGGAATATGGACCTAGCTTATGTAATTATTAACTAAGTACACAGCCTCTATCGCGGTGTCCTTGTACTCATTCGGCAAACAATGTCCAATGCATGGTAAACAAATAATATGCCATGAATTATGGCCGTCAAGTTGGCTTTGACACTTATGATGGCCGACCTGTCATTCGTGATCGGGGTATTAAGAAAATGTTGTGTCAGCTGATTGTGACGTGTGCGCGCAATGTGTGATGGTTAGGTTTGGTCTTTGTCTTTGTTATTTGCTTTAAACATATCAATATAACACTAAATTACATATCAAGAAGCCGTACCGCGGAAAGCACGTTGAGCTGGTGATGTTACTCGTAGCTTCTCTGAGAGTCGTTGCGGAAAATCAAAAGCCCGAATAGCCTAACACCAGTCTTACCAAGGGATATCGTGTTTCCCAGTTATGACAATACTGGTATACAGCTGCAGCTGACAAGACTGGAAGCCGTTCCCATCATAGGAAAAGGTTAGGTTGATTGATTGAATAAAGCCAAATAGGTTAGGTTGATTTATTGACTAAAGCCAAATAATAAACTTCATTGCAACATGGTGACTGAAATTTTTGCTCTTCTGTAAGATGACGATGATAAGTGATGTTCTTTTGTAAACTAGCCAAAGAGCTCTTAATAAAGAGTTATAATATAAATCTTAAGTAATTTGAGTTTTTAATGTTTTCTTAAACTGAAGATGTCTGTAAATAAATGTGTACGCAACCTCCTTGAGAAAACTGTACCGTATTAAACATTGACCGTTCAATACAATATAATCTGCTAAAGGAGATTGACTTCATATTTATTTACGGAAAAGTAATAATAATAAATAAATAACTATTACAATATCCATAACATTTGATTCTACTAATAATACCTTAGGTAATTCGGTTGTCGGCTAAAACCCGAGCACAACGCATCATAATAATAGTCAAAACAATAATTCTCATCCGATTTAATTCAGTTTGGGTAAACAGAGGCAAAACAAAAGCGGGTAACTCCGACATTGTCAACTAACATGGCGTTCGAATCGTTCTAATCGGATTCGTGTATACCATAACATGCACGTGGGAGTAAGGGGCATATAGACTGGCTCGTTATATTGTTTGGTATTGTCGGTCGAGATCGACAGATTTAGAGTGCTTTCGCATTGCCTAGCGAAATTGGTGACGTCGTGTAGACGCTGTGTAAATTCATAAGCTTTGTCGTAACCGTGCATGTGTTGAAAACTACGTCGCGTTCACGCAGCGTTTGTGTAGCGTCTACGGTGCGTTTAAGTTCAATGAACGCCAGATAAGTAAATTATATTACTCTTTAAAAATCAAGAGAATAGCTTTGCCCAGAGGTGTCATAAGCTAACAACTCAGATAATTGTCGAAGTCTTGCTTGACATTTTACAGATCGATAGATTTTTCGATTCGTTCAATTATAGCGTACAACCAATAGACGTAAACGTTGAATTAAGTTTTTTATCGTATTTCATTACTCAATTCCTCTGATCGATTTTTACTTTCGCAAAAACTCTCGCATTTACTTATGGATCTCCCTACGTTAATTCATGTAAATCAATTCCATCGACGTCTAAAATCAGACTAATCGATATCGTGTATACGCACCTTAGGTATGAGGTTCATTACAATGCCATGTCGACAAATATGGGGTAGTGATGGTCTGGCTTTATTATGATGCGAAATGCGAGTACAAGTGAAGGGAATTCATAAGAAAATGTTATAAATTAGCACATTGGTTGAATTAGCTACCAAGTTAAGTAATTTTCCTTTTCCACGTTTGGTACTGAAAGTATTTTTACTTACGAAGGACTTGAAAAGTATTTTATTTTTAAGTTATGACTCAAAAGTAGAAGTGAGGGTTTATGTTTTAATTCAATGGGGAAGGTTGGGAAAAACTAATTGTAGATGGCTTTATCATACCTAGGTTCCTACGGCCTGTAATAGTTTTGACATTTGACATGACATGAGTTAGGTTTTATTTCCATATTTCGTTATTTTCGGTGATTTAAATATTTTAAATCAAGTGTTTGACATGAAAACTACCAGAAAAAAACAACCGTAAATATTTCCTCGTAATCACAAACTTCAAAATGTTTTCGACATAACCTCAAACACGGTTTTATATTTTAAAGATCAAGAATAGCTTTAAGCCACAATCTTCTAATATTAGACTCTGTCGGGAAATGGTGGACTCCAATTTCGGAGTATTTAGGAATACAATAACTCGTCATCATCGCAAAAAATAATGTAACCGCTTCACGCTTTGTATTATTAGCTTGTGTTGGAAAGCTACGACAGCGCCATTTTGACAGTTACCTTTCCCATTAGTCAAAAGTAAGTCTCATCAGATGTATTAGAAAAATACTTAACCTCAAATTGCGACATAAATAGAGTCAAATTGTAAACAAATCTCCATAGCTTCGGGAATTAAACAGAAACTCGTATTTCACTAGAGCACTAACATCAAACAGTATCTATTGTACAAGCCAGCACTATCGACGTACAACACAACATTTCACAACAGACGGCATATCACTACCGAACTTGTAGCAGTCGCGAATCCACCACTAGGCTACTAGGTTGGTAATAAATAAACAGGGTGTGTGTTCAACCCGATAAGACTGAGTCGCAGCGACGTACACCCCCTGCACCCTTCCCGTACACGATAGACACCTAGACGTCATTATACATTACACAGCCCCTATTGTTTTATTTGTCAGGTCACAAAATGCAGTGAACCGGCGCCGCGATGAGATTAGGCCGTCTAAATTCGGGCTTAAATTTTAATCGCCGGTTAAACCTTACCCCGTACCGAGTTTCTCCGCTCTTTATTGAAAATTCCAGCGTCATTGTCTTGAATGTGTGCTTTTTAATCAGGCGGATAATTTTGAGACGTTAGCGTGACAGTGTTGTGTACACTTTATACGTATTTATAGAATGGGACGAGAATATT
Source organism: Polymixis lichenea (assembly GCA_949091785.1). Lineage (NCBI taxonomy): Eukaryota > Metazoa > Arthropoda > Insecta > Lepidoptera > Noctuidae > Polymixis > Polymixis lichenea. The sequence continues at coordinate 8,887,658 of OX420938.1, read as the reverse complement.
AAGTTCTAAGATTAGAAAAATAAGTAACGCAAAAGAATTATTCTTCTAAGTGGTTTGTACAGTAATCGTGGATCTGGGAGCGTTATTTTTCACCCGACTTTATTTTTACGCGCAGCTACATCAACGGCCGGTATCGAAGAGGATTCTAATCAATTTAATTTATCAGGGATCCCCCCGGAGGCGGCCATTCACTTCATTTAATGCGCGTATTTTGCGGCGGAGCTGATTGTTTTGAACCATTCGGCTGTACGGTCCATTTAGATTAATTATTGGATTACTTAATTTCGCTTCGGTATATTTTATATCTTCGTTGTATAGACAATATTTAGGTAAACGAACTGTTTTGTTTTTGAAGCTAATTAGGTAGTGTACTGGAAGATATTTGCTTATGTAGCTAATAGAAATAAAACTGTGTGAGTACTTGAGTAGGCCTTGGGGCTGATTCTCTTTTCTAAGTCCGTATTTAGTCCCGCGCCTTAATCTTAGTAGTACTTAATGTTGATAGAGGTTGGTTAATTAGTTTCGGTGTTCCGACATTTTTCTAATTTTACTTTCTGGTTGTTGACCCAGAATGAAATATTATTCGCATTATTATTTCAAGGCTTTGAATTAAAGACAATGTTGCAAGAAATTAATTATTTGTGAAAATCTAGCTTTAACGCTATACATTTATCTTTTAAATTCACACAATTCAAATAGTAGGTAGGTAGGTTGGGATCCTAGTGTACTTACTACTGAAATATAAGTAAACCACGGTATGGAAACGATCAAACGTAATGTATAAGAGTTACATTGCAACGTTCTAAATTAACATAATGTTGATCTATGAAACACGAGAATTATTGCTATTATACTCATGTGAAATTAATATCTATACACCACATACAGTTACGTATACATAGTGATTTATCTACCGTAATAGAGAAGCCAAATTCGATATTGTTTGCCTTACAAATTGCATCATTGATAATATTCATGCCGACCGAATAGCGGCGAGCAGTAAATCTACTTAATTTGTCAACGGTTCAATAGAAGTACCTATTGAGTACTGACCACGTCACAGGCAGGGCAATGTAAGAAGCATTAATTACCTTCAAGATTAAATAAGAAAGGCGCCTATAGGAGGGAATAAGGGTGGAATTACGACACAGCCAGCATTTGTCCCGCCGACTAATAAAGGAGACAATATTGCACTCGATACGTATAAATGTGCGAGCAGTATTTGGGGCGTGATATTAATTTCGCCAGTAATTGCTATCGGTTTCCACCCGAGGCTGCAGCCATGAACCATGAATACGGGAGTTACCGCTATTTGTTCCTGACGTTGCGGTTTAGGGTTTTACCTCGACCCCGCTCTCGTATATTTATTTTCTTGGAGTTTTGTCCAAACAATGGCGAGTGGATTATCGTCGGGTTTCGATAGTTCTGTTTGAGCCTAACGCCGCGGAAAACAATGGGCTTATTTCAAATAACACTATTGTGTGTTACAATTAACAGCTTACAAATAAATATTTGCAGATACAAGTTTGTGTTTGTCTTTTCAAATATCTAACGATGGAGCAGATTTTAGAAAATGTGTATGGAATATGAAAAAATCTAATTGGAAAGTGTAAAATAACGTTTCTAGATCACATCAAGGACTACAAAAGGAGTTGTTTGAAAAAATAAGCGTTTCCATTTTTGAAGTACGTCGGTGGTTCACATCCTATTTCCTGCTGTTATTTTAAATGTGAAAGTATGTATGTTTGGATGTTTGTTACTCAAAAACGACCTCACGGATTTAGGTGAAATTTGGCACACAGATAGTTTACAACCTGAATGAACACATATAATACTTTTCATCCTGGTAGTTCGTTCCCGTGAGGTAATTCCCGACCTCCACTGGCAAAAGCTAGTTAAACATAAATAAACAGACATGACACAAACACTTAAAAGTAAATAAACGAGCTTATGCAAAAGTGACAAAAAATTTTTCCTTAAAATACTTTGAACACACAGACACCACCAATTTGTAGTAGAGAATGTGGAAAATTAATCGGTCCATACATTTTTATTTTTCCTATCGTACGTTGGTCAGCTCCAGTGGACACTGACAAGCGATTCGTTTAAGTTGTAACCGGATGACCGTTACGGTAGTGGTAGTATCAAAATCTCTTCGTACATAAATTAAAGGAGCGCGGTTGGGGCTACTACCGGCTGAGCCGTTTAAACGCTATTGTGAATAACCAAAGAGGAACATGATACAATAGCTTCCTGGTTTAACAAGGTTATAATAAATACGTAAATAGTGGGTGCAAAAAAAATGGTTTATCTTGTACTATGTAGTCCTGACCATATTTCAATAATACATGCACAAATCCCATAGAAATATGCACTTCAGTTTTCCCTGAATTTTGGGTTTTTCGAGCAATTCATCCAATTTTTCTTTCCTTATGTACCTTTTTTGGACTATTGCGAAAATTTTAATACAAAAAATAGCCAAATCGGTGCAGATGTATGTACTCAAGTAGCGTGCTAAGCAACGAACAGCATTTTATTTATAAATATAGAAGATTAAACTAACTAGTCAACAGACATGAACTTTCCATCATTCGATACTTTATGAAGCTCAAATAAAATGTTTTACACCGATTGGAATAACAAAAACCATTCATAAGCTTATTACCACCGTTTTGTACGAGAGAATTGAGTTGTTCCTCTTTTGCAAGTGGAAGAAAATAAGGCACGTCCCCTTAAAGATAAGTACGACGTAACTCCATTCGGTAAAGGGCCTCTCCACTCGTAGCTCGCGTAGTGGCTCCAAGTTCACGAGAGCCCCCCCGCTCCCCATATCAGTGTGAAGATCGGGCCAGATAGGGGTTATCGGAAGGTGCACTGGAGGTCGATTAGAAGTGGTCGGGTTGCACATAGTCGGCTTGATGCGCGGTGTGAACGGAGGCCCTCGTTATTTTCAATTTCCATACACGAACGCCCTTCTCTCTATACATTTTCGTATACGAGTATGAGATGCGAGTGTATTAAGCCATGAATCTTATAAAGACCTGAGCTGATTTAATACGTTCCCGAGGATACGATTGTTTTTGGATGTATGAAATACTAATAAAACGGAGTTTATCGATGACAGCCTTTTGTGTACCTACGGCACGCTTGCGTGGAACTTCGGAAGGAATAAAATTTCAATAATTTATGAACATAATTTCGTTGGCACACGGATTGGCATTGCTTCATGGCGTTTTCAGTTAACGGGTGGTCCCATTCATTTTATATAATCCTTAAGTCACCTCTCTTCGTTCACTGAAATACGGAAAGTTAAAATACCTGAAACAACGTTGTAATGCGGCATTTCTTCGCAAAATACATTACCGGAGGGAAACCAATTAAACACGCTATAAGACTCATCTGTCGAAAAGTGGCGAAGTTAAAATTAATTTAAGACATTTCACATTATCATAAGGTTTAAAAAAGGTTTTTTTCCGGCATACAGTATCACAGGGAAACTCCATTATGAAACCGCTTACGTGAATTTTTAGCAAAATGAAATGAGCGTTTGTGTATTACTGTATGATATAATAAAAAGAGATTGGTACTTATGCATTAGCTAATATGTTGGGGCTGATTAAATTTTACATTTCTCGGATTTAATAACTGTGCTGTGATATTATTTCGTATTCGGTGTGGGAGTATTTAAATGATTATCTGTATGGATATTGAAAGTGTGTGTGGGTTTCTTGACTCCAGTTGGTAGACTCGTTATGATGGGTTGTGTCTAATATGGTTATAGGTTTTTTTTAATAATATCTAATGGGCGGTCAGATGAACCTGTAGTAATAACTATAGTTGGACAACAATTACATAAACTCGATTAAAGGCCAAAAATTTAAAAGGAAAACAACTGTTCTTATTTTTACAAGTATAACTAAGTAGATAGGTACATGATTCTCTTAGAAGAAGCGTGTCTTGGCATTAAACCGGGAAGCACAATGACTAAAAATTCTGCTGCTTGCTTATAAAAAAAAAACAACCGACTTCCGAAAAAACACTACAAAGTGAAAAATAACTTTAATTTCGGAAGGCGGTGACAAAAACTTAAAATACATATCCAAAGTCACCGACTTCCGAAATTAAAGTTATTTTTCACTTTGTAGTGTTTTTTCGGAAGTCGGTTGTTTTTTTTGGTAAAAGTTTTTTATTTTTCAGTTTTTTAGTTATAGTACCTACCCCACTAATTCGAAATTTCTTCATCCTTGGAGTCAAAATAATGCATATTTACGCGATAGCAGCAATCGCGGTTGATTTACTGTTATATTTTGAAGAGTTCCGTTGTCTGTCTCCGAAACACATCATCAGATCTAGATGAAATTGAAATAGGAGCACAAATGAAGCACTAGCTTTCAAATAAAAAAAGAATCGTCAAAATCGGTTCACCCAGTCGAAAGGTCCTGAGGTGACAAACATAAAAAAAAGCATACAGACGAATTGAGAACCTCCTCCTTTTTTTGAAGTCGATTAATAAAATTGAAATGACTTCTAGAATACTATGCTATTTTATAGCTTGTATTTTTTTAGATCCGTGGTTTTTCTTAAATAATATACCGTTAATACTTTTGAGTAAAAAGCAGTTTAGTCAGGTGTAAATGTATTAACGGTATTTTCTTTCGTTGTTTTCTGAGATCTAATTTTACAAACGTTGCATATTAGATTAGACAGATTAAATATCTCCCAGCTTTTTGATATATACGCATCAACTAATTAGCTGCTAGTATGTCTAACTAAATAATAATAATAATAATAACTTTTGGATCAAATGGCTCCAAAGGTCACACGCTCGCTTGGCATCCCAGTTTCAGTCAGCCTTAGAGTCAGGGTCGCTACCGCAGTTCTTAACAACAGGGATAACCCACCTGCTCCATAAATCAGGTAGTACCGCGGAACCCAAAAATTATAGACCGATCACTTGTCTACCGACGGTCTATAAAGTTCTGACATCCATTTTGAGAGCAAAAATTTACAACCATGTAGACACCAACTCTATCATGTCTGCCTCTCAAAATGGATGTCGGAACGGGTCCCGCGGTACTAAGGAGCTGCTCCTCATTGATATGGCCATTAGCCAACAGGTTCGTCGTTCCCGAAAGGATCTTTCGACATGTTGGATAGACTATAAGAAGGCTTATGACTCGGTGCCACATACATGGCTCAGGAGGGTGCTGGAATTATATAAAGTAGATGCAACTCTGCGCACCTTCCTGATGTCATGTATGGGGCAATGGAGGACGGTCCTTCGCTATCCAGGATGTCGAAATATCCAGAGGAATAGCGAACCGATAAGGATCGAGCGAGGCATATTTCAGGGTGATAGTTTGAGTCCGCTTTGGTTCTGCCTAGCCCTGAATCCTCTTAGCACTTTGCTGGAGGATTCAGGTATAGGCTATCGATTGAGAAGAGGTGGTCAGGTTATATCTCACCTCCTATACATGGATGACCTAAAGCTCTTTGCCCCCAACAATTTGCAACTGATGGAGCTACTGAAAGTAACTGAAACTTTCAGTAACGCCATCAGAATGGAATTTGGTGTGGACAAATGTGCGGTCATGCATGTAAAGCGAGGGGAGATTGTGGAATCCGTGGGAACCCAGCTCTCGGATTTCATACACCTAAGATCCCTCTCCTCAAACGAAACATACAAGTATTTGGGTATGTCGGAAGCGTTAGGCATCAACACTGCTGACATGAAACAATCGTTGAGGGAGCGCTTCTTTTGCCGCCTGAATAAAGTTTTAAATAATCTTTTATCGGGCGGAAACAAGGTCTTCAACGGTTGGGTCATGCCGGTTTTGATGTACTCTTTCGGCATACTCAAATGGACTCAGACGGAACTCGACGCCCTGGATAGGAGGGTCCGCACACTGCTCACCGCAAATCGGATGCATCATCCGCGGTCATCGGTGATGAGACTGTATATCCCGCGAAAGTGTGGTGGCCGAGGTTTCTTAAACGTTAAGAGCCTCCACAATCGCGAGATATGCAGTCTCAGGGAATATTTTCTAGAGGCCGACGTGGGGATGCACCGAGATGTGGTGTCAGTGGACAAGGGCCTCACCCCGCTCTCCTTGGGTAACGAGAACTGGCGCAAACCTAAAGTATTAGATACTAATGACCGCAGGGAGGTATGGCAGAGCAAAGAGCTTCACGGGCGCTTTTACCGGGTCCTACATGGACCTGATGTAGACCTCTTAGCGTCCGTATCCTGGTTACGATTCGGTGATCTCTTTGGAGAAACCGAAGGTTTTGTCTTTGCAATTATGGACGAAGTTATGCTGACGAACAACTACCGGAAATATATTGTGAAGGATGGAACGGTTGACATCTGTCGGGCATGCCACCGTCCGGGGGAATCAATCCGACACATTATTTCTGGCTGTTCTAGTCTGGCTAACGGAGACTACTTGCATAGGCACAACCTTGTAGCCAGGATTATCCACCAGCAACTTGCTCTGAAATACAGTCTTGTGGACTCGGAAGTACCGTACTATAGGTATGTGCCCGACCCAGTTCTCGAAAATGGCACTATCACATTGTATTGGGATCGATCTATCATCACTGACCGGACTATTGTTGCCAATAAGCCGGACATCGTGGTGATAGATCGATTAGAGCGTCGCACAATGATTATTGATATAGCAGTCCCACATGACGAGAACCTCGTGAAAGCTGAAAAAGATAAGCAGATCAAGTATCTTGATCTGTCACGCGAGGTTGTCGACATGTGGGATGTAGATACAGCAGTCATTGTGCCGATAGTCGTGACAGCCAATGGCATTATAGCCAAGAGTCTCGACCAACACCTCAAGAGGCTCTCGTTAGGCAGCTGGATCAAGGGTTTGATCCAGAAAGCAGTATTACTCGACACGGCGCGTATAGTAAGGAGGTTCCTCTCTCAGCAGCCCTGACCACCGGTAGCTTGGACCCTGTTCCCGATACCGGTGGGCTACTATTTTTTATATTTTTAAATGTTTTTATATATATTTTTTATATTCGAATATTTAAAAATATAATTTGTATGTATCAACGAAAATAAAGGAGATAATAATAATAATAATAAATTATAGACCAATAACATGTCTGTCGACGGTTTATAAACTTCTTACATCCATTTTGAGAGCGAAAATTAACACACACATTGAGAATAACTCGATTATGTCTCCCTCTCAAAACGGATGTAAGAACGGGTCCCGCGGTACTAAGGAGCTACTCCTCATCGACATGGCCATAAGCCAACAGGTTCGTCGATCCCGCAAGGATCTGTCAACATGCTGGATAGATTATAAGAAGGCCTACGACTCGGTGCCACATGCATGGCTCATGAGAGTGCTGGAGTTGTACAAGATAGATGCAACTCTACGCACCTTCCTTGAGTCGTGCATGGGGCAATGGAGGACAGTCCTTCACTATCCAGGATGTCCACAGATCCAGGCGAATGATGAGCCTGTATGGATCAAACGGGGAATATTTCAGGGCGACAGCTTGAGTCCCCTTTGGTTTTGCTTAGCCCTGAATCCTCTAAGCACACTGCTGGAGAATTCAGGTCTAGGCTATCGGTTGAGGAGAGACGGTGGGGTTATATCTCATCTCCTATACATGGATGACCTTAAGCTCTTTGCCCCCAACAAATTGCAACTGATGGAGCTACTGAAGGTAACTGAAACTTTTAGTAGCGCCATCAGAATGGAATTTGGTGTGGACAAATGTGCAGTCATGCATGTAAAGCGAGGTGAGATTATGGAATCCGAGGGAATTCAACTTTCGGATTCCATAAACCTCAAATCCCTCTCCTCATCCGACAGCTATAAGTATTTGGGTATGTCGGAAGCGTTAGGCATCAACGCTGCTGACATGAAGCAATCGTTGAGGGAGCGCTTCTTTGGTCGCCTGAAGAAGGTATTAATTAGTCTTCTTACAGGCGGAAACAAGGTGCGCGCCTTCAACGGTTGGGTCATGCCAGTTTTGATGTACTCTTTCGGCATACTCAAATGGACTCAAACTGAACTCGACGCCCTGGATCGACGGGTCCGTACACTGCTGACTGCAAACCGGATGCATCACCCACGATCATCGGTGATGAGACTGTACATCCCGCGGAAGTGCGGGGGTCGAGGCTTTTTAAATGCGAAGACCCTCCACAACCGCGAGGTGTGCAGTCTCAGGGAATATTTTTTAAAAACCGAAGTGGGTATGCACCGTGATGTGGTCGCGGTGGACAAGGGTCTCACCCCGTTGTCCATGGCTAAAGAGAACTGGCGCAAACCCGTAATACTCACTATAGATGACCGCAAGGAAGTATGGCGAAACAAGGAGCTTCACGGGCGCTTCTATAGGGCTCTTCATGAGCCCGGTGTAGATTTCCTAGCGTCCGTATCCTGGCTACGTTTCGGTGACCTATTTGGGGAAACTGAAGGTTTCATCTGTGCAATTATGGACGAAGTTATCTTGACGAATAACTACCGGAGACATATTATTAAGGACGGGACGGTTGACGTGTGTCGGGCATGTCATCGTCCGGGTGAGTCCATCAGACATATTATCTCTGGTTGTTCTCGTCTAGCTAACGGCGAGTACTTGCACAGGCATAATCAAGTAGCCAGGATTATTCACCAGCAACTTGCTTTGCAATATAAACTTGTGGATTCTGAGGTACCGTATTACAAGTATGTGCCCGACCCAGTTCTCGAAAATGACCATGTCACGTTGTACTGGGATCGGTCTATCATCACTGACAGGACTATTGTAGCCAATAAGCCAGATATAGTGGTGATAGACCGGTTAGCGCGCCGCACAATGATAATCGATGTTACCATTCCACATGACGAGAACCTCGTGAAAGCTGAGAAAGAGAAACAGATTAAGTATCTCGACTTAGCACACGAGGTTGTTGCCATGTGGAATGTGAACTCGGCTGTAATTGTGCCGATTGTCGTATCAGCCAATGGACTGATGGCCGAAAGCCTCGACCAACATCTATCGAGGCTCTCGTTAGGCGGTTGGATCAAAGGCCTAATTCAGAAGGCAGTACTCCTCGATACGGCACGTATCGTGAGGAGGTTCCTGTCTCTGGAGCCCTAACCACCGGTAGCTTGGACCCTGCTCCCGATATCGGCGGACAACTATTTTTTATATTTTTAAATGTTTTTTGTAAGGTTATTTTATAAAAATATTTAAAAATGTATTAGAATAAGGGATTAATGAATATATGAAAATAATAATAATGCTCCCGTTACCGGCGGACCGCTATTTTTTAATTTTTTTAATGTTTTTTTTTAAAGTTACTTTTATAAAAATATTTAAAAATGTAATAAAATAAGATATAAAATGAATAAACGAATAATAATAATATGAGCAATAATGACTACACATAAATTAAGGAGTTGTTAATTATAATATTAAAGAAAAGTAGAGTACCTACAAAAATTATATATTCAAAACAATGTATGTTCACCAAAAGAGATAAATACCTAACCAGCGTCGTCGGATATTGTTGAAGTTTAACAAAACAAATAGATTATCAAACCAAAATTCGATCTCTGAAAACGTTGACACTCACGTTTTAAAAATAAAATTAATCTACCTACTTACCCATGGCAGAATTTGCCTGATATTGTAAAATTATGTCGAACAATTTTTTTAGCTTTCAATTTTTTCTAATTCATTTATTCAGTTACGTTGACATTTCATTCGTTTTTAATATACATTTTTTCTAAATTGAATTATGTTTGTTGAAAGTCATGCATTTGCATAAACAAAAACGCTCAAAATAGAGGCTCGACAGTCAATGTTGCAAATTAAATATAAAATCGATACGACTCTGCTCGAGGATACTACGAAATCTTTTATTACAGTAGCTCAAAATAAAAATCCAAAAATATGTACATTATTTTACCTTTATTTGCCGAGGTATAATTTTAGTTCCAAGAACACGTATCCTAAACCTGTCCGAATCAAACGAACTCGAGAGCAATCGAGGAATTACGAAACTCACAAAGAAATCGAGCTGGCTTCGTCCGTGACAGTTTTCCCGGGAACAGACCCACTCAAAAATATTAAGGAAGCCTTGTTATTATTATAACACATTTCTGGCAACACCTGTAGGTAGCAAGCCGTCGGTGTACAACGAGAAAATTGTATTTCCATTTTTACAATTTCAATTTAGTATTAATTCGAGGCCCGAGAACGGTCGGGCGCGCCGCCACATGTAAAATATGGATCGGCTAAGTGAAATTAAAATGCTCTATAAATTGTGATTTTTGCAAGTCCTAAAGTGGAGAAGGCTTTTTATTATTTATCGCCTCCCGGTCGCGGCCAGCGCCCCGCTTACTGAAAATCGCTGTGTTATTATTCAATTTACTTGTTTGAAATATTAACATCGATGTGAATAATCTTTATATAATCATGTCTTGTGGACTGGACACTCTCCTGGTTTTTATTTTATGGAGTTGTGTTTTTAGGACGAGTCGTTTGAATTAATTTGGATTATTACGCCAAAAAGAATTAGGGACGTTTATTTTATTCATGTTTCAGAAAATGAGTTTGTTTAAAAAACTTAAAAATGTTACGTCAACAGCTTTGGTCCTGAAAAGTCTAGAAAGAATCCGATCTAAGCCATCTAAAGTTTGTAGTTTGATTGTATAGTAAAAATTGTAGTTTTTATCATCTTCGTTCCACTGTAGATTCCAACCTAAATCTTTCAGAAAATCTACCTTCAATTCCATCACTTAAACTAAATCCAGGATAAGATATTCCAAGGCCGTATTTTACTTTTAAAAAGTAGCTGAACAAACTCGAAGGTTGTGCAAAACAAATATAAGCGTCATTAGGGTGCCCGTGCCGGGTCGTCGCGCAATCAGTGAGACAGTTCCTATCGGCTTGTCCACTTGTTCCTGTTTCTGTGGACACTACACGATTCTAATGTTTCACGTCGAGTTTTAAATGTAGATAGGAATAAAAAGTTTTGTAGAAAAACCGTTTTATAGATTTTTGTACGTATAAATGAAGTATTTGTGGAGCCATTTTCCACCTACACTAAGATAAAGGCAAATTAAACCATATAAAGCATTGTAATTGAGAAAAAAAATGCATCTTTTTCAGTCATGATTATTTTATTATTTAACATTTACACGAATAAATATTCGACAAGTAAATAAATGTATTTTCTTTTTATTCCAGGGGCTTTGGTTTCATCACATTCGGCGACCCAGCTAGCGTAGACAAAGTATTAGCTCAAGCAACACACGAATTAGATGGCAAAAAGGTAAGTCTTTACATAAAAGTCTTTCAAACTCCTCCGAGCATAATATATCAAAGTAGAACTCAATCAAAGAAAGAAAAAGAAAAAATGTGCACCACGATAGTTCAAAAGCAGTGTTATAAAATACGAAAAACTTAAGTTAGTTTGAAGTTATTTTTACTTCATAAGATTCGCCAAAAGAACTCGCGAACTATGCAGAATAGGTTTGATAGTAATTTAAAAAAGTAGAAGGATAATAAAGTCATACTTTAGACTTCATTTTGTGCTTTTTGTTGAGTTCCCATTCAGACTTGTTGTACAAAACGGAGCGTTTTGAGTATGGTGTCGCTTTTTTTAATAAGTTTCTTTAAACATATCTCTAACCCTAAATCAATGAGTTGGCAATTTTTTATAGTTTTTGTACTTTGAAACAGTGGGCTAATTGCGCAACACAGTAACTGTAGAAATAGCTTTTATATTGACAATTCAACAAAATTCAATGCTTTATTTACGTTATTGTACACAAGTTATGAAGCATTGAATTAATTCACATTGATTCAAATTCTGATTGATAGTGTGATACGCAATTAGAAAATTAGGGTGCTCACTGTAAAAAGCCGTCATCTATCTATTTCTATACTAATAATAAAGCTGAAGAGTTTGTTTGTTTGTTTGCTTGAACGCGCTAATCTCAGGAAGTACTGGTCCGATTTGAAAAATTCTTTCAGTGTTAGATAGCCCATTTATCGAGGAAGACTATATTGAATTAAATGTGTACTAATATAACATGCTGAAGAGCTTGTTTGTTTGAACGCGCTAAACTCTGAAACAAGCTGTCGGATTTTTTTTGTTGATTTTTATAGCCCAGTTTTTGAAGAGTGTTATAAGCTATATATCACCACGCGAAGACCCTTAGGAGCCGAGCAAAGAGAAAAAAGTCACGAAAACGAAGTACTTTAAGTGGGTCGGCGAGCAAGAAATTTGACGCGAACGAAGTCGCGGGCAGAAGCTAGTGTGAATATAAAATTTTCAAGATAATGAATGTGCCATAAAAGTGCACACTGTAATGATGGATAAAAACGTTACCCAAAATAATTTCTTTATGACTCTTCATCAGAAAAGGTCCTTTTCTTCTTTTGAATAATTTCATAAGATATTAAAATGAACTTTGCCATTTATTTTCCTGCCTCTTTATATCTGCTGTGAGGCAGTTTTTGTCTGAAATGTTCCAGATTTATAACCCTTCAATAAACTGAGTTCGTCGTATTTTCAAGGGCTTATTTAGCCTTAGTCCTGAAACTGCTCGGATAGCCATTTTTTTCTTCGCCTTGATTCACAAAATATATGATTTTCTTAGCCTTCCTTCTCGTACATAGATACGATATTTAATCAAAGGCTTTTACTGTTGCTGACTGGTAGTAAAAGAAATAGGAAAATCCTGCTTTATAGGAAAATGGGAAACTTCAATTCTTGATAGATATTTGCAGTAAAATAGGCAACAAAAGTTGTATTATTTACTTATATTCCTGTGTCTTAAGTCTCATTATATAAAACGAGACATATAAGTGAATGAAGAGAACAGAGACATCTTCAAGTAAATTACGATTGAATGTTGTTTGCTTTCAATGGAGCGATTCTTAAAAGGGATTAGCTTGGCCACTCAAATCAAGAAATGAACAATCTTATTCACTATTGGTTAACTTCAAACTGTGGTGTTGGTTTTTGATATTATTATTCTAGGAATTATTCATTTTTGCAGAGCTGCGTTTTAATAATTTCCACTTCATGACGGTAGTTTTTTTTTTAATATTACCAAAGCTTCTTGTAGAATTCTAGAATTGTCTTTTGTTTGCAACGGAAATATCAGAAAGGTTATCTATAATAGTATATTATTAGAAGCTAGGATGATTTAGGCAATTATTTCTAAAATGTTAAAAACGAATAATTAAGGAGTATGTTTATAAACGTTGCTTAAAGTTAAGAGACGCTTAAACGTCAAAAATGTATGGTTAAACAGTCGTTAATCATTACTTGACTTTCAACAACGCTTATAAATAAAGGGGGTCTATTTGCATACCAATCCAACAGCAACTAGTCTTATAAACAGCAAAAATAAACCAAAGAAAATGGGGTAGGACGAACCTGTAATATCAACCACTCATTATATCGCAGTGTGCTGTCATTACAATATTTGATAAGCTATCATTATACGTGCAAAACAGCACTTGCTACCGTTTTCCACACAAACAGAAAAAGTATCCACGATAAACGTAAAATTATACACAGAATGAATAGACACGGTGACATTAATTACGGTGTTGTATTTTACCTCTCCTCCGGCCATATAAGCCCGCCGCCACCATATAGTGTTAAATCACAGCTGCCTTTAATATTTATACACGAAAATTTGTTATCCTACAATTAAATTACGTGCAATTTTAATTCGCTCGGTTGACTTGTGGCCTGAGTCAAACTTACAGTTGCGAATTTTTAATTAATTCCAAGCATAACGTTTTTTTTAAAAAGTACGTAGGTACTATAATTCTCGTTTAGTCACCATTTTAACGTTTCATAAACTCAAAGTTGTATTGTTTCAAGTTTCGGCTTTACGATAAAACACTAGGCGTAGTTTCGTATGATGGAAACGTTTTTGTATTTACGCCAATTTATTACGTTCATTGTCCATTTATTCTGGCTTCGAATGTATTTTAGGAACAGACGAATGGGTCAACTGTTGCGAATGTTTTATTATACAAATGTAACGAAATATTTCGATAAAGCATACTGTTTCCGCCAAGTATAGTGGTAAAAACATAAGAGATACTGTTATTTATATAACGTCTTGCCATTTATGTAGATAATAATCATCTTTGTATCTTGGGATTCGAGACACATTACGAGCTCCGTTCGGAGCGTTCGCTGTGTACAGATGGAGAAAAAAGTCGATTACTATCGCTCGCCACGAAATAATCCAGATAAATTACAGCTCCCGTCGTTGTTTACTTTGATTAAATTGTAGTCGACTGGCGGAAGATTAGCCGAAGCCTCGCAAATCGAGCGAGAAGAGAAAGCATTTTCTCAATTTACATAGAACGAACGCGGAAGATCCCAACTGTGTTTACACGACACGATTTTATATCGACTATTGACACTACTGTTATCCGTGGCACTTACTATTAACGACTCCGAGTTGTTATTATTACTCTGTTTAAATAGCGGCTTTGGTTGTATATGGAAACTGTTACTACAAATACAAAACTATTTATATAAAGATCACGTAGGTTGCAAAATGCTTTAAATCTACCGTTTAACAAAAAAGCTTCGATACAAAAAGAGGAAGTATTAATCGAAAATTCATTATTAGAAAATACAGCGTTGGCTGAAGATTCAGAAGAAAATTAAAACCTCTAAGAGGATTTTTCAGGCTCCGGATAATTCAGTTATTTTATTTTAAATCATAAGGTTTGCTTAGAATTTTATTATCCTGATATTGAAAAGGGTATAGAATTTAAGGGATTATAGATTTTTTTTTTGCGAATGGGCGTAAAATTAATAGACTGATAGTTAGTACAAGATTATCGGTATTAATTTTCGGGAGCAGTGGTGGCCTAATGATATCGGCTCTGATTTTCGGGATTTTTGTAGTGAGTTCGAACCCAGGCTGACGCTTTAACTACTTTTAGTAAATTTCATCACCACTGGTCTCAAAACGGTGAAGGAAAAACATCGCGAGGAAACTGGAATGTCCTAGAACACCGCACTGTACACATGAGGTATATTACAGCCAACTCCATGTCTACAAGAGGTTTAACTCCAATGTCTACAAGAGGTTCGTGTCCCAGCAGTGTTTAAATTAGAGGCTGATTATGATATATTGATTTGATTTGCAGCAGAAGTACTCGCATTCAATTAGGTCATAATTTAGCTAATATGTATTTTTAACAAGGACGTGTTAAATATTCAGAAGACAGAAAAGATTTTTGAAAATATGAAAAAAATAAACCATCGCAATAAAAACACAATACACATCATGTTATCCTATTAGTATTATAAATTTAAGCGTTTGTATGTTTAGATGTTTGTTACTTAATCACGCAAAAACGGCCGAACGGATTTGAATGAAATTTAGCACACAGATAGTTTATATCCTGGATTACATATAGGATACTTTTCATCGTGGTAGTACGTTCCCGTGAGATAATTTCGGACCTCCACGCGGGCGAAGCCGCTGGCAAAAGCTAGCCTGTCATAAAAAAATACCTTCAATGAAATAAAGCATGTCATTCCTTGGCTAACAATGGTGTTAAAGTATAGTCCTACCCACCAGGGGCGCAGCCTCCATATAACCCGATTCTTATCGGCTTCCCTTTGAAAGAAACACTCTTCTTAGTGTCTACTATGATGCCAAACAATATGTAACACATGTGTGTGTATCAAATCACATTACAGATATTTCATACTAGCTTAAAACATCATTTAAGATTACAAAACATTACAAAAATGCCATTTTTTATGTCTAAACCAAGAATTCCGACCATAGCTGCCGTTAAATTTAGAAAAAGTGAAGGAATTATTGAACTTTGATGTTATCTAGAGTTTATGAGAACTGAACAATTTTTTCTTCGCCTTCCCTCTAATAAAAATTGTAGCTTCGCCACTGCTACCCACTTTACAATTGTAAGAAATAACAACGTAGTGTTTCTAAGAACTTATTGCTCAATCTATATATGATAAATAATATGGCATTTCTAACGCCTACTTTGGCGTAAAATAAGACCTGCGATTCTGTTTGATATCTTTCTTGGTAATTGTTAAATTAATTCCTACATGGAATTGCTTTCTATTGTATACTTTAGGTTCTTAACGTTACGGAGACTAGCTCCAGGTGTTTTGCAATTTGCAGGTCAGTGTTTGGTTGTTTCTTGATTAAAATATGATTCGCGATCGTGATTTCCAAAATTATTATCAGTAATACAACTCTCTAAGTTCATTTAATTGAATTGAATTATTTTTTCATGAAATAGACTGGCTACCCTGGAGCTTCCACATTAAATAAGACTTACTTGCTCAACCTGGAAAACGAACCCAGACGATCCTGCTCAGCAGTAGCGTTTGCGGCCACTAGACCAACGAGGCAGTCCTACCTACCTACACTCGATAGACGTCCACTGCCGGAAATAGGCCTCTCCAAAAAAAAATGGGCGGGTTTGCCATAATCGCCACGCTTGGCAGGCGGGTTGGCGATCGCAGTATGGTGGTAAAATGCATAGAGAACGCTGCCCATTCGCTAGTAAGTCCCTTAGTCGCCTTCTACGACACTCACGGGAAGAAATGGGATGATGCTATTCTTCACGTCCGGCACCACACGAAACCTACCTACCTACACTACTTTTTCTAAAATTCTATGCACCATTATTTACGGCCAGGTACTATACTTTTAGATTGTCTGATTTACACAAACAAGGAAGGGATAAATATGACTATAAATGTCTGATCCATTAAAACCTTGATTTCCCACTTTTCTTAAAGTGGTGAACGGGCACACAATAACGGCTGTCCAAATACAGAGCTTTTACAGTGGTTGCAAGCGCTACCGCTTAGCATAAGGTCCTGGTTTAAATCCCAGGTCAGGTAAAGTGTTAGTGGGATTTTCTATCTAGAATTTCCCAGTTGCATCTAGGACCCGACGGAAAGGTACCGGAAGACGTAAAGTTGGAAGGCCTCCCACAGAGTAGACGGACGATCTTGTGAGGGCCGCAAGAATCTGCTGGGTGCAGGAAGTACAGAGCTTGTCGAAGTGGCGGAGCTTAGGGTAGGCCTATGTCTAGCAGTGGACGTTTTTCGGCTGAAATGATGTAGATGATCCCGGAGTCTGGATTTGTATCTAGTTGATGGCAATAAGCTCACCCCCTATTACACACAACTGGTGAAATGTGGGTGTAAGTACTATAAACACACCTCTGTTAATATTTTCGGGGAAACAAGGCGTGATGTTATTTTATGTGTTATGTTATTTCAAGTACGGCTGAAAGTGTTAGATTTTCAAGATGGCTGATGTAATTGTTATTTCTTACTGTTAAGACTTGACTTTCAATAGTTATTTCTTACTGTTTCAATTCCGTACAAAAGAGAAGTTAATCGCATGTCTTTACATCGTAAATTGTTCACATTTTTCGGGAGTATGCCTGAACATAATAGCTTTCAGCGTCATCAATATTTATAGAAAGGTTTACGATTGAACCACTAAACCTTGTGCACATGGCGCCGCCCCCCTTTGTATGGAACCAAAGGTCACAATGCGATATTCTACTGCCAAATAATATATTTTCGGTTGGTTATTTTTTGTTATTTATTTATTGCTGGTTATATGTTTTCTGAAGGTTTATGATAAGATGAAAATGAAATCATGATCTGCCTAGCCTTTTCCCAACTATTTTGGGGTCGGCTTCCAGTCTAACCGGTTGCAGCTGAATACCAGCATTTTACATGGAGCGACTGCCTATCTGACCTCCACAACCCAGTTCCTAGGTAATGTGATACTCTTTGGTAAGACGGTTGTCAGACTTTCGGGCTTCTGACGACCCGTACCGAAAGTCAAAGATCCACGAATAATAGCCGGGACCAACGGCTTAACTTGCTTTCCGAGGCACGGGGGTCTTGGTATGTAAAGATGGTCACCCATCCATGAATCAACCGCGGCTAGCATAGCTTAACCTGATCGATCGACCCGTGTGGGTCGTATTACTTAGACTGCATAAGTCTAGGCTCCTGAAAAATCAAAATCAAAATCAAAAGTCATTTATTCAAATTAGGCTGAGAATCAGCACTTTTCGAACGTCAAAGTACATGAGACAGTCCCCCAAAACGCCCACCCTTCACCACTTCCTAGTGCTTTAGCTGGGAAGAAGAAGTGGCGCAACAAACTCCCCAGCAGCACAGCTGTCTGTTTAGTCGGATAGACTTGATTCTATACATATATAGGCAAAGTAATCAACATTACGAGACACAAAACTTAAAAATTTGTCATTTATGTCAGCTAGCCATGCGAATACACCAACAAATAAAATGAAAAATTAACTCAAGCACAAAAAATAAAAAGTAAACAAAGCATATACCAAAATAAAAGTCTCCTGGTATAAATGGCGTGATAGCTTACAAAAGCAATGCTGGATTATGTTTACAAATTATAACCTAGGACCATCGACGTAAAATAAATAAACAAGTAGGTAATTATTAGCAACAATAACAAAATCATGGTCAGCAAGACGACCAGTCACCACAAGCAGCACCCGTTCACCAGCATAACGCAAAGATCAGCCATTACCCCCTCACCATATCGGAACCTTATCTGTTGCTAAAAACGAAAATTAACCTTAACGAAGTAGATTTTTGGATGGCATCTAAATAATGCGACAGCCTCGTTGGCTTAGAACAAGCGCTACTGTTGAAAATGAGGTCTTGGGTTCGATTCCCGGGTTTGGCGGTGTTAAGGGGTTTTTGCATCTCAAATTTCTCGTAGCAGCAGCGTTCTCTGTTAACATGGGACTTAAACATATCTGCCGAAATGTGGATGTTCCATAGGTATACCTCTGCTACGACCCTTACAATCCTGCGCAATACAGGCGTGATGTTCCATTATGATATGTTACCTAAATAATTATTTTTTAAGATAAACTTACTACAATATAGCTACAACGTAATTATGATAACCAATTATTGATGATACTATAAACTTCTTTAGACCGTAAGAAGTTCTAAAAAAGAAACGAAACGTGTAACCTAATGAACTAAAATACTAACAATCCAATCTTCTTTCGAAACAGCTTTCTTACTTTGATGCTATTTGATAAATTAATATATATCATAATAAATTCAATTCGATATTGAACGTGTACACCGCGGTCGCTCCATCCCTCAAGTGTACAACTAAACTTTCCCCATTTATATTTTATTAAGAAGAAATATTGAAACTTATTTAGTTCCTCATCCAAGTTTGTTCCAAGGCTCATCGATTTGAAACGTTTCAAAATAACTAGTTGTTGGTAAGAAATAAATATTCTTGTTTAACTTTGATACGATTTGTTGTTAATGTTTCTGTTCTTTGTTAATGAATAATAAGAAAGAGAGAAGAGAAGAATAAATAGTGGAGAAGTTAAGAGTTTCGAATGAGTCTTTCTAACTTTGATTTGTCTGATCTTTAATGATCTTTAGTGATCTTTAATATTATTATAGTGCTACCAAAAGCAAGCCTTATAAAAACATACATAATTCTTCCCAGACAATCTTACATAAAATTACGCAATGAAAATATTGCTTGGTTTTAATTTTAATTCTAAGTTCCAATTTTTTATTTTATTATTTTTATTTTTTATTTAATTTTTAGTCTTTTAGTTTTGCGTCTGACTCGATTTTGTGGAGGTGGGCGTTAATGACTGCGACATAGTTTTATACTAGTGCAGTTGTTATCGACCACAGAGTTTCTGTTTAAATAAATTTATTTATTTATTATTATTATTATATTACACTAGCTTTTGCCAACGGCTTCGCCCGCGTAGAGGTCAGTAATTTTCCCACGGGAACGTATTGACGGGTTAAAAAGTTCTATATGTTAATCCAGGTTATAAACTATCTGTGTGCCAAATTTAATACAAATCCGTGTAGCCTTTTTTGCGAGATTGCGTAACAAATATCCAAACATTTACATTTATAATATTAGTAGGATAAGTAGTATTCCCAATCTTTATATATTTAACTAAAACCTTTTAAAATGAAAATTATTCCCAAAACGCGTGACTACTGAAAATCAAAATCTGTCCTGAATAAAATGTGAAAATTAATATGAAAGCCACCGATTTATGAAATAAATACAAGCTTTATAGAGTTTAGATTTAACACCGCTCTTTGAAAGGCCCACAATTAAAATTGCTTCAGGGCCGAACACAAAAAATACACCGATTTTTTACAAAGTCATTTTTTGCAAGCTATAAAATGGTTTGCATTTTTAGTAATAAATAAGTGTTTTATTTCAAGCTATTAACAGGCGCGATTGAGATAAAAATACATGTAAATTTTACGATTAAAATTCATTTTTGGGATCCAATTGTTGCGTTTTTTATAAAATGTGAAATCGTTAACGTTTAATTTGTATTCGTTTATGTAACTAACCATTTAAATTTATTTTATTTTATATAATTAGATCTTTGTGAAATAAGAATTTAACGTAACCAGTAGCTTTCTTTCTAAAAAAAATACAATAGAATGATTATTAATTGGATATCTAGTCTTATTACTAAATATTCTTCCTGTGCAAAGAAATGGCACAACCTGAATAAAATTCTGCCAAAGTTATTTTTAAAATATAATTTTTATTGTGTCACCCTATGCAAAGTACATTAATATCTGTAATTCGTATGGTGAACATAACAAAAAGTATTTAATTCTATTCTATCAGCCATATATTGCCAATAGCCCGCAAAACAATATCAGTACTGTACAAGATTGGCACAGCTTGAGGCATTGTACGTCAATAAAACACTTTGTACTCTAGTACTATGCAGTGAATTAGAACTGACAGCTCACAGGTCCATAACTTGCAGCTATTTGTAGTAACCAATTCCGCTTAGTTGACTTAGAATTTATCTTAGAAGATGCTTGTACTATGTTTTACTTTTACACTGATTTAGTAGGGATTTGGGGCTGATATTTCAGACTAATCTTAGGTTAAAGCTTAACAAAACATCTGATGTATGTAAGTGGCGTTTTGACCTAAGTTAGGGTCTTCGCTGTAAGATATCGAGAATCAAATAATTTTGTAACTTAAATTACTATCCTCTCACCAAACCCTTTTTCATTAAAGAATCCATGTTAGGTAGGTACATGGTGTAGAACAGTAGAATATGAAGTAACCCTTGACAGACGTACACAGCCAGATTTATAGACGAATAGGAACCGACGCAGAGTGGACAATCAAAACGCCATTGACGAGCAATGGGAGCGACACATGCCGACACAAATGTCTGCTCTCGACCACCGTAAACGGCATAAATGGCATAAATGGCGTTTACGAACCCGCATTAATAAATCACGACTTTTAAAATATAGCAGCGGAATTTTTCGGAAAATTAAAATTTTCACTTCCACAGGAAATGTTCGATGTTTTATGCGGTTTCATATCGGTGGCTGTTTAAAAATATGATGCACTTTGTAACGCGGTAGTGACGGAAACGCTGTGACAATGTGTTTGACCAACATTTATTTGCGGAATGTATAGTAATTATAATAACATTTCGCGTTAATTTGTAATGTGAATACCGTAGCGGGCCTTTGTGTTGATTTTGTCAATAAACGCGAGCAAATACAGCTGAAAAATTAAATCAACTTTTGCTAAAACTATAGGTTCATTTAAATGTTCCAACGATAATAATATTCATGATCACGTTATCGCAAACTTTATAGTCAAAGTAGCACAGAATAGAAACAATTATAGAAGATATAGCTGAAAGTGAAGGGACCCATTTTAACATTTACAAGGCGCAGATAACCCTGGAATTAGGATTTATAAAGCTATACATACACGACGTTAACATAATACAATGTTCTCCGTTTCATTAAAATAACAGACCGTCCTAAAGAGGTGGCGATTAAACTGTCCTAATTGTTTCAGACTTCCTCCAAAATATGAAAGTAAAATGTCTGTTACACTAACAAGAACTTTTGTATAATGAATAAAGTTTAAAATGGAACACACTTTTCATTTTAAGTGGCCGTTAGGGCCTATCAAGCCATTATGACTATGGAAGAGGACCGTATTTTTTTCCTTCTCCTCCGTCTGTCTTTAACGCCTTATCTGGCCAATCTTTCTTTGCGAAAATACGATACGGCGACAACCAGTCCGCGTGAGTCAATTAAAAAATGAGCGTTATATTTTTGAAACATTTCGCTAAAATAGTTAAAACCACGGTCCGCAACGAATTGCGCCGTGAAAAAAAGCCTTTTATGTTGTAAGTTATATGGGCTTTTATTTGGAGGCCAATTAAAAATTCCTTTTCCCGCTGTACTCGGTCCCTAGGGCTCCCTTTTGTCGCGGCCGGATCTGTGTGGAGCCTCCGCCAGTCTGAGATGACTCTTAAATTTCATCTAGTGAGCCCTAACGAGACAACGAGAAACTGCCAGAAATTTATCGACACTCGGAGCAAAAATACCTTTGCCTGGCTTAAAGGTATGCATGCCTACTTAATGAAGTTCTGTTTATAAATTGTTTAATAATACTTACTTGTGGGTATTTTTTATGTAGCAACTGAAAATCGTTGGTCTTGTCGAAGTTATAAATTAAATGAAATTATTTGATAAGCTACTTTTTAATTTAATAAGTCACACCAGAACTAAATAAAAATTCATACATCCAATTAATAACAGAAATGGAGCAACAATTTTAATATGAAAATGTCCATAAACTTCAAAACTGCAAGGACCGTTAAATGTGTACAGTTTTTTGTCATCAGCAAAAATAAAACGGTACAACAAGAATTGCGACTACAAAACACTAGAAGCACGAAAAGCATTCAGTTGCCGTTCATTCAAGTGTGAAAAGTCGTTAATTAATTTTCGATGCGTATTCCGCCGAATCACGTTCCCCTTTAAACGCATTTAATTCGCCATGATCATAAATTCATATTGCCATCTAACACGTTCAGCGTTCTCTGGCTGAATTCGAAAATACGACGGCTATACTAGTCGCCGACGTCCATGGAAATAAAATGCTTTCCAGTGCAGCCATTGAAGTATGTTACCGTGCACCAGCATAAATTTGCTGTAGTACGCTATTTGAATTATTGCATAACTTGTAAACACGTTTAGACCAGGCGCGCTTGCAACTCGGGGACATTACTTTTTTCTCCTATCGACACCTTTAAAATATGGAGCGCACGCGTTCTGCGATATAAGTACATTTCGCGAGTGAATGCTACGCCACGCTGCATTATATCAACTTTTTTAAAATTCAAGAGCAATAATTTCCACAGCGTTTAAAAAAATCTCCTTTGCTTACAAGTATCTTAAATCTCTGATCATAATAGAGTGGTTCCTTCTTGTGAATTTTGAACTTATAGTTCACAATGTTTACTCGAAGGGATTCAGCATTTTATTCCGTTTTCGAGAGGTTTTCTCGGGTGGTGCAGAATATTTCTGAAGTGAAAGTTAATTTTCAAATAAGTATAACAAGTCTTGTTCCCCGTAAACGCTCTTGTTATGTTATACTCCCCGTAGTTAGTAGTCAGCGTTAGCGTCTAGAGCGGCTACTCGGTTCACTAAGTGATTTTTATCGTCCGACGATTACGTTCCGACAACATTGAGAACACACATTTGTGTGGCACCACTATATAATGTAGTCTTTTTCTCGTTGGTTTTTGCGCTGGATTACCCGTTTAAACAAACAAAGCAGCCGGAACACAAAATAAAGGGAAATACTAACCGACGCCCGCGTTATTCTTACAAAATTAACTCATAACGCCAAGAGCTCGTTCATTTTTTTTCGTCCGTAATCTGCTTTAATGGGCACGGGGCCAGTCGCTTTCGTAAATCGGTTGCACGCGACCACCGCGAAATGGGAATCTTTAAATAGTGTACATACATTTTTGATGTCGCTTTAATGTCACACCCAGGCCCGATTGTGGGAACAATTAGCGTTGTAACGAGTTCATTAATGATGGACGATATAAAGGCACTTTTAAAACTGTGGGCTTTTATTTAGTGCAAGATAACAGCTGGCCGTAAACACTGCGCCGTTCAGAGCACTAGGCTTTTATAGGAATGGCTTTTAAAATTTAAAAATGCGAGATAAAAAAGAAATATTGGTAAGAAAAAAAAACTCCCCAGGAATTTAATAAAGGGATTAAGTTTATGATACATATGTAAATGTATATTAGAGGCGTAGGTCGGAGAAAAACAAACGCTTCGCATGCGGCCCCGAAATAATAAGTTGAAGTAGAGTTCATGTCGCTCCCGCCCACCTGAAGAGATTGGGGGGACAGGAATGCTTAATATAGAGTCCTTTACTTGCACCGGCTCGCCAAATAACATTGCCGACTTCGCCAGCATTACCTACGAACGCCCCGCTCTCTCCTTGTGACAGATTTTCTTCAGTTCTGTCTATATTATTTCAGAGGGGTTCCACTGTAAAAACATTTACATTTCACTAAGTAAACAATTTTATTTTAGCTTCAATGTTTTCCATTCTAAATGAAAGAAGCAGAGAAAATTGTCACTTTTTTATTTTCAAGAAAAATTCACTTCTTCAAAATTAAAAGAACCTGGAAAGTTTTAACGCAGAATATTAGTACGCGGTGACATTGCAAACAATCCGACGCCCGTAGCAACGGCTATCCGCAATCCGCAAACTAAATAATATACCAAGTATTTTGCTTGCATGTTTACGTTCGGCTGACAGGCATTCATTCTATGCACGAAAAGTTTCTCCTTTCTCCCAGTCGTGTCAGTTCGGAACTTCCCGAGCTCGGACATCACGAACCGTAGATAGTTGCACAATGGAATAAAGTAACATCGGAAGCTCGTTGGAGTTAATAAATAATACAGAAGCGGAGTGACATGCGCAGAGTGCAGTTCGTACTGGCCCTAAGTCTGTTTTGACTGCAAATATCTGCTCCGGATGTCTGCCGGCCAGCCGACGTAGATTGTTTGGTAACTAGATAGGTCATTGATCAATCAAACAAACAGGATTAGAGAACTGCCTAGCGGTACGGCTCTGCGCTTGACGTGATCGAGTTCTTGGATTTATGAAGTTGGCCAAAGGATATTGAATGCGAGTATATGCAGGGTATTGTAATGGATATATATGTTACTTACAGCGCTTACATATAGTATGTTTTTGCGAGACGTACTGCTATGGATTGGAAACCACACCTGCCAATGTTTCTCATAAAGTGACTGAGTTTTCAAGTCATAGAAAACTTTAATTAGGCTCGTGACTACAGTAATTCGATAAAAACACTAGATTACTTACAGATGGAAAACATAGTTAAAGAAACTCGTGGTAATTAAATAGTAAAGTACGCAAACAAATAGTCTGATATAATCAAAAGTACCAATCATAACCACTTGCATACAATAAAATATAGTTACTACTCACACATGCGCACATACACAAACACACACCATACCACACAAGAGCATGCACGCACTAAATTCTTTTTTTATATTGCATATATTGTTAAAGGTTAACAAACGGGTGAAGACACAGACTCCTACCACTTAACTCCGGAGTCAGGGTTTCAGTCGATAATGTAACACCTTCTTTATGTAAATAAAATATATAGTATATTATAAAAGAGGTGTTCGTTATTGTCCCCCAAGACATATACCTTGGACCTCTTTGTTGTCCAAAACCGACTCACCCATTTACATACTACTCCCAAAATATAGTTACCAAACATACATCGAGAGTGTACCTGCAACTTCAACCCACCTTTAGTCCACCAAAATTGTAAACAAGCTACACAAAAGGTGCACCACATCCAGTAGCCAGCCAGCTGTAGTTTTCTACGTCGGCGAGCGAACTGTGCGTAATCTTTGTCTCACGAGACTACCGACCACATTGTGCTAATGCCCGCCCGGCTTTGGAACTGACCTGAAACGCTAGATAAGCTTAAACTTTGTACCTTCGCTGTCAATTGTGGAACTATTGAATTTTTAAGTGGACTTGGTTGGTAGGAATGGATTTTATTGTGATGTTAAAAGGTGTATGTAAGATGTTGGTTTGCTACTGATAGGCAAAAGTCTTCTTCTCGTGCATATTAGAAAGGGATTAGGGGCATCTTGATGGTTAGTTCTTACTGTTTCTTGCCTGTTCTTCGGTACCTACTATGCTTTGGAATGAGCAACTAGCTTCATTTTTCTGGTTGACCGACCCCTTGACAATTCAAAAGTCAGTCCTGTCATTGGTTTATTTTAAATATATTCTTAAAGTTTAAGTTTGTTAAATTTAAGTGTACTTTTGAAATTTTGACTTTCAAAGTATCTCCATTATGTTGATAAAGAAAACACGTAAGAAAATTGAAAGGACCTATTGGTACGTAGTTAGTTTTAGCACTAAGACTGAAAAGCCAGTTAGATTCTACTTATAAAGAGAAAGTTTCTGCCTACACCTCAAAGAAAAACATGTTTCTCAAGAACAATGTTATTCCGTACCAGTACAAAGTAAGAACAAAAAATAATAACAGCTACTCCAACACCAGGTACAATTCATCATTCACAAGCAAACGATTATAACATAAACTAGAAAAGCGTGACAGCTCCGTCTGGGGCGAAGTAAATAAACGACGCTAACACTTAAACAAATGTAAACGAAATTAACAAGGGCATTAAGAAAAGAGAACTATGTCGTTAAGGTCCCTAGCAATTGTAGCCGGCGTGTAACACACTGGAGGAAAAGGGCGATGAATAAAACACACGTTAATAGGCGTACGTCTAACAACACAAAGCGGCCACATTAACGCCTAACAAATAAGGTGCCTGTGATGGATAAGATTACGTCTCGCCTCTTCCGCCGTTTACGCTTTCGACGCGATGCTAAGAGAAAGTAATATCTGACAAAGTGGATAAAATATATTTCGGCTGCACTTAGATCC
This sequence comes from Polymixis lichenea, assembly GCA_949091785.1. Classification (NCBI taxonomy): domain Eukaryota; kingdom Metazoa; phylum Arthropoda; class Insecta; order Lepidoptera; family Noctuidae; genus Polymixis; species Polymixis lichenea. The sequence continues at coordinate 8,860,739 of OX420938.1, read as the reverse complement.
GAAGCCTGGCCAAGAAGGGCAGCGTGCCGGTTCCCACGCGGCCGCCTATCTCGTGTTACACCCAAAAGAATCCCATTTTTTTCTCACAGAATTAAACGAGCGATAAAATTCTTGCGACGTCGCATGAAAATGTGCGTTACCTGCCTTGCATATTTATGCGTGCCCCAGTAATGACGTTTGTCGAGCCACCCTAGCCCGGTTTCATTACTGCTTGTCTCATCGAGCGTTGAAGCAAACCCTACTTTATAAACAATCTGTGTCAAGTGTTTTCCAATCGCGTCGCAACTTGTTTGCATTTTTCTGTACAGAATGAGTTAAAGCTGTATCAATTAAAATAACGCCACGTAACATTGTTGGCGTGCTGTTATTTGTCTACGTTGAAGCGCGCCTCGTTAAGTCTTTCTTGTTGAGGTGTTTCTGTTCCCTTCTCTCGTTCTGTTGTATGGAGCATGTATGAGGGTGTCTCGTTCGCGCAATGGCATTTTCACTAGCTAATGCTAAGAATGTGGGTACATAAGTCGTCACTAAACATTAACTCTGGCTTAAGTGTGCAATATCATTTATCTCGGCTCCGAGGGTAAATATTGTTCTCAATTTAATTCAAGTTAGTGGGAGCGCACGTGGATGACGGCGCGCGCGGCGACGACGCTGCGAGCCGCAAGTCGCGCGTTGCACATCGAATATTTCAAGGAGAAACGGCGCAGAATATACTCGCAATAGCTCGCCCCTAATCTTGAGCCAAGTTGAGTGTTGCACCTGCAGCCAAATTCGTTCCAATTAGGAGGAGTTAGAGTGCGCGTTGCTGACTGAACAGCAAATGATGCGGTCCCCACTTAACGCCGCCCGGGGCGACACTTACGTGTCGTCTGCACGTAAATAAATTCAGTTACCGCTTGCAGTGAGTGCGCGTCATTAAACTTTCTTGTCCGTAACTCAAGCCCGACGTGTGACGTTTGTTAATTATCAGGATTTAACAACATGTTGATCGAATTGTGTTCCGAGAATGTTCGCTTATTAACTCCGGTTCAGTACACAATACGGCTAACGTTTGATTATTAACTTGGGTTTAGAATACTAATAGTGTTGGTGTGTCTACTTAACTCTATGTCTTGAGAACAGTTTTAACTTGATGCACGAAATAGTGTGGAAAATTTACATTTTGTCTTCTATAACAGCAGGTGTGCTGATGTCATGGGTTAAACAGTTAAGTGATACAATGAAATTTCATTGCGGCACGTTACCGCAATGACTTGAAAATATTCAACACATCGATAAAACTGTTTGCTTAATATAAAATTTAACGTAATCGACTTCACGTCGATGCGATCGTAGCGAGTACATAAAGTGAACATGCTCTTTCGCTACCAGTAGTGATATCCCACTAATGTGCTTTCGCCTACAATCTTTTCTTGCGATGACACGCTAAAATTTTCGTGTGGTCTAAATGAATTTGTATTCTATGCTGTATAGATTAGAGCTGGATTTAGTTTATTTGGGGGATTTGAGTTAGGATAATTCGAAAGCTAAGGTGGGTGATGTCAATCTTTATCGTAAGGGAAGTTGTAGGAAGGGGGAGGTCGAAGTCGGCTAGAGGGTGCGCCGCTGCGTCGATTGTAATCACGCAAATGGCTCCATATCAAAATGTCACATTTGTATCGATGTTTTCCTGTCATTTTGCGCAGGAGTATTGAACTTTTTAACTAGAAAGTATTGTTCTTTGTAATGTGTAAACAACGGATTGGTATTCGTAAACAATGTGCGTAGAGCGTAGCACTGCTACGCATTACATTAACTGCTACGCCAGCGGAGCGGCTGCTACGCCGTAGCTCAACCTTTCGCTTTGAATAAAACACATGTTTAATATCAATCCAGGTAGTTTACTAAAATGTATTTTTGCATAATGTATCTTAATTTAGTTTTTTTTAGGAATTTACCATTTACCCAAGTTAAAATCAGATGTTGGATAGACATTTGCCCCCTTATTTATAAACAATACTTAAAGTTCAGTAATGACTAGCGTCTATTTAACCATACATTATTGTCGTTTAAATCTCTTAACTTTAGGCAACGTTTTTAAATAAGGGGGTGTATGTCTTCAAGCCAAATCTTTACACGTAGACTGTGTCATTCTGGTTGATCAAAGATCAACTCACGTCACAACCCTCCTTTATTCATTTTCCATTTCTTTTGTACACATTTATCCATTTTTGTTACAAAAGTAGCAATGGACTTGTAGATAAGGGGACGCTACCACATTTTATGTATTCAATTACAAATGGAATGACATTTTGGATGTACAAAAGGCGTCGTTTCAAAAAGCAATTATCGTTAAACGTTTACGAAACAATAAAAAAATCACGGGGTCACGTATTAAACAGTCTTTTTGGCGAGTTTGGTTTTATTTTTCTATCGACGCAGGCTGCCGGCTAGCCACTGACTGCGATCGCCTCCATTAAAATAACTCGTTAAAATTTATCATCGACCCGCTTAATCGCTTTAGCGCCACCATCTGGGATTTTATGATTTTTCTGCTTGCTCTGTATACTTTCGTGGTCATTTTACAACGTTTACAAAATTGCTTGCGTGAGGCGGTTAAAAGCTTTCCAACAACGTTTTACATCTCCTGTTTTGCGGGTAGTGATATTTTTTGTACCAACCATACGTGGGCCGTGTCGTTCGTTATAATAATTACAATTTTACATTTTCATCAAAAAAATACAAATGAAATCCGATTTAATCAAATTACGCCGGAATTTGTGCTGCCGTGGTGTGCCGTGGCGCACTCAGAAGATAATTAAATAATTAAGAATGTATGAATGACGCTGTAAAGCGGTTTCCCTGATATTGTAATAATGCAGTCCTCTTGGGCGAAATCTTTTAAATTATTCTCTCACGCTTTTGCCTCGTAATTACGCGGACGTGAACGCCTACCAGCTTCGTGTCTATTGTGCACTCTACGACTTAAAAATGTACGTAGTATTTAAACTTTGATGAATATAATTAGACTGTATTCTACTTAAACACATTCTTCAAAATAAAACAATAGAGGACAATTAAACACACACACACACACACATTTAAATTTTAAAGCAGCATCTTACAATCATACTAAGTCTTAATGTACATATGTACGTGCAGATCAGACATTTTCTACATTCATAATGTTTAAACGTTAGACCTGCACTAAAAAAATCCTGGAGCATTTCTGGTGAATGTGGAAAACGTTCGACAAAACGGTTAGCACGAGTGGAAATGAAACGTTTTACCTCTAAAATGTCAAAGGTAGCTTCTTTGGGTTTATATTTTGCGTTTATAGCGGTCAACGGCGCGTCGAGATACGAGCAAAAAGACCTGGAGCGACCGCTCGCTGCCGGGAGAAAATCTGAGGGCTTAAACAGTGCCACGTATGAAATAGTAGAGCTCGGTTACATGAAAAAGACGAGAGGCGAAATCGAGTGACAGGACTACGGCGCAGGATTTTCAGTCCGATGGTTTTTTGCAGCCGGGATTTTAGGACTGGACATTGCAGCCGCAGAGGCGATGCGAATTTATCGTGCCCGCTTCCCAGCCGGACGTGCGGTCCATGATTAGTTGGGCTCGACGCGTCTCAGTGAATTTTTTACATTTGCAAAGTCACCGAACCAAACACGCTCCACTCGCAAAATTAGAACAACCCCGCATTAAACATATCTCCTTTGATTCAAATTGTATTAAAATGTTGTGTTTTCAATTTCAGATTGACCCCAAAGTGGCCTTCCCCAGGAGAGCACACCCAAAGGTAAGCTTTTGATAACATTTCATCACGTTGTGGTTAGACGTAAATTGAAAATTAAACCTTTACAATAAACTCATTCCGACATTATATTGCCACAAAACGGCGAAGTAGCGTTGCAAAGTTACGACATATTGTGACTGTAAAGTAACCGGTTCTACGCGGCTTGTTTATTTTCGAACATTTACACAAAATATTATTTTAGGCTGGACATAACTCCCTCTTGCTATTAAGATGTTGGTTCACGGTGCATAAATAACTAAGGACTAATAATTTAGTATGCGGCTTGTGATCTCGGGGCCGTCCGTAACCTAGATGGTCCTGTGATTGAATCGCCTAACAGTCTATTTAGTCCATTTCCTTTTTCCCCGTTTTCGTGAGTACGTTTATTTAATATTCTGTACAAATAGGGTTATAGATGGATTAGGGTTAGACAAACGTATTATAATTAGCTTGGGATCCGTCAGAAGCAAGTTTTAAATGGTTTTTCAACATGATTTTTGTTAATACAAAATTGAATAGATTTCATAAAACTATTTGTTTAGTTATTAACAGTTCATGTGACTGAAACATGTCAATCAATCAATGTGATCACAATCAACTATTGTACCTCGCTACAAATGTACACAGTAACAGTTTTAATAGAAGGTATAATCTTTCTCATATCTATGTAGGTTTTATTTTGAGTTTCGTTAATAGAAGACAAATAAACTGACAAGCCCCTTTACTCTGAAACAAATCCCTGGTCAAAACAAAATTAGTTCTACGAAGCACTTATATTTAAAAATCCCACTAGTCGCCGGAAATTGGAACTGCGATTGATAAATGGCTATTAGGGTGGCTCCCCATCATTTAAGGACCAAACATCAGCAAACTATATGTCTACATAACCGTACCCCTTTGCCTACCCTTCCAAAACACGAGCATGATAGCAGAAAAATTATTTAGCAGTAATATTTAGGTACGTATTATTTTTATATTCTGATAGTTGTAAAAACTCAAAGGTTTCTTTTAAAACTCTGCATAATGCAGACATTTTTGAATTCAGCAGCGATACTATAATGGCTTCGTCTGCAGAGGGGTTCGGCACATATTTACTAGGGTAATAAAAACAATAGAATTCAGAAGTAGCTCGCGAGAAAAAAACGTGGAGGAGGCAAAAGAACTTGTGCAAAGGTAGAGGAGAGGGTTGCTTATTGTAACGAGATGTTCATCAAAGACCCTAGGGTGTGGGATGTCGGTGTTATTTTTTTTTTAAGAGGAAATTTTCATTTACCAAGTTTTAGTACGTGTGCTCTACCAGGACAATTCTTCGACTTTCTGACGGTTAAGTTCATTTTGGAAGGCATGAACAGTAATTTCCAAAGCAAATAAATCAATAAACTTCATTTAAGGAATGGCTCGAATACGAGTAGGATAGATTTGTATTCAAAAAGTTTTCATTTGCCATCAAAATAACGAAATATCTTTGGATTTGACAGCTAATCGAGGGGTTATGTGCAAGCAAAATATTGTGCGAGTCGTAAAATTATTGATAGATTTACATTACAGCAATTTATGAAACAGATAATTATCGAACAATAGACAATTCATAGTTTCGCTTATTAAAGGAAATAAAGTTAATTTGTTCCAAGAAATAGAATTTCAATCGCATTTTTCCATTTTGGAAAGGAAAATAAATAATTTAGTGAAATTTTAATGATTCTAGTTGAAATACCAAATTATTTTAACTGTTAAAATGAAAAGTAAAGTACTTGGAATTTCACTGTTAATAATAACATTTGCATTCTAGCATCCTTTTCACGGAAAAACCATTTCCGATCTTTTAGTGAGTTCAAATTATAATGAATCAATCAATTCCGCTTATAATTGTAAAACCTTTCGCAAATTGCGCTGCAGCACTTGTTCTTGATAATTTGTTTGCAATTTAACTGGTTAAGAATGTCAATTGGCAGCTTAACTTCATTTGATTGAACTCGTCTTGTGAATAAAGTAGTAATTAACATGATGACAGGAGTTTCGCGTGATTTTCGTTTTAAATAATATACTGTTCATTTAATGAAGCCCATTATGTTCGCTATTATTCTAAATAAGAATGCAGTTTGCAAGTGGTTTTGATTTAAAAAACCGCAGTTCTTATCTTCCTCTTTATATCTTAGCTATTTTGTGAATTTTCGCTGAAGCCGCGAAACCAAGATTTTTCGCTGAGCTACGAGTTTTTGTTCTGTGCATAATTTTACAAGTTTTTACTTAACACAAAATATTAAGCTCAGAATAGTAAACACTAGTTTTGCGGCCCCAGTAAGTGTAAGTTATCATTGGCGGGTGCAAGCCGCATTTAATGTAAATTGGCGTCAGGCGCGCCGCCCGGCCGGCCGCATCCCAACGTTTTTACATTCAAGTAGCTGATACTTGAGGTTTTATTTGACCTCGCACAGAATAGACGGTAAGCTCTTGCTTTTGTATTTGCACTGCTGAATACTAGAGTGTAGTCAATTGATAATTTCCACCCACAATAAACGGACGCGAGAGAGTTTCGTGAGGTGAAAATGAGAAAGTCGACGGTGTTGTTTTGTATTAACATTTATAAAACTTGAGGTTGTCGGGGCGTCTTTGCAACAAGTGAATTTTCTTTAGAGATGCTAAAGATAAGTGAGTGTGGCGCGTCTAGCTTGTTTTAGGCAGAAAAGCGAATGAAAAAATCGTACCATGCGGAAATTCAAAAATCCGCGGATAGAGTCGGCACGCTACCTCCTTCTTTTTATATGGATATTAAACGTGATGGATGGTTTTAAAACATCACGTTATATTACTCTATCCGGGCAGCCAGTGCGGTGTTGCGTGGCCGGTCAAAGGGGATGCCGGCTATGCGAATTACATGAATACATTAAGGGAGCACTGCCTCGTCCATGTTACACTGTAATGCTCACGAATAAATTTAGACCATGTTCCTTCATCATACCACTGAGCGGCCACTATGTAGATATGTGAATTATGAATATAGATTCCGCTTATAACTCTCTATCGATTGCTTGTACCTTGGCGGCACGATGTAGCTGTTTGCGATAAAAACAAAATAGAAAAGTTTCAGCACAACAAACTGTTTGCTGACATCAACCATTTTCAGAAAAACCAACATAATATTTTTTGTTCGCCTAATTAATTGCTATGATAAACGACGCGCAAAATCGGATGATTTTGTCAGTGCTTGTGGGGGCGAAATTCAAATTTCTGATTATCGTTTGCCGCCGCTTCTGCTTTCCCTTCTTACGCAAACAATGGAAAAAAGGGGACACCGCTTCCAAGGCGCAAGCTAAGAACAAAACAAACGAATTTTTAATATCGTCTTTATCGATAATTGAGACTCCCTGGAAAACCTCTTATTTTGAAAAGTTTTAGAGACTGCAAAAGTGGAATGGTGAAAGCAAAATGGAATTGGAAGAAAAAACTTTTTTCATCTTCTTTGTTTGACATTGACAGTCACTAAACTTTGTATTTTCACAGTGGATCTATTTAATTTAGAATTGATTCAGCGGTATTTAATTGTCCAGTCAGCATCTGGCAGATGACTGCGGCAGATATTAAATTTTTATACATTTTTTAATCTCTTTCTTTTATACCTGTCTGAATTATTATTATTGTTCTTAGAAATATATTTATTGAGTCTTCATGCATTTTTAATGTGAAAACAAAGAAGAGTCATTGTTCTTCCATAACTGTCACAACTATTTTTTTTTTACCAAAATGTTTTTAATTAAACGCTGCTTACATTGAATAAACATCGCCGTATGTTCATCTATATATTAATAACTTTAGTAAAAATACGCGGACGGAGGAGTATGAAATTTGGACATAAAATATTTATATTTTCTATGGAGAAGGAGTACAGAAAAATAAAATTTTTAACACGCTTTTATTAGCTTTGTATGCTTGTTTGTTTGTAAGCATGTTTGTAACTGAGTCCTTTGGGCTTGATTTTGACCCACTTCAAACGGTTAGATTTCATTTAAACTTTGTAGACTTATCGAGGACCGATGACAATTCAAATATTAAAAAAAAAAAAACTGAAAATTCACGCTTTTGTAGTTAGCAGAACTAAAAACCAGCCAAGTACGAGTCGGACTCGCGCACGAAGGGTTTCGTACCATTATCTATAAAAACAGCAATAAAATCATATCTGTCGTATGGGAGCCCCCTTCAATATTTATTTTGTTCTGTTTTTTGGTATTTGTTGTTATAGCGGCAACAGAAATACATCATCTGTGAAAATTTCAACTGTCTAACTGTCACAGTTCATGAGATACAGCTTGGTGACAGACAGAGACGGACGGATAGCGGAGTCTTTGTAATAGGGTCCCGTTTTACCCTTTGGGTACGGAACCCTAAAAAACTAATACAAAACTATAACGTGTGGTTATAGTTTTGTATTAGTTTTTTAGGGTAAACAAAACTGATACGTTTTCTTTCTTTCTTTAAAAATAGAAAATAAATAATAGATAAAAAAATCTAAAAAACACGCTTTAAAAACCAAACTAAAAGCACAAAATAATTTCAAAAAATCGTGGGGTGCTTGATAATGATAATTTATTATCAAAATACATAAAAAAGCACCCCACGCTTTTTTGAAATTATTTTCTACTTTTTTAGTTTAGTTTTTAAAGCGTGTTTCTTAGATTTTATAATCTATTATTTTTATATCATAATGTGTTACTGTTTAAATGAAGTATGGGTAGTACTAATGAATATATCACCGTAATGTAAACAACATTGTAACATAAAGCGATACAGATGAATAGAATATAAACTGGAACGTAGAACCAAGTGCATAGGAAATCACGCACAGCCGCGAGCAACATTACCTATCTATTATCTGGTAGTACATACTGCAAGTTTCTTGCGAGTAAATACCGGTCGTAGTGGGAGAGGGGATGCAGGGGAACAAAGGCTAATATGTCATCGCGGGCAACTTAATTGACGCGGTTTCCGCAACGACGCGGCGGAACGCAGACGTCAGCGTTTCCTACGCTTACATATTTATATGGAGCGACTGCATTGGCTCTCCGACGTTGTACCAAGAAATAATACATATACGCTGTTAATTCTAACGGATGCGCAGTTTTACTTCGTGGTCTCTTGGTTCATTGACATTTTTGCAAGTATATATGAGTCTAATTGGTCAGTCGAAAATAATCCCAGAAATAAAAATGTCACTCAAAACGTACACATCGACATTTCCATAAAATTTCGTAGCCAAAGACAAAAGGATAAATGGATGATCAAAGGTTTACCTTTTATCCCTATCCAACACAAACTCCAAAAATAACTCAGTTACCTAAATAAGTACATTTGAATTGCTCACGGTAAACCTATGATCGATAGGTAATTTGATTCACGGAGCTGTGATTATATTTGGTTAACACGAGTCCTTTTCGTTTGCTCAAAGTTTATCACAGGTGATTTCAATTAAAAAGCTTTAATCGACCCCGAAACGGTCGCCGAAATCGGCGGCATTTGTAATCACCGCGGCGTGAGTTTATACTCTTTAATGGACTTTGCAGAAGTAGTTTCAACTCTACTTACGGCTAAGATATTTGAGGAAAAACTACCCGCCACCTACCGCAGTAAGTGGTGAAGTTGCCGAACTATGGCAGACGTGGAGGGTATGGGCGCTTGGCGTGGCGCGCGCCGCTGGGCCCACTTGGCGCGATTTAACGTGTTTCATTAAAACGTTTTGTCGGTGTAATCGCAAGTAATTTAAGTGAAGAGAGCCGAGCTTCCGACTTTGTAAGTATTTTGTGTTTTCTTTTTTAATTACTTCGTTTTAACTTTGTTGTCGGGCTTTTAAAAGCTGACTGACAGCCAAATAACGAAGTTCTTTATAACTATTTAGGGAGGATTTAATGAAATTGTAAACTTTTATGCGATAACGCTTCATTAAATTGGTTATTTGAAATGTGATATAAACATGACGGAAACATGTTCATTCCTTATTTTGACTTTCATTTAAATTCTTACCTTTATTTTGACCTTTCTGACATTCAATATGTTTCACTAATTGTTGCTCAAAAGACCCAAGAAAAAAACACCGCCACGCCAGATAACCCTACACACACGCCCAAAAACTAACCTTTCCACAGACTCCCTATACAAGGCGTAATAATTTACAAATTCTATCAAGATATCCACGTTAAATACAACATCGCTGTGAATGATGTACACCGGGGTGCAGCTCCAGTGTGCGGTCGCGGGACTTATGCGCCGTTGGACGGTAGTTATGACCCCGGTCCCCTCCATAAGTCACTCGTTACATCTGTTCCATCACTCCCCGGCTCTCCCCTTCATTATTTAGCTTAATATACAGAATTAATTTTAAATTTTCACAACGAATTTTAAACCTAGTAGTAATGTGTGGTCCAGTTTTCCCCGGAGGGTCGATAGTTTTGAGTAGGTTTGAAATTAAAAGAGGGTTAATAATTAAGATCGTGAGACTTTCCGAGAGACTTATAAGTCAAATCTCCTCTAATAGAGGCCGTTTCTCATATTTTAGTCTTGTTCGTTTTGAAGATTCATTTTATGAGATGATTTGTGTCCATGCTTGAATTGCAATGAATTATCACATTATACAGGGTGTAACAGAAACCCTATTGCCATCCTTAAGCACGAAAGACAACAGCTGTAATAGAATCACTGTACATAGTTTCAGCTCAAAATAAAATGCTCTAAGAATTGATACCAAATTTTTGGTTTCATATGTGTCTTAAATTCAAATCATAACAAATGTGTCACCGCACTACGTAGGTAAATAACTTCCACGTTACTTGCCAATATCACGATAAATCTCTTCCGAGTGATGTTTTTATTTCAATTTGAAAAGTTGGGTTTCTGGTATTAATGCATTAAAAAATTTCATAACTTCCGAACATGTAGAGATAGGACTAAAAAACCCTTCCAATATCATTTATTATCCAAAGAAGCCGTGCCCTAGGTTTGTATATACCCTTTCCGTTACACGTTGTATAACGCATATTGCAATGCAGATAGAAATGTAAAACAAAAAAATACGAAATAAGTCGTTAAAGTTCGATAAAGAACTTGCAAAGTGTCCCTAGAGCTGAAATTGTAAAAAATAATAAAATTGCCACCAGTGTTTTCTTTTAACTAGCATTTGTAACTATACCTAATTAATAATACTTTAGTAGGTACCAGTAAGTATTTAATTATTTTTAAAGTATACTGAATCCAGGGAAACTGATGTTATGAGCTCCCGTTCATCCATAAGTCAGTCATTACACGGTTCTATTGCTCCCCAGCCCACTCACTCGTCTACAGGAAAACAACTTCCTTGAAAAATAATTGTAAAACGTGAATTTTATAATATAATATTTATTTCTGAGAATAGAGATAAAAATACTTAAACACAATTAATTGCGAGTATAAAATATTGAACATGTATAAATAATGATAACACATTTTCCATTTTATATTAAAGATATAATAGGTTTCTACAAAAGTAACGGTTAAAAAGTACCCTAAGTTTAATACTAGGGTAAGTATAATGTAAAAAATTTAACATTACAACAATAATTTTAAAATCGTGTGCTGCCCGGTACAAGCTGGCCAAAGTTACGAGTAAATGTTGCGTCATCGTGGAATCATTTTTTAAATAACGTATTTTTGTTAAAAATACCCTCGCGATTAACGTTTTAGGGTAAAAAGGATTTTGTTATTGACCTTGCTTCAGTTACCTACTGCAGAATAAATCAATGTCATGTAGTTTTAAATGGGTTACTTCGACATTTATTTACCACTTTTTCTAGCAGCTAAACTTTTGTTTAAAGCCAACTTAACCAGAGTAAGCTTACTTAAAGCCCTCTAACACAAAAATTCACTGAATAATTCAGTTCAAAAATACTTTTTTTAAACCTCAAACTAAAGCGGTTTAGGCACTCAATTTATTTCCAACGTTTATAAATAAACTAACAAAATACGCGACTGTTTACCACCCGTTATCCGAGGTATTCGTAAAGAAAACAAAACGTATTGCACGCCAACTTTGGGCATGGCGTGACGGGCAAACCTGCGGTCTGCTGTTGTAACTTTTACTACCATTTACACCTGACGTAGACACGAGAACATAATATGGACCCGTGAACCAGATCGTTTGTCAAGATGTATATGAATTATAACTTTTTTAACATGACTCTTGTAGGGTATGAAAGAAAGTGGCGGATTTAGAATCAGCGTCGAGTTGTAGTGCGCACGATCAACATTTCCGGAACATGTTGCTTCAACTTGTCAGCAGCAAGCTAGCAACAGCTTCTAATTGTCAATTATTCCAAATATTTTTCTTATTTGTTATGAAAATGTTTAATATTTTCTTTCACTTACTATTCGCTCCCATATTCACGCAGCCTATAACAATCCAGGTCGTGACTTTGAATTCTTTCTAAAACAAAGTTATTTAAAAGAAAACAGCCGACTTCCAAAAATAAAACACTACAAATTGAAAAATAACTTTATTTTCGGTAGTAGGTGTCTTTGGTTTTGTATTTTCGTTTTTTTGCCACCGACTTCCAAAATTAAACTTATTTTTCACTTCGTAGTGTTTTTTTTTAATAGTTGTTTGTTTTTATTATTTATTACAAACTATTTACTTTTACTTTTTAGTTGTGGAACCTACTAACCCACACAATTCATGTACCTTCACTTGCTACGTAAATAACGATGATAGGGAATTATTATCACATCCTCAACATAAACTAAGTGGAAAAAATACGTACCTAATATTGAAGCTAACTCAAAAACAACTAATCAGAACTTGACCAAATATATATGGGACCACTCGGTGAGTATACCTTTTCATTTTTTTAATTTTTTTCGGTTTATAAATGATGGAGTTCTGACGTAACAAACATTCGGGAAAAACATCTCCTTGTTTTGAAGTCGGTTATACCACTTATAACCGACTCCATTCTCGCTACACTATCAATATCACAACGCATAGGTGCACCTTATTTATGCAAGTTATATTTTTCTCAATCTCATTATAGAATGAATTTATAGAAATTAAAAATTAAATCCTACATCCAAAAACTAGAACCGGAAAAGAACCGGAGTTACCGATATAGCTTGAAGAGTGAGCAAGCTGAAGTGGCAGTGGGCTGGCCATGTTTGTCGAAGGACCGATGGACGGTGGAGCAGACGAGTCCTGGAGTGGAAACCGCGTATCGGGAAACGTAGTGTGGGTCGCCCCCCAGCTAGATGGACCGACGACCTTAAAAAGGTGGCTGGGACAGACTGGATGCGGAAGGTGGAGGATAGAGTGATGTGGCGCAGCCTGGGAGAGACCTATGTCCAGCAGTGGACTGCGATAGGCTGAGTTGATTGTTGATTGATCCAAACACTACGCAACTCTTCATATAATATCACCAAAACGAACAGAGGTGTGGGACGTAAGAATCCGGTCATCTAAAGGCAAACTTCAACCTAGAACTGGGTAGCATACTTGCTAAAGAAATTGCATTTAATCATGTTGAGACCTCATAACTTCCCTTCTACCTCGTATATTTTATGAATTTTCAAACATACTTCTCGTCAACAATTACTTTAATAATAAAAAAGTTCTTATTATAGGCTTTTACGACAAATACTTTTGTTAAATTAAAAAGTTTCGTTGAAAGTACTCGCTCTTGATCGGTTCATTGTTGCTGAATTGTTTCATGTGTGTGTGTGTGCGTATTGTGAGAGTAATTTTCATCACAACTTTCAGCTTAAGGTGATGTGTTGCGTACAAAATGCGAAATTACATCTGAATAATAACTCGACTGTGAAATGAAAGCCATTTAATTTACTGTGTTTGAAATTATCGATCATCCAAATTCGCAGACGTGTTAGTTTTAGACGAATTAGAAGTACGATAAGTACTTAATTTGTTTATAAGAAATGATTTTTGTTGTTTTGCACTTAATAGTTTATTCGAGGTAGGTTTATAACAACAAATAAAAAATAAACCTACATACTTACATTTGAAAAATATAAAGGTACTTTAAGTTACCTTTCATTAAAATTTAATTTATGAACTAATTTAGTTTGTTCATTAATTTGTTGGAACAATATTTTATAATGGATCGAGGGACAAGGCCCCTTAAGTAAAACTTTGTCCAATTGTACAAGGTACCGCCAGTATTGCGATCCATGAGGCGTAGATTCTCTATAGTTTTTATGACCTAGGGCCGGTGGACAACAACTATTTCTTTGAACGAGACCTCGTTGAAACTTTTAATTAACTGAGTAGGTACTGCAGATTTGCTACACAAATTATTTTTCATCAGTTATTCTTCCACCTCTAATTTTTAGAGTTCCGTAGATAGGAACAGACTATGGACAGTGTCACATTGATCGCCTGTACTTATTTATTCTACATATATATTATCCTCTTCACCGTATCCGGCGACAGCGATCCCAGATTACTTTTTTCTCCATTCGTGAGCTCTCTGATGACTAGCGAATCCAAATTTGGTGTTGAAAACCTGGTCACACCATGTATGCTGATCAGCATCGATGTATGTATATATGTGTATGAAGGCTTTGAGTCACTTTTTGGGTATTTAGAGCTTCTTGTGTAAGAAGATTTTTTTTTAAATCAATTTGTTTCAAAGCATTTAGCTGGTTTGGAGACTGAAGTGTGCCAACATTCACTTTATTATTATAATTTATCCTACAGACTAAAAAAAATCGATCTTGTAAGATCTCTCAGAAAGGAATAATTTACTGAAAGAAATAACTGCTGTCGTTTTCTTCAATGGCAGCCTGGATACATAGTTTAGTTTAGAGTAAGTAACACGTCGTGTCAAATTTTGTACATACACGTGTTTTAACTTTTTTTTAAAGCAGCTCTATAAACTTTTATTCCAACCTCGTTCATTAACAAAATTCTGTTCCACATCATCCCAGTTTTACACACAGGCGATGTGTCGGGAAATGTGTAATCACCAGCGCCTAAATAATAGCAATATTAATTAATAACTTGAAAGTCAACACGCTTCACCCTGTCATTAGTTTGAACAGAGACGCACGAGTATATCAATCATTAGTTGCGTTATCGCGGAGCCACACGACGCGCCTTCACACAACTTCGCCATCTCATGTTTGTGTTATTTGTTAAACATTTCAGAGAAGACCTAATTTCATTAATTTAAACGTATGTAGGATCTCCCCACCGGAGCCCACGCGGCTACCGGCTACCTTCATAACCGGTGTTATTTCGAACCTGATAAAAAATTACACACTTTTGTTTTTAGTCCGAATTTAACGCTGTAAACTGGATTTTGAAAAGGCCGGGGATCAGTGCGGCTTTGCGCATGCCCACCATCGTTACTTTTCAACCCGAAATTCCTAACCGCGAATTTAATATTTAATCTCACCCTTGTCTAGAACATTTACCGGGCGAGTGTGTCCCGAAATACTTTCCCTATCTGCGGAGAGGCGTACATTGGTTAGGTACAGTTTTTTAATCGCTCGACCACCACTTGACGTGCGGTCGTGATGGATGGCGGCCTGTACCCGGGTCACGTTTTGTCATTTTATTAATACTTAAATTGGTCACCCGTGACGCGCGAAACGTGAAGAGGACAAAGCTTAATACAACACTTTAATATTTTTGTTGCAGCTCGTTCGACCCATGTATGGAAATTGGAAACTTGGGTCCGCTGTAATAAAAATTAATTCACACTATTAGTCAAACAAGGCTTGTTTTATTTTGCCGACACTTCGAGTTAAGCGCGTATTTTTCAACTTAAATTCGTGTACAATGTTCGGGGTGCGGCCACAAAGGGGAGCAGGTTGAATGTAAACATATCATATATTTAAAGTGTAGGTAGGTGACGGATAACTCCATAACACAGGGTCGCTTCATTTACAAGCCCCCAGCATCATGTCCGGTCGACATAGCTACACGAGTAGGTATGTACGTCTCAAAACATATTAGTGAAGTAAGTTAGCAAGCGCAGTCCGCCCTGGGTTAATGGGGTGTCATAGCACATGATGGGTCGTCCGCCTTACGAGTTACTAGCTCATCAAGAGCGCCCACGAACGAGACCGACACCCTTTTATTGACACTAGTTTGCACTGAAATATGGACTGAGGTAACAAGAAAATAGGCAGCTTTTAGGTTAGTAACACATCTACCGATGGTTTCTTCTTAATGTAATCTTATCGTCTGGAACAGGCATATAAATGACCTCCCTAAAAGGTGGATAGTAGCGGTTCAAATACTAGAATAATGTAGATGTAAGTGATACTGAAATATTCATTTATTCATTCTCATTTTCCGGCTGTTCTCTATGATGGAGGTAGAAAAATTATTCGCTACTTATTCCAAATGTAGCTCCTTTTACATATCTAGGCGCAATGGAAGTTGCTAATGTATTACTCGCTTCCGATTAAACTAGAGATATTATCAAAATTTTCACGTGTATTTTTTGCTATAATATAACTTCAGCTACTTAGGTGTCGATTAGAGGCCGAGATAAAAATGTAGTCAAACCTCACCTTCAGAATTCTGTATTTTTTTTAGAGCACTTGGGTAGTGCTATTTTTTGAAGTAGGTACCTAGCACGTTATTTCAGGAGTCGTCTTCTATAGCAATTTTGTCCCTCCCATAAAATATTTCTCGCACATGTGATATCACAACAAACTTTCCTAAAATTCCCGTTTACAACCCACTCAAAAAAGTTTGAGGCAAGACGTATAAAACTCTTTTAATAACAAAACATTTTACAAAGACACCGTCCGATATAACATGAGTGTAAAGGACTAATGACACGTCATCGCACGAGCCCGCCCACACGCTCCAACGATCACCGAACACTCCTCTAGTAATAAGTTTATCGACCATCGAGACTGGAGCTCATTTCATCTTTTTAACCGCTCGGGTAGGTAGCATTAATGTTTCAAACTACCTTAGTTTATTAGACTTGAACTTAGTTTTTAAAGACTGTTCTGTGTTCTCTTTTTTTGGGAATTATTAAGGGGTGTTTGCATTTTTACGTGGAGCATTTTAAATGAAATTAAATCTGCTAAATTGGTTTTAAAAATCGTTTCATGAGGAAAATCATGGATTTTCTTACACTATCAATATATACCATATCTTCAAAGTTAACTAAAGTTCAAACTTTAATTACGGCACTAACTCGAGGTGCTCTGATTTCAAGTTTTCAAGACGGAAAAACTTGAAATCCGTACACACTTCAGGAACACCTGATCAGTAGAAATAAAAAGTGCCCTGCTCTCTTTTCTTCGACACGAGACCTTTAAAAAGTTTGTAATGATTGAGTAAGCAAGAAACTTTTTCATCTACTACATTATTTCTGATTATACCTGTTATTTCTTCTAATAAAGTGTCTGAGTAATCTATATTGCTTTTAGCAGTTGTTACGACCTGAACGGGGTCATGACTTTCCTTCGCAGAGGGCGTGAAACTCACCTAACACATTTTGTCAAGCTTATCTATTATGTATCTCCCTAACAGACCTCGAAACAGTTTTCTCTAAATGGGTTCCATCACCAGTACTCCTTTAGTAGGATCAGTCCTTCCACGCACCTCAATGAACTCACCACATCAGCGTGTTTCAAAAACGCCGCAAAGCTTTACCTGTTCGTATCGAATCTAAATGAGAATTGCATCGGAAAGCTTGCCAACAAGATAATACAATCTGTACCTCATCTTCCGTACAATATAAAACTCTCAACCTGCAAAGTAAATGCACCTTCAAAAAGCAAAGAGTAGCAATCTAGCGGGGAATAATTTTTCCGTGCGATTGCGATGCGATGTTTTGGCGCATCGTTCGACAAATAGCCGCGCAGCGTCGCAGTCCGCAGGGCGGTCTGCTGACGCTACAATATCTGCCGCCGGCGCTCGCTCGCGCAGCACTCGGGCTCACAAGCACACGAACTCACGGGCACACGGGCACACAGGCACCGGCAACTAGGAAAAAATGCCGAGATTGGCGAGGAGAGCTCCGCAGCCTTGGGGTGTCGGCCGCCAATTCGCCACGTTGCAACACGGAGATTGTACTGTCTGTTTTTTTTGCCTCTTACCGTCTTATTTCCAGCACAGAAATTGTACGTAAGTGCATCTGACTTCAAATTGTTATTCTGTGACTGCCCAAATTTGCTCATGAAAAACAAAGTTCCTCCCCAGAACTGCGATTACAAGCGAAATAAAAACGCGGAACAAGAAAAATAAAAACTTGGGACCGACAATTCACGTCTCGGATTTTTCAGCCGCAAACGATAGTTAACGCTATCTAGTTAGTAGTTAAATAGCTCATTCTCATTCTTGGAAACGTTCCCTAACGTAATAAACGACAAGAGTAGGAAGCTTCGCGTGAAAGTTGAGAGCGTATGCTATCTCATGCAAATTACGGCAGATTTATCATAAGACGTCTCCGTAATTGCGACGTGAGGAGATATGGCGGGAGCGCTTAAAGCCACTCTCCAGAAAAAAGGCAATTAAAGGGATAAACTGGAGCAGTTAGGTCGGGCGTCACGCTTGCGATATCTCTGGAGAGGTGGCAGCGCGGTGGCGTGGCGGTGGCGTGGCGGCGGCGTGCCGCGTGCGTGCCCGCGCGCCTCCCGCCTTCAGACCCCACCGAACATGTAAAGGGCGTGGAGCAATATCATAGACTACAGACTGGAGACGGGGGTGGAACATCCGCCACTGACGCTATTGCACTTGAAGCTTTACAAAGCTAAAAGCAATACAGTTATTTGATTTAAGTCGGGTGTGTACCACCGCCTTGCGCTGGATTGTGTTTGTTCTGGTTTGGCAGATGTCAAAGTTGTATGTTTTGAAACAGAGCCTCACTGTTGTTTGCGATGTTTGTTGCTAGATAGATGGTATTAGCTACCTATGTGTTGTTGACATGTGTGCATTATCCTACATACACACATACGGTAGCTAACCACGACATAACAGTTGTGCACATGCATTGAGTAGCACTAATGACATTAATTACTAACGGATTAGCTATCAACTGATCTGTTTACTGTATCATTACAAGAGTGTCGATGTTTCCTAACTGTAGATACGACTTCGAAAGCAACTAATTACGTGGAGCTTGACTAAAAGCCATTGAGAGTCCATCGGCGATAACCAAAACGGAGTCCATCAAAATAATGACATGGTGTATGAGGGCGATATGTGACATTCGCTACGGTAATTAATGCAAATCAATGGTGGGACGTGCGATTGATTCGGGCCTAGTGGAAAGCTGATCAATTACGTTAATGAGCTGCTGAATCCGTATCGCTGACGTTTCAATATTATGCTAATGCTTATAGTTATTTGCTGAGTAACACCAGCGGGCATTCGCTAGATGTGCACCTTAAAGTTTCTGCGCAATTTGTCGATTATTTTGTATCCAATCGGCTGTGATATTTTAAGGGGTTGTGGTAATGAGTATCGAGTGTTTATGCAGTTTAGCTTTCCTTATGTCGTAGGTATGTTGGCTTGGGGTGAGGTTGTGTTTATGTTTGTTTTTGTGCGGCTGTTCTATATTTGTACGTTGATATGTAAAAGCACGTGCATTATATTATTAAAGGTATGTATGATTTAGTTGTATCAAATTAACAAAGCTAACTGCACACACAAATATATTTATTTCTAGATGATCTGAAAAAATTAAATTAACATAATTTTATACACAAAATAATCCGCACACGTGTTGCTGCCAAACAAAATTCAACCTTTTGTTACTAACAAAACACAAAAGCTAAAGCTATTATCGACACCACTAGCCAAAGCCGTATTCCATATCGTAAGCCGATCAATGGCTAATGATCCCTAGGTGTATCGGAACTGTTCCAATATTATGTAAATGCTATCAGCTAGTCGCCTGAAAGCCTCCGCCGGCCCTCTCCGCTAACGTTACTTAACGATAACGAAAGCCTTTGCTACACAGAATAGGTATATTTTCATAATTTTAATAGAGCATCGTTTTAAATTGTGTGAGGGTATTCTGTTACGTTAAGTTATAATGGGCAGGGGATATATTATTTAGGAATATAGGAAGATAAAATTTACAACGTGAGTAGATTGTTCAGAATCGACAATGAACTGATTTCAGTAGTAGGTATGTGTAACTTTTTGTAGCACTGTATTTGTGTGTTCGTGGATATTCAAAATGGTTCGATAAAATTAAGTACAACTATTGATTGGCAACTGGCATGGTGCAGTGATGACAAGTGGTGTAAGGCTGTGACAGAGTAGCGTCCGAGGACTGGAAGACAAGATGTCGGTCGTCCGGCAGTGAGATTAGTGGACGATGTTATTGACATCGCGGGCAAAACCTGGATTAGGATGGCACAGGAGCGCGGGCCCAAGTAAAAAATGTAGGCCTAAGCCCAGCAGTGAATGACGTCGGAATAGAGATGATGACGATGATAATGTTTGTATTGAGCTTTTATCTCACTAGTAAAGCTTATTTTAACATGAAAAATACTATACAAGCAACAGCCATTTCCCATGACATTCGGAAACAGTAGCTTTCTGTCTATAAAAAAAAAATGTTATCTGAGAGAGATAATCACTGGAAGTACCATATTACTTAAAGAGGTTATCTATTACAAATACATATATACACAAACAATGTTAAGTAGGTACCTCATTATGGTATTAGTTTACATTATTCAATTTGTGATGATTGAAGTCTTGCGCTTATTCTATTATACGTTGTATAATTGAAATGTATTCAGGTATTTTCTTGAATACCTACATGCCAAATTTGGTACCAATTTCTCGGATTTGGTATCTATTCAAGGAAACCTTGAAGAGAATGGCGATGTCGTGATATCGTGAGTTGAACTCGTGCATGTATCAATGTGTTTCGTATAACCTATGAATGCTTACAATTTATTACTGGCCACGAATTTTTGAGGAAGTATGCGTAAAGCTCACAGCTTTTATAGATCTATGAAATGGCTTGTATACTATTTGAGGAGGTTTTTAGACTGAAGCCAGTTAATACAATGCACTATGATGGGATATATTTAGTCTGGAAAATTATAAACCGTCTTGAGCAAGAGTGGTGATCAAAGCTCGTGCCTTCTCTGTATGAGAGGAGGCCTTCCTTTCTCCTGTGAGACAGTAAGGCTTTAAAAAAAAGAAAAACGTTTATTTGCGGTAAACATGACGCAGAAAAGAACAGAAACACAAAAAAGAACAGGTTGGGGGAAATATGCGTCACATCCACGCAAAACATTGCCATTGCCTTTGCTCAGTATAATGCTACGACTCCATAAGAAACAGAACCCAGCCCAAGAGCTGGTTTGAAATAGGTTTGGTTGGTTAAAGATAGGTTTTTGGTCTCATTTTTATATAATCTTTGTTTAGACCAAACGAGCATAGAACCAGAACAAGTTTTTTTTTTTTAATATTCTTCACATTTGAGTATGGATACATCAACAAAGGAAGATTTATCAAAAAGAATTAGTTAAAGTAGGGATAGAATGAGCTCTCACTTGTTTGACCTACACAAATCTACCATAAAAAAGTCGAATAGCCAAACAAAACAAATTGCAAAAAAATACTCAAAAACAAAAACCCATCATAGATAAACGAAACTAAATCTCACGAGAAAACATCAAAACAATATAACCTCAACGTCTTAAAACGACGATTGTGGCCACTTACAATATTCCACTTACGTGCCATAAACTGTATCAAACAAATAAAGGTCTACCATAAGCGTTCTGCTGGACGTAATATCATGTTATTAGTCATAAAAACTACGCGGATTGAGTGTAAACAAGGGCTTGGTTAAGATGTAGGAACCGCAATGCACCAAAGTGACGTGGCTTCTTGTAGGGCGACACTGACTGGCTCGTTTATCAAAGTCAATATCGTCTGTCGGCGTATGTACCTACGTGTATAGGTTGCGTACGTATTATTGCACGCGTGTGTACTTGGGCTCATTGATTTTGATATGTCCGTGGTCTGATGACAGTTTTTCGTGGTTCTGGGGTTTGTATCTATACGTCTATCTTGGTGATCGTTTACTGATGTCTTGGAAAATACGACATGGTTTTTGGGGGACTTCGAAAACATTTTTTTTTTCTGATGCTAACTATTATGCAAGGAATAAGAATATTCTTCTAGCTAACGTTTTTCCCAGCAAATGATTTAATACTGGTGTTAGTGACTTACCTCTTTTGTATATTTTGAGTCTTTTGCGTGGGTCTCCAACACTGGCGTTAGCCATGTTTCGTTGGTGCCTAATGTATTTGCGCCAGATCGAACAATGTTCTTGGACCACCTAGCATCACGCTAACTAGGAGCAAGATTCACACACACACATTTTACTTAGCTAAAGTAAAAGCGGTTAAGTAAGCTTTTTATACGAATATCAAACGTTTTCTCGTGCATAAACCAGATGTCCATATTCGTATGAAGAGTGTCTAATCCATGGAGTTTCTTGCTTGTTCTTCTCCATAGGAACCTACTAATAATCCTCATTTTTTTGTCTATAATTTGTATAAATGCTTTGGGTTTGAGTTTGTGTATGCAAATGTGACCGAGCGTCTCTCAGTGACACGACCCATGCGTCGCTCCTGCGGTCACACCTTGCGTGCTGCGTTGCTGGCCGCACCCTTTCGCTCAATACAACAAAGACTTAGAAACCAAAACCTTGCATACTTAGTTATGTGTTCAGTTCCTAAAACTTTCATTTCATGAGAAAACTGTGAATGATACATTAACAGCTGTCCAAATACAGAGCATTTTTAACGTATTTAAAAAGGAGGAGGTACTCAATTCATCTGCATGTTTTTTTTTGTATATACCTACGTTCCGCGATATCTCCGGTAACATTTTTTTATTAAAAAAACACTACAAAGTAAAATCTGAACCGACTTCCTAAAAAAACACTACAAAGTGAAAACTAACTTTATAATTTCAGAAGTCGGTAGCAAAAACTAAAATACAGATCCAAAGACGTCAACTTCCGAAACGAAATAAATTTTGCACTTTGCAGTGGTTTATTAGGAAGGCGGTTGTTTTTTTTTCTTGTAAAACAGTTAATTATTCGACACTTTAATGTCAATCAAATCAAACTGGTAAAAATGACAGACTTTCATGACGACCGTTATAATGAGACGGCCACCGCGTTTCTGGGAAGTGTTAAGTAAGAATAGACTCACAAGTTTTTGCTAAGTCTCCGCGCGAAGTAACCTGTCGATGGTGACTGATAAGTTAGACTGTCACACTTTTCTTCACACACTCTATTATTTAACTTGAAATCGCTACATTTATTTTTGCTTTGATAAATGTTTGGTCTCAGTAGATATTGTTTAAGACTTAAATAGGAGTTGTGTCGAGAATTCTACCTTCTACAACGTAGATTTTGATATATCAGCTTGATCGATGTTCAGTTGATGAAAGCAAACAAACATTATTTTTAAGAGTTTTAGTTATCAGTCCAATTATATAGTCACTTTAGATACATTTTTACTTTAATGGTTTATTAAAATAATTTTATCAAATTACTAGTCGCCCCTGCGGTTTCATCCGCATGAGTCTCGATCCCGTTAAACTATCGGAATAAAAGTATTCTATGTTCTAATAAAGGTCTTGGTATACCCATGTGCCAAATTTCATCCAAATTCATCCAGCCGTTTTAGCATGAAAGCGTAACATACAAAAAAAAAACAAATCTTTGATCTTTATTATATGAGTTTAGAAAAGTTTTAAATATAATTACTTTCTTTAATGTTACTTAACCAAGCTTCATAAAAGTAATTAAACGAGTCGAGATCATTCTATTCTTTTATCTTTTATTTTATCATTTTATTCTTCATTAAAACCGCCAGATTTATATATAAAATATTTTTAGGTATCGTTTTGATAAATTCTTATATTCCATTTCTACTTCAAATAACTACAAAGATATTTGTTATACGTTCTAAGAAAAATGTTTTTAGGATAGTATTGTTGAAATAATACAAAACATATTATTTGATTTACGCATCTTCACAAAAGAATAACTTTTCTATAATACATTTAACTTTTCCACATTATTCTGAGAAAATATTATTAATCAAAGTTAGAGAGTTAGGTATTTCGTGAATTTCAATAAAAAAGAAATACCTAGGTGACAAATTTTATTCAGAATAAAAATAACGAGTAATATGAAATATTAGAATCGATCCAACGCTAATTTACCTCGAATTTTTACCTTTTGGAGTTAATTTCACACTCGATCATTGACATCAATAATAATTATAATATAGCACCAAATAGTTTTATAAGTTTATAACATAGTAACAAATTATTTCCTTTTTTTTATTAATTATATAATGTGTAGTTAAGTTTGTGATATTCCTGTGATAATCTGAAAAAGTTTGTGATATTCCTGTGAAAAAATAGTCTAATAAATACTTTTTATTTTCTTTCTTCTTTCTTTCTGTAGTGATGTTTCTAAAATTATGAATTAATTGAGCGCGATGTAATTACTATTTGTCAAGAATCTATAGTCAAAGTGAGTAGGTGAACCGTGGAATGGGCTTATAGAAAATAGAAAATAATTCCTGGAATATCTAAAGATCCCTCAGTAACAGACAGCTTAGTACCTAGCTTAAGGTATAAACTACTCTTTATCCCGGTCGAAAGTTCCCCCGGGACATATAACTAATAAATATCCCAAATTTATAAGAGGTGTCGAGTGAAGCCGTAGATAAAAAATTGCTCCGCACAATCGTATGATTTTTATCCAAATCATAAATCTATGTTGGCAACATTTTGAGCTGTGTATTTATAAAAGGAATCTAAAATATATTCGTATACCTACATAGTAAATAGCAGCCTCAGCTCAAAGGCAAGATGTTATGCTAATATTGTAAATATTATTTCTTAGCTCCAAACGTAATTGAAACCGCGACGATTTTGTTGGCAAAACACATCATAATTAAAATTTTGTAACACTGAATAGGTACATCTGGAATTGAATTTTGAACGGCTTTCCGTACTAAAGTTGTTCTCTTGCTATCACATGTCGGAAAACTTATTTGAATAACAACGCATATAATAAACGCTGCCGTGCATAACGGTACGAAGGCGTTTGACAGAAACAGAATAACCCGGCCCGGATCGCAAGAAACAATACAACTCGCAATACTGACATAAATCAAATTTTTGTATTCGTACGGAGTCGATATTTGTGATATTAAAACGCAAGTCACGGCGGGTCGCACGTCGCGCAAGATCGCCGCCGGTACAGACGGCAACTATTAAAAATAGAGAATACTCCTGAGCGTATTTCAGTTGTCATATTTCACGGTATGGCCGATGCTGTATAAACACGTTCCCGTTCAATCATCCCGCGATAGGCGGCGGCGTTGCGAATAAATCAAGTCTCTCACTTTTTCACCTGCCACACACAAAAGCTTTCGCACTGAAACTTGATTCGGGTTATTTCTGACGAAATATCAGCCTATTTGTTATACTATTGATACGGACGCACGTGCGCCGCCTAAGTTTGTACTTGTTGACGAGAGGGGATTGAGTGAAAATTGCTTTCCGACAATGTGCATAGAATTTGATGGCACCCGGTGCCGACTTACGATACATGTTACGCTTTTTTCGATGAAAATAAGTTCTGATTTGCCGCAACGGGTATATAATATGATCGTATCGATACAAACTGAAATATATGAGGCGGACACGTACAACACACGTTTTTCTTTAGCCTAAATAAACAGTCATATAGTCGAAGTAAACTAACATGACCCGATAAGGAAACTCCTTTATCATTCTGTACTTTATAGGTAGGTGGTTTAATTTTCAGATACATTTTACGTAATACCAGAAGGAATACAACGCGCAAACTATAAATATAAATTTAGAACGTGGTTCTAAACCCCCTAGAATAGAATTTTTCTCATAAAAAAGTACAAGTATGGAAATGCATTTTTTTTAATTTTAACTAAAATTTAACCCAGGGGGGTTAAATTTTTTTTCTTTACAATCATGTACCTACTGAATCTCTGGTCACAGTTTGCGCGTCGATGTCTCTGCCACCCTGTATAAATGAATAGTAGAGAGAAACAATATTATTAGAATGGAGCACCAAGAACGGCTAAGTTCTGTCCCATTTAATATTCAGCACATCACACCTATAATTCATTCATCCAAAAAATAAATACTATCTACAAGTCAGTAGCTTCCCCACGCACCGTAAAAAACTCTTTACTTTATCACAAACATAACAATAACTCACGCGCCTCGTTGATACGGCAGTGTATCTCGCGATCGTAAATATCACACTCGAACACCTCACGGCCTGTCATAATTCAATTATGGCGAAAAAACGCGTCACGTATCGTTGGTGATAGCACAATCTTCGCACGATCCAGCTAAGGAAGCTGTGAGGCATCTCATTGCGGCGTCGTAAGTGCCTATTTAAGGCTACGTAGCCACTTACGTCGACGGGGGCCGATAGCGTAATCCGAATCGAGGTGTATTGTGCGTCCCCGTACGGAATACGGCCGCGTCGCCAAGCCGACTATTCCGAGAGCCTATAATCTTCGCCGTAAATGGATTTAATGCAAATTTCTCTACGGCCGTTTGAATGGGCTGATAAAAATACATACTTAACTCCTTTTGTGTAGTTCAAATTGTTTTTCGATGATGTTAATCGTTTTGGTGTAATATTTATTTTTAATTATAAGTAAAATCGAATTCTGTGCGGGTTTGATTGATAACAACTTTGATTGAAATAAAGTTAGACAATATTGTTTTTAGGAATTAAACTCAGTACTATTTTAAAGTGTAACCGTGCTGTGCTTTGTTTTTATCTGTAAATCTGCCTTGACTACACAATACCAACCTGAATTTCAGATCACTAACGTATTTTGTTTTAACCATAAATAACATTTTCCCTCAAAACACAAATTGAAATTGAAACAAGCTAAATTTCAATCAAAACTAAAATGAAGCGTTGTGAAGCATCGGTTCGGTCAAACAACAGCTAATCGTCTGAGGGGAGTCCTATACATAACTGAGTCAAATTTACATAAACACAGCTCTATCTTGCGGCTATTATCATTCAATTAAATAAGATTTTGCGATACGAAAACCACACCTGTTACTTGAACTAGAAATATAATTCGACTTGACTTAATAACTAACCATTTTTGGGGGATTGAAACTTGAACGTTTGAGTTGTTTTGCTGTTAAATTGGATGTCTTCCGACTGCGTGGAGTCGTATCTATAATTTTCTAATGCTCAACGCACAAAAAGGGGTTGTCAAGTTGGAGCCTTTGTGTGTCTGTGGCATCGACACTTGCAAACGCATAGACAAACTTTAATGTTTTTATTTAAAAGACAATTCGATAACAATAAAAATATTGAGTGAAAATAATAATGATTAATAATTAACCCACTTCAAAAAAAAGGAGGAGGTCCTATGTTTGACTGTATGTATTTCTTTTTAATGTTTGTTCACCGATTTCTCACACAATTGTTTGTGGATAAAACTAAAATACAGATCCAAAGACACCGACGTCCAAAATTAAGTTATTTTTCACTTTGTTGTGTTTTTTTGGAAGCTAGTTTTTTTTTAGTATAAAAGTATTTTTTAATAAATATTTGATTTGTTTTCATTTTGGGTTATCATGAACTTTGTCTGGAAAATTAATTAAAAATTGCCACACAGTATAAATTAAGAAATAACTTCACCATAAACGATGTGAAGGAGAAACTGAATATAATATTCATTCAAAACAATAATTGTATAACAATACACAAAGAGCTTAGTTTTCAACGAAAGTGATTAAATATCGATGCAGAAATGTAGGTAGAGGTTTATTTATTGCAGGGAAAAATAAAATAAAATATTACGTTTTATACTGCCGTCTTACCGTGAAAGGGCACAACTAACATTTTTTTTCTGAAATTCAGATACCTGTATATATTTATTCGAAATCAGAAAAAAAGGCGCATCTACCAGATTTTTTATAATTTATTATGAGCAAGATTTTCAGAGATACTTTAAGCTAAAAGGGCATAATTACACCATTTTTTACATTAAGATACGGAAGAAGGGCTCATTTGACTTTGAATACGTTGAAAGGTCACAAATATTTAGATGTGGCTTTTACTTTATTGATTTTTTTATAATTTTGTTAAATAAAAAGGCCCATCAGGTCCATATTAAAAGGCATATGAGCCAAATGTGCCTATTCATTTTAGTTTTCATCTACAATACGGCTTAACAATGAGTTTATATGAAAAGACACAACTATTCAGATGTGCCTTTCTTAACTAGTGTTTTTGAAAAGAGGAGAAGTGAGGGGTTCGGTTCCGAACCGAGTCGCGTCAGTTGTGTGGCAAAGCTTATCTGTGCTGGTAAGAATTTCTTAATTTTTTATTACTTATTTGCATGGTCGTGTTATGATTTGTTTTGTAATGTAATTGATATTTATTTGCCAAAGTCTATTTCGGAACATGAGGGTTTTGTTGAGATTTATGTATTTAAATTAAGATTATTTTGATTTATTTACCTATCATATCATTGGTATTTGAGTTGGTTGGTATCGGATAGTATAACGGTTTTAAAAGTTCATTATGAAGTGAGCGACTTCATATATGGTGATTAGTAAACCTTTAGCTTAAACTCTTCTAATATGTAGTTCTAACAAATAATGTTTGTTTATCCATCTTAAATGCGTTTACGATTATCCGTTTTATGCGTACGTACCTACATATACCTACCATCCACCGTTTACGATGAAACTTAGTGACTTGTTGAGTCACTTGCTTCTTTAGTCATATTTTTACATAACTTATTTTACTAAGTTGAAAGAGAAAATGTTGATTATTTAATAATAGCTAAAGAAATAAATAATACTTTTAAAATAAATTTGTAGTTAAAATGTAAATATAACAACATTCATTAACACATTTTATGTGAACCAAACATATAGATATTTATTGCCGAAAACCAGCAAAATATTTTAAACTCAATTTCCTTACAAAATGCTAGATGTGCCTTTTTACATTACGACGGCAGTCTAGGTATTTACGTTTATATTTAAAATATTTATTCCTTTAATTTATTGCACCTATCACTGTCTGTTTCTGCATCACCCAAAGGTTTTTTTTGGGTGGAAAATCATCAAATAACTTCTCCCGCTCTGGGTGGAGCAGGAGGGCGTGTCAGACTTTTACTGACTATGTTCCCTCAGTTGCCTGTGTGCCAGGGTCCGCGGTATCTCTTTCGAACAACCCGCACCCCTGGCAGGCATCGGCCCTTGCGGGCCCCATCAATTGCGGCTGACATCTATTTGAGGCGCGCGTGGAACACAACGCGCCGTCGACCCAGGCTTGGGCCTTACCGGACAGCGAGCTACCTATTACTTGCCGTCCGCAAGCCCGCGCATACGGTGGCCGGGAATCAGCTTGGGGTCATAACGCCTTGAGACATACACTTAACACTTAACACTCAGTATAGGTATATACCTACGTTTATATTTAAAATATTTATTCCTCTAATTTATTGCACCTACCACTGTTTGTCTCTGCATCACCCAAAGGTTGACTGGTAGAAAATGCATATGGTGTCTGCCTCTGTACATTTGTGCGTATAAAGATTAAATAAATAAATAATTGCCGCTGCACTGACCTCCCATAACTAATATCACTGTAATTTGAAAACATTATAAAATCCAATTATTTTTAAAAGAGTAACCGTGGAGTTTCTTGCCGGCTCTTCTCCATAGGAAGCGACAAATTGGAACCGTGCACCTAGCTTCTGACGTTTCATAAGTGCCCTTGCAGGTTTATGTGAAATAAAATATTTTGATTTTGATTTTGATTTGATTTTGATTTTGATTTGATTTTGATTTTGAATTATTATTCATTTTACAAACAAATTGTACTTTATATGAAAGTACAATTTTAATACCTGTTTCCGCTCGGTTTCCTTTTACTGGGAATATGGAATCGTTTGTATTGAACATGAACATTGTGAACATATCTTCTAAAATTATTATTCTATAATCTTTACATCATTGGCATTTTCGTGGAAAAGGCATACATAACTAGTAATGACAGTTACTATACACCACGTCTAATGTAATACCTTTGGTGGCAAACATTATTCCGTGAAATAAACTATTACTTGTTTTAAGTCTGGCTACTAAGTGCATACCTACATGTTATAATTATAACATAGCAAAAATGATATTAACAGATTGTACCAATATGTTTAGAAAAAATTTAAATATGTTTTTGATGCCCTATGATTGATTTGATGACATATAATCCGATGACTTTTGCAGCGACAAGCTTTTTTTAATTATGTAAATAAAAAAAATACTATGAATTAACTTGGCTATAGAAAACAAAAAACATAATAATAAAAAATACCTATGATATTTTTTATTTTATTTAGTCAATTATTATTATTTAGCTATTCAACCAAATCTTGACAATCTTTCTGGCCCTTTTATAAGCAGTACATTATTTTTCCATGCAACAAATAAGTTAGAGTAAGTACGGGTGAAATGCGACACAGCTTACTCCGCTTTGTCAACGTGTATTATGCTCGTAAGCCCTCACTTGAGTTACCTACTAGATATACTGTGCCTTTGTCTCCTCTTATCGGTGCATCCGTACGATATTGAAATCTTAAATTTTCGATTTGCATCTCGCAGTTTGGTAAATAAGTTCTACCTACAGATTTGTTTTCTGATTGTGTACTTATAGTTCGTTCGTGTTAAGAATGCAGGGAGTCATCAGTGCAACTGCAAAATAAAGGTGTATTCACAGTGGAGTTAAATTCAAACAAATTATATTTTAAAAGATTAAGTTTAATGAATAGATTTGATTGTAATTTGAAAAGATTTGATTGGTTAGGGGGCGGGGCTAGGCCGACGGATAATGACGACTCACTGCATTCTTAACGCGAATGTACTTTAGTTGTTTTCAATTTCAAGAGATAACTAAATAAGCATACAAGTCAATACATTCTTATATACAAGTTGGAAATTGTATATTTTTTTAAACGTATTTAGATATGAAATAAAAAATGTATCCTGTAGGTATCTAGCTAGGTACAGTAAAAAGAATGACAGCCATTTGCAATTCGTAACGGCTCCAATTTTATACACCTACACACTTCCTAAATTCCAAGCTTAGATACAAAACTACAACCCGAAAACAGCTAACTAACACCGCATCGCATACATTACCTGATAAGCAAAGCCTCAGCAGCTTCAAATACATTGTGAGCATGCATCAGAGATCGTCAATCCATGAGACGATTTCGCTTACATTAATCTTATCAATTCACAACGGTAGCTTACCCACGTTGCTTAGAATTTGAATACCGCATTCAGAGTAGCGCTAGTGTTTCGCCCTATGCACTCATACGTGTTTGCAATGCGTAAACGTGCATAGACTTGGGTGATTTGTGCGTGAAAGACAACAGACGTCGGCTGGCTATGTTATTGTTTTGATTCCATAGACTGTTTTAGAGGGAGTTGTGAAGCTGGATTTAATACACTGTGGAGTTTTTGAACGAGTATATTTTATGTGGCTTATAATCGTGAATCTGTGAGGTAAGCTCAACTTTCAATAATGAATGTATTAACTTACAACGAATGACTTAAAAGTAATTAATCGTATTTAATGAATAAATTGAATCCGTTCACAAACACATTAAGTTGACCTCCAAATAAATTAACGTCACGAAAATCCATATTCATTTCGAAATTCAAGATGAAACCACAGTATAAAATAAAATAATGACAAACAGTTGACCAACTCTCTCCCGTTGCACCCAATCAAGTGCTTAAAGCGAATATGTTGGGGAACATGGACGGCAAAAGACAGGTATGAAAGTGTGGACGTACTGAGGAGAGCCAATCAGTTCTATTTGCATTTCAGTAGTCGCCATTATAGCGAATCTCTCGGCGCGTCGAATGCTACAACCCAACACTGAATTTGTGAATGAAATTCTGTCGAAATGTATTTAAAGCGTTTATTAACTGCGTGCCAAGCCAGAAGCGTCCTGGATAATGAAGCTTTTGCTATCAACTCTAAATTGTTATTTAACTTAGTAGTTCTGATGCATTTACCATTGAAATGCACGGTTTGAATGATATTGTTAACATAAACGGCTGCAAATCTATTTCAGCAGCTTTAATTAAAAGCAGTAACTGTTGAAATGGGAATGTTTTATTTGTGACTAGCTTCTGCTCACGACTTCGCCGATAGTAAATAGTTTTGACTTCGAACTTACCTATACGTGGATGGCAGAATGCAATTTGCCTTCGACATATCATAATTATACATACGGCGATAACAGCGATCGCTTACTGACTAATTCTGATTTGTTAACTGCCCACAAGTAACTGCCCGGTTATGTCTGTTTTTAACCGCCTTCAAAAAGGCCGAGGTTATCAATTCGGTATGTTTATATTTTTGTAAATAACTTTTTATTTAATTTACAGCTTCGCTTTACTGCAGAACTTGTTAATAATCATAGTTACGTTAACATAAATATGACTCTTGACGAAATAGGTGCGATCAGAAGCGTCATACATTTGCTTTAGGCATTATACATAACGGCGACAATATACAAACGGACGGTGCCGTATGTATAATACAAAATCATACAATCGGCTTGTGACATATTATTATAGATTATGAAGGCGTTGATTGTATTTAATACCTGAATAAGAAGAATTTCAATTAATACTGGAAGTTGCGCATAAATATCTCAAGTAATTACAATAAGAAGCGAGATCGTGGAAAATCACTGGGTAGCGAGTCGCAATTAGCGGACGAACACCCAACGGAAATAAATAAGGATATTAGCTTCCCCACCGCAGATCCGACTCAGGATAAAAATTATATTATTGTGTTCACTTATACAGTTATACGCGTACATGTTTCTCGGTTAATCTGGAATGAAAGAGGAATTTAGATTGAAGCAAGAGCGTAGATATCGTGATGAAATTGAATTGAATTGAAACGATTTATTTTTCCGGATTGATTTATCGAATAAATATTTTATTTAGATTATATTTTATCTTTTTAAATGACTAATATCCTTGAAAAACTGTAGTATACCGATAATTTATTTGGGCTTAATTTAGGTATCTAGAAAGAAAGAAAGAAAGAAAGAAAGAAAGAAAGAAAAAGAAAAGGATTTATTAGTATGTATCTATTGTTATGCCTCCATAATCATAATCAGCATATAATGTTCCCACTGCTGGAACACAGGCTTCCTCTCTGTGAAAGGGAGTGGGCCATAATCCAACAGGCTGGTGTTGGTGCGGGTTGGTGGCTGTCACATGTCTTCGAATTTTTAGTTCTAGTACATGCCGGTTTCCTCACGATGTTTTCCTTCACCGTTTTGAGAACAGCGGTGATGAAATAATTTACACGAAGTAACCACTGCTCTTAAATTAGCTGCAATTAAATTCTCTAATACGCTGCAATTAAAGTCTAAAATCGCACTTCCAATAAAGATACTCTGCTATATTCTTTTAATTACATTATTAAGTGCTTATTTATCGATTAAGCTGGATTAAGCTGGACTACACTGTCTCTCAGTAAATACAATGAGGAAAAGAACTCGAAGGAGTCTCGTATCTAATCCAGGGCTTAAACTGTTGACGTACGCGCCCAGCGAAATTGCTTATAGTGATACTTGTGTACTATAAATACCCTTTTTTACTATGTAGCTTTTTACATAGAGAGATACCGCTAGGTTCTGCTGAAGTAGCAACGTAAAAAGTGATCTTGAAATAAAAAAAGCAATTTCAGAAAACACCAACTCTAACTATTTATTTTTGACCAAAAAATCAGCATTGCCATACAACGTGGCAATACTGCCAGGCTTTTGGGCATTTTTCCCGTTGACAACGATGCTGACGAATTTTTTGATGGACTATGATACTTTTCTTTTTGATGTAGGTACTTACATATTATTATTCTAAGACCTTTAGCTTTTAAATTATGTAAATATTTTAATAAATAAAAGTGTGTATCTATTTATTAGATTACATTAGTCATGATCTAAAATCCTAAAACGATACAACCTGCATTAAAATTCAACCCCTATAGCATTTGACACTTACTTGAATATTGATGTAAATTGTGTTAAATTGCGTACACATTATTATCATGACGTCAATTAGAACATGGCTTCATACGGATTACAAATTAAGCCGCCATATTCGCTTAAATTCTAACCCTAAAGCGCTGCAACGCTACGTGATATAACGCAACTTCGCTAGACAATCTTATACAAAATAAATGATAATAAAACGTGAGGTAATCATTATAGTGAGTGTATCGTTATAGTGAGCGATCGAAGCAGTGGGCACAGTGGGCAGGCAAATAGCACGCGGGACCCCGCCGTGATTAGGTCTGGGACTGCAGTAGGCAACGCTTATCCTCTTTTAGATAGAGAAATATTGTGTAGGATTATGGCTTTGTGGTTTTGCTTTACTTATGTTACTGGTATGGTGTATTTTTGGGTTAGAAACATAAAGGAAAACGGGTCACCCTTTTGTATTTAACAACCTTTTGTGATTAAGTTAAAATTATCTATCCGGCTCGAATGTCAAACAAAAATCAATCAAAAATGTAAATCAATTATTAATATAACACTATGACTATAAATTATTTTATGAGCATCAAACTCAGTACTGGAATTGTTTTTGCCAGATCTATTTGCAAAATCACAATTAGCCGCAGATCTTATAATAAATAAACACACTAATTACCGACCATTTCAATAAACAGGGCAGCTTCAATTCCCAGCTCATACTTGGGAAGGTACCTAAGCGTTATATTGAAGCTCCTCGTTTTATTCAACAGCCCGGTCCCTAACGCTCCTCCGCTAAAACCGATTCCTTGTTACTTGATTTCTGCATTTCGAAAAAGCGTAAATATTTTCCTCCTGGGTGCTTTTGCAGCCATGAAGAATTCAATGGCCGTGCAACATTTCGAATTATTAAAATGTAATATAACGAATTTCATTTCCCCCGTATAAACAAACGTATTTTTTATTATTCATACTTTTTTATTCGGACTCACGGAAACATTTTTGTTTGTGCCTAAAATAACATTGGAATCAATATAAGGACTTAAAGGCTTTGATGTCTGGTGGATTATTGTGTTTTATATAAAATGGTGAGATGGATCGCTTTTTACTGGGCCAATAGTAATTTCCGGAAAAGTTACAGCAAGTAAGTGCAATTTAGTGTTGGTTTCAAAAGTGAATGTTGAATGCATTTCACATTTTGTTTATACCGTTTTTCGGAGGTAGGAAAATTCAGTTTCCGTCACCGAAATGTGCAGTAAAATAATTATTTTTCGGTTCCCAATAACCTAAGCCACAAAGTGAAATACCATTATGTTTTTGTGAGATTCACAAGTCAGTGTTACGATCTAGCAATAATGTATAAAAACTCGTAAATCTCAGCACTGTGAAAGTTAATACCATTCGGAAGCTTGTAGGTACATATTATATTTAGTGATAAATCAAATCCTAAAAGTTGTAATTACGTTAGGAAACAGGGCGGCAGAATTGATTTAATTTCGTTCATAACCAATGGCTGTTTTCGTAGAAGAGCCTATACATCAAGGGTTCTAGCAAAAGGCCCGGTAAGCACGCATTTCATTTGAGTAAGTGGCGAAGTGGGGTCGTGCTCCAGCCACAACTTTGTGCTCCACAACTTTGGCCTTTTCTAATTTAAACGCTGCTCAACCGAACGGAATGCGAAAACAACATTCTTCAAAAATCAAACAAACAAAAACGCATTTCTGCACATCAACCAAATAAAGGATTGGATTGAAAAGCTATCAATCCAATTTTGCTTTTTGCCAGTTTTAATAAAAATTGAAACATATTTCGGTTTCTGGTAAAAGCTAAGTACATTCGGGCTTTTCCTGTGTTTTTTTTCTTTTGTAAGAGATTGCGCTAAGTGATCACATTTCGATATTAAACCATTTGCCGAAGGCCGGTGCCGGCTACGTATTTCATTTTACTGAGTGTCTGACGTGAATTTTGGAGACTTGCTTTTTGTCGAAATTATTTTCCAATCTTTTTATTACATCTAGTGTCAATTTTGCTGTCTCCTTTTTATCAATGCCTTTTTTATTCAACGTGTCTTTTTTGCAAACAAGATTGATTATATTTCCGACAGTCTATGCGGCGTAAGTGGTTTTTGTCAAAATTTATTATCGCTGGGGAATGTAAATTGTGTGGAAACACAATAGGTACAATATTTTAATTTATTTCTGAATTAACTTTCAAATTATCATTTGTACTCGCGTAATTGTTCGGGTCGTTGGATTTGCCACGTTTGACACAAATCTTCCCATTACAATAGACCCAAAACCTTAATCCTAGCAAAAACGAGCCTCCACACATTTGCATAACTACGTACGAGTTACGTCGTACAATAAAAACTTCATGATTATGCCAGCTGTAATCTGTTATTTTAGGAGCTCCCAGTTCGATGTTAAATTAGTGAACTTCGAACTAAACTTTGACGTTAAAATAAAAAGTCTTTATGCGCAAGTATCTCGGCTTGAAATAGTGAAGTTTTGATACGATGAAAACATTTTCATTTTTTTCTTTTCTGTAGCTTTTAAATTAATTACATCAGCATATTTCTTTTGAAATTAATTTTATTTAGAGTAGGGTTGGATTGTGCAGCACGTAGCAATTTATTTTGCGAGATTTTAGAATTACAGTCGAATTCAGGTACAGCATTCATGTAAAGAAATAGATGATCTCTTACCCGACGTGAAAGGGGAAAGTGTAGCTCGTTTCCTGCCCGCCAGCGTGTGCTGAACCTTGCTCCACGCTATGTATGTTACATATTACATAGGTGTGATTGTGGAAAAGTAAATAAAACTTTATGAGAAAATACTTCACTCTTACTGTCCTTTTGTAATATAATAATGTCAAGAAGTTGCCAGTAGTTAAGCGTTATGACACAAATAAGGTATTTTATCGTACTCTACAAATCTATTTCTACCAACAAATAGAACAACATAACAGCACGACCCACAAGGTAGCTAAAATAAAAATAAACCGTTTGAACAATCCGTGCACAACCGAAGATGTTGAAATATGAGACAGAAATTACGTCGCGTTTATTTTATGATGCATTTCATTTTGTTCCCTACTTGTTCAAGTCTCCCCACTGTTGTAACAGCATTCGAAATTGAAACTTGCAAGATGCTTTCGTGAAGTTCCTTCGCTGTACAACTCCCGGCTCCTTCACTCATTAAGTTCATTAACAAGATTCAGCGTCAGTATTTTTGATGCTCTCAGCTCGCTTTCAATATTTTCTATTCGTATAATTCACTTTGTGTTCTGCCCGACGTCTGTGTAAGCGAAAATATTCAAGAAACGCTTTGAATGTCGATGTTTTATGTTTGAGGTAAATAATTTAAGCACTTGTGAAAACTTCGTTCTCTTGATTAACGGGGCTCAATTAGGTACCTACTTAAAGTTAAACATTTCCAACAACGCTGCTGTGTAATTGTTAAGCAATGTTCATCGACTACTGAAACAAAACTCTAAGTAAGACGCTTAAAATAATACTCAACTCTCCTTTATATAAGTCTGGAACATTTCAAAAAGGACCCACCGTTTCAATCTGGCAAAGTGCATAATTTAAAGAAACCGCAACCGGAACACAGTAAAATGAATCTTGAAAAATCTTAGACACGTAATACAATGCCTGGATTTAGACTCAAATTTCAAGATTTTAAATATTACAATGTACTTCGTCGAACTGCAGTGCGGGCTTTGTAAATTCCATTTAGCTAAATAGCTTTTGAGAGAGATAAGAATCTACCATACAATGCTTGCCTGCTGCGAGCGAGAAACTAAGAAAATTGAAAAGAGAGTCGCCAAGTAAGACTGCAACGCCGATGGTCCGATTTCAGGGAACCCGAGATTTCGAATTACTAACGTCGTAAAAATTGAGCGCCTGTAAACACTTGCGGAGTGAGGGTAGCCCCAAAGTTTTTGTCAGATGGGATCCTCGGTGTGGCAATCTTGGTTTTAATAAGTATATAACGTTCCTGAGATGTACCTGTGAGTGGCGGATTTACATAATCATTACCATATCTGGCGCAGTGGCGCGCGTATTATGCCCAAGAGGTTAATAATGCTATTTTCTCGCCACGTTTTCACGTTGCTATTTCACGTTATCGACCCTCTTTATCTGCGTCGTCATTGTTACTAGCCACTGGCGGAACTCTGCCTTGCCCTCCGATACTCCATGGGTACGTGGGTAGGTCATACGACGCTTTTACCTGCGATTGTACCTTGTTATGGTAATAATGGAACGGTTGTGTTCAGACATAACAGTGTGTTTATCGCACACGCCTCCAATGTTAAATCCCGTGCCACGCGGGATTAGTTTAAATCAGATTTGCGCTTTTAATTATTGTAACTAACCGTAATAATGTGGATTTGTTATGGCTTGTTGCCGTTTGTTGTTGTTGCGATCTCATTAGTTGGTTGATAGTAATTTGCTTTGACAAAACAGATATATTTGACAATAGTGGTTTAACAGAGACGAAAGCATGATTTCCGATTCAAGAATGAAATATGAAAATAAAATTGTTTTAGAGGCAAAATTTTGAAGTCTCATTTGTAAGGCAGCAATAAGTTTCAGTGTTGAGAATAATTCTCGTAATGTTCTCGCACAAGGCGACATGACGAGTGAGGCGGTGCGTGCCGGCGGCACACATGCGCGGAAGTCGGCTCTACTCACTTTAAGTCTATTTAACGGATCGCGGACTACGTTCCTTCAAAAATAGATAAGTAAGCGCTCATGCGTCTCATTACTTCAAATTACTTTTTGCATGCCACGCTGAATGGGAGAATTGAACTGATAAAACGAAGCCCACTGTAGCTAACGAATGTGTCATTTTCAGTCGAAATGTGAGCCCAATCTTAATTCGCATTGTGCCTTTCATCATATTGTTATGACATATTTTTAACTCGACAATATTTAACCGATACTTACGCAAAGATCATCAATTACAAATTATATTATTAATTTCCGATATATCGGTCGCTCACCTTATATTCAGCCGTCAGCAGTATGTAATCATACAGATATGATTTAGTATTAAGAACAACTAAACGCTGTCGAGCGAACTTACGCAATGGCCAATAAATCTAAAGTTTGTAAGAAAGTAATTCTGTTTCTATGCTTATACGATATTTCTGTCTCCAGAGATAGCTACACTTCGTAATCTGCTGAATGTGCGACATGATATCGTACCTATTTGTTTTGCTGCTCATTCCACTTCTCGCGACATAATGGGGAAACCATAGGCGTAGGTAAAAATCAAGTAAACTTTATTCGCTCGCAACAATAGGGATACTATCTCGTCGAGTAAACACAAAATCTCTTAGAATTTTCACTTGGATGGTTAAGAGCGTGCTTTGTCACTGAAATAGGAGTTTTTCAGTGGAACAGTTACCTTTATAAGGACTTAACGTCGCAGGAAACGGCCGTCTAAGTATACGAGCGCAGGGGCGCCCTCTCGCAGCTGATAACAGAATTATCCGAATGACGCCATCTATCTTTTAAATGTGCACCTTACTTTTGGGTCTTGTACGTTGTTGGTGTCACACACACAGTACTGGCGAGGACTTTAAATATTCATGTATTGTTTGTTCATCAATTATTAAAACTGGCCGAATGTTATTTAACGTCTTATAATCGTTTAAATTCGTGTAAATTATATTAATGTCTGGTTATTGATATGCGTTAATTGTCACGTCGTTATCGATGTAATTTGATCTTAATCAATCATCTCATTATAGCAGTGCTAATGACATATTATTAATCATTATCGTATCAATCATCGCATTTGAATCCATCTTGCAACATATCGCAGTGTTGCATTTAATCTAATAAGCTTAGCTGACGTACAAAATGTTCGGACTTAATTTCTTAAAATATTTGTTCATCTTCAGCTCGGTACACTCGCCAACACAAGAGGTGTCCCTGGTTAATTCGTACTAATATTTGTACGCTTCCATCTTGGTTGTAGTTAACCGCATAATGCATTAACTGATTACCAGCGCGATCCATCTTCCGATGCGTCGGACATGCTCCGCCCTACGTCTTGGGAGCTACGTTCAATATGCACTAAACAGTTTAGTGGGTCAGTGTTCTCAATTTATATCAAGGTAGATGACATCGTTCGTTAAATTGGAACTTCGATGGTCGATTTGATTTAAAATGTTGGTTTTATTTTTCCATTAAACGTCGTCTACTACTTGCTGCTACATTGAGTGCTATATTTCAGTGATGGTTGTAGTAATTAAGAAACACTTTTAGTAATAATTAGCACTGGAATTTTTATTTTCAATCAACAAGGACCATTATAAACAACTGAATTTTACTTAACATGAACAACATTTTAGATTTTAATCACAAAACTAGTAGGTTCTTGTTCATTGAATATTTAATTCTGCTATCGACATATTATTGTTTACGACTCAATTATAAACTAAGTACTATAATTATCTTTCTAAAGTGATAAATTATAAATCTAGAAATCAAACAATATGCGGCAAGTAAAAACGCAAGCAATCCGACTGGAACAATGTAAAAGCTCCTCAAATGTAAACGATAACGACCAAGATAGTTATTTTACAAGAAGATAGGTGTTCCCATAATAACTTTAACGTGAGTTTAATTTGAACGCGTGCATGTTCATTAAAAATAAGGTATGTTGAAATACTGGTATTATCAGAAGGCTTAAAGCCACACAAAGGGCGATAGAGAGGGCTATGCTCGGAGTATCCCTGCGCGATCGAATCAGGAATTAAGAGATCCGCAGAAGAACCAAGGTAACCGACATAGCCCGAAGAATGACCAAACTTAAATGGCAGTGGGCACGGCACATTACTCGCAGAACAGATGGCCGATGGGGCCGAAAGATTCTGGAGTGGCAACCGCGTACCGGAAGACCTAGAGTGGGAAGGCCTCCCACAAGGTGGACCGATGACCTTGTGAAGTCCACGGAATACATTAAAGCTGCGGAATTTTGCTAGCTCATTTAATTTGACCCTATGCCTTCTATGTATTAATACGAGAAGCAATAACTTTGTACCCCTTTTTGACGGAGGAGTAAGAAATTTGGCACAGAGTTTGTTTGAAGAAAGGAGTGCAGAAAGCTCACCAGTGGTCGAATTTCGACCACTGGGCGACCCCTAGTAATAGATTAACGTGTAAAAATGTATTTTTTTTTTTGACCTTGGGAAATCATCAAATAACTTCTCCCGCTCTGGATGGAGCAAGAGCTTTTACTGACTAAACCCCACCCGTGTTCCTTCAGTTGCCTGTGTGCCAGGGGTCACGGTATCTCTAACAACCCGGAACAACCCGCACCCCGGGCAGGAATCGGCCATTGCGCACCCCACCAGTTACTGACATCTCTTTGATGCGCGCGTGGAACTCAACGCGTTGTCAACCCGGGCTTGGCCCTTACCTGACAGCGAGCTACCCATTACTCACCAACCGCAAGCCCGTGCCTACGGTGGCCGGGAATCAGCCTGGGATTCCCGACGCCCTGGGCGTCTACTGCGGTGACTAGGGCGGTGAGGGCGCAAATACTGCTCTCCCTCACGTGCGCTGCCTCTCTTGGCGAGCATAACTGCTTCGCAGAAGTAGGTGATGGCTACTCATGCACTCTCACTCCAAACCATGGCCTGGACCAGAGCCGGACGCGAGAGATCGCCGCCACCGATCGCCTCCAAAAGGGCACGGTGGCTCATACCAAGCCGGGCAGACCTCCATCGTATGATGCACCGTGTCCTCAGGGCGATCTTCGCAATGGAAACACCCGGGCGTTTCCTCCCGCCCTATCCGAAACAGGAAACTTCTCCCGCTCCGCCCAGAGCGGGAGAAGTTGTTTGATGATTTCCCACCCAAAAAAAAAAAGAGGACTTTGAAACGACAGGAGAAACTTACCGCCGCAATCATGGCGTGCCCAATGTAAACATGGTCTCATTCGCATAATAAGTGAGGTACTTATGTTATGTGTCAGTTTTAAATGAGGTTTTTTTTTTTTTTAAATGAGGTGGCCCTGCACTAGAAGTTAGGTGTGGTCGTACTGTACTGAAATAATCAATTTAAATACGAAATCAACTCGATTCCACGATGACTAATTGATAAACGCTATCCAACAATTCTAGCGTTTTGGTACTCTAGCAAAATTAAAGTTCACTGTTGCAATTCACACGTCAAGGGCAAATTAATGTTTCATCAAATTGACAAATGCACTTTTCATATTACTTAGTTTTCGAATTGCGAGTCGGAAAACTTGGCCACCGATGATTTAATTTTCCTCAGCCACAATAACACCACCTCTTGCATTTTCCTAATGTATTTTTTTTCTACCCATTTTACGTCAAATTATCATATTCCTTCCACAGAAGCGTTGTTCGTCTACCCTCGTATGCCAAACACACATTTACAACTCCATTATTTATCCCCTTAAGACGATACATGAAAGCCAGTAAATATTGCGTTCTGTTTAAAGAAAGTATGTTAAACACGCACACGGGTGGCTTTTGTTGTTGAAAGACGTATCTGGGACGATGATTTCGTTTCGCACCAATGAACACATTTTTTTTCATTTTCAAGGAAAATCAAGAATATAAGAGCATTAAAAATCTCTTGCCTTTTTGTGTGTACCTTTATGGCTTTTAAAGGATATTTACGTTAGAAAATATTCGTTGAAGTCTTCTGTTAAAATGTTTTTCTCATCTTTTACTCTAATGAGAATAAGCAGAGGAGGCAATAAATTGAAATTTATTTTCTCTGTGGCACGCTCACACACACATTTATAAATATTTATTACTTATTAAACTCAGTAACAATTCATTAAACAGGTTTACGAGTTATTCAAATGAGATTTATCGTACAGAACCGTGTAATATTGAATGTATCTCATAAATTAAATGAAGACATAATCGGGCAGTTACGATTGTCCGATCTCATCTGGCTTAACCGGATAACTAATAGTTATAACAAGCGATCCCAGAGCGCAGTACAAAAGTTATAAGGAAGTTTTCTTTATTTAATAAAATGCGTGTTGTTTGTAGAACTTTTCCAGCGCACAAATTATAAGTAGGTAACACAAATAATAGTTGACGTAGGGCCCGGGGCGGTGGGCCGCGCGGGGCACACCGGGGCACGCGGGGCACGGGGCGCGCGGGGGCCGACGCGGTAATCAGCCCGGACAGTAATTCGGGAGCCTTAAGGGTGTGATCGGTTAGCGCAGACAAGGGTACCACCACTAGCATCCTTAGAGAGAAGAAATACTTTAGTTCAACATTTCCGATGTGGTTTTGTTTTGTAGCTCTTCGAGATTAGGCAATTTCTCAATAAACATGCGACCGGGCAGGCAGCTGCTATTGCTTAGTTTGCGAGACGTCTCCGGAGAAATTAATGTAATGTGGAATATAAGTTAGGGAACCGTAATAAGATTGGGTTCGATGTTTCTGTCTGTTTCATCTCCTACTTCGTTTAGGTGCGCGATTTAATAGGTTAGTGCGCCAAAGTTGTAATAAGTTGACTTCACTCGTCTCGTCGATCTAACATCGTTAAACTTACGTTTATTTTGATGAATATCATACGCAGAGAGACGGAGGTTGAAATCCATGCTAGAAAGAAGTCAAAGAGAAATATTAACGAGGCAATGGCAACAAAAACCGGAACTTTATCCCAATTAAGTTGGTTTGAATCTTTGAACGCACGGATAGAGGAATAACGTCAGACTACGTAACACTCATCGGTTTTGAGTACACAGCCGACCATTGAGGGTCCTTGAGCCCCTCTACGCGGTAGACTTCGGGTATCTTTGCACCTTAATTACACCCGGCTTCGGTATAAGTACGACACGTATCTCCGACGCTCGCCGAAAAGAAAGGGGAATGAAAAAAAAACGAAAATCAAGACCTTTCTGCATGAAAA
The DNA here is from genome assembly GCA_949091785.1 of Polymixis lichenea. Taxonomy (NCBI): domain Eukaryota; kingdom Metazoa; phylum Arthropoda; class Insecta; order Lepidoptera; family Noctuidae; genus Polymixis; species Polymixis lichenea. The sequence goes on along the minus strand of OX420938.1, from coordinate 8,816,922 downwards.
GGCCGAGAGCCTTTCACAGAGGATTTTAAGACATTAGAATGTTGCTCTCAAATTGAGAGTCGACTTCGATTAACTTTGATGAATTTTATTTTAGGAGACGCGAGGCAAAGACAAACGCTTCAGAATGCTAAATGTTAACAAAGATTTTGTCGTACTTTGAATTCGAACTTTTGCTTGGTGACCTAATTTCGACAAGTGTAACTTTCGAATTATGATAATAACGGCGTATTTTTTGGAGTATACCTATCCGATTGGAATTATCGGATTTATAAAGTAACGATAAATAAAAAGTTGTCTTCCTGATTATTTTGACAATTCTAAATGGAGGCTTTAAAAGCATATTCTCTGTCAAATCAATAGAATATTTCAGCCATAATCTGACTTTTAAAGGGGTTGAAATCGTGTCTAAATATTTCAAATAATCTCAATGAAAAAATAAACAATTCACTGTTGTTTTCCTAACAGCACACTGGATAATATTGATGAAATCAATTAAACATGATAATCTAACGTAATGTAATTCATGATGGCTGCGAATATTCTAAATTATGTCAGTATGAGCCCAATCTCTTGAAATGGCGAATATGAACGGATAAATGAAGGAACATTATCCATGTTTTAGTTATGATTGGGTCTAAGTACTTTACAAAGGCACGTACTGAAATAAAACGTATTTGACTTGTATAGGTACCATAAACACATAACAAGTAACCAAAAATATCCGAATTATGTAATTTTATATACATAATTTTATCTCATGAAGCGACACGTGCTTTACAAGTGGTAACTCAGTGTACAAATACGGTGTGCGTGAAAGCAAGTTGCGTCAGTATGTAACACACACACACGCATTTCCGACTTCCTCATTGTCTCGAACGGTACTGAGAGCTCCTGCGCACATTCATAGCGTGTTTGTATACTCGGTAAACAAAGTTAACCGCGCGTCGGGTCGTGAGATTAAAATACAATACAAAAATACTCTGTCACGATGAACACTTTCCTATAAACAATTTCTAGGAACTCGATGGAATCAAACAACTTGTAGGAATTCCTAAATATACGAACTATGATATCGTTAAATCTGCCAATTGGCTGCTACTGTAGTAAATAGAACAAAACTGTCTTTTGAAGTGATGGTCGATTAAATGCGTATTACTCGTAAGTCGAGTACACGGAAAATATAATAATTGGAAAGTATATTACGCGGTGAAGTTGGAAATGAGCGCACACACGTGTAAACAAAGTGTTAATGTTCTACGAAAACAGAATGCTCAATTTGTAGCACCACAAAACTGTGCAACCGTAAATATTGCTATAACATAACCTGTCCCAAGTACTTCGGCTCAGTCGGTAATATTCAGCTTTTCTGAGCGCGCGCCGAAGCCTAGTAAAGCCTGTCTTATCTGCCAACTTTTACATTATCTGCCGAACTCTTCCATAAATTTGAGCCCAAGTCTACTTACGCTTATCAAGTCAAAACTACCTAAGCGTGTATTTATTTGTTTCTATTTTCTGGCTGATTGACTCTGCAACTTGTACGGAAGCGGCGGTAGGCTGGCCTACCTTGCGAAACTTCCTCGCCCCTGATTCGAAATCAGTTAATGCAAAAGTTTATTTTTATAAGTAAGATTACACGGGAGTTTGGATAGAAGTTTGTAGGAGCAGCTTTCTTTCGGAAATCCCACAAAGTATGGAAGAAACGATGCTCGGGACTGGGTTCGAGGATTAATACTGAATTTAAAATGATTCTGGGACTCTTTCCTGTTTTGTAGATGTCCGCTAACTTTGTTACGTTGTATATCATTGGCTAACTTTAACTTTGCGAGTTTAACAAGATTTACAATCCTTTTATTTATAAAAATATATTAGGAAGTTTATTTCTTTTGTAAGAAAATAAGATCGGGGACCACTGAACTGTGTACAACGAAACGTTTGGTGGTGAGACCTAAGTACGTAATAACGCTTTATGAACTGTTGGTCAAACAAACACTTCGTCCGCGATAATGTCATTTTAGGCTATACTTAGCTACTTGTAAACAATTACGGGGTTTAATATGGTCAAACCATTGTATCGTTATCGTTTGTACACGTCCAATCGTCAGAATTTATGTACGCTTCCCGATGGAACTCATAAACATTGTAAAACTTCCGGCAGATGGCGGGCTGGCACGATTATGTTGCTACGCCGCGTAGCTGCCCACAATGTTATAATATCATGACTTCAACCTAACAATTGTAGGCATACGTGTAAAATTTAAAACGTATGTTTTGTTAAGCGGCTTTTGAAAAACAAACAAAAAGTTTGTGAGCGCAATCGTTATGATCGCTTTAACTCGGTTTGGTTTGGTTTAATATTTAATATGGACGCAAAGGTATGATGGAACATCCATTTTGTATGTGGTTGTTATAGCTCTCCCCTAACTTCGGCCATGTGTGAGTCGCACTCGTGTTTTTGGCAAGGTTTTCATTTTGATTATGCAATTCTACAAACAATAATATTGTGTGAACTTAACCTGAAATGAACACTGTAACTGGAATTTTATTAAATTTAAAGTAAAAGCTTCATGCTTAAACACTCTATCATAAATTAATCTTCATCCTTCTAGCCATCAAAGCCGTGCTCGGTTAAAAATCTCGATACGGCCACATAATTTTCGTGACATTCACTCAGTCACAATACGCCATTAAGGTTTGAGCGACGTAGCCTCTAATTCACGTTTAAAAGCCTGCACTCGACTCAAAGTCAGCTGTAATTTAGTCTTAGCCAGCAATACCCGTTAAAAATCTAATTTGTCAAGATGTTGCGGCCACTGGAAATATTATATGGAGCGATTACTGAGATATTTTCATAAGATATTAAGTCAATTTCACTCAGAGTTACACTAATGATACAGATTCGCAAAAATGAAATTTTCAGCACTTCTGAAGTGATCTGTAATTAGAAAGACGTATTTCATGAGTGATTGTGGAATTTTACTGATGTGATAGCAGAAAATTTATTTTGCTTACACAATTTATTTAATTTTTGTATTTCGGGGCTGCTATGTTGTTGAATTGATTTAAAAGTAACATAATTAAGATAAATCTTACGATTTCAATTGTAGTAAAATATTATTCAATTTCGTACCTAGTAATTTGTTTACTTTTAGTTAAAAATAACTACAATATTATGTTATTCTGAATAATATTCGTTGTAAATCCCCCAGAACATAATTGTAATAAAGCGAAACAGATAATTAACGATATAAGCGACAATTACAAAGTGGTGTGTAAGTGCGTCGGCAATGGATGGAAATTATTAATCACGAGAAGTCAGAGACAAAGATGAAATAGACCAAAATAAATGGGCAAAGATTTGTTTTGCTGACTTTGTGATTCAACAATTTTAGATTATCAAGGAACTGATAGTTTGGCAAGGAGGTTCGAGGATAAATTAAAGGTTACAGGCGCGTGTGTCAATCGATCTACGAAGCTAGGTTACGGAATAATTTGAGCATTTAATTCCGCAGCGTATTTTCACATCGATTTGTCTAAAGCTTTAGATTGACTTTCGTACTGTACTTGGCTTGCCGTGTACTATGGATGAGTAAGCTTTTCTTACAAAGGTTGTCATATATACTGATGACAATGATGGTACAAATGATGACAAAGCAGAAAGCATAAAAGCAGACTGATATTTCACTTGTACATATCCATAATAAACCTCTAAAGATTGGAAGTTACTTGGATTTAGGATTTTTGTCGAATTTAATTACACTTCAAAGCCAGTTGTAGGTATGTAAGTGATATTTTCTTTATAAAATACTGGTAGGTATTCAGCTGCATCTGGTTAGACTTGAAGCTGACCCCAGCATAGTTGAGAAAAGGCTAGGCAGATTAATGTTAGTGAAATTTTCACGAGACGTTGATGACAAACCAATTACATAAAAAACAGTTCTACATCGCATAAATTCTTTCTCAATAACAATACTACCTCAACAATAATAACGAAAAAAAAAATACTCTATTCCTGTTACAATAAAGCTGTAAACATATCCTCGCACAGAGTCCAATTATCGAGAACAGCCACTGAAGACAGTACAAGGTCCTACACCTAATGCTTTATTATGAACGATTTGTTTTCATGGGCTGCCAAAGACATGCGGCCCGTGGGTAGTGGGGCCTCACGCACCGCTGCACTGGACCTTCGGGAGCGGGCTTTTTAGGAGCAAAAGCGATTAGCGATTTTGTTTTGCGATGGGCAGTTTTAGGTTTAATCGAATGATTGTTTTTTTTAAAGAAACTATTATGACGTCGAAGAGTTCGGGCTTGTGGTTAAGTAATAACAGCCACTCGGATTAATTTATCAGGATAAACTACCCTTGTCGCGGTTGGTCCGTGGATGGATGACCATCTCAACATACCAAGACTCTTCCGTGCCTCGGAAAGCACGTTAAGCCGTTGGTCGTGCGTCTGTCTGTATCTCTGTCCAATCGTGTAGGATTATGTGCTATCCGAGAGTGAAGGAAGAGGGAAGGGGTGTACCTGTATATGCGCACACACATGTGCACCATAATATCTCCCGCGCCGAAACCTAGTCTCCGCTAACATTATCCGCCATGGCTTAAAATACGGTGTAGAAGACTATTATTATTACAACATGACGCTTGTTATTCCCGAATTTCGCGTTTTTTTGTGTTCTATGTCCCATGTAATAGGATGCGAGAAATAACATTTACAAATAAAAATCTAACCACGATACTATTACGTTCAGTTTAGTATATAAAAAAACCGGTACCAACAATCTTATCTCCCTCCATTCCTTGTAATACTTATGCAAGATAGAACCACTAAAGGAAATCTCTTACTAAACAAAATAAACATCAGATACCGAGCAAATGCGCGGTATCTGATGTTTATTTTGTAAACTGTGACCACTAAAAACATATCCTAGGCAAGAATTAATGGGTTAAGTAGGTGGGGACTTGTAACTGTTTCGCCTTTGAAATATATTTAGAAGTTCCGCTTAAGTCGTTCGAGGATAAGATCCGGATATATTTCTTACTATAGCAATAGTTTAATTTGTTTATGTCATATCTTTGTTATTTTTATAACAAATTTAATTGATCCTCTCGTAACTGATAAATTATATCAAGTTAATATATCGATATGATATCAAATATCGTATTACCCAGTAACTGGGTTGTGGAGGTCAGATAGGCAGTCATTCAATGTAAAATACTGGTATTCTGCATCAAGTTAGTTTTGAAGCTGACCCCAGCCTAGTTAGGAAAAAACTAGGCAGATGGTGATATAGTTGACCCTCTAAAAACTTATTCGTCTTCTAAATTTATGTTTTTTTTTTATAAATTAAGCTCTGAATATTTTTTGATCTTCTAACGAAGACCGATTTTTAAAATAAATGAGCCTCTTTTAACTTTTTGTCCTTTTCACAAAGTTGTATTTTTTCTCATATAGAATTCATAAAATGGTATCCTTAAATTTACCCCTTCATAAGAATAACATCATATTGCTGCAATAACATGCAAGTCTCTCTAGATTGGCTTGTTCCGTAAATCGCACTTGATTTAGCGTAGTATTTTCCAAGATTTGTAAAAACATACAAACTCGCAATTTGGACCTTTGCTTCACCGGAATAGGCATAAATACTTGTGGTCGTTAAACCCAATGTGTTATAACATCTGTTCTCAAGTCATGCCAACGGTCTTTGGTTCGAATCCGCTTGGAAATCTGCCCACCCTGTGACGGATAACTGTTGCAATAAATATGGTGTATTTAAATGTACCTGGCCTCTGGATTTAATTGCTTGTTTTCTTTGTTTTTCAGGTAAGATTGATCGAGAAAGTTGGTGAATTCAAGGTAATATTAGTCAAATCAAATCAAATCAAAATATTTTATTTCACATAAACCTGCAAGGGCACTTATGAAACGTCAGAAGCTAGGTGCACGGTTCCAATTTGTCGCTTCCTATGGAGAAGAGCCGGCCGATAATATTCGATACAAATATTTAAAGATTTTTCTTAAAACTTTATTTTTGAGCTAAATATTTAATTAGTATTAGAAAAGAATTAAAATGAATAATCATCATCATCATCATATCAGCCAAAACACGTCCACTGCTGGACATAAGCCTCCTCCAAAAGGGTGAGATTTGCCATGATCGCCACGCTGGGCAGGCGGGTTGGCGATCGCAGTATGGTGGTCAAATGCATAGAGAACGCTGCTGCCCATTCTCTAGTAAGTCCCTTAGTCGCCTTCTACGACACCCACGGGAAGAAATAGGATGGTACTATTCTTTTACGTCCGGCACCACACAGAACAAATGAATAATGTTTGAATACAACGTAGCTATCCAATAATCAAAAACAGTGGTGGCCAAGTGGTAACTACGGTGACTTACGAGTTGTAAGTCGTAGGTTAGAACTCTAACAGGTGCTTTAGTATGTGTAAATTATTTCATTACCACTGATCTCTAAACGGTGAAGGAAAACATCGTGAAGCAACTGGCATATCCCAAAACAAAAAATTCAACGACATCTGTCATTTACCAACCCACACTGGGCCCACGTAGTAGATGACAGCCTATCCCCTCTCCCAGAGAGGGGTCCTGTGTGGTAGCATTGAGAACATTATAGGTTGTAAATGTGTCGGCACGGTTGGCGCAGTGGTTAAGCGATTGACTACTGCGCTGCGTGTCGCGGGTACGATTCCCGCACGGAACAAATATTTGCATGACCTACAAGTAGTTGTTCCGGGTCTGGCTGTTTGTGTATGTGAGTTTAAATGTTTGTAAACGCAACCGCAATACAGGAGTAATTGCTAGTATGGGGGACAAAGTTTAAAAAATAAATAAAAATAATTGGCGCCAATTTAGATGCTATGTGATTTAATTCATATCAGAACAGAATTAAGACTAAAAGATTAGGAATTGAAATGCTTTTTTTTTTGGGTGGGAAATCATCAAATGGCTTCTCCCGCTCTGGGTGGAGCAGGAGGGCGTGTCAGACTTTTACTGACTAAAACCCATGTCTGCCATGTCATGCCTGTGTGCCAGGGGCCGCGGTATCTCTAACAACCTGGAACAACAATCATTCTGTGTTCATTCAGATGATGTGTAAAAATAGCAGTGTTAATCTTCTTTTGTCGCTGATCGAACCAGCGAAGACTCTAACATAACACACATATTTCCATAATAGTTCGTTTGTAAAGGAGGGAAATAAAAAGTACCGAATGATACCAGGACGAGGAAGCCGTGAATCTGGCACTGTTTCTGACAATTCGTGATGTGTTTTTGGATAGTTTTTCACTCAATCTGGTCGTTTGCATTCGCAGCCTATAAAAATATTGAACGATCACTGCCAACACATAAAAAATATGCTGTTACAAATAAAGTATTTTCCAATTCAGACTGTAGTTCCACGCAGAGATTGTGGAATGTTTCATCTTGATAAGACTTTTGTCACGAGGTGAAAAAAGAAATTGATGACTTCGTATTTACATAGCTATTGCCAATATGTTAATACTATTCTTTCCTTAGAATAAAAGCAAAAAGAACCAATCTAACTTAGTCTATTCTACAAAATAATTTCTTTGATCGAAAACATACCCAAAACCATATATTGAACCGTAACCTAGCAACAAGAAGTAGAACAATTGTTTTGGGATCGAAATAGGAAAGTTTAATAATAATACCGTTATCATAATGACTAGTTTACAATATCGTTATAGCAAATGTAACAATAGGCCTGAAACGCCACATCCGCTTTACTTACATCCCCAAACTATTCAATGTTGGTTAAATTGCCTTCACAGCAGTTTACGATAGCTAAAATTGCGATAAGCCGTTGGTATTATAATAAGCAATTTATTTTAAAATATACGAGTAAGCGCGTTATTGCCACCCCTCCACATAAAATCCAATTTTCTAAAAATCCAATGAGCCCTTTCAATTTGAATTGAGCTTTTATCGACGCTTATATTTTATTATCTGATAATCTGTTACAAAAACAGTTAATTAAGATATATATTTCTGATTGAATCAAATTAACTGACGCTGTCATTTTATTTTTTTGGGACTTGGGAGTGACAATTTCAACAACATCATTTCGGGATGCTGTCGCCATTGTTGAAAGCAATCCTAACAAACGCATCCAACTCGACAAAGTCCTTACTTGTAAGAATTATATCATTCATCCTTAAAATGGATTCCAAAGGAAGGAAGCAATTTCATTTGTGAGAACCTGCTCCTGCTTATAATCCGTCCGAGGTAATAACATTTCATATTCGTAATAGAATCATTTTGCGTCGCCCGGAAACTTTATAGTCTCATTTTCAGTGAAAGCGTTTAGTACGAATAAACTTGTAGAATATTTGATGCACGGCCGTGGCAAACGGGAACAATCTCCGGAGTCCCCTGGACAACTCGTCAACGTCGCACTTGACAACAGTTTCTCATTATTATTACACGCTTTATATTAGCTTCACTTGTATGTTTGTTTGTAACCGACTCCTTAGGGCGCGATTTTGACCCACTTCAAACGGTCAGATTTCATTTAAACTTTGTAGACTTATCGTGGACCGATGACCATACAAAAATTTAAAAAATAAAATAAAATATAGAAAATAAAAAATAGTTAAAAAAGCGCCCCAGTGCTTGATATAAATTGATTATAAAAATACCTCAAAAAGCACCCCACGCTTTTTAATAGAATTAAATGATTTTCTACTTTTTTAGTTTGGTTTTTAAAGCGTGTTTTTTAGTTTTTTAAACTATTAATTATTTTTTAATATGTGTCACACTGTCGAAATTAGGACGAGTAATATTTTATTTGTAGTTTATACTTAAACAACTGCTTCTATGTTCTTTTAGGGAATTGTAATAATGTACCTATGTAAAAGCTTGGAATTGCTGCTTAGAATTGAATTAAGGCAAGGCTGTATGCTAGGCCATCATTAGAACGATGACCTATTCAAGCTACATTTAACAAGAATTTTACAACCATTATTATTTTCAGAAGTAAACAAAAAACTAGAGAAAAATATTAATTGACTACTGAAAAATAAGCAAGCCTTAAAAAAGTACACAAAACATTTAAGTTTTTACACAGAAAATTAAAAAATAACACCAAACGCAACCCGCACACTGTAAAATACACTGACTTACAAATAAAAATTGCACCTATAGAAATTCACGCAAATTCCTTTCTACATACAGCAGGTTGTTTCAAAGCATCGCACAATTGTTTACGTACCGTGTTTTATACGGCAATGGCGCTTAATGATAATTAATTGATGATAATTAAACGCAATGTGTACACATCCATTTTGCGAGTAAGCCCGGACACCTTTAGTCTTGTGAACCGAGATCCGTGTGTGCGTTATGTATCAAGATGATGTAGCATACATGTAAGATACACACGGTGGGTACACGTACCTACGTTTAAATACATAGAGGAATTATTAGCGAAAAAGCTTACCCTTAAACCAGAGGTTCGCGGTTTGGAGAAACCGATTTTATGTGTGTGGGAATGAATTTTAGAGATAAAAATCCTCTTCATTTAAAAAAGTAACAGCTTTACAGTGTTGACAAAATCATAGTTTGAAATCTTTCACACTCTTTTTCTTTTTAAATTCCCTGTTAATAAAAAGCAAGAAGAATCTGGAAGGGATCTCCCAATATTTTATAATACGTGTGATAGATCAAAGTCATTTTACAACTAATAATTTATTGGAATAACTTTAACGAATATATGGTTATCCAGAAATTAGGTTAATTTGCTGCAAAACAATTAAAATAGGAAGACATGTCGTAATGGTTTCAGATTTTATCGAAATTCGAATACTTACGAACATTGTATGACACTGTTTTGCATAATTTTATTTAGCTATAAGTTTTTCTAATTCCAAATCTAAAAATAAACCTTCAACTGTCTAGATATAGAGCTGTTAATTTTGTTGAAAATTATTTAACATTTTTACAACGCAACCCTTCGTCGCCTGGGGCGTCTAAAAATCTTAATTCGACTCTGAAAACGTCTCATAAATAATAATAGGCTATCAGTCTGTCGCTTATATAACCAGCTGCATTAAAACTTGTGTGATAACTGTCTAATACTCCTCTCGATCTGAATACGGTACCGTCTAACATAAAGCAGAATTAATTAGCTGGAGGTACGCACATAAAAATATACTTACATCTAAGTATATATCACCCTCTTGTGGTTCACATGACAAAGACTTTCAGGAAATTGTTAATTAAATCCAAAAGCCTTAAGTAAAGGTGGTTTTGCCATCATAAAAGTTCCCCTATGAACGTTCACTGGTATGTGTAAGATTACGTTGACAGTATTGTTAATCACAATGGATTATAAACTTTAGACGGTGAATGTAAGGTGCTAATTTGCGTGGGTTACGTTTGTGTTTGTGAATCCAAACATCATCTATTGTGATTATTGACTTGGATTAGTTATCTTGCTTGTTGTGACATGCACATGTCCTTTACCTATTGAGTTGAGAACGTTGTCTTATTATCTAAAGGATAAATGGTGCACCATTGAGTTTACTATTCACTATGCTAAGTATTTTTCAAGAGTAATGTAGTAGACTGTTGTAAATGTATTTTTTGTGAGCTTATCGTAGTAACGAGCCATATCATCATTATTGTAGCTACGCTCAAACCTCATTTCACTACAAAAACGTGCGTATGTTTCTTCAAAGCAGTTTTATATTCTCATGAACAGTATGTAAACGTGTCGACAAAATAAAGAAGCCACTCAGGTGTAACTCTGTAAAGCGTACTTACGCGCTAAGGGTTGTAAATTCGAGTTTTTATCATTATTCAGGTGGGTGCGAGGAGAAATTCTAATTTGTTGTGTTATCGAATTCATCGGAGGGTGAGAGTGCGTAGTTACCTCTGTAGAGAGGTGAGCCGGCGCCGCGAGTTCCCGAGGACAAGATTTATGTATGGACTTTTGTGTTTGTACGAGTAGTTAAGCAGAGGGGCGCGGGCGACGGGCAACTCATCTACATTCGCTTCTACTCAGATACCTAACAAAGTATAGAGAGCCTCTTTTGTCTATCCTCTCGCATCCGCTACAGTTTCTTTCGAGAAGGAAGAAAAATACGGCTCGTTTTAAAATTCCATGCATACGTACATAGAGACACGTAGAAGTAACTTTTTCTTTTTTTTTGCAATTTCTCGCCATAGACACATCATCTGGCGTGGATGAGTTTTTGTTGGGACGTAGGAAGTTCCTTTGTCTCCGCTATGAAAGTCAGAACTGTTGTAAGGAATATCCAGCACGGAGGCGTATAGGCATTGTTTCGAGAAAAATCTAAGCTTAGACTTTTACGCTGCAGCGCTGCGTCTGTGAGCAACACGTGGCACTCGGCTCTAAGTAATGAAATCTACTCCAGTTTAATTAAAAACTCGTTACAACATAACCGTTAACCAATCAACTATTATACCTCCTTGCGTTAAGGCTTCATTGTATTAACTTTGTAGTAATCTCGGCTGAAGTAGGGTCGAATGTTAAAAGTTATTAGGGAGGGCTTGACAGCCATGTCATTCAAAATACTTGTTTGAAAGCTCGTAAGCATAACTTATGGGTATCTTATAGAATGGGATCCGTTTAATAACATACAATGCGTAGGATTAATTGTTTCTTACATTTTCTTTCAATTTTCGTTTTTTTATTGGTCATAAGAGAAGATAAAATTAAAATCTGGCAGCGTATCCCACATACATCCTGTGCTTCTAAAACGACGACGAAAGACTGAAAAATACTGACATTTCTAATAAAATAGAATCTGAATTGCTAGTAAAATAAAAGTAGGTAGTAGTACTTTCAAGACAATAGAATGGCACTCCATGAGAAATCACTAAAAGGGCCATTACTTAGCCAAGTATTAAAATACCTGTGAATAAAATTATGTAGGAGGAGCTCCGCAGAACAACTAAAAAAAATACTTTCTTTAAAGTCCAGGACCGCAAGCTATGTACTAAACAGAGTACCTATTAGTTTTAAAAAAAATCTCTAATTAGTTGCTTTTGTTTTATCATGTTTGTTTCATCAATACCCATCTCGTTTTCGGAATTTTCGTATTTTTAAAGCACACACCAAAATTAATTAATCACGATGGGTGACATCATCTTAAAAAACGGTTGCTGCACTAAGTACGGTGTTTCCTAAGGATCAGAATGGTCAGGATAATGTACCCGTCTTTGTGTTATTGCTCCAATTAATTAATATACTCGTATTGAGTCATTATTATCATCTGCCTAACCTTTCTCCAACTATGTCGGGGTCGGCATCCTGTCTAACCGGATGCAGCTGAATACCAGTATTTTACATGGAGCGACTGCCTATCTGACCTCCACAACCCAGTTACTGGATAACACGATACCCTTTGGTAAGACTGGTTGTCAGACTTTCGGGCCTCTGACGACCCGTAACGACTGTCAACGATCCATAAATGACAGCCGGGACCAACGGCTTAACGTGCTTAATCAATATATTGTTTATTGGAGTAATATTACTTTTAAAGTAATAAAATGGGGCTAGAAGAGCTTTTCCGAGCGGCTTTGCCCGCAGGGAATTCTAAAATTATCCCACGGGAACATACAACCGGGACCAAAAGGATCCTTATAAACTATATGTGTGCCAAATTTTACACAAATCCGTTCGGCCATTTTTGCGTGTTTGAGTAATAAACGACCAAACTTTCACATTTATAATATTACTAGCTTTTGCCAGCGGCTTCGCCCACATGGAGGTCGGTGTATTATACATATAAACCTTCCTCTTGAATCACTCTATCTATTAAAAAAACCCGCATCAAAATCCGTTGCGTAGTTTTAAAGATTTTAGCATACATAGGGATATAGGGACAGAGAAAGCGACTTTGTTTTATACTATGTAGTGATTATAGCAGGATTATAAATCTCCTTAATAACATTCTTAAATTCATTCACTTAGTGACAGACAATGCACAACCTAAACGGCTGGGACAAGTACCTCGCATAAAATTTTGCAATAGCATTCCATATACAATATTAGTTTTAGTACCTATATGCGAAACCCGAAACACGTGTCTAGTTTTTTTTAATGTAAAGAATCGTACAAGTATGCAACAAATCTGTATCATGAAAAATCACAAAGTTATAAGCTTGTTATTTTACCTGGTTGTCCGTACAAAAACATGGTCACGCGGTACCCCCGTGACGACTGCGCCTTCAGCGTCGTATTGCGCTCATTGATAATAAGTAATAAGTAGGCAGTAGGTACCTAACCGTACGGCGATTGTATTGTAATTAACTGGTGATAAAATAAAAAATATATTTTTGAAAAATATAATATGGTGTAAAAATTATTGGAATCGATTCAGTTACTGTAATGTTGTAAAGAGAGAGTATATATCAAAACTCATCCATTTAAAAGGGTTAAAAGTTTGCATACAGGTGCGTTATTTTTATTGATGAAAAATATTAATATTAATTAATCAAGATGAATGATAGTATCTTAAGCAACGATCGATGCACTGAGTACGGTGTAGTCAATCCCTTAGGACCGGAGCGGTCAGGAAAATGTACCAGTCTTCGTGTTATTGCGCCAATTAATCATAAACTTTGTGTTAGTGAAATTTCTCCAGAGTGGGTAGACGGTAGGCCAATGGTGCATGAGCTCACGAAAGCATGAAATTGCCTCGCAAAACCTTAGCTTCGCCCGCCTAACTGGAGCGGAGCTGATTTCGACATTTTGACAAAGCGTACTTATTATAATAATATAATGTTTTGGCTAATTACCCTAGCTTTGTTATGAGAAATAATTCTGAGGGGTTGTTCCAGTTATGATACTTTAAAGCGTCCCATTGTGATAGTTTTAGGCTTTCATAAATTTATTTTATGCAGAAAATGATTAATGCACTTGGTTACGTATTGTAAATTAACGTTAAATTATCTAGTTAATTTTTAATGTAAAAATACTAGACCATAAAAAAGTATTACCAAATAAAGAAAGAAAAGAAAGTATTCATTGTGACTCGCACACATATCACAGACTAAAAATATAATATGCTTGGTAAAAAAAAAAAAAAAAACTGATAAATCTCAGCATGATGCTGTGACATTACGTATACTTATATCATAAAGAAGTAACGTTTGTGAGTTTGTGAGGATTAGGTTGTAGGGGGTAATCTCTGGATCTACAGAACCGATTTAAAAAAATATTTTATGAATAGAAAGCTACGTTATTTGTGAGCGTCATGGGCTATATAATAACTCGAAAAATGAAAAGACTTTTTAGTGGTAGTCGGATTTACAAAGTAAGTCGGAGAAAAAGCGGTCGAACGAAAACGTTTCTCATGAACGCTGCCTTAACGATGAGAGATATATGATTGAGTTCTAGAGAAAAAGTTGTAGAAGATGATAATGCCTACAAAAAAGTCAGCGACAGCATATGTCTAACTTTTATATTTGTGTCACAAAAAGTAGTTTTTTTTTTTTTTTCATATTAAACAAATCATTTAAATCGTTAGGTCATGTTTATTGTCAACAATTTATTATCTCAAGTGTTTAAAACAAAAGACTTTTCCCATAAACTGCATATAATTTGGACGAATGGTTAAAGAGATAATACGACATAGGTATGGAACCGCGACCGTAACGTAATCTATTGAGTGATATAAAAATGTTTACCACCCAACGAAGTGGGCACGGGTCAGTTAGTTCAAAAATAAAAAAAGCAAAGCATGCATTTGCATTTACAAATGGCAATAACATTTAAGCGGATATGAAATAATAATAAATGTGTCAACCTGCAACAAAAAACTCCCGTATACTTTACCCTACAGGCTATTTTAAGTCTAATATTTACTTCATACACTGAAAATCATAAAATCTGGAAGCTAGTTAATCTGAAACTACAAAAATAGTACCTAGAATTTCAAATACCGAAACTATACATAGTCCAGTCCATTGTTTGAATTAATCCTTGTGTAGTGTAAAGGATGCAGGGAATTGCTGAAAACAGAGCTAAGACCAGTTCCATGACAGAATGTTATCTCAGAATTATGATAATAGTTTTAAGGAGTTAAACAGTTTAGAAGCTCCAAATTTTCAGTCTACGCCGTAGCAAGTGCTACGAGGCCGACGGAGCTACGCCGCTACGGCGCTACGGAGCTACGAAGGCTCGCCTCTACACGTTTTATTTATGTCCTTGTAATAATTTTGCAAGTTTAGGCGACTTGGTATAGCAATAACAATTTTACCTGTTTGTGAAACAAAAAAGTTAACTTTAATGGCTTACTGCCTTATGTTTACGGGATTTTATTGCGGAAGTATATACTTAACACTTTTAATTTTTTATTTATTTGAATAATAATAAATTTTATTTGCTCGATTTTTATTATTTTGTTGTTGAAATATCTTCAGACTACCTACCTATATTTTATTTCACCGACAAAAATAGTGTTTTTTTTTTGCGTTCAAAAACTGAATATTTTTTCTTTTTTTATCGATTTTCTAATCTTAACCTTAGTCTGAATTCAGACAATCAGATCGTATGACATACCCTATATTTTATTATCCATATTTAAGATCTCAAAAAAAGTACAAAAATCATATAATGTGGATATAAAACACGATATTTTATTAAGTTAGGTATACTATTGTCAGTTTATCGGAGTTTTATGCATGTACTATTTTATAATAAATACATACAGGTGTTTGTGTACCTGAAATTTATTACATCCGTTACAATTTTATTTATTGAATTTATGTATTTGAGTTATGAATAAATTCATTCGCATAAAAATAAATATTCTGATTAAAATTTTTTAGAGTGAATATTTTACTTTTGTTTTTAAATTCATTTTAATTTTAGAGCAAAGCTAAAAGCTTTGCAGGTTGAACTGAAAACAAAAAGGTTTTTATTTATAATTAAAGTCCAGTGAAGCTTCCAATGGCATTGTCGTATGGCACAATTAATTGGGATTAGTGTGTGAGGTCGTGCGTTCCATTTGCCACTTATTTTTCACGTTACGAAAAGTCGAGTGTCGAGGGCAGGCGCTCGCGCCGTGGATTATTGAATTAAAGTTGATAAGTGTATTAGCCAGTATTGTCGCTCCATTCTCTTGATTAATGGTCGACCGTTGCTTTTTCTCTCTCATTTATATGATAATGAGTCGGCAGCCACGACCGAACACAATTATAATGTGTAAATGAATGTAGTTGGAGGTGAAATCGCTTTTTGAAAAACGACCACCTGCATAGCGAATTCGAAATGATCAGTGCGCGCCCGTTAATACGAATACGCCAAATTTAAAACGTTAAATGTTCGATGTTTTAACTAAAATTAACTTTGCTTATTTTCGCAAAGAGATTATGTTAATTAAGTAGCTGCCATTTCGACGGTGAAATTGTAATCGAAAACGCCTAATGTTTATTTACTTAATCAGTTTGTTTTGTAATACAATGACGAATTAATGAAATTAATTGAAATTAACATTTTGAGCGCCTGAGTATACATTTAGGTAGATAGTTATATTGATTTTACTTATGACTCGTGAATAATAAAGGTTTGCGACAGTATATAATGGCGCAAGAGGATAATAAAGAGCGGGACTGTCACGAAGATAATACCACACGAGTATTCGCTCCTGTGACACTAGATGGCAACAAGCGGTGCAACAGAAACTGTGCCGCAAAAATACGCAGCAAATTTTTTAAACACAAACAAAATTACTCGCACTCACGTTGGCTTATTTCAAAAAATAAAAATTGGAATGCGTGACGTAAGTACAGCGGGCGCATTCGGTACAGAAGGTGGAATAAAGTGGTTCGTGCCCGCGTTGGTCGCGGCTCGGTACACCGCACTGTCTGCTATTTAATTCCCCTTTGTTTAATACAATCTACAGGGAACACCGGCAGGGTTACGTTATGATGACATTTGGATTTGCTATGTGTAATATAGTGCGCTCGGGAGAGAATGAAATCCGGAAATATGAGTGCATCTTCGCAAGCCGTGAAAGCACTCCTTTCACCTGGTGCCATTCGTGTTCCTTGGATATTAATGATGTCAAACGAAGAGCGTCTTTGTCTGGGAATTGACGAGTTTCCACGGAAACTACTTCATTTATTTGAACTAGACGCACTTTGATAAAGCCAGGGGATTTGTGCCTTGTGTTCTCTTGTTACTTGTGTTTTGTAACTGTGCTATACGTTAAAATGTATCACCTTACCCAAATGAAACAACATGTATGGTCTGGATTGAACAAGGATAAAATATCTAATAATAAGTAAGAATAAGTAAAAAATGTTTAAAGTCAACATCTGATCAGTTATTCATGTTCCGTAATTTATATGCACCGTTACTTGGAAACCGTCCACCATTTTGTATGATAACTTACCCCGTAGAACAATAGACGCATCTAACGGAACTTCATTTTTTACCAAAGAGCGATATCTGATACAACAACAATACAACGCTGTAAAATTCTATTTAGCTCGGTCTGAAAAGCCCGTCAATCTGAGCACGATGCGCCGACAGCTATCAACAGATAGCC
The DNA here is from genome assembly GCA_949091785.1 of Polymixis lichenea. Classification (NCBI taxonomy): domain Eukaryota; kingdom Metazoa; phylum Arthropoda; class Insecta; order Lepidoptera; family Noctuidae; genus Polymixis; species Polymixis lichenea. The sequence goes on along the minus strand of OX420938.1, from coordinate 8,799,360 downwards.
GTGACATGACAGCGTCCACGGCTCCACGGCTACGCGCAAACCAATCCGACAAAGGATCACCTAGCAAAAAGACTGCGAGCAATTTCACCTGTCCATTACTCAGTCATACGATCGCCGTTTAGTTCATCACGTCTGAGAACTAAAAAATCCAATATTTGCACTCTCACAGCTCGACTCCAAACTCATACAATCGCCAGAACCCATTTGACATCAAGTAACATTGTCATAGAAGAACTTCCAACCCGAATCCTTATTGAACATCGAAATTTATTAAGCGAAAACGGATGCCACCGGTGCTCCCGCGACCAACACTATCTAACTTTCCATAACAAAGCGCTGGGGAAAGACGAAAACATTCCAAAAAGTCGTTCCTCTACAATAGCAAAGTTTATTCCGTAGGTCGGTGGAACTGTTGCAAAAAATATGACGTTTGAAAAATTACACGCATTCACAAATCATGCGGGGCCCCCTTTTGTAGAAACTTTCGAATCGCACAAAGGTCTACAACTCGTTCTTAAGACGCTAAATTCTGTGCCAGTGTACCACCTTTTGTGTAGGTAGGTATTTGTTGGTAAAAATAATTGGTATTTCCAAAAACTCGTATAGAACAGGTACTTTACAGAACTGAAAATAAAATGTGTCAAAAATCTCTCGTTTGGGCGTGAAGTAATAATAAATCACAGAGTCCATAACACACCTGAACAAGTGTACCGGGCGGACAAAAACGTCGAACGTTTTACGAATCGAAATACAAAATTCCATTTGGTGCCGTCGAGAGGAAATGAAGCAATTAATTCAGCAGATGGCGTCGCAGTGCGAGCATTAATCATCGACTAATCGTAACTGCAGTCTTCGATTTATCCGTGCCCATTTGCTGGGACAGACAGAGATACGCGTCGATCTCGCGTCACGTTTTATTATAACTGTGTTTGCGTTCCAAATGTTCTGTTTGAACATTTAAAAGCTATCGGTTTGTCATCAAGCAGTATTCATGAGAATTCCATTTGAAATCTTCGATAACTTCTTAAACATTGTAACGTTTCTTAAGCTTTGTTATGAATTCAAATTAGTTTAACAGTAGCTTATCCGTGAGACTGAAAATGTACATAATAATTAGGTTGGGATTATCATCAGTGTACCCATCAATTATCAATTTCAAAAGCGTCTAAATAATTGGTTCTATCTGTATTTAATAGCAATTAAACATCAAACAAAGATTTATATCTCGTCGTCAAACAATGTTGGATCATTTTGCTAATATAAAATCTTAATCCGCGATTTACGTCAATCAGTGACAACAGTGTGCTCTAAACTCGGCTTTCTTTACTAAATTAACACCGATACAATCTATTGTCGCATTGACGGCCTTCAAAACTTATCTCCGTAATTAATTTCTCTTTGAAAATTTAATAATGGTAGAATGAGAAGGCAATTAAAAATGGATTATACGTAAAAATGAAGCAAGTGGCGCGTTTAAGAGTCGGAATCGAACCGAAAGCGGGTAGATTAAGGCACTTGTCCGCTTGGGATTACCGGACAAGCTAGTGGTAATGAAATTCGCCCCGAGGAAATGGCGGGATCCAGAGGCCTAGTTTTAAGCTCTGTCCAGGCAACCACTGATTGTATTTGATGAGAGTTTTATCTGTTTTGTTCGATCGGCGCGCAATCGTCGCGCAATCATTCCGATTTAACTTTGTGCGCCTTTGTTTAATTGTTGTTATTTCGGATTTGAAGTCGCGTCGATCAACTGGCTTAAGATTTGTTTGCGATCTTAATTATCGTTGCCTTGTAGCTGCTTTTTAGTACAGTTTTATACGATTAATTATTTCGGTCGCAGTAAATTTGCAATAATCGAAATGTCATGGCTGACTGGTTGTTTCGCACAGCTACACAAGTATACTGGCTATAATTATGAGATGAAATACTTACAGATCATTGTTTTGTCGGTTTCATTTAATAGGTAGATAACAGTTTTCGACTAGAACAATTTTTATTTTAGTTAATGTAAATAAAAGACTGTTATCCTCCATTAACAATCGAAATCCCAACAAAGAAGCCACATATGTTCTTCAATACTACAATAAATCAGAACGAATTCACGCACGTTTACCGTTCGGTAAACTTTTCAGCACTAATTAGGGGTGCTCACTCAGATCTATCCAAGCATGACATGAAGGCCCGAAGGAGACGTCGATTCTTACCGGTCCCTATAGAGCGGCGGCGAAGCGTGCCTTACGTCAGTGCGATTGTGATCCAATTAGGGGCTGCGCATCCTCTTACGTATTTAACTGGACGGCACACAGACCGTTTTGCTGGTAGACTCACAAAGGTCAGTGACAACCCTAGGGATTGAGTATGGGAGTTCATTGTTTTATAAGGGTAGTATGATTTGTGTGAGCTTGAATTTTGGTGTATGTTAACAATAGACTTTAAATTTAGAAGTAGAAAATAAATACGTAAATTAAAATGAATATCTTTAAGGAAAAAACAACAAGAAGTGTTTTTATTTTAATATTTCTCTTAAAAAAAGAGAAAAAAATATTGTGATCGAGAAAAAATGGTGCTGGGTTATATAAATTACTATCTTTAGCTTACATCAAATTTTATCGAAATCCATTTAGTCAGACCAGTCAGACAGACAAAGTAACTTTCGCATTTATAATATTAGAATGAATTAATATAAGTTCAAGAAGTGTTTTTATTTTAATATTTGTCATAAAAAAAGGGAAAAAAATATTGTGATCGAGAAAAAATGGTGCTGGGTTATAGAAATTACTATCTTTAGCTTACATCAAATTTTATCGAAATCCATTTAGTCAGACCAGTCAGACAGACAAAGTAACTTTCGCATTTATAATATTAGAATGAATTAATATAAGTTAGGGACTTTTTGTAGGTATACAGCCAGTGCCACGAATTTGTAACGAAAGAATATGAAAACAAAAGAAAAGCTCTCTTATTATGACAATGAAATTCTTGATATCATACTTGGTTTACTACTATAATTCCCCATAGCACAAACAAACTTCTAGTAAACTTTTGCTGACGATGACTACAGCAAATTGTGCATCTTTACGTTTCAAAACTAACTGTGGCCAACTGGTGCACTCGACGCTTAGGAAAGTCCCGCCGTTCGCCGTCTTAACTTAGTATCACTTCCAAACCAGGCGTTTGATTTAACTGTTAACGAATGCTCTCATTCAACCGTGCAAGTTTAACTTGTGTGGGTGGGTTAAGTTTAATTGTTTAGTTATTTGGCTACTGATATTTGAGCAGTCTAAGTGTAAGCATTAGTTTTCACTAGTAAAGCTGATTTTTTGTTAAATTACTGAATTCCATCTCCGATTTGAATTTTAGATAGTGGTCCTGGTAGTTTTCGATGTTCATTTGAAACATTTTTGTCTACTTTCTAAACGATATTGTCATAAAGCTGGTTATTATTTGCCGATAAACTTTTCGTAGGTTCTATAAATGGGTACTTTTCCAAAAATACTTCAAAGTAATTACTCATAATATAAAAAATATATTACCAAACTTTCAGCACCTCCCATAAATTACAACTAAACTGAAAACACTTCACCTCCAATGTTTTTCAGGAAATATGTTTATTAAATTGTGAGATACCAAAAACATGTAGCAAAGCGTAGCGATATAAAGTTTGAAGATGTTTAACGGAGAAAGTATCCTGGGAATATATTAAGTTCGCAACAACTTCAAGATAGGTGCCCCAAGATAAGAAGCAAATAATATTGAAAAACGTGTAACTTTCCGTATCTATATTACGAGATCAGTTTTCAAAATGAAATATTTTGATATTTGCTGCTTTATTTTTGTCAGTGATGCGGGGCTAACATTTTGAAATGTTCCTGATATTCGCATCTATTAGGAAAATAAAACTACGGAAGCGGAAAAGCTGATCAAAAACTACATTTTCTTCAACGAGATTACAGTGGCAAACCCATTGATATGTTAAAAAGAACAACTCACATTTGTTAAAAAAATTGTCAGCAGTCAGAAGAAATCCAATACGGACACTACAGGTACCTATAAATCAATTGTGTCAAGTTAAATGTAAAACAGCACTAATGCAAATAAGTTTTTTTGGCATTGCCCCACGCATTTATAATAAAATACTTAATATTATTAAAACTATGACTGTTTTCAAATTTTAAAAGGCACTAAATGAAATATTAATTGAAAAAGGTTATTACACAATTGACGACTTCCTAAAGGATGAATCACTGACCGATTGACATGCTATTATTCCTTTTCACATTTTATTTTAATTTTATTAGTGTTTCCTTAGTGACCTTTGACATTTTTATGTATTACTGTAACCTAGCTGGCATTTGATATTTCCGTATTATTGTGACATTTTTACTGGAATTCAAATGATTTGAGTTGAATTTGTATCTAGGTATTTAATTTTCCTTACTGTTATTTTAAAATTATAATATCTAAAATTTGTGGAAATTCAATTATAACAGTAATAATATATGATTTGCATGTCCATGTGACGGTAGAACACGGAGAACTCTTAAAATAAAACCTCTATGTACTATATTACACATGTTTGCAAACCAATAAATTATTTGATTCGATTTGATTTGCAAAAAGGACACAATACTGTTTCAACAATAAAACAAGCTGTGAATAAGTTAAGGTACAAGTGACAAACGCCACATATTATCCACAGAAGAGATTTTGAATTGTGCTCACGTTAAAATAATAATCATAGTAGCCCTAGGGATTTGAAATTCAATACTAAAACTTTAGGTATCAGTCAAATAGGGTACAGATAAAAAACTGGATACTTATCTATAGAAACCGTCCAATTATAAACCTAATACCCAGCTAACTATTCAGTGATTATGAGCGATAGTGGTACTGTCACGCAATGCACTGTGCAGCGCTATCACTATAAGCACCTTCCAGTTATAGCCTTTAACTAACTTAGCGCTTTTAATCGTTTTTATAAAAATATAATGGTTAATGAGATAAATGGAAACAGAAAAGACAATAACATTACACACGATCTCTTACTCAAACTTATTAACTTATTTGTAAGCATGTCTCAATCTGTGTGGTTCTTTCCTCAAAATACCATTTCAGACACCGATCCACATGGTCTTCACATGATCTGACCAAGATTATGTCTGGACTTTAAAAGAGACTGTGACCTCTGAGTTTGTTTCAGCTTTTCTTCTCAGAGTAGTCAGATAGGAAACGCTGACCTCATCTACTTAAAAAAAATATGATTGACGAGTAAAAGTGTTTGTACAAACCTACTTACAGAAATAAAATTATTTATCATTTATCAATTAATAAACAAAAATACAGCCTCAATAAGAAATAATCCAATTACCTAGCATTGGTTTTTAAGAGTTTTTAAGGAAAAGGGTAACAGACTAAAACATTATTACATCACACACAATCTCTCACTCAACCGTATAATAATTACTGACATAAATAACATATTATTAGTACGCATGACATTCATCAATTAATATAAAAAATACAGCCTGAATCAGAAATAATCCAATTATAATCACAGTTTCTGTCTATTCTACAATAACCCAGCTAATCATTCAGTGTTTCTGAGCGTCAGTGCTACTGTCACGCAATGCATAGCAGCGTCGCTGTCACTGTGCACACCATATAATTAATCACGCCACCAGACAAAAGGAGCCTTTTACTGATGTAATGCGACTTGACGCTGTTTTTTATACATTTTCTGTCGATATTTTGTGGTGCAATCTGAGGATATTGAATGTGAATACGTATTGTTGCCTGATGTTTTTAGTAATCAAAACTTTGATTTGGGGGTCATTGTATCACTCACATCATATATTTTAAGCTAAGAGATTACATGTAACCTGCAGAAGGTTAAATTTTTGTCCATAATGGTTTACTACAACCGGAAAACAGATTTTTACTTTGTGTAATATATTACAATGTTGAATTAATAAAAAAACTTTACAACTTGCATTTTTAAAAGGGAGGCTTACTATGGGAATCTGCACGTATAGAAACTGCCTTTACAATAGAAAATTGATAGCTTTAATATGGAGAAAAATATATCAGAAACGAATAGGTACTATCGAAATCAGAGTCAAAAATAAAATGTGAAACGACATGACACACCAATATTAATTAGCTACACAGTTATAAAGTAGTCAACCCCAACTAAAACCCTTTGATACACAAGCGTAACGGTTCCGTATATTAAAAATGACATTTAATATTCATACAACCAGTACAGAAAGATTAAAGTCATACCAATAATTGGACCCTTCAGTCCCACCCCAATCTCAGGTAGAGAAAGCTATTATTTTTCATATCCCCATTGCAATCGCTGTATAAATAAATAAATAATATACCACCAAGGAATTATTTCGGCGATGAAACATATGATGATATGTTAGGAGGATATGTATCGATATGTTTATACCTTTTGTGTGAATGTTTTGATGTTTTTGAAAGTAGATTTTCAATCCATCCTTTGGGTCTTAGCTCGTTGGAGTCCTCTTTTTTTATTTTCGTCAATATATCTAATATAGCTTGGATTATAATACTTCAAAATCATCAAAAGTTTAATACTTGCCTTTATAAATTTTTCGTGCATCTCTAAAATACAGAAATAGCTTTCGTAACGTAGGTGTTCTCCAACTAACAATTCAAAATTTGTTGCTGGTCAGATTTTATTATTCACCCTTTCTCTATTCGGCCTTTTCAGCCAAATACGAGGGGTTTACGGAAATATAACAAACATATTCAATAAATTAGAGGGGCTAACGGGAATATTAGTGATATGCATTATAGATTATGTCCAGATGATGGCCAGAATCCTCGTAAGTGCTGATAACAGACATACCTACTGCGACCACTCATCTATTTGCAATTCGTAATTATTACTTTTTTTCATCAAAGATAGGAAGTAGAATTAATAATAAGATTCACTCTGGTTTTACACATTAATAAAAGTAAAATGTAGGGTGTTGGCAAGGAACATTTAAAAAACAACACATAAATTTTTAATACCAAGGCAAAAATAACAGTTTCAGTCATAAACAACACTGAAGCTGATGATGACTGTCGAAAAAAAAAGAGAAAAATTCATGCCCAAAAAATACAAAAGTAGAAGCATTTAGATTTAAGCCATGTACCTTTAATCGGGCCCGCATATCCTGCCCAGGTAGACATAGCTATTATTTTTCATATCTCTGCTTCCGTGGCGCGCCCGGCGATTACTTTTAATTCAAACCGTTGAAAAGCATGTTGTCCATTGTAAAAACTGTTTGTGGAACAAATTTTTTAATGAACGCCATCGAGTTACGGCTTTGACGTGTGTTTTAGGTCGAGTTGACACGATAGTTAAATAGGAAATTGCTTCCAATTTGTTGACACTCATTTGTGAGAATTTAGAATGATGTAGTTCATTTTTACGGAAAGAAAATGGCTGTGAAATGTTGGTACATAGTTTAGGACTATTTGTAATGAATGGTTTTTCCTTCAAAACATGACAATTCATGTTGTAAAGGTGATGTTGTGTTTAAATTACTTGTAGGCAAGCCGTAAAACTGTTTAACCAGTTTTTATTTTTATTTTTTATTAGAACAATTTGTATATCGCTACATAATAAAATTTAATGTAGCTTGCTTCCATTTGTGTAATGTTCTTGTAGATATCCGGAATAACAGAATAACAAACATAGGATATATAAAGTTTTTATTTTTAAAGATTTGGTTATGGTAATATTATATAATAAATAGGTACTCGTTTACAACTAAATCCAATCGTTACTTTATCAAAACTTCGATTCATAAGATTATCATTGAGCCCTACAAGTGCCAAATTAATTCATTGTTACAATTAGGCTTGTTATACCTATTAGTACTAACTGCTTCTGAGAAATTAAAGACCAAAAACGACAAAATTAGAACAAAATAATTATTGTAACACATTTTCCTAGAAACAAGATCACAAGATTATAAAGTTTTAAGAACAATAAAGCCGGCAACGAATTTTATTTCTTAGTAGTCGTCATAATAAATGATTTCAAACAAATACAACACATTGTACGTGACATATTTGTACCAGATATTGCTTTATACCGAGTTCTGAATAGCTCAAGTGCTCCAAGTTATTGTAAAATAATACAATGTTTCAAAGACCAAGTTTTATGTTTCTCGACTCTCTATTCCATAATATTACATTCGTCAGTGTCTTAAACTTTTGTTGCAACGCATATGATGGATGTACACTACCACAATCTCGTCCTCCAAATCAGGATAGTATTCCTCATCTAAACTATAAAACAAAATCGCATACCGTCTGCCTAAACAATTTCAAAATGGAACAAGGGTGGCCGTACTTGGTATAAAAATGCCGAGACGTCAACCGTTTACAAATAACTCCCTTCCTTCGCAGGGGTAATTTTTGTTTTCCCCTTTACCGAAAGTTATGACACAAATATGAAAACATTAAATTTGAATCGCGGCCAAATATGTTAAGTTCTTGAGGTTATGCAGGACACGAGTGGTCTGCGAATACTAATCGCTGGGCGCACCGGCCGTAGAACCCAGCATCCGATTTGCTACGCCGTAGACACGTGCTACGCGCCAGGCTTGCTGGCTACGAGCGTACTTGTTTCTAAACTGCCCTTGAATAATATCTGAGTGGGTGCGTTTTATTGAAATATTTTGTTTCGTGTTATTTTATTTTTTATATATATCAAAATATTGTTTAGATTTTCACAATATCTTAAGCCGTGAAAAACAGCTGATTCAGATTTTAATATACTCTATGAGCAGAATTTAATGGATTTTCATAAGAAAAAATATTTTGTACATAAATCTTGGTGAAGAAATCGCAAGGCTTCGATATTACTACGTGAAATAAGGTTAGAGTGCATTTTATCAGCGTTCATTTATTACGATCAATCGATGCTAATTAGTAGGTGAGCGTTCGACACCAAGTTCCATAAGAATATTTCAGAGCCGCCGCGGTGATAAATCAAACTCGAAACCGTAATGAAAGCGAACGGATCGCGTCGCGAAGAGAGAAGGGAGGAAAAAATATCACGGAAAAAATCAGGTGCGTCCCCCGGTCGGAGAGAAAAACAGTCGGTCGGGCGTCGGGGGTGGTGGGCGGGGGTGGGGGTGGTCGGTCGATGCGGGGGGCGGGCGCTGGGCGGGCGACGCGTGCGCGAACCTGCCCCCGGCACGGCCGCGCGCCGCCGGCACACTCCCAGCGGCTCCGTCGCTCGTCGCTCGTCGCCCGCGTCCGTCCGCTCCTCGTGCGCCCTCTCTCGCGCCGACGCCGGCCCGCGCCGCGCGACATCTCGCGTGTTCCACCGCTCCCACGTTTTATGTCCAAAGTGCTCAACTCAGTGCTTCCCATCCACAACGCGACAGTGCTACCGCAGCCTTTTTTCGAGACGGAACCGACCTGCACAACGTTCAGGGTTAGTACCGACATCCGTGCTGAAGTGACCGGTTTCAGTGTTCCATTGTAAAAAGTTTATTTCGGGAACAAAGTTTGGTAAAGTTGAAGAGTGCGAGCCGCGTCGGATGCACATTGCCCCAGCCGCAAGTGGTTCCTATCGGCTGGGCGGCGCCGTCGTGTCGCTCCCTCCTCTCGACCCTCACTAAAAACAACAAACAGATCAATCGACCTGTTATATTCATCCCGACACTCATAATACAAATCTTCGACCGGCTATTTTGTTTGGCGCAATCGGATCCAGATTTACTCACAACAACCACGATATTTTGTTTTTATGCCTAAATATTGCGATAAGATAAGAGTCGCTACACTAATAGCTAGAAATAAAATTGTGGAATCGCATGTAACGGTGATATTAGCTGTGAATGGTTCCAGTTTACCTACTTTTTTCTTAAATTAGTCGGTAGGCAATTTTGTAGAGAACTTAAATTCGTAGATCTATTTGTATAGTTTTGTTATGGCGCGTAGGAAATTAGTGTGCCGTCAGAATAAATATTAAAACTTATTAATGCTTCGAAATTAAAACAGAAATGGCCCAAAAATAAACGTGGCACGCATTTGGCTCACGAAACAAAATAAGCGCGGTAATGCATCCATCTGTTCAAGTTTTAGAGTTCGCAAACTTCTCATATTCATCTGGCGGGTAATACGGCGGGCCGGAATATTTTTATGACTCACATTTTCAGTACAAAATTATCTAATAGAAAATAATGTATTTTGTAGTTGCTAACATAACTGTTCAAATGAAATATCGATAAAATTTGAATAATAATACATTTGAAATGGTATTTTCATGCGAGTTATACTGTGAAAATATATATTAATTTGACCCAAAACCAATAAATTAAAATGTTTGGCAATTTCATTAAGATTCTCTTCAGTTAACTATTTTCCCCGAAGAATTCTGGATATTATAATCCTCACAAATTGAAATAACGTTGAAACAATCACTGGTTTCGTTATTATTAATAAAATTTTAATGTAAGTAATTGAGACGCATATTTCATGAATAATTTTATTAATTTGAATTGTGAAACTTGACAATGGTCTGAAATTCAGCAGCTGCTTTTATGACACCTGTAGACCTAAATGCGTGGATTTTAACCAGCCTTGCTGTCTGACTGTCGCTTATAAAATGTTAGCCGCGTCATGATTTCGTCGCTTTTAACTTGTTTACGTCCCAATTCAACCGTTATCAATTCAGCAGACGCGGCACGCTCCCAAAAGTAAATTCCAGTCTCATAAAATATTTCAATCCGCTAAAAAAGATTTTTTTATGTCCAAGAATATCAAAATAATTGATTTTGTAAAATTTCAATCTTATAAATCTATTCGAAGTTAAAAAGATTTTTTTTATATGATTTATGAAGCAAAATTTTATTCTAGAAATTGCCAATTAATTAATTTCAATTCTGAGTACTTCCTTTAGAAAACGCCTACGACAGTACTGTTTGTAATAACCGAATATCCTATTAAATTTTTGGTATCGAAGTGAATAGGTGGCTGACAGTTGATTAGTTTCATAATGAAATTCCTACCCTTCTGATTATTAATTTAGGCATAATTTGTCTAGAATACAAGTGCTACGTTAATTAATTTATCGCGTTAATATCGATGTTATAGAGTATGTAGGTAGAGAGGTACCTATATTTATTTTATGGGTATGAAATGATCAATCGTAAAAAAGAAAGTGTTTTTCAACCCCATAAAAATTTGAAAAGTATTTTACATATTTTCGCACCATTTTATTTTGAACTTACTAGTTTGGCATGGGTAGGTTTTCTTCAAGACTACAACGTGTGAGTAGGAAATTGAAGCGTAGTACATCGTGATACGTGAGCAGTTAGGAAGTTGAAAATGGAGTAAAAGTTTCAGATAGAAATAGGCTGACTATTTGCAAACGGCCAAATGGCGGAAAGCAACATTTGTAACGGTATTCTATTTAATTTGATACCAAATAATATGGTTACAACGCTTACAAAATAAATATGGATAGTATCGAATTTTCCGACCATCCTTTTTTAGCAACATAATTTAAACTGCGAAAAAGTTTAAATAATAATTTGTATTGCTATGACGGCCATACAAACAATACTAGTAGTGTAACGCCTAGTATTGTTTGGCGCCCAAATAAAAACAGTAATTTTCTGATAAGTTCTCGTAAAAAATACATTATTCCTCTGTTTATTGTTTCACATAAATTATTTCCGCAACACACCTTAAAAATGTGACATATCCACTGGTGTAACTTAAGTATCTCCCTAATTACACCACTCCATTAACCAAAAACGATACAAATTACATTGTTTACCGCGATACCGTCAGTAATGATTTCTTAGTAACCGCACATTATTACACAGCCTAAAATTTTGAAATAATAACTCTTTACCACCACTTTAAGATCTCTAGTTCTCCCAAATTATTCCTGATTTAAACGAATACAATTTACCTTTATCTCACCATAAAGATAGATACATTACAAGTTACTCTGTAGCCGTTTGAAGCCACTTATAACCGTTATGTATGGCTTAAAAGGATGTAATAGTGCACACATAATTACGGGTTGCTAGCCCATCGTCTGCAAGCACCACATTAACCCTTCACCCTCAATTAACTCTTATAATGTTTGGGAAGATGAGCAGATTGTCCTTCGTAATGTTTTCTTAGAGAAAAAAGCTGCGAAGATGTATAAAGCTATACATTTTTTGTTGTTGAGAGGATATGTAGCTATACATTCTCTTCGATGGCGGCCGGAGGGGTGTGCAGTCGCACAAACAGCGCTGTAGACGGTATTTCGTCCCATGTGTTGGGGGGCGAGCCTATTGTAGTCTGTCGGGCGCAAATTTCAACCCTAGATTTTATTTGAGGGTTATTTTGAAGGTTAGAAAGTCTCGACGAAATATTTTAACGATTGCCAGGCATGTTTTTTAAGCATTTGTTATGGAAAATCAACTTTTTAGTTTACTTACATTTTTTCCTCCGAAACAAACTTTTTACAATGTGAAAGAAGTCTTAGGTATAAGGATCATCTACGCAGTTTATTTCACACACACAGTATAATGTATTTTATGAGAAAAACAAACCAACGATAATGCATACGGCCAAATGACGTCATATATTTCTATAACCGTCTGTAATGAGTAATTCGCGACCATCTGCATAACTGTACGTCCATTGCCGGCCTTGTAGAGAAGATCTAACTTCGTCATTCGAGTGGTACTATGAAAACAGTTTATGTAGATGATACAATTACATTTCCTCGCATTATTATGACAGCTAATTTACGTTTTGCGTGATGTCCCATGAAAAAAATGTATTGTGATACGAACCGTATATTTCATTGTTGCGTTTCACTATAAATATCAGATTTTAGATTATAACAGTGAAATGTGCGTACTTAGTAAGTAATTGTTTAAGCAAATTGATTTTTTGTTTGAACTTACAATTTTAGTTCGAGGCCAGAGCAAAGACCAAGCAATGTTACATCCATTTTTAACCTATTTACGAAAATATTTAATAAAACCTTTAAAGTAAAACGAACATTTTCAGCCAATATGAAAATAGAGAAAAGACAACACATTAAAATTTACGTTGTAGTAGTTGACAAACTTTACTAATTTAGCTACTTATTATTTCTGATAAAACGTCAAAATTTGAAATACAAAGCCATCAACAGTTTTTCCAATGAAGGTTCAATCAAGTTTTCTGGGAAAACGTCTATCACGCACAGGTGTCATACATTGATAGGTTTAATTTTCAAAGAAAATACACCCACATGTTAAAGCTTAATTATAATCAAAAAACCGGATATAAGTAAAACAGTTACCTACTAAATGTTATTTTCTATTACAATAATGAGAAGATAGGTACGTGATTGCACGCCATTGTTTGTGGCAAACATGTCTGAACCTGTAAAATTTTCTTTATGCTATCCTGCATGCACACTTATATGCTTGTATGTCTTAGCAAATAAATATTATCTTATCCTATTGTAATAAGTGCCTTCTGAAAAAAAAAACCTCTTCAATTTTGTAATGAAAATGTAAAATACAGTTTTAGGGTCGTCGTCTATTTTTTGTCAAACATTACTTCTGGAAGTCACTTACCTAACAAAAATGAGGACTAAAGTCCCAAATTTTTACTAAAGTAACTATTTCAATCTAGTTGGTTAGTCAATGTAGAGAAGTGGTGGCCGCCTTGTGAGTTCTAGGTTGTGAGTTCGAACCCAGGCATGTGTACTTTGTGTTAATTATTTCATTACCACTGCTCTCGATACGGTGAAGGAAAACATCGTGAGGAAACCAGCATGTCCTATAACCAAAAATCCGAAGACATGTGACATCTACCAACCCGCACTGGTCCGGCGTGGTTGATTACAGTCCACGCCCTCTCACCGAAAAGCCTGAGTCCCAGCAGTGGGAACATTACGGGAATGGAGTTAGTCGATATATCCCAAACATGAAAAAAAAAGTATCAGATGATATTCGACGGCACGGTCGGCGCAGTGGTTAAGCGATTGACTGCTGCGCTGCGTGTCGTGGGTTCGATTCCCGCACGGAACAAATATTTGTATGACCTACAAGTAGTTGTTCCGGGTCTGGTTGTTTGTGTATGTGGGTTTATTAAATGTTTGTAAACGCACCCACAATACAGTAGAAATTCCTAGTGTGGGGCAACGTTTTTTTTAAAAAAAAAAAGAAAAAAAAAAGATGGAAGGAAAAATATCCAAACGAAATAATAAACTCTTTTTATTTCAATATTTTTTCTGCTGCCATTACAATGCTTACTCAAAGTGCCAAGTAAAATATAAACAAACAAACTTCGCGTGCGAGTCTAATGGATTCAAAACAGACGACTAAACACTTTTTGTTGCAATAATAGATCAATTTTTAACCTAACTTTATTCTTCCAATTGTATTTAACAAATAAATTGACGATGATTGATTACTTAAGACGTCACTGTTCAAAATATACTATAAGAGAAACACAGTGACTAAAATAAACTGCTCGAACGTGAGATGCTTTCCAATACCGGACGCTATTAATGCATTTGCTTTTTAGTACTATAATTATTTGCGCCAGTTTATAAGAGAAATAAAATACTTAAATCATGAACTGATATAATTTTTAAGCAGATTGCAAGTGTCGATTGACGAAGATTTCAGCGAAAAATGTAGCTAGTACCAATCAGCTAGTTTTTCAAATAGATTTTTGGCTGAAGGCTACAGAATCTTTTCAATATAATTTATTACTACCAAGTTCACATCAAATTGCGTGCAACAATGCATGTAGGCTTACATACCAACATATTGCATACATTTCCTTAAAACGATAATAAAAAATATCAACATTTTTGCGCGCCATTTCGCGGCTCACTATAGGTATAAACCATAGACACACATCAAGAAACTTCAATGAACGTTAACAGCAATATGGTGTACCTTGTCTTTGGCAGAAACAAACATGTCTAATGATCGAAGAGGGGGGATGATGATAGATGAAACATGGATGTCTACGCACAGCTAACCCACTAAGATTTGTTTGTTATGTATGATATATCATATGTTTTGGTATTGATTTCCTTCGTTCTAGTTGCTATGGGGAGGAAGTTTTGGCTTCTGTAATCTCGGTGTATGCTATTTGAATGAAAGTACAGCTTTAAATCGGCATTGATGGCCCATTAGTACTAATAAGTCGGTTCTAATCCAAAATTGGCGCTTTACTTTGTGTATTTTTTCATTAAAACTGCTTTTAAAACGGTGAAGGAAAAAATTGTGAGAAAACCGGAATGTTCTAGACTCAAACACTCTAAAGGTGCAATTATTGCTCGGCAACACTAATGGATCAATCTAGATCAAATAAGTTGAGCAATCTGGAGCAACAACAATAAATTGCCTGCAACAATAATATTTGCTCCATATATTACATGAGTTGCCGAGTATCGGTTCGGTTTGGAAATTTTTAGTCAATTTTCTTTCTATCTCGTTTGTAAGGTTAACTACGTCTTAATTTTGCGAGAGGAACCGACCGGCGGCGGAGGCAGCGAGGAAGGCGCATGCCTGGTTTTTTAAGTTGCTCTATATTGCTCCATATTGTGTGGCAATATTTCTGGCAACAGGTTGCTACATGTTGCCATTGCCCTAAATTGCTGGATGTAGTTGTGACGTCATAGTTGACGAGAATTGCCCAAGATAAAACAATTTTAGTTACTCGTGTAAGCGTACCTTTAGACATGTGACATCTACCAACCCGCAGGTTGCCCACGTGGTGAATTACGGTCCTCTCAACATGAGGCAGCCTGCGTCCCAGGACTAGGAATATTATAGGCTGAAAATGTAAAAGTTCTAAATGAGAAAAAAGCTCTAGAAAATCTAAAACAAATTAGTATTTTCACACCGGAATTAAAAGAAATAGATGACAAAGCAACACCATATCTATAAAAAAAATACTACCGCCCGCTTCACTTAAATAAAACATCACTACCTGTAACTAAAGTTCAACGTTCCCTGAAATTACCTTTCAATCTTGAGAGTTAATCCAAAAATGTAGAAGTTAACAAAAAATGATCGATCACTTTACAATACATTACCAGCCAGCATACTTTTGATGTTAACGCTTCTCGCAGTTAACACATTTATGAATTAGAAACGTTAGTAGTTTTCATACTGTTTACGATAACCGAAGATCAAAAAGAAGGGAAAAATTGAGATATTGGTCTTTACATATTAAAAACTCTTCAGTTCTTAATTTATTTTTAAAAACATCAAAGAAAGTATTAAGTAGATCGTAATTATCTTGTGCTGATAAAGATATCAATATTACAATCTTTTTAAATCAAAACTCGTTGAATTTAGTCCAAAAATGAAACATTTAATGTTGTGGATATCATTCAAGTATCTTATAAATATGACTTGTTCCTGCTAAACGGGTGTAAACTTCTAAAAACTTAAAGTGAAGCCATTAAAAATTCTTAAAATGTATTCCACAAAATTCTGCTTCAAACTTCACCTGCTAACTTTTTAGCGTAGGTAGTTGGCTTCCATTGTATACAAATCCTTCAAAATTTCTAGGTCGTTTCGTAGAAAACAACGCCGTAACAAGGTTGTACGCCATCTATTTTGATGGTTTGCAACGCTGTTACAAGTTCTTTACGGGGAAATTGACGTAGGGAAAAGTTTGACGTAGAACTGCGTAAAAATAGCCTCTCTAAATGATTTCCTGTTCGTCATAGCCAGTCCTTCTACGAAAGGAAAATGAATAAAAAGTTTTTCGTTTATTTTGCGCACTAAAAAATACTATAATTTCAAAAATCATAATTTCTATCTTGCTAATACTTTGATGAAAATTCCTAAGTCGTTTAGACTAATCCACATTATGACTGTTCCGCCTGTCTGTTTCAATTTAAAAGTACTTAAAAGATTGAGAAAACAGACTTGAACCGAACTTATTTCTTTCAAATATGTATTATTAATTCTCATGATTGAATCATGTATTTTCCGCATGATTGTATTCATATTAAAGCAAGGATATCAGAAATTCTGCCTCACTTATTGCTTCCGCATTCAACCCTCCATAAAATTACGTCAATTTACCATGAACCTACCTACTGTTGACCAAAAGACACGCTACGTTTTCTAGGAACTCAATAATGTAACGTAATACGATCAATCAATAAAATTGAACATTGAATATTCCCGCTCAAAGATCAGAAGCTAACATGCAAGACCAACATGTCGTTTAACTAATGAGCTCATATTTACCTTGTAATTGACCGCAGTTGAATATAAAACAACACTGCCTTTAGCTGTTTGACTGAATAATAGTAGTTGTTCTTGTTGTAATTACTTAGTAGTTTGTTTTGAAGCTTATTATTATAGCAGGGCCACCACTTCCCGTGGGAAGCCAGGCCTTCCCACTTATTAATTCATAACTTCCCATACTCGTAGTTAAAGTCTCGATAATCTCCGAATTTTTCGACATAATTGCAATATTCATATCTACAGACAATGCGACTGAGTAACCGTATTGAAATGAGTCAGTTTTAATATTTTCCGCTTGATTAATATTTAAACATAATTCTTGGAATTTTGAAAACTCATTTTCGCAATCATTTTCTGTGTAATGAACACTTTATTATTCAAGCATTATTAATGCTATCATTATAAATAAACGAAAATTAAAACAAGGAAGATTTTTGGGTTTTAATTAAAGTTTAAAACCGCAGACCAATATAAGGGTGTTTACAGAGTTCTGTTATGAGTGGCTTAATGAAAATATATTCAGACAGACCAGCGAAATAATTAAACTACGAAGCTAGCACAACTTATTTAAACACACATTTAAAATATACATACCTGCAAGTAATCGCTTTAACTTATTTTAACTCAAATTAAAGTGAAACGCAAACACCTCTCTTGGCTCGATTCAAACTTCCATACTTATGTAGTTTCAATACCCGTAGTTGTAAAACTTTCTCTATGATGGTAGCACATTAATTACTAACCGTTGGCGGGGGTAAAGCCCAATAGGACGGTGTATTAAGTTTAACCATGTAGATTTACGATCAAACCCTTTCATTAAACAGGTATTAAGGCGACAGATAAGCCTGTACATTACGCACTTGTTCATACTATTTGGGAGTTTGCATGAAAGGTTTATAGGCACCAATGAAACTAGCCGACCCGACTCACTCAATACAACTACCCACCCTAATACATAAACGTTGCGGTTTAATTTATGTACGTATGAACTTTCGTTGAATACCTATTGGGATTTCAATTCTGAGGAATCGGAATGGTATATAGAAATTGGAATGGTACATAGAAATCTGAATGGTACATTCGTAAAATCAAAATTGCAACTATCTCGTCTCGCTGGAAACAGTTCTGAATGTAATTCAACTTTATCGTTCGCTAACTCAGAACTTGAATTTTCATTATCGCTAATTGGTGTAGTTCGATTTACTGAATAGGGGTATGATTCGTTTTATTCCTTAGTGTAGTCAGTGGTTGCGAAATCGTTGAATGAAAACGCTGAATATACCAGAAAATATTTTAAATCATGGTGAAAACCAAAATATAGTCCACGCCGTGGTTTTTGCAATTAACGCAAACATTGAGACAAACAGAAAAACAGAGTGATCAGACAGATTCGAACAGATAATTATTTAAAAGTGTTTCATACATAAAATAGGTAGTATGCACTCGCTAATACCATACCATCTAGTTTTTCTTTAATTTCTGCGACATAAATGTATGGTGGACAATAAATGTTCATGGCATAGTAATAAAAACTAAATTATTTCACTTTTATCGTATTTAAACGGTGCATTATAAACTGAACAGATTTTAACGAGTCGTGAAGTTTAAGTGAAGCGTATATAAATATAGCCTAACAATTAGCGAGTTTTACTGTTTATTTTAAAAACTAATGCAGCTCTCAATTTAACTTTTACGGTGAAAATTGTTGGATTAAATCGTTAATTTAGCGGAGGTGTAGGTACGTTAGTTGCCCGCCCCTTGTTTCGTTTTGCACTTACAAAGAGCAATCGATTTTAAAGCTCGCTGGATTGAAAATTATATGAGGAGCCTTAGAGAGCGAGCGGGTGCGGGTAGCTGTGTTCGTGAGCCGCCAATGCGCTTGTGTTTCGGTTCAGTGGGCTTTCTTTAAATTGGCGACGGCTCCGCCGCTGGTCGCTCCGCTTATTGCATCCCCCGCCCGCAGGGTCGCGACGTCCACGATATTGCCTCCATTCGACCTTTAAGCAAATAGAATTTCCCAGTCTGTAAATAGGATAGCGTTATAGGTAAATCTTCGGCGTGTCCTCGCGTCGTTTACGGATAAAAGGTAGAAATTCAATTTTTACCGACGTACTCGATTACGATCGCCCCGAGGAGCAAGTACTATACGGAGCGCCGGCTGCGCTCGTTCGTCTTCTCTTTAGCCCAAATTTGTGCGTGATGAAGGACGATCCTTCAACGCTTGTCGGGATATTGTCTCATTTTGGCGGGTTCCAGGCGTCCTATTCATATTCATGTTCAGGGTAGGCGAGGCCAACGAAATGCCATACAATGTTGTTTTTATACTGACGAGTAAACGCCAAGAAAGTTGCGTGCCTCGAGGATTTTCATCATGGGACCTATCAAAAAATAACGAGGTCGTCCTTCTCCAACGGTGCGCCCGATATCGTGGGCCGATCTATTCGGTAACAATCGTGGACGATCTTTTGTACTTTATGATAATACATGTCATTGTTATTTAGTCAATCGGTTTTGTATTCACTCATGTTACGAGTTGTACCATGAAATAAATATATTGGTCGATAATGTCGTGGGTTATGATAGTTAGGTGGTAAAGAGGGTTAATATCAATGTATCGGCGAAATGGTTGTGTTAATAGTTGGTTGGACTCGCATCTGCAGCGAGCTCCGGTCGCCGGCTTAAGCCTATTGTCGCGCGCACGAGAAGTCATCACGAATTCTACCCACGATCTGCTCTAAGGTTTATTGTAATTTACAAAACTGACGGAGGTTTTGTTGCTATCATTTCGTTGTACATTTGTTTTGTTACCCCAGCTTTCCGAGACATGGCCAGGTTTAGGATTACGTTTCTTGTACACACTTACATTTTATTGCAACAACTTAAAAGCTAGAACAAAAATAATTTGCCTTAACAGCACTTTTCATGGTCCAATTAAATGGAAGCCCCTTGTATAATTACAGTAGCAAAAGAACAACAAAAATAAAACAGAATTTGCAAAATTCTAATAAATTATATACGAAAACCTTTTGTAACCTGCGGTAAACAAATTCATCAGCTCCTACCCTTTGGTCTCAAATTATTTTCACGTACACATTATATATTTTACAGAGGGCGGAAGGCTACTAATGGCATAAATTGAAGAGCGAGCTCTAGAAGCAACCACAGGATTTTGCGTATTTGAAATTCAGTTACTCGTTGTGCACAGCGTGGCTACGCTTCGAAGCGATCGTTGTAGACCCCACGTTATATTTTCTATAGAACGAAGGAGATGGATCGCTTTAAAACTCGCTAGTGGAAACCAGAATTTGAAATTTGCATCCCGACGTATCAGGAGTACTGAAACGTTGTAAGTGGTGTGCTTCGGAACGTGCTTACGAAATTTTCACGGTGTGGTCGGAAATTCGAAGCGCAGTTTGGAGGTGTAATTACTCTATTTTTGGATGGATAGATTGGTGGAAGAACTATAAGTGGTTTGGGTAGATTGATCGGTTTTTAAACGTGCAATCGGAAGAATCTTGATTAGTAATTTTGATTATTGATTTAGATGAAATTGACTTACTTTAACGCTGATGACTTCATAAACTTTTATGATTAATACATATTCTTCTTTCTTTATCATGATCGCTAGTTTAACTAAATATTCGCGACTCGCAAATAACATCAAAGAGTAAACTCAGTCACCTGACAGTATTGAGGCGACAAAACTATAGTAAAATAGACAGCGATCCCATTACAAATGCATCGGGTTGTCTAGTTGGCTGACAGGACGCGGCGGGGCAAGACGGTGCTCAGTATAGCGTCATATCAATCACCACTACTGAACACCAGCCCGATCCCTTGGCACCTGGCCTACATTCCAAATTACACAAATTTACGTTGTGGGCCTCACCACCGCCGTTAGCCCGCCGCGCGGATTAAGTCTGGAGCACAGCTTACATCGGGTACCGCTCCCAATACCACGCTCAACCGATGCCCAATCTTATCTATACACGACACTAACTTTGTAGTTGTATGGCCAAACAACTTCCACAAATAAGCCCTTAATACACAAGTTAATAAGTAGAAAAGTTTGAATAAACTCATCTTAACTCGTCAATGTTGAGAGCCATCAGCGAGTGTCTACTTTGGTGAAAGTTAACGTTAAGTAGGATTTGCGTTAACTTACGTTTCCTCGAAAGGATTAAAGTAATAGCGACGACATATTTAACAGATTGTAAGTTCGATTTTATCTCTGATACATTGATAGATTAGATCGTGGTTTTGAATGAATATTTGAGCAGCAATTTGAGATCTGTTTCGCTGGAGCGATTCGTAATTTATAGTGTTTCGGGATGTGGGCGTACACGTATCTATTTGTTATGAATCGTTTTTGCTTCGGTTCTCGGTGTATTGGTGGTTGTTATAGTAAACACGCGTAATACCCTTTCATTTATAACTCCCGCTGCGGTTCTTGATATAGGCTTGCCCTTAATTCCGACTTAATTAGTGTCACGCAAGTTCCATAATCCAAGGCTTGAGCATCGTACGACCGTTCTTAAAATGGAGATTAGTGCGGCAAATATCTCGAACTACGCTATCCGTTCATAAAGCCACTACTCCACTACACCGCTTTTGGGATAAATATTCAGTTTGGGAGCAGTAAGAGTGATTTATCTGAACAAAATCTTTGTGTATATTCTTACATTCTTTACCTCTAATTGTAATATATATGCGGGGTTGAAAAACGAGTCTTTGTACAGCGACAGAAACAACATTATGTATATTAATGTACAAGATAAACTAAAACTTAAATAGCTCGAAACTTAGTCGTTCTGTGAAGATTTTAAAGTATGTAACTATATTTTGTGTTCAGTGTCGCAACATGTCGTCACGAAGAGTCAACTGCGACGAGGAATTCTAAAAGAACTGAACATAAACATAGTATTTTGTGTACGGAAGTCCTGCCGCGGTCGCGTACAACGGATGTGCAGGAAAACGCTTGCATACTGAGTAGGCGTGCCTAAAAGACACTGCGGACTTTAGTTTACCTACAGCGGATTACACGAAACTTAAACATGCCACCTAAATCTGCGACAAACCGTTAGAACCGAAGCATTTAGCTCACTGGCTTTACGGGCCCGAGCCTCTAACTACGTGAAATTAAAGCCCAATTCTAAACAGTACCACTCCACTTTATACTACAGATTAATTAAATTTATGTCTCTCTATTTTTACGGGCTTTGAAAAAATTTAGGTTGGTGTATTACGTTTTGACACTTCTCTACGAAAAGCTCACCTCGTTTTAGTTATTCTCATTAAAATTTTAATCATAATCTTACATCGGACATCCGAGAATTATTTCTAGATGATCCCCCGACATGTCTGTCGACAAATTAGTCACGGATTTGTTAGTGTCGATCGACGGGTGATTTTATTTTTAACGAGACATCAAACATTATCGAGGGCCCCGCGAGGAGTTACTCAAGCGCCTGTTTACAAATAAGAAACGGCGAGGAGACGAGTGCGTAATAAATTTTATAACACGGCATCGATTCGGATTCGAACGTAATAATAATATATCGGCTGGAAATATTGGAATGTGTCGGTGCGCTCGGCGCACATCTTAAAATAGACCCTCATCAAAGACAAGCAGGTTTGCAGCTGTAAATCCATTTCAGTGTGGCTTGTCCGCATTATAAATTGGGGGATACATATGTATGTAACCGTAACTTTGTCTGTGTGACGTTTACCCAAACAGAACGGCGTGTCCTGCGACCTCGCGTTTCCATCTCATGTGGCACCACATTCGTTTGCGTTTTCTATTAACGTGTCCCGGACACTATTAGGGCAGCTAGATGGATGTAGTAATTTGATTTTGTATACATTCGCCGAATTAGAGGAAAACTACTGCTACACACAAAGACGCGAGCTGCCATGTTTTAGCATTAGGATTTGCAATTCCAATTATGTAGAAACAGTAAATGCAGAATTTATTCCGAGTTAGCGAATTGTATAAAATGTTAACTGAATATTTTTTGAAGGAGAATTTTACAATGTCAAAAAAAGTCGTAGTCATTATCAACAACGTGATTTCGTTGACAAACTACTTGTGTATGATAATTTGAGTCATATTGCATTTGATGAAACGCGGTACGAGAGCCGGGGTTCGCTGAGCACTCTAGACGACCGCAGTGCATAGATTTGCATTTTACGGTTTTGATACGTTGAGCGAATATTCAGTGCGGTGTCGGCGTAGGTATCTTTTCAATTCGACGCGGCGGGCGCCGAGTGGCCGCTCGAGGGCGCTCGAGTAGTGGCGCGTGCTCGAGTGCCGCGCTCGATGCGCCTGCGCAACGGTCGCCCTCTCGCCCCCTCGCCCTCCTCGCTGAGTGCGAGGAGCCCGACGCCAAACTCCCCATCCTTCGAAGGTTATTACAATTAACTACAACGCTGAGTTAAGCCTCAATTTGGCACAAGTTACTGCTGTCGTTAGGGACTGAGTAAATGTGCTTTTTAAACGAATTCTCTGATTAGACGTTCTACATGGTGAAAGTAATGTAACGAAGACGCAATACCTAGGAAAATATTCAAAGATCCCAAACATGAAGCCTTTAGGGACGTGCCGTTATTCCTGGACGCGTGGCACGGAAGTCGGCCATATTGCGGCGTGTCAGCTGGTCGCAAGCGGAAGCGTCGTCAGCACCACGAGTACAAGACGAACATTTAGCTAGTTTTATGTCTTACCACTCATAAAACTTGGTACATTTGTCTAGTACGTTCTGTCCGTGTTCACTTAAGCTATAGAGAATTACAAAGTATTTTTTATCGTTAGAGCCAAGCGTAAAAAGTACAAAATATGCTTTACGTTAAAAACTGTGCACTGCATTATCAAAACTATTTAATTTTACAATTCGCACAACACTGCATTTAAATTGAATTCATCGTCAGCTGTCCGCTGTGAAATATTTTCATCTTCTAAACTGAACTGTTTTGTATGTTGCACTCCAAAATTCTGAACCACCAGCATGGAGAATAAATCATGCGTCAAACACACCCATCGGTGGGGGAGAGGGCGAGAATCTGTCGTATGGGGAGCGGGGACATCGCTTCCGAACCATTCATTCATTCGTCCGAGATTCATCACGTCACCGACTCATAGGCCGGCCAATTAGTGACACCGATTCATTTTCTTTATTTCTTTCCTAGAAACAAATACCGTCGCAAGTTAATGTCGGATTACTTATTTCCTTTTCCCTATGTCACAGAGTATCTTTTCTGCAAATATGCAGACTTATTCAACCAAATGTTCTGATAAGTCCTATAGCTACCTATCTATAATTCCCACATCTATTAAGTTAATAAAATTTTCATCTCATGTGATATCCATTATTAAATTTCAAACGAGATTACGATCTCGTAATCGTGAAATATAACGTTTTCTATTTCACCAAGCTCGTTTGAAGAGGACGCTTAAAATTTATCGACTCTGGTCCTCTTTTGCTATAAAAGTGCAAAAGTTCTCCACGAAACGCACAATTTACTACGTTTTGGGCGAGTACAAACTAGATTTAATTCAGCCACCGTACATATAAGCTATATATTACGTAGGTAATTATTTTGTGCAAAGTTTAATTCTGCAATGCGCCATTGCCGAATTCGTGTATGAATTAAAAAAATATCGCGCGATACCAATATAAATTGAGAATTCCTTTAGCCTAACGATTTTAAATATGTCAAGTATAATATGTGTGTCTAAGGAATGAATAATTTACTTTCGTCCTTTGATACCACTTTCCAGACGTCTAATTTTAAATTCTATTTGCCATTCAACTGTGTGTAAAGGATATAATGTAACTAATTTCCAACATGTGTGCGAGAGAAGTAGAACACTTTCGTGAGTAGCAAAGTACATACCTTTTGTATAATTAAACTGCGGGCAAACCCAGTTTAAGTTTAATCCTATAGCCTCTTGACACCGCACTCCCGCCCGGAGGGGAGCTTATTTTGTTCGTCAACACTATCGACCGATGTGTAGACGAAAGCGCTCAACCGCGCTACAAGTGTCACTCGAAATACAACTGTTATACTTATGTAACACGGTTTATTTTCCAATGTGCTTGTTGTGGGGACGCCGTTTTCTTTTTGCAGGGATAGAGAAAAATATACGGCATATATAGAGTTCAGTCAGTCGGCTATCATTCACAAGGATTGCATGTTTTGTAGGCAGCCTCCGTCATAGACGCCAGTTGTTGCTGTAGTTTGTATTTATTTAGTCTTACGAATAGCTCCATACATTCGTTTGGGGAGGGTTGGTGACGTCAAGTAGTTCGTCGTAAGGACATTTAAGTGATACTTACATTGTATTCGTATCACGACATCGTCGAAGGAAAAGTGTTGTGTTACCCGAGACATTACTTAGTCTAACATCAATTAAATTTTATGTACGCATCAAATAGGTTAAGTGTTCATCTTATCATGGTAAACAATACGAACATGTACCCCATTGTTTGTGTTTGTTTATCTATGAGTGTATCTACATATTTAATTTAATGATTTTTGAAAATTCTGAAAAATAATAAAAGAACATGTACGAAATTATTTAAAGATTATACTAGTTTTTATAGGGTTCAGTTGGTTTTCGATAAAGTTAGATTTATACGAAAACAGATTAACATATGTACTTACCAGATATTGTCGCAAGAAAACACAGACAAAACGTGTAAGTACAAAGTTCTACAGAAAGCAACTTCTTTTTACCGCGACATTTATTGTTTATTTACAAACAGCGTCCCCACTGAGTAAAAGTAATAATAAATAAGAATATAAAGTTCAAGTTAAAAGAATGTCCGATTGTCCAGTCCCCCGGTGTTTTAATGAATGCTCTTGGCAACCCCGCGACGGCTTACAACATTTAGATCCTTATTACGCATTCTCGACATTTGCTTAATGTATGAAAATTTGAAAGAACGAACCATGTTGATGGTACTCGAAACAAAATAATTGCTACGGTCGCGCGGTCCGGGATTCGGCCTCGACATTCATTATTCACTTTTTATTTCGCCCTCCCCTCGGCTTATAATTTGACTCGAAACATAAAATCAAGTTTTATTTGATTATGCGTAGCAAAAAAGAAAAATTCCAAGTATCTTGTATCCTTCACTTTTAATAGGGAGAGGAATCTTTACATTATGATTTACTTGGAAAAGTTCATTTGCGTTATCTTCAGTGATACAACTCATTTTGAAACGGCCTGTTTATTGCGTGTTTTTCTCAAAACAATCCATAATACTTGAACTTTTATCTTATCTTTCGGGTAAATTGTATTTCAGTCACGCAAAATTCAAATTTTATTGTACTGCTGACGATATACAAATATTCGATTTTGAATATTCAAAATGGTAGGAGAATGTGAACGACAGATCCATCTTGTAAACTTACATCTTACTTACACGTCTGCATACGTGAAACAAAGCAGCGTCAGTCAATCTTACAATAGCCTAGGGTAGGTATAGACATCATTTTTGCATTTAGCAAGAAAGGCTTGCCGCTAACTCCGGCAAGGCGTAGGCGTCCCACGTCTCGTTTTCATCCACTCGCGGGTGCTGGTACATAAAAGAAAGTACGCACACACTCTACACCAGCCACCCTTACATATGTGCCGTTCTGATGTGTTCCGAATGGCTTTCGATGACAAGTGCACTGAGCCGGTTCACTTTTTAAGGTCCTAAATGCTGCTATTGTTTCCAGAACTCCTATGCGAGCATTTCTGAAGTATAAAGTCGGAACAGTCGATTTTCTAATGGCTATAACAGTTATTTGAATAGTACCGTTCAGTGTTTTATCGATAGAAACGGGAAAATGTCATAAACAATCAAACAGCATTAAAGACTGGGGCCGACCACTACGTAGATATATTTAACTGTATAGAATGAAGTGGTCCTTTGTTCGCGTGCCGAGGGCTGCGTACGAGTAATAGGACGTAAAAAACTGAAAGAAGCAATATCCCAGGCCTCTTCATACCTCCTCCATCCGGTTCTTCCACCATTGTGCGGATCCTCTTTAAATTTTTCATGGGCTTATCAACGCATCGATCAGGCATTATTTATTCAGCTCACGATGTAATTCAAAGAAGTTTGTTCATTTACATGTATTCGTTTTTTACGTATTTACTTGTTTGTGTTTGCTTTATCGGATATTGAATGGAAAAGTACCTACGTCTACTTCACAAAATTCCATTATTTTGATTGATTAAATTCCAATGTTATATGAGTTTTTTTCTCGTATTCTTTTCCATTTCCAGTAAATAGCTAGATTTTTATTTGCAATGGTAGCCGGTGCACGTGCAGGTGTTAATTGCATAGCAACACTGAATCATTTCAATTCCACTACAACGCTGGGTAGATGCGGCGGCGACTTGTTATTGTCGGAATTTACTAGTCTGGAGAGCGACAGACAGCAAGCATCAGTACGAGATAGAGATTAATACTGTGCAAGTGTCGGTGAAGCCGAGAAGCAATAACGTTTCGTTAATGTGTCCCATTTAGAACGTACGCGGTTAGTGTCTTGCGTCGCTTGACGTCGCACGCCACAACCGAGTACGTACTTATTTCACGTCGTGTCGCCTCCCCACCGAACTAACGAGACCGGCACCCTAAGCCCTGGAATCACCATTTGCCATCAGTGTGGTCTCTGTATTTGTTACAAATGGCATAGATCTGTTCGAAGGCGCCCCGTGCGGGACCTAATGAGCTGTGAAGTAGATAAGGTGTGCGACACGAGAAGACGGGATCATCCCCTATCTATACGATATACTTACTGCGCTGAGCGAACGCCACCGATACATATTTAGATACAGTTATAATGTTGCCAACGAATAAGATAAACTTTGCATACGGTGTATACCAGGGCTTCATGCGCAGTTCGAATGTTGTAACAGGAATTCGCACGATGGAACGCTAGTTTATACACGAAAATCAATTTTCGTTTTTACCAAAATACTTTCACTAGAGCTTTTTCCAAAAACCGCACGCAAAATGGAGTGAACAAAAAATTGAGCGAATGCTAGGGAGGTTACATTCTATCCTGTGGGTGTAGTAATAATGAAAAATAGGTGCTTCAAAAATACGCATTTATTCAGGAAGACAAAGAACAGACAAGCGGGCCAGAGGCTGTGGGCAAACAAAAATGAAATGCAACGTCAGCGTCGGGTGTGCCGGCCGACCTTTGTGCCCTCGCCTACGCGACGATCCCCCCAAATTCCCTGTGTAAAAATTGATTAATATTGTCCCAACCGCCTCTGCCGCAATAAGTGGTGTATTCACTGTTTTATGTTGCACACAACTCTTGAAAGAAAATGCTTCCAACTGAATTTCGCTAGCTGTAATACTATACTTTTTTAGAAAGAATGAAAAAGGTGTGCGATGCAGAGTGGATTTAGAGCAATAAAAAATAACTATTCGAAGGAATTGTACGACTGCTAACGTTGAATGCATTTATGCGTTTAGTTTCATGGCGCTGTCACTTTGCGCTACAAAACGGAATACGTTCAGGATAAAAGCATTCTACGCTGTTATATTTTACTTCCTTCAGTGTAAACGGTTGAAAAATGTGTGTATGCACGTGTACGGACGTTTTAATTTTTCGACCGATAAAGTTTTTGGCGTTTATTACTGAAAATATCGGCGACAATTTTGGTGTGGTGCGAGAGCGTTGTTGGTCGGGAACGTAAAAATTTGTGTGCAACCAATTCCGCGGTAGTGGCACATTATGAATTGAGTTAGAGCAACTCGTAAGCTGGCAGTCCAGCACGTTGCTAAAGGGACGGTGCCGTGCTACCGTCCAACGTAATTGGTGTGTGTAGCTTTTTGTCGTGCTGCGGCCATTCGGTGTTTGCCGCCCGCGGTCAAGTTAGTCTAAATTAAATTGTTGTATTTTTCACAACAAAATAACTGTGACGTAGCCGGTTACTGCCGCGTCCTAACGAGCAGGACGTTAATGTTGTTTGGCGGACGATGCACGTACCCACATTTTTGAGTCGCGCTCTGTGGCTATAGTTGAATTCAAAATAAACTAATTCTGTTTTTACAAACCTTTATCATATTTTCATTGCTCGCTGCGATTATTTTCAGTTCATTAAATGTAACGATTTGTTTTTATGGGTTTGCAATAAAGATTACTGAAAAAAATGTGCGTCTGTTTCATGAAAACATTCAATTATGGTAACGCGTTTTTTCTATGACAGCAGAAAAATATATATTTCAATTAAATGGAATGATGGAAATACCCCAAATGGGTAATGTTACGCATAATAAACTTAGGGTTGCACGCAATTGTCAGCCGTGACAATTAATACGAGCAATCAAAGGTAGCGCGGACCAATTTAGAGGCCGGAGCTAAAAATTGGATATGCGGTGAATAATAATTTTCCCAATGGAGTGAACTGCGTTGTCCACATTTAAGGTAATTGCCAACAGTTTGGGCTGACGTGCCGGCTGGAAAGCCTGACACTTAGTCCCATAGGACCACCCTTTACAATCCCATTTATAAATGCCGCTTAATCAAATTTTTATTTATCGCTCCCCGAGTATTTTGGTCGTACCAATCCGTGATTATAATATTCAAACTTCAAAACGTAATTATTGTTAATCAGTTTAATCAAAATTTCGTAATGATAATTCCGTGTATTACCGGTTGATATCAGTTTTATTCGATCATTTTGGTTATTGGCCTTGCCATATCCATACTTACGTAGGTAGTAAAACACGTTTGTTAGACGTAGGTATGTAGGTAAAACCCCATATCGCGTGTCTTAGTATTGAATATAAATCTATCAAATTTCGTATTTTACGGTCAAAAGGGTTGGATGATCAGTATGAACATTACCCGGGCATTGCGGTTATCGATCAGTTGGACTGCCCGTCTTGTACTTAAATAAAAAAATGTATGATCATGACCCGTTTGCACCTTCTTTTTATAGCCTCTTCGCAGTATATCATTTATATTGAACACGGAAAAATATTCCCCTAAAATTTAATACGTTCATTGGTTTCATTGGGGTTACGGCAGTAACTATAGCAACATAATAATGTTAAAAAGGTAACTTACGGTGGTGAGGGTTTAATCAAAATATTTTTGTTAGAAACAATGAAACAATTTTCAAAGAATTCCCTTTAGAAATTAATATGTAGGAATATGCATACGATCCTTATTCCAGTGCAAACATTTTGTAATTATGAAATATGTTTTATTTGAACAACACAAAAGTTGAAATGGAATGGACTCGTTTTATATAAACCCAACAATGTCCTTGATTGTTTAATAACACAGAATTTAATAAAGTATGTCAAGTAACACAGTGGTAGTAACATTTTAGTTATTTCTGTACGGATATGCTCGTAATCATAAAACGGCGTTGGTTACTGCAATTTCAAAAGTTTATTTCTCTTATTCCGAGGGCATTGAACCATCCAATGAAGAAGCTGTTTGTTTTGGCGGCTACCGTACAAATGTTTACCTTACGAACTCATAGTATTTTTATATATACTCGAATCGAATTGATTTTCAAAGTATCGACTGTGATTGTGTTTAGTTTGAAGCTGAACTAAAGAGGAATTTGCATCGAAAACTTTGTAAGCTCTCATTTCACTGTTTTACCATAAAATATGTCTCGGTGACGAATGTCTATTGGTTGCTCAAAATTCTGATTAAAAAAATCCCTTGTGATAATATTCCAACTCCAGCAGCGTTATTTCAGGCTCTTTCGACGTAACACGAAAAAAATTTAAACAGTAGAAAAACGCGTTGATTCGGCGAGACAACATGACGGGGGAGGCAGGGAAGCGTTGTCACACTTGAGATTTACAGGGAAAAGGCAGAAGGAAGGGCGCGGGGCGCGGGGAGCGCCACTTGGACACGTAGACCACCCCCGCCCCGCCGCGCTTCTCCCCCGCCATGCCACTTATTCATCATTTACGTACATTTGAGTGTGATTTCGTTTGGGATCGTCCCAGAACTCCGGCCCTCTTACTCACTTACATTAGTTACATTAGACGTTACCGAATCTTGTTTTATTCAATTTCCACAGCGCTATTATCTTTCGCCACTCATAGTAATAGGGATTCCTTTCCGAGACGTAATAATATTTCTCGTTTCTAGTGCCTCAAAGGTTTAAGGGATTTTATGTATTGTTATATGATAGTATTAATATTTTATTTTACTTAAAACCCACTGAGCTAATATGAGATTGTGTCCTTCAGTTACAACCGCTGACAATTTATTTGGCTATGTACAATGTACATAAAGAACATTTACTGTCGCACAAAATTTTGCTTATGGTATTATTACCTGTAGGCGAGGGTTATAAACATTTTAATTCTCAAGGCTCAACTTTACCACCTGACATAATTCTATCAGGTTATACGAGTAAACTGTAACAATACGTGGAAATTGAGTCCACATTTCCACGAGCGACCGCTGAGTTTGAAAAACGCCAGCACAACAGCTCACAGGGGGTTAATTGTTTGACTTTTGTCGTTAACTGTACCGGTCATATGATACGTAAATAGGTGCCTACCGAGGCTCGGTCCCTTTCATGTTCATGCGACATCTGCTAACTTTGTCGTGGCGTCAGAATTGTCGTATCGAGCACAGCTTCGAACCTCGTTACCGATAGGAAACCTGTAAAAATCTCGACGACCATTGTTAACTTGACGCGGCGTGCATTTTTTCCTCCGTTATTACCGAGCATAAATATTCAAGAAGAAAACAGGTGCCTTGCCTTTGAGTTCGAGCCGTGCAACGATATTGACATTATAATGAAATCCCCTTTTAACCGTCTACGCTTTGATTGTTAAAATTTGCTTTGAATAAATAAATTTGATATATATTTCTTATATTTCATACTTTATGCACTAGATCTGCGTTTAATGAGTCTACAGGCGGTACTCGTAAGCAAATCTGTGAGATTTTGAAAAGGAATTATTTCTAGACTAAGCTAAACAGACAAATTTCAGTGAACAAGTCTGAATACGATCCAACATTGTCGGTCTGTGGTTGCTATTATTCCACAGAGCCATTATTATGTTTTCTTCAGAAATATCCCTGAGTAACCTTCGTGGGAGGATTGCATAATATATTATCAGTAATTATTTGAACATTTCGCTCGCCCACTGTGTTGCCTTCAGTTTGCTTCCAATTGTTTTTCCGTTATGAACTAACCAAAATTATGCAGAATCCCAATACACCAATGCTCCCTTTTGTGTTTACTATTCATATAAGCCGATGGTCCTCTACAACAATAAATAACTACAAAAAAAAGTGGAAAATCATTGTAAATTGAAGCTCGTTATTAAAATGTTTCGCCATTTGCAAATAAGCTTGTTTGTTTACGTGTTGGTTCATCGTTATCATGTTTTATGACTTCATGTGTATTGACTCAGTTTATTTGTTGCAGATGGTCACCAGGACAAAGAAGATCTTCGTAGGAGGGCTATCGGCACCAACAACGCTTGAAGACGTAAAGAATTACTTCGAACAATTCGGACCGGTGAGTACTCTCTTTCTCTTGTATATAGGCACTCGTTAACTTCGGTAGGGGAGTGTACTGAGCTCCGGTGGCACGGCGATTAGCAAAACGAATAGAAGCGTTTAGCCGACATATTCCACGCAACGTGGCCGCGACGCGCGCGCAAAGTTGAGACAACTTCGCTCGCCAAATTTAATTTACACCAAACTTTTTGGAAAATTGTACTGAATTTGCACTGTCATGTCTCATTTATTATTATGCAATGCTGATTTTACCCGCAGCTAAATCATGCCGTGCACATTATAATTAAACACGTTACCCTCAAATTTGGCGCATCGGTCAAACCTGCAAACTGTGTTATTGTGATTAAGTCCCCGATTTACTTGTTTTGATGGGAATTCATAATACAGCGGCTTAGTTCCGAGCGATTAAATTGTAGATGTACACTGTTTTTATTCCCAACGAACGCCATTATGTGAAATTGAAGCTTTTAACTAAATTAATGTTGTTTTAATGGATACTAAATAACAAAGCAGAGATTTAAATCAGGGAAACAATTTCTTTGTGCCGTTATTGTCTCTGGTCGATATTGAATAAGCCTGTCGTCTTAGCACCAATCTATCGTCTCATTTCTCGGATGGCGTCACAGGAAAAGGGATCTTTGTGTGACTATTTAAAGTTAATATTCGCGTGGCGATGCGCGCGTGCCTGTAAGTCTGCGATAACTCGGTCTTTGTCTGGCGGCCGCGACTCAGCGCAGGTGTCTATCTACAAAAGTTTCGTCGTAATTAGCCCCGTATCTAGCATGGATGCGGACTAAGGAACTTTTCAGAATTCAACATTGGCTACAGCCGGGAAGTCATTGTGCCAGCTCTCAAAGTAATCGGAGCGAGCCAGCCAGCAGCGGCCGCGACGATCAAGACCTTCATTACCTATTATGAGGGTTTAGAATAAAGCCAACGAGTTTTTCGGAGTGAATGTGATTGATGCCGAACGAAGGAAATATCCCGGGAGAGATAAAAGGAATTTAATGAAGAGTCTTTAAGAATAATGATTAAGGGAATGGTTATTCCTTTTGGTCGACGGCCTAATGATGGGGTCTTTTGAATTACTTTTTGTGACTACGAAATATTGTGTAACCGCAATTATTCTAATTAAATACAAGATGCGAAGAAAAACTGACGAGACAAATAAATCTGAGGACTCCCGAGCAATGGTCTATCTCACTTTGATGAGAACAAATTGGAACACGTGAGAACAAAAATAACTTTGTTACAACATCCAATGTACAAGATTCTTTTGAAAAGATCTTATTTTACATTACGGAAACTGTGTATTTTTCGAGATCGTAGAATATTTACGTGTTTCAATTGATTATTATATGTAATATTGGCCTTATTTTAAGTCTTGAGAGGTTTTCCTTATACTTTTCCGCCCAATTCTCGTTACAAATATGACCTCGAATGCTAACCATTTAAAAGGCCAAATGTTTATACATAAGTATCTAAGGAAGTAAATTACGAAATACCATTATTACATTCAAGAACGCACACCGAGAATTCTGATTACAAATTAATTCAATAACATTGAAGCCGTGCACTGTGCTCCCGGGCCGGCGTCATTTCGTAAGGGTGTCACATTTTGAGCAAGTTTAATTAACAATCTAGTCGCTTTTGTAGGTGCCTTCATTAGTGTATTTGTGGATAAACATTGCGCAAACTCGGCGCGTGCGTGTGGCTCGTGCGAGCCGAGCGGGATCTTACGAAGTCACCCGATCACGTGCGATCGCAGTCACGATGAAGTGTTGTGACTGCTGCCGGCGTACGGTACGCACTACGCACAGTTCCGATGTGTGCGTATTCCGACTCGTGACTCCGATGTCCCGATACCGGCTCTCTACGTGCGAGCTTTTCGAATGCAAACTGTCTCAGAATATCAAATGAGCCACTTAAATACCGAACACAATGACTACGCCCACCTGGAGCAAAGGCCGCGGGACGCATGCACGCAACGCCGTAAATGAAAGCCCGTCGGGCCGGGGGTGGGCGAGGTTCAACCCCGGTAACGATTTCCTTCAGATAATGGCGAATTTTCTGATGAAAGCTGCTCGACGATGCCCTTTTCAAGGATTTAGGAACCGCCGGATTTATGGGCCGGTAACGGTCTTCGCAAATTTGGTCCGTCACGACACAGCTTTGCCTATCGCATGCATAATGGCGATCTATTCGCGAGATTTCTCCGTAAGAGCATTCTTCAATTGGGGAACTTTTAAGTGGGACTGTCGGGATAGAAGTAAAGAGTTATGGAGATAACGTGCCTTCGGTAGTTTAATTCGAACAGATGTGGCGAGCAAAAAAAGAACAGATTGCAGCGGGTTAATTTTATGGCGCGAAAACGCTTAAGCTGAAACAAACACGTACGGGAAATTACTTCCGGGCATACATTCTCTGGAACAGTTTTAAGGTGAAGGTAATTTGCCAAATCCAGTTGTGTATGAAGTGCTCCCGTTGTTCTTGAGTTATCTGGCTGAGTACGAATATTAAGTGATAAATTATATTTAAAAATTTTTTTGGTGACTAACTAGGTACTTGTCGGTGTGTTGTTAAAGATAATAAACTTTTGTCAACAATACCTACAATTCCTGTCTTAACAAATATCTATCTATAGTAGCCACATTCTTTCATATAGCTACATAGCAAAAGAGACAATACCTACCAAGAACTCTTAGAGATATGGACATTAAATAATCTAAGAAAACTCCAGAGATTTTACTCCCCAGTCATTAAAGGCTAGATCAGTATTTAATTATAATAGTAGATCGTGTAGTTAGTCAATTAACTAGAACCTTCTAAAGACGATATGTCAATTAAATGTGCCACGAGTTTGACCATTAGCGTCACAATCCGTCAATCATGGTCAGAGTTTGACCATAATTGACATGTATCTATACGTAACGATATTAGGATGACGTAGATAGGTAACTTTGTCAAATAGTCTGAATTTGAAGTAGGACTTTAAATAGTAATGTCAAATGTGTGTAAAATGTTTCCACTGCTGGCACACAGGCCTCCTCTCTGTGAGAGGGGTGGGCCGTAATCCACCATGCAGGCCCAGTGCGGTTAGTACCTAAATGTCACCTGTCTTTGATTTTTTGGTTCTATTACATGTCAGTTTCCTCACGATGTTTTCCTTCACCGTTTTGAGAGCAGTGGTGATTAAATAATTTACAAAAAGTAAAGCACCTAACTGGGTTCAAACCTACGTCCTACATCTTGTAAGCCGCGGCCGTTACCACTGGGCCACCACTGCTCATCTCAAATGCAAATCTAATATATAAAATTCTCGTGTCACAGTTTTCGTTGCCATACTCCTCCGAAACGGCTTCACCGATTTTGATGACATTTTTTGTGCTTATCCGGTATCTATGAGAATCGGCCAACATCTATTTTTCATCCCCCTAAATGTTAGGGGTAGTCCACCCCTAAATAATTTATAAGGCAAAACAACGTTTGCTGGGTCAGCTAGTAATCATATAAAATGTTACGCTTCAGTAAATTTAATTACTATAGTCAAAGAATGATAATCTCAAATAATTTCCAAATATAACTACTAAGTGAGCACAGACAAAACATACAATTTTGTAACCAGTATTACGATTATAAGGCACGACAGCTCCTGAAACCATAATTCTCAGAAGTAATTTGACGTGTAGAGACATATTGACAGGTCATTGCTTCAAAGCTAAAAACAACTCTTTTCCTCGATATTTCTTACGAGTTCCAGGGAATGACATGCCACTGACTCATTTAAGGTCTTTTCATTATTCCAAAACCAGCAATACAGGAAGAAAACAGAACTCTTATAATAATATGTAAATCGTAGTCGAATTCACTTGAAAGTCGAAGCTGGCGTCCGCAATGCCGACTTAAAAATTAATTAGCCGAACGACCGGTGTAATCGCTGAAGCCAGCACCGATTACGAGTTATCAGGGAGGGACTGTGCCCGCAATGTTGACTCCATCGTCCGGTGCGAGAGTGCCCTTTACGTCGCTGGCCGGCTGCCGCTTAGGCTCTTCTGCCTCCCCCTACGCAACCCCTGTCTGCCAATCTCTGCCCCCAGTCGACAGAAAACGCACACTTGCCCCTCACAATTTCACCACGGATTGCTTATATTTTATTTTTTCTCTTCTCATGAAAATGTATGCCGTCTTTATCTGTCTATCTGCCTCGCTAAAGCGATCTTATATTTAATGTTAAGCGGACAACTTTATTCACAACAATTTTGGCCGGAATGTTTAAGTAAAAATGCTTTTTCTCGGTGAATATTATTTTTAGATTTCGTAACGCGAGAAAAATAACCGATTATGTTTTCATCCGCCGACGTAATTGTTTCGTTACATTTGGGAGAATTTACGTCAAATTATACCCACGTTATATTATTAAGTAAGGTGATATGAAATGTTTAAAATACTGTAATCATAATTTAGACGGAGGAAGTGAGCATGATTTCTATGTGGCTGTGTTAGAAATTTAATCAAAATGCAGTACTTTCTCCTAATTTAATGCCTTATGCTGGTGAATAAAGGGCTCGACTGTTCGAGGCAACGCTCAAGTTTCCCAACCAATATAAAGTTGTGAGCGCGTTCGCTAAGCGTCGCACGCACAAGAGGGTGTCTTTGACGAAGTTCCGTTGCATGCTTGATTCGCTATTGTTTTAGCCGTCGAGCGAGACCAAACTCTGACCGTCGCTCCGCCGATAACTAGTACGCAAGTCTTGCGATCCAACTTGCACGATTACTTGTTATTATCTCAACATATGCTCTCAACTTTGTATCGACTATCGACATGTTCTCTTCGAGTCTTGACTGCGACGAGTGGCGGGAATTGCGAGCAGACTTGCTCTGCATATGGTCGGGCGAATGACTTTGTGCAACTGCTTCCTAACAGTTTTGATTCGACTTAGTTTCTTTAATGGTTAATACGATTTTAATATTATTGTATCCCGGAGAAATTTTCTTGTGAAAATAAATAATTGAACGAGAAAATGTAAGTGAGTGAGCTAAGAAAAAGTGTAGTGAGTGGACTCGCAGCACACTTGAAAAGAGTGTCTACTTATAACACGGATGTAATACTTATTTTTATTTACAGAACGTGTTATCGTAGGACATAAACCACATAGTTATTGCAAAATTCAGGGGATGTATCGAGTGTATTTGACCAAAGCAAACAGTCGAAAAGCGATAGGTAGTCAACTTTAACGCTCGCTCACTATCTAAACATCGTTTAATGTCAACAGTACTCGAACTGTAACTGAGGCGGGTCAGGAATTCGGTACACGATAGTTACCTACGATATCATCGGAGGCCGTATATCAATCAGTTGTTACAACGCTCTACGGTTGTCGTTTATCTTCGGGGCCGCTCGGATCTGTCTGTCCAGATTCGTGCATTGTTCCGACATTAGCCGTGGCCGCCGAAACGGTGGATGTCTGAAATGCCAGTGCGGTAGTGGCGTTCCTGTTGCAAGCGCATCGAGCGCCCGATAGCATTTCCAATTTCCTGACTTAAATTGCTCTAATTTGGATATGCGCTGACGGTTGATCGAAGGCTGCTAGCGCAGACCACCGGCGACATTCGCGTAGAGACATGTAAATTTGATATCAATTTTGAATTGCATTTCAATCGTTCGCTCTCTTATTTCTTGTAATATTTTCAGCACATGACTGTAAAATCCTCCCTGGCAACGGTACGCTTTTTAGTTACCTACTTACATATATAACTAAACAATATTTAAAATACAGTACCTACCTAGAAGTTCTCATAAATTTTCGGCAGTTACTTTCATTAAATACTTGTCAAAGCAAGTCACGGATGTGACTTTTATAGTTCCTTTTACATCAAATAAATGGAATAAAAAAGAAAAGTTTTTTCAATACTTGTACAAAGGCCGTGTATTACGGTTGGCCACCTAATTGAGGCCTTACTCCTACATTTGCTATTAAAACTACTTCTAAGGGCACTAGTTAGTTTTAAATGCTAGACGGATTCAATTACGTCACAATAATAACACGATTTCAATTTATTTCTCACGCTATTTTACAGAAGTATTACGTTTCGAGAAATATTTTTAAAACTACGGCCTTTTATAGTAATGTAACACATTTTATTGTTACGAAGGTAGTTTAACAACCCTATTTAAATAGTTTGTTATTGATTTAATACTCGTTAAAATTGTTATCAGCTTTAAGACCGTCAATGTGCCCATAAAATTAACTGAACTGTATATGATTTAAGCTTTGGTGTACAAAATAACATATTCCATTAAAATAAAACTGTTTAACGATATTACAATGTATCCGAACTCCTTAATTCTGACATCTCAATTGTTTACATCGTACAAAATTATCTAGCGATTGGAATTACATTGAAGATTGATCGGAGTCTGAGTGATAGAGAGTTACACTGACAGATTGCCAATCTATAGCCGGAGGGTATCCTCCCTTGACTCAATATTAGAGGGAAAACGTGAACGTAGTTAATACAATAATAACTTTCAATCGTGTGTCAGTATAAAAGTATATACATTTGACCTGAAATAAAATGTTGTGCATAACTGACATTCTGTCAGAATAAAAGTTACACGGTTAAATTTAACTGTCAAACTCTGAACAATTCTAAAAATATTACGTTGAACCCTACCATTTACAAATTCGTGACATTTAAAAACGCTTTATAAATACGCCTCCCTTGTGATACGATGTCAAATAAATGAGTTATTCTGAACGAAAATGTCTCTAACATAAATATAAGTGAAAATTTTAAAAGCCTTGTTAGTCTAAAGCAAAAACAAACCAAGCTGAGAAAAACGCATTGAAACTTAAAGCTCCAAAGCAAAGAAGGCACAACAAAAAACATGAGGTTTATACAAAATTACGAACACTTTCTGACTCCGTATTGAGAGATTTTTCTTTTTGTTTGAATCGGAACAGAACGCCCCTTCAGTACCAATATATTATTCTAATAGGGAACTAATTACCCCCACTCTCCTTTATAGAACCACGGAATTATACCTCGAGGAGTTTCTAAACGTTTATTTGTACAGTTTTTGTATCGTAAGGGTGAATAGCGACTTCAGATTTAGGTATGTAAAGAAAAGAGGGTGGTTTTGTTTGGGCGAATCCATTTCAAAAGTTTTATTAGTACTTTAATACTGTAATAGTATTGATTCGAATTTTTGTATCTCCAGAAAAGAAGTAACTTCTGCGAAAAACTTAATAGTAAGAAAAAAAATATATTTACAAAATGAGAAATCTTTTGATATGTTCCTAGAAATCAGAATAAATAATACCAGATTACTTATACAAAACTTAGAAAAACACTTTCAAGGAACCAATATTCTGGAGTCTAGACGATCAAAGGGAGGTACTAGCTACTTCGCAAAATAATAAATCCATATGAATTTAAAAATAATATCATTCAACACTGTCCTGTCGATATGACACATAAGTATAGTGAAATGAAATTGTGTTCTGTTGTGAAGACAGTTAGGTTTATTTTTGTAATAGTTTTCTCCGCGTGAGGCATGTGGGGCGAGGGTGAGATTCGGATTAGGGTTACCATTTGTCGGGAAATTCTAGATTTATCAAAGTGGAGACAAAAATCCGATTTGGGCTTATGATATTTAAGAGCCTAATACCATTTTTTATTGAAATCTGTGAGCTAGCTTAACACGTAAAACCATTCCATTGACCTAAACCATGCTCCATGAGGTAAATCTTATTCCCCTCAATTTATTTCGGCTTATAATACAAACCTTCCTCTTTTCCTTTCTTTGTTTCTTGTCTTTTCTTGTTCGTTAACATCCAAACACAATTACACACTCTTGCACGGAAAAAGAGCCGAGCATTTAAAAACACATACACCACAATTTTCTTCAAAAAGCCCGGTTTTCCTAAGATGGTTACCCTATTTCGGATAAACGTACCCCCGGGCAAGCGATTTGTATTAGCCGTCTAGTGCTGTACTCGTAATTGTCGATGCCGCGGGCAACGTCGCACTCTCTACTCGTAAGAGGGGCAAATCCGAAAAAAAATAATGAGAAACCTCCAATCGATAGTCCTTTTCGATGTCTCGTTGAGAACTTACGACTCATTATTTTATTAGATCTTCGAGGTTTTATTTAGCTTTGTTTCTTTTTGGTTTTTTAGAAAATTGAGTTTACCAATTTGGTTGCCAAGTTATAGTATAACCTGTGGTCATTCTCGCTCATGTGAAGTATTCATGTAAGCAAATAGCAAAACAGCAGACATTCAGAACACTCACCAAAAAAGTAAAACTGAATTTTAATTTACGAAAAAGATAGATTCATACAAAACACCAATCTAGCAACGTTTATACAAAAATCAACACGCCACCATACTTTTCGACAGCATAAAATGTTTTTACATTGCTACACGGAACATAAATTTATAAACTCAATTGAAATGCTATAAATACAATTCACGCGTCAACTGCTTGATCCTGTTACAATGTCCGAGTTGATGGGCCGATATAAGCCGATCATTTGCAATATAAAAATAAACGCGAAGTTACTGGCCCGAC
This sequence comes from Polymixis lichenea, assembly GCA_949091785.1. Classification (NCBI taxonomy): domain Eukaryota; kingdom Metazoa; phylum Arthropoda; class Insecta; order Lepidoptera; family Noctuidae; genus Polymixis; species Polymixis lichenea. Next base: position 8,757,991 of record OX420938.1, on the reverse strand, counting down.
AGGAAACGATGCTACCTACAGTGCCTATTGATGTTATTAATTCTCGTTTAGTGCGGGCGTTCGATTTTAATTGGAAAGGTGTGCCATTTTTATTGGTTTTAAGTGTAAAGAATTTTGGTGGGTATCTCATTAAGTAGTGACTCGTTTTGTTTCATATTAAGGAAATGGTGTTTATTACGTTTAATATAGTAGGTACTTATGAGACCCATAAAAAGTACTGACTAGCCTGATCATAGCAGAAAAAACGATCTTACCACTGATAAATCCCAGCCACAGTCAGTCTAGTAAGATTTGAAGCTGACTCCAACACAGTTGGGAAAAGACTAGGCAGATGATGATGATTATGGGATTTTACATGGCGCGTATTTGGCATGGCGTATATTTTATATTCCCCATTATTGTCTCTTTATGTAGAAACAATAATATTTGATATAGGTATATGATAGAATATTAAAATCGATCAATTGATATCACTTTTAGATATTCTGTTTAATCAGCAATATCGTACATTTGCGGTTTAGTATAAAACGATACAAATGGACTCAATGAGGCCTATAATCGATTCTATAATGTGAGGTGAAGTTTTTGCATAAACTTATAATGGACGCATTTGTAATTTAAATGTACATTTAAATCCAGACAAATATTGCAGTAAACTAGATCACTTTCGAAAGGTAAATAAGTCCAATTACAATATTAAACGTTACAGTGATTATTCCTTAACTAGGTACGCCCAAGACTGTGTACGCCTCTATCAGGAAATAACACAATATTGTCGTTATTCATAAAATATTAAAAAAATAAAAAGATGATTCTTTCATTAAAAACATGTGGGTTCGGACATGAACCAAGTTCTTTACGCTTTTTGTTCAATTCCGAATGTAACGTGGTTCTTTCTAAATCTTTACAATACTCAAACTTTATTTTGACCCCACTATCGGCTTCGCAAATTTTTCGCAGCCACCATCTTGCATATTTTATTTTGACTTATTGGCTTCAGCACCCTAGAAAACCGTGAAAACAATATCACTCTCTCTATCTCTCTCTCTCTCTTTATTAACGCTTTTTCAACAATTTTACTCCTACCGCAAACTGCGTTACTTACTTTTTACTTGCAAAGCCAAAAGTATTAAATTCAGAAAATGTATGTGTAGGTTGAAGAATTCATCCACGTTGGTATCGAAAACTTCCGTCACATTTCCAAAATCTCTTTCTATTGATCAAACAACAGAACTTTAAATTAAATCAATGCCATAATCCCGCACAGTAATATCGCTTGCCCTCAACTACAGACGTATCTAATTTTGAGTTAGTGTCATGCGTTCACGCGAAATTAATATTAATATCCTGAACGTACTAACAATAATTATTATGATTATGGGAGATACGCAATCTGTATAACTCAGTCGCCGTTCGTAGGGAATTACTAGAGTTATATAACAAACCAAGTCTTGTAGGAGATTGCCATGTATGCCATATGTAGCAATTTAACTTGTACTATCGGTGCTGGAACTTGTGTTAATGTGCTATAGTACAACTTAGAAATTCAGTTAGGTATACCTACTAGACTTAGGCTCGTTCTATGGAACGTTTTGCTCGACTACCTTCGGTGTTTAAACGAGGTTCGCTTTACAACACTGGAAGTAAGCTCGGTTTTCCAAAGCATGTAGACTTAGCTTAAAGGCCAGAGGGGTTCCCTTTTGGTCTCAGTGCTACGCTATTGTGCTACAGCCTACGAGATTCGTTGCTACGAGGTTTGTTGCTACGATTTTTTTATAGCCGCTCCATAAAGAGGTATACCGCAGTCATCATACATCAATGACTATTAATATATTCAATATACAGGGTGTTTGGCAGAACGTTGAACATACGAAAATGGTGGATAGGTGGGGTCATTTGCTACTTACTCAGCCCTAATTTATGTGGCCCTGGCCCCCTGGATATTCTTTTAAAATTATTTTTTGCTTTCTTCTAGTTTCACCACTTTATTAACTTTAAAGTGTATTTTTTATTAAAAATGGGTAAAACAGGCAATATTTAGTTAGATGTTAGCTAGAAAAAAAGTTATGAGTCCTCGAACTTACAGAAAGATGTAAAAAATACTGAAATCTTAATTTCAACTTGCATTTAAAAAAAAAAAGTGATTGAGGAGTTCCAATTCTAGCAAAACATCCCTAGTGTGTGACCTTTCTAATGGTATGTAATTTGCTTTTATAAAAAAAAAACTTTTAAGAGTTATTTCAATATTTTTTTTGGCCAGATTCAACTAAATTAGGGCTGAGTAAGTAGCAGATGACCCCACCTATCCACCATTTTCATATGTTCAACGTTCTGCCAAACACCCTGTATATATCTAACATACAATAACGTTTCATGCATTCATGTGATATTAATATTTCATATCCTGTGTGTACAATTAGCATTACTCTGTACACAATACAAATACATGAATACGTTATGTAAGCGTTACATCGATTATTCTATCGTCCTTGGTATGTTTCACTTATCTCGACATAATAATAAGACTGTGTTTAAAATAGGGAAATCAGTGAAAGCATTCGAATGAACTCGCAACAGACAGCAGTCGTCTTATTTAAAGCTTCTCGAAATTTGAAAAAGCTCGCTCCTCGCGTATGTGAAAATTCACTCAGCGGACCAAACTTAACTCAAAGCTGATTTGGCTCAATTACGCCTCTTATATCTTCCCAACTGACGTTAATTAAAGTATTTTAATTTGGCAATCCCCTTGTCTTCGTGCCGTATATAATTCTTTGTTCTCACATCAACTTTTCCTACAAAAAAACGGCTTTGCATGTGGATCAAGCTGTTAAATTATTCCTAAATTTTGATTGCCTCGTAGAAATCCGTCCGGATTCTGTGGAGGGGCTCTTCGTTTTTTCATTCCCGTTCCGAGCGACAATTAGGTATGCTAATTCATTTATTTTATGACGGGTTTGAGGAAAAATGTTACGAAAAGATCAGTTTTGCGATGGAGATCACATTGTGGCATTTGTATTCGCAGACTAAGAAATAATCTAAATGAAATCAATTCTAATTCGAAACCTATGCCAAATTCTAGCTGAATTTGGCATGTTAATAAATCCCTGTATTTTGTTTATTTGTCTTCATGTTCATGCATATTCCACTCAAATGGGCACGCGTTATGTAAATGCCCTGGAATTGGCCTAAATTTTGTCACACTGTGCGTACTGCGACATAATCAGTTCCTATAAACATTTAGAGGGGATGGAATGAATCCACGTCGCGCACAGAGGTAGCGGGACACGGTAAACATAATTAGCCGAACGGCCATGTTGATTGGACTAGACGCGCCGACACTTCCCGGAAGAAATTGCACGTGAAAGGTAATATTTCACTCGGATGAGATCCTTTGATACGCATCTTGGTCACGGCACTTCTGTTTTATACACAAAATAAGATAAAATTCTACTAGACAGCACGTTTTTTCCTGGACGCACGGACAAAAATTTATTTCTTATCGAAGAGTCCAGTCTCGCGGAAATAAGTTTAACACACGAAATAATCGTAACTTTGTAAAAAAAATCCAGGTTCGCCTATTTCATTACCGAGTTACGGTTATTTTCAATAGTTAAATTCAAAACGGCCGGGGATCGACACAAACGATGTTTGCTCAAGTATCTTCGCGCCCGGTTCATCCGGAGCAAAGTTTGAATTATATTGTTAATGTTAACATTCCGTACGCAAACTAAAGTAACTGGTGTATTGTTAACAAGTTTCAGTTTGTTTTATCACTTACGCATTATCCGGTGACGTGGGGAGGAAACGACGAAAAATAACAACAGGAACGGGCTGTAGGTGACAATTCAAAGTGTCAAATAATTCAGGGTGCGGCACGGCGTTTCTCACAATCAGCGAGATCTACAGCCGTAGCGAGCGAGACACCGTACGCTCCTTTTTTATATCCATTCGGTTTGTTTATTTCTCGTTTCACCTTATAAATATAAGAGTTCGGCATCTCTGCACGAATTCCCAAGATGAAAAGGTATTTTTCACGCGCGGTGTTCGGCGCGCCAGTGCGCCCCGCAGCGGCTAAACTGCAAAGGTTTTCGCTATCAATGCATGAGCTATCATCATATTTATTTCAACGTTTTATGTACTTGCATTTACGTAACATAGTTTGTTGGTCTACAATTATGCAAACTGCTGTAATGTAGATGAGATTACTACTATATTTTCTCAGTCAAGCTTTATCGAATTAAAATTGAATTTGAATTTGCATTCTTACTTTATTAAATATACATACAAATTCAAGTAATTTGCATTTTATATTGTATTTGGCAATGAGTATTAGCATTAAATTGAAACTGGAAAAAGTAACTGGTCGTACTCGTAACTTGTTGAAAAGGTTGTATAATATAGGTAATACAATTTAGACGTGTTTTATCACGGTAAAAGAATGAGTGTCCTTTAACTCTTATCGTCAAGTTGAGCCATCACAACACATTCCTCACTTGCGGTATTATGTCGTAACGTCACATTTTAGATATCGTAAAAAAAAACAAAAGCAAGCGTGCGCAAAGTAATAAAGCTACTCGATTTCCGCTGTTCAGAACTGAGAGAATTAAAGTTCTTTTAAGGAAAGTTGATTTTAGTATACGCGGAATGTATCCAAAGTAATAAGAATTCCCTAGTGGGGGCGTCCGCGGGGCAGGGGCAGGCACTTTGACGAAAAAACGATGATGAAGCACGATCATGTCGCCCAGACCCCCGCCTAGCTGACTGACAAATTGTCGAGCATTTTTTTCGCTAAAATTCCTTTCCTTCGAATCCAATTATTGAGCCTCACCGATAGAACACTTGAGTGTCTTTAGTTGGGCCTGCGAGAGGTTTATTTACTTGTTCCGCTCGACGTGTTCTCAGTTTTATTTTTAACCCGTGCGTCGCCACTGCGCTCATTCACGTAAATGTTATGCATTCGGCGTTTGTTTTACCGTTACATACATGAAAAAGATGTGGAGAGGCCGACGGAATATTGTCTCCATTGTGGGCAGCCGGTTAGAGCTGATGGAGTAATATTTCCAATGCAAACATGTTTTCGTTGCGCTCTAATTTTATTCTGTTCCACGTTTGGTACAATAGGATGTGCAATTTCGTTCAGCTGAGGCTGCCTAAATTGGTCTGTTATGCAAACATCAAATAAAAGCGAGTGAGTGTAAGCATTCAGTGATATAACATGAGCGATGTTGAAATAAGCTTACCATTTCCAGAACAATTCAACGAATACGTTAGGATTTGTTATTGCTTGATTTGAAAAGCGAATTTTAAATTGCTTTCAGGATAGTGCATTTTACATTTATAAATCTGTTCTATAACTTTGTTTCAAATGTAGTACGCTGCATTGTTTTCGTATATGAATCGTTATGAGAACACCGTGCTAGACGATTTTAAAGTCAAATTCTATATCCTGTTTGCATTCCCCGGAATAAAATCACAAATACTTAAATCAGACGTATACTTTGGTAGGTAGGTAAAATCACAAAATCTTCCGAGCGACTAACATTGTACAACAAAGTTATAATTTATTCCTGAGACGCAAAAGTAACGCCCATGAAAACACAATGGTGTGACACGCGGTGACAGAGCACGGCCATCACAATTCGACGTCAAACATGTCTCGCTAAAGTTTTCCCCAGATAGCAGGAATGTGTTCCATTGGCAGCTGTAAAATATAAACAAGCAGATAACGCAACAGCGCCCGGGCCGACCATCCCCCTAAACTGTAGGAACCCACAAGCAACACTCTAACTCGATACAAACTGTGATAAAGGTTCGGTTGTATGCAGTAAATAAAATATGACTAGCCCATATTTCCACTTTCGTTTCTTCTCGTTTTATGTCCCTTTTTTCTGGCCTCCCTGGGAAACCGTTCATACAAAATACCTTTCCGATATTGCCCAACTTTATTAGCATCGGGCACGTGTTTTTATATCTGAAATATCTTTCACTTCTGCGGCACTTCTGTGGAATAAAGATTGCCACATGTGCTCCGACATTATATCATGATATATAAGAAAAGTTATTTCCTTTCATTCCTGTAATTTATTATAAGTGCTATCGGTGTTGAGACCTGGGAAGTAGACGCGATTTCATTTGCAACTAACTTGAGTCGTTTATCAATATGGCAGGCCTATAAAACTGTTTTATTGTAACAAATTTTACTTTCGGTTACTTTTAAAGGACTCGTTTGTAAGAAAATTGTTTTAAATACGCGTAATTCAAAGTGCGTGGTTAGAAATCGGGCGTGGATTGAACTTACGACGCAAATAAATAGCTTCTTCGAAAGCTATCCTGAAAGCGAATTAGAATAATGCGCTGCGATTTGGCGTTTCAACAAACGAGAGAGCAGAACGGCCCTCGGTGGATTATTCGGGTGTTCGGGTGGGTTCGCCTGAATTTGGGTATAAATGGAGGTGTCGTGACTATAAGGGAGATTCACGATCGGCTGAGGAAGCACACTGTATCGGATAGTGCAAGAATCAATCGTGTGAATGTGTAACATTAGAATACATGAGGATTTCTGCGAGAAAACAAAATATCTACAAAACGAAACTAAATACATAAGCTTAGCTCTTACAAAATGCAGACGAAGCGGAAAAGGGGGAGGGGCAACTTTGTCTAACTGTGGGTATCAATTGTCTGTGTTTATTCGAACTAAAATTCTACTGGGACTACCGTTCCTTGAGCAATAATAATAATCCTTCCTACATGTATTGCTGCTTCCAGAATAAATTCAGTACATTAAACAGTAATAATGTAGAAGATTCAGACAAAGTTATAAACGACAATAAAAATCTGAGGGACATAAAATCAGTAATTTCGACTTACATTCTACATTGTGGCAAAACTGATCAAACCAGAATTTAAATGTAAAGAATTAATGTTCTTTCACATCCCTTACCAACAATTTATTATCTCATGGAGGTATTTAAAAGGTCACCATTTACTGTACTGTCCCTTTGAACCCTTCAGTCACATCTCTATAGTCAGTTATAAACATCAAATAACATTTGCTTTATGGGCAATAATATAAACCACAAAAGATCCTTATAATATTCGCCCTTATCCTCAGTGAAACCGCAGAGAAAATATATTTCATTAGAGGCATTAATATGAAGTATTCTAAGTATATAAGCTTGGTTTCGTGTCAGATCAAATGGCGACCTGCCCTCGATGCTAATGTTAGAGATTAATGGAATTACCCACGACGAGACCACTACGAGAGCAGACTCGCTAAATTCTTGTCATAATGGCTTTGAAGTTTCTAGAGGATTTTTGATAAGGTCTATGAAGATATTAATGTGGTTATTCCGAAATCTAAAACTTTGGGAAAGGTTTTGGTTGATGCTGGTGACTTGTGATGTGATGATATTATGACTTTGAGTACCGAGCTTAGAAAAGAAAAACCGGTGAATGACAGTACTAACACAATTGTACTTAAAGACCAAAACAGTGAACAAATGGAGATAGAAAGATTATACATAGTCTGGTGAAGAACAGACTAACAGAAAATATATTTCCAGCTCAAATCCAATCCTTGCAAAGATAAAGCCCTACAGAAAACTGTCTCGCAATACGTTAAGGAGTAATCTTCATTTCATACGTCTCGTCATAATACAAAAGATCGTAAATCAAGGAATTGCCAATAAATAAGTTGCAATAAACCATACCATGACGGTGGAGCTTAACTCATTTTTGAATTATTGGATGGTGGAAGGATCTCATACTGCGAGCAACATGTGTTTTATATCATCTCATCTCTGCTGTATTTCGTAACATCAAGCTACGTAACAGACCCTACCAGATTGAAAACGGAGAAACTACATGGAGGATTCAATATAGCAAAGGAACGAAAAATAGGAAGCCGAGTTGCATTCATACATGTTGAAAAGTCATAATATGATTTCAAATCGAATGCGGCGCGTATGTACGTTTTTATGGTCTTTGTAAGTTCTACGAATAAAATTTTATTCAAATGTAACCCCATCTTTATGTATCCAGAGGCTTAGGGACGTACGTACGTTCATCTTTCAGGATATGCGATGATTTGAGTCCTCCATACATCCCTCGTGTACTTTATCTCTTCCATTACCTACAGCTAAATCCTTATCATCGTTTATTTGATCCTGGCTGAAATTTTCAATAAGAACCCTCAAAGTATCAAAATATTCATTACAGGGAAATATCTGCTTGGTTATTTAATACTTTGCGTTCAACGTACACAATTTCCTCAGTCTCGCCTTTTAAAAATTACGTCTATTAACTACCGAACCTAAAACTTTTTATGACCCAACACGAAGCTTTAAATACTTTCAAATGCCGTCCTTAAAATCAATAAAGGCGTACTTTCATCAACGTCCAAGTAATAAAACCTGCTTAACTGTTATCCGCGGCGATGGAATTAGATAATGTATCTTTGTGAAAAGTTCGTTTTACTAAGTTAAAAGCTGTAAAAATCTAATTGCTGTAGGCTATAAATATTTGGCGTGGAAGCGGCGTGTCGCGCTGAATGTCGATAGGGCAGGGGCGCACCGTAATGCATGTCAATAAGGATCCTTACAATTTACTGAGGTGCCCGTGTAACCAAATTCTTGGCGTCATACATTTTGAGGGTTTGATTTACTGTTGACGCAATACATCTTTGATTATTAAGGAAAATCCCAACAATAATCCGGATGTAATAATAATGTGATCGGAACGTGCGGTCTCGGCATGGAGGGTCTATCAATTCTCGTAGCTGTTGACAGGTGAATAAGTGAAGGTATCAGGAAACTAGACAGGAACGTGGAATGTGCTATTGTCTTTTGTTTTTGGAACAGATCTATTCAGTAGGCCTGACCTTGCTGATATGCTGAAAGAGATTTGAACTTTCAAAGGGACAAAGAACATTCAAATCCACAAAATTTAGGTAGGTACCCAACCTAAACAAGGTAAAATATAATCACAAAAATAGAACTAATCTGTGAAATTTACCCGAAGCTTACCTTTATTTTCTGTGTCATAAACTGTCTGATTTGTCATATCAACTCATATATCAAGGCATCGGTGGGCAAGATTTAGATTCGGGTATAGCTGTCAATCTAAAAAAACGTCACCGCTTTCGTGTCCTCCACCAAATTGACACTATGACGTAGGTATGGTGGAAGCGGGAACCCTTTTAACGTCACTTGTATGGGTTTTGATGTAGCCCTCTCGGGTAAGCAGATCTTGAAGTCTTTTGATGCGGCTGCAAGTTTATAGTTGATTTTGATTATAATAATAAGGTACCCACTTAATATGGAGAAACTCACTCTAAATAAAGCTAGAGACATATGAAAAACGAAAATCGTCACGTTTATGATCTAGGAGGTTTCTTACAGAAGCAGGAACGACAAATCGTGAATCAAATAAACCCAACACAGAAAGCGATTCAAAAGCTCCTCAGGACGATAAAGAAGATAATAAAGCTCATTGAAAATACAACAAACACGTTACAGTGATGCATTTTTCAATAACAAACAAGAGAAATACACTAACAACTCCATACATGAAGAGGACTAGAATACTGAAGTACATTTTGCTGTCTCAATTACACTAAGAGAGAGTTTGAATCTCTTTGTCTCGTAATAAACAGATCTAAATTTTGTTCCGGCTGGTTGACTCTGGCATTCGTCAAAGCGTTCCTATGAAAACAAATCTAGAGGTCCTTGGGAGTTTGCGCGTTATTTATTAACAATTGTGTTGATGTATAAAATGTGTTTGATTTTGTTCTTTGAATTAAAGGTCAACGTTTTCGGGGACTTGCTTATGTACTCTGGGTTCTATTTTTGTTTTTTTTTACTTGCCTCTTAGCGTCCGATTGTTCTCGATCATCCTTACACAAAAAATGGCAATAATAATTATCTGTAGTGCATGGGGACAATATCAAGTTCTGTCTATTATTAATTCTGAATGCATTTAACATAAATCGAAGGGAAACTCAAGTTTTTCGTCACAATAAGCAGTAGCAAAATTTAAAAAATTAATAAAAATTACAACCCGCATATTTAGCACGACCTTTGCAACTCAACCGGACAATTCAAAAGAAATCAAGACCTGACTTCTTACCCTTTAATGTCGTTCGCTTTTAAAGAGACTATAAGACCGGGGGAAGTAAAAAAACAAAATGGAAGTAAATAAACATTAAACACGAGCACTTAGAACATTTTCATTAGGGAGCAACATTGCATGGGCTGCCGACAGACAACGATTATTACGAGGAAGTACTAATTACGGATGAAACTGGACACTTTAAGTGTTATTGTAGTTATTTTTTAATGCAGTTATTGATTAAGAAAGGAGGGTGTAATTGCTAGCTTGTTTCTTCGGAACCGTGCAATTAAAAAAATTAAATAATCTACAAATGGGTCTTGAAAATACAAAACTTTATGGTGGACGTTTTACGATATTTAATGGCTATTAGTCATTGAGGGGTTTATTTATAAATGACTAGCTTTTTAGGTTATGGCGTATGACAGACAGAGCTTCTATGGAATTTATAATATTAGTACGGATGATTTAAGTTAAGAGATGTTTAAACGTCAAAAATGTTTGGTTCAACAGTTGTTAATCATTACTCAACTTTAAGCAACGTTTATAAATAAAGGTGTTTTTGTGTATAGATCATAATACGTTCGATTAACACACCTATTGATTGTCACCTCTTCCGTTACTAGTGCTCGTTAAAATACATATTAATTAATTTACCGTCCAGTGAAGATAGAGAAATTTTGGACTAATTTCTACAACAAACATAGGCAATGTTATCTTTGAAATAACTAAACAACTGACTACGAAATTCCCTTACTATCTCTGTTTACCACGCGAAACATAACCGCGATAATTCAGTAAACAAACTATAACAATGTCGCAGTCAGTACAATTGTACTTTGTTCTTACTGTTCTCTTTTATTAGTGCTTTGATGGTAAGTGTCGTAGTTTTTATGGCGAAACCAGCCAACTCAGTACCTAATCATTTAATATTAAACTTGCGGTGGTTTTGGCCGCGACTGTACAGTCAGTTAAAGATGTACAAGATGATACATCTACAAAAAATCATTTGACTGTCTTCAATTTCTGTGCCGTACTATTGTATCAATGTGTAGCTAAGTAATAATAGCTGCACGGGTCGATCAATCAGGTTAAGCTACCCTTATCGCGGTCGATCCCTGGATGTCCATCCCCTGGGTGCCGTCCCTGGTGACCCACCCTGGGTGACCATCTTTACATACCTAGATCCCCCCATGCCTTGGAAAGCACGTTAAGCCGTATCATCAACCGGTACATCGGTACCGGCAGTCATGCATAGACCTTTGACAACTAATCTTACCGAGTGGTATCGTATTACCCAGTAATTGCCAGCTAAATACCAGCTCCATGTAAAATACTGGTTAGATTGAAAACTAGCCCGAACATAGTTGAGAGTGCGATTGTTGCAACCCAGTGCTGGGCACGCCACGATTGCGGCGATAAATATCCAGAGTTGAGAGGTGGTTCTCTGTGGAATGGCTTGAGAGGCGCCACGGCGTCCTCACCTTCCGCCTGACGCAGGTCCTCACCGTACACGGCTGTTTCAGGAGGTTCCTTTTTCTTATAAGGCGGGACGAAACACCGGGAGTTTTAACTGCGAAGTAGAGATGCGCAAAATGTCTCAGTAAAAAGAAATGAATGAAGTATATCTTTTCGCTTAGCGAACTAGTCCACTCATTTACTTCAGTACTTCATTTAGTTCAGCAAATCAGAACGAGTCCCTATCATAACCATAAGCTAACGATAGTGATTGACAAGTTACGACAAATCATGCACTTCACTAGTTCAGTTTTATACGTATGTCGATTTTTCTTCATACTTTATACAGGCTTAGGACTGTCAACTTAGAAATATGAATTTAAGCATAACTCTTTTTATTAAGTAGTCTTTTTAGTAGTATGTTTTGTTTTTTTGTACTAATAGTTAGAAATTTTTGTCTAGGCTGGCGTATTTAAAATCAAAATACCAAAAAGAAACACTGAACTAAGTGAAGTAGAGACACATTTGAATGACTACTGATTGAATGATAAGTTTATTTTGTGAAATAAAGTAGTTCATTTCCTTCAATCGTTCGCGAACTACCCATGTCTACTGCGAAGATGGTCCTGAGGACACGGTGGAGCATAAGGTCTGTCCGGCTTGGGCGGAGCGCCGCCGTGTCCTCATGGAGGCGATCGGTGGCGGCGATCTCTCGCGTCCGGCCCTAATCCAGGCTATGGTATGGAGCGAGAGTAGATGGGTAGCTGTCACCTCCTTCTGCGAAGCAGTAATGCTCGCGAAGAGGTAGGCGGGGAACGTGCGAAAGAGGCCCTCACGGCCCTAGTCGCCGCAGGAGACGCCCTGGCCGTCGAGAATCCCAGACTGATTCTCGGCCACCGTAGGCAGGAGCTTGCGGACGGCGAATTCGAAAGAGATACCGTCGCCCCTGGCACACAGGCAATTGCGGGAATACGGGTGGGTTTTAGTCAGTAAAAGTCTGACATGCCCTCCTGCTCCACCCAAAGCGGCCGAAGTTATTTAATAATTTCCCACCCTTAAAAAAAACCCCAACGTAGTTGGGAAAAGGCTAGGCAGCAATTTTAGCTACAATTAAGTACCCAATGATTAATATGTTTGTGATTATAACACATTGATTCAACATTATGGAACTGAGTACTTTAGGAGGCTTACAGTACTTTCAAAACACGTCTGTGGTAACTATTGGACATTGACAGTGCCTTTATAGCTGTAAAGGTGATTTTTGTAGTTCAAGGTAACTGAAATATGGTTGACTGTACGATATGCAATGTTGAAAGATGAATGCAACTTAGGTTTTTTTTTTTGGGTGGGAAATCATCAAATAACTTCTCCCGCTCTGGGCGGAGCGGGAGGGCGTGTCAGACTTTTACTGACTAAAAGCCACCCGTGTTCCCTCAGTTGCCTATATGCCAGGGGCCGCAGTATCTCTTTCGAACAACCCGCACCCATGGCAGGCATCGGCCCTTGCGGGGTCCATCAGTTGCTGCTGACATCTCTTTGAGGCGCGCGTGGAACACAACGCGCCGTCGACCCGGGCTTGGTCCTTACCGGACAGCGAGCTACCCATTACTCGCCGTCCGCAAGCCCGCGCCTACGGTGGCCGGGAATCAGCCTGGGATTCCCGACGCCCAGGGCGTCTCCTGCGAAGGCCACGGCTGTGAGAGCGCATGTACTGCATCTCCCTCACTTGCGCCGCCTCCCTCTTTGCGAGCATAACTGCTTCGCTGAACGAGGTGACTGCTAGCCATGCACTCTCGCTCCGTACCATGGCCTGGACCAGGGTCGGACGCGAGAGATCGCCGCCGCCGATCACCTCCACGAGGACACAGTGGTGCTCCGCCCAAGCCGGGCAGACCTCCACCGTATGCTCCACCGTGTCCTCAGGGTGATCTTTACAATGGAAACACCCGGGCGTTTCCTCCCACCCTACCCGAAACAGGAACCTCCCGAAACAACCGTGTCCGGTGAGGACCTGTGTCAGGCGGAAGGTGAGGACGCCATGCCGCCTCTCAAACCTCTCCTCATAGAGGGGACTTACCGCCGCAATCGTGGCGTGCCCAGCACTGGGTTGCGACAATCGCACTTTCCACGTCGCCATGAGATCCTGCTGGAACTTCGGTTAATGTTAAGTTTTGTAGTTTGAATAGGTGTGAGTATATGGGTCAGATGGTAGTCGGTATATCTAAAATGAGCACATATGCAGAGTAGTAAAGAAGAGTTTATTTCTGCAGATTATTTTAATGTCTGCTTTAAGCTTATAAAGTGTTTATCTGTCAAATTCAGGAATCAGATTTGGCTTTGTACAACTGGGGTAAAACTGTTTCAACTAGAATTTTTTAAAGATTTTTTTCGTTCTTCTGGTAAATAAACTATTAATACGTATAAATACGCTTCTCTATAAACTGCTATGTTATCAACGGTTCAAAAAGTTTACTTGAATTTGAAAAAACAACTATAGTGCAACGTGTAATGCATTGAGCGTAACCCGTTTTAAAAATGTAACAACATCCATACATGAAAGGTTCCAGAATAGCCGGTACAACACTTTTAGATTGTTTTGTTTTAGATTTTTTAAATTGAGAACGCTAGCCCATAGTTTCAGCCAAATAGACTTTTGTGTTAGTGTATTCCCTACACCACGGCTTTTTGATATGACATATAACAGAATCTATGCACTGATGTAACACAAAATGGATAGTGAAAGCCTCAATTTACTTTTATAGGAAAACCTATTTAGAAAAATGTAGTACTTGATACGACTGAAACAAATAGGCTTTCTTTAGTAAGCAAGGTCTATAAAAGACAATTCAGTAGTTAAACAAAATCTGTAAACATAGACAAAACGTGAAAGAAATAAAACTATTGGTAAAGTTTAAAAAGTCGTATCCCCTCCGGGCGTATCGCGATCAATATCGGCCGGGCGCACACCTGTAAGGCGTATAACACAAATAACCAAGGAGTCCTGATAAAGCCCCGCAGTCCACACATCGAGAGCGCCGCCGGAGATTTATACGACGTTTTTATAGTTCGCCGCGGACGTTCCTTGTTTTAATTTCGCAAGGATCAACGCTTCCCGGTCGCCGGCGGCTGCGGCGGCCCTACCGTGTCTAGCGCCCCTCTTCTGCCGCGAGCCTAATGTCGCGAGGCGACGAAATTTATCGCGCCGCTTGTAATTCCGCCCCGCGAACGCCACCCCGCCACGTCACTCGCGTCACCCCGTCACCCGACAACACACTTATAACGTTTTCTAATGAAATTGTCCACAAACTCCCGCTCGCCGCAACCCCCGGCCCGTCGTCACCGCCGGATGAACCGAAAAAAGTACAGCTCGCGTTACTAATGGCTTCATTTATCACAGTCACTAACAGTGATACACCGCAACGACGTTTTATATTTAATTTGGCTCTCCGCGGAATAAATTACGGCAATATCGAGCCCAGAACGATAAAGGACGAGCGGCAGCGCTCTTGAGTTATCGGGACAGGTCATAGTACTAAGACGGTAATCTTCTTGGATTAATTTGTTCGTGGCTAAGTGATAAGTTAGCCGGCGGCACACCCGCCGATGCGAACTTCCGATGTCACACGACAGGAACACTGAATAGACGAGTTGTTCGAACAATTATCGTTTGTTTTCTACTAATATCAGTCAGTGGAGCGGCGAGAGTTACAGAGTGCCATAATGAGCGATAACAGAAGAAAACTCTTGAAAAGTTATTCGACGATAAAGATAACGTTCATGTGTACGTTTAGTGTGACGTGTAGTAAATTAAAACAATAAGGCGTATTGCACGCGTCAGCTCTGAGTGAATGGTTGGCGCTTGCAAGCAAAAATGGTTACAAAGACGTTGGAATAAAGAAGTGTTTCTTGGCACTCGCACAAATTGTGGTTCTGTTTAACTGGTTGGTTTATGCGTCCCGTGATTCAAAGCCCATGGAGCCTGACATATCGTAGTGGTTTACTGCGAACGATAAACGTATCTGAGCCGATGGGTGCGCTCGCAGTTCCACGTATGTTTTCCAGAAACCAGTGTGAGCCTTATCTTAAGAGGCGTTCCTGGCACTGAATTAATGAGTGCTCTTACGGCGACTTTGCATTTGGCGCACCAAATAAACACGTGCATTTCTGAGACATGTTTAAGATACGAAGCTATGTTTAATGTTGAACTAAGTATTTCATTTACTCAACTTGACAAATCTGTGCCCTAGTTTTGAATGTCTTATTTAAACAGTAAGATATATTATTAATTGAGAGGAGATCCGAAAACACATCCAAACCTTTAACTTCTTTTTCTTAATTATATGCCAATAAAATGCGAAACATAACAAGATACAAACCTCAAGCCTTTTAAAACGCTGGTCCTAAACCTCCCACTAAGTACCACAATTCGGCAAAACGTAGGCATCCACAAGCATTACCGTCTACATCGCGAGATTAAAGTAAGCCCACATTTAAACAGTGAACCGCGTAATTTGGCAAGTGAACTGTGATTAGATAGTGCTTCAGTCTCGTTAGCGTAATGAGAACGGCTTTGTTAACCTTTGCTTTAAACATTAAACAGATATCTCGGCACAGGTATTGTGATTATTGTGTCATGTGTGTAATCGGGATTACGTTGTGTTTTGTTTATTGCGTATTCGCTTGTTTTTGATCGGAAACTCCACTTTGTTTAGAGAAAAAGGTGAAATGAAAAGTAACTTCAATGATTAAACCTGAACGCTTGAATTTCCAACAGCAACGATAAAACAAAGGTAGCTCAAAAAGCAACATAAATCAAAACATCTAGAAGTGCTACGCAGCCCATTCTATTCCTAAATCTTAAATTACTTCCAGAAAAGTTAGAAACTTGAACACAAAAGCGGAACAGCTTTCAAAAAAACTTCCACCACGACGTTCAAACACACTAGCAAAATTTCGTACGCTATCAAGGTAAAAACACGGAAAAACACGGAAAAACGTTACTCTTGGTTCTTTACATTCTTTCGTAAACACAAAATAGTTCAACGCATAGTCGGGCAGAGAGTTAGATGTGGGGCGAGACTTACATTTCGGAAGCAATGTAAATCGTCGCGAGCCACGGCGAAGTTCGCAAGATATCCGGCGAAAGGACAAGACGCTAATGTATGCGCAATCGTGCACTTCGCGTATTGTAGCCTAATGCCGAGTTTGTCGAGCGTTTCTATTTAGACTTCGCCAGTCGCAAGTTCGCGTAATGTGCGCTCGGTGTTATAAGATGCGGCTTGTTTTTGGATGTTTAGGAGCCATTAAGGCGTTTACGATGTGTGGAGAGTTTATAATAAATTGTTGGTTGAATTAGTACGGCACTGTGTTTTAGTGTAACTGCCGGAGAAATATGACGGCCGGGTACGACAGTCGAAACGTAAATATATTGAATAAGTTTTAGTTTTCCGAGTATTTCCCCCTTTGTGAATTTGTTGTGTACATCTACAATTTAAATGCAATAACGCACCCCCGTACTAACTCCGCAACTTATTTTTGTCTAGTTCCACGATTCATTGTCTTCAAGTCCGTGCTGTCACACGAACAATACCAGAGCTAATCCCTTTGTATCTACACCTTTGTCTCGACGCTATTAAAATACAAGCAAGCTTCCGGATTCTAGTAACTGGGGCCATTTCTTAGGCCCTTTTCGCTTAGTTAATTTAAATTAATTTATTCCCTACTCATCCTGCCTCCGAGCAAACTTCATTGTCGTATTTTACCCGTGAATATGACCCACCTACGAACCACTTATTTTCACGCTCCATGTAAATGTTAGAATTTTGTAAAGTAATCCTTTGTAATCTTTATTGTTTTAGATGTGCGTTTATTCCGTATTTAATTGCGTTTTTAAACACTAGGGATTGCGGAAGCCGAGTTCATGAACCGCGCTCCAAGCCTGATACAATATTTACAGCTAACTGTATGTAAAGAAACTTTACAAAGCCTAACCTCAATAAGCCAAAACAAATGCGCTCAAGTATAAAATATCCATAAAGAAATGTAAATAGTTAAACTGTAACGGCTATGAAAAGAACCTTTACATTCGCCTCAAACAATCCGCACCGCCGTGAGAATTTGACTGAAGAATAGTGTTTGTATTTCATT
Source organism: Polymixis lichenea (assembly GCA_949091785.1). Classification (NCBI taxonomy): domain Eukaryota; kingdom Metazoa; phylum Arthropoda; class Insecta; order Lepidoptera; family Noctuidae; genus Polymixis; species Polymixis lichenea. Next base: position 8,740,279 of record OX420938.1, on the reverse strand, counting down.
ATCAACAAAAGCTTTGTTGAAAAGATGACGCTCAGCGCAAATTCGAGGTATAGCCGCCCACGAGCAAACTCGAGAAAAGCCGCACTCAGGCCCGGCCCGAGATATTTCGCAGTCGTATTTACTCAGGCGTGCCTAAATTGTTTGCTTACATGTTTGACGCGCCGCACGCAACGCTCATTATGGCCAACGGAGCTTTGTTCAGACTTAGACAACATATTGTTACACCCAATGGAGCTCAATGTTCTTTATATGTTTATTTTATCATTACAGGTAAGTTCCTGAAGCGTTTGCGGCTCTTTAATGGCGGTGCGGTGAGAGTATCTCTTTGTGTTTACATCATTTTAATAATGTTGAAGTTGCATTCGTTCGTGTGGCGTATTACTCGTATAGTTACATTTTCAATAGCATTGGGAATATTTTATCTAAGATACGAGTGTAACTGTGACGTATCGCGTTCGTGTAGTGTCGTATGATGGGACACCTCTAGAGCTTAACGATTCTGGCATTAAACATACCACTTAGCAGTAGTAAACATTCATTACGTTTCTTCCCGCTCGGAGGCAGGTTGGCACACTTAATTGTTCATACAACAAGCCAGCCGGGAATTGGCTCTAAATGTTGAGTTGTCCGGGCTATGGTCGTACCGCAAACGCGCTACGCGGTCGTAGTCTACAGCACTGAGCAGTGCGAGCCAAAATCGACGGCGTAGTCTCATATCTTAGCTTGATTTTCGAGGGAAAGCCGAGCGGGACACGAAACGAGGAGGGCCGTGATGGAAAGCGCAATAGGCGGCCGTTTACACCTGCGATTCTTCTTCATCTTACCCTAAACTGGCGCGCCGCTTTACCTAAAGTAATTATGCCACATAACGTATTAGTCTTTTGGGAGCGAACACGTGTTGGAAACGCTTAATCACTTACTTTACATTTGCGTACGCAAATAATCCGTTAATTTAATTTCGGTGGTGGTATTTATGACGCTTATTTAATTTATTATCATATCAAAGTGTAGGCTTATTTAGCGGGTTTTATGTGCGTGTGAATAAACGTTAATAATGAAATCATGTAACAGTACACAGGGGATTTTTTTTAACGATTTCATGAAGTTGACGGTTAGAGTCGTTTTTCGACATTGTAATTAGTATTCTAGGTAACAATCATGACTTTCTATTCACAACATGCTTGTCGATAGCGGGGTGAAGTTTTGCTCGGTTAAGAAAGAATATAATATTGATCATTTCCGAATCTCGGTATCATTTGTCGTAAAACGCATTCGGCGGCGTGTTTGTCCCCATCGCGCTCAGATCGCTTCGAGCCCTCCTCACCATTGATATTTATGCTTTTTTCGGGATTCTTTTCGAGGGTAAGTTGTTTTGAAACTTTCCTTTTCGGAAGAAATGGCCGGGTTCACTGGATTAATGTAACTAGAGTGTTGTAATTGGTTGAGAAGTTATTACTTTTCTGTTTCTTTTCGAGAAAAACATAAAGCAATTGTGCAAGTTCTTCGGGAGTGATTTATTTTTATTCTGTGGAACATCTTTCTGAGCTTAAAAACAACGTTGAGGAGAGCTTTGTGTATCTTACTGATTTATTATTTATTGCGTTTTGGTTTGATATGAAAAAAACATTCAAAAAGTTTTGCTCCATAAATTATTTTTTGCTACATCTCTGCCTTATTTGGATAAGGGACGTGTTTATCCTTATAACGTATATTTTAAAACAGAGACTCCGGACTGGGAATAAATTTATATATCTTGTCCTTGCTCAACGTCTTTCGGAAAAATAAAAGCTGAATTTTATGCGTCATATTTCTCAATATCAAGAAAAGTAAATCCAGCCAGAAGTATCGATGAAAAGCAAAGCACCCGAAAATCTTCATTGCCGCCGATTTATAACAGAACTGAACATTTGTTTCGTGTCCCGTGAAGGCCTTAAAAATATCCGGTCCAGAAAATAAATAACAAAAGCCATTTTATCCGACAGGACCTTGTTTGAAATCATAACAAATAGCCTTTTAGAAAACCGCATCCCAACCCGAAGTGTCCTACAAAAAGGGGTTTCGTAAACACATTACAAATCTTTGCCGCGGCAACGCGCAGTTAAGAGGGCTGTCAATGAAATCCCCTTCTCGGACTATTCGTTATGTGTCTTAATGGATTACAGGGAATAAAGTAGGCATCGGCGAAACAAAAGGCGAACCTGCCCCGAAAATCTCCGACCACATAGTTTGCGGGCTAAAACTAAATTTATTACATTTGACCTTAGTAATTCTTGCCAAAGGTTTTCTATCCTAAATGTGTAATACCCAGTTACGGCTTTCAAAGGTGGGGCTCGCGTTCACCCGCTGCGGCTTATACGCAACTAAATATTTTATGAGTTACAAAATAGTTCTGTAAAAGTTCCAGTTTTGGTTTGATCCTATCAATAAAATAGTTTACATAACAATAACGTTCACGAATTGATATTTTATGTCGGCAGAGTTTTGTGATTTCTCCTAAAATATGAGAATTATTCTAAACGCAAACTATAATAATGTAACTATCCTAAAACTATATGTATTTGCCTTTATCTGTAAATAATGTGCCCTTTTGAATAGTAGGTACCTAAGTATTAGTTTGCACATAATTTTCAAAAGCAATATATTAATCCTAATCGAATACCTATAAACGAGCAATTCTTGTATAATATATGTTTATATATATAATCTGAATCTCGGAAACGGCTCCAACGATTTTCATGAAATTTAGTATACAGGGGGTTTCGGGGGCGATAAATCGATCTACTTAGGTTTCATTTTTAGAAAACGTAGAACCAAAAAAAAACCGAGCAAGGCTCGGTAATATCAGATATTAATATTATAAATGTAAGGATGTTTGGATGTTAGTCACTCAATCATGCAAAAAGGGCCAAATGGATTTGTATAAAATTTGGTACCAACACAAATAGTTTATGACTTAGATAAACACATAGCATCCAAGCAGGCGAAGCCGCTAGCATACGCTAGTCAATAATAAATTCTTGAAAAACCGTCTCATTGCTATGAATAAATAAAACCAGGCTACATCGAACACAAATAAACATAAAATTTAACTCCCTATCAATATAATGAATAGCTTTTAATTCCCGTCACATTTAAATCTAAATTTATACAAATCCGATCGCTTTCCCCCCGGGAGTCAGGAGCGCACAACATAAACACACATTTTAGTGCAGGCCACATGCAACCGGATTGCACAGTTCCGTGCCCATCACATCAAACTTATTTCTGCACCAATCGCTACGATTATCTGTTCACGGGCTGTTTTGCAAGTTATACGGATGCGTTTCACTTTGAACGTGCTCATTTCGTGTCCTTTGAAGCTTCCACGTTTAGAAGCGTTTGATTTCAACTCTTTCGCTGTGATTCGCGCCCGAGCGACGCGACGCAACGTTTCGCCTTTACATTCGGAAACAAATGAAGAGCTGCACAAGGAAAAGTTTTTAATTCGCCTAATGCACACGGAGTACCTGTCTTTTCCTAACTAAAGTGCACTCTTACACCGCTTCGCGTCGGCACAGCGTTCTGTCACATCGACTGTTGCATTGTGAGCAGTTTATTTTAGCTCCGTCTTGAATGCATCCCATTTTTCTCAAGGCACACTTTCTACAAAAATGGAAGAGTTATTTTTTTGTAAATGTTTCTGGAGTTGTTTCTGAATTTGTAGCTTCAATGTCGTTCGTTTGTTTGGACTTATGAGTTTGGGTTTAGTGAAATATAGCCTAAGTAGTATACAATTCGATTCGATCGACATACATATGGATTAGGTAGAAAAGTAATAACATAAAATATCTCAATCTTAACGAGATCGAGCACTAATTATCACTAATTAGTTAAATAACAAAGAAGCCAAGCCAAGACCGATTTGTTAGACGCTTAATCAGACTTAATGATTACTTTGATTTTCATCTCTCGCCCGGCGAAACGAGAAACTTAATGAAAAGTCAAGCAAACTCAGGCGAATACAAATTTTAGCATTAGTATGCAAGACTAAAGTTTTTATTCAATATAACTTGCAATGTTTTATCTTTCGTTTGTCTTGCTCGCGTCAGCAATGCACAAGTTATTGTTACTTACTGATGTAGATAAGTCTTCAAGATTTCTGTTTGTCTTTTAATTTCGCTGTATCGAAATGTCAATTACACAAAGCGAACTTTGAAATATATTTTCGTGACTTTTGATAATAGGCAGTTGCAACCTTGTTTATTTACACTTAGCCTTTTCTTATTTTATGTTAGCGTAACGTTGTCGTTCGGAACTGGCTTTAGAATTAGTAATGTTCATTTGGTCAGATTTACTAATTAATTGCTTCTACACTAATTTACTGTAGGTAATTTAAAAAATAATTGCCGTTCCATACATTTCGACCGTTTAGGTAGCTTTTCTTGGAAACAGCTGATATTTTTTTGGCCACCCTCTATAGTATAAAACATACAGATTATTTGTTGTTTAGAAGAAAGTTTTGCTTTTTTACTTTTTATATAATTATTTATCACTAAACACACAAATGTACAGAGGTGAACTTAATACTATAGGCATTTTCTACCAGTCAACCTTTGGGTGGTGCAGAGATTTAGAGAATGAGAATGAGAGAATTTTTGTATTAAGTTCCTCGGAGGTACACAGCAGATTAATTATGGTGCGTGACATACCTATACATACTATAAAATATTTTCCCAACAGTTTTCGCCTTTCATGCAGACTTAACTGTTTTCTCTCGATAAAAACTCTTAGCGCAGAATTGTTGATTCAGTATCTGGCTGTCAAGTCAGACTTGGTTAGTTCCGTAGTGAGGTCCCCGCACGGCATCGAGTGCCGCCTCCTCCCGCCACCTAATTCTGATATGAATATGAAATTGTATGTAAATGTCGGCCAAATGTTGCCGCGCAACTTGACAACTCGACAGCGCTGTAAATATACGGGTAACGTTGCACCGAGCCACCAACAAGGTATACCGAAACATGCGAGTTCGTAGTTTACGACCGACTGTGACTGTTTGAATAAATTGTTTAGATTGTCGTCTATGTACATACTTAGACGCGGGGCAAAGGTGCCGAGCACCACGATCCACGCAAGCCGAGAATTCGTATAGGTGCACAGTTAATATAATACAGAGTGCCCTCGCACTGCAACACTAACGAGAGCAATATCACCTAACTACGTTCAGCGGAAGCACCCCTTCTGTTTTAAACTAGAATCCATTTTACGACTACAAACTCCACAAATGTGCATTTTCTCGTGCCGAGCTCTGCCACAAAGTTAAGTTTTACCACTTGCCATAATTACCAATAAAACGTGTTCCTGCTGATGGCACGTCAACTAGGGCCGCATCACAGTTATGAAGTTGCCGTCTGCCTCCGTGACACCGCGTTATTGCTGACATTTTAGCCTGATTATCTTTAATTAAAAAGTTGTTTTAGGCCTCCAGAAATGCCAAGTTATTAAAAGAAATTGTCGAGAACCCGCGAAGTGGTAACTCACTGAGTTGTCATAATTAGATTAAAGAGGCCTCACTTTACTACGATTTTGGACAGAGATTTCAAAACGTTTTTTTGGAGGTCGTACAGATAGGTATATTTGGTTTTTGATTTTTACTTTGGGTACTGCCGGAATAGAACGGGTTTAAACGCATCGTATGCTCAAAGAATATTGACAGATATGATCACTTCTCGATTGGAGCTCCGCCAACAATGTCTAGATTTTCTGTACGATTTGTAACTCGATACTCTAGCTTCCGTTTAGAATAGATGTGCCATTTTAAAGTGTTGCGTCTGTCTCGGGTTCGACATGCGTTCCTGAGATATTTACGACGCTATGCACTTCAAGTATTTGCATGATATATCCCCGTGTACTTGATTAAATATGATTACTTCGTAGTAGGATTGCGTGTTAGTCTTTGCGTGTAATTCGGAAACCGTTTTTTATTTGAATTATGGAACGAATATTGTATTCATACAGTTGAGTTTGTTTTAATATTGATGGGCTGTTACATTGATACGTTTGAATATTTGTGGGGGTGCGGGCGAGCGCGGCGGTGCAGCGGTGCGCGGTGCGGCGGGTGTGCGAGCCCCGTCATATGATTCCTTTTATTTATTTTAATCAAATGTGCCGCTTGTTGTTTTGATGCGGCGAGGTTTGCTGTCGTGGCAGTTTGCATGCTCCACATTCGCCCATGAATTCCGGTGTGCGGACCTGCGGATAGATGAATGCTTTAACATTTTACATATCCGACGAATGAATTCGTTTTCCCAACTGACGGTTTTTCATTTTATTCAGTTATTTGATACGTTTTTATTTATACCGGCCGGTGTTGTCTTTGTCGAGTTTACTCTGGGGTATTGTTACAAAAATAAATAGATATAGTATTCATTCTCATGTCGTGCGTTAGTAAAACCTTTTATGCTGATAGCGGATTTGTTCTATTTACAAACTGGTTTACCTACATGCTCGTCATCATCATCATCTGCCTAGCCTTTTCCCAACTACGTTGGGGTCGGCTTCCAGTCTAACCGGATGCAGCTGAACACCCATGCCCCATGCCCATGCTGAACCTACATGCTCGTATTGCCCCATATTTTTCTACAATGCCAAACATTTGATTCACGAAAATTCCATTTTGTAAATTTAATTTATTTTTGCCCGTTGTAACATAAAGCATTTGGTGGCTTGGAACACTTTAAATATTTCAGATGTAGGTACAGGATTTGTAACAATTTAAATGCACGCTATTATTAAACCTACCTAATGGCAGCAATGTCTAGTATTTTAATCTGAATAATTTGAGACCAAGGCTCATTATAAAGCGACACAGAGTAAAAAAGAGCAGAAAAATAGCGGGGGATAATGAAAATCTCGGATGTCGTATTTCTTTTTGAAATTGGTTCACATTTCTTTGTAACTGTGCGTGCGGTAGGCTGTGGTCCAGCTGGCGGAGCCAATCAATGGTTATGAGTGTGGGGTAGGCAGGGTTCGAGGGACGCGCGGTGGTGACAGTAATAATTTAAAAAGTGTGCGCATTCAGTGTGAAACGCATCTCGACGATTGCCGTTTACGTTCTACAATCAGATCGTGCTACCTCTCATATCGACTTTTTCCACTTCGTTTGTTGCGCCCGGTTTGGGAATAGTTTCTGTTTCAACCGAACTAATCAACGCTCGTACATGGCCGGCCGACCGGGTTTTTCCATTTTGTTTCAGAATAAAATATTCCGAATAATTAATAGTAGATTCGGTCATAATAGTTGTGAAATATAAAACAAACATTCTCTATTCATTTGATGTAAGTTATCACATTGAAAATGGTTTTTCCAGTGTTCAAATATTTAAAGTTCTAGAGAGAAAAGTTTACATTTTGCATAATCCCTGAAACCGCTCAACTGTTTCAATTTTTAATGACACAGGGATTATAGTTGGTTAGGTGTATGTTATGAAAATCGCTCTGCAAACTTTGAATAAAATTTCCATAAACTCAATTTAGAAGAAAAAATTTGAATTAGAATTAGAATTTAATTTACATTTTTTTTTCTTTTTGTAACATCCACATATGCAAATAAATGATTTGATTTGAAGCAAATAAACAATAAAGAATGAATCTATTTCCAAATTCAAATTCCTCAAAACAAAGACAAATAGTACCTTTTTTCTACCCACCCATTAACAAAAAAAGACACATTACCTACACTGTAATTATCAACCCTCAAATGCCGATGTCCAACCACTTTCTCCCCAGAAACTCTGAACTAAACCCACAACTCACTCAACAGTCCAAAACCCTAGAAACTACACAATTTACATAACATTATCAAATAATCATATCTTCTAACATTCCCTTACAACGTTTTGGTTCTACAAGTTATTTCACAGGTAGGGACTGTATTTGCGGTTACGCGGTGCAAATATCGATTTACATGGCACTGTATAATTCACGGGTTGAATTATGTATTACCTTTCATTAGCACATTGGCCAGTCCCAAGGTGTATTAGCACATAAATTCGCTTACCCACACCCTTAAGGAATCCTTACGTGTGAACGATTATCCATTCAAGTGAATTTGATATACAAATCTTTGTTTGTTTTTCTTGTTGTGTTTTATAGTGGTTTTATACGGGTTAGTTGTAACTATGATGATGATTGGACTCCCTTCTCCGCACGTAGACTCCCACTCGGTCCGTTGTGCGTGGGTAGTTGTAACTATTTAATATTCTAAGTAAGTTTCAACTACAAAATATGTTCATTTAATATTTCAATATTGATCATAATTATATTACATTTTCCGAAAAGATTAAACTTTGGAAAAGTAAAGGCCTGAAAACTGCCATGTTTGTTTTACCTAACCCTTTTAACACAAAAATTACAAAATAAATTTCAAAAATAAAATCGACTTATACCGCAACACTTTTTTATCTATTCGGATACAAAACATTTGCACAAACTTGAGCATAACATGCGGGTCACCGCACGTAATGTTTTTGGGGGCTGGCAACATTCAAACGCGGTGTTGCCAGGAGGTTAACTACAAAATTATAAATGTGAAAGTTTGTGAGTATGGATGTATGGATGTTTGTTACTCTTTCACGCAAAAACCACTGAATGGATTGGGATGAAATTCGGCACACAGATAGATTATAACCTAGATTAATTAGAATATTTTTTATCCCGGTAGTACGTTCCTGTGGGATAGTTTTGACCTCCACGCGAGCGAAGTCGCTGGCAAAAGCTAGTTAATGATATTTTACAGTGCCACCTACCTAACTGATGAACCTAATGATTGACAATTATCGTATCGATTTATAGTTCATACTGTACCTATACGTCGGATGGGAACTAAATGTATTGGACCATGAAATAGCTTATTACAGCTCTTCCTCTGATATAATTATACCACTTAGATTGAAGTTACTAAGTGTTCGATTTTGAGACGTTTTGAAAACTTCATGTAAAAGTACTAACTGATTAGGAATAAACTCCTTTTTGTTAGTTCTTTTTCATTTCTCCTTTCGTAGGTCTGCTGGATGAAATTTCTAAAGAAATAAGCAGTACCTTTGTACTCAATTGTTTAATTATGCCGTATCTTGTATGTATTTTACTGTGTGTACATAAATAATAAAATAACTATATAAAGTCAGTGGTATCGGTACTTTGATTTTATGTTGTTAAATGTACCCAAATCCATAGTTTTGACTAATTTATTCAGATGAGTGTCAAAAATCCAGTAGTTCTCAGAATAAATTGTTGAATTCGAGAATCCTACGAAACATTTTGTAGTCGAATAAGGCTTCATAAACCGCCGCAATTATCACGATGATTTTCTCATTAGTGAAAATAAAAATAGCCACGATTTTACAGCAAAAAAGATCTTAAGTTAAAGGCACTCAATTTATTTAATACCAAGATTTAATTGAACGTATAAGGGTGTTATAACGTTATGAATGTTCACAATATACGACTTTATTTCAGCACAGAATAATAGCGAAATATTGCGGCGATACTTACGAACTCCAATAATTGCAGGCTTAACGCGGCACGCGTGCTATTACCTCAGAAACGACTCACCTCAATCATTATAATGCCCGTTTAATTATTATTCATTGCGCGACCAAGCTCGTCTAGAGTCCGCACCGATACCCATCTCTATTCGCGATCATTACACCGCAAAAACCCGTCTACATTCTACATCACCCTCGAATACAAAGAGTATTAGTGTGATCGATGTATTTACAATGTCGTTTTAGTTTTAATTAAGCTACAGTTGGACCGTTAAGCCGGACCGTGCAGTAAAACGGACCGCGGCGCGTGCGGTGCGTTAATAAGCCCGCGCGAATTTAACTAGGACCGTGGACAGTAAATGAGAATCGCCAATAAATCGGGCATTATAATAAACATTAACGTTATTGTTTCTCGTTAAACTGCCCCCCCCCTGCCACCCGCGCCGCAGGTGCCGCCGCAACAATCCGCCCGGAATTTCAACGACTTCAATTATTGAGTGCCTCCGAACCGAACCCTTTGCCTCCTCAAGAGACCGGACTGTCCATTTCATCGGACGATAATGCCACGTGGCACTCGGGATCTACCTAACTTAAATAAACCAGTATACCAACCTATTCCTTTTCGGATTTTTCCATGCGAAAATTGGCTAAGAATTAAATTAGGTTCAAAACATATAAAAACATTCGGTGGTTTGTTAGATTATTTCTTCAAGTACTGATTAACTTTAATACTTATCCGATTTTTCTAAGAAAAATACTTACTGTTAATATGATAAATTGACTATCTGAATACTAATCTTCGTTTATATTAGATAGGGCTCTGTTATCACAAGCAACTTATTCAAATATTTAAACCGTCATCCGCCACATCATGAATGTAAGATGACCGGTAACAGGAAACCTTGATTCAATTGAAGATTTGCATAATTTGCATCAAATATAATCTCTTGGTGTTAATCATGCACCGTGTTGTAAGGAAACACAACCGGTTTAGAAAATGCCACAGCAAAATATCAAGAGATTTTGTTAACTGAAATCGTATTTTTGCTCATAGCTGGGCATAGAAATCTTTGTTCTAATACACCCGGTTTTCAACCTCCTACTTTACCCCAACTGCTTTCGTCCGGTCGTCTGCCCATCTAGCTAGAAAGCCTTTGTTAGCTTTTCTCTAAAAAAGAACGAACTAAAGGTTTAAAATAAAAATAAATCCTCGAAAACAATGTAACGTTCTACGTCGCTATAAAATACAAAACAAACTCTCTAAAAGCATTTCCCAACTAAGGTACGGTTAAAGCATTATCGAAACTAAATTAGGGTGGTTACACACACGCGTCACGTTGTCACTAATCTCGACTCTTAGCGCAATCTCGAGCCATTCCAGCGAGAAAACAATGCAGCCACCTTTCACGGGGAACAAAGAGGAAATAACAAAAGAATGAAGTCGACGAATCGCCGAACTACGAATTATCGGACCGGCTCCAACACACGTGCGAATGCCGTTGATCGCCCTTTAAAACGAGCGCTACAAAGAAAAAAATCACTACACAATTTAAGTCGAAGGCACGTTTAACACAAGGAAAGTAAATATCAGAATGATGCAACATGCGGTCGAACCTTTTATGTTTTCGGTATTTACTATGTGACCGCTTTGTGTAACTTCAGTTGCAGCGGGGCTTTGTGTTAAAAGGATTGCGCGACCACCCGTCCGTCTATACTAAACAGGGAGTTAGCCACTGGAATTTCACCGGTTTTTTTATGTTTTATGATTGACAGCACACGGGCCGTGTGCGGTCGCGCGATCCATGTCCAGCGGGCCGTGATCCGCTACTAAGAGACTACCGCCACGAGCCCAGTTCCCACATCATCACACATTGCATCATACAAAAGCTCTCTGAATTCATTTGCTACATCCAGATTCGAACCACCGAACTGCACACAAAAGTCACCCTTGCATAAAACGTACAATGAGAAATACGAGAACCCCATTCGTGTCTAATTACGAAAATTACATTGCTGTTTTCAATGTGTGCCCAGGCGTAGAAAAAAAATAGGTTCGTCTCGTTAAAACTTTCGTCTGCAAATATAAAATTCAATTTCTGAATGAGCGCAAAAAATCTTCCACCTTGTTTTTCGCGTTCATTTTGCATCAACCGACGTAGAATCCTAATTATCTTTCCCAGTTAAGCTTAAGTGAATTATTCCAGCCGCCCACTGTGGCGTACAAACAAAACGGCACTGAGTTCGCAACCTCAGTCGAAAATACTAAAACATTAAAGAGCATTCCCGGCGTACGTATAATATCCGCTAAGTAGTAAATATATGCGGCGCATAAGCCCGCTATCTTGGCGGAGGTAACTGAGCTGCGCTTTAGCCGGCTCAACTTTTAATAACGCCCGCAAAATCATCTAATTAATCTGATTACGTACGGACCCGCACGCCGACGCAACACTCGGCACTAATGCTTACTTCTGAGCATTAAACAAACTTATTTGTCCCATGTAGTGCCACTCGGATTAGTCAGGCGAGCCCTGGCCTGTCTCCCTCGTAGATTAGCACGGGCTTTCTGAGGTCCCGCACAAGTACTACCTACCATCACTCGCCTTTCAAATTACATGAACTTATTTATAAAATATGTAGCAAACCTCTTTGCGGTCCTCATTTTGTATTAGTGCCAGAGAAGGCTCAACTAGAAATCTCATCTTACGAATATTTCTCATAAATAACATAGAGTACTAGTAATATGAACACGTGATAATACCATAAAATTTAAAGCAATGGAATCCGATTAAAGCCCCTTCTTTGAGATTGAAATTGTTTTTACCTAGGCATTCCAAATATTCTCCCAAAAGATACATCCTTTTGGATAAAGTTGGGATACAGTCTTGCCCATACCCATTTTCCGGTTCAGTGCTTACCTCTTTACGACTTACTGCTGATAGAGATTTCCCTATTTTATTGTTACATAGAAATACTACGTATATGAAGTTATACCGAAAAAATAGTAGCGGAATTTAGTAATTTTGGACATATCCTTTTAAGTCAAGCCAAGTAAATAAGTAATTAGTGAAAGTGATGGTAAAATTGGTATCACATTTTCCGAAAGGTTGGCTAAAGAAAGTACACAAGTCTTCCGGCTCCTTTCAAGCTTAAGATTAAATACAAAAATGCGGTAATTATCCGTAGCAGGATGTCAGTAAAGATGTAAGAGGCGAATATCAGATTTCAGGCGGGCTTGTATGTTTGTGTGCGTCCCCTGGAAGTGTAATTACGTGGGCTCGAGACCGCTCCTCCAGCCGGCTTCACGCACACGATGAATGAGATCTGCCACTAATGGAGATCTTATCTTTACTCCGAGATGGAGTAAGGTGGCCGTCCTTAACAGTATAAACTTTGTTATGTATAATACAGGGACTTATCTTAGCCAAATAGGACAGCCGAGTCCAGGTCATAAATAAAGCCCGGCTTTGATTTCTGAAGGTGACCCTCGCTTTGTGCGTTCTTAAGGGTCGAGGTTCGTGAGATCCCTTTTAATAGTTTCCAAGGAAATCTTACTTAATTCGCATAATGATCACGTAATCCTTAATACTAATCGGGACCTCTATAAATTATGTACCGAAGTTCACATCGTGGAGTCTGCTATCGGCGGTTTCTTGGCGACTTTGCGTTTTGTACGTATATTCGTATTAATTTCTCAACAATTACCCGCTAATCCGTTTTCTTCACAAATTAAATATTTAAGTCGGCAATTTGTGGCGCTTCCGCTTTACACAGCGCTGTACAAAGAAGAGAGGACTATTTGGTGAAAGTAATTTTCAAAATTATATTGTTACTTCGCCTTTAGATCTTGTAATAATTATCTCTGGTCTGCTTTAACAAGCGTTTAATTTGAGTAGGAAATTAAGACTCACTTTACGTTAAATTGTTCCTAACAAGGAGTCAAACGATACGCGACAAATTATAATTCTGTCATAACGATCCTGGAACACACATATTTGAATAACTTGTTCAAAATTGCTCGTAATGGAGTCGAATTAGAATTTCGAGCATTTTATAAATGTGAATAGGAGTCTCTATGAAATATGTTGTATTTTACCCTCTTGAACAATACGATATGAAAATCAATCGAAACTCCATTCAACTTAGCTTTTGGAAAAAGAGCTCAGTGATTTCGATAAAAGGCAAAGCCTATTGGCAGAACGAATCGAGGGGCAGAATACAGAAGGAGGTTCGGTGCGAGCGCCGGGCGTCGGGCGTCGAGCGGCGCGAGCAGATAGGCAGCTCGAGCGACACGAATACGACATTTCAATTTGAGTATATATTATTCATGGTAATGCGTTAAAAGCGCTAGCATACAAGTCGCTCAGTGCGGCGGAGGCTGGCGCGCGGCGAGTAATCGGCCCGCACGTGCGCTGCCAGATACATTATATGTATATTCAATGTTGTGCTTTAAATTGTCGTTTCGCGCCATTTGCAGTTGCCAGGCCGGCCCGATGTGCTTCGCTTATAAAGTAACTTCGCGAAATGTGGCACTCGTTTTTATTTATCGTCGTTCTACGAAATCGCTTTTTACCTATCACTGAACAAAAGTTTTTGTTGTATAAAAATCTGGTATGGTACCGAAAAGTACAAAAATGTACGGAAATGGTATTTCGCTACGTGATATGTTTCCGATTAATAAAATAGCCTGAGGGTTGGTTGCGTATTGAACAGATACAAACAAGATATATTGAATACCGTACATAAATCTCGTGCGGTGCTATAGAGCGGAGTGAATCCGTTGCTACCGCAACATTACCAGCGTAAATGTTCAAATAATTCCTATGCACGCATTCCGAAGCAGATTCCAAAAGTGAAATCTATGTGGCCGCCAAGCTTAGATCGTAATTCAATTATTGTCGAGAGCTTGCTCACTTAATTCATGCGCTGAGCTTTTATTACTGAATTGTTGTGACATTCAAAATATTTATTTGATTAAATTCTGCCAACTATTATTACAAATATTTGTCGTTCTTTTGCTCCATACAATGGAAGGGTTTTAAAAACAAATGAAACAGTATTTCACGTTCAGATATTTATTACACCTATCCTTTCTCAGATATTATAAATGTGTTGAGGTATTTCGCAAAGAACATTTAAATTTATTTATGGCTCACCTCGATAATACCTGCGAGAAAAATTTAAAAGGGGGAGACCCGAAAAATTCATCAATGGATGGTGGGTATTCCATAAATGTGGCGAGGGTATAAAGATAATATTGTATTGGTAGGAATAAGCTAGTGTGTTTAAGATGGGAGTAGTATGAGGTAGTGTGCGTGAGTAGTAGAGGTCGAAGTGTGGCCAACATCTATTATTCATCGTTGAAGACACGGGAACGAAATTTGTGTAAGTGCGTTGTGATCCAGCCAATCTCACAATCCTTATTTCATTCCCAATAAATGGATTAGGTTGTTCGCAAACCTTGTTGCGTGTTTACGTTTATTTTGTTTATGCATGTCAACGGGTCGGGCGTGATTATTTTAATGGATCTTGGTGTCATATCTTTCAGTTCTCATTTCTGTACGTACCTAGTTTTTTGTTCTTAATGTCAATTAACAGTCATAATAACAATGCTTTCTAAGGAATCTTTGTAACCAAGATAAACTTTTTACTAAGCGGTCTTCATATATTCGTTTCTCTGAAATGAACACTTTCCAATAAATAACCTTAAAAATGATTGTTAATTCCGTAATTATTCATGTAACGTGATTTCCAAACACATGATAATTAGACTCCCCGTCAAAACTCGTATCAATAAAACCGTTAGATTTAAACTTCAGCATAATACCAATGTTCAGAGCATGGCGGCGTTTGTTTGCCGTGTTGGCAGGCGCGTGCGTACGCATGCAGCCTGCTGCGGCGGTTCTGATAGATGGCCGCCGATATATCAACCGCTACACACTCCCCCGCCTCCCCTCGCCTCCCCTCGCCTCATCTAACGAATATTAATCAAGTCTATACCCGGCGTTATATCGCACACAACGGACCTCTTCATTTTCTTCAAGTACACGAGCATCTATTACGTTATTATTTCCCTTCCTGAAAACGTGTGTAATTTTTCCACTCCTCTTTATGCCGGACGAAAACAATTCCTCCAAAGTAACAACCTTCTGATTTTATTTACGGCAGTTTCTCGACCTCGCTCGTGATAAAACTTGTACTTAACATGCCCATCGAACTTCATAATTTATATGAGGGCAGTTAAGCAGTTAAAAGCCTGGAAACCTTTCCTCAAAGTCACCTTAAAAAATTGAGGAAATTCCGCGGGGACTCACCTGTGACCCTCTTCGGTGCCATCGTTCTATCGGTACCCTGAAACATAAATTACAAGTAAAAGTAATCGTTGAAACTTTCCTGTAGCAGGCCGGAGGGCCAGAAGCTTGGAATTTGTGCAGAATTACCTGCCACTGGTTTTAAGACTTGTAATTTATCAGTGAAGGCCGGGGTGCCTCGATCGGCCGTAGGTCGGCGACCACTCGCCCGGAAAATGGCCCGTATCGTTATTACTAGGATCCGCCGGAAAATATTAG
Organism: Polymixis lichenea; assembly: GCA_949091785.1. Lineage (NCBI taxonomy): Eukaryota > Metazoa > Arthropoda > Insecta > Lepidoptera > Noctuidae > Polymixis > Polymixis lichenea. The sequence continues at coordinate 8,724,192 of OX420938.1, read as the reverse complement.
TTTCGACATTACCATTACTACTTGTTACAAAAGCAATAAGTATTTAGATGCCTACTTAACACATTACAAATCCGTAAAAAAGAGAAAAAAAAACTCCCGAAATAAAGACATTAGTTAAAGTACGGTTGGTGGTTTCTGCGTTCGGTATCTGAGAAAAAGGCGGGTTTTGATTGACGCTGGTAATCGGCTTAATGTAACCTCGAGGCAAGTTTTGCGCGGCGCACAAACGACTGGTTAAATTCGGAGGTCGACGCAAAGCGACGCAATCTCTCACACGTCACAACGAAGGAGCTTTTCATATAATTCATTTCCCTATTCATATTTGTCTTAGGAGCAGACTGGAGCACGTACAAAAAAAAAAACCCTAAAAAGAGGTTACGGAGCAAATTGATACTGTTTTGCTTTCGGGGTAATTGAAAGTATTTTGCGAAAATAATGTATTCTATTCACATACAGTTCCAGAAAATATTCGGAAAGTTGAATAATTATTATTCAAAGAATAAAAGGTCTCTCATAAAACTGTTTGATTGGAAAAGAAAGGTAGACGGCACCGTGAGTGTCGCGTGCCTCGATCATTGACCTCTAGATATCCTCTCCCCAAATTCCGCATATCCAATAGGAAAACTTGTCTACCTTATGGTTTATACTCCTCGTTCAAGTTTACGTGACTGGAAATAGTAAAATCGGATGATGATGTTGATAATGTAGGTCGTAATGGGCCATTGCCAATAAAACCTTATAGGTAAGCGATGGATTAAAAGGAACTGGGTCAGGGCAGGCCCATGCTTTATAAAAATAACGCGCTTTCGAAGGTGCTCCCGTCTACCAAACGTCGGAAGTACCAATCGCGTTATCTGTTCGCGCTGCCTACCTGCTGTGCAAACAATACGCAAACTAAACTCTCTTAGTAACCGAATACGTTTAGTTAGTAGACTACGTTCACCTTGAAACAAGTTCCAACAAAGTTTCCTTCTAGATTAGCAGTTCCATATAAATATGTTAGTACATCAGAGTCATAAAAGTTGATAGTTACAACCATGATAAAAGTATCTTCACAGGTAAAATAGTATCGGGCAAATGGAACGGCCAATCACACTAAGTTTCTACTTTAGTCTAAAAGGAAAGTTACATGCACTCAATAGGAGACCGCTTAAAAAGTTTCCTTCGAAAACGTCAATGGAAAAAGCAGGGCCGCAACTTCGCAATATCGCCCACTTGTCCCGGCCAAATGAATAATTATTGAATTTAAATTCTTATTTTGAGTCTCATTACGAAGTTTGAAAAGGGTCATGCTTTTTGTATAATTAAAGAGCTTTCCATTTCGTGACGCTAAACTTGAGATCTGTTAAGAAATTAATTGAAATATTTTAAATCGATTTACCTATTGGTTCGTAACACCAGTGCTACGCCGGGTTGCTACGCGGCGTAGCAGTTGGCGTAGCGGATTTTTGTTAGAAAAAAGAATATTCGTAGCGTGTAGGCTGCAGTGATAGTAAATATGGCTACACATAATAGGCAAGTAGGCGAAGCTGGTGGAGTGTGGGGCGTCGTGTAGCGGACGCGGTCGTGTTTCGTGCGCGGGTCATTTGCGCCCATCGTTACCAGCAGCAGGCGTCCCCGCACGCACAGCGATCTCTTCATTTTCACACAGATTTTACACTCATAGTAAACGTTAAAACTCAATTTTGTGTTCAGTTTTTTTCCATGCTTCCAGGATATACTGTATTACCCCGTTTATTGCTACGACCGAACAGATATTAAACATTAAATATTTACAACGGATTTTCCATTCCGTGTATTGTTACTTACTAGTTTCAATCCTCAGACAGATACGACCCTAAGTCAATATCGTAAGTTCCGGCCGCAAACTTAGCGACCGCAGTGGCCGGCCGAAAGTTTCATGTGGCTGATAATTTACATAATAGAAGACTAGGTCTATCCACTATCGGGGTCATCCAAACTTCTGTGGATTAGAGCGTCCACGGGCAAGGCTTATCGGATTTTGAACGAATTTCTGGTAGATTGCGATAGCGACGTCATTATCGATATCCGATTTATATGCAGATTGGGAGTGAAGTGGCTGTGGTGTGGCGTGGGCGCGGGCGTGACGTCACACGCACGCCGCCGCACTACACATAAATAATCCAGCTCGCCGACCGCCGTCTTCAACTTTGTCTTATTTGAAGATTATACAATTAATCCCTTCCCTTTACATTCCCGTCGGAACTGAGATCCTTGTACAACTTTTGCGCACTCGACCCGACGAAGACAGAACCTCCATTGTGAGGATTTAACAATTTCACTCGCCTGGTTGCATTTCACAGAGTAATAATAAAACATCACAATGGATGTCAACTCTATTCAAGATGAGTATCCAAGATGGAGAGCGTCAGTGACATAATTCAACAAATCAGATATGATGAAAGAATTATTTTCTTTGGGAAGGGCTGTTTCGGATCCGTAACAATATTATTATATCTTTATTCAATGCGTAAAGACGGTAATAGGGTAAATTCTGTTGTTGTATTTATACCGCTGAAGCCAACAATGTAATATTAGAAATACGACTCGCGTGTCACTTAAAATCACAGTGAATAAAAATGTATGAGAGGAGATATTTTCTCATAATACACATTTTTAGTCGAGTATTGAAAGTTTGTAGTTGGCTCACATTACGTGGATTGCCAAGCGCGGGTACAGATTGCGTTCATCCCCACTCTGACGAGCCTCGTAAACAATAAGTAATTTCGAAAATGGAGGCGAACGTATGAAAGCGTGGCTTTTCCCATAGGTAATGACTGGCAACAATCTACATAAGACTAACAAGTGAAACTTCAGTAGCGTCATTATGCTGGTAGCGATCGCTTGCGCTCCATCGAATGCGCGCTCGATCGCCATTTTTCATTCGCTCGTATAATCTAGACCGTATTTATACTATCCGATACCGACCGACACAGTAAATCAATTAAGCGAACCTGCCCAAGTTTCGGTCGCAATTAAGCTGTTTATATTAGGTATTAGCTACGGTTTATCAACAAAACAGTATGTGCACGTGAATAATTAAAGTAAAACACCATTTGCAACACAGTTTCAATAACGGAGTAAGAATATTTACGGTGTCTGCCGGGCAGCACGCTCACCATTCAAACCTGGCGGTTATGCCAATTACACCTCTATTTGTGTTACGTTCGATCGTTGAATAATAAGTTTTTGCTTGTGTGTACTGAGTAATGATAGGCTATTAGATAAAATCACTTTGGCGCCTATCGCGATTTCGACTCGAAATCGTTTGAAATTTTGAGTGCCCATTTATTTCTCTTCTGTCGTTTAGAAAATGTTTAACGTCAAATTCATGTTGTTGTTGTTGTTCAACAATTCATGTTTCCGTAAATTTCCAGCGAAGTTTAGCAAAAAAGGCCACGAACACATCATTCATCTTTCAACCGAGCTGTCTATTATGAGTTGCAGTTTTAAAAAAGTTGGTAATTAACACCGGCCCGCAGTCCAGGCCAGGTCCCAACTTCTGAAGTGTTCACAAAGTTTAGAAAATACCCCAATAATTAAAAGCTGGGGGCTTGGATCATGACTTTTTGTTCAGTTTGCATGATTGGACGAGTCACGTCATTAAAAAAGGAGCGAGTACTTGTACTAAGTGACGTTACACCATTACAATGTAATTTGACATGGAAACAGCAGGATGAAATGTTTTCTTTCTATTTACTTGTACTTATTCCAACAATAAAGAAAGCCAATGTTATTATGGTGTAGAGAAGTTTTTCATACAAAGCTCAGTGTTCCTTTGATGTTGGAGACATCTATTCATTGAAGTCTATAGATAACAAAAGATCTGTCTTTTGAAGTGTTTCAACGGTTTTAAGAACACGGATTTCCAATCATCTACTGCGGTCCTCGTAATTATTAAACAAGGAAAAATTTGTATACACCGTGACATTTAAGTCGTCTTACAAACGTGGCCCACTCAATGTATCCGTCATAAAATACCTCTAGGCGCGATTAAAACATTGGTACTATTAATTAAGAAAATAGGTACAAAGACTAATAAATAATTCTTTAGAATTATGAAACACCCTCCCCGTTAAAAATGTTTACGTATCAAACGGTAGAAGATGTCTACCTACCTACCATTACATTCTATCATTAATTCCATCTCTATAACAGGGTGTTTCAAACTACGTCATGAGTCTTAGTGAATGATATTTTAATTTTTTTAATTTAGCAAGTGTTCAAAAAAAAATTTTTAACATATAAATGATTAGTAGTCATTGGATACAGTAAGTGGGTTGCCGTTGTAAGACGACTAAAATGTCACGGTGTATATAGGTACTGAAATATCGAAATGTCGCGAAAGTTTACAAAGGGAAATCATTTTGAAGAAAGCTTATTGATTCAATCTAAAATCATAAATTTAGTTACATTTATAAACAATTTTATCAAAAAACTCTCTTAAGAACAATATTTGCCTAAAAGTTAAATTCGATAAACATCAATGTACCTAGTTGTTCTCTACGGTATTTCCTGTTTGTCTCACACTCGAGCAGGTTAATAAGTAATGAAGCAGATTCGGCTGACTTTTGTTTGTTAAAGTGATTATTCAAATACGAAAAACGATTTCGGGTTTTCCTAAACTTCCCTCATATTTTATTCACCGATTTTTTTAAGGATCGTGGAATACGTAATTTTTTTTCTAAGTTTGATGTTCGGAGTTTTTATGAGCTAGATTGTAGTTTAGCAAATTGAAAGTAAGAGAGAAACCAGAAGATGGAAATTGTTGAGAACGACGGGCTTGCGGTTGTCGTTGAAAATACGATTTTATTTCTTAAGGCAGACGGATGAATTTCAGCTGACTCTGCGGCTATCACGTGGACATTATTTATATTGAATGGGCTATCCGTACATAACAAAAATATAGTAAGTAAGTACTGCGAGTAACCTTCCTTGGCACGTAATAAAAATAAATAGAGTAGATTTGGTCTGTCACTACGACATTTGTTTTTTCTGTGTAGGTTGCTTTTTGACAACCGGATTTTGTTACATTTAAAATGAAAGTGCTTACTCATTATGTCAGATTAAAAAAATTATATGAATTTTTTTTTTTTAGCAATTTGAGATAGTTTCCACCTTTGCAAAGGTTTGGGTAGCCTCTTTCAGAAATAATTAGATGCTCAAATGTATCCTAGCATACGAAAGGTCCACTGATTATTTATCATAAAAATACCAAACGCTCGTACTACGCTCGTTGTAGTTAAATCCACGAAATTTGGTGAATCAAAACCCATACGTACCACAACTAAGTAAGTTTCTTCACCAACAAAATCCGTATTTATTTCCAGTTCTATCGAAAGACTTCTAATATTTAATTACTGTTGTCCGATAAAGTATACTTAAGGGGTATGTTAATAAGGAAACGGTGAGTTCTCCGGGAAAACTTTCCTAAGAAAACTAATCCCATCCCGAGATTATTTCCAGTGGTTCCCAATCAATTCGCCTATAAAAGCACGAAGATAAAACGTCGGTATCCTCGGGGAGTTTCCTCCGCTGAGAATCATTACGAAAATACGACAAAATTGTAGACTGTCTGATGTCGGGAAGGGGTGTTATTTATGGGGGGCAGAGGCCGGAGTGTATCTGAGTGGCTCTATTAGCTCTACTAATATTTTCTTCTTCAAGTTAATTGTTATGTCGCCTTTAAGAGCAGGTGGCTTGTCCCATTACGAGCCGCGGGCAACTTAATGCCGAGACACGAAACTTGAGCGCCACTGAACTCCGTACCCGCGGAAATATTTAAACAAATTAAAACTTTTTCTTTATGCCATTTTCCGAAGAGTATTCTTATTGTGATTCGTTTTTATTGAGTTTGCGGCCAGTTTTTTTTTTTCGCAACAAAATTATGAGGAGTTTCCGGTAAATAAGGTTGTTTTAGGTTTTAAAATAAATGTCAATCGTTACGTGTTGCCACATCATATTCAATCTAATTTTGCCTATCGTTGTAGAATTGTAAAATTTGACCTCAAAGAGAAACGAAAAGTGATCAAACATTCAAAGTTATAGCCAAAACTACAAACCAAAGAATACGTCGAAACTCAAGCCCAACAATAAATACGTGTCAAAGTTTACCAATATAACCGAACTCCTTGCAAGGCTGCCTACAAACGATCCAGCCAAACCGAGAGCATTGTTAGCTACACTCCCTTGATTGACGTGAGGTTGACCAACACTGGACCATCTTCAAGTCCGGCCGAAGTAACAAGATGCATAGTTCCAGAATTCCCTGTAACAACTGACAGTTTGAATTCTAAATATTAGTTGGAGAATGAGTAATGGTATTTGTTCAGGATCTAATTTGCATGGCATCTAAAAACAGATAACTTGTCCATTGTTTCGGTGGGAATGTTGTTTGTGTATCCTGTATTTAAGGGCTTTGGAATTGTTAATCATGTCTATTAGAAAAAGAAATATTTAGACAAATATTAATTATTTAACAAAAAAATAATTGACAGGTACTGCTGAAGCATAAATGTTGTTCCAATTATTGGCCAACAACAAAAAAAAAACATCGTAATCAGAAACAACAATAAAATATATTTTTCCAATTTCCGCCATATTGAAAGCCTCGGGGTAAAGTATGCTCGAATAAACACCATGTGTTTAGAAATACGTCAATGTGACGTCACGAGACATGCTGACAAACAAACAAATCAGTCGCGATGCACGCGCGGGCAAACAGCGCGATTGTTCAGATATTAGTTCATCGCGTAATGTTGGCTGCGCGATCGCGATATCGCGGCGTTTGATGGATCGCGATACTAAATGTGATGCCAGTGCTGTTTCAGTGTTCATTGTATGTAATGACGTCACTCGCTATGTTTCAAATGATGCGTTCTGATTTATAATACGGTCTCGCGACTTCAACATCAAAACAAGAATAAAAATTTGTTGAGACTTGAGAGTTTGTTGACAGCCTTTAGCAAGGCTTCTCTTTAAAAATATTTGATTACCAACTGCGAAAAATAGACGTAATAAAAAGAATATTGTGAAAAACTGAAATTCGAGGCTAATTAATTCCCAAACTTACTTTAACTGGACTCAGTCGAATTATAATTTAATTACCGAGATATTTTAAAATAATTGAAGGTTTTGAATGATGCAATTAATTTCGAATTGTTTTAGTTTATTTCGCAAACTTGAATCGTGAAACTTGATGTGGATTGAAGGTTAAGCAATTAAGAAGAGACAATATAACAATAAAGATAGATTTCGACTGTTTGTTTATCTTTTCTTTGAATTGAATTCAAAGACAATCAAATCAAAGTCGTCAGCCTTACTAATCAACCTTTCTCAATCAAACTGTTGCCAAATTACTTGGCGATAAAAAATACATAAATACGTACCTGTATCATGAGGAGTCTCCCAATTACTTATATTTATACACCAGTGAGTATCTTCCTTCACTGTCCTATCACATAATTCCACCCCTAACATCCCCCTAAATCTTAACAACAAAAGTAAAATATAGAGGTGTACACATTGCGAATTACCGCGACAGGTATCCTCAGGGACCCACTCACGTCACTCCCTTAAATGAAATACTTAATAATAGAGGACGCTTAACACAAACGTACAGACATTACAGAAAATTGTCCCTTTTGTTACAACTGCTACATTCATGCCATATTTAAGTAACATTCACATATAGTTTTCAAGATATTTATCAAAGTAAATTATGTTGTTCGGACATCTCATTTAACGATAATGTTCATTAAATAAACCTGTCATATTTGCTTCGTTCTATTAAAGTTGTTTGTATGATCGATCAACTTTTGGTTAGAAGCACAGTTTATTTTATGACATGACCTTTCTGTGTATCAGCTTAGTACATTAGAAGACCGCGGTTTCGACTGGCGAGTGCCCCACTACACTGTGGCATTTTCCTTGACCAAAAAGGGACTCCACTAAACCCGATACTCTATCCGAGCATTCAGTAAATCCTGTATTTTATTCCCGCCATGTACGCTCAACTATAAAAATTCCGGCCGTCGGCGAACATTGTCTCCAATTTCGCTCACTTACCCTTGCTTGTGAAAAATATTCGGCCAAGAGTGGAATTAGTAAAGTTGCTGGGATACCGTGTGGGCCACACATCGGCCGAATATTAAAAGGGGAATTAGAGTGGTCACGCCTTTATGCGTTCATAAATGTTCTTATTTGGTCTCAAGTTGTTGGACCACTTGTTACGTGACGGTGGGTGGCTTGTAAAATTGGGTTCTTTACAGGCTTACCTATAATATTTTGTGGTAAACGTTAGTGAGACTCATAAGACCAATTTCATCAAGTAGTCCTTGTGGCGTTGGTCCTATCAACCCATATATGCGGATTGACATAAACAGGCATACACGTTCAAAATGAATTAAAACTTAAATCAGCCGAAATTAAATCGATCAGTTATCAGATACAAACATTAACTCAAAAGACACCTCTGAGGTTCCCATTGATCACGACCAAAGTTCGGTTTCACCGTAACGTCGCCCAAGGGAACGACCCCGAACGGCAATACCCGTCCTTGTCGCACGCACTTCATCACAAATGCGAAAGAAGGTAATGACGCGATGTAGCCCTCACAAATTGACTGTAACAATACCGCATTAGGTCACAATCTATGTCGCAGGAATACAGCATAATCTATTTTTTCCCAACAAATCTCTATTGATTCGGTCAAACCACGGACGATCGTATTATGACGAAATGTGTAGCGATTGGTCTATTTTTCCGTCTCCTGACTGAAGTAATAAATTCCATCATTTATGTAAGTTAATAGATATTTATTGCTTTGCTATTTCGGAATATTGTCAGGCTTTTTTACCTAATTCCTTTTCATTCGAGGTTTCATTTTTAGACAGAGAATTTATTTAGTTCGAATACAGTCGCAAGAAATTGTACTATTGCTTCACTGTAGAATCAATGTAAAGTAAGTCAATGACCGAAGTAGGTTATTCTAAATTTATTTCAATAGGAAAGCTTAATGTACCAGCTGGTTATTTTCCCATTCAAGTTGTAAGAGTCAACTGTGGAAAATGAGTATGTTAACGTGTAGACAGGCGAGGGTGCACGCACCGTGATAGGAAATAGTTACGTGCTATTTTAGACGTAGGTATTATCTTTATTTATTTTATCTTTATATGATTAAATAGAACAGAAGTAATTCGTTTTAGTTATCCAACCTTATTGACGACTATATCCACATCGCAGCGATAGCAAAACAATTCCGCTCCAATAAAATTTTCCAAAGGTGTAACAATGCGCTCTTTGTTTCTTCTTAAGGAATAGTTTTACGCTTTGGGTACCCTGATACCAATACAATTCAAAAGCTCTGAAAAATGTTATCGAGCGAGGACGTGTTGAAGAAAGCGCAATCGGCACTGTTGTTTGCATGAACACTTACCTTTGTTTTCAAAGGTTCTATATCTTTGAGTAAATTCCATCTAAAGCCCAGCCCTTCAGCGTATCAACCTACGTCGGACCCAACTACTTTTAACACGTGAACAAATAGGATCACTCCTAACAAAAATAAAAAAAATAAACGAGATCCTTTACCTTCTCTTCAGATGGTATTAATGTCAAAGATAAATCAGCGTCCGTGTATGTCCGAAAATTAGGTGTTATTTTTTTATTCACCACAGAAGAGGGTTGTTCTGGCCGCTCGGCCAACAAAAGCGTGGCAATTCCCGCTCAAACAAATCACCACTAAACAAACGTTTCTACAGGTAGGAATAATTCAGCGAAAGGTCACCTGTTACGGGTATTCGACATCGATCATCGGGAGTGCGTCGTGTCGACCTACCCGCGTAATGTCGCCCTGGGGACCAACGCCGGCGACGCCGCCGCCGAGACAAAACCCACGGGCCCCGGCCTGTCAAACTGAACTTGCCCGCTTTTGTATACACGCACATTTTTCAACGTGGGTCATTTCATACGGCCGCTGTGTACCCTTCGCTGTACCGCCAAACATGACATATCTGATACGCATCTGAAAAGTTAATAAGGAAGGAATTTATAATTAAGTTGTACGTACAATTACGTATGTGGAGGCGTCACGCGCCGACGTCAACATGAATATTTACGATGCAATTTCGTTCCATTTCAGATTTATCACTGTTTTGTTGGCGGACAGGGAATTTTAAAAATGCTCCTTCGTGGCCAAATTTAGGTGCGAGCGAGTCACGTTAGGCGGGCGGTGACAGCGCATCTCCGCTAGCGTGTATTGTTCGTGTCCTAACCGCCGACTTTCCATTTATTTCTCTATGAATACGTTATTACCTGCTCGCCCCCGCTTATCAAAGTTTATTTGCAGCGTGTGGTTTACTCTGTACCGGTGCTTATTCGTTATTACAACGGCGGAGTGTTTTATTGCCGGGGCGGGGCACAAATCGCGCACGACGCCCTTGTTTTTCGCTATTTTTCCTCACGATTTTTTCAGAATTTGAAGTTAATATTATGTCTTTTTGTTGCAGATCGAGGACGCCATGCTAATGTTCGACAAACAAACCAATAGGCACAGAGGTGAGTTGTCATTACTTTAGAAGCCGATAATATAACAACGGAGCCTGGACCCTAATAAATCAGATCCCAAATACTGCCCAAGTACCTACCTAATACTATATACAATTATTAATGTCTTGTACATTAATAAAACTATGCCAATAATGGCTTTGTATAGGTATCCTTCTGAACTTAGTGATTAGGGACTTAGGAATAATAGTAACCCAAATATCACAAACCAATTGTTAGGTCTAGTAAGTAATCCTCGCTTTTATGATTATGAGGTAGCTATTTTTGCTTGTCTGTGTTACCGACTCAAATAACAAAACTCAAGTTATTCCAAACAAAAATATGGTACAGTAAAACTTAACGGAATTCAAAACCGTAATAATATTATATTATTACTTCCCAGCCGTAAGTTACGCGACGCAAGCCACGCACGAGCGGTGTGTCGCCGTATTTTTCTTGACAAAAACAACGGAACTTCCAAAGGCTTGCATGTCACACACGGAAACATATCATTTTTGTTTGTCTCGCCTCATTTCTCTGGCCGTCTTCGCCACAAAGTCGTCACTGGTTAACTAGCAACGGATAAATATAGGCTTCGACCCTCAATGAAAGCTGGCCAGCTTAAACAGGTATGTCGTAATCTAAAGAGCCTCCTTTCTAATGGTAAGGAGCTGAGCTAACAGGAAAGCGAGGGAGTTCAGGTTATGATGGCGGCATCGCGGCTGAGACGAAGCGGAGCGAAACGGAGGTGGCATCGTCACTAAACAGGCGCACCGTTTTCGGTATTGTGCTCCCTCCCCATGTTACGACTATTCCCGGCTAATAAATAACAAATCGACGCCCGGATAAAATATACGGTTTCCTCGGCAGGAGATTTTGTATTATTGTGAGGGTAAAAGCGAAGTTACGCTTCAAATCTGCCTATTTCAATTTCAATGGTCGCTTTTCCACTTTTTTCGAAAACATTACACATCGTCATAAACAAGCCAATAAATTGTGTCCCAAAACACTAAAGTCCAGGCCCACGTAATCAGTTTCTTTCATTATCCCCACAACGCGTAAGATTTTAATTAAAATCCACGAAAATCGTATCAAGGCGAGCCATCTTTTGTTGCCAACGAAGGTTCCCTTGTAGCAGTTACAGCAAATACAATGTTAAATTTGCTTTTGTAATCCCCATTACACAAAAACAGGTTGACCCAAATATTCAGACTCGGTGAAATATCGTTGCGCCGTCATTTATGCAAGTTCGCAAAAACGAATCCTGTTTCATTCCTCGCCGAGGGAAAAACGGCCCTTTCTTGTCGTTGTAAGACATAAAATAATTTACCCATGTTTTTCAAACTTCCAACTTTTGTGCCCTTTGCGTGTCATTTGGATGATATTTTGAGATCCCTCTGCTTGTAATTAGATAAACATTGAAATAAAACACGACGACGTGCCTAGAATACATTTGGATGTGGACGTTTAAACTTTCATTTGTCGGGGCATTTACCTGCTCACCCTGCTGAGACGATTCATTTAAGTTACACGATTCGTGTAATGTTGCTGCGTACCTAAATATGAATAGCGTATATAATAATCTAATATAAATATTCCTTAGGCCTCCCCTAATACTACAGTCGGGTTATTATCCCCGGAACGTAATCAGTTGGGTCGGGTTATCCTGGCAAGAAATGTAAAAATATCCGCTGTTTATTTGTATCAAACTCGGGCAAGAGGCAACCCAAACGCGTATTCAAACTGAATATGAATGCAAACTGCCCCGGCGAACGGGCGGAATGGCGAAAATCAAATTAGGTATGGCGTGAATACTTCACGGCGACGGCGGGAAAAAAAATTGAAATCAAATATTCATTGACTTTCAACCGGATAAGCCGGCCCGCAGCCATTTCAATACATTTTATTATCTATTTTCGTTGTGAGGACCACGCCTCGGTGACGCGGACCCACACTTGCCAATATATCCCGACAAATCCTATATTTAATCATTTAAACGTATTACTTATTTCAATGACGCCCGATTATGATCGTCGGGTACGTTTTTCTTAGCAACTAAAATGAACCTGATTTCTAAAAGAGAGCTTTTTGCTACAATCAAAGTTCAACCCCTGAACTTTTAAGGCCAGATTAAAATGACAATCTTTAAAATTGACCTAAGGATAGAATAAAAGGTCGAATTTTAGAGAATTCATTCTCTATAAATCTCTTTGATATTACAGTCCCGACTAAAGGTTCATGTCTGAAGCTATTTACTTTGAATGATATCTGTCCCATTTTTAAACAAAAGGATAAAAATATGTCGGGAACATAATTTTTGATAATGTTTAATATTCTTTTTCACATTATTTAGTTAATAAATCACGTGTTGAATGGAGACTTAATTCAAAGGGTGATTTTTTTTACGTTAAGCTGTTGAATCTGTGAAAAATAAAAACCTTTTAGCCTTTTCAGTACATTAAATATGCGCGAATAATGCGTTTAATAGCACCCTTTACTTTTATTTACGACCTTTGCCGGTTGAAAAAATAATTAACGATGTCCCTTTGCAAAATATTTTCTATTGTCTCTGTCTAATAATTTAATTTTTAGGATATAAAATACCAATGGGAATAAATCCTTTATTGCCTGAGATGAATTTGCATATCGTAGTAATGTGACACTGGCAGGCAAGATGTCTTGTATCATAATCAGCAGAGCGTTACCGAATATGTTCTCGTTCGTTTGGCATTCAAACTGTCAGCGGAGCTTGAAGTAAATGCCATTACACAAAGGTAAACGCGACATGTGAGAGACAAAGTTCATAAATATTAAACAAAAAAAACTAGCGCAAGCAATCTCTGCGGAGCGGATTCCATTTGGTCGTGCGAACCACCTCACGCGCCTCTGGGACGCATTTCTACGAGTGCGTGCTAGCTACCGTGAAAATTTCACCTCTCACTTTGCATAAGAGTAGTGCCATCTATATTTCATCCCTCACAGTTCGTGATGTGTAAAGACGCCTATCGCGTGAATCATAAATGGCGATCGTTTTCTTCGAGTGCCATAAAATTTCTGAAGTCAAAAAAGGCACATCACTAGAGTATTTTTAAACTTTATGCCCTTCACGTACAAACGTTTCCACGCCCTTCTCTTTTGTTTTCACCGCCGTGTTTACGATTTTCTTTGATAAATTATTATTGTCGTAAATTTGCACCGTGTGTGTAATAAAATCGTTAACTTATTTTACAATTCAAATGCAATAAATATTTACAAGTTGAAGAAATAATGTAACATAAAAAATGTTGAAAGATTTTCGGTTGATTTTTATATAATCTTATCTGTATTCAATTCACTCCACGAAACACTTCAATTTCGCTATTTTTGTACATGTCGAGGCAATTCTAATACCGGCAAAGCTTCTGAAGTAGAGCTCTCAGACTATGTGAGGCTGCAATCTTACTTAGCACCTCGGCCCAAAGGAATTTGATCTTTCCCTGTATGGGATGAGGGTTGTTTGTTGGGTTGTGTAAATGTTTGCGGCGTGTGCGGCGTGTGCTAAGTGGGTGCACGTGGCCTCGTCCCCGGAGAGAGATGGGAATACACAGGGTTTAGATGCATCTTGCGGCCAACCGACAGCTACTGTTAATATTACGTGTATTACAATTAACTCAGTTTTAAACAATCTCGAGTTTGAGTGGTTGCTGTTCGTTCTAACAACTTTAAGGCTGTTCTTTATAATTAAACTTTAACGATTTATTAACGAAACTTGATGTTTGTGGGCCTTAACATGTAACTGTAGAATAGTTTAAGCAAATATAAAGTTAGTTCGAGAATACAACATAAGTTTTAGACTCAATGCATTCCATAACTTATGACTCTTGTTAAACAAAGTTAGGTACAAGAGTTTGTACGTATTATAAAAGTTTAAGACATTGCTAGTGAGGCGAAACAACAACTAACCAAACTCTAAATAAAGAGGTTGAAAACTACATACTCAAATAAAACGAAAAGCTTTATCGAAGTATTATAATATCATCACCAATCAATGTATTGAATGTTGATTCATAATAAACAGTCTATAATGTTGCCAACTGTTGGGACACAGGCGTCCTCTCCATTAGACGAAGTGAGCCATAATCCACCACGCCAGCCCAGTGTGGGTTCGTACATGTCACATGGTTTCGTATTTTTGGTTCTGGGATTTTGTTTCCTCACGATGTTTTCCTTCACCGTTTTGAGAGCAGTGGTGATAAAATTTACACAAAGTAAAGCGATGTCTGAGTTCGAACCTACAACCTACGACTCGTAAGTCATGGCCGTTACCACTGGCCCACCACAGCTCTTGGGTAGATTATGTAACAAAAAGTAGAAACGTCAAATATACTTGAATCATGTTGAGCAACATCAAGCTTTTAACACATTCATTCGACAGTGTTTTAACCATTCAAGCTAGATAATATTCAGTAGTTACTACATTAGTGCACGACTCGAAATAGGCTCACCAATTTAAACACTCTGAAAATTTAATATTCACAACACATCTCTATGACACCGGGATCTAATTCTGTCATTTACGAACATTGGGTGTACGAAAATATGCTGCCTTATACCTTACCCCTGCAGGGATTACAACCGTAACGGTATCGATATTTGCGACTTTATCGAGTCCCAGTTTTGCACATCCCTAGAGGTACGGTTCCGAATGCATCTCGTGTGATGCATCGATATGAGAAAGTAGGATAGCCTACACTTGGGACATCCCTATAATCACCTGTTTACGGAACGGCACTTCTTTCTACTTTGCAAGTAAACAAATACAGTACTTCGCTTTTATTGAATGTTGAGCAGTGTGTGTAAACAGATACGGATTTTACTGAGATTTTATTACGCGTTAGTGATTGTGTTTTGTTTGTTTATTAGTTTGAGTATGTGTCTGGTGTAACAATAGCTGGAAATAGTAACCTATTGCATCAGAAAAATAACTTGCGGAGCGATCGAATAATAATCGCTAATGGCATAATTATCCAGCTATACGATACAAAATTAATTAATTTACTACAACACTTTAATATTATTACTGCTTTATTAAAGTATTATGAAAATCAAATTACAGCAGTAATCAATACACTTACAATAAAGCCTTAAATACACGCACGATAATTCATTAGCACAGTTAAACCTTTTAATTTAATACGTAATAAGCTCCCGCCCCTACAGTTTCTCATCATTAATTAACTCCGGTACTATCGTGGCTTCCAAAAACTGCCATTAATTCGGTAACCTCGTCAACCAAAATTTAGTAATTAAGGACTGGTTTCAATAAGTTTATTTACCTATTAAAGTTTGGTGAAAAACCTCGAAGGGATTACTGAGTGTGAAAAGTAGTGTTTTTTTTTTTGTTTTCTTCATCGAAATCTCAGCATTTGTGTATGTTTTACATAAATTGATTGTCTTGATAACTGTTGCAGATTTGTCACTATGCCTACATAAGTAGACAGTGATCTTTATAATCGAGGAAACCATAACTTTAGGCCTTAAACTCGAGAAACTCGATCATTATTGATGAAAACCTAAAGAAGGGAAAAACAATTTCATAAAGACGTCGATATATGACATTATATTCACAGCCTTGTTCACGTAATTCAACCAAACTAAATCACATTCCGGCAAAAGCTGAATACGGCCAATAATTCCATTGGAACCAACAACAATAGCCCCTTAAGAACCGATAGCAATAAATCGAAACCACGAGCATTGATCGTCAATAGAGCATTAAGGAGCTGACACTTTTACAATATACATTAAGAGTGTGTTTTAGCAAATCACTTCCTGCCCGAACCGAGCCCCAAAAGGGATGGTTAAAAAAATAGTGAGTGCGGGAAATGACATAGTGGAAATCCATTGACGACATTGCTTCGCCTTAAGGTAAATAAAGTGCCCACAATTGAATAGTCATTCTAAGAACGATAGAAATTGTCCGCAGCATTTACATTGTCAGCTTTCCGAACAATAAGCGAAGCACTCGCTGTACAAATAAGTCAATGGTGTTGTAATTATTACGGGGTGTTAGCGTAGTGCCGTTTATCGGCGATTTTCATTGTTATTACTTACATGCTTCGGGCGTGCACGCGATAATAACTTGCCAGTAGATTCACAGTAATTCTGATAGTAAAATGTACAATTAACAGAGGTTTAAAAAGCTGTTATTTCACGATACGCTGTTGTTTGTTTTCTGTGTTAACTTTTATGGGACAATTTCGATTTTAAGGGATTATTTTTTAAACAATTGCCTACTCTATTTTTTGTTTTATATGTCAAGTCTCGATCTCTTTGTAATTAAAATTCAGGTGATTTCCATCAGAACCATTTTCTAAGCTTTTCCCGTCATTTTCCCGAACGAGTTTTCCAATTTCCACAAAATCAACACCGACATCAGTAAATCCAATAAATTTCTCACCTACAGTCTGAAAATGTAATATAGCAAAATTCTTACCCAATTTTAATCCTCGTCAAGTGGTTAAATGTAATCCTGTTAATAGGCAATTTCAGCGTACCACCTATCCATGTCCGTAGTTTCTGACAGGATGCCATGCATTCACCCCTGGGACACCCTTCGGTAATTATTTTCTCTTACTC
Organism: Polymixis lichenea; assembly: GCA_949091785.1. Classification (NCBI taxonomy): domain Eukaryota; kingdom Metazoa; phylum Arthropoda; class Insecta; order Lepidoptera; family Noctuidae; genus Polymixis; species Polymixis lichenea. The sequence continues at coordinate 8,707,011 of OX420938.1, read as the reverse complement.
ATACCACTAGTGAGGCACTTCGATTCAAAATTGGATTTTACACCCGACTGTGACATGAAATATGGACCGTGTAGCTGTAGCCATTTCTGCTGGGAACGCATAAATTAAACGGAAGTTTATTTGATTTTGTTTAGTTTTTTATGAATTAAGATGACTTATGAAAACACATGAGTGACAGAAAAGTTATAATTAACTTGAGTTTTCACACAAATTAATAAACTACTAATATACCAAGACTCACAATGGGCCTTATAAAAAGGCTATAAGTCACCCAAATAGCCATGGAAAGGGCTTTGCTTGGAGTTTCCCTACGTGACTGAATCAGAAATGAAAAGATACGCAGGAGAACCAAGGTAACGACATAACCCGAAGAATTGCCAAACTTAAGTGGCAATAGGCAGAGCACATTGCTCGCAGAACAGATGGCCGATGGGGATGGCAGGTTGTGGAGTGGCAACCGCGTACCGTAAGACGTAACGTTGGAAGGTGGACAGACGACCTTGTGAAGGCCGTAGGAATTCGCAAGGGTTTGGATGCGGGAACTACAGAAGTGGTCGGTATGGCGGTGCTTGAGGAAGACCGATGTACAGCAGTGGACTTTTTTCGTCTGAACAAGTTGTTCGATTTATTCCACAAATAACATACTTTAATAGATGCTATTCTAAGAAAAACAAAAGGAAATCCTATAAATACTACCAAACCAAACCCAACAATGACCAAAACAATCCAATTAAAACACAATTAAAGATCCTCATGTGGCGACTATCTAAACTAATTCTAAAACAAGATACGTCTCATTAGAGGAGTGATATCCCCGAGCTGTATGAAGTAATTCCACCCAACAGCCAACTGCTTCCAAGTTACACTCTAAACCATAACTAGAGTCCTTCTGTCACATTAACACGAACGCTTAAGTGCAAGTTATTCGCCCTTGTTTGGTTATATTAAAGGATTCCTGGAATAATTATCACAAAGCGACTTACGCACCCATTTATTAACCATCTTAATTACTAAGGCCAAGTTAATTACACGGAGTAAAACTTAGCGCCTAAAGAGCGTTATCCCGTTAATTTAGTACAGGGTAGCTTTTGCGGAAATCTCTTCATGTCATTCCCCTGTGCGATATCGCCCAACTTGCTTCGGAAGATATCAAATAGGTACGTTTAATGTCCTCAACTTTTGTGTAATAAAATTACGGAAAAATTCTTCGGCTGCTTTTAACATTTACGTTTATTTATGGCCATAATAATTTACTGTCACCTAAATTAAAGCAATGCTTGTGATATAGGACAAAGGCACCTTTATTCTTTGGTGGATTTTCGAGTCTTCGGTAACGTATTACTGGGCTGCGGATGAGAGACAATGCTTTCTAAGATCTATAGCAGATTTATGAATAAGCAATAACGGAAATCATTTTTGAACGTTTTTTGTGTATTTCAGTTTGATAGGCCAACTATTTACGTGCCAAATGATGTTTATCTACACTGATGGCGAACGGACTGGTTGGCAAATCAATTTATGTCATATTTTAGAAGCGGATATGAAAATATCTATCAGTACAAAATTGTATACACCGCAATAGGCTTATAGGTAGTGGTTTTAAACGCATTTGAAGTAATTTCCACAATGAAATTTCATAGGCAACTGGTTTTCGTTGTGGATAGTACAGGTGTTAGGACAATGAGAACCCGGCTGAACACAGAAGCCCATCTCATTACCCGACTGACCGCAGTTGAGTAATGATGAGCCGAACCCACAGTCACGGTGCCAGCGCTCACCGCTCGCGCTTTTTGTGGCTTTAACATAAACAAAATGCGAATTCATAATACGTTATCCCATTGTTTATTCGAACGCGAAAAATTATTCTTGATTTATTGTTTCATGTTTCTGCTAGTAATCATTCATTTACAAAAGATAATGCGCCATTCGGTACTAAATAACAAAATACACGATGAATTACAATAACATTCCCTCCGCGCCTCAATATGAGCAATTAACCTGATACGATCCTTTAAAAAAATTTATCTAGGGCTACTTACGCACGCATTCTGTAACGATTATGAAAAATCAATGCGGGGCAATTTAGAAATAATTAACACAAAATGCGACCCAAATCCTTTGAATACTTACATATAATAATAATACAATTGTGCCGTTCATTAAATTTCGTGCGTTGAGCGCATACGCTATTTCAATCGGCTAGAATGTGGGGTGTGGTCGCGGTGTTTCGCCTGGCGATCGCACAATTGCAATCAGCCTAATATGTTGAACAGCAGGTCCATCTCATTACCATGGGCGACCACAGGTGAATGATGGCGCGCGCTAGTGCCCGAGGCCGTTTTGTTTGTGGTCGATTTAACGCCGACGACAAATTGTGTGTTTGCCATTTGGCCGAGAGATCATCCCCACTTCTGAACGAAATAAATCCACTGATTACTTTTGCGCAATTTGAAATATTAACGTGAATTGTTTCGCGCGCTGCTGGCCCGTTGTATTGTTTAATTCTGTACTGTGAGTGATAGGATCGCATTTACTTTTGTGTTGTGCCCGGTTCAAAGTTATCAGCCAATTGTATCGCATTCTAATGCAACTGCGTTTATCAACAAATTTTGTCAAATGTTTTATCAACACTTTGTTGAAGCGGTTTTGTTTTGATGAAGAACAGGAAAAGTGACATTAGTGAACTGCCTTTAGTTCAGGAATAACAAAACGTCGCGGAAAATTCTATTAATTTGGTAGCTAGTGATGTAGCAGGGTCGTTCTTATTTTTCTTCGGAACATAAAACTACAGAGAGTAAAAAAATGGTAAATGGTTACGAACTACAAATGTGCTGGCTTATATAAACTCGCAGTTAGGTAATGACTGTAACTGTATCCTTACTAAAATATTTACAGTAAAAGTTTACCAGCTAAGAAATTTTGCTCCATTTGGCCGTTTATTCTGAAATAGTGTAATAAAAGGCAGCTAAAATGTTCGTACCGTTATAAAAAGAAAGTACCCTAAAAAAGTTCATATTTATTTCCTTGTAGAAAACGAACTAACTCTTGTTTTCATCCTCTTAACAAGAAAGTAATCTGTCGACCTACGTCGCGATAACGGGATTTTTATGTAACAAACTCGAGTCGCGCCTACCCTCACCTAGCCCGGGGCTCTCTCGAAAAATCCCCGCATTGTCAGATTCTACTAAGGATTCGGAGTAATATACATTTTCCCGTGTTGGAATTACAGCTGTATTTTGCTCATGCTACATAAAATCGGCGTAAAGGCGACGCCCATGAAAAGGCCCGGGTGAAAATCTATAGCCTTTATTTAGTTGGCTCGAATGTAACAATCCACTGAAAGTTTTAGTGTCGGCAGTTCGGGCGCTGGTCGTTTCATAAGCGTGGCACAGTAAACTGTAGCTAGTATAAAACGCAATGCACCCCGAGCAAGACAAATTCGTCCGCCGCCGCGCGGTGCCGACGGATCTCGATATGTCGATGCGACTCCCTCGTTACCTTTCACTACGATTTTCGAGCCACACGATACATTTTCATAGAGATCGAGAAATGCCGCATAGGAATTTTGATATTTGTATCTGTATTTTTCCAATAACATTCATTTTTAATCTCCACGAGATATCGGATATTTCATTTCGTTAAAAATATCCAGGAAACTATTTGGTTTTAAGTATTATAGGTATCTATTTCCACTTATTTGCAGCGGTGTTTTATAGTGAATGTTATATTTCACTCTATAACTAACAAAGATTACTCTAATGCAAAGCTTAAATGGCAAATCTCGAAGGATATATCCATAATCACCACATCTGAAACCGCAGGCTGAACTAATTAATGGATTGATGAGTACCTTTGTGAACGCTAAAACCAATCCTTCTATTAGATATAATCCCATCTTACGCCCTCTAAGACACATGATTAATTAGGACTAAATCTAGGTACTCATAATCAGAACTATACCTACACATTTTTTTTTTACTTAATCTAACTGAAATTCAAATCAACTTAACAAAACAAGTCGTAACTTAAACATTAAAGTGATATCTTGCAACTAAACTCTACTAAAAACAACGTTAAGTCTTCAGTACATGTACCCAACGCGTAATATTACTTAACCGCTCGAAAATTATATACAAGCGGCGCGTACGGCTTGTTACACGTATGCCACTAAATTTTAGTTAAAGTCGTTGGAGGCAACAGGTGTGCGGGATGAGCCAGTCGCCGACTCGTAATTATCATGACTCTGGTTTACGCTTCCGGTACATAACTATAGTATACTTGTCTTGTATGTAGGCAGGCAATCGAAAACTCGATCGGATATTCAAAAAATTGGTCACATTTTTAAAAGTCCACAACGCAATAGCGGCCGAATTCGATTTTTGAATTTTTGTACCGAGAATTTGTTTTGAGTAGAATATCAAAAGCCAATATCTCTATAGACAATCACGAATGGTTTTGAGGATTGAGTACGAACCCATTTATTAAAGAAAATAAATCTTAGCTTTACTCATAAAATGTGTCCTAATTCTCAAGATGAATAACAGACAGTAAGAACACAATATTAAGTGATTGACTTGATATGAAAGCTCTCAACAACCGTACAATAATAAAAGCTCATTATTTCGAGACGTAATAAATTAGCTGCCAATAATACCTACCAATCATAATAGTAAAACGACAACAAACAAAAACGAGTACGTTTGTTTAATATTTTGAGGTTGTAGTTAATACACAGCAAAAACATTGATTCAATAACCGCAGAATATTAATCTCTTTTAAACATACAATTTATTAAAATAATTTTAATTAACTAGATTCCGTCGAACGCGACCGCCGATGAACCGCCCTTTAGGTGACCAATTTATATTTGTTTTAAGTTTATTTTGCTGACAGATGTTCGGGACACACGTTGGGCACGGCGCAATGTTCCAACAACAGCGCATCACATTTTATTCACTTGTCAATTAAATGTCACACGCGATTCGGTGCGAATTTACTCACTGGCTTGCGAATATCAACCGCCCAAATGGAAATTTACATTAAAAACACATAGGTACACACAGTATTACATCGAGTGCGTATAATTTAGTTTGCAGAACTGAGGTCCTTTGCTATCGAAATTGATTCCGAATTTGTTGAAGTTTTAAAATAGCCAATAAACTATCTGAATAGGAATATTTTAATGGAACTACCGACCGGTGTTGAACATTTAAATATTTATCCGAACTCCGGCAGTATAAATTGAGTTTCGATTAAAATATTTTGATTGTGCTTTTGGAGCAGTAAAGTATGCTTCTCAGTCATTTTCGTGCTGGCCATAAAGAATTTTTTAACAATGAATTCAAAATACAGAAACACCGTTCCTTTTTTGAAAAATAAAAAATAAATGTTTGAATGACGCATTTTAAGGAAGAGGCTCGTAATTCTCGTCATAATATTTATACGTTTTATTGCAAGACGGTGTATTTTGGAAGTTTTGATGGAGCCGTAAGGGGCGAGGCCCATAAATCCGAGGCAGAGTGAAGCACGCAACGAATGTGTGCGGCGAACAGATTTATACGTCTGTCTTGCTCCGTGGTGCACATCCACAGGCAGACAAAAATATTACTGCCTACTAGAACTGTACAAACACAGACTGTCGTTTAAAAAAAACAAACTAGTAATTGTTGTGTTGCACATATTTGCTACAATTACACAGGTTTTCAACATTTGTTCAAAATGGAGGTAAGCTCTGTTTATTGATCGAATTGTAGCCTTCGATTCAGACAATGTGTAGGATGAAGATTTATATGAATTTTAAGATTGTAAGTAGCCATTCTTTTTATCGAGACTGAAAAATGTTCCCTGTGAAAGTGTGATTTTCTTGGAAATTCGGCAGAAAATCGTTCATAGTTGAAGTATTAGGTAAAGTGAATGACTATTGAAATGGTATTTGTAATGAACCGGCGAGGAACAATTTCTTGGAAACGCCCGAAGAGCCTTTCTGGTCGTAAATGATTGTGTGTGTTGTTTCACATAGACTTATTTTCTCTTAAATTCCCGTTTGAGTCAGCATTGTTCATAGAAGGTCAGTACACCAAGCCTTAACAATAAAAATGTAAACACCCCAATAATCACACATCCCACATCTAAATTCTAATTAACAGTGAATCCAAAATCCCAAACATTTAGATTTTATTTACTGTGAAAAGGGTCCTAAATGTATTTTAAAATCACAATATTGGATAGATTCTGATGTGTCAATCGAGAATTAATTTAAACTTTGCTGGCCAAAGCGAGCAGCGAACTGCCCAAGGGACCAAACGGGCATCAAATCGAATAGAAGGTTATAATTGACTACCGCTAACCGAACAACAACCAACACGATCCTTATAAATCAATCAAATTTAGACTCTAAAAGTGGAGAGTTAGAATTGAGAATCGTATGTGGCACACATCTGTCTGGGTTCCATTTTCGTTTGGACACGAGTAAGTCGGTGTCGTGGCGAGTCGTACACTCACTTAGTAGGTGTTCCACAAAAGTAATTTGCAAGGCTCGTGGCCGATCATTTAGATCTTCCCGCATTTACATAGTTAATTAACGTTTTCCCATATTATTATCCCGTCTATTATTAGTATCACCGGCTTATATGCAAAACATTGGGTTCGTAATTTGAGCCTACATATAGTTAGGTCCACGATTATAATGTTTGACGTGTTATTTGGGTGTTTGATGAACTAGTTTGCATTAAGTTTAGCTATAATAATGCTGATTTAAAACAGGCTTTTGAAACAGAAAACTTAACTTTGCAATAATACCCTAAAATCGTTTACATTTACATCGAAGATTAATTTTCTTTAAATAAGAACGAGTACATTCTAGTCATTAAAGGGACGATGCTAATCAAAATGGCGGCACACATTGGAAAACATATCAACAGTAACATGTTAAATAAAATTGACACTACAACGAGAAACGCCTAGTGTATCCGCGATAATTATTACGTTAATTAGACCCGTTGTTTCACTAAACGTTTGAATACTACAATTATTGCTGTAATATAGGTAATGCGGGTAATTCTAAACTTTCATTATTTTAGGGTAAATAATTACATTCTCATTAAGCTTAAATAGTTCAAATTAAATAGTGTTTGGAAACGATATACGTTTTATTTACACTAATTTGGAATCGGATTCACTATTGAGGATTGCATTATGTATTGCAAGTATTATGACTGTCTCTAAGTGAAGATACTTTTCTTTACATTTTCTAAAATAGGTAAATTTGAATGACCAAAAGATTATACTCTTCACAGAAAAAAAAATCAACAAAATACACACCAATTTAATTCCCAAGGTGAATCAAAAGCAAATAACTCACAAATCTAACCCTCCAACGAGAACTACTAACCAGCAGACCACGAAACTATTAACTTAAACACAGAACGCCGTGCCCCGAGGACCTGGCCATCTCCTGTCTACGGGTGACAGCCCAGGCGCCTCCAAGACTTACAACCCTTCACTTCTACACCCCTGGTGGCAAATTAAAAACGTCAATCAACACTAGACTATTACTAATAAATCACAAGCTCCATTATTCGTGCCTATTAATTGCATTCGGCTTAATAGAGTTCATTCATTTGTGTGCCATTGTAAGAAAATAAATGAAGCACTTTGATTGGGCGGTCGCGTTCGCAGGGTTTAGACGTAAATTTTGAATTAACACCTGGTTTTGTAGGAATTTGCATATCAAGTCTATCAGATTTTAATGGGTTTATAGCGCTACGCAATGCCGTTTGAATTTTATTAACGTTGTAAGTTAAATCTGTTGGAAATGATTTATAACGTAAAGAAATTCCGATGAAAATCGAGAGATTTTCTCCGAAAAACCGATTTTGCAAAGATAATGATAACTAACTAGGTAGGTATGATCATAATCGTTTATTTCCTTATACAGTAGGTACATAAAATAAAGTTGGTTACAAAGTTTGAGTCCCCTACAATCGACCTTAAATTAGGCATACGAGCTTTGAAAATAAATAAATTAGTAATAAAAAAACATGTCTGTGGAATTATAATGGTCAAAAAATAGATAGAATTTAAAGCAAGCAATGTCAAATATTAAATCTAAAGTGTAGTGTCATTTTAACAAATTATTAATTGAATATTAGCACTTATCGAGTAACGTGCTTTCTACGATTGACGCAACTTCTGTTCCATTAGTTTTGCGTGTTATTCGTTTTCAAATAATTTAATTTAAATAAACATGGTCATGGCTCCCAATAAACTTTATAACTTTTATAAATAATTTCAAATGAAAGTCTTCATAGGCGTCCCTTCACTTTGCAAAAAAGAAACGCATAAAAATCCTACGCAAATTAACTTTCCAATTTTCTAATAAACCAAATTCTTTGTAAAAACATAGTGTACTTAAAACAACAAAAAAACATTTTCCAAATTAATACCAATAAAGCGATGAATTTTACGGTAGCGAGGTTGAAAACCCTTCAATCTACGTCGGTACGTTAAGGTGTGTTGTTCGTGTAATAAAAATTAACATTTACTTTGTAGAACCTCTTGTAATCATACCTAACAATGGCCCGGGGTTGTTTTGATGTCTGTAAAGGCTCTCGATTAATTTTGCCTTTAATAAAAAAAAAAAATGGAACAAAATACTGAAAGCCCGTTCAAGGAAAGGTTAGCCATTTAAAATACTGGGCAGATGTTGTAGATTTATGGACGTATTATAATTTCTCGGATATTAAAATATCTGCTTAGTGGCTTTGGACATGAACTGGGCGGAAAATGAGAGGGATGCTGAAAAATTGTACGATTAGCAAAAAGTAAAGAAAATGTTAATAGCGATCTAATTACTACGCTTTAATTTTGCAGTGTAGCTGCGAAGATTAGCATAGTTCCTGCGAATATTGTAGCGAGCAATTATGGGATTAAATCAAGTGGAAGTTCTGCTTTTAATGTAAACGGATAATGCCAGAGATTCTGATACAGTTTCTAGATAATACAGAAATACCTACGTACGTACCTACTAGAAATAATATCTTTATGAAAGTTCACATACCCAATCAACCAATTACAATATTAATAACTTCCGTTCCACTATACAAATTACTTATAATACAATATACTTATATCCACTAATAATAGATAGGTATTTATTTAAAACCAAAATATTTAAGTACAAGAACTTTTGATTAATTTATAATTCACATACCAACAAAGGTTAACGAAACCATACAGCTTTGCTCCAAATACCTAACCGCCGCATACACGCGCAGTAAACATTCAGATTTGGTACATTTAATACTATAACTCATTAATAAACCATGTTAAATGGCGATTTGATTTCATTATAAACCAAAAACCGTAACTCTACGCAAGCGAAATCCGACCAAATCAAATTTGCATTTAGTGGATATTTAAATGTAACCGCATATTATGTTATTAAAACAATTATTTGGACCGTTTTATGCGTGCAACTTCGATTTTAAAATGGGTTGCAGTAAATTTTTGGTGTGTAAATGGCTTTTTGAACATGTTTATAAATCAGAGGTGCTCATGGCTAATCAATACGGATTTTACAATAGTGAATTCGCTACAAAGATGCTTTGGACAAAAAACAATTCTAGCATCTCTCCGTGTCTTGGAATGCACGAAAAACTGTCCCTTTCGTTCTCCTACGAATATCTTTCGGTACGGTTATTCAGGTACCTGGAAAGTACAAAACTTTTGTAACAAGATTACCACATGGCAATATTTTAGTGAGTTCAGTGATAGGAATTCTCAGACATCTGGTTACACTGACAGCCGAATCTGTATATCATTGAAAAAAGGCTAGGATCATGACTTAGTTACATCTAAAGATTAATAGGATCGGATCTAACTAAGAGGAATATGGGCTTCCGATATGTTCCAATAGACTTCTAAGGATATAAATCAGGTTGATGGATGTGAAAGCTGATAAATTCCGACTACCAAAATTGAATTTCTTTGACTTGCGGGAAAAACTCGTATGGTAAATAACTAGTAAAAACCCGTTGCAAAAAAATATTTCGGGTAAAGTCACTAGGGATGTCCACTACACTCTGTCTTCTTGTACTTTTATGATCTGAAATTAGACTTTTTTTTTGCATGTATCTTGATTTTTTTTATTTTGGAAAAAGTTACCTTTAAAAGCTAGAAGTGTAAAAAGCCAATCGTCTTTTCAAGTCGATAAGAACAGCTAGTAAAATAAACCGAAATCAACGTAGAAATTATAATACAACATGAATTCCCCCAAATCCCCCGCGGGAGTTGTTCCATACCGTAATACTAGGTAACGGAACCCTTGTTTCAACAGTTATCAACATTTTGACCAGTGATTATAACGTAATTACTAACCTTGCTTACTTTACACGGGTTAATTGTTACAACTTTCGTTACAAAACGGGTCTAATAAAATCTTTCATGTTATAGTTAGGTAAAGTGCCAGGTAATGTTTAAAGATGGTGTCTAAAACCGAATACGGTGGAGCTAGATTGAATATTTTGTTTTATTCACAGAACAGTGTTGTATGAAAACTGTCCTACATTAAGTGAGAAAATTTTAGCGATACTACGCCACATACAGCGACATTTTTTAGGCAATATTATTTGTAAATAAATAATAGTTTAAAAAACTCAAAAACACGCTTTTTTTAAAGCGTGTTTTTGAGTTTTTGAACTAAAAATGTAGAAAATAATTTAATTATATTAAAAAGCGTGGGGTGCTGTTTGAGGTATTTTTATAATCAATTAATATCAAGCATCCCATGCTTTTTAATAGAATTAAATTATTTTCTACTTTTTTAGTTGGGTTTTTCAAGCGTGTTTTTGAGTTTTTTACTACAAAAGCGTGATTTATCAGTTTATTTTTGTTTTTTTTTTATTGAATTGTCATCGGTAATCGATAAGTCTACAAAATTTAAATGACATCTGACCGTTTGAAGTGAGTCAAAATCAAGTCCAAAATAGGAATCGGTTATAAACAAACATACAGGTAAGGCTAATAAAAACATGTTAAAAAACAAAAGCAAGTTAAAAAATTGTCACCCTGTAAGTACCTAAATACCACAAAAACAGATTACTTAAATTTTGAAACGTGCAAAAAATATCCATTACGAATAAAATTCAGCAGTTTTCAAAGTCATTTTGATATTGGTAGTCCATATGAGTTACAAACAAAAATAGAGCGCGCGCTAAAAGCGCTGATATACGAAGACATTATTAGTGCCATCTCACTGACTGCCTTGTCTTTGATCGTGATCATCTTACAGAATCTTAGGTGATAACAGAATTAGACCCACTTCCTTACACCTGAAACCTTTTATGATCGTGACTTTGACACCCCATTTCAATACCTAGCTCATTGAATAAAGCTTTACCACCAACTACGCAATGAAGTATGGTTACAGTTTTGCTAGCAGGTTTGCATTTAGGTATTAACTCAAATTATTCCCATGAATTTCGGTTTAAAGAAACTTTATTCCCAATAAAGACATACCTAAGTCACTTACTTGAGAACAATACTAAAAATATAGATTACAATATGTTCGTCATCAGTATTACAATTTAATTGTTACCCATCCAATGCATTCATTTCTCCAGAAGTGATCGATCCGCAATTATGTGCTGGCTAAGTTGAGTTTTGAATGCATTGTAAGAGTGTACATTCCTTATACAGGACTTTGAATTTGGGATATTAAAGTCATATGCATGTTGAACAGGGGTTATATTTAGAGTGATGGAACGTGAACCGTATAGATATTAGTTTTTAGAACCAATTCCTAATACCTGAGATACCCACTAATAATTTCGTACCTAAAAACCAAAACTTTTTTCTAAACAATTATTTAGGCAGTCAGGGATTTTCATTTGGTGATCGTGACCAAAATGAAAGCATAAATTGTAATAATTTACCGTAGTATGCCACCATATTTTATCATAGAAGTCCCACAACGTGTTTTAGCGGTTCAGGTTGACAGGTCTCATTATAGGTAATATTTCAATCCATGTCAGTCCAGAATATGTTTTATGGTTTTGTTAACAAAATGAGACCAACATATGGGACGTTATTGTGACAGTTTTTATTTTTCAATAATTAAATTGCCTAAATAAAATTAAACCTTTGTATAGTAAAGCTGGGTTTGAGAAATAATTCAATAAAAAAACTTTTTCCTACAACATATAACATCGTAGATGTGCTTGAAAGGTCACAAAATTAACTGATCTCGACAAAAAATCATGAATTATCAATAATAAAGCCATAGTAAAACACTTTCTAGTAGTCAAACTACTCACGCAAGTGTAAAAATAGTCTCTTAAGTGGCCAGCAGTTGAGTTAAGTAGCTATTACCGTAAAAGCAGTTAAAAGTCATCAGTTTAAAATCGGATTGCAAGAAGCAAACGGTCACTCAGTGCACGTGCTATTAAACATTTTATGCGTTTAAGATAACGTATGGCCACTGCAAGATTTTATAGCAGTTTTATTGACCAATGATCAGACTGGACCAATGTTTCAACTGGCCTGCGACTTCACTCAACAATTCTTGATTACGTCTTGCAATTGCGTTTGCATGTTGCTGATGCAACATGACGCTTATTGAGACTATATCTAATGACATAACCTTTCAAGATATCGTCCCAATAAACGGCCCAGGATCACAGACGAGAGGTAGCTCATAGCCAGATATTGTATTATTTTCATGACGCCTTCGTTCCACTGCTTTGCCTTAAGCAATAACGAGCGGGGCAATTACGGCCCTTCTATGACTTGTTGGAACACAACAAAAAGCAAATGTTTGTTTTACCTGACCAAATTCCAGATTAAGCCCTTTCAACTTCATGTAACAAAAATGCGGTCGTTTGTGTCAATAGGGAGGGAAGTCGGCATTGTATTACATATTTTCTACGTCGACCATTCTTAGGATAAGAGTGGTCGCCGGATAACAAACAACACAAAAGGCGAAATAATGAATAGTCCAGAAAAACGGCGCGGCTCTCGTTATGAGCTACATGCATAAATGATACAGCGAATCTGACAAATGGAACGGCAGAGTATAACAATGCTAGTGGTTCCAAGTGGCTATTCAATTATGCAAATAGGCTGTGCGATGTTCGTCCAGCAATAATAAAACTGTTTAACAGCTGACAACCGGGCGTCCGTCCGCTCAAACATTTTTGTATTCAGTCACCCGTCTAAGCAATAAAACAAAGGCAGGTACATCATCCATATGACGAGTTGTCCCCGCTCATATTAAATTAGACCGGTGCTGGTCATCCACTTTATTTTTATTTGAATCCCATGAAAATATGAACGTGTTTGCTCGTCCACGTTAGGGAGTCGCGGCCGTTTTATTCGCAAGTCAATGTTTATGAATTTGTTAATAAACACGACCGGCTCCCGGCTCCATGCTGTTACCTTCGCAATTTAGGCGTCGAAAAAATTCGCGACAAAAGTTTTCATTCGCGCCGCTGTCGACCGTAACTGTTATCGCTAATTATCCGGAGTGGGTTATTCGACTGAAATAAAAAGTAATCCGATAGTAATTTGGATAAAAGAGTCTCTTTACGAGTTGTCGGGAGTAGATTGCCGTAGGTATAGTCGTCTTTAAGGAGGGTTATCATGCAAGGAGCACATAAACGCGACTGCGACTCGTGTGTCGCTTCACAATATGTTAACGGGGCATTGCTTTGAATCAATGTAGCTGGTGCTACTATGTAATGCATAATTTATAAACGCTTCAAAACGTTCAACTTTATCTAAATTGCTATACGAGTAATTAGTTTAGTAGACTGGTATTAATTAATGATGACAAAATTATGAGTTTATAAATCATGTAAGTGTAATTTTACGTCGGTAACTCCTCATTATACTGATCCTCTAGTGCTTCATCACTCAGTCAAATTGCGTTTCGCTTAATTTTCTTTCCCCGGCAGGTGTGTTCGACAGCGCAATTATTTACACCGTCAGCCGTGACGTCACTCCCCCGTGCCCCGCACCCCTCCCCTAGTGTTTCCTCCGAGAATAAAACTTCGTATCGTTGTCTAGATAGTTTGAAACTTTAAGTTATTCTCTTTTTAGTTTTACTATTTTGTTGTTTTTACAAATGCCTATCGCTGCTTGGCAAATTATGCGTTCATCATTTGATCATCATGAAAAGTCCTTTATCACTTAAGAAAACAGCGATATATATACATAGATTGCTCCGATTCCGGTACCACCTCTAACTGTAACCAAATCTCACATGACATATCATTTCCAAAGCACTTAGTCACCGTTTTTATCTCCAATTACATAACGACGTAACTCACATCTACGGCCTAACAATAGCAATTACAATCCACAGTGTCACTCAATTCTGCTAAGAACATCGTATCTGTTATATAATGTCGTAAGTGCCTATAGCAGATTTGCCAACGCTACGTTAGGTATTCCGCATTAGATCCAAGGTCGCATACACTTGAAATGTCAAAACCATTTGTTCCCCTTGTGTTTAGAAATGTCAGTGCGGCAGATTCGCCTATGGTGTAGTATCTCTAATTTGACAGTGACACATATGATTAAATTAGAATGTCATGCCACGCAGAGAAAATGAATTCGCTCGGATTGAGTGGCTTTCATTGTTGTTTTTGATATAAATGATCCTTTAAATACGTGTCGCGTTCGTTTGAGTAATGAACGGGATAGACAGTGATGTAATGAGCCTATAGGTAATAAGGTATTTATGAGTAGAATTTAGATCAACATGCACTTACTTGAGACCTCAAAAAATCCGAGTCTAAACTGTTTTCTTGCAAATAAATCTCAAAGTTGCATTTTCTGTCTGAGGAACAGTTTTTTTTATCAGTTGCGTTTTGAAGGCACGAAAATTAAATAAATATGAATTCTAACCAAATCTGTCCAGAATCAAGTTTCATTCTATGTTTTTCTTTCAAACCCCTAAAATTAAAAAAAAAACCCTCAAAACCAAAACACTAAAAATCACGGAACAGTTAAATGTTGAGTTACTGTAACATTATTCGTAAACTTGACGGCTGGGTAAGCCTTAGCCCCCTGACATTTGCGCACGTGAGGTTCTGACATTTACCTAAGCTCTTTACCGAGACACCAACAATCGATACGGCTATATAACCTTTTGTATATACTTACCTAATATTCCATGTTTTCCAACACGCAACCCAAATATCCCCTATTGTATTCGATGATATTTTCTACACCTAATATCTCTGGCCTGATTTGTTTATGAGGCTAAAATTATTTATTTTTCGGTTAACTAACCCTTCCATGTTGTCCGTTTCCGGAGATAAGGGCTTTCTGAGTTGCGCGAAATACAACGTCCGGTTTCCGGCACACAAGGCTACTAACATTAAAATTTTGATAATGTTCTGGTAGTCTCTTTCTCTATCATTAAAAATAAAATGTAGGTAGGTATGCTTTATTAAAAAAATATTCATTAAGTCTATAATATTTCGCTGAATGCTGAATTTTCAATAGCCAGATAACTTTTACCTGCGGAAAAAATATATCGGTTTGACAGCTTTTGTATGAAAAATATGACAGATTTATTCTTCAGATAAAAGTTTTCTGAGTATTGAAAATTTTGCCCTAAATCATCAAAAACTAGCTGAACAAGAATGCTGAAAATGTGCCATCATAATTTCACTTAAAAAGCTACACACCATAAAATCCACGTAACTTATCCTAATGTTCTTTGAATAAACACTGGACTCCAAAAGGTCAACGTTTACATTCAACTGGAATGTGAAATTAATTTAGTAATGGGATATAATTTAAGCAGCCTAAAATAACTTTACTTATTAAAAACAAAACAATGGGAAAGGGCTGGTTCAGACAATTCGGATTGGACTTTCGGACTTACCTTAACAAAGATGTGGTTATGAAGTCTGGTATAATCACCGGTCCCCTTCAGTCTATTTAGTAAGTTATAATTACATTTGTACTTACTTTCATACTTCCGTGCCGGTTAACGGTTTAAAAATGAAGGGTGAAAAAGAAAGAGCGTAAAAATGACTCGGAGAGAAGACTCGTGTTTTTTCCAAAGCCCTGCGTACTAATGGCATTTTCCCTAAAATAATATAATTACAACGGGATAATCATGAGACCTATAAACAAATTTCACAAATCTTAAACATAGAGGGTCGCATGGACTGGGAAACTGTACCCATGTATTCAGCACAGACGTAGAGAGCGTGGAAATTTTTCGTCGATTATCATAAGAAATCTGCTATTTCATAGAAAAATATAATATCTACGCGGGCAAAAAATATTTTTACGGTTTAGAAAAATGTACTGGATCCATGGCTGCAGATTAGGTTCGATGTCCCCTACACCCTGTATAAATAATGAACACAAATCACCACCTAATTAATTAACAAATTGCAACAAAGAGCACGCGACTCCCGTATTTATGTTCAATAAACAAACTAGTATTTTAAATGTAACAGTCGGCTAACCACACCAATAGTGCATTGAACAGCGCGGTCGCAGAGCATTGCTTCGAACGCAACCGTTTTATAATAAATTCTCCAGTTCCGCACCCACTGGGATTAATCGTCTTACTTTTCTCTCTCGGCCGTAATCCTCACAGGGAATTGTGTGGCCACGATCTACTGTAACCACTACCATTTTATCACACACGATGGAAACGATGCTTCTGACAAAAGATTTAACATGTGAAACCAGTACCACCCAGATCCTCAACTACCGATAACAACGAAATCGACTTGGGACCGAAATGAAATTCTCGAATTCCAAAGTCATTTATTTAAAGCGCAGAATTCTACATCTAAGTTGAGTAATAGTTTGATTATTTTTACAGTGATAAATCGACTCACTTTTAGGTAATACGAATTTTATACTTCAATGATTTTAAAATCGAATCTCGGCACTGAAATTATAACCAAGTTCAGACGGTTCGTGGAATTCCTGTTATCGCTCGCCGAAATCTTCGCAGGAAACAATTTAAGTTCTGGCCTGTAGTAAGAACTCAGGTTTCAGAGACGAAGAAGGGATAGTTGCAAAGTGTACTCTTAGGATTTACTGCATCACTAGTTGCTCGCAGATAACAATCGTCCGTAACGCTTTAACTTATGAAATGGTCCCTTTGTACCGTACGTCTGGGTCTTTGTTGACTGAATGCGAATAATTGCTTTCGTTACTGTTGGAATATGGATGGTGTAGTTTTAACGTAATGGGCCAGTTTGTGTTCTTAGTTAATGGCTTTGTAGACTGACGGTCTCTTTGTTGTTATAAAAACCTTTGAACGTCATTTGGATCACGTGACCGCATGAACCTATTGTGATATGTCAGCCAAACAATAACGGGCACGAATATGGCGCGGACGAAAATGAATAACAAAAATACTAGATGAAAATGAAAACAAAGTTATTTGTTGTGTCAGTGAGTCGACAATATTAGGTCGTAGGCAGGGGTTCCCACCTGACGGGTTTACCGTTGGCAACAGGGTTTAGTTGTTGTCACAATCGGCCGCCACTGCGCTGCAGAATTAACCGCCGCGCTCGGCCCGCTCTAAATGTCACTCTTATTATCGTTTGACACTTCGGGATTACCTAGGATAAATTGTTTTAACATTTTGAAAGCGGCCATTTCACTTGACGCTGACGTTTGTTATCTTTCCGAATTAAAACTCCACTCCCTGAATCTATTTTCATTCGAGTTCTAGCGGACCATTTCCAACTTTGTTTATCGCGCTTAATTTGGACCCCTGTGTGAAGCGAACGAAGTCAATTTAGCTCGTGTTTGATTGGTTGCAACAATCACTTACGAGCAACACTGTCAACTTTGACGCACGAATGAAGTTTCACGGGAGGCTGGGCTGCACAGTACGTCTGCTAATACCATTTTCCGTTTGGCTAATAAGTTTAGCATGCACTATTACCAATCTACCGTCGAGCTTGGCGCCAGCCGAGTGCCTCTGCAGCAATCAATTTGTTTCATGTTCGGACGTTTTGATTCTCTGAATTTCACTGGAATACGGCAGGGAGTGTACGCTCGTTGCGGCGTGTCTTCATTTGCAAGTTTATGATGTTTAGTTTGCGTAGTAATGTAACGTTACCTTTACGATTAACTGGTGCGTTTAAATTCAAGTAGGTAAATACGAATAGAACCCACTTTGATTGTCGTAAGTCGCTCTCTAACTTTACGTAGAATAGTCTGATTGTTAAACATCTCACGGCGGATTTTCCATCTCCTAATTGTTATCGATACAAAATCGCAATAT
Source organism: Polymixis lichenea (assembly GCA_949091785.1). Taxonomy (NCBI): domain Eukaryota; kingdom Metazoa; phylum Arthropoda; class Insecta; order Lepidoptera; family Noctuidae; genus Polymixis; species Polymixis lichenea. The sequence continues at coordinate 8,688,734 of OX420938.1, read as the reverse complement.
GTAAATGATGGGTCGGGCTCTTAGCAGCGGTACCCGGCCCTGAGGGTCTGGCAGTGGTGCCACTCGACTTCATTGACATTCGGATCACGAACGCCACGAACGATGTCTCCCATCTCGACTCGCTCGCGCCGATTGCATTAATTTTACCATTTTATAAACGATTTAATAGACAATCTTCAGATTTAGCTATTTGCGAATCTGTAGCAGTAAAACTGTTGAACGTTTTATGCCCCTGTTGCCAAGGATTATTCAATGTTTGTATTTCAATCGAAATAGAATTTGCGGTCTGCGTTCTTATTGTTCAAATTGAAAGTTCGCTCATTTTTGATAGTCCAAGCGCCGCAAAATTTATACATTAGGGCGCATTTTTCTCGCTAAGTCTCGCTCACGGGATGAAAATCTCTGAATAAGAATGCGGCGTGTCATTTTTCGTTGGCTGCCTTCGATATATCCTCGAGAGTATTCAAATCAATCTCTGAACATTTTCAATTTATTTCAGTGTCCTTATCTGTGACAGGCTCTGCGCTGAATTAATCTGAGCGGACTGGGCCGCCCCCCTCCCGCGCCTCTCCCTCTCACCGGAAATTAAACGAATTAACGCCATCCAAATGTACATTTTTCACTTTGGGACTTGCGCATCCTATCGATGAATCTCCAGTCTTTTTCATCGGAAAGCAATCGGTGGATCTGTGCGTTTATCTGTCTTCGCTTAGATTGAACAATTGATACGTCAGTGATGTACGTAGAATTGTAAATTGAATTCTCGTTATTGATTCGTCTACGCTCCATTTATTTGGAAAGCGATTTGATTAAGCGTAGCGACACTGTTATATCTTAACTAAGCGTGGCTTGAATATAATTATCTGTGTGTGTCTGTGTAGTGGTAATGACTAGGGATACATGCTTAGCATAGGAATACGTGCGATCCGATCGATTGTCTTCGCGTTTATCCTCTTTGAGAGAGGGGTGAGTTTCTATTTTCCTGTTGAGAAGTTTCTATTGTTTCATAAAGGTCGGTATTGTAACATAAAAGCCGGGAATGTGTGCGGTCAATCGCTCAAGCGGTTCAACCCCTATGTATTCCGTAACTTAATGGTGCTGTAAAAGCACGTGCACACCTGGCGCGTGCTCCGTATAAAGCGATATTCGCTAATTAATTCTGTACTGCCCATGACAACGAATGCAATACCTACTATTACGTTGTCGTACTTCGAAATCAGTTCATTATTGTCAGCTATTTAGCTTCAAGTGTCGACAAACATAAAACGAAATATTAATTAATTGATGATGATTGATGTCCAAATAATGATCTTAATCAAAATAAATACACCCACTTTATATTCATCAATTTGAATCAAAATACGAAATAAAGACAGCTTTCCAATTAACAAAGTGACATCTAAAGTTTAACACTGCCAGCCAAAGCAATAAACAAAATATTATCGTGTAGATGAAAATTTCAAAGATCGAAATTATTGTTTACATTAAATGGGAGGCTGGCACATAATTTAAACTGAGAGCTTTACCACTCATCCTCTTAACGAGCTCCACTGTCCAATAAATTGCTTCAAACTATGTACATTCTGATTAATAAAACTGATTATGTTTATCGCACGCTTTAAATTTTAAATTCACCGGCTTATTACTCATTATATTCAAAATGCATTCGTTATCGCACGCAATATCCTGCGGATTGCAAAACGTTTTCCCGTTGTTGCAGCCCTGCTATGTTCATTTATTCATGTAAGTTGTTGTGTTGAAAATGCTGAAAATAAAACTTGTGTTTCAATGTACCGGAGGAAGTTCAGTAAAACACCTTGAGTGTTATCGTCGGTCGGGAGCAGCTGCCCCGCTAACTAACCGTGATTGCCTCCTCCCCCTCACCCCCGGCGTGTATCATTTTTTTCAACCCTCTCGGAGGACCGGCTCAACGTCGTCTTGAGATTGCTATACTTAGCATTAAATTGTGAGGCTCTTAAAGGGCATTTCGCGTGGATTACGCGGGTGCGCCGTCTTTTTCTTCATTGCGCCCGTCTAGATTGCGCCCGCTTAGCTGCTTTGTAAATACCTTAAAGGTATCGGTTGGCATAAACTGGCCCCGGATCCGTGCTGACGTTAATGAGCCGTCCCTTTCGCTATCTTGGAGACGTACGGTTATAACGGTTGAAATTCGCGATACTTAGGAATTATCTCGGCCCGGGCGTTTTTTTCGCGTACAATTTTTGCAAACTCCCATTTAGGGAAATCAGTTCTGTAATGGGGTAGCCGGTTTCATATTCGACAACATAATGCCCTCTCATCAAGTAAATTATGACTTTAATCTCATAGAAAGTTCCGCTGAGAATTCACCCGACTTTACTTTTAAACTTCTCCCTCTCTGGCATTCAGCGCTCGGTGATTTATGAAAACTAGAAAATTCTGAAGTGTATAAAGTATTTTTCATTGCTTCAACTAACTTTGTTGTCATGGTTAAAAGTTTCAATATTTAAAAGATGTAATTTAAATTTAATTTTTATATTCAAGCGGACTGCGGTGCCGAACTAAAATTGCGAGTTTGTGCATTTCATTTACACACATTCCAGCCGCATTTCACGCGTGCTGATTTTTTTTACAAAAACAAAAATGCTTTGGTGCTAAAACTGGATTACTCTACGCAAACATCCATTTTACTAGAATTTGAATAGTTTATCTCATGAAAATCAGTTTGATTTCATTTAGCGCAGAGTATCTTAAACGTGAGTGCCACGCGATCGTACCAGGCAGGGCTCGACTACGATCGAACATTAACATCGGCCTATTTATTTCGACCGAAGCTCTTTAGACTTATTTACTCCTCTTATATCGTCTATTTGGGAAGATAAAAGAACTTAATTTTATAAATGGGCCATTCCCGTATAGGTAGGTAATCTTGCGTCGGCGGCGTTATCGGGGTCCAATCGGCCAAAGACAGATAGCGCGGTCGACACGCGAACGGCGATTGATTAGCCGAGCCCGCACTACCCTGACGGGTTAATAAAGCCTCCTGCTGCCCGCTGATTGCCTTGTAAGCTACCCATTCTGCTTTCCGCCCGAATTCCATGAATCGATTACTTTATGCAATCCATCATATTACAGAGAAATTGGGAGCATCGGAGAAACGGAATTAAAGTCCGGACACGAGTTTCGAAATTGAATATTCGCAGGAGTATGCGGCGCTGTGTGACTTTGCTATTTACTTAGAAAGGTACAGAGTTATGAAAGAACTGGGAAAAACATCAGTTTAATCTCTGCAGCTGCAAATTAATGAGTGTGCGAGTGATGTGTCGTTATTAATGGCGCTCTGTGTATCTATTTACAGTTCTTTTACAGCATTGAGACGGGTGACATTGGCAACGAGTGCAGCTAAAATACCGCACACTATAATTTACAGGCGATCATTTTGTCGAATAAATCTCCCGCATGAAAATAAAAATAAAGCTTGTTTCTAGTCTGGTGAGCAATTAACGTTAGGGTGTACATTATGACAGAAAAGGTATATTCGTACCCCTCCAAACGCCCTCTACATCAGAAGTCCCGCTAGTTCGTCGCCCCGTATTTCTACACAATTGTTTGACTAAGCTTCAATCACGTTCATCGACTTATTGGATTAGACTTAGAGTAAGTGAACAAAACTTTAGTGAATAATGTTTACATAGACTACTGAGCGAGTAGTCATAACAAACAAGTATCCGTTTCAGATTAACAATCAAGTTTCACGGGTGGCATGGGATTAGGCAGGACCAAACAACGGTTCTGTTTTAGCGTACAAAACTTTATTCCTGTTTGTGGTGTAAATTAATCAAAGTATATCGTATTGTACAGTAGGTGATTATAAAGCGAGCGGGTGACAGCGGGGCGGCTGGGGGGTCGCCTCGTCCGGCACAAGTTTGGGCAACAATTCTGGTCCGCGGATCGGATTAGGCTGCGGGGCTGCTCGCGGTCACTAGCAGGTCTCATGAACACGGTATACGTTTCACAAAGTTCTTCCCGCCAGCGGAATTAGAAAGTCACTCACCAACAACAAATCTGGATTTACTTGGCACTCTGGAAATGACATTTTTAAAGTCCCGTCTCAACATCGGTCGGTCCGCACGAGCTATGCGCATTAGCCGAAGGCGGAATGGGATTCGCGCGTTACGTGGGATTATGCAACAAAAAACGTGCGTTAAACCAACCCTTTTTTTGAGGGGGCGAGTCGATGTGACGTGGAGTTTCTTCCGCCAAACTGCCGCAGCCTTGCGACCGACGCGGGCTCGCAGCCTAATTGTTTGACGAAAATAAATGATTCTCAAAATAAAAATAAACGAGAGTTTCGCGTTTCGAATTAATTTTTAACGTTACGTTGCCTTTCACTTTTACGTTGTAGGGTAGCGTAATCGAGAACACAATGACACAAATAAAACCATTAAGTTTCTTATCAACATCTGCTACGAAAAAAGTCTGGCATACTAACTTAATCTCATTGGGGTTACACGTGGAATAATTTGTTTCCATACATTTTTGATAAACTCTGCTCCGAAGTGGGGGTAAAACAAACTTTTTTAATTTGCCCGTTGACAATAAAAAGTATTAAATGTTTTGTTCAATGGTTAAGTGTTTAAAATGACAAGGAAACATGGCGGTGCTTAATAGAGCAATAACTTGTAGGAGTGGGCAGATAGAGGACGCAGAAAAATATAATTACCTTGTATATGTGTAAACATTAAACTGGTTCTAACCGTGATTGTTCGCACGCACGCCACCGCCTCCTGTCGAATATGGGTCAAAGCCTTTACCCTGAGTCTACGAATTATTATTTATGTTAGTGAGTCGGCATAATTCTATCATGTTAGTCACTTAATCGCCTGAACTTCAGTGCTCCTTACAAAAAAAAATTTATAACCATTAATTATAATGTTCAGCGGCAAGGGCGTTCACTCAAACATTTACGAACGTAAAAATTGCTTCTATAGATATGACTACTCAGTTTTTAATTAGGAAAAATGATAGATGGATACGTGAAAAAATTTAGCTACATACAATTATACTGTCAGGTTAAATTAACTTGGGTTTTCATGATTCGATTAGTTTTCTTCTTTTGTGAAACTCAAATTAAAAACAATTGTTCCTAAATCCAGCCCGTCACACCCACCTGCCAAATTGCACTATAACATCCGGTTCTTTTACAGCCACGTCCAGTAAAATTTTAAAAAGCTCTACGCTGCGTAAAGTTTTGATAAAAGGTTTCAAAGCATTAATGGATTAAATTTTTTTCACGTGGATTTTTAGTTTTTACGAAGTCTGCATGACTTCCGATTTTTTTTTAGGATTAGCTCGCAAAAGTCGCATAGTCAAAATACAATAGCAATAGGTAAAAAAAAATCCTTCTGATATCTGCGTAGGATTGCTTCCTCATCCCAATATATGAATGTAATGATAAAAGGGTAAAATCCTGTCATCTGGTAATAAATAAGAACAAATAAAATCACTAATCTGAACAGCATAATCCTCCTACAATATTCCTGCTAGGACAAAGGCCTCCTCTCCGTGAGAGGGAGTGGGCCATAATCCACCACGTGGGCCTATATATATCATTAGCACATTTTCCAACCAGCATGTTGGAAAATGTGCTAATTCCCTATGACAATCCTATGCTGTTCAAAGATCGCTATCATTGGCATATGTCAGTAATTATGACGATTACTGCTAATAAAAACCAGAACAGTAATTAAAATCACGGCCAATTCAGCCCTCTAAACTACCTTTCAAGCTTCGAAATTACAATAATACCTGTGATTATGACGCATAAAGATAAAATTTACACGCTGAAATCAACCACATTATTTCGTCGAACAATCTAGAGTTAGCAAACGCAATATTTATCCAAGTAGGTTGCCGACAGTGCCGTGAGCCTTGTAGAGTCACGCGAAGTTAATCAGTCTTCATTTCCTATCTATCAGAATACCGGTCGAGTCCGCGGTTGGAACCTCCTAGTGTAAAGCATTACCTACTATCAGGCGACTTGCTTCTTGAAAAATGATATTACACCACACCTTGGCGTTGTCTCCTCGCAATAATTCAATGTTCGCTTTTATTTATAAAAGTTAGCAGTTCGCGTGCCTACTTTTCATCTTTCTTTTATTTTACTAATGTACTTTCTTTCTTTTTGATTACAGGTACGTATCGCGATAGATAAGTAAGTAATGCCTTAATTATACCGTGACGTCACGACCCCAGTAATACTACGTTTTTACCCGTAATTTTACCCAGGATGTTTATGAACAGCAAAATGAAATTACATTTGAAAAATTTTTACATGTTTGAATTAAAATTTTGCGGCCGTTTGATGTGTTTGTCAAACAATTTGGGCGCTTGACGTGTTGGGGAAAAGGATTGAAGGTTCTTTTTTTTATTAAATGCTTTTATTAATACACGCTTGTTTGCCTGAAACTGGTCGTAAGGCCGAGTTTTTGATAAACAAGCCATATAATACTTAAAAATTATTTTCCGCCCGAATCGAGCATATGAAGCAATAAAACAAGATGGATCGGCACAAAACATCGTGTAATACTTTCAAGGATTTCCGATTTAAGTATATTTCATTTCGCATGGATAAGTTCGTATTTGTGAATCAATATAACTCTCATCTTACAAGAAACCCCGGCACGATTCAAGTACCTATTGTTGAACAAAACGTAATTTACGTATCTCGTTATTTCCGAGAAGTGTTTTCCGAACGCGATACTAGATTGTTTAAAAAGAAAACGCTCTGAGTGCTAAGAGCACCCATTAAATCACTTTATTGTTGTTTAATTCGAACAAAGCTAGTTTTAACAAATTCTTTCAACCCTATTTCGTTGTACGTAATTTAAATGGGATGAAACTGTGAGGGCAACGTCGTACATGGCAAAACAATAGAATAGTTATCCCGGCCTCTCCAACTTAGTCGGGGGCGGAGGATATGAATTTTAATTACATTTTTATGGTAGGAGCGCATACTGGAGTACGTACTAGAGGCGAGACCCCCGTCATACAAGCTGACTCTTCCGTTCACACATAAAACCGTAACCCCGACTTAAAAGCGTCATTGAGACGAGCACAATCCAGCCACTAGTCTGTCGGATACGATCGATCCTACCTAGCTTTTGATATGAAAATTGAAAGTGCAGTTTAATAACACTTGGATAGTTTTACGTTACATATATTGAAGAATATTCACCTTAAAATATATATTGATTCTTACTAGATAAGAGCATATACCTTAAGAAGATTTTTATGCTCTAAGCATGAGCTAGATGGTGAGTAAACCACCCAAATTCTTCGATAAATCTGTTTGCTACAGTTTTCTTCACGACATTGTCGGTATAATCTATTCTTGTACGTAGATACTGCGGAGTTGTGCTCTGATTTATTGGCTGCATACTGTAGAAGACTTCAAAATATTATTTAAAAGCCATAAATTGTGTTAAAATTTATAAAATTGCAAAGAATATTTTTTTCCTTTCGGTAAGTAAGATACTTAACTTAGATAAAGTTTCGAGAATATAATGCCGGGACGATTGAATATGATATCGGACCATATTTCACTTAAAGATATACGAGATGGTTGTAAAATCCGAGATTCTATGTGCAAGCGGCCATTTATATCTTATTTCGTCCATTCGATTTTACGTCCGAATGTTTTACGTTCGCACGGATAGATGTGTTGGCGATGCAAATAAGCGATATTTTCCGGTAAATCGCTCCGGTTTATGCGAGATCGACAATAGACCCTTATCCACACAGCGCAAAACAAGAGAATTTCTTGGGACGCATTAGTCTTCGGGCGTGATCTATTCACTGCCGAACGTATGTACGTGGAGTGCCCCATTGCTGTTTGCATAAATCAAACATCATCGGAATTAAGCGCGTCGGAAGAGCAAACCGAAAAACAAATCATTTTGTAGGCACCAACGATCACAAAAATACAATAAATAGAAAAAAAATTAAGCGTTTAAATGAAAACCGACAACAACAATGAAACGTGGCTTTCCATAAATAACGGTGCAGGCTTTCGTTACGGATGTGGGTAGATTTTGAGAGTTTATATAGCCGCCGAAGCGTGGCCGGTAAACAACGAGAGAAATTTGAATTATGAGATTTAACATTGAAATTGCTTGCTTCTGTTTTATTGTATAAAGATTTCGCCTTTGGAAATATTAGGAAGGGTCCTGCGGGCGTTCCGCCGATACCAATATATTGACCGACGAGAATTAGTATGCCCACCGCGCTCTTGTTTTTGCTCGGTAAATTTTTGCAAAAAGGGAAATAATGATATCATAAGTCAAGGGGAGATAACCTAGGCGTGCCGTATTGTTTATCACGTCCCTATTGAGATTTTTCGCTTTAAAATGATACGAACGATGATATAATTAATTTCGCGTCTCTAAAACATTGCTATCTGATGCTTCCTTGAACCGAGTTTTAGTGTTGTATTTTTTTAGAGACATTTTGGTTTTATTGACGACACGTGGATACGCCACGAGTAATCGTCGAGCTCACTTACTAAATGTAGAAGCTTTATGCGGAGATGACAATGGCTTTATGAATTTTTAGCACGTAATCGGTTTACCTTGAGTTCGGGCAGACAATGAGGGTTCATACCGTATGCGTGCGACCGGATGCGAGTCGCGTGGAGAGGCCGGTCCTTCATACATAGTTGAGTGGGACACCCTCGCAGCGAATTTAAAATTCACCCCGTAACGACGAGAAAATGAGGCCCGCTGTTTTGACGATCATCGTGATATAGAAAGCTACACAACATCGGAAAGGTGTCGTATCTTATCTGTGCGCGTAAATCCGCCATGTTTCTTGTGTTACTCTTTATGTGTCCCCGACGGGCAATAATAATCTGCATTGTCGTTTACATGGGCGATATTTTTTCATTGGTCGCAAAAACATTGGTACGTAGAGCTCGCGGCGCTTCATATCGCACGTTATTACAAATATTTTTTGTTGCTCACGATATATTTGTTGCAACCGTCGCGTTTACATTATTTTATTATCAGATTTACGTCTGTTAAAAAATAGGAGGTCCTTTATCTATGTTATGCAGGTAGCACTAACTGTCACGGTCGCTATAAAATACAGGATATTTTCAGAATTTACCGTTCACCACTGAAAACTCGTATTCAGCATCTCAGCTCACTCGAGGGAATAAAAATATAAACAAGATAGGATCCTTCCATTCTTAGACCCATTGTATCAAAAAGGTCGATGAAAATTTATAAGCAGAGAATGAGCTCACAAAATGATATAAGCTGATAATCCGGTTGAAAATCGATTGCGCCGCAACAAAAGAAACGGCGAACAGAATGAAAAGATTTAAAAAAAAAAGTTGGAAACTACACGAAACGATTACGGGCGATCGTTTCGATCGTCATGAGCCGCACACGGGGGCGATCCGGGAAGATAGCCGCAACATAATATTACCGCTATACCCGTATCCGGCTCTTATCTTTTGTACGGTGAGCGCTGCATTTGATCCAATTTGCCAATACAATCGGATCTCGGGTATTGCAATGGCATTATCTCCGACAGTCGTGGGCCGCGCGGTCTCTAATGCGATCTCTACTAAGAACTTTCGTTTGCTTCCACCGCCTACCACCACTTACCTACCACTCCCACCCTCCCCTATTGACAATTAGTTACATCTACTAAAATGGCGCGCTCTTTCCTCTACTTGTACATTTTAAAATGGAACTAGTTAAACTACTTTTAGATAGAAATGATAAGAGATTGTCTTTATGCTTAGGAACGTATGTTTATGTTGGCAATTAGGTTAAATGACAACGTAAACTACAAAGGCCTCACAATAATTGTAAAACATATTTGACTTTCCGGCGTTTACTTTAATAATAAACTTATTTACGTCCAAGTTGCCTCATGTTATTCAAAACATACTTACGTATGTAAATTATACTAAAACGCGCATAATCACAAAAGTAGACATGTACCGTAACGCGACCAACACAAATAAAATATTCAATTCTAAATCCCAGCGACAGACCCGACATAACCCCTATAATTCCGTAAAAAAAGTTCCAACGTTAAAAAATGTAAATCTTTTGCCGGTCAAATACACGCATAATAATTTGAAATCCAATCGGCTGGCCCGCCTTGGCGCCCAGGGAAATCCTCAAAGGTGAGAGGGCGCCGGACAGTGGAAAATCTTCCCCTCTTCCCTCCCTGATAAGATTGTCCAGTGCAACTCCCAAAACGCAGAGGGATTGAAAACTTCTACCGAAACGTAACCGAACATAGTATCCTGAGGGATCAATACGTTCGGAAATATAATATCTGGATAGTTCGCGCTCGACTTGAGATTCTGACTTTTTGCAATATTTTTTTCTGCTATATTAGTTTAGTACACGGCCTAACCCTCGACGCAGAGTTGTTTGAAATACAAGCTCACAATATGCCTGAAACAATTTTGCTAAGAATTACAGTACAACAAACACTTATTATAATAAATATCAGGTAAAACTTGTTTTAATGTTCGGGAATCTCTTGAACGCTGAAAATATGCAAAAATATTCTGAACTTTTTAACTATAATGGAATTTATTTGAAATCTTAGAACCGTTTCTGTTCTTAAATGTTTGAGTAAGGAGGATATTATTTGTACAGAGGTACAATAACCTAATTTTTTGGTACTGTGGTGTACGTTGAGTACGTCGTACGACGCTGTTATGTCGTCGTACTGTCACTTTATACCTCTGAGACGTAAATAAGTGGGTTTGCGAATTTTTCCTGGTAAAGTTGAGCGGTTGTTTACATTGAAAGCGGAGTCGTTTACTTTGGGGGCTGGGGACGGGGGATCACTAACGTAATTAGCGCAGTTTGTCGCCGTCTGCACCGGCGTCAACTAACTTCATCTTCAGAAAAATGTATTGAAACAATCAGAACTTATTAGTGCACAGCTCCTATTGAAAAGGGAATGAGAGCGCTCAAATTGAAAGCAAATCGAATTTCAATTGTCTTTGTAGTCTCCTCGTCTCCCGTCAATTGTTTCACAAAGTCCTTTATAGATATTCAACTCTGCGACGTTCACGCACTTATCTTTAACTTGCATAAGTAGCTTTTGTGTTACTGCAGTAATTAATAGAAAAGATTTTGACAAACCCAATATTATCTTAAAATTCTCAAACAAAATCCATATTCTTTTTCTCATATTACTACATGAGATAAAAGCACGAGCCCCTTTAAAGATCAAAGCGCGAGCGTAAAATCAATTTATCCGTTATCAGCGGAAACCGAAAAATCAAAGCACGTTGTATTACGCACAAATGGATACAGAACCACATCGATAACATACGGCAAGTTTATTTCTGCTAGAGAGAGACATTCGATTATACCCTTGAACGTTTCTAATTTCCTGGTACTCGAATGTGGTTAACGCAATTTCCGAGACTATGTATAAGGTACCTGGGGACGAGCGGGGCTCGCTTCTGGGACCATTATCGTAAAATCAAATAAAGAGTCTTTTCAAATTATATGATTGAGATGAACTGCCATTAGATATGGTTTTTATTTAAGTGGGCTAGTATTGCTCTTTAAATATTTATGATCATATTGATATTATGTAACTAGATAGTAACTTTTGTACTGATATTTAGCTGCATCCGGTAAGATTGGAAACTGACCCCAACATATATTTAGTTGTGAAAGGGAGGGGGGGGGTGATGATATTGTTTTAGATTAAATTGCTCTACATGTAACTATGATAAAAATTGTTCATGTAAAAGAATTCTAAATTATTTATATTTCAGCAATCAATTTGTCTGGCAATTCAATTCAATTTTTTTTTAAATTTCAGGAGCAATTCACATTGTGTTTGAAAACCTACATAATAAATAAAAAAACTAAACTCATTAAAATTATAAACTAACACATTCATAATACAATAAAATCACTAACATTAGGTACAAATTTTTTTAAAGTCAATACAATAAAAAATTCATTAGCATTACAGCTGCTATTAAATAATAATATTACACATTACACAGTCTCACATTAACTAATATAAAAAAAATTAAACGTGGATAAGTCATCGTCCATGGAATACAGACATTTCTCCAATAGAAATGCTTTGAGTCTTGACTTAAATGAGCTCTTGTAAATTAAAGTTTTCAAGTCCAATGGCAACCTGTTCAAAATCCGCACTGCTTAATATTGAGGCCTACGTTGAACAATATTAAGTTGGGTTTTTATTTTTTTCCTAAAAACTTTTCCTCAACTGTCTCTGCTCATCTTTTCATCATTATGCAGGTATTTTTTTAAAGTCACCAACAATACCAAAACATAGAGGCTGGGCACAGTAAGAATTTTTTAATTTATAAAATGTGGGCGACAGTTCTCAATTTGTGATATCCGGACCATGGTTCGTATGGCTCTCTTTTGGAGTACAAAGGCTCTCTGGCAGTTATATTTAAAACTATTACCCCAAAACTGGACACTATATAACCTTGATTCTATTAAAGCATAGTATACCATTTTAAGATATTTTATGTCAATTTCATCCCTAAGACGCATGCGTAAGGTATAACACGCTTAGGAAATATACGAATCAATTGCTTGCAATTCCCTTTTCCAATTTTAAAAAATATTTGTCAACGTATACCCCTAAAAACTTTACCTCACTAAGTTAATTTTAACTTCATACAAAAAAAAAACAACAAGGTATTTATTTATTATACGAAAACCTCTTGAATATGCATTCGGCTTGTGGCGGACATGAGTCCAAAGCCATTGTAGGTAGTAAGCCCACTTAGACATGTTTAACTTCATCATATCATATCAGCCGAAAGACGTCCACTGCTGGACATAGGCCTCCCCCAAAAAATGGAGGGTTTGCTTGTCGTTTGGTAGGCGGGTTGGCGATCGCAGTATGGTGGTAAAATGCATAGAGAACGCTGCTGCCCATTCTCTAGTAAGTCCCTTAGTCGCCTTCTACGACACCCACGGGAAGATATGGGATGGTGCTGTTCTTTTACGTCCTGCACCACACGGAACTTTAACTTACTTTAAATAAAATAGCAAAAAATCTTGTTGATTTAATTCCATCATAATCTTTCTTTCTTTCAAACATGTACTTGAAGCAATATGAACCAAATATTTTAAGTAAGTTGGTCATAAAATAACTAACAAGACACAAGTTCTACTTACCAACATTCTCAGCTAAAGAATATTGACATTGCTGAGATCTATTTATCATAGATAAAATATGTGACAGTTTGCGACTAGGGAAAATTATCTTACAAAATGATTGACAATATACAGTGTGTGACAGATGTCCTCCAAAATCTTGAATGTAGTTATCTTATATTGAAGAAAAGTTTTTCGTGACGCGTCAATGTTTTTTCACACTTTCGTATCCTTCTAGAATATATCCATTTGCATCTGGAAAAGCTATCTACTAGGTATATTAATATATATGCTACGCCGTAGGGAGACTACGGTAGTGTAGTGATTCCAATGTACATTCGGTAGACACGGCTGATTGACTAACGTAGCTCGGTTACGGCCGGCGAAATGGCTACGCGGCTACGCAATCTGCTACGAGAAATGTTACATTGAGAGTTTGCTTGCCTAAAACCGTATATACCTTATGTAGATTTTATGTGGAATATAGCAAGATACATGTAACTGGGAATATTGAGGGGATTGTGACTCAGTAACAACTGACGCACGGGTCAGGTTATGCTACGCTGTCATTCGTGGATCTTTGACAGTCGTTACGGGTCGTCAGAAGCCCGAAAGTCTGACAACCAGTCTTACCAGGGGTACAGTATTACCCAGTGACTGGGTTATGGAGCATAGATAGGCAGTCACTCTATGTATAAATGATTGACTAAAGACACTAAAAAACACGCTTTAAGAACCCAACCAAAAAAGCAGAAAATAATTTCAAAAAAGCGTGTTTTCAATTTTTTTTGTTCTGCTGACTACAAAAGCGTGATTTTTCAGATTTTTTTAAAACTTTTTTTAATATTGAGGAACAAGTTTATGAAATTATTGAAATGTCATCGGTCCTCGATAAGTCTACTAAAGTTTAAATGAAATCTGACCGTTTGAAGTGGGTCAAAATGAAGTCCAAAGGAGTAGCTTTCAAACATACAGATGAAGCATTAGCTAGACGCTTTTATTAAAAAGCGTCTTAAAAATACTTGTCTTTAGCTGAATCCAGTTAGACTAGAAGCTAACCCCAACATATTTGGGAAAAGGCTAGGCAGATGATGATATATCTGGGAATATCCTTTGTTAATTTCGACGCCGTAAACAAAAAATATTGAATGTTTAAGTATGGAAATTTGTCTCTTCATCATCATCATCATTTCAGCCGATAGACGTCCACTGCTGGACATAGGCCTCCCTCCAAAAAAAATAGGGTGGTTTGCCATAATCGCCACGCTGGGCAGGTGGGTTAGCGATCGCAGTATGGTGGTAAAATAAATAGAGAACGCTGCTGGCCATTCTCTAGTAAGTCCCTTAGTCGCCTTCTACGACACCCACGGGAAGAAATGGGATGGTGCTATTCTTTACGTCCGGCACCACATGGAACAGTTAGTCGCGTAATCATTATATAACCCTAACCTGGTGTTAAATAAAAGTAAACTTTTTATAGGGGCGGACTGGAAGCAAAGATTTCCCAATTTCTTTTTTACATGCATCCCTCTCTTCCTTCGCAAGACAATTTTTAATTTTCAAATTCACTCCACTCAATTGACGGTGGCACTCTTCGTATTCGTCGTCATTTATCATTAGCTTCATTTATTTTTGTGCCTCGAGGAGATATGATTTATCACACCAAGGCTACGAACGTAGGTCTGTTTTTGCTGCCGCGAAGATATTAATCGTTATCGTGCGCGTGCCACCAGTCGTTTGTTTTCGTTACACTGGCACATCCCATTAATTATCAATGACCGTCCGGTGGCACTATGATGAAGGTACCGCTATGTCCCAAGCTTTTCCAGGTGACAGGCGCCTCGCTATCAACCCTTTTTAAGCCTCAGCATTTAACGCCGAGTGTCTGATGTCATAAAAGTGTCCGAACCGGGAACGTGCCGCGGACGTTAAATTCGTGATTAAATTGTACCGAACGGCCCGCTTTCCGCCGTAATAAAAAAATAAAGATCATCTTCTGCCGCATTATAAAATGAGGCTTTATTTTCAATGAATATATTAGGCAAATTCTTTAGAAAATGTTATTCGTGATTATTTTTTATTACTTCTGTTTTTTGGGTAATTTCATACTTTTTGCGAATTTTTCAAGGCTCTTAAATACTTCCTCAAAGTTTTCCTTTTCATATTTCGTAATAACACTGGTTTAATCATATAATCTTCCTCAATAATTCTCTACCCAGCCAGGCAACCATTATTTCAACTATTTACAACTTAATAAAATTGATGGTTTATTTTCAAACCAAAAACAGCAATTTCAAAACTAATAAATTAGCCCAAACTGCCTATAAACACAGCTAAATATGTAGTATACATAGGTATCACTTGCCGAAAATTGTTTTCTAATTTCTCTCCGGGCAGTGCTGCCATCTGGCGTGGCACGTCGGCCGCCATGACATATTGATAGATGGCGCTAGTCATACGCCTGATTGATCGTTGACGTCTCTGCGAGTCTGGCGTTCCTATCGTGGCTTCACTATACATACAGACTGAAAATTAATGCCAAAAAATATGTGCTCACATATTGGCAGAATAAAAAGCGCAGAATTTTTGGGAGCTTTAAATGAAGGCTCAAAAATTGGACGGGATGAAAACTTTTTTGACAACTCCATAATGTAATACGTGTACTTGATGAAGACTTAGTTTACGATTATTGTATATCTTTCAAAATTAAGGATCACATACAAAATAATATGCTAATTAAATAAACTGGACCTTTTACCCAATACGCTACCATAACTCCAAACACACACAAACCAAAACACTCCGAAGTTGTTCCTCACAGCCCCACTTTAAATCAAACTCTGTTAACGCAGAGGTACCAATCGATGCGATTGTAATAGTAAAGTTTGTTTCTAATTGAAGATTCTCGGGTCGCGAGGGTCGAACGCAATTCCAACGATTAATGATGCGAGCTAATCCAACTAAGCAGAGATGGAAGGCATCATGGGATTCATCAAGCCGGCTTACCATTTGATCTCGAATAGTTGGACGTCCAAATTATGTTCATGTTTGGTAATTAATTATAGGGTTTATTGGGGAAGATGTGGGTTTTGTAGTGTTCGTGGAGCGGTTTATTTTTAACGCCTTAGTGGGTTGGATTAATAATAGAGGTTGGTGATAAATAAATGTAGGGAGGTATATTGAACTGTGCTTTAGCAATCTATTATTTAAATTAGTGTAAATAAAGAAAACAACATCCCTGTAATTCTTAAATACAAGGCATTTCAGCACTTTAATAAATACATTTCTGAAAACACTTCCAATGTAAAAATTCGTAGCCGAAAACCAAAAAAATACCCGTCTAGGCTTCAAGTAAAAACTTTGCTCAAAAAATTAGGCCAAATCAGACGACAATAAGAAGTGTAAGCCGACCGTACATTTGCTAATGAGACTTAACCAGCTCTCCCAAAGTGAGCCGAGCTCAAGCGTTACTACCAAGATTAGGACCAAAACTCGAACACACACGAATGTCACCGAGTTGCCTTAGTACCAGAGGACACGCCGCTTCATTAGCCAAACCGTATTATCTCAAGCCTTAATGATTTCACGCTTCCCTTCAGCGTTTCGACAACTTTGATGACGGGAGTTACCCGTAATCATAACGTGAGTTACGATTGAACTTTCGGTTATATCTTTCCCGCTTGTTGATTAACGGAGTTCAACTTCCTATGTCTAATCGATGCGATATTAAACTCTTTGGAAATTAAGTTATGACTTCGATTTGATTGCAGTTGGAGATACGATGTTGCAATGATACGCGGTTGGTTCTATTGGTTTTATAAGTTGAGGTTTGATCAATTATTTTAACACATGTAATTTTTACTCAAAATCAGAGTAAAAAAATACTGTTGAGACTTGCAATTTCAGAACTCTTCAATTTAATTAAATAACTGTACTGTAGGAGACAATTTTGGAGAATGATTTAAATTTTTAATTTACTTCACGAGCTATATCTGCCAAACACGTTTAAATTCCGACACATCACAAATTCATACAGCCCAAGAATCTAATTCAAAACAAACTGTGAACGCATCACTTTAAAGCTTTTCCTTACCGTGTACATTTGAAAATGAGAAATTACGTTAATATTTGCGAAATTTTAAACATCACATTCACTTTGTTCATTTGAGTACACTTGCTAATCCCCGTGTGTGCTCACTCGAGTGCGTACGAGAAACCGAAATAGCTAAAGTAAATGGGTAAACGTAAGAACAAAAGCAAATTAGCGTTGTACCTACTTAGAGGAACGCTAAAACGCGTGGGAAGGACATATCGCGTGCAGGTGGTACACCGTATTACTTTATTTGCTTACTCGCGTTTTGATACTATAATCCCCGTACTACAACGTACGGCGAATTCAGACGAATACGATTTTGTCGAATAAACCTTTATTTTATCCGCGTATCGTGAAATATTAAGTCTTTTTCTTTTCGATTACGAAGTACGTCAGCTGAGGAATGCCTCGTGTAATAATGTCTGCACAATGACGGCGGGATGAAAGCAATGAACTGACTTGTCTGAATTTTTTTATTCTCCTTTTTTCTCCTCACTAATAAGTATGTAACGAAATATTTGACTATCCTCTCGAAACTTTGTGTTACCTCTGGAAAGTATTCGGCGTATGTTTTAATTTGTGTAAATTAGTAACATTTTAAAGTTTTGAAACAGTAAAATAAAATTAAAACTTCTCAAACTAGTGTTCGTACAAAACGATGTTCTAGCCAGAATCACTTAAAGCTTACACGTCTACGAAGTGCTATAGCTACGCGGCGTAGCGCTACGTGGCGTAGCGTGTAGCTACAAGCTGCAACCGTAGCCGCACTGCGTTACCTACGCGACTCGTATAAATCTCACTCGAGGATTACACGGAATCTCTTACAAGTTCTTGGTACCTCTCAAGATATTGCCAAGTACATTAAAAGTACCGATACGGGCGAATTTGGCATGATAAATTGTTTATCGCCACTTAAGAGTTTCTAAATACAGCTAAAGCCGAATGTCTCGCTACTTCTAGTTTGTATTGTTTAAAGTTTTATGATCGGTAAAGACTAGAGAGAGTGTTTCTGATTCAAATAAATAAAGAGGTTAGTTTTGTCAGAAAAGTTTACTATTTCGTCATCTTTGCAAATTGTCTTAAATATTTGAACCGGTGATCTTCATTGAAAAAACCAGTGAAATATTATTTTTTTGCGTATTATGTTAGATGTTATTTCTCAAATAATAATACTGGTAGTTTTCTGAATACCTAATAACTAGTGATGACAAAACATTCTTTAAAATAAATAATAGTTTAAAAAATCAAAAAAACACGCTTTAAAAACCAAACTAAAAGTAGAAAATAATTTAATTCTATTAAAAAGCGTGGGGTGCTTTTTGAGGTATTTTTATAATCAATTAATATCGAGCACCCCACGCTTTTTAATAGAATTAAATTATTTTCTACTTTTTAGTTTGGTTTTTGAAGCGTGTTTTCTTAAACTATTATTTATTTTCTATTTTTTAGTTTTGCTAACTACAAAAGCGTGTTTTTTTCTATATTTTTTGTTATTATTAAATTGTCATAGGTCCTCGATAAGTCTACAAAGTTTAAATGAAATCTGACCGTTTAAAGTGGGTCAAAGTAGCGTTCAAAGGAGTCGGTTCCATACAAACAAACATACAAACATACAACTGAAGCTAATATAAAGCGTGTAAAAAACCCTTCTATCGCCAGAACCTGAAGGAAAACAAACAAAAAATAATAATAACCACAGTGCAATATTAAAAGCTGGTTACAAGCAGCAATCTCGAGGCTCAGTTATTATTTAACCCGTCGTCCCTTCACGTTAATGGAGTCTTCTGTCAGATACATCTTTAACCGACTCGGTTAATGAGGGAGCTTGTTAAACTTTGTACTTTTTATTTGATTTTATGTTGGTACAATTTTCATCGAGTATTTTATATTTTTTGACATAAAACTATGAATATCATCATATCAGCCGAAAGACGTCAACTGCTGGACATAAGCCTCCCCCAAAAGCGGGGATTTGCCATAATCGCCACGCTTGGCAGGCGGGTTGACGATCGCAGTATGGTGGTCAAATGCACAGAGAACGGTGCTGCCCATTCTCTAGTAAGTCCCTTAGTCGCCTTCTACGAGACCCACGGAAAGAAATGGGATGGTGCTATTCTTTTACGTCCGGCGCCAGACGGAACAAACTATGAATATAGAAAAAAAAAAATTGGGAAATATATGAATGTGGAAGTTGATTTACTAAACAAAATCTTACCAGTTTAAAACAAAAAATGCTGAGTATTGAATAATAAAATAATAAAAATAAAAAAAAATATTACTATTACTAATATTATTCAAAGATCTAAAATGGATTGAAATAAATGATTTTGAATTTGAATTGAAGGAAATAAATACGCAATGGCCATTAGAGTTATCTGAATACATTTGCTTATCAAACTAATTCATAGCTTTAAAAGTTAGAAACATTTTAATATTGCATCGTCTTGTATTGCGTTTGAACATTTCATCCGAATTATCCATATTATAAATGTGAAAGTTTGTATGTTAGGATGTTTGTTACTCAATCTCGCAACAACGGCTGAATGGATTTAGATGAAATTTGTGCACACAGATAGATTATAACCTGGATTAACACATAGGACACTTTTATTCCGGTAATACGTTCCCGTGAGATAATTTTCGACCTATTTATTATACGCAGTCAAAACCCGCTGGCAAAAGCTAGTATTGAATAATTTTGCATAAATTCAAAAGAGATTTTTGAATAATTCCTCCATGAAACTACCAGGGCCCCAGTAAGTGTGAAGAGGTCCTCTATTTGGATTATAACACTATAGTCCTGGGGTGGGTCAGAGCGGATAACTTCTCCTAATCCTGGGTTCTGAGGTTATTGCCGGTATTGAGACACCAATAAACCGACACGTTAGGACCGGCTAAACTAAAATATTCAAAGATATTGCTTCCAAAATATTCTGGTAAACTGAAATACCTTAACCAGGTGAAAATAATTACCAGAGATTTTAATAAACTGATTCAAAGTTAAACATTTAAGTTGGAAGGAGAGTAGTACGATAAAGATTTAAATAAAAAAACGAACTGGCGCAAACTTAAATGTTTAAATACGCAAACGTTTTAAAAGCTTTACTTTACAGAATTTAATTTGATTTTAGTATAATAAAAATTATGTTTTATTGTGGAATAACTTAAGCTAATTGACGTGGTTTTTTTCGGAATCATAAAGTTATTCTGTCAAGTTTAGTATCGCATTTTTTATTAAATTATTTGTTACACAATCTATCTAAGCTTTCTATTCTAGATTACTAATATTTAAAAACAATTACGTAAAAAATAAAATAACAAAATTTTCCAATAGGGTCAAGAGTTCTAGAATGTATTAAAGAAGAATAACAGGTTAATTATAAAAGGGTCACTACACGCTTTTAATAATAACCATCTAAGTTACCTAATACATATATAATCTTCATAATTAACATTCTGGTTAACCATTATTCTGAAAATAGATTAGAGAACAGACCAAAATGTTTAGCCCGAAGGTGTTATTTAATATTAACAAGAATGTCAAATATTAGTGTCATGTTATAAGTGAGTCGGGCTCATAAATTTCAGTTAATCAGCCTTAAACCGCGTCTAAACTAAAGCTCACAAGGAACTGAAGGAGAGCTCGTTCTGCAACTACATGGCGGCATTGTTCTCTAAATTTTACATTCACATTAGACGGAAATTTCGTCTCGTCCTGATTTACGATCGGCCCTCAAGGAAGGAGCATCTAACAGTGAGATTATTTATTCCCGCCGCTTGTCTAACGCTCAGCCGACGGCGCCGGCAGCGGGCTCAGAGCCCGCGCGTACACCGACGCCGATTTGTTTATGCTAAACAACTTGCAACCGAACTCGAACGGCGCACACTCGCAAATAATCTGCATATTTAAATAAAGAAGCTCGACACGACAACTTGTGCTAATCCGCCGGCCGCCCATAAACTTGTTAATTCTGATTAGCCGCGGCCGCTGTCATTATTTTTGTAGATAAATCACTGCGACCGAGGCGTGTCCCTTATTAATAACTCGGCGCCGGGCAAAAGAGTTAACGGCGTTCCGACACGATTGTTACTAAACCGACGGAATTTTAATTCGTCTCGGAGTTTATTAAGTGCGTAAAGTTTTAGCGGGGCTTCAACACGAGCGGTAAATTAAGTGAATTTGCTCGTAGGTTCGGGGGGAGCCGCCCGTCTCTCTCAATCTGATCACCGCGATATTAACAATTTTAATTGCAGTCTGTCATTCTGTTTACCATCTTCCCTCTTACTTATACACCCATTCTTTTGTTTCAGGTAAGAACTCCACTGACATCACTAATAACACAATTTACATCCTCCGTTAACGCTATTTTGTATTCCGAGATATAGAGGTCCTGCATAAAAAGGTAGGTAGTAAAATGGAGTGAAATGAGTGAGACCCGTAAAACTCTTTTCATACAATATTCAATAGAAGATATTTTATTATACTGAGATTTCCACAATTTACCGATAAATTCGTGCTATATCTCCTGTTTTATATCCTTCTGCAGGGCAAATTTGTTTCTTTTTCACATGATACAGTTATAAATCTAGCTGTATGCGTACGCTTCTTTGGTTACGAATCTATTTTATGACCGCACACGCCGAAGGTTAACCAATAAAACCTTTTAACAGCCGTAACTATTTCGTTATAAGTTCCGAGTACGCAATAAAAACGGTGAAACAGAAATAAATCTGGGGGCACAATGGGCGCAGGGCGGCGCGGGCGCTCCTCACCCGCGCAAGAAATCAATCACGATCCGGCGCGCGCTTTAATCGCTCCAATTTAAGTTTTTCCTTTCTTGATAGAACAAATTGATGGAAATAGTTGAACGTTAAATATTGCGATTCGTCGAGCGCCAGTGTACAAACTTCCTCCTACGCGCGTTTACGGCGGGCCAATAAATCTCGGCCGCTTTGTGCCGTCTCTCGTTCAACATCTTCAACCATAAACGGCACGTGCGCTGTTATCTGTATTTTTGTAACGACCTGCAACTGAAAAAAATGTTGTTAACGTCACCCTGTCGTTGTTCCTCTAATGTTTCACCGCGACACAGGTATTGTTTAGTAGGATTGCACGACGACATTTTGGCTCGCCTCCACACAACTTTGCGAGTCATCGTTTTTATTCAGTTATTGTCCGCAACGTTTTATCTCTACCGCTGAAACGCGTTTCTGAATTAGACATAAGCCGTCATCCACTGCTTGTGCTGGAGATAAGCTTAGTTCCCCAAACTAACCCAAAGATAAATTATCCCAAAACATTTCTCATCACGATCCATTCTTTCCTCCGTCGACAAAGCGTCAGTGAATCCCAGGGACATATGAGCGTCCTTATCCACAAAATAAAATGAAGTCTGGTGGCGCGCAGTTACTAAGTAGCGTCGCCACATATTCTCGTAATGTTTATACGTAGTGTATGTACACACAGGGGTACGTAGCGCCAACATTGTCGTTGTGTATACGGCATGAGTATGAATCACAGCTGATAAGCATGGCGCGCAGATTTGCAGGATCGCGCGACCGCGCGTTCGCTGCCAAGTTTCTTATGCCACGCCTACACATTTGCATCATATACTGTACGTACATAGAACCTACATAATATCTCTACAAATGTACGTATCTGCTGCAATTTGTTCGCTGTAACTACCAAAAAGTAGAACGCGGGCATTACTATAATTTATATAACAAAGTCCTTATCGTGATTCGGGTGTCAAATCAACTCAAATTAATATTAAACGATTGTATAATTATGATTGTATGTAGCTAAATGCGGGAGGCAGTGGTCGAACCGTGCCGGGCGATAAATCAGCGTTTGTTGCGAGCGTAAACAACCACAAGCCGGTCGCGCTCAGCGTCCAATCATTACTCAAAGCATTCGAGTGCAGCAAAAAGCGGACTAATTGCGCTCTTGAAGGACAAGGACCACTCCGCGCGCTCTGTCGCAAATGTACTTAGTCACGTTTAATAGTTTTTCTGTCTTCCAAGGGTTTTTCTAGAGGCACGCTAACTCCGCTGTCCGACGCTCAATGTAATCCCAATTTACTAATATTGAAATGACAAATTGTTTCGCCCTATCTTATTGATTCCTCGCCGCGACTGGTTTTCACATACAAAATAAAATGTAAGTACATAATAAGGAAAACACGACACAAAGAATAAATAGGGGAGAGGCCGGTAAACAGAAATATAGCGACGAAACGTCGCGCGACAGAAACTTCAATAAATAAATATAAGATGAACGAAAATTTTGCTTTTTTTTATTTAAAAAAAGTTTTGTTTTTAATATTCTTCGTGTAACCTGTGAAAAGATTTCGTGAGGGTAGACTCGTTTTTGTGTAGAGGAAACTTGTTTGCAAATATTTTTCCAAAAGTTGGTTAATTTCAAAAAGGAAATTCTCTGGTAGCGAGCGCGAAGAGGTTTAAGTTTTCGTTCACATCGGCCCGTAGTCGGCGGCCCGGAGTAAACACCTCACAACTTGCCCTTTAGGCGAGTTCTAAGAAATTGATTTTTAAACTGTGCACAAGTTAGGACGGAAAAAGCGCGAAACATGATAAAAAAAAACTATTCTAAGACGAAAGTTTCGAATGAAATTAGTTTTAAGCGACAAGTTCATTTCAGTTTTTTACCGGAGAGCCGGTTCTGCAATTGCTCCGAGATTCCCGTCGAAAGTTTCCCAGTGCAGATTTTGATTACACACGCTCCTTCAAGAAGTTTCCTGCCGGATAGGAATATTAAATCTTATTTAAGTTAGACATCCGCGGCGGTTCGCGTTGTTATTTCGAATAAGGTGCTTTATAAACTCTGAGTGCGCCGGTAAACTTGCTGACGAGAACGTTGTAACCTTTCTGTAGAATTTGTCTTAACAGAACGCTGCTTTTTCATATTCCGCTGTCCTGACAATAGTAAACTTAATTCACTCTATCTTGTAGCCAGCATCGGGTTTCATTCTCTAATGGCTTTATGTTTTACCTAGATGTACTCGGAACTGATATTAACGCAAATATTTGCTCCTCTTTCCGTAATATTTATACACGGTTGTAACATTTACTTCTGATTTTAGGAACAACCTTTTAGGGTGCTCGCCACGCTCCGTCGAGATGAAATAGAGTACCGTACAATCTTCCGTACAATTTTAGACCCGCTTAAATTTTAATTGTGTAGTAAAAGTACGGTTATATAATAATTACGGTGAACAATACGGCGGCGGAGCGCGGTGCCTCCCGCTGCCGACTTCGCGTTACATGGTGCATTTGCCTAATTACAGCTCAGTTCACTGGTGTGACAATTCGTGATCACCGAAACGGTTATTTCGGAAGACATCCACTCTATTCGGATTACGTTTTACAGAATGGCTTAGCCATCATCTGCTATTATAGCCCGACCTTTGTTATTCAATAAAATACCGAACATTTTGGGGCGTTCGCGCCAGTAATTCGATATGCAGCCAACAAAAAACCTAAGTGAGCCCAGACTCGTCATGTGGGTATCATTCGTCCGAAACATTTCTTTCAAATCTCTCCAAGGCTCTTTACTTACTACTTACTTATCTCATATTTCTAAAAGTTGTGTTTAACAAGTTATGAAGTTAATATAAGTCAGTCGTACGGCTGGCAGGGAAAAGGAAGTCGAAAAATAGAGTTAGTGCAGAGGGTGGAATCGAAGTTCGGCGCCGTGGCGGCGGAGCCTCGTGTTGCCGTGTATTTCGGAAAACAGCACAAAGTTTGGCGCGTCCCGTCCGATGCACTCCTCAACGTGGAGTGACGAGACGCCCACGCCGCACTCGAGGTGCTCCGCATTTCTCTAACTCCCCGAGACAGGCCCGCCTGATATTTACGTCCCAATCGAACCGACACAACAATCGAATAAACTTCGAGACACAAAGTAAATAAATTCACTCTTACAACACAGTTTGAGCTTTAACGTTTAACTCACTCCGACGTTAGAACTTAAAGTGATTTAAGTGATTTCACGTCACAACTTCATGAAGAACAGTCTTCGTCATTTCTGGACTCAGTTTGTTTACTCGTAAATTCCTTATATCCAATGAAACTCTCAGTTTTTCATTTGACATTAACTGACCGACAGACACGATTAAAGCGTTTTCCTTAGACGAGAAAGATTTGAATCGAAATACTGTTGCAGAGCCACCATAAACATCGAAAAGGCCCAACTCTGACATTTTAATTTTATTAAACATCTCCCGTTGCCCGATATAAAGTAGATTTCTTTCGCTGCCAAGTAAGAATTTCGACTCGTATAATAATTTAGATTACGTAGCAAGCAGTGAGCGTTCATTATCGTTCTTTTGTACCTGATTTCGTGGAGATCTCATTCGGATAGAGCGGCAGTCCGCGGGAGCGGGCCTCCTCTCCAAATGGAAAGTGCGAAAATGAAATTATAAAGCCCCGCGATAAAAATAAATTAAATCGGATTTCGCATTTGCCAGTAGCCAGGGTGAGGAGCGTTTTGTAGTCCGCGGATTCCTTTCTCTTTTTAAATATTTGTTTTAACAGTTGATTTGTGGCGTAATGAGAAAATTCTCACTTGGCAATTTTTCCCTTCTCCCTTTGTAATGGTCGGATATCTTTTTTTCATTTTTCCTCTTAATATTTTTTAATGTGGAGCAAATTTAGTCGTTGTTTTTAAATTCAGATAAAACGTACATGAATCTTAAAGGCATTAGTAGTGCTTCAAGCTCTCTAGGAGTGGTGGCGCGCTGCGGCAAATCACTCTGCATTCTCACCAACGATTATTCAAATTAGGTAACGGTACGACAAAGACGAATGGTACTAATATCGTTCGCTTCGCGATCGCCGAGCGCGATAATACGCGCGCTACGTGCCCTACACACGCGCGCAACAGATCGCGTCCGCCGATAAACACCGATTGATCCCCACGATACGCTTTTTGCGTAAATATTCAGGAAAGTTTCATGCAGGCCGCGGAGGCTTTGTGTTCACCATACCGGCCCACATACGGCCATTAGTTAAAATATCAATATACATTATGCCACGTGATAATTCTAATAGCTTTAATTGTTTTCACGACCCACATATCATTGACAGAAATATGAAAACGATTTATATTCTAAACTCAATAAACTACCCAACAAACGGTCGTGTACCACACATATCTTAAAATAAATATATGTTGGTAGTAAGGTTTGGAGTATCACAATAAATAACTACCTCGAAATACCCAAAACTGTCGCTTCGGAGTGTTTTAAATAATACGCCATTTTGTTATAAAGCTCCCAAAAGTGTAATTTAGTACTGATTTTCTATCCTAAATACGTAATTTACTCGCCTTTTTTCCTTACATTATTCGTTAATTCGGAGTAAAACAATGTAATTATATTTTTATTGCTCATTCTATGTCCAGTAAATCGGGGTTTCAAATCCCGGAGGTCGTTTTAAGTGAACCGACCCTACTTAATAGTCGTTCTCTAGGCGCGGGGTCAGTGGTGCGACACTAGATGCTTTTGTTTATACTTTGCGTCCCCAGTGTTATGTAATCATTAGTGTAATTGTTGGGATTAAGTTTTCTCTCATATAGAGCCTTTTGCGATTAGGCTCCGAGTCCGTCGAGTGTACCGGCTAAGTCCTCGGTTCAATTTGCGACGCCGGATAATAGAGGCGTAAGTGGAGCGTGGAGCCCCTACAACAAATACATACAGTTTTGTTCATTGTCTCCTAAATAGAATTGACTAGACTAGGCTTCTATTTTATCTACGATTTACGTGTAGTGATTCGTGAGCTGCTGAATTTATATGAGGTTTATGTTGGCTAAAGCCGAGCTTAAAACTTAGAACGCTCCCGGTTTTTGAAGAATTCCTTTTTTCGACAGAAACACACAGAGGGTACTGTCTGTTTACGAGTAAGTCTAAGATAAAAAGTGCATTACCAAATTTCTTTCACACGCCGTTAGCGATGTCAGAGGTTGACGACTCACGTTTTCGTTCGCTCGTCATTTTATTAAACACAGTGACACCTGAATTTTATGAAATATTTGACTAAATGTGTGACACGCACGCTTTTTATGCCTTTCCAAATGTTTGCAGTTTTATTGGATCTCATATAAATATGTAGATTCCTGCGATTGCATTTGTTTGTTAGGATTTGTTTTGAAAAAAGTTTCAAAGTTTACAGAGACGTTGTATTTGCTCCCTTAACTTTGTAAATATTGGAATACAGCTTACAGCATCACAAAAGTAATATTAAATCTAACTTAACATAAAAACAATCCACCTTACATATAAAAACTGTGCCTAAATCCTACAATTCCGCTTAACCAAGACTTTAATACCAAAAATAGCTCACGGAGAATACCGCCGCGCCAAGAAAGCGAGTTCTCTTTAATCTAGTGACAAAAGCGTCACCTGATTCAGCGGCCAGAAGTACTCTCTACTTACAAACGTGGAGGAATGAGGTGGAAGAGTGGCAGGTACTTGGGATTACTTCCTAATGAAAAGAGGCTAGGAGTGGGACACAGGGGCTCGTCATGCGGCCGCTAACGAACGCGGTGGGCCACTCGACTCGCCTCGAGTGGTCGCAGACGTGAGCCAGCGCTCGGCTTATTAGTGCGAAACAGGAAGATCGAAATAGACGCAAATTGTGTTAGGTTTCAAGGTTTTTTAAAGCTGTAATATTTGGGAAAGAATGTTGCTAGATTTGACAAATGTTTTTTTTGTAGAACAAAAGTAGGTGCGTATTTAACTAACCCTAGCTAATCTTCGAGTAAAAAAAAAACATGTAATAAACGAAAAAATTCAAATTAATCCTGAAAAATATTTTCTGCCAAAAACGAAAGTCATCTATTCTAAAAAAGAAATGTCCTAAAAAATTAAACGAATGAGTAACCCGAACAGTCATCTACTATCCCACTCAAAAACACGTACCGTAGTCTGTACCTCATTTAGTACAAAATTTCCATCTGTACCATAAAAACGTAGGCACATTTTCTAGGTAGAACTTAAAAAATGCGATAGACAGAATAAATTCTCCTCATCTCCATTACTTACGGTACGTAGTTTATCTCAAAACGTTTACCTTAAAAAGGTTTTACTACTAGATATAGTATTTTATTAGAAACACAGGTCACGACTAACTGAAATTTGTAGTTAACTTACAGCGTATAGAACTAAGCTGGGTATTTTATTTGTGTACCTATTATTTAGCTTCTTGTGAACTGAAAAGGAACGTAAATAAATTGTTACCTTGAATTTATAAATAGTGATACATATTATTTATTCTTAACAATGTCGTGTTAATTAATTACAGAGTAATTTATTCGTTATTTAATAAGTACCTAGTTTCGTTGGTCTATATTAATATCGAATCGACCTTTAATAAAAGACAGTACTTATTATTAAATAATTATGTACGACACTCAAAACTGGAGAAAATATTTATTGAAAGCCTATAAATAAAATATAAAATATATTCGATACCTACACAATTTCAGAAATAAATAAAATCAAAACTGTAAATTATTAATTAACAGCACCATCCTCTTATAAATCCAATCACGTAATTCCACTTGTTCACGTAATCTCACTTAATAATCCCACCTGTATATAAAACCAAATGTTGAGCTGTACACAGCAAATGTGGAGCTGTGTCCAGCAAAAAAGTTGATCTGTGTACTCGCACAATTTTACATTATTCGTTCCATTTTGGTCAAACTCTTTTAGATGGAATCGTGGTACATTTGCATTTCAGAAACACCCGGTGTTTTTAAACCAGCTAAGTACCTAAATTGTTTGTTTGGAATAATGAGAGAGATAGAATCCAGAGTCCAACGACTAATTTGAATGAAGCTCGAAAGTGAATAAATATTGATTTGTGTCGTTCTGATTGGTACGAATTGCAAAATGTTATTAAATTTTCTTTGAAAGTTGGGGAATAATTATAAAATCAATATTTTATTTTGGAACTGACCGAAAAAACGTAAAAATGTAAGTAGAGGCGGACGGATCGCCAACCTATCTTGAGCAAGCGTGGTGATCAATGCTCGTGTCTTCTCTGTATGAAAAGAGGCCTTTATCTCATTGGGAAAATAATAGGCTGGTATTATAGAGGTAGACTGGAACGTACACAATTTTGTATCGCTTACATTTCTTGAAACCTCTTTAACTTTAAAAACAAAACTATACGACGTCAGCGTCACATGTATGGACCGAGGTTCCTGTATGGTTCGGGGACCAGGGTGTAAAGTTCGCTCATCCTCCATAGAAAAGGATCTTCCGGCCAGACGGGTGTTGTGACCTGTGAGCTACTGTCTAACAATTGATGTCGAGATTATGTCGGTATATATTGGCATGGCTAGCTGACATATGACAAATTATTTAATTAATGTTCTGTGTCTCGTGATGTTTATTACTTTGCCTATATATATATTGAATCAAGTCTATCTAACTAAACAGACAGCTGTGCTGCTGGGGAGATTATTGCGCCACTTTTTCTTACCAGCTATAGCACTAGGAAGTGGTAAAGGGTGGGCGTTTTGGAGGACTATCTTACGTATTTTGACGGTCGAAAAGTGCTGAGTCTCAGCCTAATTTAAATAAATGACTTCTGATTTTGATGTTGCACAGTAAACTCTGCTTGCGCGATGCAGGGTTTTCCGTGACGTCAATGTAGATGCCGCCACATAACAAACAATTAATAAAGTAGCCGAACAGAGACAAGCTCAACATTGACCACATTCAAAACCCAATCAAAGAAAGTCAATCACAAACACACAACTCATAAAAGACAATAAAAATCGAAAGCTATACTCACAGAACCGCAAGTATAACAGATGGCGTCCGATTCGTTTGTAATGATTCAAATATCGTTCAACTGCATAACTGGCGAGATCAAACATTTTTATTTGTTTGCCCATTCAACCACACGACTGAAACTAATGAAGAAGAGTTTCGATTAAATTAATACGTTTTATTTCCGTTCTACCCCTTTTGCGCGAGAGGTTTTTTCATCGGCGGTTCGTTCAACGTTTCATAACTATAATTGATAAAATACGCTTCATTAGTTCCGATTTGCTGTTGTGTTTCGATTTCACATTTTGTTCCTCTCGATTTTTTATCGATATTGCTCTTTTGGTTTTGTTTTCACGTGATTTTTATTCGGTTTAACAGGTAGCCGGAATAACTGTCTAGATCGTTAGTAGGAATGGAGAGGTTGTTTCTGCAACTGCGGTCTCTTGTGGGAATGTATATACCTACCTGTTGCCAGGAGTTTGTTCTACACGATTTTGTTAAACTTAACTTAAAAGATTTTGTATATTCTATTGAGTCTAAGTTATATTTGTATGTTGAAAATGCCTACTAATAAATGCAAAAGTATCTCTGTCTGTCTGTTACGCCTTCGCGCCTAAACTGCTGAACCGATCGTCATGAAATTTGGCAGAGATATAGCTTGAAATATGGAAAAGGACATAGGCTACTTTTTACGTGAAAACCGACATCCGCGCGGGCAGAGCCGCAGGCAAAAGCTAGTAATCATACAAATATAAACCGGTGTCAAATTATGAACGAAGGAATTTGTCGTCTGCTTGCTAATGAGCGCGGAACTACTTCCTTTGATAAAGGCCAAGGAAATGTTTAGGGGAGAAACACATGACATACTATATTTAAAGCTTGAATAATGGGCTTAACAATCTCGGTATAGTTTTGTGCATACTAAATTAAATATTCAATAAAACAATCTAACTAAACCTTACATTAAATCAAAGCGTCCAAACAAAAGACAATAAATGCAATTAAACGTGATAATTAACACAAAATCAATGATACATTGTGCCCGCATATAACACTTTTTCCCATACAAATTAACAAATCAAACAAACAACGTATTGGTGGCTGTAATTGCATCATTTACAAACCGTACGAGCGTGTGTCATGGATAATAAAGCTTTTGAATTTAAAATAATGCAACTAACGACTGCAATTCAAATTTTATGTGTTTTTACTAAATAATTATGTCGTTTTGTCAGTGAAATACGACAGTTCAGTGAATATTTATGTCGCTTGTTACCTTGTGGTGGCAGTTATTGGTACAATTATGTTAATAAATACATTCATCAGATATTGTTTACACCAATTTTGTTGTTTTGCTCTGAATTACTGAACAGTGCTCTTGAAAAAACATATTATGTTTTGTCTTGTATACGTCATCGTCATCATCATCATCATCTGCCTAGCCTTTTCACAACAATATTAGGGTCGGCTTACAGTGTAATCGGATGCAGCTGAATACCAGTATTTTACATAGAGCGGCTGCCTATCTGAAGTCTACAACCCAGTTACTGGGTAACATGATACCCCTTGGTAAGACTGATTGTTAGAGTTTCGGGCTTCTTACGTCCCACTGTCAAAGACCAGCACCACAAATGACAATCGGTTTAGCAAACGGCAAATTCTTAAATCACAAACAGATTTTAAAACATACTCAAAGTAGACAGCAAACTTAAACGCGCTTACACTCAAAAACCATCCCACTCTTACACCCCAACAGCATACAGTATCTTCAAAATGATACAAGTTTTAATGAATACCTCGTTACAATCAGTTCGCTATCAAAATACCACAGTATACAGAGGAACAGTACCGCAAGATGCACAAACGCGGTATAATTTCAAGGTAAAACGAAGTTTAATAAGCAACAACTGCCGATATTCCGCGCTCATGTTAAGTTTCTGACTACAGTTAACGAGGCTATGTGCAACACGGCATGTTTTCAACTGCTGTTAACACGATGAGTTATCCGTAACACTGTTATCGTTTAAACTAACATTGTTAATATTAATATCGGTGTTATTCTTGGAGTGTTTAGTTGCTGAGTTTAGAACATCCTGTGTTAACATTGATTATTATTTTCGAAGGTATTTTATACAGAATTTGAACTCCTACTTGTCAAATGAATGACTTTATATTAAATTCAATCAAATTCAATTCGACAAAAAGATCGGAAATCAAAACGTTCGCGAAAGACCAATAGGCAGATAAACCTTTAAAAAATCATCATCACATTTTTTAAATTAAAACAGTAACTCGTAGTGATTCGTGGTGCCATTCTGTGGATATCTAAGGAGAATCAAATCTTACGACTTTGGGTAATCGTGAAATCAACCACGTTTATAAATCTCATTAAGGGGGAGTACCTACTGGCTGCCAGTTGCCGTCCTTGATTTCATTTCGCACGTTTCAAAATGATTCAATCGTAGTAATCGTACGAAGTGATGTACCTAGAATTAAAATTCTGAGAGGCTATTACGTAAATTGCGATTGTTGGACGACTGTTGAAAGACTTTTTGGGCCGGATGACGCGTTGGAAATAGGTGCTTTTGATTGATTAAAAAGTTAAAAGTTCGTGAGTTTTCTTGTAAGGCTGCATTCAGATTATAGTGTCAGATGTTGTACGAATATAGAGAATATGTTTCAATACTGATAACGATAAAAACATACAGATCTCTAGTAGGTTATATACCTTTAACATAAATAATTAATATCATTCAATCACAATAATACTTACCATAGGTTTTGGGACACAGTACTAATCAATTAACATTTTTTGTACCTATAAAAGATACGACATTCTTTTTGTTTAAAAAAGCAAACCACCTTTTCATTCAACATTAAAAAAATAAAAAATAAAACCCACAACTTTAGTTCCAAATCGCAATGTAATACGAAAATCAAAACTACTTCGCAAAATATGCAAAAAACTTTTAGTTCAAAATTTCAATACCGAGCAACGCAATCTCAGTTGGTCGGAAGTAAGACACGTAATAGCCCCGCGTATCTTTTGTCCGGGCAATCTGCAGGGGCGCGGAATACGACGGATCGATCGGATCTGCCGGAACAGTGCGAATCGAACACTCGTTAATGAAACTTCGCCCGCGCAATTAGGTAACCGTCTTGGTTTTATTAAATTTAATCAAGAACTTGTGTAATATTACGCAGATTGGGCCAATCGAGCCGTATACAAGTTTCGATAACACCGTAGTTGGAAACTAATTTAGGAAATAAGCGCAGTTATCTTGGTTTCTACTCGATCGCCTTATAAAAAGGGGATCAATGTTCTTTAACAAGATTAGTAGATAAGGCGGTGGTGGCGCCAAAGGGGACTGTGTTCCTTCTGCGTATAAATCTAAACGAGTTTGTGAACGGTTCAGTAACTGCGTTACAGAGAGATCATAGCATGCTCATCATTCGCGCTGATTTATGAAAATTCATACACGCCCATTAATTTCTTGGCAATCATTTGTAAGGGAGGAGGAGCTGTAATCATACCTTTCAAATCGAAATTATTAATTTTTTTTTTTTTTATCCTTTATTAAAAAGAACCCAGTTCTTAGTAATTCATTACAATCTAGTCTATAAGACTAATAAGCAATTTTAATCTAACTTAATTTTATACATGATGATTATTTTAAAACTTAGAATAGTGTCCTTTGTACTTTACACAAGTCCGTTCCACTTTCTTAGAGTCTGATATGATGAAATTATAAACACTTTGTTCACGTGTTATTATGTGTGTCATTGTCACTATTATTTCTACACTTTTTACACTACACTAACTCAAAAGGTTTTGTTCGTTTTAGTCTGCGCACTATATTTGTTTGGTCTAACAGCTGAATCGCCGCGATGTTCACATGTTGATGGAGTCGTTGTTCATGGGCCTCAGCAAATTTTTGGATTATGATGGTGACTGGTTCCATTTTTAGGTCACGATGGAGGTCGTCATTTCTTATATACCAGGGAGCATTAACAATACTCCTGAGTACCTTATTCTGGAATGTCTGTATAATTTTGATATTGGTCGGTTTAGTACAGCCTCACAGTTGGATGCCATATGTCCATATTGGCATAAGAATATGCTTATATAATAAAATTTTGTTGTGTATCGATAGACAGGAATCCCGTTCAATCACACAATACTTTTTTTTTAAAACGCATGTCTAGTTCCTGTCTTTTCTTTTTGACGTGCGCTTTCCAGCGCAGTTTCGCGCCAAGCGTTATGCCAATGCCAAGGTATTTGGCTGTATTTGCGTATGGCTCTTGTTGGCCATTTATGAAGACTGGATGGTATTCAAAATTCCTGTTGGTGAAATCAATGTGAAGCGACTTTGATTCATTCAATTTGATTCTCCATTTTTGTGCCCAGTCATGAAGTTTATTTAAAGCGATTTGTACCTTTTCGATTGCTTCCATATGGCATGACCCAATAGCCATAATGGCTGTGTCGTCCGCAAAGGTTGCAATAGTATTATTTTCTAGCTCTGGTATATCATACGTGTACAAGTTTCGATAACACCGTAGTTGGAAACTAATTAGGGAAATAATCGCAGTTATCTTGGTTTCTACTCGATCGCCTTATAAAAAGGGGATCAATGTTCTTTAACAAGATTAGTAGATAAGGCGGTGCTAGCGCCAAAGGGGACTGTGTTCCTTCTGCGTATAAATCTAAACGAGTTTGTGAACGGTTCAGTAACTGCGTTACTGAGAGATCATAGCATGCTCATCATTCGCGCTGATTTATGAAAATTCATAAACACCCATTAATTTTTTGGCAATCATTTGTAAGGGAGAAGGAGCTGTAATCATACCTTTCAAATCGAAATTATTAATAGTCACATGGATAAAATGGTAATTTATGTTTCTTTTTGCTCTATAACAGTTAAAATATAAAAGCATTCAGATTGAAATATAAAACTTAAGAGTTCAGCATGTAAAAATAAATTAAACAATTCATAACTTTATCCTCAGTCGTTA
Organism: Polymixis lichenea; assembly: GCA_949091785.1. Lineage (NCBI taxonomy): Eukaryota > Metazoa > Arthropoda > Insecta > Lepidoptera > Noctuidae > Polymixis > Polymixis lichenea. The sequence continues at coordinate 8,653,644 of OX420938.1, read as the reverse complement.
GCAGATTTTGAAAATTAAAACAAAACAGGTGAAGTGTTAAATCCAAAATAAACCAAAACAACTGTTCATCTACCAATTTAAATAAATATAATTTTCACTTAAGTAACAGCCTACCAGCAAATTGAAATAAAAACAGCACTTGTAACACAAATAGTCTTACCTACATCGTCGTATTAACAAACACATAAGTGGGTTAAACCGTCCATACTCCGGCCGCCGGTCGTACGGCGCTGTGCGGTGTTATCGCCGTGATAAGCGCCGGAACCCGCCGGCGACGGCCGGTACCTATCTGCCGCTGCCCCATATTGCTTTCACACTTCTCCTTAACACTTGATTTTCGGTACAATTTAATGTTATTTTGATGAGTATTTTAGCTTGAAATTCTAAGAGAGTGTAAGGTTCATTTTGGCATAGACCGCAAAAGATTTAATTTTGCAGAAGATCCAATTTTATGCACACAAAGTTACAGTAATAGAACAAATTAAGGTTAGAGATTGTGCAACTTACAATCTAAACGGAAAAAAGTAATTAGTAATTATATATGACTACACCATTACGAAGAAAATGAAACAAAGAAGCTACTAGCAAGCTATTATAAAAAAACTGCAACTTTAAAAACATTATCAGTTAACAAAACAAAGATTCAGAAACTTGGGTTATTGTGTTGCACCTGAAACCGCGGAGGTAGTAACCAACAAGTACCGCGCAGTTTTAAACAAAGCTATGTAGCATTACCATAAACTGTCCGTAAAGAAAGGAAGGAATACCTTTTTTGAATCCACAATGTTAGTATTAGGCGGAAAAGTTGAGTCTATTCTAAAGACGGTTCGTAATCGTGGAACTTTGCTGAGTGCAGCCGAGTCGTCCTGTTTACGGTAGCCACCGACCCGCGTGTGACTTTACTCGACTCGACTCCAAGATTAGAACTATTCACGTAACTCCGACGAAACTTTTTAGCAATTCTACTACTGGCACTTAAAAGCATAGTTATCGCTCGCGAAGTAAATACTACCCGCTTTCTTATTCATTCATGAAAGTTCAAGTGGAATCTTGAAGATTTAGTGGCAGTGCATTTTTGATGAGACCTTCCCGCAATCATTTTTAACTTACTATGTAACCAACTGTTAATGGAGTGTGAACTTAGAGAGGTGATAATGGGATTTCGATATTTTTAGTTTTTACACGCTTTATATTAGCTTCACTTGTATGTTTGTTTGTTTGGACGCTATTTTGACCCACTTTAAACGGTCAGATTTCATTTAAACTTTGTAGACTTATCGAGGACCTGTGACAATTCAATAATTTAAAAAAATAGGAAAAAACACGCTTTTGTAGTTAGCAAAACTAAAAAATAGAAAATAAATAATAGTTTAAAAAACTAAAAAAACACGCTTTAAAACCAAACTAAAAAGTAGAAAATAATTTAATTCTATTAAAAAGCGTGGGGTGCTTGATATTAATTGATTATAAAATACTTCAAAAAGCACCCCACGCTTTTAATAGAATTAAATTATTTTCAACTTTTTAGTTTGGTTTTTAAAGCGTGTTTTTTTAGTTTTTTAAACTATTATTTATTATACTGTCAAAACATAATTATTTGTAATAGTAGGATTTTATTTTCTATGCTTGAGTGAGATATTTTTGGTTTTGAACGGTGAGAATATGAACCCTTCAAAAAGAAGTTATAAAAAGATACCTTAGAATACTTTAGAGCTAACGTTTCGTTCTGTAACGCCAGCTGTTTATAACAGGTAATAACTCATTTGTTTCGAAAGTTAAAAGCAATATGACTAACGATCTTTAATGACGGCCAATGAGAAAGCCTATGTACGGTATTTGGTGTAAATAGACCTTAGTCTCTCGTGATGAACATACCCAACATCAAATAACATCCAAACTCAAGACAACCCGTGCAATAATTGCCCTCCATTTTACCGGCATAGAATAATTACTTCATGTGGAAAAGACATCAGCATTGGTTCAGTGATTTTCTATGAGTAAACAAGGGTACACATACCAACAAAGACAGAAGCGCTTACGTACATGTTCTTGAAAATTGTTCAACTAACAACTTGCGAGTTAATTAGATTACACATTTAAGTGAACAGGCGAACAGACCATACGAGAAGTTTGGCGAAATATCGAGGCGAAGTTTCGATGTGCTTGCTTGACATTTGACGACAAAAATTCAGGTCGCCATTAGGCTCTCACGCAAATGTATCTACTAACAAAATTCTTCGACAATGTATCAAAATAAAAGCTTAGATACCATCAATAAGACCTATTAGAAGTTTCACAGGAATTATACAACCGAATTGGGTGAGTCGTTCATTTTGAAATAAAATAATATTTTCTGTATGCTACTCGCACGAAGTTAATTTATTTTTGGGCAAATCGACAACTGGCACGTTTTGAATACAAAGAATGTTTAGGAAAACGTACACTATTATATATACACTTTATGACATAAAATACAAAATGTGCCAATTACCTAACACTATTTTATTTCTGGAATTGTCGATTTCGATTGACAGGACCAGTAAATTCGTGCGAATCGACTAATGAGCCGAAATCGCCAACAAAAAAAACAAACAAAATTTCAAAGTAGGTTGGTAGGTAAACTTCATAAAAAAAAATCCAAGCTCCTAACTGGGACACCATAAGAATAGGGTGCACATAAGCTATGGCAGCATTATGCCCCACATATTTAAGGCCGTTTGCGCATAAACGCCCGGAACAGCGATGTTCGCGGTATCGTGTGCGTGAAAATATTTTATCTAACATCCGCTTTCCACAGACCACCGGCAATTATCGGCGTGCTTTGCGCTCATAACAGACCCTACCCTTACAAATATCTAGATCAAAGATAAAAAATCCCGTGTAACATCATTAATCTACGAACGAACTGTAATTAAGGTTTCAACAAATCACTAACGGCGTATCGTAGATGGTATCATTGCGGCGTAGCGGAATGGGGGCGAGTAGGTCGCTCAGGGTCATGTATGAGACAGTGGCACGCAAACGCTGATTTTACTTTTATTGTTCGGCTTATCTGTGACCGGAATGGCCCTGCGAAGACAGCTTACATGCGATAGATTATGCGTGCGGTTACTTAAATAAATGGGCAGAGAGAAAAATATGTTGAATTTTGTACCTACATTCTATAACCAAGTAATTTAATTGCTAAGAAAATTGGTAGCCCACATAAATTTTTCGTGTTAGGGTCATTCCATTCGACTGTCAAAAGCTGTGATTTGAATATACGAGCAACTTAAGTTGGTACATAGCGTTAAGGTGAATTTGCTCAGGCAAGCTAGTTACGTCTAGATTCAGTCAGAATAGTTATTTTGTAATATGCGCAGCATAGATTATTTAAGGGGTACACTTAAGCAAAGTTGTTTAAGTTGGTAGTAGTTTAAAGGTTAAGAGTCAGGGATAAATAAGACCTTTAAAGAATTGCGAAGTTCGACGAAATTTCTTTCCTTGCTATCATTACACCAGCCTGTTGCTAAGCTCGACTTCCAACCAGTCTTTCCTTAGTCGTTAGTACCCTCAACAGCCATGATAAATAAAAGGAAAACACAATTAGAACTGATTTCTTACTTATTGCGTTATTAACAATCGGATATCATATTTTCCAATAACTCAAGCATTTTCCTCATTATTTCAATGGAACCCCATAACAATCTTGCTTCATATTTATTAGTAAATAATATCTTAAACACGTAAAGTAATAATTTTCATAAAGTCAAAGTGAAATAATTTATTTCAAATAGGCACATAAAAGGCACTTCTGAACGTCATTTCAAATAATTAAGATGTTTACCAAACCTACGTTTGAAACGTTAACGATTTATGTATTATTATGGGAGGTCAGAAAATATCTATTACATTTTATGTTCATTAGTGGTGTAATGGGACCCAGTATCCCGGTCTAGCAATTAGCGAAAATAATTGTTTACTTATGTACACGGATTCGCCAATGAACGTACATAAATATTGAGTGGAGACGCAGTTTGGGAGCCATTAACTTAATTGTTTCGACGATGGTAATCATTAAGACGGTATTTAAAGCCACGTGGCTTGTGACAAATATAATTATCATTGTTTTAAGTGTTATTGAAAATGGTATTGTGCTATTTGAGTAACGTGTTGAGCACATATTTACAGACACCTAGTTAGGAATTAGTGTGAATTAGAGTTAAGTCAATAGCGTTGTATTTTGAATACGTCGTTACTGTGTTTGTTTTGTGAAAACTAGCATGTTTTATAGTCAGTTTGTTTAATAGATTTTCCACTTAATGAATAATAGCAGTCGGCTACGATATTTTAGTGCAAACACTTACTAACGAGGTTATAAGACCGACTTCTTAAATGTTTCGGTAGGTGATGATATAAGAAAATCTTGTTCATCAAGTTGGTACCTACAAGAAAAAAGGCAGTCAAATACCTAAACACATGTTAAGCCACTTACTTCCGGGGAAAGAAAAGAAGAAAACCCACAAAAAAAACCGCAGCCAAGCCTAACGAACTCGAAACTTACCAGGGCAACATAAAACACAGCGGTATCTATAACACAGATGAAGATGTTTATATAGGATGTAAGCGTTGTACAAATTGTTGGCTTCTCTCTACCTGGCCCGGAGTTTTCATAACACCGCGTAGCCCGGGGCACGACGACAATTTGTAAGACACGACTGAAGATTTGCTGACGATCTACAGTAAATATATTCTTGCTTTATGAAGAACTCGGAACTTTGTGGAGGATTGATTAATTGCGGGTATGTGTGCATTTCTTAGATTGTCGGAAAATCCTCACTGGTATGCGAGGAAACCTAAGAAAACTTAACGCGTTTCAACTAAACTGGTTAATTTTGTCCCATACTGAAAATTATTTGTAGAACCAAATTCTAACACTATAACAGGCAACCAACATTTTTATATAATAGGTAATATTCAAAATGTTTGTAAAACTTTTTCAGAGTTGGTTGTACATATTCATATGCACAACTATGTGTGTCTGAAAAATTGCCGAATATTTTCCCTAATCGATTTCTTATCATCCCAGCCACCCCTAGTTCCCACTCCCGAAGAATCGGAGTGAAATAAAACTCTCAATTTTTAACAAACTTGTTCGACATAATACAAAAACACATGCTCTTTCCCACATGTAAGTACCGAAGTTTTAAGAAACAAACGTGTTATGGCGCACTATAATAATGAAAATTCCACATTCGATTACATGCAACGTCGATCTATCGCAGATGGTTTAGTTTCCACAGTAGCAGTAAGGTGTTACTGATGACTTAATTGGCATGTAGTTATTAATAATAAAGATTTAATAGCACTTTATAGGGAAAGGCCATTATTTAAACGGAAGTCGGTTTTACTGTTTGTTATTTTTAGTGCAGGTTGTGATGTAAATGATTCATCATCAGTATATGGTATATAAAGTGAAATACTTAGGACATCTTTTGACCGCTGACCTCAAAGATAATGACGATATTGAAAGAGAAAGAAAGGCGCTTTCGGTGAGAGCTAATATGATCGCTCGCAGGTTTGCACGTTGTTCTAGAGATGTAAAAAAGACCTTATTTCGTGCATATTGCACCTCATTTTACACGTGCAGCCTGTGGGTGGATTACACTTAAAAATCGTACAGCGCCCTTCGCATTCAATATAATAATGCGTTCCGGTTGTTGATGGGGCTGCACCGTTTCTGCATCAGGGATGTTTGATGAAGCCCGGATGGATTGATTCAACGCTACGATGCGAAAAAGATGCGCTTCCCTGGTGCGCCGGGTGCGGGCCAGCGCCAACATTATACTGCGGTGTGTCGCAAGCAGACTGGACTGCTTGTGTGTGAATCGCTGCTGCAAACTCTCGACCTTGGTGTTGAGATTGTAGCAGGGATTCGAATTGTAACTATACGGCAGTGTAGGTTACGTTTACGAACATAGGGTTTTTTTTTTTTTTTTTTTTTTCATTTTGGCTTCACACGGTTTGTGCATTTAGCCAGTGTCAAGTAATTTTTCTTTTAGATCAAGTAAATGGCCCGATATCGGGCACGAAGTTACAAAACAGTCACAGTCGTCGTTAGTCAGTCAAGTCAAATCAAAGTTATTGTAAAGCGGTAGTAACTTTACAACAACCTAATAGGAGTTTTTGGGGGGAACACGAAAAGTCCACGTTAGTCACTTATTTTCACCTTCACTACACTTGTGCACTCACACGTAACTAAATTGAATAATTCACTATCAAAATTATACAATTTAATTCGCTATTTCACTAAATTCCATGAAAATAAAAATTCGTGCGACATGTTCCAACGCGATCCCGCCAAAAAAGAACATAGGGTTAAGAGATATTTTTACTAACACATTGGAGTCATTTGTTACTTGTTTTCTCTAAATATAAATAAATAAATGACTAGTCTATAATTTTCCCAGTGCTGGGACACAGGCTCTGTGAGGAGTGCGGGTTGTTAGATGTCACATGTCTTCGAATTTTTGGTTCTAGAACATGCCGGTTTCCTCACGATTTTTTTTTGCATCACTGTTTTGAGAGCAGGGGCGAAAAAAATTATTTACACAAAGTATCGCGCCTGACTAGGTGTGAACCTACGACCTACTACTTGGGTAGGTTCGGCCGTTAGCGTAAATGATTGCCTATATGTAAATAAAATCAGTGCAAAAATAACAAAAATCCAAAGACTAAAGACGTGGAAGAAAATAGTTAGAGTTTAGATAATAATATCTAAACACTAACTATTTTCTTCCACGTATTGAGGAAAAATTAATCTATGACATTCAAAACTTAAAGTCCAATCTTTTTAAAACAAAACACTTACAAATTGCAACCCGCCTTTGTATCCAATGCATTGTCAAATAAGTACTAACTTGGAAATCGTAAACACTTTCTGATACAGAATATTTGTCGTATAGATAAACATTTTAGCGTCTATTCCAAGGCTTTCGACTCAGTAACAAATACAAAACTTCTTGGCAAGAGACTTCATATACAAAATGCCATCAAGTTGATATCGAAAAGAGGTTCGAGTTTTCATGTAAATACTTACTTCTTTATACACATTCTATCCTAATGATTTCATGTTATATTAGTTTCCCCGAAGGGTTAAAAAGGTCTGAAGGGAGGCAGTAAACCCAAAAACTTGCCATTCCGAAGATAGACTGGTCGTCAGCTTGCTAATGAGCAAGCCATTTGGTTGTAGGTTATAGCCAAACACCTGAGCAAGGGATGAGGAAACGTATGTACGGAAATAATTATGGCTATGTAATAAAGACCACACGGGTCGATCGATCAGGTGAAGCTACGCTTACCGCGGTTGATCCGTGGATGGGTAACCATCTTAACATGCCAAGACCCCTCCCTGCCTCGGAAAGCACGTTAAGCCGTTGGTCCCGGCTGGCATTCGTGGATCTTTGACAGTCGTTACGGGTCGTCAGAAGCCCGAAAGTTTGACAACCAGTCTTACCAAGGGGTATTACCTAACAGTGGCGAAAGCACCATATAACTCGATTCCTGCCGGCTTCCCTTCGGGGATTCACATCGACAACTCTATCGCTATTAAAAAAATGGCACGTTAATAGTGGCTACTATTGTCAAAAATATAGTTACACTACGGGTATTTAATTCGCCATAACATTCAAACAACAAAAACGTTTATATTTAGCTTTGTATTACAACAAAAAAAATGTTCTAAATTAACCCGGCGCCAAATCATAATCGGGAACTAAAAAAAATTACAACAGCGGTCCCGTAATGAAGTCACTTTAGGTCACGTGGACTCGCTTGAAATGGACAAGAGCAAGCCGCTGTACAACGGGTTATGACAAAGACAGATATAGAAAAACGAGTCAGCGAGAACGAGTTAGAGAAATATTGCAAATTTTATTTGGTTTTGAGCTGTTTAATTTTATTGTATTTAATTCTTTACAATATTATTTTAATTTTAGAATGATAGAAAGTATTACTTATTGAAAAGTCAGTAAGAAAAAGCCAAATTCACTCCGGCTTCTCTCTTAGAAAAATTGACACCTCGCCGCTGTTACCCAGTAAGTCAGTAACTGGGATGTGGAGGTCAGATAGGCAGCCGCTTCTTGTGACATTCTGGTATTCAGCTGCATCCGGTTAGACTGGAAGCCGACCCCAAAATAGTTGGGAAAATTCTGCGTAGATGATGATAATGACTATAAGTAGTCCAACAGGGATTAGAAGAACTATTAAGCCCTGTTTTACGTCATTTTGCATACATAAAAGACTAAACGGTGATTTAACTGATTTTGAGATAAGAAAGGAGAGCTTCACCGACCCCCCTCCCATCATTTTAACTAATCTTCAGGAAACGACGCCATAACCAATCCTTTAATCTTCCGTTTTTCAATAACCAAATACTACAAGATAACGAAGGTTTTGCAAAATATCTCAATAAAACTTTATGAAGCTGTAATATGCAAAATAAAATACTTGATCGCGTCTTCAGCTATCGAGAGGTCATGTAATTCGCTTGAGGCTGGCTGAGCGGTTCATTTTTCTTTCATTAGTTATTCACGCAGGGATTTTCAGGCAGACGGCCGATTTCGCGAACTACACAAAAATGTTACAAACGAGAAAAATGCTCACTTACCTACAAGTTTTGCGAATTGTTGGCAATATTCACAAGTTTTTACGATGTTTGTTTCTCACTCCCCCGGGCGGGATCAGTTGGACTCGTCGCATCTGCGTACCATTCGAGCGGTCATATTGTATCTTTTGATATATATTCGTGCTTAAAATAAAAATTTAAAATGTTCCGTTGCTACCAGAGATATAATTCAAAAAGAAAATACGGGCGAAAATGGATGTTTCGCTTGATATTGTTATTTTAACGCTACAGCGTTTTCTTTGAGCGTTACTTCACTCGATAAAAGTCGTTGTAAAGGTTTTAGATGTCAGAATATTGCAAGGTAAAATGTAGTTATAATAAATAATTTTTCATATTCCTCGCAAATAAGAATTTAAATTTTTATGCAGTGGAGCGAAAGTTACTTTGCATTATCTATGTCTTATAAAATTGAAGCAACGACCACGAGGTATTAAAAAGGCGGTCTTAGTCCCGGAAAACTACGTTTAATCGTCGATTTATTCGAAAAGTTTTACGAAGCTTCACTTTTCTAACTCCTGACAGATGCCATAAAAACGCCGTCACATTGACGTCACACATTTTAGAGGGTGCATTCTTAAGAGCGATAGAGGGAGTGATAGGGAGGGGGGGAGGGAGGCTTTGTGGCCGCACGAGACTTCATTAGAAGCGACCATCGAGCACCGAGGGAATGCAACGTCACTCCTCCCCAGCAAGGAGGAATCGGACCCGCCACAGGACCGCAAAAATTAATGATATGAACAATATGAATACATTGTTGTACCGTTAAGTAACTTTCAGAAACGTGGTTATTTTAATATCGTAGTCGGAGTTTAAAATGCAAATTTTTGGGGTATGCAAATATGTGGAGTGTTTTAGACACAGTATTAAAAGCTTGGCAAAAAGTTACATTCACAAAAATGTTTTGAACAACGTCATTATTAATAGGATTACTCCGATGTTACTGTCCTGTTGTACTTTGTTCATTAACACAGATAATGAAAAGGTTTCATAAAAATCTTAGCGTTTAATTACTTTTTTTAACAAGAATATCTCAAGTCGTCTGACAAGAAGTACTATAACTTAGTATGGACAGAAAAATACTGTGTTTCATTAGTCAAGCAAAGTTTTGTTTAAGTATTGCACTGCTAATTAGGTAATTGCAAGGTTTTTTTTTTTTTTTTTTTTTTTTCTGGGTGGGAAATCATCAAATAACTTCTCCCGCTCTGGGTGGAGCGGGAGGGCGTGTCAGACTGACTAGAACCCACCCGTGTTCCCTCAGTTGCCTGTGTGCCAGGGGCGGCGGTATCTCTTTCGAACAACCCGCACCCCCGGCAGGCACCGGCCCTTGCGGGCCCCTCTGTTGCTGCTGACAACTCTTTGAGGCGCGCGTGGAACACAACGCGCCGTCGACCCGGGCTTGGTCCTTACCGGACAGCGAGGTAACCATTACTCGCCGTCCGCAAGGCCGTGCCTACGGTGGCCGGGAATCAGCCTGGGATTCCCGACGCCCAGGGCGTCTCCTGCGAAGGCCACGGCTGTGAGGGCGCATGTACTGCATCTCCCTCACGTGCGCCGCCTCCCTCTTTGCGAGCATAACTGCTTCGCTGAAGGAGGCGACTGCCAGCCATGCCCTCTCGCTCCGTACCATGGCCTGGACCAGGGTCGGACGCGAGAGATCGCCGCCGCCGATCACCTCCACGAGGACACGGCGTTGCTCCGCCCAAGCTGGGCAGACCTCCACCGTATGCTCCACCGTGTCCTCTGGGCGATCTTCGCAATGGAAACACCCGGGCGTTTCCTCCCGCCCTATCCGAAACAGGAACCTCCCGAAACAGCCATGTCCAGTGAGGACCTGTGTCAGGCGGAAGGTGAGGACGCCATGCCGCCTCTCAAGCCACTCCTCAAAGAGGGGACTTACCGCCGCAATCGTGGCGTGCCCAGCACTGGGTTGCGACAACCGCACTTTCCACGTCGCCATGAGATCCTGCCGGAGCTCTGTCCGCCGTGCCGCGATTTCCCGCGGCAGCGGAGTGACGCCCCGACCGTAAGAGGTTGTGCGTCGATTTACCTGTCACCCTGTATTCAAATAAGCTCTAATTAAGCGCCTCAATGTGAAATGATTGTGGCTTTTATTTTAAAGAATCTAGTAAAAAATCTAGGTGTCTCTTAAAGTCTCCTCTTTCGTTTTACAACAGAACAACAAAACCTGTGAATAAAAGTGCAATGTTGAGGTGAAAGTTAAAGCAAACTGAGGAATTACTCTTTATTTAGTTCATTCATAGGTCGGTGTATGTATCTATGACAAAGAAGAAGTAATTATACTTTAAAAAAATACACGCATCTTTGCTGAAAAAATTGTATATCCAGTACAAAAAGCCAACAGGAATCACATTCTAATCATTTAAGCCTCTTTCATCTAATCCCCACGAAAACATACCCTTTTTAATATCACTCTATGATTACCTCTTTTCAATACACTGCCTACGCGTAAAATGGCGACGAGGAAATATCAAACACAAGAACACAACGAAACACTCCAATCTCTTAGTACCAAAATATACCTACAGTATTATCTTTACATTTTTCTTGATCTAGGCGTCAGTCTGCGTCAAACTCAGAAACAAAACCTCTCGAAATATCTGGCTATATAAAATAGAGAGGTGAATTCTCTGTTATTTTTACAAAGCGTTTTTTCTACGAGCCCTCCCCTAAGACTTATAAATAAAAAGGCTTGAAGAAAAACACAAGAAATGTGTGCGTGACCACGCGTAAAAAGGAAGATAAATATTGTGGCGTAGTTAAAATCTGTAAAGCCTTATGCTGTATCTCCCGAGATGCATCATTATGGGGGTGTGGCGTGCCGCAGAGAGTTGAGTGGTTAGACTCGGGACAGGTTAGTACATAGGCGGAAGCGACAGCGGAAACCTAAAAACTGCATATTACGTGCCTATTTTTTCGTAGTCAGAAGCCCGAAAGTCTGGCCACCAGTCTTACCAAGGAGTATCGTATTACCCAGTAACTGGATTGTGGAAGCCAGGTAGGCAGTAGCTCCGTATAAAATACTGGTATTCAGCGGTATCCAGTTAGACTGGAAGCCGAAAGGCTAGGCAGATGATGAAGATAATGTGACTATTTTTTGCTAAGAAAAACTTGGTGTAAACACTCGATTAAACGTTTTGAACTAAAGATTGTGCCCAAACCTCAAAATATGAATCTAACACGTGAAAGTAAAATAGCACAAAAATATTTTCACTTTTACACAAATATAGGTGAACTAAGCTTTATCTTGATTAAAAAACCTAGTCTAGTTGCTATTTATCACACAATATTGCATGAAATAAATTAAAGTCATTAGACCAAGACATTATGCGAGTTCGTTATTATTTTACTCTGGTTTGTTTTTAGTTTAATTAGCACTCATTAATTTTAGCTTAACGCAGTTTGTTATTTGGAAATCTAATTAAGATTGTATTATGCGGTGAAAAGAAATGAATTACTTGCCTCTAGCAGTTTTATGAAAACGCGTTTGCTTGAATACGGGGGAATTTAAAAATGGTCCGCGGTACGCTATGAGTGTAACCATAGCCTAATATCTCATTTAAAGGTGTGTTTACATAGTGTACCTACTCATCGCGAGGTTACGTCTTTGCCAAAGTGCATACACGCCACGTCTTGGCATAAAGGTTTTGCAAAAGTTTTTTGAATACAAAGATTATACACTTCTTTAAAAAAGACACCTCTTTACAAAATTCTAGGCGTAGTTTTTAAAGATTTATGTATTTCACGTGTTATGAGCGCATGTTAGGCTTACGTACAAAAATTCAGCTGAATTATTCCTTTACTTGGAGGACGTATTTCATTATTTTCATGAGCTTGTGTTTCGGTACTTTTCCTACGTTTTCAGCTCTTCAAGGCTATGTCAGAATGACTTATTTGACCTTATTTACACCTGTTATGGCGTAAATACGAAGTGAAACATAGTTTTGCCGACATTATGGTAATCTTAGTAATATTGTTGGAAACGTCAACAATCTGGCTATGTGTGAAACATAATATTGTCTTAGACAACAATGTATGTTTAGACATCTATTAGATCTAAGATTTAGTTTCATGAAGTTAATTACTTGGCTAGAACTGTCGTCGGAATTAATTGAAACTAAAACAAAACACGAACCGAAAACAAATTTAAATGAACATTTCGATACCTTCAACGTAAAACCCAACCTGTTACATGCAAATCTTTGAAATGAAAACGGCAGAACCCTGTCTAAATTAAACCGAAACGCTCATCGCCAACTTATAATATGTTCGTCGTTATAGCATGTATGGATATGTGCTCTTATATGCAAGCTCGGCGTTATTAATATGCGCAAATCATGCAGATGGCTTCTTCGAGACGAGAGCATCCCCAAAGCCTTAATGACTCGCCCGTGACTCGAAACAGGCACATTATAATGCTAGCGTGACAGTGTGTGACTAAATGTATTGAAGAAATAGTGTCAGGCATTGCGTCGAGGGGAGGAAGGATTTGTTACGTTTTTTAAGGAACCCTAAGTTGGAGACCTGATTTTAGGAATATTTTCGGGTTTTGAGATGTTTGAAGATGCTGGCTTTCTTCCGGATTAAAAAGTATGAAATAGTTGAAAAATATTACGTTAAGTGAACGACTACTAATTCGGGATTCAGTATTTAGTCATCGATTGTTTAGTCTATAATAATGAATTAATTATATGTCTACTCTACGCAACTAGGTAAACAGGAAAATAAGCATATTTAATTATTTAATTCTTCAAACATTGATGTTGTATCTCGTCTTCAAAGATTATTGGCGATCGAATCAGCTCAACAACTCTTCAAACCGTCGAGAATCCAAACCAAATCTTCTCGAAATTTCTAAAATAAAAACATCCAACAATTTCTGCGTAAATCTTGACCTAAAATAATGAGACATGACATTATGTATCCTCCAATTTTGTTACACATCTGTCTGAAAATTTAATCCCATTATGCCCTCGTCTAAACATGTTTCCCGTGCTGGGAGTACCTACTCTCGTGAACAAATGTACAATTGTTACGCGAATTATTTTCACATTTTGATACGTTACAACCATGTTTTAGATCATTTAAGTAGGTCGCAACATGTTTATTGGGGCGGATAAATGTTGGGAACATGCTCGTGTCTTAAATGCATTTGTCGCTAAAATAAAAAATAAAACATTTCAGAATGTTCATTTTCTCGGAAACATTTCAAGTTTGACAGAATCGTAATCCTAAAACATGGTTCAAATTATTTTCATCACACTCGTAGCGTCTATTACCAAACACGGCGTAAACTTAGACGAACAAAACTTGAGATCAATTATTAACCGCGTGTAACCAAATAGTGAATTACCATCCGTCTCGAAACTAGATCTCGCGGCGGCGGCGTTACGTGCTCTAGTGAGGATTATACGACGTCTCCGCCATATCCGATGCTGCGATAACCAGCCACGTCAATCCTATCCTCGTCATTATCGTAAATGTTAATGACCACGGCAATTACTGGCAGCCTCCAAGCTTCATCGAGAGGCCGCCCCCGAAATTGAACATTCCCAATCTATCGGCCGCCGACCGATTTGTCCCTCTATAAACTCCTTCCATTCGAGCGGCTTTAATTAAAATAGTTTCACGGAAAAAATAGTAAGGGGCTAACTTCATTTATTCGCAGCCGTTGAATTTTGCCAGACAGTATTTTTACCGATGCCTATTATGCTCTTTTCGCCCCCAGCGGTCTATATTGGCTCCCGTTTCCTAGATCCGGGCCTAAGTTTATAAACATTACGACAACAGCAGAACGCATACGATCGGTGCTCGCATTTGATTGGAACTAGTTTGGAGCAAAACGACGCGAATGGATCGGATCCACACGACCACAATCGCATATGCCGACTGTGCAATTCGGTTATGCCCCGCACATATGATTATTATCTGTGCTTACGCAGCCGTTTTCGTTATTATGTATATTGCGCATAAAGCCTAAATGTAACCAAAACCTAACGCGTGTTATGGGCCGTGGCGTTTAAATGCAGATACCCCTTAATATTAACAAACATCTTTAGCGTTCATTAAATCCTTTATTATACTTAATTTCGGTACTTTCCGATGTAAATAGGAAATGGCGCAAAACAACAAAATCGGGTGACGCGCCTCACAAAATTGGACGATGCAATATTTTTGCAAGTATAACTTCTGTGTAAAGGAAATGAGTTGTTCGCTTCCGTACAGAAGTAGACGCATAATATACAAAGAGGCGGCCACTCCAGAGACAATGGACGGGCGAGTAACTTTCAATATTAATGATGCGCCGAGAATGCACACAGAGGCTGGCGAGTTTCAAAAGCCTCCCATTGATACTCATTAACTATTGATTCATAAGTAATACCCTTTTACCGAGCGGGTCGGACGCTCACCGACAACTTTTCAAATTTAAATGTGAAAGAGGATTCGATTTTTAAATGAAACAGCGGCCATTTTAAATGTGATAGATGTTTGATTTTATTCGACGTGCAGTGAATGAGATTTTCACCATTCGAATAAAATATTTACAATTTCTGTGCTATGAAAATAATTTATAGGTACCTACTAGTGAAACGGTCGTACTGAGTGCTTTTAAAGGATACTTAATTTGAAGTAGTATCTTTTTTGTAGTTATTGTAAATAGTTTAAAGATCAAATATCAAAATCAAAATATTTTTTTCACATAAACCTACGTATGCACTCATGAAACAATTTGTCGCTTCCTATGAATAAAAGCAGGCAAGAAACTCCACAGTTACTCTTTTAAAATAATCGGCTTTTACAATGTCTCCAAATTACAGTAAATACACAATGCAATTAAAGATATTTTAAACTTACGCAATGGATGTCAAAATTATATATTTCATTAATCTTTAATACAGCTCATATTTGGAGATGTAACTCATAAATTCAGTCGTAACATTGTTGATGATTGCCATAAAATATACATAACAAAGTTTCCAGTCGCAAACTGAACCACACCGAGAGCATTAAAAATCAAAGTGTAACCCTACCGGTGCGCAGTTGTTTCATAAAATTCTAGTTGAACACGTCTCTAAACCTTTAAAACATAGATTTCGACGGAATAACAAGTAACAACTCGGCACAATACCCGGGCGTCTCTTTCGGGTTTATTGTTCTAACATCTGTCGGGATATGCAAAGTCGGACTCGTAAAACAACGTTTCGGCCCGCGATTACTTCGCGCAGTTAACTCTCTCTTACGTTCATCTTTATTGGCCGACCTACCTGTAAATTTGTAATCTGATGCCCCCTTAACGGCTTTGATTAGATGAGCTTTACGAGCTTTTAGTAGACCGTGAATCGGACTGGAACTTTTTCGAGATTAGCATAACACTTAAATAGTAATATCGCTGAGATCCAATTGGTCTGAAATGGTCGCCGCATTAGAAAAAAACTATGTTTTTCGTACAATAGTTTTTTAAACAAAGAATGTTACTTTTTTATTGTGTAATCGGAACAGTCGTTAAAATCATTACGTGCTTCAGCTCAACGCTCAATTTTAGCTCGGCTGGAGCGACGCGTAATCGCGCTACGCAAATACGTTCAGCACTTATTGCTCGCCACTCGAAACAGGTGCTCTGTGTGTGTTCAAGTCCTTATCGTGAACAAAGCGCCGGATGAAGCGTTGATGTGTTGAGAATCGACTTAACCCTTTATAACTAATTTATTAGAGTAAAATCTTAATGTATACCAAGTGGTAACCCTAAAATTGTAAAACTGGAAATAAAGATTTTTATTATTATTATATTATTAACGGTGAACGATTTTTCGCTTTTCTGATGGACATATGAACGCGAAGCTGAAAACATTCACGTTGAACAAGCTTTTGGCATACTTTTAGTAACTACGACCTAAACCGATGTAATGCCTCAAAAAGTTTAACTAGTGCCTTGTTATTTTATGCGTCCCGCAATTTTCACAATGTATTCGACCTACCTTACTGAAAAGCATTGTTTTCACCTTGAAAATAGATTTTATGGCAACCGTATAGATATGAGCCATAAATTGCTGATAAATATAGAACACGTTAAAGTCAGGTCACCTTGTAGGTAAGTCGGTGTGCCACCCTAACGACTGCCATCCAGACATAATTTAATAAACGACTGACATAAAAAAGCCACAGAAAAAGAAACCTAAACGATACGACGCGTACTTTATCGACGAATATATTCGCCATCATTAGGTCGCGCTACAAAGAAAGCTCATCGTCGACCTCGCATGTGTTTCACCTATTTATTACAAAAAGGATAAACCTCAATAATCCAGCATTGAGATAACAAGAAAGTGCATCGTTTAGACTAAGTCCATGATGACATGGACCACCGCGATCCAGCGATAGACAAGGCTACGAAACACACTTTATCTCTGGTTGGAAAGAGACAAATTAAGGTATCCCAACTCCGTCCTCGCCCGCCGCTACTTGAAGAAATGTCGTGAATTGCGATGCTGAGTGGACGCTTTTATTACTAGATTTACAGACTCCGTTGACAATACAATTCGGATACTGTTTCTGGCTTTATTATTTTATAAAATTTCTTTTAAAGTTAATACTTCCTAGAATATAGTAGTTGAAAACTAAATCTACAGTCAGGATAAATTGTATTTGGATTGCGTATATTGAACTTTACAATTTTGCAGGAATACAAACAGAAAATGGCTCATTTCATGACATAATAACAATAAAAGTGCGCAATAATCGTATTACGGTTGCAGGGGCCTCGTGACGTGGAACAAGGAATATTGCCAAAATCAGCACGGAACAGTTCTGTAGTGCTGTGCAAACAAGGTCGGTCCCGCAATAACCCGGACCGGTGCGAGACTGGTCACTCGAGAACTCAAGCGGGACAGCTCGAAATACAACCCTCGTAACTTTAACCACCAACTTTAAGATGGCTCTTTTTCGAGTGCAAAGTTCTGTATTTCGGATGCAATTGTAAATATTTGGTTTTCTCGCTGCGGTCTTCTTAACAAGTGAACCGTGGCGTACGTGCAGCCTCTTCATTCTGAATCTGCGCAAGTCCCGGCTGCGCCACTCGCATCATAATGTTGCCTCTACCCTCCCGCTCGATTCACTCCTATTGGCAATTAAAACGATATTATCAGAGTCATGCACTCACCCCAGACATAACTTTTACATTGGACTTTTTTCTCGGAGCAATCCAATATAGAATATTATAACTTTGCACGAGTGGATATGCCCGTTGTTATTGTATCATTTCATCCATTGCGATATTTAAGTTTTAAACAGTATTACAGAGTCGGAATAGTTTTTAATAACACAAGTATCTCTCTGCAAATAAACTGAATTGTTCGTTGGACAATAGCGCAGAACATCGAGTAGTGTTGTAACCACAACAAGGGTATTCCCGTCTTGTGTCCGATGATCCCGCAAATCCCGTCCCTCGCGTCTCGGGCACGTCGTCCCCCGGGATTACGCGCTCACGGGACGATCTTGTCGCGATGCCGAATGACCGCAACAATCATACCGGACTACCTCGGCTACCTTCTACGTAATCTTTGCAAATTAAAAATAATCGATCGTGATAATCTATTGTTAGTCATTTGAGATTATCTTCTGGTGTTGATAAGATTTTTTTACAAGACAAAACAAGATCGTTTTATTTAATTGTAATAAAGTCCCATTTTATTTCTATGAATAGCTCAAAAAATGCACTTTGTAATACTTACAAAAAAAAATGTAACTACATTTAACATTCATAGAAATAATTCAAACAATTTAACTTCACATCCATCAGAACAATAAAAAGTTTAAAACAGTTCGGAAAACAAAGTTGTGCTTTCATGTTAATGTGATCAAGTGAAACTGTCGGTAAATTTACATAAAGTGACAACACATACAAATAAAATTCGCCATTGTAATCTAATTACACGTAGCTCGTTTAAGTTAAAAAGCAATTAACCGCACTATAATGGTCATACCTGGTGTTCTCGTTACATTTTCACTTCTATATTTTAAAGTTTTTTTAAATATTTAGGGCGTTATGAATTTTTAATTCGGCTTCATTATTGAGACCCATTTGAACGGCCTGAAATTTGAACATAAGAATATTAAGGTTATAAGTAACCTACCCAGTAAATACCTTCTAAGTTTTGAGCATTTGTTACTTAAAATATCATGCAATGTAATCCATTAACATTGAATTATAATCATTTCTGTCATAGCCAAAAGCGAAAAAGGTTGCGGGACAGCGATGGCGCCCAACCTGGGACAATAACTTTGATTATTATTAGCAAAAATTGGCTTAATATAATTCTAAATAGTCTTTGACCATCATTATGTTGATAATTCACCACAAAAATACATATTTATATTTCTGCTAGAGTTAGCACCAACCACAACAATTATTAATGCCTTGTTTAAACTAATAAAATACTAAGAACGGGACAGGAACTCCGCATTGTGGTTGTAATAAATAGCTTACTTAGTAAATTGTTCTACCTAGACTTCCCCGACCCATCGTAAAACAACGTTTATGACGTTCATAGAAAAATTGGTCTCCCTTCAACAACGTCCCATTTACATTATTATGTGCTATAAATCGCAAATTCGGGTTATAGTTTAGTATTAAATTCATCAAATTCTTATTGCTTCATTCCGTGCGACGAACGATCAACTTTACAATTTTCCGTACCTACAATATTTTTGTGACTCAAATAGGTGGTGTTTTTGTAGTTTTACATACTGAAACCTCATAACCTTGGCTGTTTCTTTATTTACGATCTGCACTAACTCCTGTTTAGGTTGTGGAACGATGTTTCAATTCCGTCTAATGCCAAGCTTTGAATTTATTTCTTTACTGCTCAGCATGAAACACCATACATGCAGTGAACAATTCTGTGAATAAATTGTCATTTTCACCACGTCTAGCAAATCTTACTATCCTACAGTGGCGAAAGCATCATATAGCACGATTCCTACCGGCTTCCCTTCGGGGATTCGCATCAGCAGCTCTACCTCTATTAAAAAATGGCACATCAATAGTGGCTACTATTGTCAAAAAATATAGTTACACTATGCCTCAATACCCCACTCTACTCTCAATACCTTGTGCCCTCAATAGCAGTGGCGCGCAGTCTATAAAGACAGAAAGACACTGCCTAACCCACCCAAATCAGATAAATATGTAAAACAACTAATATTACTTTATCAATAAACAAAAATGCTTTATTCATAAATCAGCGCCACCTGTCGAGTGTCGGTCGTATCATTAGTATCATCGATACAGTACCCGTTCGTTCGTACATTTTGACGTAACTTCGCACGCGATGCGCTAGCGCCGCCGAGTGCCTCGGGAGAGATACGATCCATTCGCGTCTTAATGATTAAATGTGTACTCTCGTGGTCATGCATATTTATTGGGTGTGCATTCCTATACACACGTGGCGCACAATGTAACAAATAACGCATTCAAACCTACAGGGTAGTTGGGCACGCCACGATTGCGGCGGTAAGTCCCCTGTTTGAGGAGTGACTTAAGAGGTGGCATGGCGTCCCCACCTTCCACCTGACACAGGTCCTCACCGGACACGGCTGTTTCGGGAGGTTCCTGTTTCGCATAAGGCGGGAGGA
The DNA here is from genome assembly GCA_949091785.1 of Polymixis lichenea. Lineage (NCBI taxonomy): Eukaryota > Metazoa > Arthropoda > Insecta > Lepidoptera > Noctuidae > Polymixis > Polymixis lichenea. The sequence continues at coordinate 8,633,330 of OX420938.1, read as the reverse complement.
AACGCCCGGGGGTTTCCATTGCGAAGATCGCCCTGAGGACACGGCGGAGCATACGGTGGAGGTCTGCCCGGCTTGGGCAGAGCACCGCCGTGTCCTCGTGGAGGCGATCGGCATCGGCGATCTCTCGCATCTGGCCCTGGTCCAGGCCATGGTACGGAGCGAGAGTGCATGGGTCGCCATCACCTCCTTCTGCGAAGCAGTAATGCTCGCGAAGAGGGAGCCGGCGCACGTGAGGGAGAGGCAGTACATGCGCTCTCACGGCCTTAGTCGTCGCAGGAGACGCCCTGGGCGTCGGGAATCGCAGGCTGATTCCCAGCCACCGTAGGTGCGGGCTTGCGGACGGCGAGTAATGGGTAGCTCGCTGTCCGGTAAGGATGAAGCACGGGTCGACGGCGCGTTATGTTCCACGCGCGCCTCAAAGAGATGTCAGCAGCAACTGATGGGGCCCTAAAGGGCCGATGCCTGCTAGGGATGTGGGTTGTTCGAAAGAGATACCGCAGCCCCTGGCACACAGGCAACTGAGGAAACACGGGTTTTAGTCAGTAAAAGTCTGACTCGCCCTCCCGCTTCACCCAGAGCGGGAGGAGTTATTTGATGATTACCCACACAAAAAAAAACCGTACAGGGTAGTCACTGGCTTTTTACGATGTTTTACAACGAGATGAATTTCAAAACTTACCGGAATTTTCCGGACAAAGTTGGTTATGCGACTGTTTTAAAAAGTAGCATTGTTTCATTGAATTGTCGCTACTTAAACAACCATTACTTTTTGTCGTATTATTTTCAAATTCCGAGTAATTTTGACGCCATTGTTGGTTTTGATTTGTTTGTTTTGGTTGCGAGCTATGATAGCATGTATTTAAGATTTTAACGTTGAAAAATAGATAATATTCACTGTGAAAGTTGTTCAGGTGGTGTGTGTACAGAGAAAAGAAAAAATGAAGCTGTTTTAAAACTATCTATCGGTGAAAACAAAAACAAGTGATCATAAAAAGTAGTTGTACACCGGATTTGCAATTAATAGGTACAAACTAAAGGTATCAATCGTAAATTCAATACAAAACAATGATTCATTTAATTGCCTTACAGGTAATGCTGTGTAGGTAGGTAGGTACAGCAATCGGTTATTCTATCTTTTTGCCATTTTTAAATTTCTGCCTACCCTGTCTAAAAACTCTGTGCACGCCACTGGTAGAGAGGCCGTTGCCCAGCAGTGGGACATCACAGGCTTTTAATAATGAATAAATAATAATATGGGTATTTAACTCACCGTAAAATTCACACAACAAAAACGGTTATTTTTAACTTTGTATTACAACAACAAAAACATGTTCTGAATTCACCCGGCGCCAAAACGTCAAATCAAAATCAAAAATCAAATCATTTATTTTTGCAAACATGGGTAATTGGTACAAAGCTGTTTTCTTAAAAAAGTAGTCCTCCATATTCTACCATCTCACGGGCATGCAAATAATATTCAATTCCAAAATTGAACAGAAATTCCGAATAAATATAAATGTCAAATCATTAGAATTACCAAAAAAAAGAAACAATAAACAGACAAATAACATTAGTGACATTTTTACGGTAATGTCAACAAAATAATAATGTATGTCAAAGTGTCAATCAAAATAAAAAGTGTCAGTATAGGATCATATATCATCATCTGCCTAGCCTTTTCCCAACTATGTTGGGGTCGGCTTCCAGTCTAACCGGATGCAGCTGAATATCATATATGTCAATCATAATAATAGTTTATCAATCAGTGCATAGATTTATCATTAAGGAAGTCGTCAATTGTGTAATAGCTTTTCTTAATTAATATTTGGTTTAGTGCCCTTTTATATTTGATTACAGTCATATTTTTTATCACATCAGGTACTTTATTATAAATACGTGGGGCAATACCAAAAAACCTTTTCTGCATAAGTGCGATTTTACATTTTACTTGGCATATTTTGTTTACTTTTTGAGTCCCTATCGGATTTTTTCGACTGCTGACACTTTTTTAAATAATTTAATTTAATTTTAAAGACTGAAAATAGGAAAGACAGCTATCTGTTGTTTTCAGACCAACACATTGACCTTATACATCACTTTTACATTCTAAATCCCGTTCCTTATCAGTAGACTGCCCCCAGAAAATATTGCCATACTGTAAAACCGAGGCAACCAGTCCATAGTACGCTGATATAAGGGCCTGACGGTTGACTTTTTAAAAAGTTGATGGAGAGCATAAGCGGATTTGCTAAATTTTTTGCACACAACTTCAATATGACGTTTGCTGTCAATCACTGTACCCAAATCTTCACTTGACTCTCTTCCTCAATATTACAGCCAACCTACTAACATTTCAGTTTTCGGTGCGTTGATGAAATTGCATTATTTTCGTCTTACTTAGGTTTATTACTAAATTATTATTACTTAACCGGTTAGTTATGTCATGCAAACAAATATTTATGTCCTGCTTGTAATTATTATGATTTGTACGCTTAATTAGAGCTGTACTGTGATCCGCAAAGATAACCATTTTGTTTGATGTTACAAAATCATAATCATGTGTCATAATCGGGAACTAAAAATTCATACAACAGCGATCCCGCAATGATGTCACTTTAGGTCACGTGGTACCGCTTGATATGGACGAGAGCAAGCCGCTGTACAACGGGTTATGACAGAGACAGATATAGAAAAATGCGTCAGCGAGAACGAGATGGAGGAATATTGCACACTTTATTTGGTTTTCAGCTGTTCAATTTTGTTCTATTTAATTCTTTACATTCCTTTATTAAGTATTCTTTATTAATAAGACAGTAAGTTGATACCGACTTCGCTTCGGATTCTCTTTTTGAAAAATTTACACCTCGCCGTTGCTATCCCACTAATATTATAATTGTAAAGGTGTGTATATTTGAATGTTTAGATGTTTGTTACTCAATCAAAGATTTGGATGAAATTTGTCACATAAATAATATTTTAACCTGGATTAGCACATACCTAGGGTACTTTTTATTCCGGTAATACGTTCCTGTGGAATAATTGCCGACCTCCACGTGGATGAAGCCGCAGGAAAAAACTAGAAGTGATTTAAACCCATCCATTTAGTTCTCACGAAACATATCAACTTCAGACGAAGGGCTCTGCAAGTACTAACGACTATTAGAAGTTGACCACGCGGTTAACACTACACAATCCAACAACAAACTCGCAACTGTGTTTGTGTACTGTAAAACATTCGATATCCACCCAAATATAATACAGTCGATTGGCACATTCCACAGCTTTACAATCTATTACGACAGGGTCAGAGATATTCACTTACTCCGCTACAAATTCCGACACTATAAAAAACAATGCGCTTACGCTGCTACCAGGTTGACATCACGGGCCAAACAGTGTCGTAAAACACACGCGAATAAAAAGGACGGAATCTTATTAAAGTAAATATTTATGGCATTGCTATCAACCGATTGGACGAGGGTACCGTCGCCCTTGATAAATTGTCCTGCCGCTTGCGGCCTAGCGGCCATTTGCCCAAATATTTCTCCTGTTACTGATCGCTCTAAAAAATTTTTTCGATGTTTTTGATTTATGGCATAATTTCCTTTCACGCCCTTTTGATAAGTTCTCAAAGAAATTCCCAAGTAAACACGTTAAGAGAACATTTTCCGTTATATTAGATAGTCCGCCCACGCAACAGATACGTCACAACACTGTACAGCGCACGCTTCTATAAGAAATCATGTTACGAATTCTTTGCCAAACACTACGGGACGAGTCCGAAAATTCTTTTTGTGTCAAAAGCTTTAAAACGTTTCTGAAGCAATAAAACAACGAGGACAAACTTCGGGATTTTAAAAGTTGAACATCTTGACGGAAAAAGCGTCGTAGGAGCACTGTGTTTCTGTTTTACTTACCTGAACATAGACAATAAAGGTGTCTCCACACAATCAGCGCGTCTAGCAAGTTGATAGTTCTTGTCCTATTCAACTTAACAATGGAGAAAATGAGGATGAGCCAATTCTTTCCAGCTTTTATTTCCCATTTTCTTAGCTTGCCGAAAGTTTACATTTAGACTTTGCACCTCGCTGCGAATGCATTAGAACCGGAGCGTATTTGTATTGGCACGGGACTCACGTATTATTTTGAAGCGGCTATTACGATCAACTATTTGAATTCTCGATAGATTACTTTATCATATAGTAGGGTAATGTATGACTGTTGTTCTTACCTACATACCGCGCAGTATTTGAAACAGAAATATATATCTAATAAAAACTTGTGTGAAAGTGTGATCAATCATCCATTAGTACAAACTGGAGTGTATTACTCTCCTGTAATGTTGATAAGAAAATAACTTGAAAAGAATCGTTTCGTTCTGCAGTTTCAGCTTTAGTGTGATTTATAGACATAAAATTCGTATTAGGTGCTTGAGACTTTTTATAGGTATGTTATATATTTTTTACTTCATCCGACCGCACGTCACGATATTTTCCTGTGATTAATTGAACGTAAAGCTAAAAAAAAATTGATTGGAACTGGTTCGATACCCAATAGGCGTGAGTCGAGGCCGTCACCGTACTGCTTTCATACATCAATATAAACTAAGAATGATTTTATATTAAGGTAGCTAGCAGGTGTGTAAGTAGGTACTTAGGTAAGCCGCCCACATGGAAACAAATGTTCAGTTAATAGGTTTCTAATAAACATTGATCGCGTAACAGCATTCGAGCTCGACGGAGCCAATCCCGTTTCTTATAATCTAGCTTTTTTCTCGATAGTAACTATTGCGATTAACTTGTTATTATTAGCTGAGCTCAGAAGCAATCCGGCAATTATTTACGTAGCAAACATTCTGTCACGATGAGAGACCGTTGATAAAAGTTTGGGCCAACTATGACGTCAGAAGGGGCGATAGACGAGGATCTCTTAATTATTGTGCCGCGTATTTCGTATTACAATAATGAAGCGAAACAATAACAAAAGTTGTGACGTCGAGCGCCACCGGCCAACTCGCTGATCATTTGAGAGCTTGTTGAGCGCGCGGCTAATGAAAACTTGCTAGTTATCGCCGACATACTACATTACTTTTATTCTGTACAAAAACAAGCAAAATTGACGCTACAATGAGTCCTGTTGACTCACTTTCTCTGTAACAAGATACTGTTTATTAACTTGTGTATGGTTGTTGTCGTGGAAATGACGACTAGTAAATGTACCTACCAGTATAGCTACGATTGCTATAATCCATGCTAAACTCAAGTACCATTGATAGGATCGATAGAGAATTAATCTCGTATGTGAGCCACGTTCTATCCAAGTTTTGCACCATTGAATTTTTCGCAGCGCAGGTAAATATTTATTTTCAGTAAAGGAAAACATCTTGAGTAAATCTGCATGTCGGAGAGGAAACTCTGCATTAGTGTGCCAACAAAAATACAAATCGAAGGCAAACTACCGACTTCTTATTTAGTGTATGCCTTGGAATAGGTACCTCGTGCATAATGTATGTGCTAATGTAATATTCAATTAGACAAATGAATACTGCGGGAATTACATTAGTGGAAGATATCGCAATAAATTCCACTAAGTATAGCATTTGGGAACGTGAAGGTAACATAGAAAAAATGTGGTGGAGCCGGGAGCGTCGGCGTGGCACAAAGTGGAGGCCTAAGGTTGTATAACGTCCGTTATCGACGCCTACAATAAGTCGCGTTTTATACGGTTATTATAGCGCCATAAACGCCACCGGCCGGTGTTTCATACAGTGGCGGGGCAGATTATACTGCCTATGGCCCCGATTCGGGGGCGGGGGAGCATTCGGTAGGGCGGACGGGGGTGCAGAGCGGGGGTGGGTCGCCCACTGTCAGCTCCACGTGCCGCCCGACAGATGTGTCGAGATATCCGATATCGGGAGACACATTCATAATCTTTGCCTCAACCTCTCGCTTCTTATATTAAAATAACGAGCGCCGCTATCGCAGGTGCGAACTCGATGGGAATTAATAAAAATCGTCCGCCGTTTACATAGCTATAGTGGAGAGGTTCACGTACTTGACAGGAGAGGAGGGGTAGGGAAATAAGCCTATTGATATCGGAGACATATTAATACAAAAATGGAATACTTTAGCAATTTTTTTTTTTCAATAAATTGTATTCAGACTGTCCTTTATGTTAAAAATATCAAGATTTACCCATTTCTACGAAAATACACAATTTGCTGAAAAAAGTCTTTGCAATGTTCACGTAGAGATAAACGAAGTGATGTGAATTTAATTTAACAAACAAAGTATAGGACCAATCAGTGCAGAGGGACGCAGATCACCTATAAGCCGCCAGATTTAATTAAAGTATTTCGCTTAAAAAGTAAAGGTACCCGGTGTAATTGAAGTCGGAGAAAAATAAAGTTAATTCCTGAAGCGACCCAGGAGAACTTTCATTAGTGTTTCACAGCTACAATTGCGAGTTCAAATAATTATGTTTACGGAATCCTTTTCTTACGCAGAGATTATTTATCTTCGCCATTGTTACGAGAAGTGACGCGGACGAATTTCACGAAAATACCCCATTTATCTAGAGCGAGCACACAAAGGCAACACGAAACCCAAAACTTTTTACGTGGTCAGTGACAATGCTATTTCTCCCTTTTCTCTTAACGTTTCATCTACAAACTTTACGGGTATTGTATTTATTTGCTCAGTTTGTGTGTATGGCAGCAAAACATTGGTGATTTTAACGTTGCTAATCCATTAGGAAGAAGTTCATTTAGTTTGATCGTGTGGTCCGATTTCATATTTGCTCAGCCATCTCGCCCGCAGATAACTTTACTCGGCGGCCGTCGATGTTGCTTGGCTCCTACTTTATTCGGTTTGCAGACCCGCATAAATAAGGGGAGCCAGCAGCACTCGGCACGCGACTACATAATATCTGTCCTGCGAGGCTCCCTGACTCGCTTATAATATCCAAACATCAAAACAATGCGTTATCAAGTTCCCTTTAGCTTCCCCGACACCATATTTTATGTAAGTGGGGATTGTTTCCAATCGTTTTTATTGGGAAAGCAATAACGCAGAAACGATTCACTTGATATACCGCACCGACCTTATAATGCATAAAGAAAATACGGTCATCTAACGGAACTCGATTGAACCCCTATTTGCCTTTTCGGGGTGTTACTATCTTTGCCTCGATTCCTACGCAAAGCCACCCGGCCGCGCGTGAAATACCAAGTGCGCCCTAGTTCGGGGCCGGAGCGTGCTGTTTGTTTAGGGCAGCCCAAGTCGTGAAAGGTGATGAACTAAATATGAACAAAGAGCCACACTGTCAGATTATAAGTATCGGCTCGGCCGTAACATTTACAAGGGTATCGATTAGCGCTTCGTCGCCGACGGCTGTTGTCAAACAAGTCCAGTTTTGAACCGTTCTGTATAACTTTCAGGATTGACGACGTTGATCCCGACTCATGAAGATGTATGTCGCTCTCACGTGCCCATATCAACACGTGGACACGGGACGAGAAGTTGTAGCGATACGGCCGGTGTTCGTGTACGTGTCAGCATAATCGCGGCGCCACCGACTGTTTGCGGAGCGGCTCGCTAATGCTATTTGTCGTCGTGGGTGGATACGTCACGTGTGTGTGTCTTAATCGTTAGCAGACAGAAACACGCCTGCTCATCGCCTTGTTTTGTTTGCCACTTTAAGCGGAAACTTGGTCTACGTCAGGTGATTGCGAGTCGGGAAACACGACGCGCCGAGCGACGTGTTTCGAACTGGAGGGATTTATTTGTGCGACAGATTGTAAGCTAGGTCGCAAGTTGTCGCATGGAATCGTGTAAATATCGGAAAGCGATTCGAATGCGAAACTCAAAATTGCAATTTGTAATTCATGAATCGTGCGGGGGCGAACTTGAACGATCTTTTGAGTCGGACGGGGAACGTACAGGCAAAGTTGGTCGTCTGTGCGGCCACGTGAATGTCTAGGCGCGCTTAAGAGAGGGTTGATATTGTTTGGTTTGTCGTCGGTGCGCGCAGGCGGCACGGCGGGGGCGCAAGTTTTATTAAATTGGCGAGCACAAAGCCGCGGTGCCTGCCCCGGCCGACCCACTACAATACTCTGATAGGTGTTGTCGAAAACTGATTGACGCGCCTTTTGAAATTAACTTGACGCAAATTGCCTTTAATTAAAAGGATATCAAAGCCGAGACTTTTATGTTTCTGATTACTTGAAACGGAGGTACTGTCGAAAATTCTTTAGACCGAAAATCTAAGGTTTTGAGTTGTAGTCCAAATTCCAAAAAAATTTGATTGCTGGTACCTAATTAATGTAAAAAAAATGAAATTAAAAAAAAAACTTCAGAGCTGGATTGATGTGAATCGTAAATTTTGTTGGTCATTAGCTTTTACTAATATTATTGTGTATTTGTTTCAGGTTTCGGTTTCGTCACGTTTCAAAGTGAAGACATAGTAGATAAAGTGTGCGAAATACATTTTCACGAAATCAACAACAAAATGGTGAGTACAAATGATTTTATTTTTAACCGACCTCAAAAAGTTCGTAGATAACTCCGTCATATACACCATGACATTTAAGTCGTCTTACAACTTCGGCAGCCCACTTCATGTATCTAATGACTACTAATCATTTATAAAAAATAAAAAAAATTGTACACATGAATAATAATTTTTAAAAAATCGTTCACTTACACGTATGATTTAGTATTGACCACCCTGTTATGGAGATAGAATGAATGATGAAATGTAATGGTATTATGGTAGGTAGGTAGAAATCTTGTACCGTTTGATACGTAAACATTATTAACAGGCAGGGTGTTTCATAATTCTAAAGCATTATTTATTTTTCTTAGTACCTATTATCTTAATTAATGGTTAAAAAAATCGCGCCTTTAGGTATTTTATGTTGGATACATTGAGTGGACCACCTTTGTAAGACGACTAAAATGTCACGGTGTATAGACGGATTTGCAATATTCTTTTTTGTTCGGAAGGGATTTATTCCGAAATGGACCCATTTAAATTTCATATAGATCTGATGATGCGTTTCGGACACATACAACGGAACTCTTAAAAAAATGACAGCAAATCAACCACGATTGCTGCTATCGCATATATATGCTTTCTTTTGACCCCGAGGATGATAAATTTCGAAACGGTGTGGGATAGGTACTATAACTACAAAGTGAAAAATAAAAACTTTTCTCAAAACATAAACAACTGACTTCCGAAAAAACACTACAAAGTGAAAAATAACTTTAATTTCGGAAAGCGGTGACAAAAAATTAAAATACATATCCAAAGTCAACGACTTCCGAAATTAAATTTATTTTTCACTTTGTAGTGTCTTTCCGGAAATCGGTTGTTTTTTTTTTTTGGAAAAGTCTTTTTATTACCACTGCTTACACCACCCTGGACATTTTTTAATACACGTAGAAAAACTTCTGTCAATAGCCAACCATGTGATAGATAAACGATAGTTTAGCAAAACATCAAAATATTCAGTTAAGGAGATATGCCTACCTTCCTATACAGCACGTTACCTTAAAGAATCAATTTTTAAGGTCTAAAGTCGAAATATTTTATTTCACATAAACAAACTGGACACTGGACACTTATGAAACGTCAGAACATAAACCTACATGAGCACTTATATCAATCTTTTATCTGAAATTAACAATATTCTATTCAGAATTCTTTGGCAAACACTAGAAGCCAAACTAAATAATAATAGCACTTTATTCTCCTACAAAAACCTTCCAATCCTACTTTACCGATTAGATGTTATCCTAAAACTTTGTATGTTAGACAAATGAGCTAAAGTTTGGAACATAAGTAACTTGTTACATTGCGCACACGAACTGAGTTATCATTCTTTATTTATTCATGCTCACTTCCTTCAGGAGTTAGATATTCATTTGCACTTATAATGCATAAGCAGAAGGGCTTTAAAGTGGGATTTTAATTATTTACACTCGTTTCATGTTAAGGTGTGAAGAGCCTTACATCAAAAGATAAATGATTTCATTTTTGTAAGTAGGTTTGTACAAACACTTTCACAAGTCAATCATATTTAAAACTATATGAGGTCGGCGTTTCCTATCTGACTACTCTGATAAGAAATGCCGAAACAAACTCAGAGGTCATAGTCTCTTTTAATCTTGGTAAGATCATTTGAAGACTATGTAGATTGGTGTCCGAAATGGTGTTTTGAGGAAAGAACCACACAGATTGAGTGGACCCGTCCAGTCAATGCACGTGTTTATTAGTAATCGTGCAACTCAACTCAGAATATAAGGAACTCAACAATTCATTAATTTATCGGGTATCTACACCAAAGTTAGGTTTTTTTTTTGTTAATGTTCTGGTTTCATAAAAAAGTAAGCCTGTTTCTTCAGCGAACGTAGTTTTCCTCATAGATTTTCACATTAAACTATGTTATAGAAACTTTGTCTTAATCACAAAGCTTGATGGAATGGTGTACCTAGTTTATCAATTTTGTGTGTCACGATTTCAAGCGTCCTGTTGCTGACAAAATAAATAGTTTCGGACTTCAATCTTTTGCAAATCATTAAAAAATATTTTTTTTTTAATTTTAAAGCAGCAAGCAATTAACATTTGACTTGTACTCAAGTTGAAAATGTCAGCAGGAATTTGCAGTTAGATTCTCTATTATACTTATTCTAATGTGAACAAATTTTTAAACAAGAACTACCTCCAAAGACAACTAAAACGTGCCTCATTGCCACTAAATGCTAGCTGACAGATAAAACAATACACATTACACTTGTCTACAAGAAATCTACGTACGTAAAGTGAACGTTTTGGTCAGATATCAATTAGAGGCGAAGGAACAGAGCTGGCGGGGCTCCAAATGGAGCCAATAAAATGCCACTAAAGCCGGCTTTTACTGTGTTTAGATTTTTCCCCACCATGCGGGTGGAGGGGGTACTGTGACATGTGTATTCCAGATGTAGCCATGAACTTTGCTAACACTGGATAGATCAACGGCTTAATTACAGTAGTTAGCGCTTTAGTCCGACCCGTTTGTCTGTCTATGCTCTTTGAAATTACATAAAGCGCATTCAAATTTTAAACTATGCATTTGATTCGTTTGAGTTCTAATATCATTAAACCTTTTAGTGATCAGTTCTCGTGGACATAAAACAAAAATGTTAGAGAAAAAGTTTGAAAGAAAAATGTTGTTTTTATTTGGCTTGTGCTCTATCGTTTAGCGCCGTCCATTTGTCGTAATACATTACCAGTCACCCTTTACAAGACTATTACAATCATGTGCGCCCATAAAGCTTGCCCCCGATTAACTTGTAGCAGGCTACAACACGCACATAACACAGCTATTGTCTTTCTCTAATGCCACTTTATTATTTTAATGTAAATTTCGGGACATAATCAAATAACTGTGGTCATCCACGCGACGTCTGACAGCAATATAAGGAATAATTAAGCAAACATAAGCTACTCAACACTGCGTATCCATGGTTTTAATTTCACGAAGTATTTCCACTTTAACATAAACTTGAGTTAGCATTCCTTACTTTGAGGTTGATACAAATTGTGATCATAAACTTGCCGCTTGTTAATTATTATAATGAGACGCCGTCACGTTAACAATTCTTTTACCTGAAAGCGAGTGACATTAAACAATTCAATCACTCTTGCTTTCACGCCGAAACAATGGAACCCTACATACTTACTCGACGTAGAACAGAGTACGCAGAAAAAGTACGAAAAATCGGCGCCACGTTGCCTGTACCTATTCGAGCCATTACCATTGTCTTTGTCGCTTGAAGTTTCCACCGCCATTATCTCTCGTCCCCGCTGAAAGGGCTGGGGAACAGATACCACCCTTTCCCGTTGTCGATGCATATTCCTGATTATTAATGCTTGTTTTTTGTGTCTTGCCCCATTGTCTCGCACCTAATGGCTGTACGAAACTCACGGCATGTGTCGGGCGGAATCGCAAGGGTGATGCTCGCCCTAAGTGGAGCAAACAACGAACAAAGACATCAAACAAATGGGTAGTGTTTTAGAGTAATTACGGTTCGCTTCCGTGCGAAACGAGAGGTGTGCATGAAGCAAGCTTTTCTCCCTGCGATCCGCGTAATGTATATACGACGGAGCGGGAAACTAATCGCTTATTATTTCGTCCCTTTTTTGTTGCGTGTCGGAGAAAATGATCAATGTTTAGACTCAGTTTTTACACAGTTTTCGTAAACAACGTGAGACGTGTGACGTTTGAGTCACAAAGTAAAGACAGCGTTTGTTCAACGCTCACTTGACGGTGAATTATTAAAGTAACGATCATCGGTTATACAGTATGCACAGTGTACGTGACTCGTAAACGATTCCGGCCATTAAAAATTCGCCTTAGCATATCATAAACACATCTGATAGTTATATTTACGTACGCAATAAAGAAGACAGAGGCGTCACGTCAGCGTCAACGTTTACGCTACGGGAAGCTTGCCCTCGTAAATTTAATATGTCATCTCTTATATTAAAATGGTCGTTAAGCTAATAGCTGCTCCGCCTTCCCGCACGGAGTGATAGGGTGATACCGCGGCTCACTTTGAATAATAAAAAATATCTTTATTTCTTTGACGGTTTTTGTGTTTAATAACCGAGGAGTAAATGACACAGATTTAAACGGCGACGCTGAAATTGTAATTTTGTTTTAAATTGTCAGCGGTTTTTTAATGTCAATGTACAAATTAGACAGTTGCTCTTGGATTATAAATAAAATTGTACTGTGGAGAGGCCGATTACTAACTTGTAAAATAGACACTGGTATTTTTCCGATTTTCCGTTTCGATATAAGTTGAAACCGTATTTATAAAATGAAATATTTACAACAATGGAATAAAGTCGGCATTAACTAAATACTTAATGACGTTTTTAATAAGACACTGTATTCATGTAATTGCTTTATAAATGATTGTGATAATTATTAATGCGCGGAGACAGGAACGCTCGCGGTGCAGCATTTTCAAACATAAATACGGACGTCCATTAAAACGCTGGCAACAAATTCCCGTCACTCCATTACGTTCTTACATATTACTCCCTTAATTGCTTCCGCTTACCATGAATTTTAACAACAAAACACCGACGCGCCTCGGAATGGCTAAAATATAGTGTAGTTTAGATTTCACCTACTAACATCAATTTCTATTTGCCGGATTTAACCGACCCTGGGACGCGTACACCTGCGCTTCTTTATGAGCTCGCACCTGTTAAAGTAATATTGCTCCGCGATATATGAGGGTGTACGCATCAAGTTCGGGCCCCAGAAATATTCTACTAAATGTCCCGATTTAGCAAGTTTCATCATAGCACTGCCTTCTGTCACGAATATCGTTAAATATTTAGTTTCTCTTCGTCCTAAAGTTTTTCCAACTTGGGCCTACACCTCCGTGGAACAGAAAAGTAAAACCATAAGTTCCATGAGACATATCACTTACAACTCAGAACAGCGATATTTATAAAATAAGAGCCCCCGAATCTCATGTCATATGTGGGCGAGAATTTATTTTTGAGTTGCGCAAGGTTTCTGTAGCGATTACAGGCGAGTTACAAGTTGGTGTAGATTGGCCAAGTTCCACGTATACGCGAACGTAGTAACGTAAACCACACTAGTGCTCACACCGTTTTATTTCACGAGCTCCACCACTTTTTATTGGACGTTTAACTAATGGTTTGCCAAAACAACGTGACAGCAGGACTCGATGATTCATACACTTCTCTTTTTTAGGCGCACGCACTCGCGATTTCAAAGCTACATGTTTTAATATTTTCAAGTTATCTTTTCGTATTTTTAGATTTTATATTCCACAAAACGAATATAATGGTGCAAATGCACTTCCCTCGGAGCAATCTCCTCGCATAAATACTTCTGAGAAATACTAGAGTATTGCGTAAATTTTTCTTCTCGATCGTGCATGAGGCAAACAAATGGTTTCCGTTTAGGAAATAACACTAAAAGTAGGCACATTTGAAACTGCCACTTAAATCTTGGGATCCTCAATCGCCATTTCTCTTAGCGTCTTAACAGGCCGTAGGGCTCGAAGTCGCACCCTTGTCGTTACTGCCGCATTAAAGAATGGCACACACCCACGCGTAACGGACGCGCCGATAGATAGACAGATAAGGGCAAGCTTTTCTATTGCACACAGTCACGGGTGCCATTAATAAATAGTTTCGGCGGGCACGTTCGCAAAAAGGTTCGCTAACGAAAATTATAGTTGTACAACAAAACGGCGAGCACGTGTGGTGTAGTAGTGTGGCGTGGGTGTGCCCGGGCCGCTGTAGGTCACCTACAACAATCAATCACGAGCTCCTCCGCAGCCGTGATTACCATAAACTTCCCGTTTTAGCAGGACCCAGCGCGCTTCTTCTAAGCTTTATCGATTCGTCCGCGGCCATTTTTGCGCCTTCTATATATCAGTCGGGCCGTGCGACCGTCCTTTTTCATTGAAACTTGCAATTGGCAAGTTGTGGGCCCAAGATTTGGATGGATTTTGTCTAGTCCTTTTTCTAACTTTTTTATTCAGAAAGAATGTAATGATTGAAGTATAAAAGGACTTCGTTTGAATGCCGAAACTTGAATATAAGGTACCGGATTGATATTTTGAAATGAACGTTTTCACTTTGTCTTTTTTAGGGTAAGTAGAAAAGATTGAAATCCATTTTGTTCTTTACTTGCGTTACCATTGTCTGCGGTTCTTGACTTTTCTTTGATAAAATTTTGATTGTTTTTGTTAAAGAAAAGCTTTAGAATTAGGATTATGGCTGGCTCGGTAGCTGGCTAGCTTTTCCCATTTTGTCAAAACTTTATGTGGCTTAAATGAGCAATTAAATTAAGATTGGTAAACTTGTACCACTTCGCGATAAGACAATTGTTGTTCTTTCTGTAATTTCTTCTACTGGAGTAGTTTTTGATAAAGCTTCTCCTTTCCTTACAGGAAAAAAGTTAAAGAAAACAGTTCAAAGGACAAGCAAGGGGTGTTTTCTTAATTGCTAATTACAACAAAGAGCGATGACAAATCCGTTTGTCAAGCGTGGTGATGAAACTTGTTCACACATCCAAGCATTTGAACACCCTTTATTATGTTCAGCAGTTTATGGTAAAATTTCCCTTCTCTCATAATCTAAAACAGAATTTAATAATTCCGTCCCAAAAATTTCCGAACAAACTTGATCCACCAACTGAGATACAATGCAGAGAGGCATCCGGCACATGTGTCGTGTCATTAATAATACACATGCCACAGCATGTCCATGTCCTAGGTGCACTACTGTTGTTAACGACATTCTGTGCCCACGGTGCGCAACCCCTGAATTAATTTAACTTACTTGTTTGAATTAGGTGTTTTGGAACGTGTGTGTTATACTTATAACTCATAAACTATACAGCGATATCATCGTTTTATTCGACTACGAAAGTTTCGCTTGTATGCTAGAGATATTAACTGCACGAAAAGCTCATCCGGAAATAATATTTCCATTTCAAAAGTACAAATGATCATTTATATACTTGAAACATTAATGTAGGAAGGTATTAACGTAAACACTGTTTTCGATCCCACACGGATAACAGATTAATTTTACATTAATAACACGAGTAAAATAAAAAGTAATAATAAAGCTTAATATTTTCTAAGGTAAAATTTTACAAGTTCCGATCATAATCTGACGGCAATCACTATTTGAACAACTACCTAATTTCCTATGTACGTATATAAATTTAATGGTTATAAGGCACACAGCACGCAATTCTCAAATGACGCAAGTAGCTGAAGTCGAACGAAAAGACGTAAATTACGGCTCAACAGGCCTTTCCGGCTGTTAACGATTTCTACTCGAACTTAAATTCGAACCGTGAAAGAAATTTAATTAATCACACGTGGTACCGGCTAACGATCGACAGAATTTGTGTTTGAGTCGAGTACACACCGCCCATACCAAGGGCCCGCACTACACACCCCCCGCAACCCGCACCCACTCTATACACACCAATAATCTCGGCAATCATGTTATAATTACTAAACTAACCAAAATGCTCCAATAATGAAACACCTATAGTTACAGGTTTGATTAGATTAATTTGATGAACATAAAATAATGATGCCAATCAAAATATTAAAGTATGCATAATTTAATGGAGATGAAGTGACACAATTAGTACATTAATCACTCATATTCAATATCAACCAGTTCGTAACCCATCTTATTCCGTGATTAATTACCTATTCACCAGACCTCTTTGGATAGTAATTAAACCCAACAAAGGGACTCGGGAGAGCCTAGGATTTCATCGGGGCATGTGTTCGACTCTGCCCGCCGTAAAGTATCGTAAGAAGCGTGTCGTAATTGAAACTATGCCTGTAAGTGTGTAGAGGGCGCGGGTGTCATCAATAAAGGCCATACATTAAGGCAGACCGGTTCATTACTGCGCTCCGCGTCGTCTCCACATTCCCATTACGTGCGAGTTAGGAGACGCGAGCGGCGATAAATAGCGGCCGAGAAGCCCTGCTTTATTTCTTGCACACAATTTCATTTACATTAGAGGTGCTGAACTGAGTTTCCTCCTAAGAGTCAGATGAAAGTCGCGTACAGATTCATGCAAAGCAAGTTATGAGCGCCGAGACCGTGTGGCGGAGACCTTAATCTAGTCGGAAGTGTGACAAGGCAAGCGGTGCCCGACCTCCAACGTACTTAATTACAACTAATTGCTACAGCTTATACATGTACTACGTGTGTCATAAACTTTCTCGCGTGCTGTTATTAATTCTGAATATCACCTGAATTTGTCTTGTACGTTTTGGTTTATCTTCCTTTACTCTGATGAGCAAGTTTCTGATTTATGTTCATTTGTTATTACTATCTCTATCTAAGCGACATTAACTTGTTGTGAAATTATATCGTTGGTTTACCGAGACACAAAATAGAGACAAAAATCAAAAAGAAATCACCATCCATATTCAACACGTATGTATAAAGGACATGGAGATTTTAATTAGGAAAGCAGTGCACTGTTTTATGAATAAAAATAGCCACTGCACGTATAACAGCATCTAATTCAGCAAATTAAAGCTGCGTGAACACAGCGCGACCACAAACGGCCCACACTCAACAATTACTTTAATGCAAACTGCACTCATACGCCTGTACCGTGGCTCTCGCAGAGCCAATATATCGTTTGCAATTTTATTTGAATTTCGCGAAGAAAGTTTCCGAGGCGTTTCAATTCGTACATGGAAGCACTTTTACAAGGTTTTCGTTTGCCCGTTCTTGAGCTAATTTACAAATTTCATTATACGTTTCAATTGGGCAAACTGCGGTCGCCGGACATTCACAATCGTTTTATTCTTTCCCCCTATGTTCGAGTGGGCTCTTAAGCATGATACGAATTAGTTAAGCAGCGAGTGGTCGGTAATCGTGTGTTTGCTTACAATTGCAAACGCCACTAATACCGCTGAGTATCAGCCAATATACACTTTGCTCGTTTTGCTTTCAATTTAATTGGTATTTTGTTTGTTCAACTATTAAATTGGATTATGTTAGAAGTTATCCAAGTTGTTTGTCGTTCTGCGCTGCAACTAGCGGAACTGTTCAAAAGTTTACATAGTTTTATTTTTTCATTTTGCGCTGTAGATTCTAAAATCGAGTAGTTTTACTTTAGAAGTTGTTGAGAACTTTCCATTAAATGTGAATTAAAATTTTCTAAAGTAAACTGGGTACACTTATGTGTCACTGATAGCTTTATAGCGGGGCATGTAAAACGTCTTGGTTGTTCCGCATAGCAAACTCGTCGTTCATCGACTGCAATCGATTTCCCAGAAATAGCCGTGGGCGTTTGACAGGCTTCCACGCCGCAATGAACGTTGCACGTCGCGCCGCGCGCCGCCCGTGTATGGCACCTCTTAATATTTAATATCCAACTAACATTTCTATGACGGTGACTGTGGGGCTGTAATTTAAAATTCAACGCGAAGATAACACATAGTATTATTTCCATATCTTTAGTTTCATAATATGTATTCACTCGATATTTGTGCAGGTAAATTTCGTTCGCTCCATTTAATATCTAAAGTCTGTGGTCTACTTAGTAGTTGATATGATAAAGTGAATATGTTAGAAGGTCCTTGGACGTAAAACGGTTGCTATTTATTGAGTTTATGCCTGTTAAAGTGTGTGTTGTACAGAATGTCTGTAGGTTTTCATAAATATTGATAAACAGAAACGTATTGTTTGTTGTCGACACGTTTTATCGAATATTTTAAAAGGCATCGAGGTGAAAATTTGGCGTTACATTTGAGAATATAGTATCGTTATAAGCGTGTGCAATAAGATGGATGCCGGGTAAGGCTGCAGGTTCACTTATCGACGCGACGCGACGCCTCGATCGGTTATATCTGATTTGAATTTCGCGCATTACAGCCCATCACGGCGCGTCCCGCCTCTTCACCCTCTCAGTAAACACTCCAACACTTTAAGTAACCGTGCCGAAATTCAACGGAAAACGTCGCCTCGCGCTTATCTTATTTCTTCGAACAACAGTTACGTAAATATGGAAAGAGCTCCCGGGGTGCGGCAGAGTATTTCATTATCCGTGACCTGTTGAGCGCAAGATTTGTGACTCATCTCCTTTACGTAACGTTGTACGTTGGCTGTAGGATTTTTCTTTAGAGCTATCTAGTTATCTCGAATATTTGTGTACTACGTATTTTCCCAAGTCTCTTAAATGCTAATGCATAATATTTATGCCAAATATTCGCTTGGCTATTTTAAAAGCTAGTGGAGGTATTAAGGTTTTATTCAAAAGTGAATTCTAGTTTTATTGAGTCAGCTTCACTTGAGCGTACTCTTAGAATTTTATCTCGGTAAATATGTAATTCTGGAGCTCTTACCTTGCCTCCGGTTCCCACGCTCCGGCTTCCGCTTAGCGGCAATCAGGGCCAGGCTTGCGACGCTCTGTCAATACGAAGGCGAGAGGTTTCCCTGATAAACTTATCTAGCGAGCACGCCGAGCCCCCCTGCCCCCCGGCCCCCTACCATCTAACCCTTCCCCCTGTCGTCTCCGTTTATCTCACACGTATGTTCGTACGCTACGCCCGCACCGCATTACTCTCCAGCAAAGTTGCTTGCTTAGTACTTTCTTGACTTTTTATATCTACTGCGTTAGGCCGCTAATATGAATATCGTCTAACATTTTTAGAAGAAACTCCCTTAGCCTCCTTTTTTTGAGCTCGTTTCCAAATTCAAATCAAAATGCCACTCGTTCATACCGCCAATTTATATTCGTTTAGGAAGAGCTGAGATATTTTATCCTTTTGTAAAGTTGTCTATTTGGCGGGCTGCCCGTAGTCCTCCACAAGTATTTCAAAGTAAAAGAAATAAAGATGCAAAGAAACGAACGCAGAATCTTATAAAATGCATTTAACGTCAACACACATGCGAGTCGTTCCGAAGAGCGTGTAGTTTAGAACTGACTTTATTTTGTAGTTTCTTGAGATAGGAAGGAAGCGTCTGGAATTCGGAATAATGTCTACGGTGGAATTTTGTTTGCAGAACTGGGCACTGGGCACGAGTTCCTCGTCGCGCTACAATCACGAATACCTATTCTGTATCGTTTTACAACAGCATCGCTTAATCTAAGCGTCTTTGTTCCAAGGGTCTCGCCAGGTCCCGCCCGGTAATAACTCATCGGCACCCGCAATATTACACACCACAATACCTGTACAAATGAATAAAATGTTAATACTGCCTTTTACCCCTCAAAATGTAAATGTTTTACCTGAAGAGTTCTTACATTTATTTAACTCATTTATCTTTCACTTGAATATTCAATTAAAGTAAAGAAAATGTGAAGCAAAACGTTCAACATTGTTCTCGTGACAGCAACAAAAAATTAAAGTAATTGTACAGAAACTTTAATTTATTAATGTACAAACACTCTGCTTTCCGATGAAATACAAAATCAATGTTCTTAAAAGGTAGGCACGATTCTTCTCCGTCGAATTTATTGACATTACTGTTTTACCTTAAAAGGTTTTCACTCAAAATCAATCGAGCGAAAATTTAATGACTGCTTTCAGATTCGTATTAATTCACGTTTACGTGCGAATGTTCAGCCGAGGTGATGGAGCATAAAACGCAGTGTTTTCTCGCGAAACAATTAAATTCCTCATACATCGATGGGATTAGGAGCAGGTTTCCGCGTGGTGGTTCGCTCGGGCCGCATTAAGCCACGCCGCACTGAAGCAGTTCTTAAGTCCGCTCGGTTAAACCGAGATCTTCACGTCGGTGTCGAATACTACTCGATCCAGCCGGATCGATATATCGACGGGAGGGCACGCCTACCTAGCGGGGGCTAAATACAATTTACCTTTGTTATTTTTCGTGTCATTAAACTGCGTCGCGATCTCGAACGCTTGATCGGGATTGCGAACTCCGATGCGAATTGTTTGTGAGCTTTTGTTTCCCACTCCGCTTGCCAGCGACGCGACATCAATTAACGTCGGATCCCCTCGCAGAATTTTCTTCATGGCTGTACGTATTATTGTAGGTAGATTTAAAACGGAATCATTTTCCGCTGCTGATTACACAGAACAGACTGTGTTTTCGTGTTTCGTCTCGACTTCTCCGTTCAATTAGATAGACCGTGTTACACGGAGGTGCATGTGACAGTATAACAAACGATGTTTCCTATCTGAGTTTTAAGTTAGGCTGGCATTTATCTGGCATGTCCCCTTGGTTGCGTGTTGCCGAACAAATGGGGGGTGGCCACGGCGCTGGCGGCCGCTGCTGGCGTAGGCGCCTGTTCATTTGTAAAGCTTTATCGCTCCTGACAAATGGCGACACTCACTATTTTTATGTCGCGGACGATCGAAGAATACCGACCGTGCTACGGAACGATTTAGCACCGATATTCCAAACACAATTCTCGCTGTTTTTGGCGCAACAACACTGCTTTTAATATTGTGTTGCTATTCGTTTTAGAGCGATATCTCAACTTTTTCTCTGTCGTATGAACTAAGAACGTGCTTTATTATGTGCCGTTGTAATCTCAGTCCCCAACTTTAATATTACGTGTTGATTATTCAGCCTTATCTAGGCATAAAACTTGGTGGAAAGACACTCAGCGCAGTAAAGCCTCGCTCACTCACTTCCACACGTTAATGCAAAGGCACGTAGTTCCATGTCGACGCAGAAAGTTGTGCAAAGTGCACAAAGTGCGCGAACGGCGTGGCAAAGCCTTCATTTGTCGGCTTGTGACGGCCGCGTGACAAATGTGGACGCGAGTTTATGTACCCTCCCCGCGCCGAACGAGGACACGTCGCGGTTATGCACCACTATGAAAAATGTAACTCTGGCGAGACTTTAAATGTTCCGATCTGTGCTTACCACATCATTTTTTAAATCGCCTTTGAAAAATGAACAACCCCTGAGTCATTCATTCGGCCGGCTTTAATTTAAGCCTATATACTTTTCTGTAATGTCGGCGCTCCGTAGCGAAAATTCTATTGCTAGAGGTTTAGGTTAGCGCAGATTGGGTAATTTATACTTGCCTCCAGCCCCCCGTGCGGGCGGGGAGGGGAAGATACAAGCACTGAAGAGAGCCATGCTGTTCGTTAAAATTACTTAATGGATCGATTAAACGTAGGGTTTAATTATGAGGTACATTAATTTACTTTGGTTTTCGTAGTCCGTGGTAGAGCGGCGGGATTACGTTGATGCTTTATTTATTTATAGCCTCGCTTAAATTTGCCGATATTTTTCACAGCTTAATCCACTTTTCGTTGAAAAATGGTGTATATTTTTTTAAATTCGACATCAACAGGTCTCGTCTCAGGTTGGTAAGCAAACAAGTTGTAAGATTCGACATAATGATAGCGAATAATTACATCGGAGCTCGTAAAATTTGTCGTGCTGTATAATAAGTATTCAATGATAAGCTCCTTGACTTGGTAAAGCAAATTAAAATTCAATTTGTTACTCGAACCGTGAAGCATAACGGATTGTCGACCGATTTCGTCGCCCCTTTTCTTCCATAATTTTGCGAGTCACCCGATCTTGAAGATATTTGCTTCATTCTGCTGACTCCAGTTATAGCTGAGAGTACAAATAATGAATGAAATATGACAAAAACGATATCGAAAGAGGAAAATATGATTTGAGAAAAAGACAGTGACTGATTTTTTTTTTGTGAATTAGGTCTCTTTTATGGGACTTCGGTTTTTCGGTTGATAATAATTGTGTAGCCCATCTATGTGATGCTTAGGTTGTTGGTTGCGTTCACGTGGTATCGAATGTATTCCAGAGTTCTTTGTTTTTATTAAACCAAGATTATTAAATAATATTATTTTTGTTACAGGTGGAATGCAAAAAAGCACAACCGAAAGAAGTCATGCTCCCAGCAAACTTGGCCAAGACGAGAGCCGCTGGCCGCGGCGCGTACGGTGAGTTCCTAGGTAGCGGCGTGGCCGGCGCGGGCGGCGTGCGGTACGCGCCGTACCCGATTCACGCGCCCGCCCATCTGCTGGTCGGCGCGGGCGCAGGCGCGGGCGCGCCCGGGGCTGCCGCGGCCGCCTACCGCCGCGCGCTAGCCGCGCTCCGTCCGACCCCGCGCCCCCCGCGCCCTGCGCTCGCGCCACTTGCACTCCCACCACTCACATACTCAGTCTCCGAACTTCTCAACGCCCACGCCCTCGACATCCAGACCCTGTACTCCCCCCTGACTCATACGATGCCGACCCCTCTGCCCCTCTGATCCGCGATCCTCTTTCAGCAACATCCGCATCACCCCTTCTAGTCTTGCACCCGCTAGGGCTTCTCTGATCAGGATCTTAAAATAATATGATTCTTCATTGCATTCCTCTATGCTGAAGCAGCTTCCTGTCCATTCCTAGCTCTTTCTTACATTCCTACTCTCTTCTCCTACAAGCCAAAGTGACAATTTTAATGTACTTTAAGGAAACTGATAATATCCAAAGTGTCTTATTTTTAGTAATTGCCATTAGTGAATCAGTTAGTTAGCAGATTTTCGAAATGTGTACCAAAATAATTTAGAAGAGCTATAGAATCAGTTCTTATACAATACTTTATATAAATATTCATACATTTTGATGAAAAGTAGAGTGAAAACTGGAACAATTTTGCGTAGGGTTGATAGAGAGCAATATTTTTCTACCAGGTAGTAGGTGCTTAATTCTATTTGATTTTAAATACATACATTCTTTCATAGTTAGAAGATTTATAGTATTGAGCCTGGTATTTTCTGATTTCTGAGTAGCTTTTTAATATGAACTATTTACGAGGACCTTTGTGCCTCGATGATTCTTGCCAGTTTTGCTACACATCCATCCATGAAGTAACTAACCTTAGCACCAGAGCATAGAATGTCATGATTGCGGACGAGTGACACTGTTGTTTGACAATATTTTCATAAATGATATATTA
Organism: Polymixis lichenea; assembly: GCA_949091785.1. Lineage (NCBI taxonomy): Eukaryota > Metazoa > Arthropoda > Insecta > Lepidoptera > Noctuidae > Polymixis > Polymixis lichenea. The sequence goes on along the minus strand of OX420938.1, from coordinate 8,609,837 downwards.
AATTCTCTAGATCTACCATGACTAGCTTTACAGCTTGATGTCGGCTTTTCAAAAATGTTATCAATGGAAGGAAAGAGGTACCTATAATGTGGATGTTTCTTATCAGTTTTATGGAGATCATTAGACATTTTTTTTTAATTTATGTTGATTTATTTACAATATTGTTTTGTAAAGAAATATTTAAATTAGGTAAATCCAAATTTCCATTAAATTATTGTGTGTCCATAGTACTTGTGATAAAATTAGGTGATATATTTACTTTGAATCCTTACTCTTTACATATATATTTATATTATATTGTGCAATGCAATTACAACTAAACATATGTTCACTATTAGTTTATATTTTAGTTGTATACCTTCCGACTCTTCACGATCAGCTGTTACTGGTTTAACAGTGGGATCTTAACTCGATACTCCCAATATTTGTATTATGATACATAGCTCTCGTAAACTAATAGTATTAATTGTACTTATTAACTTATTAAGTAGGTATTTTTGGGTAGAATTTAGTATTAATAAATTCATTTCTAAACTATTTAAAAATGTCTGTTTGTTTAACATGTTTAGTGCTAGACTAACAATGTGTAGAATAGATTAACATTGTCAAGTGAAGGGATATCTCTTTGATGCTCAAGTATACTAACATACCCCATATTTGGAGCCACTTTAGAAAGTGTTTAAATGTAGTCTGCCATCTAGAAACTTAGAATGCTCTTTATATAAATATAAATTAGATATAGATTTAATATTTCACCATATACTCAGTACATGTAAGCTCAAAATTTTTCGCCAAGCAAAATAGTGTCTCAAGGCACATTTTCACTATACTATCAATTTATAATATTCATATCTATTATAAAGACACATATATAAATGTAAGGTGTAAGAATCGATCGATTTATGTAAATGTTTTTACATTTCTAGATTTCATGTGGTCATTGGGTGCTCTTCCTGACGGTAAGTTGATTCACATTATATTTCCAACAGTCACTTCATATCTGCTGATACCCTGCATCTGTCAGACCATTCCTCACTCTATTCATAGAGTACTTGCTTGTATACGACATTCGTAAGCGGACTATTGAAGTGCTAATCGGGGGTACATGCCAAAACGGGTGATGGCAGTAATTAATTAACTCACTAATTCAGTTAAAGTGTTGGTTGGCGGAGTAGATTCAATCAATGTTAGAGTCGTGCTGTGTGCGGCGCTCGTCTGCTGCACGTGATGGATACACTATTTTGATTGGCAATAATATGATAAACGATACAGTGTAGTTATCGTAGCTGCCGTGGATCCTCCGGCCATCATTCATTTCATATTTTATATCCAACCTCATTTCGTTAACGAAACTCATAGTACGCGTCACGTTGACCGCCCACCGTACTATTTGTTTCATATTAGACTTAATGACATGTTTTGACATAGAGTAGCATTTGTTTGTTGATAATTCAGTAAGTTTTGTTAATGAAACACTCTAGCTATCTGTTACGGCAGTGTGGAGCCATCGTTAGTCCACTTATACCGTGCTACATTAAACGATGTTTACAAAATATCATCCGCTGGACATTGTCCAATGCAATGTCGTACCGAGCGTGTGCGATGTACTTGCCTGCCTTTTATGTGACGGCTCTATTTTAGAATTGGGCCACCGGGACACGTGTTACATACCAAATGTTTATATCGGCCAATGAATCACTATCGGCGACGTAGCATTTAAAAATCAACGTTTGGAACGACATAACGCCGAATGAAAGCATGCGATTCGGCGATTAACCTCCGCTTCTCACCTCCACTCGCGCGGCGACAGAAGTACAACGTAATAACTTGTGTTTGTTTGTTGCGCAGGGTTCCCAGCAGCGTACGCCGCCTACGCGGCAGGACGTAGCTATTCGGGCTATCCTAGCTTCGGGCTGCCATACCCTGCAGGTAATCCCCTGGCGAGCTTGCACCACCAACTGTCCGGCAATCACTACCACCACCTGGCGACTCTCCTGCCATACCACCCGCTCGAGCTCAGCGGGGTTTACAATGTACACGCCATGCATCTGTGAACTCGCGCCGCGACAATGCATTCCACTAACCGCTAACGTCTATCTCGCAGTCGACACGACCCGCTTACTACTGACATGCTGCTCATTTACAAACTTAACTACGCATACGCTAATTTTCGTAATCTGCTGTGGTGACTATGTCCTAACTTCCCATTTCAACTAACTCGCCGAGGCAAAAGTTCGTGTGAACTCTCGCTAACAACTTTACTAACAAGTTAACACCCCTAACAATGACTGAACCATCTAGATAAATCTGCCACGCCGTCAATTACAAAACGTCCATGTTTTGAGAAATGCTATTTATTGTTTATCTCCAGAATTTTGTCAAGACAATCCGGCCAATTGCGAGCGCGTCGCTCCATGTTTACAGACGATTCGCCCTAACGATTCTCAAATGCTACGCGTCGGGCAAACAAACACTAGCGCAAACACGAGAGCTCGGCCCGCTCGGCGGGTCGGGGGCGAGAGAGCGAGCCGCTCACTCGCCCCCGCCCCCGCCCGCTACTAGTATCGCACCATCGCCCGCTCCTCATTAACAGCAAAAGCTTTTAAAAGAGATTTAAACAGATTCAAACAAAAGTACTGAAAAAGTGACGTCCTTTTTGTGGTGACTTCTATGTAAATCTCAGGACGGACGAAAAAGAATTCCCACTAATTAAAAGTAGTCCACCGGCTTCCAGTCGATCCCGCCGAATGAGACTAGAATGTTAATTTTTATGCGGTTCTTATTGTTCTTTCGCGATTAGTTGGTCGCGTGCTCGAGGAGAAATAGCATTAGAGAGTAGGCCGAGCGCGGGGAGCGGGCGCGGGCGCGGCGAGGTGAGCGCAGACCGCAGCTGCACAAACACTCTTCTCGTTATTTGTCCACACTCCGTGTTTGAGCTGCCTCCGCTCCGCCATAATTACGCCACTAAGCTTTGGCTTTCCACTTTTTTCCCGGCGGTCGGGGTCGGGGCACGGTGCGAGAATTTTTCGGTTGGACGCAGACGGAATCTAGAAACGTGAACACTATTGGAAATTCTAATTGAGCGCAACACTCGAACCCTCGCCTCCGTCGGTGAACGATTGATATTATCGCAGCTGACCGGCACCGCAACCGGTCAACTTTTTCTTCAGCATTAGCTGTACAAATCGTTCCGCGTTAATTACTTTTCAACCGCTTTACGACACGCGAGACAGTCCCATCTCCTTGTCGTTAAAAATACAATTGCGGGCATTCGTTGAATTGTAAATATAATTGGATAGCCAAAGAACCCTATAATTACTCTGTCCGAATGAGCCGTTTAATGTAATGATGTTCTCGAATTTAAAATAACCGTAGCTAAACAATGTAAGGCTTACCAAGTCCTGGGGTAGACACTAATCGTAAGGATATTAGAAGAGGCTATTCATACACAGTGTTAGTTTATATGGGAATATGGTATACACAAAACAAGACCAGTATCTGCGTCTCGCAACGTATAGCGTACATGCGTGCAGTGTGCGCTGGTGCGGCCCTAACAATTAATATGCGCCATTTCGCCCATTAGCATTCCTCAACCGATGCCACAGTAGCTTATTGGTAACGGTATCTACATTATCAATGTTTAGTCGACCATCAATTATGAAATCATAGAAACACGGTTAGCAGTCGGCTAATTAATTTGTAGGATTTGAATGTTAATATCTCGATAGCGAGTTGCATCGCACGCCTTTTTAATTTTATTATGAAGTAAAACGCGGTTACGTCCTTTGATGCAGCAGATGCTATGACAAAGTGCCGCGCCACTGCGATCCACAACTTCGTCGCGCGCCTTTAATATGAACTAGTCGTTTCCGCCAACTTGGAAACGACTGCACGTACGGCTCCGACGAAGACAGTTTTCGAACGTATAAACAACTTTGTTAGTCTCTAATGGGACGGAATTAATGTCAAATAATTTGTGGGACTGTAGTTGCGCGGCGGCGTACTAGAATACTTTTCTGTAATACATATTTACTTATAAATTTCAGAAGACAACATCGTTAAATACGGCCCGGAAAAGAGGAAGCCGCTAGGGCATAGTTTACATATAGTTCCACTATGCGGTCAAATAACTCGCAGACATTTTCATCCGCTACTTGTAGTTCATCGGACGAGAACCGTTCGAGAAAAAGTTGTATACCGCCATCTTCTGAAACTCAATTACAAGTACCGGGATGGCCAAGATAATCAAAGCATTTTAGCTTAACAAGCTGAAACAACTAAGATCATAATCTTATTTGCATATTTATTGAAAATCGTAGTCCGGACTAAATTATAGTTATCTCGGCGATAGATAGACGTGTAATATTAGACTCGTGTAGGTGTTTTAACTTCTTCTTCTCTAATTATCTTAGGTATAACAATGATAGCGGCAAATAGATGTAGTAATTTATTAGCATCAGTAATCATTATATAGATATCCTCCACATAGTATGCTGTAGTTTGTAGCGTTTGGATTTCAATAGATAGGGCATAGGTATGGACTGGACACAACGTTAACATCATACGTTCCGCCAGCTTTCCAAAACATTTCCTATACAAACAAAAAGCAAACGAAGTTACCCAAACCACTGGCAGCAATAAAAAGTTTAATACAGTTGCTGTATCGCATTATGCGGACAATTTATCGTAAATTGTAAACGAAACTAAAACTCATAGTAGGGAGGGCCCGAATCCCCGTGCATGCATACGAAATGAGTCGGAACTCGGATCGTATATAACAATAAAATTAATAACAAGTAATTTATCCTTGTCCCTCAACTATCCACATACTGTCCGACAATAAATTCAATAGCAGCAATAGCTCGTAATAACACGTATAAATAATTAATAAAACTTTTACGTGTGACAACAAGAGTGACGCATTTCAACGTATACGTAACATTGTTATTTATTCATTCTCGCTGGAGTGAATAATAACGTATTTATTCAATTTTTGTTTCTCAAAACCAATGAATAATTGAAAACGTATTCAAGTGACGGGTAGGGGCGCCTAGTGTTGTGTTCAGTCGTTACATCATATTATAGTAACTTTATATTATCTAAGAGTAAACTAAATAATTATTAGACAGATAAGATTGTAGCGCAATTAGATTTGGAAATTACTAAGTTTAGAGGATGAAAACTAACCGACATTTAGATTTTTATTTGCATAGCTTGTCACCGTTTAGCATTAGTTTAGATTCGTAACTATGATTTTACTCATTATAATGATAAAATAAACAATACATCGAGCTTGAAAAGTGTTATTTTAATAGTTTATTGAATATTCGCTATAATTATATTGTAATATATGTATGTATTTAATTTTAATTTTAAAGTTATTTCTCTATTATATTTTAAATATTTACACTGCTTAAATGATAATGTTATTGATACTAATATTTATTGTTGTTATTGTATAATATTTTTGGATGCATCTATTTTACGCTACCTTCTTCGTGTTATTGTTATTGCAATACGGTTCAGTGTATTTGAATAAAGCTTAAAGGTGCAACCCCACGGGACGCTCTTGTCTCCCGCCGGTCGGTCTAAGTAATCATCGAACTCTATAGCAATAAATCATTGCTTTATAAATCACCACACCTCGCAATAATTATTTGTCAAAATTAAGGTATTTATCGAAATTATTACGTAACTATAAGTTAACATTCGATCATTATATCGCTACGTGTGCGACCGTCCTTATCGCCATCCTCTAAACTAGTCATACATAAAGTAAGCTTGAAATATTATGTATATCGCGTCGTGTAAGTGTACCCTTAACGTGTGACCACCACTTTAGTGACCATTACACCCAATTATTGGAACGAACCCGTTCCGTTTCTATATCTCCATTGAGCAAATGAGCGTACATTCAGGTACGGCGACTGTAATCGTTATTAGTGTTCGGGCATTCAAATTGACTTCCCCTTTACGTGATCCATTGCGTGTTTAAATATACTAATACAGAATGTATTATTCAGTAAATAACACCGTGTTCTTGATACAGTTTTGATGATGGAATCAATACGTAGGCATAACACGTAATGAGCCGGGGCCTGCACCGCCGGGCGTGGCGGTGGCGTGGCGGTGGCGCGGCGGTGGCGCGGCGTGACGCGGCGTGATGCCCGTGCGTGCAGACAGCCCTCCAACTACATTAATATAGCCAGTCCATCATTTCGTGCGTGCAAACAATTTTAAATAGCCCGAAAACAGTAAACAGGAAACTATCAATTCCAAGTTTCCCCATAAAGATTCGATGAGTGGAGCTCAGGGCGCTGTTCTTCCTCTTTCACTCCTCGCTGTAATGATATTTTTTTTATATCTTTTGTTTTTCCCCTTCATGTTAATTTTGAATTAGACTATGAGTTCTTATCAGGGTTCCGCGTAACGTTTTTCCTTTCATGTGGAGTGTTTGTTTATTTAAGCGCGGTTCTATTGGCAGAACCCTCGTAGCTCCGTAGCCAGCTTTGTAGCCTTTTTTATTTTGTTGCCGCAGGTGTAGTGGGAGTATTACCACCGGAAAGTCGTCTGTTGGTCGGTGCGGAGTACGTAACCGCGGGCGTGCTCGGCCAGGGCTCTTGAGGCGCGCGCCGCCGCCGCTCCGCCAGCCCACACTTCCCGTACACGGAACACCTAAACGGCTCCCGGAAATTCTTACGAACATAAATAAATCTTTTCTCAAGCGAATAGCTCTTTGGTCTTAAAGCCCTACGTTCCCCTCTCGAATCAAGGAATGCAATGTCGCAAAAACAAATGTTTTTGTTAATAAGGCCCGATTTCGCAGATGCGTGTCACAATCGCCCGACTAGGTTTGCCCATATAGCACGATACAATATACTCAGATGTAAACAATTTAATATTGAAACATTTCTATTCACTGAGTTGCGGTATCCCTCAGGAAGTAATACCAATATTTTTAAAATTAAATACGTAACTTGATAAGTTAGGTGTCGTTCATAATGCACAAGTCTTTCATGTTTGTATGAATTGTAACCCATGTGTCAAATTCTTTATAATAATAATTAAGCCTACTTTATATTCATAAGTTTATAATAGTACTTACTGTTCTTATCGCTGTTCCGACATATCGTCTTATATCATTATTCGTAAGTTTATGATAATTGTGAAGCCGCTATATTTTAAAATAAAGGAAATTGCCGTTGTATAAGCAAAACGTTTTATCGTTTATTGTCCAATTGATCGTTTATAAATTGAGGTCGATCAGTACCTCAGTTATTTACCATCGCATATCGATTGCGACCGAAATAAACTGGAAGAGATAGTGTGTACCGTGGAGTTGGCTAGCGTGCGGTGAACTTTGATTATGATGCCTCACTCGGGCCGTTGCTGTCGGGTCTATGACGTATTTTAACGTTGGCGTTTCGTTTTTCTGACTCATCCAACGCGGCATATGCAGCGTGGTGCCCGCGCCGCGGCCCTGCCCAGCAAGCCGGTAAGCGAGCATGTGGACGGTGGAGCCGGAGGCACGCGCGACCGCGGCCGCCCGCGCCGCATCGCCAACATTCCTCACATTCAACACGCTCGCCCTCAGAATGCAGCCCGCGAACCAGACACACCACACCCACACAACTATTTTGCATAGTTCGATCCTCACTTGCACTCTTACCCGAACCGTGATCGTTTAAACCCGAACAAATCGCGCTCTGTATCACTACAACTCTCCCGTATCGAGTCAAATTAACAGCTCGTCCGACACAAAGTCCAAAACAAAAATAAGGAAGCGACGTTACGACAAATTAGCGCCTTGAAACAAAATTCCTTGAAGGGTCACACGGCCGTCGGTTTGAATCCAAATAATTAGCTGGCGAGGCGGCGAGTGGCCGCGCGTCGCGAACTGTGCCAACTCCATTTGTAATTTAAGATATTCGACCGTTAATTGTGTTAGTAACTGTTACGTTTAGTGCTTGTTGCTTAGGTCGGAGTTGAGTGTAACCTCGTGCCACACCAACCTCTACAGCACTTGTTTAGATACTCATGTAAATACTAGATGATAGTGTACCTCATAGCGCTCAGCGGTCCCACGCTGATTTAGCATTACGAGTGCTGTGTTTGGATGGGTCAGAATTTTTTATTTCTTTATTTTATTTACTTTAGATAGATTTTGTTTTATGGATGCCAATAGATTTTGACTATAAATGCGCTAGTCTAGCGAGCTCCATCGTCCATAAATTTTTATTGTAGAATTCCACTGAATTGGAGTGTGTCCGTGAGTCCATAATGGGCACTATTAGCATACTAATCTCTTCTAGTTAGTGTCGTATTGAGCGCACAAATCCTGCGCAATGTGCGGAGTACGCACAGTAAGTCCCTTCTCCCCTGCATGGAGAACGCCAGTGCGTTAGCTGCCGAACGCTCTAATAGCCTATAGGCCGTGTCCGTATTCACCAACGAGCCGATACTCTCTCTAAACTGCTCCGAACGGGGATAAGGGATTTACATACACACAATTTGTGTAAATACCTACCTAGTACCTAGAACCTACCTATACCTATCCACGCACGTTGTGTGCGAGCAAACAGTTTGTGATTACCAAGAGAACAGCAGTTCGCCAAAGGAGTGTGACGTCCTCTACATCTCTAGGGCGAGTAACTTTGATTTTGAACATTACAGTTTGGTTACTATCGTTGAACATTAGAATAGTGTAATCATGTGTGTAACGTTTGGAAGAGTTAAACAAGTAAAGACTGAAGTGTGGTAGACATTTCATAGTGTTTCGGCGTTAAGAAGTAAATTAGATCAACAGTAGCGAAATTGTTAAATAGATTCTAGATTAGAATAAGATTTAGACTTAAAATAAGCAATGCCGCGTAGGCTGTCTCCGTAGAAGTTTCTGGCCGTGCAATAAACTAATAATAGTCGAATTCCCTATAGTCTAGACTAGCTACTTTAAATTGTTTCGGGCGATTTTTTTATCTCATTGTACATTAGAAGAGCTTCAAATTAGTGTCGACTTACAAGGTTTTTGTGAAAAAGAATAACAACTTTAAAGCTGAAAAATAAAATTGCTTTTTCTTTGTACAAATTGTAGCTATGTAAGCGACTAGAATAAATAGTAATTGGTGGTAATACAAAATTATGTGATTGGTGGTGCAAACTTTCTATAGATGTATTTATTGTTGTTTAGCTTTAAGACCTTATTCTAGAATAGTATTATTGTAATTTTGTCGTGATTTGCCTTAGGCAACGAGGTTGTAAAATATAGTTTCAAATTGAAGTGTTTAATCACTAAGATAAAAGCGCAGTTAGTATAGAAAGAAAACATTTTTGATAATAGAATAGAAAAAAAACATTGTTATTATTTAAGAAGTAGTTGATTTTGTAGCTGTAAGTGGAACTAATCCGCAAGTAGGTACATTATAATTTGACTACATGGGTAGTAAATTTAATTGAAGAGTTTTAGTAATTCGTAGAGAGAGATAATTTGAAATTTTTCTATTTCATAATCTGTGTGTTTTATGAATATTCATATTTCTCGAGTTTCTTTTCGCTTCTTTAATGTCGCTTTTCGTGTTACCGGACTAATCCCATTCTATGGCTGAACCTCGGAAGCGCGTTACGGTTGCCGTGACCGAGTAATCACCTTATTGGATAATGCAGCGAATCGCTATAAAAGGTAGACTCGAAGACTCCTGAAATTTAGAGAAAGGACTCGCGGCTCCTTCTTTGAATTACAAATGTGTTCGCGCGTGCGTGCTGCCCACAACACCCAGCATGGAAATTCGATTAATTTGCAATTGAGATAAGTCCCAGCGGCTAAACGATCGAAAACCCGCAAAAGCGTATCATCTTCACGGTGAGTTATTGATGGCACCTATTAAATATACGTTTTGAGCAAGACGTGTGCGAGGATCCCGGGTAAACGCTCAAATAAAACATTTCAATCCCGCCAAGTGGGAAATGAAGTATTACGATCTTGTAGGTGACGGATGAGAACTTTCTATTTTTAGTTACCCCAGTATTTTTACACACTTTCTGCTATATTTAGCTAAGCTTACATCTCAAGCAATTCATGATAGATAGCTTTTAACTTTGACAATCTCAAGCAATAACAAAAGCAAACGATTATACCTCAAGAAATAAACATCAAACATATTGCTCCTGAAATCTGTGTGCCTCCATAAATACTACACCCATTACAGAACAAAAACGAAATATGGAAAAGCTTTAATATCCACACAAAAGAATATTGATTCTAACTTTTCCATTTCTCTGTTATTACTTCCATGAGAAAAGCTAATAAAATACCTACCTACTTCTACCTTAAAATTCGGAGCTGATTTTCGAAGCCGGGGACATTGTAACACATAAAAAGTCCCGCGTAATATAGTGGATCTAAGGGTGGGTGCTACGTCGGTTGTACGCTCGGTGAATATTTCGTTCGGCCGTCATCCTACTTCTGAAGAAGAATTATTAAGTTCGCCCGAACTTCGCAATTATGAAAGTTCGAATAGCTCTCACCAGACGGCCTCTGAATTTATAGATGAATGTGTGCCCCCCGCGCCCTACAACCCGCAAGGTAAGACACTCTACCACCAACTTATACGCCACATGAAGATAATTTAGATGAGCCATTATACCAAAAAATATATTATCTAGAAAAACTTAGGTGCAATTAGGTAGTGAACAAAAAGTATGCCAACGATTTGGAATACCAAGCTTGATAGCCAAAAGTTCATCAACGAGGAAAACTCCGTAATTACACGTGCATCAACTTTTTGAACTTTAGACTTTGTTTTTCGCGTCTTCGTGTCTACCTCCTCGGTTACGTTCAAAGCGTCAAGAAACTTTAACTATTACACGCACAAATTACACAGTGAGCATGTGTTAATATGTCTGTACAAACTATCTATTAGCTGGGAGCTACGTCCGACACAGATATGACCGCTGTAGATAACTCGTCTTGCGCCGTTCGCATGTAAACTGGATTGTTTAAGTCGTAAATTATTTGAGGTCAGGAACACGCTTCGCACCCAACTTAGTTGGGCCTGTTTGTGACTTTGTTTGCTGTGAACCGACCCGTGAAGTATGATTGAAGCGATAAACAACGTTTAATAACAATAAAACCGCCGCGCTTTTACAGGTTAACTGATGACACTTTTACTTTACAACTTACTGATGAATCAGAAATATTTTATTGTCTGCAGTATTCTTTGTATTTCTCGAAGAAGCTATTAAGTATCATACTCCTTTAAATTAATGAGTATAAGGAGTCGATCGTCGAGCGCTTCGCTGTAATGGGAAAAGAATGAACTAAGACCGATCGACATATTAATGATCCCGAGACGTGTCTGCGCCAACACTCGAATTCTTATTTATTACACTGGGCCCTCAAATAAATAGCCTCTCACATCGCAAAGTAATGTTATTAAAATGTGTCAGCATTTTAGTAGGGCGGGCGCTCACGGGCGCAGGCGCTCGCGAGCGCGGGAGTGGGCACCCGCGCGCCATCTATCATTCATCCTCCATTACTTATATTGTACTTTTTTCGCAAAGTCACTCGCAGGCCGGTAATCACCTGGTGCGACCGCGGACCTCCATTTTTCACACTAAATCATAACTCGCGCATCTGACAAAAATAAAATTTGTCGTACAAGCCAATAGGGGTAAATGGTGACACTATGAGCAAGCAAAAAATGTGGGACGAATATTAATCTAGTTATTGTTGAGATGTCGGGTTACGTTTATAATGAATCTACAGGCTAAGTTTCGTTAGATTTTGCTGGAATTCAATTCTAAGTCTGTAGAAATGTTTAAGTAAGGAGTGGTACATGTAGGTACGCATGGAGATTGCGACTGGAGGCAGAAGTTTGGGTAACTCAGTTACGGTTCTCATCATTATTTATTCTCCGGTTTACGTCGGTTTAATAGGCGCGTGAGGCTGCGTGCGGCGGCCGTCGGCGGCCGGGCGGCGGCCGGGCTGGGCGCTGCGCGTCGCAAGTCGCAAGACGCGACGACGTGCGCCGTATGCTAATGCTCTTCCCTATTCAATAAGCAGACCGCCGCGTGCCACCGAGAACTCACGTCGGATAATTTACTGGATATTTTGTAAAAGTTTTTTCGCCCTCTGTGATTTATGCCCGCGAAACTTCGAGCTCTCTTTTTCATTTGAATGCACGTGACATACGTGATATTTTTTTGTTCCGACATAATCTGAGCCCGGGGAGTCTTCTCTGTCCTCATTCGTCAGCTCCGCATCTGTCTCCAACGGTTAAATTATTCATGCATTTACGCGCTTCAACTTTATCCGCGCTAGAAAACTTTAATATTGAGTTGGGATTACATCGATAGTCACTTTACCGTTCAATATGCTAAATTGAGGAAAGATGACGTGTAGCCGGGATGGCGGAGGGAGTTTTTGAATTTCAAAAATTTCGATGGTTCAGTCATGAATGTGTGTGTGTGCTCATCACTAACGAGTGTGTGCGTCACTCGTGTACGTGGAGCGGATGCGAACCATGTGTATGTTTGCAGTTGACCTGACCAACGGCCAACTGACACCGAACAACAACACACCGCTACTGGCGCAGGCGCTCTCAGGTGAGGACGCCGACATGCCTTCACTCTGCACATCAACACACTGAGGGTTTATACTAAACCGGGGCTTTACCATTAACTGTTCCACAATTCTGTCTTTAAATCTCTGTGTTCCTAGTTAATGGTAAGCCCCTGGCCCATTAACATCATCCCTGACAGGACACACTTTTATCATTCCACAGAGCTCACACATCAGACCTCGGGACACACCACTGTATATATTTCATACTGACAGCACTGACTTCATACTTGACACCAACATCATTCATCACTCGCCGGTGACAAGTCATCATAACATTATTTACGAAAATAAGCGCTTCTGTTACTGCTTTATGTGTATGTTGTTTGTTCCCGTGTTCCTTGTATAGTATCTGCAATGGATGCTACGTTTTAAATTGAAGACAAGTCCCCAGATGCGTGTTGACTGCGTTTCGTACAATTTCAGTAGATTTTCTCATGTTTTTAATAGTACAAAGCAATAAAAGTCTAATTCCACCCAGAGCACGGGCACAACAGAGTTAAAATTACACCTTGGAATTGGAAAACCGTCGCCCAGTGATACGGAAAAGGCCAGCACGAATGGTACAATGTTTCGCATTTTCGCTGGCTGAATAAACACGTGGCTCACTGTCTATCTCACTTCCGTCACCGAGCCAGTGAGCTTTGCCCAGCCAGAGCAAGCCTGACTTAAACGATTTTAGTCTTAAAATCGCATATTCGGTGAATCCAGGTGGGAATTTTTCACTGAATCAAAGTCGGATGGTAGGTTTATGAAGGATTCTCGATGAAATTTTATAGAATTATTAACTGTGGCAGCTTCAATGTAGTAGTAAAGTAGACTATGATATAAGTAAACTACGGTATGGAGCATCAACATGGACAACGTCCTTGACAATTGAGAGGCCTATTTTTAAAAGGCTATCCCCAAACCTGAAACCAGAAAAAGCCTTCGACATGTCCAACCCAACCCAAGCAGACAGCTAGGCTGATGAAGATGACACAGCACACTCTTAATTTAGGCTATGTCATGTCCCCAGTGATGAACAATTACCAAGCAGCTGCTGCTGGATTCGGGCCACCGGCGTCACCGCATGGTGCCGGCGGTCGGGCGGGCTTCCCGGCCGCTAGCTCGCCGGGACCGGCGCTCGACGTGTACGGCTCTGCTGCCGACAGCGTCGGCTACGTGCAAGCCGCGAGCCCACAACCCTCTGGATTCCCGGCGATCGCCGTCAGCCGTGCGCCTCTCAATTACACCCCAGTAAGTGGAACCATATATATACGATATCAGGACAACGGGACCGATCTCTCTTGAATATCGCTTTATCTAGTAAACCGATTCAGAGAGCTTTCCTAGCTTATGACGTCACGCTTGTCGGACAATTTGGTGATCACAGTGCCATATTATTAACACGCAGGTGAATACAGTGTTCCTTCTCCTGATATTACCCTTAGGCACCTGTTGCGAAACTCACGGCAAGTGAAATGGTATGTTCGTGACACAGACTACATGAAACTTCGTTGTTGTTTCGTTTTCGTTTTGTAGGAGCAGAATTAGAATCTGAAACGAGAACCGAGAAATGAAATTATGTACCAATCCTAGATACAAAAGTATTTTATAGAAAGAATATAAGAAAACTTTCTAATACTTATTTTATTTCATGATGAATGGGATGAAGTTAATAACTTTGATTCTAACTTTTTTCATTTATTACGTCATGTTCAAAATGCCTTCAGTAACGCCCAAATGAAGGCAATTCCCAAAATTGTCCTTGTTCGAGAACTTTCAACTGTCACAGCATTCAAATTAATGTTTGTTCTGTTTTGTTTTTCTCAGGACGTTTGATTCGCGTTCTCTGATGTTAAAATTCATTTTTGCATTATTCATGGTAACAGGAAAGAAAAATAACTGTGTGTTTACACAATCTTATTTCTCGGGAGCTGTAGTAAATTTGATGTGTCTAGCCGGTGTAAGAATTTCATTAGCAGTTAGTCATCGCGGGATAAGGCACTAAGTGCGCGCGGTGTCGGCGCGACGCGGCGTGGTACGGTACCGAGCAGCGCGGAGGACGCGCGGGGCGGGTAGGGAGTGCGCCGAGCCTCCAGACTCAGACGCAATTAGCAGCCGACGACACTCTAAAATTTTAGCGAGACGGTCCAATCTCATTATGGAACCGATCTTCCTTGTCGCTCTTAAAGCGTAATCACCATAAGTTAGCGAGCGAGTGAAGCGTGAGAGATGCGATTATAAAGTGTTCCGAAATATGAGCGCGGTGGGGGGCGGGGGAGCGCAATCTACGCGGTGCACTGCCGCGGGTAATGGCTTTTTAAAACTGCGACCGCGCTCCATAACTGCTTCCCTGAGACGCCATCAGTCTTCATTGCTTGTCGACGCCCGCCAGCCACGGCGCTCCCACCGCCGCTGCCGAGATCTTAACTCCTCACGTCGTGCTATCTCGAGACATTTTTCAAACTGCACTCGAAAGCTGCTTTAATTTTTACACTATCACAACGCTGGCCTTTGCCAACTTATTATACGGTCATAGGAATTTTAACACAAGCGTTCGACCCCAGTTTTGTTTAAGAACTGTGACTAATTCGGAGTAGCCGTCCCCGTTGACCAAATAATCGGGATACAGTCAATCTACAAGGGCCGCTGTGTAATTAAATGTAGAACAGGTATTGGACACGAGCGAGCTAACTAATTGTTACCCGAGGCTTAATTTGAGTCATTCGCTCGCGGCGCTACACTGAGCTACCCTTCCGTTTCAGGCGCGTCATATATCAAACGGGATATTAACTCAATCGTCCGTAATCGCCGGGGCAAAACAAATACGTCGCTAATGAGAGAATGAACGGTCCGGCCGTCGGGCGGGCCGGACCGGCGGCGCATGTGGTTCCCGGGTGTAAAACGGTCTTATTAGGTAACGGGAATGCCCCCACGGGCAATAACCGTAAATCAAGGAGAACAAGCGGTGTAATTACCGTTGCCGAGCGGTCGCGCGCGTTGCTCTAACTCATCCACTCACTGTTTTTATTTTGTTGGCCACCGAGCCGGCGACCACTCTATCGACTGCAAACACCAAACTTACTGCCTTTAAATCTGCCCCCGGAGAGGTTAATGTTTGCCTGAACGGTTTATACTTCCATTCAATTATAACCTCCACTGCATGCCAATAATTTTGGGCTGAACACGTCTGCTATCTAATACTGACTCATGGTTTTTTTCTCATTTCAGGGACCCCTGATTCCTGCGGCGTTTACCAACGGTTATCATTGAAAGTGTTACAGCACAAATATTTTACGTGAGTATTACGCAGTTTTTAATGTGCTTTTGCGCTCCACTCTATTAAAATGTCGTTACGCTGAATAAAAACATCGGCGTGTGTTCCGCCGCGAAAATGAACACTTGTATAGCAATTACACAAAATGTTTTTTAAATGATCTCGTAAGACTTATGGCCGAACATTTCAATGGTTTATGAAGTTGGCTGGTTGACTACAGAAATAGTTACCTACATTTTTTTAAATTAATGAATTAATCAGTGGTTTAGTTTCAGACTATGAGCGTCTGAAACTACACCACTGATTGATTCACATTGCGCAGATATAACCATTGATACAGCCGCATACTTTCCTGAAATTTACCTCTTCAAACCTTTTTTTTCTGTGAGGAAATCCTCATGGATACCATCGGTCTGAAGAAAACGGAAGGTTATGTCGGAATCCAGTAGGAGTCCAGTCCAGAACCAAGGAACTGTTTGGGTTTAGTCAGTAGATTAAACCCAAACGGTTTCTTCCACTACCCCGTTCGGGTGCCCTCGTACTTTCTGGCGCACCCCCGACTGGAGCTTTTCAAACATAAGGAACTTTAAGACCACCAGCACAGAATTTTTCGTGTAATAACATATACTGTGTTGGCTTAGGTGGCGAGCGGTGTGGCGGCGCCTAGCGTCCCGAGCGCCGGGCGCCGCGTGCGCCGGCCCCGGCCCCTGCACCCCGGCCCCCACGCCCCCGCGCCTCGCCGCCCCGCTGCCCGCCCGCGCACCTCCAGCCCCGCGCCACCGACGGAGCCCGGACACCACCGGACCTCCCCTCAACATCACTCCGTCAACTGCGGCGTCTTCACCCTCCCCCCTCCAAATCCCAGTCCTCATCCTCATATCTCCTCATCCACACTGTCACTCTTCCCTCCCCCCTTCACACACACACACACACACTTTCCCCCCACCGACCCGGTCTTGTGACCCCGTCTATTGTAAATAACGATAATCTACTTTTTGTCGTGTGAACGAGAGATAGTCTATCGATTGAACAGGTATTTTTTCAAATTTTTCTCGCTTTCGACTGTACCGTAGATGTGTTGTCAGTAAACGATTTAAACTCCAAAAAAAAAATACATTTCATAATTATATAAAGTGCATCTAGACGATTTTATTGCAGGGAGGTATATCTTAAAATATTTTACTATTCATAGTTGGATTACAGCGTAAGGTGTAAATGGTCCTCGACGCGCGGGACTCAGTAGTGGAAGGTGTTATTCTTTGTGCATTGTATCGTACGGTGGGTGGGCTGAGGCCGGGGCGCACGCGGCGCATGCGCGGCTGGCGGGGCCGCGTGCGCAAGCCGCCGACAATAACGCGACCGCCGCGCGCCTCCCCGCTCGTCCACCTACACATATTTTATTCTATCTATTTTTAATATTAATGTCAAATATTAACATAATTATTATACTACTATAATTATTACGCATATTTTACCTATGAATGTAATTATTTTCGCCTAATTCGAATTGTATAAAATCACCTCTTTGAACGGCTGTTCTGTTTCAGTAGCGATCAAGTTTCTCGATTACTTCCGTATAAGACTACGTTAGTTATGCGTATACATACTTTCTAATATTATGTATTATGATATAAAATTTTATCCTAAGGATAATATGATCATATTTACGATTCATAAGGACGTTTGGAAAGCTAAGTCGGTACATTTCAGAATATCTCTCATCGCGTTAAGATAATTCATTTCTATCTTGTACCTTTGAACGTAGGTATTGTAATTATAATAAATAACAATTTTGTGCATTACGTAATAAATATTTCATTGTTTCTTACATTGTATTTACCGTAATATAAGACCACTGTTGAGCAAAATAAGCGGCTCCATTTGAATTCAGGAGTCCCACAGTACTTAGTTGTATTTAAAATTTTAATCAAAATAATAATTAATAACAGTAATATTTCGTACAGACGGTATAGTTACACGACACAAACATTTCAATAAAAATAAAGACAGGGATATTAAAAAAAATACAGCCAAAGGCGCAGGTTTGAGGTAATAGATTAAAATATGAAGTCAATTCATTAATCATATTCGTTAGGTACTGGAGACATTATTATCAACCACTTTGTCTAGATTCAGCAGTTAGGGAGCCACGCGGGCTGCGCGCGTAGCAGTTGCTGTAGCGCAACGCTACGACGTAGCGCCGCGCTACGACCGGCTGCTAGACGCCCAAACCGCGCATGCGTTCGCCGCCGCTATTTACATGCACTCAGTTGCATTCATTCGTTATTTACTATTATTCTTACTCATTACCTACATCAATTAAACATTAATATTATAAATCTAGGTATTAAATTTTAGGTAATAATAATAAACAATCTTTTAAAGCTATTATTATATAAATACGTTATAAATATAAATGTTTCCTGTTACAAAAAAAAAATATTGAAAATGATACGAAATAAATCAATATTCTTTTTAATGGTAATTTATTACTTATGAGTATGTAGTTAATTGAATAATGGAGTGTTAGATGGAGTGCGTTCGTCGCCGAGCGGCGCGCTCGCTTCGCGTTTTATGTTCGTTCGTGCCGATTCGTTCGCTGAAATGACGTCACGTGTGGCAGGTGCCGTACCGAGGCCATATCGAGGCCGCATCGAGGTCGCCCGGGCCGTACCGAGCCGCGCCACGCCGCACACACCGCAGGGAGACGCGACCGCGATTATGTTGTTAAAACGTTAGCTAGGAAATTGATAATGAAATCGAAAGGTGTGAGTCTTTAGGACAGTCGGAATATCGATATCATACCTAACAAATTAACGTAATTATTTGTTTTATATTTACGGTGTTATAGGTATTTAAGACATTTTTTCTTAGAATATTTAATTATTACGATGAGATGTTATAATTGTTAGGCCCGGGCCGGCGGCGGAGCGGCGCTTCGCACCTCGCCGCCGTCGGTCGTCTCATTCACTCTCACATCCTCACTATAATTATATTTTCTTACCGACCTTTTTAATGTAGGAGAAGCGCACACGGCCGCTTGTCCCCGTGCGAGTACGAGTACAAACATACAAACAAACATATAGTGAGAGACGTTCGTTTCGCCGCGTTCGTGAGAAGCCATCGGTTCGCCGCGATAGCATCGAGACGATACATAATGACAATTATTGTATATACATAGTTAGCCGCATGTGTAAAAAGACGTTTAGGTAGACGCCGAACTGTGGCGTGTAATTGTATGCGACAGATGATGCATAAGCGCAGTGTACCACCGCGCTGACCATCGAGCCGACAAGTGTGTCGCCACCCTTATATTATGCCACATTTTTTTAATCCTACAATAAACTTACAAATAAAACTGCAAACAAAAATCTACTTTCAAAATATATAGAATTCGATAACTGCATTTACCACCTGCAAAAAATTCTGGAATGTCACACACTTTTCAAATAAATCGTAAATTTTCGAACAACTTTTCCCGTCGAGTGTTAAAAATGTGCCATAATATAATTCCGGTGACACGCTGAGTTACCATCTGGTCGATATTAGATTCATTCAGCAACCAGGATTAGCTGACGATATTAGTTTCATTATTGTTGTTAAGTTATAATGTTTGTGAGTTTCTTTAGTATCTATCACCCTTAGGGCTTCTGTGTGCGGGCCATGTTGCGTACCGGCTCTGTCATATCAATTTATTATGTATTTAATCACGAAAAATATGTATATTTCGAAGATTTTTTAATTACACTTTTTTCATTTTAATTCATACTTGGAGTTAATTTTTTTTTTTTTTTGTTTAGTGACACAGATATTCTTTTCTATCTTATACTTTAGGACTCAATATTTTGAATTATCTTTAGAATTATTTGGTAGATAATATGGCCCACACTTCGGAAGCCACTCTTTCTAAATGCGGTCGTTTGCGGTGACCGCACGGTCACTTTGAGTTCGCCGAGCGGTCACCACAAACGCCGCGCGATCCCTCTCGCTTGTTCGTATACGCGATAGTTGAGTTACTTCAGTCATCATTTAGACGTGTTCTATATCAGAATAAAGACTACGTAATAATAAGCGAGATCTCAAATTTATTTTAAAAATTCGTTATGTGATCCTAATATTGCGACTTATCGTATTTATAATATGTATGTAATAAAATTAAAAAGATAATTTATTATATTTTGTATAACATTCTACGTTTATTTACACTCGATCTACTTTATATTAAAGATAATAATTAATTTTAATCTAATAATGACAGACTGGTAAAGTTCGTAGAGTCGCCGCGGCGGCCATAGATCAAGTAGCTTTGCATATTCGGCGATGGCCAACTAAGAGTTTCTTGGACCAAAGGTATACTAATTCGCGTAGAACCGGAGGCGCACTGGCTCCGCACGAACCCTCCCGACCCGAGCCGAGCGGCGACGGTCGCCGACCGGGCCCGCGCCCGCGCACCCCGTCCCGCTCCCGGCCCCCCACCCCCGCGCAATGCCGCCCGCTTGGTTTCGTTCTCGCGGTTACTTCTCGATTGCGTGCTTCGCGTGCTGACTGATTTTCTATAGCAATAAAAATCAATTACCTAAGATTTTACATTAAAATAAATTTGGATTTATATACGTTCGAATTTGGTGTCATGTACATTTAAAATATTAGAGAAAGGAGTAACGATAGGCGAACGATCCGCGACTGTCCCGTCGCGGCGTCGGCGCATTATTTTCGTCATTTCTTCGTGTATAATATGTTACATGAATCTGTATACAATATGGATATAAATCGTAATGATGAATAAAATTAGTTTTTACGGCATCTCTTTATTAAAATAATGATAATATCATAACGTTTTGTAAAAAGCGGTGGGTATGTCCGCCGCCCCGATTTCGTGCACCAATGCACTTTCTTATTGGAATATTACATTATATAACGTACATAATACTATGAGATATATAATCATACAGCCTCTCGGGGCGCGCGTGTATGGCGATGTATGTATACACATTGTGCAATGTACATATACCTTATATAATACAATGATTTAAGACAAGGTTCACATCGTGCCGTGTGTATGTGGTAATAAATATAATATGGACATTGTTCAAACAATAACCAGTTGTTTTATTTACTCTGTTAATGTAATCTAAACCCACCCAATCCTACTATGCATATTTTAATTGATTAAATAAGCAATCATGAAACATTCTGCAAATATTGGCAATTACTGAATATTTATATGATTCTACATAACACATTACATTCACATTTAATCGTAGTTTATTGGTGTACAAAGCTACATCGTTACATCAGTAATTTGATAAAATTCGAATGGATAAAACTTCATTATTTGACATTGTAATTTTAAAAAGAAAAAGGATGCAACAATGAAGCATCACTCTATATTATATACGCAAACAAGTAAACAAGGATTACAAAATTAATACACGCACATTTAAGAAGTAAGTGTAACTGAAACAAAGTCACTGTGAGAGTGACATGAATGTACATCTTCCGAACGCGAAAGTGCGGAGTCGCAGAGCAACAAGAGATCATCGTGGTGCTGAAAGACCGGATCTTCTACTCTGCCATTGAATATTCGTAAGTATATGTTAAGGAGGCGTAAGTATCAAAAAAAGTCGGTGCTAAAGAGAAAAATCTATCAACAGCAATCATATAAGGAACGGATATTGATACTTGAGAGGGTAGTTTTTCATAGGGATAATCATATAAATATTATTAAACTTTTAGTATGCATAGGATCATCCATACTAAAAGTTTGATAATAAACACCTCTAAACGAGCAATAAAAGCAAGAGAGAACGTTGTAGGCCTTATAGACTGTAGATTTCTAGACGATTTTCTATTCTTTATTTTCATTCCTCTAAGTACCTTCCATTGACAGGCCTGCACTATCCTCCCATACTTATTATCACTGTAATTTAAAAACTTTGTAAAAACCAATTATTTTTAAAAGAGTAACCGAGGAGTTTCTTGCTGGCTCTTCTCCATAGGAAGCGACAAATTGGAACCGTGCACCTAGCACGTTTCATAAGTGTCCATGCAGGTTTATGTGAAATAAAATATTTTGATTTTGATTTTGATATAATCTGAATCTCGGAAACGGCTCCAACGATTTTCATGAAATTTAGCATGCAGGGGCTATCGGGGCCGATAAATCGATCTAGCTAGGTTTCATTTTTAGAAAACGTCAAACCAACAAAAAAAACTGAACAAAGCTCGGTCATCCAGATATTAATAGTTATGGATAACACACATGCCAGAACTTAATAACAAGAATGGTCAGTAATAAATAGGGGCTTGTAGCTAAGTACCTAATAACAGCCGTAGGGGTTGATCGATCAGGTCCGTGGATGGGTGACCATTTTTACATACGAGGGCCCCTCCGTGCCTCGGAAAGCACGTTAAGCCGTTGGTCTCGGCTGTCATTCGTAGATCTTTGACAGTCATTAAAGGCTTCTTCAAACAGCCGCGACGCGACACTTGTAGAACAATTTCCATTAAGTTTTCATAGCAATTGTTCTACGAGTGACGCGACGCGACCGTCGCGTCGCGCTTGTCTGCACGAGCCTTAAGGGTTGTCAGAAGCCCGAAAGTCTTACCAAGGAATTTTGTATCACCCAGTAACTAGTAGTAGTCCGGTTAGACTGAAAGCTGAACCCGACCTGGTTGGGAAAAGACTAGGCAGATGATGTTGTGATGTAGCAAGTAATAAAGAGAAACACAGACGCTCTTTCACTTAATGTAACGGTTTTTCTCCGTAAAGGCAGATTTACTTTGAACCAGTATTTGAATTTAGCGCTACAATCCAGTGATACTGGAACAAAATTGGACTAATGGAAACACTTTTGAACCCAGTCCAGCATTAGCACTTATCTAGCAGTAGATTGGAATATAACACTAATTGGGCGACGGCCGATCCAATGCTCTTACTGGATTCAGAAGTCGCATTGAAACACTGGATCAAAGTCAGCCTTTAGAGTTTTAAGTGCAGGAAAGACCAACATTCAAGAGGAAGTAGCACATTAATATGGCATAGGAGGAAGTAGGCTTATACTCAGAAGCTCGTAGAAAAATCAAAATCCATAATATTTTAAAGACGAGAGTAGCTTTTTTCGTCTGTTACCTTTTCTGGCCGAACGGAGTTAGCACCCATATAAACCATGACCTAGGTTAGGACATCGAATATTTTTTAACCCAGTAGAACGTTCCCGTGGTATAATTGCCGACCTTCACACGGGCGACGCCGCGGCCGTGAGCTAGTCATACAAATATTAGAAACATTGTATATTTGTTACTCAATCACGAACAAACGGCTGAACGGATTTGAATAAAATTTGCCACACACATAATTTAAAACCTGGATTAACACATAGGTTGTAACTTTTTATGCCGGTAGATAGATAGATAAATCATTTATTTGATGCACACAAAAGACATTACACCGCATATAAAGCACGATTACAAAGTGCCAATATGCAAATGAAAAAAAAACAGAAGAAAGGAAGACATACTATAGTGTTGACACTTCAGGCTACGACACAATTTAAAATTCTCAATGCGTCTCAAAGTTGCACCAAATGGGAGTCCAGCTCAGCATGTGTGTGTGTGTGTGTGGCTAATATTCTGCTGAATTCCTGCAGTGACCCACGGATGTCGAGCAGATGAGATCAATACGTGAACAATTATTATTGATGTTTGTAAAGTGGAATGTGTGGAGGTGTGGTAAAAAGTTCCCGTGGTATTATTTCCGACCTTCACTCGGGTGACGCCGTTGCCAAAAGCTCGTTAGTGTATAAACCAAAGACATTTCCTTTACCAACTTTCCAAAAATACTCCTCACCTTCCTACAACTCCTCCATATTCAATAATCACACGAACTAATAACAAGAACACCTGAATTCACATTACTTATCCAAAAAAATAATACCTCCGTCCAATATGCCTCAGAATAACCTTGTACTAGCTAACAGGTGTTACGAATCGCGGTAATACTGAATAAATATATAAAATAAATATGTAAGGGTAACGTTGTTGTTCTAGACGATAAGCGTCCTTCCACTAATATGTGTGTTGGCTTTTCTTGTATATTGTTTCAATATTTAAAGCTGGTATAAGATTGTTTTGAAGTGCAGCTTGTATTTTGAAATAAAGCGGATTCTAAGGCCACTTTCCGAATTAGAAAAATAGGGCTGTGAGCGATCACATCAATAATTTGCGTTCCGAGTTAGATATCACGATTATGACAGCTAAGAACTGTCATTTTTGAACGCGCTAACAGTGCTCACTCAATGTTAAAACCTATTTACACCACATAAAACTTGTATAGACCACAAATTTCATCTTCTTATTTGATTAGGTGGCGGCTCACTCCAGAAACACTATTTTTATGCTAGCTAAAACTATGATACGGATCAGAACATAACAGCACGTGTCATTTTTGACAGCGCTCACGGTGATATTAGTATAACGCATGGTCGGCGTTATCGCAAGATGGCGCATGTCATGACGTCATCTATGACGATTCACGGGATATCGTTATCGCGCTCACGCCAATTCGGAACGGGTGTGAGCACGCTCAAATCGATATTATCGTATCTCGGAACGTAGCCTAACATTGTATTAGACTTTTACCCTCAACTTTATTAAGAGAGGTTTAAACATCAAAAATGTATGGTTAAACAGCCGCTAATCATCATATTAACTTTAAACAACGTTTATAAATGCAGGTCAGAGTTTGTAAAAGCATAATCAGCCTATAACGTTCCCACTACTGGGACACAGGCCCACTCCCTGTGTTCATGCGGGCCACTGCGGATTGGTAGATATCACATGTCTTCGAATTTTTGGTTCTAAGAAATGTCTTAATGTTTGAACCTACGACATATGATACGTCAAGTTCGTGAACGGGCGCTGTCGGTTGGTCATCTCCTAACTTCCAGGGCTTATTTTTATCTTGTATTTAGAATTGTTTATAATTAAATTTTTTTACATTGTTCTGACATACAGAAGCAACAAGAATAATGTTCCCAAGATTTTGTAATATTTCAACTTGATTTTAAAAGAGTGTCCGTGGAGTTTCTTGCCCGTTCTTCTCCATAGAGATCTACGTTTTGGAATGGGCAACTAGCTTCAACTTTCCAACTGATCAACTTTTTGACAATTCAAAAGTGCCTGTAAATGGTTTAATTGAAATAAATGCTTTGAGTTTGAGTTTTGAGTTTGTAAGTCGGGGCCGTTATCAGTGCCCACTTTAAATAAAAAGTCATCATTCATTATCATCATCATCATTTCAGCAGAAAGACGTCCACTGCTGGACAAAGGCCTCCCCCAGGCTACTCTACTTCGACTGGACTTGTGCTTCCCAGCGGATTCCCGCGGCCTTCGCAAGGTCATTGGTCCACCTTGTGGGAGGCCTCCCCACTCTACGTCTTCCGGTACGCGGTCGCCACTCCAAAACCTTTCGGCCCCATCGGCCATCCATTCTGCGAGCAATGTGCCCTGCCCACTGTCACTTAAGTTTAATCCAAATACATCGTATATAAAGATTATGAATAAATGAGCAGCCAACTTTATCATGATCTGCCTAGCCTTTAGCAATTTCGTCTGGGGTCAGCTTCCAGTCTAAAAGGATGCAGCTGAATACCAGTTTTTTGATCTGACCTTAACAACAGCCTAACAGCCAGAGAATTTCAATTAGCAATAACTTATTTATATACTAACCCTCTTTCTATTCAAATACCTAGGCACATATATAGCATCCACATTAGGCAGAAAAAGCACAATTAGAAAACGATGCCAACAGGCCACGAGACACGCCAAATCTTTACTACCATTCATACTAAACTCAAAGATGGACTGGAAGTTAGCTAGACTTATGTATCGAATGGTTATCGTACCTTGTATGATATAATGCTTAAAAGTATCGACCCTCACCAAGACGAACAGATCAAGACTCAGAAGATATGAACGAGATATCATGAGAGACTTGATTAATCACGCCAGGAATAAACCAAGAATTAGGAAAATGCACCAAATCTTAGACGGACAAACCGTAACAAAACGCATCAAGAACTGCTGCTTACTTGCTGCTGCTGTTTGCTGATGTGCTACTTAGCACACGTCTTCAGACGGGATTAACCACACGTATTGCATGCAGGAATGCAGTATAAGGATAAATAAATACCACCCGTCTCTCCACTAGTCCAATGCTTACTCAAGGATGCATATCCGGTAGGTTCGCAATCCTTTCCTATCCTAAGGGCACGTCTCCCGACCATTACAGCACCCCCCGTCTACTTCTTGATATAGCCTCTGTAACACCATGAATCATGAGGCACCAGGGGCTAGCGCAAATCTTGGGGTTCATTCAATTAATCGAGTCTGGTCAAGCCAAGCTGGGATCGGTGCATTTCATTCATTCATTCATTCTGTATTCTAACCCTTTCACTAATAAACACATAATAAAGTTTAAAACTATGAAAATGTATGATTATTACTTGTTATTCCTCGTATAACTTTATTCCATGTTTATTAGTACGAGGGTACGTGTTATTTACTGAAACGTTGACTGATAGGCTATTGGTCACCAATGAGACAGACTATTTACTATGGAATTATTACGCTGGTAGATATTAACAGTCGTTCCGACAAAACACAAAAACACATGTTTATTTAACCATAAAACGACTAGATATCTGATACTTACAAGAGACATCAGATTCTTGCAATATCATATTTCCAGTGCCAATACCGGCAGCATTATATCCGTCTTCTAAGAACAATTAGAAAGAAATTAATAGTGTAATATAGTCTAGATCTAGATCTTGAGCAGTGATAGTCCAGTGGTAATGGACGCGACATACGAGTCGTAGGTGAAAGGTTCGAGCCCAGACAGGCGATTTACTTCGCGTAAACTATTTCATCATCACTGCTTACAAAACGGTGAAGGAACACTTCGTAAGGAAACCGGCATGTCCTAGAGCCAACAATTCAAAGACATGTGACATCTACCAACCCGCACTGGGCCCGCGTGATGGATCACTGCCCACTCCCTCTCACCGAGGCTGCCCGTATTCCAGCAGTGAGAACATTATAGGTTAATTATGTAGACCACATGTACTATCATTGACTCAAAGCAATATATCAGTAAGGATAACGCGTCCTTTACCTTAAACAGTAGCCTAATTTATTCAATCTTCATCCGTCATAACATAACACAAGCACACTCATATCAGCACGCCCGCACCAGCACTCACACTCTCACACACCCACCCTAAATTGCACGTCGTAAATGTGGCACATTCATACATTTGTACTGTACTACCTAATTTTATATAGATTCCCTATCTACAGGCATGCCTAAATTGGGAATCCAGTAACTCAATATTTTACTTTATACTACTGACGCGTGAAGTAATGTTTATAGTGAGATAATGAAGCAGCCCTAGTGTCCGTAACACAGGTTTCCTAGCACGGAACTGGGTTTTGCTCCGCTGTCCACTGTCATATTTAGTTACTCATGTGGTCATATTCCTATCCGTCAATCATGATGTAGTATTTAACCTGTACTCAAAGTTTTTGTAAAAATAAATTTGAATTTGATTTACGCATACTAGTGGTATTACGTTGCATACATACTAGTTTGTTTCCTGACTATAATATTTATTTTTATATCGAAAAAAAAACCATAGAGCGTTAGTAACATAATAATAAAACAACTTATTATCTAGTGTTAGTACCAATCACCCACTGCAAAAACTGCTTCACAATTAGAGAACCGAAACTCTCCGCTACAGTTCTCAGGATAAGGTTGCGACTGATTCTCACTCGACTCAGTAGCGAAGCGGTTTTCTTGCGCCCAATCGCGTGCAAACATCTCCGACGCGTTGGAATAGCGAGAAAGTCTCAACAGCATCCTGCCTCAACAACGCGCAGGACATCTGTCGATCTTTTGACCCATAGATTACTCGTGTACAGACTCTGGCAGTAAGCATTAAAAATAGTAATTTTTACTTGATCCGTACAGCGAGCAAATCTACGGGCCAACATGTGGCACCGGACGGCGGACTATGATCAGTAATTATTCATACTGATCAACCATAAACATACATACATACATAAACTCGCGCCTTTTTCCTATGGGGGAAGGCAGAAACTATAGAACTACTTGCTACGATCATCACATACTCCTTTTGCCTCTTTTATTTTTATACATCTGACCTTTCTGAAAAACGTCACCCACAAGGTCACTATATGTCCTCCTAGGGCGATCCCTACCGGCGTTTCAACTCATATACTTAGACATTTAAACTAACAGACATCAGATTTGCCATCGAATCCTCCTAAATTAAAAGTGACGAAATACAAAAACAACACAACGCACTCACATAAACCAAAAGAAAATCTCATAAGTTGAAATTGAAATTCAGTTTCAAGACATGTGTTTCCGTTCGTAAAGGCAATTTCGTTCATTCGTTCAGCCTACTGGCCTTTTATTCGAGCCAGGCCACGCCTGTTAACAGAGTCACCTTTGCCTGTAATACAGAACCTTCTTATACGTTACGTGACTCTATTTAGAAAGCAACCGACCTCTTTCTACCAATTTACCTCCGCCCAACGAAAATGGACCAATCTGTTAAAGCATTGTGATGCCATATACAATTTGTGCAATGTTAACATAAGTGGTTTATCGAAAATCTCGGATTGAGTACGAGCAATTACTGTAAGTATTATTCGAGTACGTAACGAGGGGAATTAAATTGGATACAGAGGTCAGATGTCCAATTATTAACAAATTCTATACAAAACTGGGATGGGGTAGCCGACTATTAGATTCAATTTCAATAGGTTCCGTATCGCCGCTGAAAATGTCGGAAGCTGTAGAAATATATCGCGCGGGTTTTCTATAAGGTGAATAAGCAGAGTTGTGATAGAATATGACGTCAATGTATGGATGGGGCTTATTGTAGTTGCGTCGGTGTGATTGAAAAAGCGAGTACAGATTTGAATAATAAAATAAATATGAAGCATTTTGAGTCTTCGCCAAGGATGAGAGTGATATAGAACATCATTGTTAGCAATTTTACTTTACTAGACATATTGGACTCACACTTCAGCCGAAAGACGTCCACTGCTGGACATAGGCCTCCCCAAAAGGGGGGGTTTCGCCATAATCACCACGCTTGGCAGGCGGGTTGGCGATCGCAGTATGGTGGTAAAATGCATAGAGAACGCTGCTGCCCATTCTCTAGTAAGTCCCTTAGTCGCCTTAAGGCTCGTGCAGACTAGCGCGACGCGACGGTCGCGTCGCGACACTCGTGGAACAATTTCTATGAAAACTTCATGGAAATTGTTCTACAAGTGTCGCGTCGCGCTGTCGCGGCGCAGCTGTTTGAAGAAGCCTTTATACGACACCCACGGGAAGAAATGGGATTGTGGTATTCTTTTACGTCCGACACCACACGGAACGTAAAACATATTAGACTAATCATTGTCATAATTAGCCTTTATGGTTCCCACTGCTGGGACACGGTTGGTAGATGTCACATGTATGCGAATTTTTGGTTCTAGGCACATGCCGGTTTTCTCACGATATTTTCCTTGACCGTTTTGACAGCAATGTTAATGAAATAATTTACACATTGAAAGCGCCTGTATAAGTTCAAAGCTACGACTAGTAATTCGCGACCGTTACCACTAGGCCACCACTGTTCTGGACACGCTACTGTTGAACTAATGCTGCAATATAAAACACACAATAACAACACAACAAAATACAACATCTATACGAGTAAATATCTGAACACCCCATCAACTTAAAACCCTACCAATAAACTAATATCAATAATGGATACCACAACAAAACCATCCATCCGAACAAACAACAAAACAGCGCTATCTAAAATATCAATCTAACATTCCTCCATACGGAATATCGTTGAAAACTCATATAAATCGTACGATTCGCACCGCAGACGATTTTATCAATTTCATTCATGATCTGTTCCTGTTCAATAAAGTAATCTGATTCCGCGTATCGCATTGTCGGTCGGCAGTGCTGTATTAAAACGAATATATTCTGCATTTGGCAGCCGAAATAATCTTCACACTTGGGTGGGCCGGGCGGATAATGAAAGCGATTGGTTCGGCGACATAAGTTGGCAATTATCCTGCACTACGCTTGTCGGGATTAAGGTGAGTGCTATAGTTACCTGTTAGTTCATGGAGTGTTGGTTTTTGTTGCTGATGATTTATGATGTTGACTTGGAATTTGAGAAGTAGGTCTTTAGGAGTTGATATGAAATTGGTACTGTAGGGAGCTGAAGTTTATGTAGATAAAGTCTGCTCGCAAAGAATTTATGTGCTTTTGTGATGAAATGTTACCTGGATTACATAACATAAACATCACGCCTTGTTTGCCCGAACGGTTAGGTAAAGGCGTACCTATAGGAGGGTAAAAGCCGGATAGTTGAAACTTGAAAAACTGGCCGATACTTTGGTTTTTTAGCTACAAATTTATGAAAGTAAAAACAATTAAAAAAAAAAAAATTCTAGAGTATTAGCAATTTTTGCAGATATATATTTTGGAACATCTATCCCACATAGGGAATAGTTGCCTAATCCATATAAATTACGTTTCGGATAGATGCCCCGCCGACAAACAGGACATCTATCCCGCAAAAACTTTGATAGCATTTTGCCTTTCCAGGCAATCACATAGAGACATGCGATACGGTCAACTTAGTAGTAGTTGGAGAGTCTTTCGATAGATTAACAAAACAGCATGCAATTCATCCGCGAAACTAGAGTAATTAAAATCGGAGCAACGCAAATTCAGCCAGTTATTTTAAAGTTCCATGTAGGAGACGAGCCTATTGCCATCAACAGATCAGAAAACCAGACTCTGGGCTGCTAATGAGAAATTCCAGAACGAAAAACCTAATCACACTTTGCCCGACCTAGGAATCGAACCCAGGACCTCGTGCTCAGCGATAACTTCCGCGACCACTAGACCTGGGGCACAAGATCGTCATAAAGTTTGTTACAAACTTCATAAATCCCAAATGTAAGAAAAATATTTCAAGTAGCCTCTATTTCACAAACAGCCAATGTTTTTCTGACACTACAAATACCAACATATATCACACCACTAAGCCACATATATTAATCTCTAAACTAAAAACAAAACACACAAACAGAGATACACAGAATCTATTACAACAATAAATTCAAAACAAACCACATTAGCAATACAAACAATTCGTTAGATTAAAACCACTGAGACATAAAATATTTTAACTGCACGACCATATCTGGTATATTCAATTAAGCTGCCTTAGTATTAATATAAATCTAATCAAATACCGTGCATTAACGTGCAACGGTAATTTAAATCTAAATCGAATAACATTAATGTGTTCCATATAATCCTATCAACCTATTAGGATTCCGCGGATTCCGGTCCATTATAGATAATAATTATATTGGATAAATTATGTCTGTTGACATTATAATTGATGCTGGGTTAGTTATGCTTGATACGAAAAAGTGGTTATGATAAATGGTGGCATTCTCTTTTCGAGGCACACAGGGTGGCTGGGGGTACCATGAATACAGTACATGATCCTGGGGGCACCATGAATACATTACATGATTCTGGGGGAACCATGAATACAGTACATGATTCTGGGGGTACCATGAATACAGTACATGATTCTGGGGGTACCATGAATACAGTACATGATTCTGGGGGTACCATGAAGCTTGGGACCCCGCGCGCAAGTGAGTCGTGTTGTGTCGAAACCAGCTCCGTGTATTAAATTCGAGATACGTGCAAAACCGAAATAAAACTTTTAGTAAATATACTGTGACGTTCTACTACAAGGCTACTCTGTATTAGTGAAAACAGAACTTAAAAATAACAAGTGGTTCTCGAGTTATAACCATTTTTATTTCCAAAAATTTAAATAACGAACTCAGAAGAAAAACACAGTGTTGACTAATTGGAAAGAGTCGCGTTTTGTGCCGTTCTGTGTCATACGTAGCGAAATCGCTCCGCCCACTGTACACAGTGGCGCTCGGTGTGCCCTAGTTGGAAAGGATCGCGTTCTGTGTCGCTCCGTGTCACTGAGCGTATTGTTGATAAACACAACACTACTGGCTGACCGCGAGTTAACGCTCGCCTGCTACTTCGCTTGTCAACGCGTTGGGTATTTATTAGCGTGTTCACACGTGTTTATTACTGCACACCTAGATTAATAATGTCTACATCGGCCGACAAAATAATGATTTGGGGATGCTGTGACAGTGAATTGGATGAAGGGCATTATCGTAATTGCGCCATTTGTGGGAAAGCATTTCACCTTGCCTGCTTAACAAATTACGACGAAGAACTCCTCGCCTCCATGCCTTGGAATTGTCCGTCCTGCTCTAGCAAGAATCCTAAAGTGCCCAGGGATGATAATACGCCTATTCGGTTCAATGCCAATGTTACCGTGAGAGGCGCTAAAAGACAAGCATTGCACTCGCCCCCAAATTCCTGTAATACCTTGACAACTGATGACATCCGTAATGTTGTACAAGACGTACTGCAAGAACAGCTAAGCAGTATGCTTTCAAAAATCAACGATAGCATAAGCATACTAATGAGTGAGGAACTTCGATCAGTGAAACAGGAACTCCAAAGCGCAAAAGATTCTACGAATGCTGTAAAAACCCAAGTTGGGAGTATTATCACTGAGCACGCAGGGGTTAAACTGAGTATGGAGAACTTGAAGACGCAAAACTCTTCGATGCAGCACACCATCACAGAACTGAGCACTAGACTAGATCGTCTGGAACAAAACTTTCACAGTAAGCCACAGGTATCTGCAAGCAGTACAGAGCAGGACATCTCAGCTAAGCCTCTCGCTGAACCAGCTCCCCCTTGTGCCAGCTCAAGTGAACCCAATACCGATTCCGCGCCAGCTGAAATGGTGACACAGACTACCTCTTCTAATTCACAAGGTACGGACTCCCAGGAATGGACGCGAGTAACAAAGAAATCTAAAAATCGTCGCCCAGTGTCAATTCAGGGAGCAGCTGGCCCTAGTGTAACGTCACTAAGAGCCGTAGAAGTTCGTAAGTACTTACACCTATGGAACATGGAGTCTACAGCCGATGAAATTAGAGACTATCTTCGCACTTTATGTGGCACTGATACTTGTACCATTGATGAACTCACACCGAAAGGAAATTACAAGTCGTTTAAAATCGGCGTTCCTATTGCATGCTATGAGCGGTGCTATTCCGCAGATGTGTGGCCGGTAAATGCAAGAATCAAGGCTTGGATCAACTACAGGAAACCATCCTACGTCCAGTCTAACAGCCAAAGTGTAGCCGCCACTCAGCCCTTTCATGAACAACTCACACTCAGGGACCGGCCCTACAGCAGCTCTCAGAGCAGGCACCAGAATTACAAAAATTAATTGTATATACCAGAATGTTCGTGGTATTAAATCAAAGCTCCGAATGTGGCGCAATAATCTACACATAGCCGAACAAGATTTAATAGCGGCCACAGAGACTTTTTTGGATACCTCTGTTGAAGATACAGAACTCGCCAATGGTGAGTGGAATGTGTTAAGGCGCGACAGAGGCACACCTTGTGGAGGCGTGCTGCTTATGGCACGCACTCCCATAGTCCTGCGC
The DNA here is from genome assembly GCA_949091785.1 of Polymixis lichenea. Classification (NCBI taxonomy): domain Eukaryota; kingdom Metazoa; phylum Arthropoda; class Insecta; order Lepidoptera; family Noctuidae; genus Polymixis; species Polymixis lichenea. Next base: position 8,576,262 of record OX420938.1, on the reverse strand, counting down.
CGTCGACGTGAACTTGAAACACACTGTGGTGAGGATCTTTGGTCGAGTTTCACGTGGCACGGTTCTCCTGTATATGTGTGCGTTGTGTATATAAAACCAAGTGCCACTGACAGCGACTATATGACCTGGTTTACAAAAGTGGAAAGTTTTATAAATGACTTAAAAGGAACAGTTATCATTTTAGGGGATATAAACTTAAACAGTGCTTCCTTAAATGTTCGTAATTATTATGGTTATTTTCTGACATTCTCTAATATGTGTGAAAGAAATGGTGTTGTGAACTTGCATGGGGGAATGTTGGATGTTGTTTTAGTTCAGGAGAGCGCAAGCCTACATGACGTTTCTGTATCAGCGGTTGAAGGTTTGGTACCCCCTGATTCGTACCACCCGCCGTTGGACATCCAGGTAAAGTTACAGTCATCTGATGAAAGTGAAATACTTGAACCCAGTAATGTCGACCGTAGTAGAGATTGGAATTTTAAAAAATGTAATCGCAATCTGCTTTACGAACTTCTTTCTGAGGTATCTTGGGATGCAGTTATATCATCCAATGACGTTCGCACTAGCACTCAAGTTTTCTATGATATTATTTACAGCTTATTCGACACTTGTATCCCTAAAAAACGCCGAAGCAGAAAGATAACTAGAAGATATCCTACCTGGTTTACGTCGGATATTATTCTGGATATCCAAAAAAAAGTTAAATTACATTCTGCCTGGAAGAAGAGTAAATGTGCATTGATCTATAAGCAATTCTCTGACTACAGATCTGGCCTAAAGTGTCGTATATTGACTGCTTATGATACGTACATTAGGCGCCTCGAAGGGAACATTAAGAAAAACCCCAAAGAATTCTGGCAGCATATTTCTAACCTAAAATCAAAGGGTGGGTTTGAGCCAGACGTAACCTACAAAGGTAAAATTCACAGTGGTGTTGCAGCTGCTGAAGCGTTTGCAGACTATTTCGCGAGCGTCTTCCAAACTGAAGTACCAAAGTTAGACCTCGAGAATATAGTCAATCCAAGCAACTGTAATATTAGTAACTATATCAACATACTAAACTTTGCTGAAAGTGATATAAGCACTGGAATAAATAAAATAAAACTCAACAGTTCTATTGGTCCTGATAATATTCCTCCGTGGTTCTTAAAAGAGGGTAAGGAATTTCTCATACGGCCCCTAAACCACATTTTTAATTTGGCACTAAAATCTGGAGTCTATCCACCACCATGGAAGACATCACGTGTGACTCCCATACCGAAATCTACAAGTAAATCTTCAGTCGACGAATATCGTCCAATAGCGATACTATCTACTCCCGCGAAAGTTTTCGAGAATGTCCTACATCAAGGAATTTACAAGCAAGTGAAGCAGTACCTGTGCAATGAGCAACATGGCTTTCGCGATAAAAGATCCGTCAGTACTAACTTACTTACACTAGTTAATTATATCTCTACTAGTCTTGATCGTAGACGCCAGGTAGACGTTCTGTACTTTGATTTTCAAAAAGCGTTCGACAGAGTCAACAATGACGTCTTGCTATCAAAGCTCAGTGCGATAGGTGTTGCTCCGGGGCTTCTACGGCTTCTTGCAGATTATTTGCGGGACCGACAACAATTTGTCAGATTAGGTGTGTACGAGTCACACCCATACCACACTCGCTCGGGTGTGAGTCAAGGTTCGGTGGTCGGTCCTCTCCTCTTTATTTTGATGATTAATGACCTCCCTGGTGTAGTTGCGAGGGCCAGATCACTCTTATATGCTGATGACTTAAAACTATTTTATGAAATAAAATCGGAGGTCGATTGCCAAGCTCTGCAATCAGACATTGATGCAGTGTATAAGTGGAGTTTAGAGAATAAAATGGAATTTAATAAATCAAAATGCTACGTGATGTCTTTTGGTCGAATGCGACGCCTAGTCAACTTCCAATACAAACTGAATGGAGATACAATTGCAAGAACTGATTCCATGAAAGACCTGGGCGTCATATTCGACCCCAAGCTCACTTTTCACGGCCACGTCATATCCACTGCTAAGGAGTCCTTCAGGCGCCTTGGCTTTATTTTAAGAAACTGTCGTGATTTCCACAACCCCCACGTTATCAAGCTTGTTTTTGGGGCATTGGTCCGTAGCAAGCTTGAGTCTAGTGCGTGCGTATGGAATCCTTTTGAGAAGCAGTATGCGTTAACTTTAGAGAAAGTTCAAAAAGCATTCCTTAGATGGCTCTACAAACACTTGTACGGGTTTTATCCTTTCTTATATCCGACCAAATTCCTCTTGGGTTGCATAGGTTTCAACTCTCTAGAAGTAAGACGGTCGCGCGATCAGATGACTGTAATATTTAAAATTCTTAGGGGGATTATTGATGTTCCTGATCTACATAACGAGATCTGCAATCTATTTGTCCCGGACAATTACTGTCGTGGCAGAAGACACCGCTTACTGGCTGTTCCAACTTGCCGTACTGTTGCACACTCCAAGTCACCTATTCCTCGGACATTAACCGCTATTAACGCTCTCCTGAACTCGAATACAGATCTCGATATGTTTGCGAATGAATGGAAGATGATGTTGTCAGAATGTTTGAATTTTTGTGAGAAGAATGCATGACTGTGTAAATAGATTGTAGATATTGTAATGTAGATATTGTAATGTGTATATTGATGTGTTTAAATAGTGTAATTGGCTTCGGCCGTTCTATTTAAAATAAAAATAAATAAATAAATAAATAAATAAATAAATGAATACTGTACATGATTCTGAACGTCCGTTCGTCAAACGACTTTGGATATGTATTTTAAGTTTTTGTCACCGCCTTCCGAAATTAAAGTTATTTTGCACTTTGTAGTGTTTTTTCGGAAGTCAAAACAATGCATTTTTACGCCATAGCAGCAATCGCGGTTGATTTGCTGTTATATTTTGAAGAGTTCCGTTGTCTGTCTCCGAAACGCATCATCAGATCTAGATGAAATTGAAATGAGACCACACGTGAAGCACTAGCTTTCAAATAAAAAAAGAATCATCAAAATCGGTTTACCCAGTCGAAACATTAAAAAAAAAAACAGACAGACGAATTGAGAACCTCCTCCTTTTTTTGAAGTCGGTAAAAAATTAGCACTGCCATACATTTTGACTGCGTACGTATTGCAGTTTTCTACAACGAATTATGTGCTGGATTCCTGGTTTTAGTTTACGCGTTGATATCCCTCCAGCCTGTATAGATTTCAAGTTTTCTTGAAACTCTTTAATCTTTTATAATGTATGTGCACGTACCTAGATAAGAGGGTACACACTGTGACATTAGAACAATATTATCCCCGCCTTGGCCACAAACCTTGCACTTAAAAACTTTAGAATTTAGATTCTTCAAAGAAAAACTATATGAATGGTTAAAAACTAATAACTTTTACAGTCTTAAAGAATTCACTGACGGGAAACATTTTTAATGTAACCATCAATATTTGCATGCTATGAAATAAGCTAAACATGTATGCTCTATAATGTACCTTAAAACAACTTTATATGCCATGTTTTATGCAAATAAATACTGTTACTATTACTATTACTTTAACATACATCATACTTAGGTCAATAATGAAATGCTGTAATTTTTTTAAAGAGTTTTTTTTTTAATCTTTGCCCCACACTAGGAATTACTCCTGTATTGTGGGTGCGTTTACAAACATTTAAACTCACATACACAAACAGCCAGACCCGGAACAACTATTTGTAGATCATACCAATATTTGTTCCGTGCGGGAATCGAACCCGCGACACGCAGCGCAGCAGTCAATCGCTTAACCGCTGTGCCAACCGTGCCGTCAAAATTTTAGTAAATTAATTAAATACCGGGTATTGCATATAAATCGTGTTTGTAAACCAGAATTAAGATTCTGGTTTCCACTTGCGACGCGCCTCTATTTGGCACGGGTTGTACGACTAAATAAAAATCGAGATTACTTTATTATATGTTAGTTTAATATTCATGTGTTTCTTTCTGAATAATTTCTCTAAATAATGGTGAAAACTGCCTCAAAATTTGTTGCGCGTAATTTAAGAAACAACGTGGCCACACAGACAGACACGAAAAGTGACTTTAATTTATAATTAATGTATACAGATTATATCCAGCTTAGTATCTTTATCCTGCTTCTTACTTTAAACATACACCGTGAAATTTAAATGGTTGTTTTCCTGAAGCGAAATCGTTCTGTCTTAGTCATACAATAGTTTTATAAACAAATAAAATATTAGAAACAAAAAATGGCATATTAACCATTGTGAAAAATCACCACGTGCGAGAGTTTATTTTGCTTTAATCATTTATGCATCGCTGTTGCCTTTGTCAGCGGTGCGTGCGATTCGAGTAGTATCTACCAGTTACCTCTAGTGTTACTATTGAGTAGTGTTTTATCGAGTTGATGAATATTTTTTTAATTATTTTAAATCAAAAAAATCTTATTTTTTTAACTTTTACTCTATGCTTCGAAAGTACTCCATATGGCAAGTTGTTCTGCCGCGGGAAAACAACCATTTCAATTTCACGGTGTATACATAATATTACAAATGTGAAAGTTTGTATATTTGGATATTTAGATGTTTGTAACTCAATCACGCAACAACTGCTGAACGGATTTGAATGAAATTTGCCACACAGGTAGATTATAATCTGAATTAAGACATAAAATATTTTTTATCCCGGTAATACGTTCCTGTGGGATCATTTTTGACCTCCACGCTGGCAAGGCCGACGGCAAAAACTAGTACAAAATAAAAAAGGCCAGTATGTGTCGACGGGATTTATTCTAGAAACAATACGCGTTATGGCTGATATTAACAACATTCAATATAAAACCTCCGGAGCAAGAAGCTTAACCACAAAATAAATTACCTCCACATATGTACAAAGTACAAATGAATTTAATCGATCGCAGCCTTATCTATTGGTCGACGGAATTGTCCCGGTAAAGCCAAGATAATCTTCTTGCAGCGAGTATCGCCGAGTGGCGGTTACCCGGTTATCCGGTTAAAAGAAAATGTTATTGCAATAATAACTGAACTTGCATTACGTTATATTGAAGGGGATAATCTTGCGGTAAAGTGATGGTTTGTTTGTTTGTTGGTGGCACAGATGTTTTTGTGGGATGTGTTAGGATAATATTGCCCCCATAGATAGGAAAGCTTTTGTCTCGTTCGGTAACACGTGAATTGGGTGATCGACAATAATGTTCAATTTTACGGTAATAACAAACTTATGTTTATTTACATGCATACATAAACTCATTATTTCCATGGGGCAGGTAGAAACTACCGAAGAAAGGATTATGAAGTAAGCCTCAGAGTGGAATCCCTTACCCGAATAATACTGAATTTTTGGACAGTATTTAATTGATTGTTTTTTCTTTTCCTTAAAAACTTAGATGTATAGAAAAGCGATAAACATATCATATTCAATCAGTTATTAAAAATATCAAAAACCAATCTCCCTTAGAAATCTACAAACTATTGTCTGTTCAATGTTATGAATGTTCTTCAGTTTTTGATCAAACAATGAAAAGTTTTTTTCTAAACCCCTTTTTTATCTCATAGCCAGTTTACCATAATCCCCAACATATTTTTCGGGTATACCAACATTGTATCCTACTACAAGTTACATATGCCAACACATTAGCGTCAGATTGATGTGGGCCCGACTTCCGGTTTGAGTTTCAGCACAACTTTATGTGTGCGAACGTGCTGTAATACGAGTGTGTGGGTAACTCGAATTATCTTCTCCTTAGACTTACTAAGTGGGTATGTTCTTATCTGGTAATCTATCCTTAATGACTTAGAAACTTTAGATGATAGGTCACCTTCGCTTAAAGGCTTCTCTGTTGAATTATTTGCGCTTCAGTAGATTACTTGTTGTTATGGCGATTTCATTCGGCCTTGACGAGGAGTGGAGGAAAAAAAAAAGAAAGAAATAATAAAAAAAAGTTTAACAAAATTATAATTTAACTTCAAGTATAAATATAGGATTATTTGTGTTATTGTAATGAACTAAAATCCATGTATGTAAAAGGGTATTGTCTTGTTTTCCATAAAATAATTTGTAATTTGATTTTTTTCCAAATCGTCCTCCTCATAATATTTACTTGCACTCATCATCTGCCTAGCCTTTTCCCAACTACGTTGGGGTCAGCTTCCAGTCTAACCGGATGCAGCTGAATACCAGTATTTTACATGGAGCGACTGCCTATCTGACCTCCACAACCCAGTAACTGGGGTAATACGATAGCCCTTGGTAAGACTGGTTGTCAGACTTTCGGGCTTCTGACGACCCGTAACGACTGTCAAAGATCCACAAATGACAGCCGGGACCAACGGCTTAACGTGCTTTCCGAGGCACGGAGGGGTCTTGGTATGTAAAGATGGTCACCCATCCACGGACCAACCGCGGCAAGCGTAGCTTAACCTGATCGATCGACCCGTGCAGCTATTGTTACTTAGCCACAAGCCCCTCCTTAGCCACAAGCCCCTCTTTAATATTTACTTGCACTATTATCATTTATACTACTAACGCTTGTCATATCAATTCATTAGTCATAACTTTTATTTGCCATAAAATACGTTTCCATAAAAACATGTTTTAATCATTCGTTTCTATAAGTAAAACAAATACATAATCGATACTTGACATAAGCAATATTTAATTTAATCTAGAAACGTTTATTGTTTTGTACAAAAAATAATGTCATTAAGGCACTTGGTCTGTAATCAAATGATTTATTACAGCAATCTTTATACAATAAACAGTTTGTCAAATTCGAAACGACTAGGTTAAGTTAGGTTAGAACTGTGACCAGATTAGGTTTATGGGAAAATGAATGTTATAATAAATAAATGTTAAGGAAAACGACATTATTGAAAATGAAAAATAAATTTATGGATTAAAATTAATATTAATTATGACCAATGAAATTATTGAAAATGATGTGATATAATTTCACAATTGTGGCAATTGAAGCGTTATTTCTAATGAAATTATGGCAAATACAAGTATGGTATATACAATTATTGTATTTCAAATTATGGCAAATATTAGTAAACCGTGTTAAAGATTGCTGAATGTGTAGTGTACTCAAAATCAAAATCAAAATCAAAAGTCATTTATTCAAATTAGGCTGAGAATCAGCACTTTTCGAACGTCAAAGTACATGAGACAGTCCCCCAAAACGCCCACCCTTCACCACTGCGTACTGCGTACTGCGTGGTCGTAGCACAGAACGTGCTACGCCGTAGCTTTGCGTAGCACAGTGGCGTAGCGCGTAGGAAGAAAGTACGCGCGGGCCGCCGCGCACCCTAGCTTTTGTAAACAATGGCGTGGGATGTTTTTATTTATTTTAATGTCTGGAATTTATACCAAAGGTTTATCCGTGTGTAATATACAGACAGACAGACAGTTTGAAATTTAATTAAAATATTTAATTTGCGGTTGAATTTTTGTGAACATATTTATGTAAGTAAGTTACTTGTTCTTCTTCCAAGTAAATAATTAATTCCCTTTTACTCCAACATACGCACGAATATAAACCAAAACATACTTTTTAAAGTTCATAGTATCATTCAAAGGATGAACAAAAGTAAGTACATTTTACACCTGCCTCTCCAATTCAAAATAAACCATATTATAAATGTTCTAATAACTGAAATATATTAAAACAATACCGTGACCCGAGACAAGAAATTATCTCAAATTAATTACAATTTATTATCTAAATCATATTAAATACCAAGATGCCGTCGACCATTCAAATTATTAACACAATAAGTACCTGCCCGAATCTGTAGAAATATTTTAATTTGACTAGGACTCGCTGATTTACGAGGTCCATATGAAAGAGCTGTGAATACCACCACTTTAATAAGACCTGTATATTTTCAAGGTATTAACCCCTCTAGAGTATGTTGTAGGTGAGTGAAGGGAGCAGGGCAGGTCAATAGGAACTGGTTAAGGGCGTAAGTTTTGTTCCATAAGTTATATTAGTTTAGCTATTCATTACGACGCGTGAGAGTGTGTTATCTAAAGTTCAAAGTCTTAGCTAATTCGAACAAATATGTACTTATAACTAATGCGTAGATATATCGCTCTTTAGTACAGTTTGAATACGGAAGTGTTTGAAGTTAGTTTTCAGTGTAATTAATGCTATATACGAGTATATAGATCTTTGCTGGATGTAACTATTTTCCGATAAAATATCTTTAGCAGCTGTAATTTTCCAAAATAAACATAAACGATATTTGCAAACCTATTGTCAAAAATGCAAAAGTGCACCTAAATGTAAAAAATGTATGTTATGTAAATGTTATGGCTGCCCGTTTTAACTGGCCTTTCCAAAGTCATTGGATAAGGACAGCCATAGGCATTCGTTAGGTATACTTATCTATACTTTTGATATTTGTGATTTTTATCATTTATGATTTCTATGTTGTTTTTGAATTTTGTAACCATATATGGAGTTTTCTCTGATTTAAATAAATTTAACTGAATTATAATGAATTGAAGTGAAAAACCACAATTCAAAACAAACGCATAATTGTTATATTATTACAAAAGAATAATCAAAGAAAAAATATAAAAATATGGTTTTTTTTTTTTGAAAAATTCGGGAATCCGCTATTCTAATTCAATGAACCAAATGTTTTAGTGGTAGATTTTAGGAACATCTGTATCAGAATTCCCAGAACCAATTTCACTTCACAGCCAAGATATAACAGCACTAAGTTTTCCCACAATTAGGGATTGGGTAAATACTTGAAGTTGAAAGACCCTGCCTCTATTCCACTACAAGGTTTACTAATAAAAGCCGTTCCCAAGTAATACGCTTTATAATGCACAAAACTATTGAAGTAGGTGCAAGCTGGCCCAGACAAGTTGGCTAACATTGCGCACTCCGGTGGATTAAGCAAGTTCCGCGCAATCTTCCCGGACGGCCAACTTAAAATTCTAACATCAGTTTCGGGAATTAAGGGATTCACTCCATAAATTTATAAAGCCCGCTTACTCCAACTTAATCTTGTTTGTTTATTCCTAGGTCTATTAGCGGATAAATCGAATAAGTTATTCCCTTTAGTAGCTCTCCTTTGATTAGGGACTGCTTGCAAAATAGCCTCGTGTAATTCGCTAATTATTGTGGAGTAACAAATTGCGTTAAGTTTTCATCGCGCAGCTTTACAAAGGAGGCGTAAAGGGTTAGAAATGCACCTTAAATAAATAATAATAAAATGCGGGAACTTTCCTGACTGTTGAGTTGAAAAGAGTTTCTGAACAAATGTTGGGGTGTTCGTTAAGTAAGAGGGTTCACGAAAAATCTATTATGGCGTTGTCTAATTTCCCCTGGAGATGCTGCAGAGGCTGAGGGTAAGCCCGTAAGGAGCCTGTACATCATGCGGGCGCGCCGCGTGACACGAGGCTTTGCAATATGATAAAGCACCTGTTCACATATTTTATCGTGCGCACATTGAGCCAAAATATATTATAAGATGCGTGTTAGAAAGATTCATTCTTATAGCAATTTACGAACTGCGGAACTGCTGGATTGTCGCTTATTACGAGTGGTGTTGTGGAGATTTATTAAATACTTTAATAAAAATATGCTAAAAAGCTAAATAAAAAAAGCAGACAATATAGTGTAAACTTTAAATAACTGTTGCCTCCGACGTAGATGCCAAGGGCCTTAAAAATCTAAGGTTTTTTTAAAAGCATTAATAATTTATTTACACACGTTACACCGATGAGGTATCAACTCCTGAACTTGGACATCCTGTATGGCAGGGGTCAAGAAGCCTTCGATTTTAAACAATTTACACTTAGTTTTTACAATACTTAAAAGAGAAATCAAAAACTTAAAAATAATAAATGCATATACATCGGTAATACCTGCTCGCGCGACCTTCGAATATTATTAAATAAACCGTTGACCGGCCACTCGATTACATCATCGCACACGTCGTTGTTCGTCGTCGTTGGGTGTGCATATGTAGGTGTGTTGTCTGACTTAGTCCACTAATTTAGATTACTTATAATGTTTTCAGTTTCTAAAAATGAAATAAAATATTGTACTTCTCATATTAACGAACTTACAAGAGTGCTAGTTTTAACCAAGAACAGTCGATAATTCATAGCAAACCAAACTTTAACACTACCTTACCCAATAATACATTCAAGTGTTAACTCTAATATTGCAAAACACGTCCATAAAAATCCAAAATTTGCTCTTTCAAAGTTTGAGGCAACTAACTTTTATTTATTTGTTCTCAGAGAACTAAGTGAAGCTAAGGGCTCTTAGAACTTCGCCACACAGATTTATTTCAGATCGATAGTGCTAGACAAGTACTGTTTAGTGTAATTTGAATTTACTCGGCAACATTACATGTTACTTGAACTGGAACTAAAAATAATATGTGTTTATTTTTAGTTCATGGGTTTAAAAAAAAATCAAGTCACATAACTATTAACCCACATAAATACGTACTGAGATTTTATTTAGTCTATCCTGATAACTAATAGACAATTGCATGCTGTATGTTTGTAATATATCTAATTCTTCCGAGATTACAAGTGGAAAACAAGGTAATGTAGGATAGGTACATTCCTGCAATCTAGACTAGAGTACTGGTTTATCAACCACCCTGTCATAAAGATATGTATAAGAAAAATGTGTATAATATGTGTGTTTTAGTTTATAATAAGTTACCAAATGACTTAAAAATATTACAGGGTAATGTGTTTAAGACAAAATTGACAGAATGGCTTCTAAAGTATTGTTTTATAGTATTAAGGATTACATGGAACATACAAATTTAAAGTTAGTGTAATAAAATGATTATTAAATGAACAATATAAATTTAAAATTAAATAGGAATAGAAATTGTGATAATTATATATAATGTCAACTTAATTAAAATGTGCACGCTTGCTTGCAGGCAGAATACAATTACACTTAAGTTATAAGATCTCACCTTCACCCACAATGTATTTCTTGCAAATAAACATTTGATTTGATTAAAAATGAGTTCACTCAATGAGTGAACTCATTTTTACCTACTAATATTATAAATGTGAAAGATTGTATGATGTTTGGATATTTAGATGTTTAGATGTTAAACGTTACAAGTTTTATTTAATTAGTTCAAATTAATTTGAAAAATAACAAATTTTCAATATCCTAACTTAACGAAAACGAATAAATTAAAATAAAGCGTCGAAAAATTCATCCTCATCGCTGTCGACTGGTAATGTACCCAAGAGACTGGCGGCATTGCACGTTGTGTAGCAATGCTCAGCCTCTGGCCAACGTAAAAACCAGCCCTTGGGTTACGGGAAGTGTCAACCAGCCGTTTCGAGATTTCCTTAAAAAAAGCACTCGGACCCCACGGCCCGAGGGTTTAAACCCCAAACGGCTCAAAAATATAACTGCCGATAAGGTTGTTATATTTTCGCCGCTTGAGGTTTTCCGCAGCCGCAGCGGCAGCGCCAACACAGCACACTGAGCCAGGAAGATGGGATGGCGCAAGAATATTGACACACGTTGCATCCCACACTAAAGGCCTACGCATTTTCCATGGAAATAAAGACATGCCATCCGGTCTTGTCTTTAAATGTTTGTACGTTTTTTTACTCAATCGCGAAAACGAGGCTTAGCGGATTTGAGATAGTTTGTAACCTGGATTATCACATGGGATGCTTTTTATCCAGATAGTACGTTCCCGTGAGATAGTTTTCGACCTCCACGCGGGCTAACCCCCTGGAAAAAGTTATTACGGCAATATTCCCGAAGTTCTAAAATCTTCTATACATACAAATAAATAAAATTGGAGTGTCTGTTTGTAATATTAAAATAACCGCTTTTTACTAAATGCATGTGGATGTATACACGGTACTTAAACCAAAATAATTTTTCTTTTAATTTGTGTCTGTCTGTTTGTTCCAGCTAATCTCTGAAACAGCTGGACCAATTTTGACGGGTCTTTCACTGGCAAATAGCTGTTATAATAAGGAGTAACTTAGGCTAGTTTACTTTTAGATTTTATAAAAAAAAAACACTTTTTGTTAAATTCCAGGCGCACGAAGTTGCGGGCACAGCTAGTCTTCTCTAAACTCATCGATAGTTTTTTGTTTTTCTTGGCCTTTAGTTGTGTACTATTGCTAGGCAAAGGCCTCCCCGTTTTTCTTATAAATAGTTAGACCAAAAATACCTCTAAAAGAAAAACATATTATATCACGTTATACCTTTTTCTCTCAAAATCGCCATTGATATTTTAAAAGGTCAAATAACAATGAAGATATTTTAAGCTACACGCTGTTGTAGCTCAGCTAACATATTAAATGAAACCTGACCATAAACTCTAAACGGCAAAGGTCATTCGAGTCTCTAATTTGTAACTTTCCAACAGACGCGGTTCCATTTTAATATTTTACATAAAATACCGTAACACCTGCTGTTTAAATCTCCTGTTTCATACTGCTGACTCTGCATAAAATGTATTCTATTTAACTTTCAGAACAAGGATAGAAACGATAATATAGTCCTTATTCTTTAGGCTGTAAGTTATGAGGGGAATTACTGTTTGTTTGGTTGATTCGTTATCTGAATAGATGATGGAAACAAAAGGCTACACACTCATAAATACTTCACGTTCTTTTCTAAAGTAGGTTACCAAAATGTACAGAAGCTTGTAACCATCGTCATCATTATCATCATCAGCCTACAGCAATTAATTGCTGGACATAGGACTCGCCAATTGCACGCCATTGAGCTCAATTCCCGGCAACTCTTATCCAGCCTATACCTCCTACTCTGCGAAGATCGTCGCGCCTATTTTCACTGAGCCTATCTTAAAAAAATCCAATTGTTTTGTAATTCATGCACATGAATTTGTAAGTAATAGTATAGCTAATCTAAGGTGCCACAATAAAGTAAATTGCTTACAAAACAAGCGGACTGGCAAATAGGTCAATACAGTCTGGAAAGGGGAAAAAAACCGATAACCTGATGACATTTAACTGAAGGCAGGAACTTCAGACAAGTTATACCTACGTAGAGTAATTACATCAAGAAGATTGCGTGTACCTCTCGGAGTAAGATTGCATTAAAGTCGAACGTTCAATTTCGAAATATGCCGACTGCGCAGCTTATGTGCCAACCTGCACCTTTTCACAATGTACCTGCACTTTTTATATAGAAATCTTGTTTCTTTCCAAGAAATAATACTGGTTATAAATGCAATTGTATTCAATTTCGTAAAATATCAAAGTTGAAACAGAGATTGGATGAAATTGTGTCTGAAATTGAGAAATACGAAGAATGAAGTAAAAATACTTAGTTTCTGAGTTATTAGATTAGATTTATCTAGCAAATACTGTTTCTGTAACTGAGTAATCTCGTTAGTAAACAAACTGTGTTGGTAGTATACATTTGAAGCTGCCCTGCCCCTCTAACATATTTATAAAGTCACTGAAACTATCAAATCCTTTAACATGAATTTAAGGAACCTTCCATAAACAAACGTAATAACCATTTATTTAAAATTACGACCCATTTAAAAACTACAAAATGGTTGGTAATTTTATAAACTAAAATTCCACGCTTGCAACCATTCCGAACTATTAACAACTTCAATAAGTAATCAACATCACACCACGTTCCAACGCGTAATGAATAGCCACCAACTAATTCTACGTTACCAACATGAAAAGGCGTAGTTATAGTTCCACCGACTTGTAAACTACCCTGCCCCCCGCAGGTTGGCTACAACAGGGCGTCGGAAGGGACCGTCATATTAATTTGAAGCTCCAAATTGACAGGACGCACGCACGGAGCGCTCTTTCATATGGACATCGTAAATCAAAGGCGCCTACCGAAATTAAAACCAGGGTCGCAACGTGTATTAATTTGCAGTGCAGCTCGAGCACGGACGGCGGCCAACGTCGACAGATTTCGTGGTTATTGTAAGGCTAGATATTGAGACGAGCTTTACACCTGGCAAGCCTTCCAATATTGTTAGCGCAATGTGCTGCCCCCAATGACTGTTTGATGTGAATCGTCGAAATTCCGCCAGTTATTTGGCGTACACGGTAAATGAATCAGGAATTTTGCGCAAACAATTCAGATAGCTACGTTTTCGTTTGCAGAGAGGATGGTGCAAAAATAAGTTTTATTTTGGCTTCATTGAATTTTATGGTAAATCGAAGTAGATTTGTTTGCGACTACGCGAATGTGAGGGTATAATCAAATCAACTTCTATTTCATGAATTGCTATAAATTTGTTTTTTGCTAAACAGTTTTATTGAACCAGTATTTTTTTTTTCATATAGAGTGTGTCTTATAACGAAATGATTTAGGTTTTGTTTCATATTGTGTTGATAATTCGTTTTAATAGGATTTTTGAGTGATCACAGTCATTTAATATGTCGGATGTATGTGTGTGTAACGGATTTATTCTCGGGACGCTTATTTGCTCATTAGCAAATGCTGAGGTTACCTGATCCTTCTCATTACGAGTATTGTACAAGGTGGTCTCTTTCTCGTGTTCTTCAGTTATTTTTTTAGGAAAGGTTGGGATCCTCGCTTGGTAAAATAATCTTGAGAATACACAAACCATAACCAATCTTCTTATGTTCGTATTATAGATTTATGAGGAACAGCGTGTAAAGTTCACTCATACTCTATGGTAAAGGAGGATCCTCCGACCAGACGGGTGTTGTGTCTGGTGGGCTACTGCCCGACGATTGATGTCGGGATGTCTGTATATATGCAGATCGCGCGGTAAACTCTACTTGCGCGATGTAGCTGATGTAGTTGCGGTGTGACGTCAAGTCTTGAGTAGTTCGCATATAGCATTATAGATGGCGCCACTCCACTTTTTGTGTTTTTCCACATTTGTTGATTTTAATTTCCGTATGTGGGGCGTTGTAGATGTCCGCCACAGTATATTCGACTTATGGTGTTTTGCTTAGTTGGCAACAACTAGGTTAATTATCCAGGATGAGCCTAACGTAGTTTAAAATCATCACTAGTCGGCGTGACCCAATTTTGTTTTGGGTGGGAATTGATCTCACTGTCGTTTCATAAAAACATTAACCCACTCAGTGCCAACCGAAATTACATCACAACTTCATATCCCACAAAATAACTCATACACGAAAACTGGGGGAAAGTACCACATAATTACCCGCATATGTATTTCAAAAATACTTAATAAATTGTTCGGTTTATTTAGTCAACAGTAATGTTTGCCAATGTGCTGATGGAGTGTTGTTGGCACAGAGCTCATTTGGACCAGAGTTATAATCGTTAGCCATGTAACATACCGTACGTGAACCGTCGGCTTATCGCTGTTGTATCAACTGAATTGTTTATCATTTGTTCTCTTTACATTGGCTGTAATTTTGAATGGGAGGGCGAAATTATGGAGTAAAATTTTATGAACTTTCACTCTGTTACTGTAAAATTAAATGTCTGTCGTACTGCATACGAAACCATACCATGGCAAACTATTTTCAGTCACTTGAAAAAGCTAGTACATTTTCTTCTAGCGTAATAGTCTATAGCACAGATATGTCTAAGGCACAGCCATAGAAATAATGAAACACCAAAAGTAGGCACGATAAAGAAAGATTACACCTTTCCATACGTTTGCAGAGACGTAACCCGTCCGACCACATATTATCATTACATCCCTACATATAAAATATATGATACGCAAATGACATAAAACGTTAATTTAGCCTACAACTAAGACAGGTCACAAAACCTAACTTATTCTCTTTTCAAAACCAAAAATAATACCATTTTTCACAAAGCAAACACTATTAGACGTATGCACCCATCGTACGTGGCACCAAGAAGATTCCCATTCGTCAAATGGACGGGTTTATTCAGAGTCCACAGGTGCCCGATAAGCGCAGCCGAGATCACCCGACGTTCTGTACTTGATGGAATTGCTGTCTTGCTTGCATTGTGCATAATACCATCCAACGAACTCGCTTTTGACCTAGGTACATGTGTTTATTTTGTTTCTTGGCTCTATTTTTGTTCGTTTTTGGTTTGCGGTTCGCAGTTGTTTTTTGTTTTAAGTAGGTATTTTCAGAGTGTTTATGTGTGAGTTACTTTTTGAATCCAGATTTGTTTACTGACTATAAATATACAAAGTAGAATAAAAAAATTATACATCCTTAGCCTAATATAAAATTTCGTAGCACCTCGTAGCACTTTCGTAACACACCGCTACGAGATATCGTAGCAAATATCTTCACACACAATGCATCAAAACTGAGCAAAAACCCAATCAGCTAATGCATCAACAATATCATTGGACGGACCAAACTCAATATAACAAAGTCCGTATGTAATGCAATCACAAGTATTTACAAGAAGTCCATTCTCGTACATACACGAGTTCCCTTATACCAAGAAGTTTGAATGAGGGTACCTCGCATCGACGCACTGACAGCAACAATCACGCAAGTAAAACGTCATTACGAAGACTGATACGTTGCCCTTATTACGTGTACAGTTGCTATTGCTAACGAACATAACAAAGAGATAAGAATTTTCGTGTATATTATGTTTACACTTGTGTGAACCCTAGCGTAGAGTAAAATTGTGTAAAGAGAATATTCTGGCGCTTCGTATATGTATGGGTCAAACAACTTTTTAACAAAAAAAATATGCAGCAACATTAGGTAAAGGAACAAACATACCTACTAAGGAAAATCTCAGGAAGTTCAGGGAAAAAATACTATAGAAATAGTCTATCATAACTAAAGTATCTATTTATATATTTTCGGTCCACTCCACACACGCACCCAAACGTTACAGCTACGTTTAGCTAGATCATAAAACGTTTCAATATTTTTAGTGAGTGGCTCCATTTCAACCAGATCTAAAGCTTACACTGCCGTGGTTACACATGTATCTACATACAATGGCACTGCAACCGTTACAAGGTTTTATTTCACAGTACATAAAAATAAACTTTCTAAAACATTCCATTCAAACTGCAGTGTTTTTAGAAATACACAAAACTATTAAATAGTCCAACAGTTGTAGTCCTACGGCGTATCTATATCTATCTTATACAGATAAATATAGATACGCCGTAGTAAGTGGTGGTGGATTCTGATGACGTAGTTGCTTTTCATGGCTGTGTGTCTGCTTCATCATCATCCACCACCACCTAACTTCACCCATAGCTGAGCATAAGCTTCTCTTTTCTTGGGCTGATCTCCATTCTCCTGTGCCAGCCTCATCTAGGTTTTGCCCGCGGTGATAACAATGTCGTCCACCCATCTCGTCGCCGGAATGGTCTCATCATCCAGTCTTCTTGGACGCCTCTGTTACAGCCTTACTCCACCTGTGTCCGCTTAGTTCTTGTATAAACCAAGCAGTTGATTTTTATGTAATTTTCACAATCATTTAGAAAATGTATTCCGGAAGATTTATGTGGATAAGACATTCATATTAAACCTAAATATAATAAAGAAATATCTATGTTTTATCTTCGTAAAAGCCGAATAAAGCAAGTGCGGATGACTGGTAAGTCGTATAAAACAAAGTCATTTTTAGGGTCTGACTGTATAACTGCTTCCTTCTTCTTTGTAACACTCTTGTCAGAGCGGTCGTGGTCCTCATGAAATTTCTTGTCTAGGGGCTGATGTAATTCGCCTCACGATTTCTCGCCATCTGCTCCGACTTTTGGAATGTAATTTGCACTTATTATACAAGGTATCGCCCATTGCGGATTTTATTTGGCCAGTCCATCTCATGGGTGAGCGTCCGTGTGATCTAGTGCCTTTCACTCCACCCTGCACGACAAGGCGCTCTATAGAATCACCGTCACGCCTCGAGACGTGACCGAAGTATATGAGGATGCGCGTTTGGACCAGAATAGATAGACGCTTTTTGATGTTGAGTTCTTGGCGTATCGATGTGTTGGTGCGCAACTCGTTCCACGATACCCCAAGCATTTTTTTCCAGCACCACCGGTTCTTCCAGTTCTTCTCAAATACACGATTGATTTGACGCAACGGATTTTGTTGAGGTATTGACACAACACACCATGACTTAGAGAAATTATTTCGTATGGGCATTAATATTTAAGTTAGATATAACAGAGAATTTCCGAAGTTTTAACATTGCCACTACGTCAGTGCCTACGAAACTAATCGCTAGTACGTAATATAATGTTACATGATTGTAATCACTCCCTCCTTGTATTTGCATTTCCTTGAAATGAACGTTAATAATTATTATCTGTGAACCTGATGAATTTCGTGTATAATGAGCGCTGAATACCAGAAATCGTTCCAAAATGGAATCCTTAATATTAATTTATTTAATCAAATAACAATGTTCACATTAAATAGTATCATAGCTGTAGGTACAGTTGAATTATGCTAGTTAACAAAATGCCATTTGACATTTGCTTTATTCGCGGGTGACATGTGTGAGTGTGTGTGTGCGTGTGTGTTATGGTGATGATGGGTTGTGTTTTTGAAGAATGTGTGTTATGTTCTCGATGGAAGGGTTTAGGGTGGGAGGTTATTATAAGAGAAAAGTAGGCGCTCTGTATCCAGGTGGTTCTTTGTAAGTAGAAAGTTTGTCAGAGAATTCTTGAGGGACGAGGTTGAAAGACAGTAAAGTGTCAATTTTGCTATTGAGTTTATTAAATGATTGTGGCCCTTAGAAGCAAAGAAATCGGTTGGTGAAAGGCTAGGCTAGGCTCTCCTAAATTTTATCATTTACGAGAGAAAAAAACGTAGAACTGCATAGTTTCGATCACTAACTAGAACGATTTAGGGAGAATAATAAGAAAATAATGGGTTGTGGCTTAGTAACAATACCCGCATAGGTCAATCGATCAGGTTTAGCTATGCTTGCCGCGGTTATTCCGTGGAAGGCTGACCATCTGTACATACCAAAACCGCTCCTTGCCACGTAAAGCCAATGGTTCCGGCTGTCATTTGTAGATGTGTAGGCACACATCTACAAATGACAGCCGGAACCATCGGCTGAAAGTTTGAGAAGCAATCATACGAAGGGGTATCGTATACTGCCAGGGGTGCAGGTTGTTCGAAATAGATACCTTCGCCCCTGGCACACAGGCAACTAAGGGAATACGGGTGGGTTTTCGTCAGTAAAAGTCTGACATTGATCCTGCTCCACTTAGAGCGGGAGAAGTTATTTGATGATTTCCCACCCTCAAAAAAAAACGAAAGGGGTATCGTATTACCCAGTAACTGGAATGTGGAGTTCAAATAGATAGTCGCAGACATACGAGTCGACTTGAGAATCTCCTACTTTTTTTCGTCGATTAACAATTGTATTTGACCTTTGAGAAATGCACGATAGTAAAAGTCAGTCAATAGCAATAGTGTCCATCTACACGCAATAACGTCGTACCTATGATTAATTCCGAGCGACCGGGTGACTCGTGCTCAATCGCCATCTGCCCTTATTAATTGCCTTGTCAGGCGTAATCGTGTGTCCTCGCTTAACCGTCCTGTTCTCGATCCACGGTTACGTAACCTGATAAAATTGTTTTCGACATAGCTGTTACAATCCGGTTAATAGATTTTGTAGAAAGCTATTGCCTTTGTGTTTTGTGACGGCCTGTGATCATATATGCCATGGATGGACTTTGACTAAGGGTGTTTGATAGGCTATACTTGGTTCGGGTGTGTTAAATTATATCATTTTTGAAGTTATGAAACGCATGTATTCGTCAAAATTATGAAACATATAGCCACTAGATGCGGTTTTACATTTGAAAGAAAGAAAGAAAAGGTATTTATTGTGACTCACACAAGAATATCACAGACGAAACTAAACATAATATACTCAATAAAAAAATAAAGTCATATAATTTTTTTTTTTAAATGTCCTGAACCAGGCCTAAAGGCAAAACAACCTTATCCTACTGCCCTATCTAAACATGATGCTACAAAATTTAAAAGCAAGTCAAAGTAATACAAAAACAAGTGACATTGTAAGTAAAAATATAAAAAATATTCTCTTTCAACTAATTAAAAATTAATATCGTAACTGATCGAAAAAATAATTCATCAACAGCATTTTTACACCGTTGTATTAATATAGACATATCTACTTACATCAAAATTTCATCGAAACTCGTTCATCACCACAACGTTAGTCACCCTAAAATAATTTTAATATCTATAACCCTTGAAGACCCATCAATCATGCATTATTCGCAGGCTATTAATCTCTTGATCACGCCTCACCTATTACTACCTAATTATATCTGTTAGACTTGTATTTAGGCGAACATATCGTACATAACGTTCGTTTTGACTAATGACATGTGCAAGGCAGATCAACAGATGACAAGCAATTACGTGAATTAATTGCAGTTGGCTCGAACGTCCGACAGGACAGTGGGGCCCACCAATGAATCCTTACCGTGTCCTGGTTGACAGAACTCAAATAAATTGATTGAGCTCTCCACCATTATGTAATTCGAAGTGATATTACAAATGGGTAAGTGGTTTTGTCTGTTTAATAAGTCATATTTTCCAATTTCAAACCAATTTTGATAAATCATAGCAAAGCGATAGCTTAAATTCATGAAAAGATCAGTCTTTCTCTATAATAACGGATCAGGAGCGAGCATTTTGGAAAAAAATGTACACTGCAATTTATACCTATGTATATAATAACATCAATGGGTTATCTATAGTAACTACATAACTTTTACTTACGCTTCGTAATGCTTCGAATATAACTTAAAACATTCCTAACTAATATTATAAATGTAAAAGTGTGTAAAAACAAATGTTTGTTACGCTTTCACGCTAAGCCCATCCAAATGGATGGGCACATGAGTATACAATGACCTAGACAATGATATAAGTAATTTTCATCTGCAACTAACTTCTGCTCGCGACTTCATTCTCGTCAAATTTCTTGCTACTTTGATCCACACCGTCGCTTCGAATCGCCTGCCCATGCGAGTACTTCGTATTTGTGACTTTTTCTCTTTTTTTGGCTCCTAAGGGTCTTAGCGTGATGTTACCTATAGCCTTCCTCAATAAATGGGCTATCCAACACTAAAATAATAATTCAATTCGAACCAGTACTTCTTGAGATTAGCGCGTTCAAACAAACAAACAAACTCTTCAGCTTTATAATATTAATTTAAATTAATTAATAATGTTGCTAGTTTTTTATAGAGATGACGATTATTATTGTACAAATTTTATTCCAAAAGCTTTAAAAAGCACAAAGCTTTCAAATTGATTTTCCTTCCCTTACTTAATATTTTAATGGACAGGCTCCATCGTAGAGAGTTATAATATAATTTATATATTGTTATTATGACCCCTGATTCTCCCCGCCCTAGGTAAAGGCTCTACGAAATTGTACCATCGTAAGCTTATTGTTTCTATGCGGACATCGGATCCCTAGTAATTATGTATTGGAGATATGTATTCCCACAGTCCCTTAGTAAGGTGAACATTGAGGTTCGTGAGTTAGCAGGCAGTTCCGCTTTTTTTCTAGAGTACCATACTTTAAAAAAAATGATTTAGAAAATTTAAGTATATGTTCATTATATTAATGATTCATAGATTGATCCGTAAATTCAATAAGTGACGGAAATCGATTTTCTAATGCCGAAAAATAAAAAATAAAAATAAATTCTTTGCAAAGATTTTTAACAGTAGTTACGTTTTAAAAATATAACAAAAGGTGTTCTGTTTCTACAAATTAAATAAAAAGAGCTTTAAGCGCGATGCTAAAGCCCTAAATTACCTACACATCAGAAAATCCGAAAAAATGTTATCAGCCCTGAACGTTCACAGCCTCGCACATAATTCATCCCAAGGTGTTAATTATCAATAAATCTTAAGTTGAACATTTACGACCCAATTTACGTCTATATACACCCTTGTACATAATATACACGTTAAGTCTATATTACAACCGCTCCCGCTCCGCCCATGCTTAAGGGCTTCGTTTGCGGAATTACAGTCAAAATCAATTATGTGGGTAGGTACTTATACATGCCATTAAAAGCACTTTATCTCTTTAGGTATTCCAAGCGATGGTTCGGAAAAAAAAGAAAATTTCGAATTTATTTCAGGGAAAAAATGTTTTAGCTCCTGTCTAAAGGCGAGGCGATAGGAAAAAATAGTGAAGCACAAGTCGATTTTCCTAAAAATATAGCCGAGAACACGAGACTTCTGTTTTTTCTACGAACGTAATCTGTACCTATTGGAATTTGGGAAATTTTGTAACTAAGGAATATTATGAGGGGTTTACCTACTTTGTATGTTTTTTTGGGTCTCCGGTTTCTGTGACTACACGAGCAATTTATTTTCTCGTGGTTTTGCGAACTGTATGATTTGAAACAGTGGCCATTTTAATTTGCAGTTATTTTGTTTAAATTGTATTACTGTGCAGCACTTCAAAGCCTAATTTATTATAAAGAATTCATGTGCTTTAACTATCTAACTAAATAGGTACATGCATTGACAGGACAAGCCCACTCAATCTGTATGGTTCTTACCTCAAAGACCATTTCAGACACCAATATAATGCATAGTCTTCATATGATCTGACCAAGATTATGTCTGGATTAAAAAAAAATTGTGACCTCTGAGTTCGTTTCGGCCTTTCTTCTCATAGTACTCAGATAGGAAACGCCGACCTCATCTAGTTTTTAAATTATGATTGACGTGTAAAAGTTTTTGTAGCTTGCTTCTTCCCAGCTAAAGCACTAGGAAGTGAAGAAGGGTGGGCGTTTTGGGGGACTGTCTTATGTAATTATGACGTACAAAAAGTGCTGACTCTCAGCCTAGTTTGAATAAATGACTTTTGATTTTGATTTTTTTATTTTGTACAAACCTACTTACAGAAATAAATTCATTTATCATTTATCTCGCAATTACACCTATATTTTCGAAGAAATGTATTTCCATTATTTCTTTTGTAAGTTTCTACTGAGTACTGATTATGCCACGAATCCGCCTGCCAAGCGTGGCGATAATAGCAAAACCCCCCTTTGGGAGAGGCCTATGTCCGTCAGTGTCAGTGGACGTCTTTCGGCTAAAATGATGATGACGATGATGACTGATTATGAAACGAAGCATTTGCAATGTCATTCAAAAACCTGTTATTGTACTTCACTAAAACCAAAAGCTGACGCCCACAAACACCTCGTTAACTTATTAATAACCGTAAAATTATATACAATAACACTGGTACAGTTAATAGGGCATTAATCGCAACGACATAGGATATGCATTGTTTAGATTGTCACATTGAAATAATGTCGCTTGACAATACTGATATAAACTGGGTTGTCAGCGGCAATTACCTTTATTGTATCCAACGGGTAAACAATTATATGAGTGTACTGTGCCGCCTGGGGTCGCTTCTCATTAATGATGAGGGAAATAAATAGTTCTGGCAGGCGAAGAGGCTTTGAGGAAGTTTTAGCAGATTAATTGGAAAAATAAGAATATGTATCGGAAATTATTGTTTAACACTCTTACCCTCATATTTATAAACGTTGCTTAAAGTTAAGAGATGTTTATGCGTTAAATCATTATTTCAGCCGAAAGACGTCCACTACTAGACATAGGCCTCCCCCAAAAGGGGGGTTTTGCCATAATCGCCACGCTTGGCAGGCGGGTTGGCGATCGCAGTATGGTGGCAAAATGCATAGAGAACGCTGCTGCCCATTCTCTAGTAAGTCCCTTAGTCGCCTTCTACGACACGCACGGGAAGAAATGGGATGGTGCTATTCTTTTACGTCCGGCACCACACGGAACCGCGTGAAAATATGTATGGTTTGGTTAAACAGTCGCTAATCACTACTTAACTTTGTACAACGTTTATAAATAAGGGGGTTAGTGTTTATACACACGAGCAGCATGCGGCAGTTGCCACGTGTTGACAACTGCAGTTGTCTCTGCCATTGACGCTTACCACTGACGTGTATGAACACTTAAATACCAAAAACTTGTTAACACTTTAAAACTTAATTGTTAAATCTTAGTAGACATGCTTGTAAAAGAATAGTGTAACGGATGACTTATTGTAATGTATCTCTGGTAGGTAATCCCAAAATAATTAAAAGATGACCGGTGAATTAAAATAATCTTTTAATTTTCGTCCAATCAAAATGATCTAGCAAGATTATCACGAAGGAGACAATTTAACTGCCTTAAAATATATTCCTGCTAATTGTTTTTGAATGTTTAATTTAACATGATTTCTATTTTATTATCATTATAGTGACACTATCCCTAAAATCACATACATGAACAACCGTCTCGACAATTTCAACGGAAAAAAGAATTAAGAAATTTTCTTTTTAATAAGTAGTGAAATTATGCCGAGACAGCTATGTTGGACCGCGACACAAATTGCGGCTCCAGTGTGGGACACCTGTGTCGCAATCTCTGTCGCGCTGCTCTCTACAAGAAAGATTTAGAAATAAGTACTTTAAAAAAGAGCGGCATGGGTGGTACAGTTACCCTCTAAAATATATATACATCTACAAGAATTAATTTAAGTGTCTACAATCTTTGTTCTAAAATGTTGTATAAAACATATTACACTTCGGGTACTTAATTGTAGCTACAAATTGATACTGTATTAAGGAACCCAAATTGTAGACAATTAAAAGAATTCTTGTCGATAGTATTCCTGTAACCCCCTTTGAGTAGTAATATGCTTTTGGTATGCTTGCTTTTATGGTATCATTAGATCCATTTGCAGGATCGAACACACATTCTGAGCTGTTGTAAATAAGCATATCGAAAACCGATGAATTTCAAAGTTTGAACCCCTTGGCCTAGTTTCGTTATTTTAAGTAAGGAAAAATATGTATTCACATATTAATATACAAAGCAGTAGTACTTAAAAATAAAGTAACAGTAACACTCAAATTATAAACAACACTTTTACAACCACATTTATCAGTCTATAAATACTAATGGTTACAAACTTATTACAACAATGCACATGAGATATAATTTAACCTTTGAAATTAAAACATGAAATTACAGAAATAATAAGTATTTTACATTTATAAAAAAGTAGGAAATCACAGTTTATTATTCCCTCATTTTTATATAACTTAACGACACGCGAACTAATAAATAAATCTTAAATATTCTTTTATGTTTTTCTTTTTATTATCTTTTTTTTTCTTTTTTTTTTTGTTATCAGCCTTTAACGTTCCCATTGCTGGGACACAGACCTCCTCGGAAGTAGGCCATAATCTACCATGCGGGCCCAGTGCTGGTTGGTTGATGTTACATGTTTTTTTTTAATTATTTTTTGGTTCTAGAACATGTGTTCTGTGTCCTCACGATATTTTAATTCACCGTTTTCAGAGCAGTGGTGATTAAATTAAAGTGAAGCGTCTGGCTGGGGTCAAACCCACGATCATCAACTCGTAAGTCGGGCCCTATTATATGTCTCATTCAAATTACCTTCGTTCTAAAATTAGATACGGATGAAAAAAGTTCACATGAATACTACATGTCTTCTTGTTATTTTTAGTACAAAATTTGTGTGAACCATTCATCTAAACGGTCCGCCCACAACGACGCCCACTTCTATTTTAAATTACTTCATCACGCCCTTCATAAAGCTTTTAAACAAAATAATGTTACGAGGGATTTCTTTGAATTATAAAACAGTTTCCGTGCGTGTCTGTCTGTCCACTCGACCTAATCTCGAAAACTCTTTAGCATATTTTGGTGCGGTTGTAACAGCAATTTTGAATATTTATAGAGGTCGGTTTTAGTGTAATACTCGTAATTTTATGTAGGCGTGCTAACTGCAAATAATGTACAATAGAATGCAAAGTACAGAAACAAAGTGTCACGGTGAAGCTATATTTAAAACACCTACCGTACAATCTGCGATTCAAATCAACTTTATCATCCGAGAAGGCAACAAAGCGTGTGTAGAAGCGACCCAAGTTTTCCGGGCCTTTGTCACACCTGCTACTTTCCCACAAATTGTAACCGGTTTCAACTCGCAAGTCGCCCGTTCCCGCCCGCCAACTTGGCCTTATTCTCTTCATAATTAATTCTTCATTCGAAACAACTTGGACTTGGACTGAAGCGGGCCGCGTAAGCACTTAAATAGTCTAAATTGTGTCGGAGACGCGCCCATTTTTAATTAGTTCAAAAGAGCTCTTCAATTTTTAATGACCGTGTTTCCAAGTTTTGTTGTTAATTAAAGGTGTAATCAAGACGGTTCTTGGTGAGGTGCCTGCCGCGATTGCAACCTCTAATTTTAATAGAAACAACAACAAGTTATAGCCAGCGGCCTCAGGCTGCCGAGAAAAGTGATCTTAAATTGATTGAAGTTTACTCACAGAGCGAAATGCTTATTGTTTAAGAGTTCGTGGTTGATTGAGATCTCTTGTTACTTCAAACTAGAACATAATTTCTTGTAGTTTACTTGCCATCAAAGGTTTCAAAACTTAAAGCAAAGAAAATAATTTTCGCTAAATATTCAACAAACACACTCGACAGCGCTTGATTGAGTGAGTCGAACATTTGAATAGTTCTTGTATTAACCATCCCGACGACATAAACCGTTGTCTGTGTCACTTCCTCTGATCAATAAGGTTCGCCATTCGTAGTCGCTTTATAAAAATACTGTTTGTTTCCTTGACAAGTTTTAATTGAAAATTGTCTTGTTTATTTAAAATATTTCCACAGAGATACAACTTAATTCAATATTGCACTGACTTGTTGCTTGATTTGAATAAGTATTGACAAAAAACTGACTTCTTAGTTAGGTACACTCGCCAACATAACTCTTATCCGCAAACAAAACAATTCAAAACACGCAAATAAGCTAAACAATTAAAACTATCAATGTAACATACCGTTTAAACA
This sequence comes from Polymixis lichenea, assembly GCA_949091785.1. NCBI lineage: Eukaryota > Metazoa > Arthropoda > Insecta > Lepidoptera > Noctuidae > Polymixis > Polymixis lichenea. The sequence continues at coordinate 8,549,324 of OX420938.1, read as the reverse complement.
ATGGGGCTGACAAATCAATCCGCCTGCGAGGCCTGGTCCCGACAGGCATTCGCAGCGTTGTACAGGCAGGCACAGTTTAAGTTCGTTATGTCCGGATGACAGATGGTTATCCCATTGTACGCGACGCTCAAGCGTTTGTAATATTTGGATTAGTTTGACGTGTGGACTCCTTGTTTTTGGAGGGTTTTAAGTCGAGCTTGATGCGGGTTCCGAAATTAGAGGGATTTGTTTATGTTTTTATGTTGGCTTAAATGTTGCGGACATGGGCGTAATTATGTTTCTGCTTTTTAATATTCTTGTGTGACAAGATGCTTTTTTTGTAAGTAGCTAATCCCTAAGAACTCGTTCCATCCGTAGTTAAACATGGCTTCTTTCTGGAATAACAATCGTCATAATTACATTATATCGGCCCGCGTGTTGGATTATGGCCCTTTCCCTTTCACAAAGAGGAGGTTTCTGCATTATTAAGTTGCAAATGCTATCATCATCATATTCAGCGTGTAGGTTTTTCCCGCGTGAATGTCAAAAAATATCCCACGGGAACGTACTCCCGCTATTAAAAATACTCTATATTTTAATCTAGGTTATAAACTATATTTGTCCTAATATCTAAATCTTATCCTATTTTTGCGCCTATCCGGAACATACAAGAACACAAACAGGCAAGGGGACAAAAATCCTTTGTTACTATTTTATTATATGTATACATATTGATAAAGCCGAATTATTTTCGACTATCGATAATGAAATAGGTTTGCGTATAAGAAATCGACAGATATAAAGAAAGATACCTGAGAGAGTACCATCATTCAGAGGAAAATGGCTATTGCAACGTATTTTACATGATTTCTGACGTTTTGATGTTTGTTCCACCGATTTAATAGAATTACTCTTACTCACACACGTCACAAAATATTATTTTCAAATTCTATGAATTGAAACTGTGACCTAATTATATAAAAGCTGTAATCAGAACTAATTTCATTTACATTCCCGGTACTTAGTAATGTAATAAATTTGAATCCAGTTCCAATTGATAAAACATTGTTTTGTTACCTCAAATTCCTTTTTCCTTTGGTATTTACTGTATTAGTTTGTGGAAACGCCTTTGCTTGGCACAGGTCAAGTAATTGGCTTAGTTGAGAGAACAAATAAGGGAAGACATGCCTGTCTCGCCCACATATCGCACTAACACAGGATTCCATAAAATTGAACTGGATGGAATAGGATTTGGACGAGCCTTAGTATATGACCCAAACTCTCCAGCCAGTAAAAGTCTATACAAACTTAACAGTTTGTATAGACTTTAGAGGTTTAGTGTCACGCTGCAGTGACATTTGACGCTAAACCTTTTGGACCAACGTCCTCATCATCATCATTTCAGCCGAAAGACGTCCACTGCTGGACATAGGCCTCCCCCAAGCTCCGCCACTTCGACCGGTTCTGTGCTTACCGCATCCAGCGGACTCCTGCGGCCCTCACAAGGTCATCGGTCCACCTTGTAGGAGGCCTTCCAACTTACGTCTTCCGGTACGCGGTTGCCACTCTAGAACTTTTCGGCCCCATCGGCCATCTGTTCTGCGTGCAAACGCATACTTAATTAATGCATAATGAGCCTAAAATGTTCCCACTGCCTCTGGATACAGGGCTCCTTTCTCCAAGAAAGAGTAGGCTATCATTTACCACTTGGGCCTCGTGCTGGTTGGTAGATGTCACATGTCTTCGATTTTTTGGTTCGAGGACATGCCGATTTCCTCATGATGTCTTCCTTCCCCGTTTTGAGAGCCGTACGCGATGAAATTGTTTCCACACATTAAAGCTCCTGACTGGCTTCGAACTCGCACGGTCTAGAACTCGCAAGTCGGGACCGTTACCACTAGGCGACGACTGCTCTCTACTTAATAATTATGCGGCGACAATATGTAACGATAATATCGGATATAATCATGTCATTTCACTTCATGTGCATAATTCACTCGGCCGACTCCACAATAGAGCAACGCACATACACCACGTTGGCATTACGCATATTAATCAGCCAATTTCAATGGCTCTAATTAGGCCTGACACTGACAGAGTTACACTAAGCGGTGAACATTACACATATGCAAACATAATACTAACTTCCCTAAAATAAAAGCCGAGCGATTGTAATCTCTGTTCCAAATATATAAATCATAATTTGCTATGAGTAACTGTATGAATAACTTGGTGTGAGCTCAGTGACGCCTTAGAACAATATTGGTTTATCTTCATTATTTTATTTGGATCTTAGTTACATTAGAGCGTATTTGAGCCAGCGCGGTGTGATCATTTTTGCGGCGACTGTACCAAATGACAATATTCAAAATTCGAATGCTGAAAGTAATTGGTACTTTTAACTGTGAAAAAAATTCGTTATCCATCGAGGGAAAAGCTGTAATCCTCGTAAACAAATCCGCAACTAAACAGTCAATAGTAACAAACAGTGTATTCCGTACGACAAAGCGGCGGGCACAATGGCGGCGGGACAATGAGTGCGGCCTGCACTACGTAAACACTGTTCGTTCTGTCACTGTCAGACCTAATTAGCGTCGCCATTCAGATTGTCTGATTATTATGCGCATTGTTTCCTTCCATGGACGGCACTCTCGTTAAATGATTGGTCGAAGTATTTTGACTTTGTTGGTGACTTGTTCATCTATTACGGACGAGGTACATGGAGCCGTGGATATATTTCTATCTCTATTTTTATCGATCGGTCTGTAACTTTAATAGATAATTTAATCAAAACGGTGAAAAAATTAAAATGATTTCATTTGTCAACTTCTATCCCCAAGATAGTAGTTGAAAAATGAAATAATTAACTTTGATTTTTTTCGAGATACCCTCTTTTTTTTCACGTATCATATGCAAGTCGAGTTTTCTGTCAAACTTAAAAATTGGTTCTATAAATTAGCTGAAAATTAAACTAACATATTGCCTCGAATTTATACATTTTTGCTTTAAAATAAAATGGACACCGTTCTACAAACTATAACAAAATGTTCGCACTGCATAAATAATCCTACAAAGCTAGCAATTTACTCACCTTTTCCGATACAAACATAATGACAGAGGAGCTAAAATATCGATTGAAACTAGTCGTTTATTAAAGATAGATTGTCACAAACTGCTATAACCTGTCCTGGGAACCGCTTGTCGTTGTGTGACTTGTGTGGTATCGATTGATATCTATTTTCGTCTTCAAACACGGCTGCCACATGCAACTATCAGTATTGTGACATTTGTAAATTGGTTTCAGTTTTCTATTGAAGCTGATATGAAATGCATGAGCGCTTTTTCTATTTACTGTTGGTTTCGTGATGTTATACTCGATTTTTTTTAAGTAACTTTCAGATCCTGAAATGCTGTATTATATAATCCATTGTTTAAGATTACTACGACATTAGGTTGTCATAGATTTAGTCAGTTATGACAATATTTTCTGAGTTCTTCCAGTGCGTGTCCCAATTAAGTAACAATATTTTCTTTCTTTTTACTGCATTTTTCTTATAAGGCACAACAGGGATTATATTGACTATGAGACGTATATATTGACTATGAGTCTATAGAGGTATGAGGGTGTAAAGTTCACTCATACTCTATTGAAAAGGGAGGATCCTCCGACCAGACGGGTGTAGTGTCTGGTGGGCCACTGCCCGACTGTTGATGTCGGGATGTTGTATATATGCGGGTCGTGCGTAAGCTCTGCTTGCGCGATGTAGTTATAGTATAACGTCAAGTCTTGTGTAGTTCGCATATGGCATTGTAGATGGCACCACTTCACTTTTTGTGTTTCTCAAGTTTGTTGATTTGAAGTTCGTATGTGGCATTGTAGATGGCCACCACAAGTCCCATGTTATTTTCAGAAGCCTGAGACTAATGTACTTACTTATCGCACCTGAGCATAAGCTCGCTTCTAAATAATTAAAATTCTTTTAAAAACATTACTTTTTAAGCAGCACCAACGTTCTCGAAGACTTACTTTGCCGGCTTTGAAGAAACACATGTTAGAAAGAACATGTTTTCAAAAAAGATTCATTGATAACAAAAATAACCAATAACGTAGCAAAAGTAAAGAGATAGAGATACGTATAATCCATACCACTTCTGTATAACCCATACAGCGATATCGACGGATCCCGGCTGTCACTAGCACTACAGTATATCTGTAATTAATCCTACACATTATTGCTATCCGCGGATCGCTATCAATGCATCGCTTAATGACGTTAATAGCCCTCATCTTCTACAGATTGCATATTTCTTATCTAATCATTTTCTGTGGATTATGGGTGATTTTCAAAATTTTTGTACAGTTACAAAAATGAAAAATAAATGAATACCGTCACAAAAAATTACAATGTCACAAAAAAATAACAAAAAGGAAATATTAGGGCTATTCCACAGAAGATAATTAAAACAACTAAATCGCATTTTAATCATTTATTAATAATATAATCAGTCTGTTGGATTACAGTCATAAAATCAGTCTCAAAAGTGTATATTTCTTATGGTCATTAATACTATTTAAATTATTTATTGAAATGTCTAGCCCAATGAAAATTAATATTTTGTCGAGGAACATAGAGTTGAAAATTGGTAATAACCATTAATATGTAATTACAAAAATAGTGGTTTAGAGATTTATTTTTCAGCAAAACTCTTAAATTGAAAAGGCTAGTTATAAAAACAAAAAAAAACACAGTATCTAATCACATACGCAATAATCATTACTGACATAAATTTTAAACTTTGGAAACTATCGTGTAATATAACAAAATTATAAATGTTCTTTTACTTCTCATACAATTATAGTTTTTTAGTGATTATAATGTTTATTACGTATTAAATTTTAGTTTTAAATAATCATACAATGATTTATGTTGTAAACAAAATACCTGGATAAACTTTTACAGAGCACAGTATTTCCTCATGAATATGAACATCAGACTTTTAATATGGGACCACCTCTCTAATTAAACTGAAAAAGAATATCAACTGTTCCATACATTTTGATCGTGTAGGTAGGTATTGCATTTTTGTATGGAACAGCTGTTTTTTATATTTGTTGGTCCCATAGTAAAATTATGTTGCTCATATTCATGAGTAAGTACTGTGTTCTGTAAAAGTTTGACCAGGTATTTTGTTTACACATTAGGATCAGTTTTTATCCAGTGCGCAAACTGTAACCATGAATTCAGCATATCATTCTAGACCCCCTAGCGTAGAAAACTTTCGTCGGTTATAAAAAAAAATCAGCTGTTCATACATTTTGACCCCGTAGGTATAGCATTTTTCTATGAAACAGCTGATTTTATTTTTGTAAAACCGACAAAAAATTTCTGCGCAGGGGGGTCTAGAATGATATGCTGACTTCATGGTTACAATTTAGGCACTGGATAAAATCTTATCCTGTATTTGTTGATTGGTAATTTGGGGCGAATAGTCTTGAACACACGATTGTACTCATTAAAACAAACAACTTTCCAAAGGAAACAAATTGTTTTTATTTTAAAAGGTGGAGAAAACTGGCCGAATTGCGTTTATACAGTGGTGATTATATTCATTTTAAATAAACAAATAGAAATATATCGTTCTTTTGTGAAAGTTGTTTGTTATTATGTGTTTAAGTATTTGTCACTAATCACCAATCACATTAATTACTACACCTTAGGCATAGAAAAATCAGCTTTGGCTTCGAATATATAAGTACCTAATAGTACGTAAGTAAGTAATTAATATAATAATTAAGTTTTTAATACCTAAATTTTAAAGTCGCGTAACATAACAAAAATCTAAGTTCTCTTTTAATTCTACAAAATAATAATAAATGATGTGACAAAACTGAAATAATAATGTTTGTTCATTTTATTTCAACAGTTTGATACATAATCCTAATCTGACACCTTTCTGGTCCGTCACTCTACAACTACCTAATTTTCGTCACTATTTCGTACTTAATTTTCGTCACTATCGCTGAGATCAAAAAAATTTAACCTACCCAGGTTTATAATATCTGTTTCTTTTGATTTAGAGGAACATGGCTTTCCTTCTCCCTTTGTCTTTGGCAAAGAAGTAATACCTACCATTTCTGGAAAATCTTTAGTCAAGTCATTTGACGAAACGTTATAACGTTTCGGATTTAATAAGTTTGTTAAGTCATCAAGAGAATAATTGACTCTAATATTTGACAAAATAGTGGGCGCGTCTGATTCTGTTGTCGTTTTCTTTGTATGAGATGCTGGTTTGGTTCGTTTGATGTTGGTGTTACATTCCGAGAGTACTTTAGTAGGATATAATATTGTTTGAGGGCCAGTGTAAAATGGTTTAACTATTTTGGCTAATGGAGCGGATATCTGATTCTGGGTTTTTAAACCGTAACCATCGTCATCACTATCGCTGGAAGTTTGTACTAACACTCCTCTAGCTTGGGTAAAATTGGCAGCGTGAGATCCGAGTTGTAGTAGTTTAGATGTTCCAGATGCAGCTTTGGATGGAGACTTTAGAACAGATTGTAAAATGAAAGTTTCTTCTTCATCAGAATAAGCAATTTGTCGAGTTTGTTTTCTTCTAGGTACCATTAACAAGCAATGTTTTTGTAGGAACAAGCAATCGCAAAACCCTCTTTTTCCTGAGCTATTACAGAAACAACTCAAAGTTCTATAATATATGTCATTGGTATGATCATTTACCGCCTGTATTTGGTGTAGTTTTTGCGAGTTGGGTACAGGTATTAAAGAATTTAGGGCAGTTTCATTGCATTCTTTGATAAGATTTATATGTGTGTCATCGACAATGAAAACTCTTATTCTACATTCATCTTTCAGAAGAGCAAGTGCAGTTCCAGCATCCGTAACATTTCTTCCATGTGAGACTTTTTGGTCTAAGAGACGTTTGATAACTCCTCCTATACCGTCAGCAGGGCCCTTGCCATGGTAGGACTCGGAAAAATTCCAAGTCCCTTTAACAAAATCCAAATCGTTCAAAGTTTTCTTGAATAGGTAGAAGTTCTTTTTTTGTTTATACTGGGTAGTGGGCCCGTCGGAAAATGCGTGCAGAATTGTCACTTCAGGGTACCTTCTCTTGATATCCTTCAAAACTGGACTCAAATGTGCCCAAATGGCCTCTGGTGCATGATTTGTTGAATCCGAGAATGTGCAATAAGACTGAGGCCTTGTATTTTTTTTGTACACAACACTAGTGTGTAAAGTAATTTGGTACTGGGAAGCACCAAAGTGGACGGCTTGAATTTCTTCGTGGAGTTTGCATGCGTAGTTCTCCGAGAAATCACAATGAAGAACTACTTCATTATCTTCAAGCTGATCTTTTAGATTTCTGTAGGTTTTATATTGGTGGGCAATATTGAAAACATGTACCATGTATCTTTTCAACTCAGCTTCAAACAAACATACAAAATTTTCTAACCTATCCGATTTTGTCTCTGTCACTACTCGTTTTGACTTCTTAGTTTCGTTATCCTTTTCGTATTCGATTTTTTTTAATGACCACTCCAGCCACGAAATATTTTCTTCTTTCCTTAATTTGCCATACTGCCAAGATTTTTTATTGCACACATCGCATTCAGAATACATGCACTCCTTTGATCTTTTGTCACACACGGTAGCTTCTACAAGGTCACTTAATTCATGAAATGATGTTAATTGTTTTTTTTTCAGTGCAATAAATTTGAATTCCATATTGGCGTGAATTTTACAAACACATGTATCTCGGTCTCTAAGGAGTGGGCTGACAATATGGAATGGCTTGTGTCTGACAAATGTGACGTAAGATATTTTGATACCCGTATCTTCCTTGAATTTTTTATGTAAATTAATTAAACTATCAAGAAGATAACGTTTCTGTATCTTTATTTTCTTCTGCGTCTTTGTTTCTTTCTTCCCCGCAGAAGAGCGACTTACATCGTCTTGGGAATAAAACTGACGAATTGTTTTGGCTAATATACTGCGCTTCGTGATTTGCATTTTTTTTGTGAACCTGATCCTTCCTTTTAAGCCAATGCAATACCCTAATCGAGTGCATAATTTATATTTTCCAGCTATATCTGGATTAAAAATATTTTTCAAAATGTTTCTTTCGTTGTTACTTTTAGCAGCCTTATATTTTTTTGCCAAAGCTTCATTCAAGACCATATTTTCTAGAATAAGTCTCTTTACTTTACCTCTATCTTTTTCTTCGTTAATACTCAATTCTTGCATAATTAAATTTACTTTTGATTCAGGTGTTAAAATTGGTTCAGAAATTTCTTCTCCATCGTAAGCTTTTGCATCAACAAGTTTTTGACAATGTAAAAGGATTTTTTGTCTATACACTTTCTTTTTGAGAGCCGCTATTTCTTTTTTTTGTTTTTCTATTTTACTGGCTTGCTTTTTTACTCTCTGCTTCAAATTATAGTAATTTCTTAAATATAACTTCCGTGATTTTGTTTGCTTTTCATCATTATTTATATCTTGACGTTTTTGTTTCTGTTTTTTTTTCAGTCTTCTCCAAGTCCTTCTCCTTACAGCTTTTTGACTCTCTGTTAGTTTGGAAACTTTCACATATTTACTTTTGATCCTTTCCAAGTTCTTTTGATTTATTTCACTATACTTTTCAGGATTGTTTAACTTTAGTCTTTCTCTGTACTTACGTTGTCTTTCTGCGGGAGTCATCGGCATTCCTGTATAAAATAACACACTGTCTCATTAATTAAATATTTATTTACAAAATTTCTCATACATAATACTTGTACCTTTTCTTTACTTAACTTAGTATTAATATACCGTAATAAATACTTTTATTCTATCTTTTATACTTTAATTACTATGAATTTTCGTACTAAATTATACAACGTGCAACGGAGAGGGTATATACATACCAAGGGCACGGCTTCTTTGGATGTTATCAAACGATATTGGAAGGGGTTTTTGATCCTATCTCTACATGTTCGAAAGTTATGAGAATTTTTAATACATTGATACCAGAAACCAAACTTTTCAAATTGAAATAAACACATCTTTTGGAAGTGATTTATCGTGATATTGGCAAGGAACGTGGAAAGTTATTGACCTAAGTAGTGCGGTGACACGTTTGATATTTGAATTTAAGAAACATATGAAACCAATTTGGTATCAATTCGTAGAGTATTTTATTTTGAGCTGAAACTATGTATAGTGATACTATACCAGCTGTTATCTTTAGTGCTTAAGGATAGCAATAAGGTTTCTGTTACACCCTGTATTACCATATTAAATACTAAGTATAAATTTATCTTTTACATCTTTTAGCTCGATTTTTGTAATGTTGTACGTATTCCTGATGCTGGTGGACTACAGTTTTTTACATTTTAAATTATTTATTGCTCATTTATTTTTGAAATAATAAAAAATAATGTGTAAATAAAATTAATAAATGAAGCATTAGCAGTCAAATTATATAAACATAATAATTCTGTATGAAGTCAGCTTTACTTCATTTTTGTTACATCGTTTTTGTTACGCAACAAAAAAAACGTAACAAATCGTTAGAAAAATGACCATGAACCATGAGTTTAATTACAACCACAAACATTTATAGGTTAGAAAGAATCTTGTTTATATAATCCAGCTTCTTTTAAGTAGTTGGTCAAAATTATTCTTTAAAATTACGTAAAAATAATAATAGATAGCCTTACCGTTGTTTTTATAGCTGAACAACCAAAATGAAAGATTTATTGTTGAAAAAACACTGCACAGGAACAAACACAGTTTTCTTGGTGGTGGCAACCGTTGTCAAAATGGTAGACATGCGTTCTGTTGTCATTTGATTGGGCGGTTTTAGATGAAGAATGTTGCCGTTTGAAAACCCCAAATATCTACTAATATTGGTGTTACAATAAAGAATAACAAAAGTGAGCGAAATGGAAGACATATATTGAAACAATGTTATTATTACTATGCATTAGGCTATTTATTTATATTTTATATCATTTACATCATAATTAAAGTCATAAAGATATTGTGCAACTAGAACATGTAAATATGTGAGTAGTTTCTTGTTTATGATTTTTTTTGATATGCGCTTGTGGTTAGAGACACAAGGTTGCTCTATGAAAATATTATGAGACTGAAGAAATAAACATCTTTTTTTTTAAATGACCTATTGTTATGATCTGAAATGTTGAAGCCCATGTGGACAAAATGTTGCACAAGGTTAATAATACTAGTTTGACCACTTTAATGCATTTTTCTTGGATAATATTCACGTGGACGTTTTCACACAACAAAATGTACAAAAATTTTGAAAATCACCCTTATATCAATAGTTCTTCCTCGTCATCATGTTTGTGGAAGGAACCCATTACGGTCGTCTAACGTAGGTTGATGTGTGAACAGTAAACCTGCTCATTCGGTTCGTGGGTGCCGCGGTTAACATTAATATTCACCGACGTCCCCACCCTATGATCGACGTCCTGTTCTTATGTCAGTTGTCCAACTCGGGCCATTTGCAAACTGCGGCAGATCGCATGCCCTATGTTGGTTTTTGTATACTAGAAAATATAAAACAAAACGTTTCCCTTATCCTGAGTAGAAATAACCTTAGAATAATCATAGGAACAATTACGGGCCATTACCCCCTTAACAAACATCTTTATAACATAGGCGCCAGAGACAGCCCGCTTTGCAGGGGCTGCCTAGACGCCAAGGAATCAGCCACCCACGTCATCCTGGAATGCGAGGTCGTGGCTTCTCAATGTGAAGAAATCCTCGGAACAGTGAGGTCGCTCCGCGAAGCCTGTGAGGCTCCCAGGAAGCTTCTGTGCTTTTGGGCGGAGGTAGGCTGGCTTGGTTAGCCAGAATCCTCACGCACAACGAACCGAATTTGAGTCTACGTGTGGAAAAGGGAGTCCCATCATCAGCATCATCATCATCATCATTCCCTTAGTCGACTTTTAGGACCTGCATTGGATGATAAGCGGATGATAAATTCTATATTTTTATGGCCCCCAGATCAGCATAGGTGGCAAGGTTGATATATTGATAGGTTCACGTTGTATCTTCCGCAAAATTGAACCTATCAATGGATATCGCAAAAAAAGAAGAGCGTTACTTAGTAGGGCTTCTTGAGAGAAAGCTTTTCCGAGAAAGTACTTCTCCTATTCCTAATGCCGAGCAATATCATGTGCTTCAGTTTCAGGCCATTTCGATCCCCATGAAATTATTATTAACAGAATGCCATAATACATATTATATCAGAAAATCAGTATGGGTAATGTATCTACTGTTGTGTTCGGAGAAATGCCCTTTGTTCAGTTTCAAAATGAAATATCCTGTCCAGAACTGGTGACTGTTGGTAGACTTCGCATACCGAATTCTAAGAAATTCACACCCAAAAAATGGGCCAGTAATTTCACTGTTCATTACCGAAAATATCACTTTACACTTTATCACGGTCACAAAAAAATGCATAAAATCGCCAAATGGACATTATTTATGGAAATGAAAAACGAGCGCTTTACTGGCATATACATAAATAACGCTAATAAAAATAAAGTTAAAGGGAACGAAAATTAATAAAACTACTAATAAAATATACGCATTACTTACCTACTTTCTTCTCTAACTGCGGAATCCAATTATATGTTAAATTGACGAATTCCAATATTTAATAGCCTGGAGTAGGTACCTACTTACGTTTTTGTAGTCAAGCTACAACAAAGATTTAAGATATTTCTTGTTGGGAAAATTATTATTATGTATTCTGGTTTTGTGGGGTAGTTTGAAGTATAAGACTGCTAATATCTTTTACAAAATAATCTAGGTATACAATGCAAATAATTAAACATTTTGGTGTCTGTGTGTACTGTCAAAATGTATACGGTATACGGTAGGTAATAACAAAAAAAAACTACAAAATTTTTGTCTGTCTGTCTTTTGTTCCGGCTAATCTCCAAAACCGGCGGACACATTTTGACGGGACTTTCACTGGCAGATAATAATATAATTTTTAAAAGCAATCACATAGGCTACTTTGTCCTGGTAGCACATTCCCGTAGCATAATTTTCGACATTCACGCGGACGAAGCCGCGGTCTCAGCTAGCACCCATAACATAAAATGATTAGGAACTACGGAACCACGGGCACAGAAAGTATAGTTAATTGAACCGAGTTTTTAATTCGAAATGGTACGTTTTTCACATTAATTACAGAACAAATTGATCAACCGAACAGCCCACTAAACGGACAAAGTGAAACTTCGAACAAATGCGTAACGGTCGTCATAACCGCGCCACTCGAAATACGTTCGACGAAAATTACCACTTTTTGTTGATAAATGTTCCCTCCGCCCTGCGACTGCTGTTTATGTGGCCATTAACTTGAAATACTTACTTATTAATGAGTAATCTGTTATAATTACAATTATTGTTACATCTAAAATGTTCCTGTTAAACGTTAGAAGTGTCGCCGGGCGCACATGTGGCGGAATGAATGTGAACAGTTTAGTTACGCCAATATATTAGTTATAATACCGATGTTACGTTGTAGGCGTTATTAATTTAACTCGTATTGTTTTCATTTGATTTATGCAATTGTAGTTATTGTTCGATTGTAGGTAATTAGGAAAAAAATCACGCACTACTGGCGTAATAGCGACGAAGATCCTTTCTTCTAAAAGCATTCTAAAATATTGACACTTCACTTCCAAAATATTGACAGCTCTTCCAACTAGTAAATTTAAAATTTAGTAAACTCATTGTTGCTCCGAAATATTCAAATCTTAGACTATGGTTTTATAATTACTTGTTTTGGTTTTTTATTTGCATGCCTGTTTAATTTTATCACTGATACATACCTACCTATCAAATTGTACACGCACATCGCATTAATTGTATAACTTGTAATATGTAGAAAATGTCGTGAAATATTGTACTCACTCTGTAGCTCAAATTTTGTGTGTTACTTTTTATTTTCCCAATATTTTTTTTTATTTGACAACCATAACGAACCTCATGTTTATCAGCAGCGTTCTGGAGCTAAAATGACGATGACTGATTCCTTTTTTAAATGAATAACTGTTTGATTTAAGCTACCCACCAGGCCTTTATTCTATTTTAGATACTTACACGTATTTTACACCAACATCTATGTTCTATGTTCTATGTTATTGGGTTTGGTTTCCGCACTTAGTCCTTTAAGTGGACCATTGTGCGTGAGCCATGGCGGTCATCGGTGGTTATTCCAGCCAGCCCACCTCCCTCCAGAAGTTAGCAATTTCTCCTGGTCTATTGAGAACATCCGTGTAAAATTTGGGCGCTCCGAGGGTTTCTGTTCTAGTCTGGGCAACATATAATGGCTAATTATATTATTTGTTGAAACTGTATAATTTTAAAAACATGACTTGGTTTCCATTTAAAATCAGCATTGTGCTGCCTCTATACCTGAACATGAAGTTACAGGCTGCTTTTCTCCAAAAGTAGTTTGTTTTTCTAAGTATTCGAGCTAACTTTAAATGCACTTATTTCTGTGGCAGTAAAATATATTTTCTTTAGTTCTTCGGATTTATTTAGAAACAGAAAAAGAAGCAAGTTAAGGCGCTGCCCAAACGTAGGACACCGTTAAACGCTCAATTTTTTGTCTCACAGTCAGGCGTAATGGTACATATTACAAGCCAGAAAAAATAAGGGATTTGACAAATGTTCAAATAAAAAGACTTATTCAAACATGTTTCATAATAACAAAATAGTAGGTCTCATGATCATCCATACTAATATTATAAAGAGGTAAAGTTTGTGAGTTTGTGAGGTGTGAGGTTGTAGGCGGTAATCTCTGAATTTACTGAACCGATTTCAAAAAATCTTATACCAATAGAAAACCACGGTATTTGTGAGTGTCATATTAACGAAATATATCATATTAGAAAAATAATTAAAATCGTTAGGTCATGTTTATTGGTCATATTATCAAACAATTATGAATTCTTATCAAAACAAGTAAATTTATCGTCTCAAGGGTTCAAAACAAAAGACTTTTCCATTATACTGCATATAATTTGAACGAATAGTTAAAGAGATACATAGGTATGGAACCACGACTGTGTCGTAAATGTCGTAATCTATTGAATAGCACTCAGTACTAACCGAACCGCACTCATTATTTCATCACAAGTAAAAATGTTTACAGCGCAACGAATTGGGCACGGGTCAGATAGTGTAATCATAAAACAGACAACCAAACTTTTTTCGTCGCTTTATTCTCAAAATTTTAAGCGTAAACTATCATATTTTATGTAATAATAATAAAAGGAATTCAATGAACTAAAGCATTACCTAAAATTATTGCATTTAACTGGAAAATTACTTTTATTTTAGTGGTCATCCGATCACAACATCAAACTCATCGCTGTTTTAAACCATTTTTTTTTCGCGATGCCAAAAAAATGCTTCTTACCCCGCCTTAAGCGAGGATGAAAGAGTTGCGTTTATCTTTACTTCTGTTAGTTGAACGTTACTTAACCGAGTACGAGGCGTGTTAGTACTACTAAAAGCTCAAAACAGGTTTTAAATTTTTAATTGTTGACCAGTAACAGGTAATCGTCACATAAGGACGCCATTATAGTTTTACCTGACATAACCCTCACTCGTGTTGATATAAAGTTTCAACTTAAGGTGTTAACTGTTAACACTAGTATTCAGTGCCCTCAACTTAAGTTAACACTAGTTTTCATTCCCCCTCCTAGGTTAAATGTTTGCTCTTTAATTCTAAAATAGTCATCTTGAATGTGAAAAGAAACAAATTCTAAATTGTTGATCTCCTCGAAACAACTTACTTAACTAATATTTCCATTTAATGTCGTAGATATCTTGAGAGGATTTCAACCAAAAAGTAGTTAGGCCAGTAATTCGGTCGATCATGGAATAATACATAGTATGGAGGGGTTTGTGGCTAAGTAACAATAACTACACGGGTCGATCGCTCAGGTTAAGCTACGCTTGCCGCGGTTGTTCCGTAGATGGGTGACCATCTTTACACACCAAGACCCCTCCGTGCCTCGGAAAGCACGTTAAGCCGTTGGTCCCGGCTGTCGTTTGTGGATCTTTGACAGTCGTTACGGGTCGTCAGAAGCCCGAAAGTCTGACAACCAGTCTTACCAAGGGGTATCGTATTACCCAGTTACTGGGTGGTGGAGGTCAGATAGGCAGTCGCTCCATGTAAAATACTGGTATTAAGCTGCATCCGGTTAGACTGGAAGCCGACCCCAACATAGTTGGGAAAAGGCTAAGCAGATGATGATGGAATAATACATGGAATAATAGACCGTAAGTGTTATGATGATTCAATTTATTTAAATAATGATAATAATGACCGAGTGTAATAATTGACTGATCAGTTTGATCAGATCGGATCGAATCAGTGTTATGTCTTGATTGATCGATACGTGCTATTTATTTAAACTTGTTTATGATGCTTTTATTATTTTTCCCGACACATCGTTTACTATCAAGACATCATCTAATATTGCGTGATATATTGCAACGCAGCAAAAATTCTAATGGCTTACATTGACAAAATCTAAACCGCCAGTTTCAAACCATTCAAAACACCCAGCTATCAGCGAACAGAACGTATCCAATTACCGTGGCGATTATAACCAGCAGCGCTTTGTCGTCTCGCTTTACCAAAAACCGCTCGCAGATCGTTAGGCCCACCAAAATATTGAACGGCCATCTACTACCACCTTTTAGAATTTCGTACTGAGTCTCAACCCGGGATGGGACAACCGAGCTAATCGGATTACAATGGCAGTACCATGACATTTAAATGTCAACAGCAGAAGGCATATTGGTCAGTACTTTGCAATTGTATCCAGGTAGATACATACCTGACGTGGCTATTGCACGGATTTTTTTGATATATGTGCATTGTGCAATTTGTGTGTGTCTGTTTGCAGTAAATATTGTTTTTCAGTAAAGTTTTTTCGTGTGACGCGTGACGGGGAGGCATATCTTTTTTGGATATTATTCTACTTTTATTAACTTTTGATACAAATCAAATAGTTTATTGCAATCCATTATGTACAGTTACAGGTGGTAAATAAATAAAAATAGAAACAATTATGGACCCTGTCGGGCACAGCAAATTTTGAAATAACTAAATAACTAGAGAGAGAAAGAGCGCTTTATTTATTTTTGTTTGAATTATTTTTATACTCTATTAAGTATTTTATGTTTCTATTCATATACTTATTTTATTAATATCATATATACAAGTCTATCTATTCATTTATTATTTATTTTATTATATTGAAATAATGCTTAATTGTTAACTCGCTTAAAATTTATTCATTTTTATTTTTTATTATTTGTGCAGTATGATTATTAAGTATTATAAAATACAGGATATTTTTTTATCCAGTGCGCAAACTATAACCATGAATTCAGCATATCATTCTAGACCCCCTAACGCAGAAATTTTACATCGGTTTCATAGAAAAGTGCAATACCTACGCGGTCAAAATGTATGGAAAAGCTGATTTTTTTTGTATTACCGACGTAAAATTACTGCGCTGGGGGTTTAGAATAATATGCTGAATTCATGGTCACAGTTTGCGCACTGTATAAAATTTTATCCTGTATTATATATTATTACAAAACAGCCTATGAAAAGCTCTGTGTCATAAACTATTATTTTATTAAAGTAGGCTTAACTTTCTGATTTATTTACTTTCTTACATAACTCACGCCTTCCCATGGGGAAAGGAAGCAACTACAGAACGCCACCTGCTACAGTCTTTTTATACTCCTTTTGACTAGATAACGTTTACACACAACCGGCGTGCGTGTATGACCGTCAGGGTCATACACGCACGCCGGTTGCGAATACTATGCATCTAACCTTCCTGAAGATTCCTGAATATTCCACATTCTCGGCTAAAAATACATTCTACAAGCCCCTATGTAATGTCCATAAAAATCTATAACAAGATACCTGAAATAATAAAAAAAGAAGATAAAATAAACGTATTTATAAAAAAACTAAAGCAATTTTTAATTAAAAAATGCTATTATAGTATAAACGAATTTTTAAGCGATAAATTATAAACATAAAATTATATAATAACAGTATAAACTATAAAATAATTACATTTGAATTTTTATAAATGACATGCAACAATATAAAAAAACTACATGTAAGTTACATTGCCCTCAATAGCATTTCGACAAATAACTTAAACTAACAATATAGTCATGGTTAATACCTTAAAACTAAAAATAAAAACAATATAATAATAAAATTAGCTTAAGATTGATATAATTATTTAAAAATAATAGTTATAATGTATAATTAGATCGATAAATTAGATTTAACAAAATAAAATAAAATAATAATTTAAATCATTTAACATGTAGATTCAAAATTAAGAGCTCATGATTTTCTCAGTAAAATTACGGTGCTTCTACAGCATATAGCTTGTAGGTATACAGAACCCCAAATTGTAGTATTATTGGATTTAGTTTAGATGTAAGTTTAGCTACTTATTTAAAGCTTCCTCTCTCCTACTATTTTTTGCTGTGCCCGACAGGGTCCATAATGATCACTATTTTTAATTTACCACCTAAGTACACATTGTGGAATGCAAATAAAATATTGAGTATTGAGTATTGAGTATTGAGATCTGCTTCGACTTTGACATCACCAATAAGGGCCAGGAATATGTGCCCTCCTAGGGCGTCCCCTCTTTGCGTTTGCACTCACATCTGCCATGTCCAATCCTCTTAACGTGACCAAACCATCTAAGCATACTCTTGCCAATTTTTGTCACTACATCTACTTATAAACCGCACCGTTTCTTATTGGTAACTCTGTTCAAGAAGTCGAGTAACGCAAATTGTAAGAGTAATGAGAACTAGTTGTCATACTGTTTACATGAACTAAGTACAAACTTGATACAAACTTTGCTCAAACGCAGAGCGAATTCAAAAGGTGTCTTTAAAATATTCTACTTTTAAGTCAATTCGCAAAGAGTTACAAAAAGTGAGAAATCTTAATTTAATGAACACTAACTTTTTAGTAGCAAAACAAAACTGTTAAAATTATATGGACACTTTTAAGAAATTCAATGAAATGCAAGATAGGAAAAAAATACTGAAGACACATTTTCAATCTTGTGCTGTTTGAAAAGCCTGGTAAAATAAAAGCTGTTAAAAATTATCTGAAACAGTTCAATAAAATGAGTACCTATACTTACACTCCATATTTTAACCGACTGCTAAAAACCAGAGGAGCCTCCTCCTTCCTTATTAACCAAGAATATAATTTTATAAAAAGTCCATACTGCATTCCAGTTGCGTAACTCAATTTCAATCCAGAGGGTTTTGAATGAAAAAATTAAAAGTTGTTTTTTTTTTATAAGGTGTAGATTTGAATGAATTAATTAATTTAAACCTCTGTAGAAGGTGACTAAGGGACTTACCAGAGAATGGGCAGCAGCGTTCTTTATGCATTTTACCACCATACTGCGATCGCCAACCCGCCTGCCAAGCGTGGTAATTATGGCAAATCCCCCAAAATTGGGGGACGGCTATGTCCAGCAGTGTACGTCTTCCGGCTGAGATTATACATTGAGTTGCACAACATATTTCTGGCAGATGACATATAAAAATGGCACATAAGATTTCTCTTCCAGTTATAAGTATTATTTGTAAGTACTAAAACTGGCAGGTATTGTATCTTAGTCAGAAGTATCTTACCCATACTAATACAGCTTAAGAGTTTGTTTTTTTGAACGCACTAAACTCTGGAACTACCAATCAACCCCTTATTGGGCAGGCCTATGTCCAGCAGTGGAAGTCTTTCGGCTGAAATGATGATGATGATGATTAACCTCTGCCAAACTGCAAAACACTGTCTTGGCAGGCGTTTTTTAGTTCATGTAAACCAAATTATAAAACTTTTTCACCTATTACGCTTAAGAGCAATCTCCGCGAGCTGGCAACGGCGCATTTATGGCGGTTTTTCGTGATTATTTTATTTAATACAAACAAAAGTGAACATATTTTTCATCCATGTACCAGATCGTTGGTATTTTCAAGTTTGTATGCTATTTTTTCAAAAAATATTTTGGTATTTACTTATAAAAACGACATACCGGCAATTATTTTCTGTTTGCATTACTTAGTGCGATTAAATGTTTTTATTAAATGGTAAATGTTAAAAATTATTATAAATACAAAAGATCTAATGCTTGGCTGTAAAAAAAAATAGTATTTTTGTTTGTATTTAATGAAATAATCACGAAAAACGACTATAAATGCGTTTTTGCCAGCCCGCGTGGAATGGACGCTCTTAACTATTCATGCGTTTACTATATATATGAAACAGAGACAGTTTTTTTCAGCATTCTCTACAGTGAGGCTTTGATAAAACATATTCAAGAGTTGTGTTGAGTTGAGTACTTATGTATTTTACTAGCTTGCTTGAAAGAAATTGCTTCACATGTTTAAAAAAAAAATCTGCTCGATCACGTGAATAACGTATCAAATGTTGTCAAAATAAAAGGCATTTCCATTGTAAGCATTTTATGCAATTATCCCGCTGATTTTTTACATTTAATAATGTCCAGTTAATATTAAAAACCAGTTTCTATTTCAATGTTACCATATTGACACTCACTAGATACTTTTCTTTTACTGTATAGCTACGAATTATTATACGCTTTTCCTGTACGGACCAATCAGAGCATCGAATGACATCAACACAGACTGTTTTGGCACGGTTCGAACTCATGTCCGTACTTTAAATGGTATCGTTCTAGGATCTTAATAGTACATAGTAGAACCGTTATTGGGTCATCGTATTCTATTCTATTAATTAACCTATTTCTAACATAACATCACGCCTCGTTATCCGGAAGGGTTAGGTAGAGGTGTACTTATAGTACATCCCCATTTTGCGTCAGAAAGTAAGAAGTAATGACATTAAAGACAAACGTAACTTTGAACCTTATGTCTTTATTCCACAGTATGCATTGAGTAGAGAACGAGCAGCAGCGTTCTCTATGCATTTTACCACCATACTGCGATCGCCAACGGCGCCAAGCGTGGCGATTATGGCAAGCCCCCCAAAATTGGGGGAGGGCTATGTCCAGCATTGGATGTCTTCTGGCTGAAATGATACATTGAGTTGCACAACATATTTCTGGCAGATGACTTAAAACATGGCACGTAATATAACTCTTCCAGTTATAAGTATTATTTGTAGGTACTAAAACCGTGTAGGATCTTAGTCAGAAGTATTTTATCCATACTAATAACGCAGCTTAAGAGTTTGTTTGCTTGAACGCACTAAACTGTGGAACTACAAATCATGTTTAAAAAAATCTTCGCCTGTCACAGGACGCCGCTGTATCATTCAAACTGTAATAGGCAGAAAATTAAAATTATCAGAGAGATACTACTTCTATGGCCAATTAGCAAAAAAGAAGCTAAAAATTTAAGGGTCATTCACGAAACGTTCAATACTATATCCCGGCTTTTCAAAAACCAATCTACCTCATTACAATTATAATTTATTACGATATCCAAAACAAACGACTGCCGTTGGTCTCGTTTGTCAGTCATGGATCTTTGAAAGTTGTTAAGGGTCGAGTCTGACAACCAGCCTTACCAAGCAGTATCGTGTTACCCAGTAACTGGGTTGTGGAGGTCAGATAGGCAGTCGCTCCATGTAAAATACTGATCATAATTGGGAAGAGGGTAGGCAGATGATGATCTAAAACAAGTTTTACAACATAATTCTCTTATTCAACAAGGCACAAATAGTTCACTTTTAGCAAACGTTACACAGGTCCACAAACCGTCTAAACTTTTAACCGTGCCACGAAAGTGTTCAACTATTTAACATGAAACGCTCAGTGCCATACCTACTTACACCGAAGAATATTAGCGTTAAAATTTATGCTTTCAACACCATCGATTATTCAGCGTATATGTACAACATATTCTGGGGAGACTTGGTACGTTCATTTACATGCTAATGGTACGCGTACGGAGCTTGGAAGTGCGGTACCTTTAGTGCCAGATAGTGTACGCGAGCACTCTTTGTTCCAAGACCCAGCTGAGGGGTTAATCACTCTATTGTTGTGTCGGAGTATGTTTTCGTTGATGTAGGAATAAAATGAGGAGGGCTTTTTGTGAATTACCTACTGGTGGAGGAGCCGAAAATTTGAGCGAACATCAATCTCTTCAGACGGAGCTGAAATCTGTATAAAATACATCGTGACTTTTTAGTCGTCTTACAACGGCAGCCCACTTCATGTGTCCAATGACTACTAATCATTTATTTAAAAAAATATATATATTTTTGAACATTTGCATAATAAAAAATAATAAAATATCATTCACTAAGACGCATGACGTAGTTTGAAACACCCTGTTATGGAGATGGAATTAATGTTGCAATGTAATGCTAGGTAGATATCTTCTACCGGTTGATACGTAAACACTATTAACAGGGAGTGTGTTTCATAATTCAAAAGCATTATTTATTTTTCTTTGTACCTATTATTTTAATTAATGGTAACAATGTTTAAATCGCGCTTAGAGATTTTTAAGACGGATACATTGACTGGACCACCTTTGTGAGACTACTAAAATGTCACGGTGTATAGCCCTTAGCAATCTGAAGAAATGTCTATTCACTGATAAGAAATACCCAGAAATTTTACGATATTGACCGAAACGGTCTAACACAATCAACATTGTTTCGTCATTTTATGTGTCACACTCTATGCTTCGATTTTCATTGTGGGTTGCATATCCTCAAACGCTACGCACAATGACTAACATTGAAACAATCATCAAAATCAGCCTATAATATTCCCTCTGCTGGGACACAGGCCTCTTCTTTGTGAGGGCCGTAAGCCACCAAGCCGGCCCCGTACGGGTTGATAGATGTCACATGTGTTCCAATCTTTGTGTCGAGGACATGCCGGTTTCCTTAATGTTTCTTCAACGTTTTGAAAGCAGTCTCTTTGAGATCAAACCTACGAAGCATTTTTTTTGGGGGTGGCAAATCTTCAAATAACTTCTCCCGCTCTGGGTGGAGCGGGAGGGCGTGTCAGACTTTCACTAAATAAAACCCAGCCGTGTTCCTTCAGTTGCCTGTGTGCCAGGGGCCACGGTATCTCATCCTTGTCTATTCTGACAACCCGTACCCCTGGCAATTGCCAGGTGGTATCAGCCGCGATTGCGCACTGAGTCAAACTCAAACTCAAACTCAAAGCATTTATTTCAAATAAACCAATTACAGGCACTTTTGAATTGTCAAGGTCGGTGAGTTAGAAAGATGAAGCTAATTGCCCATTCCAAAGCGTAGGTACCTATGGAGAAGAACGGGCAAGAAACTCCAAGTCACCACTACTCTCCAGAAACAATCTGAACTAGTAAATTAAGACAAGATCAGGCCACGTTAGCAGCTAACCAAGAAGTTTATCTGGCCGAAGTCTGTACGCTCAACAGTCCATTTGAATTTAATTTATTTTCCTGTAACACACTTAGTTAACGCCTCGCCGTCTCACGGAAATTAATTTCTCTAACATTTTGCTCTGTATGTAAATGTCCACTGGTGAACTAAGACCTACCCACTTTTGGCGAGAGGTGGGGTTATGGCCAAATTAAGCCATTCCAAAAAACACATACACCGCGTGATACAAGGACGTGATGACGGGCGGCCGTTTTGAGGGACTGTCTTATGTAATTTTGACGTTCAAAAAGTGCTGATTTTGATTTTTAAGAAGATAAATCTCCACTGTCACTGATACAGAGTTGATTTTTTTTTGTGCAGCCAGTTTTTTGTAATATATGAATAGTGGATCAGTGGGAGGTGTAATTTCTTAATGGTAAGTCGATGGTAATTGGCTCGTATTGACCCGTCGCCACTAGGTTGAAATATCGAGGAACATAGAGTAATATCGACATTATCATCAGGCTTGGCAGGCAGATTGATTATCCCAATATGATGATACGTATTATCCTGATATTGGCTCCCATACGACAGCAAAATGATGGCGCGATAATCATTTTCGGTGGAGGTCGTCCGTTGTGCCATAGTGCTCATTCTTATGACATTACTAGATGCTGCCCGCGGCTTCATTCGCGTGGGTGTCTAAAATGCCCCCACGAGAATGTGCTACCGGGAAATAGTAGCCTATGTTACGCCTTACAAGATCAGCTATCTACTAAGTCGGTCCAGCTGTTTCGGGGATTACCCGAAACAAACAAACGGGCAGACAAACAAAAAGTTTAAAAAATGTTTTTTGTTATAAATACCGTATGTACTTTCAGGCGCATTTAGTAAAAAAACTTTTTTCAAAAAAAACAACCGACTTCCGGAAGGCGGTGACTTTGGATATGTATTTTAATTTTTTGTTACCGCCTTCCGAAATTAAAGTTTATTTTTCACATTTTAGTGTTTTTTTTTAAAGTCGGCTGTTTTTTTTAAGTTTTTATTTTTCACTTTTTAGTGGTTCACATGTGCTTACCCCTTCACAGCTTCCCGGCGTGATGTTATGTTATCAACTGATGTAAACAATAGACAGACATAAGATTTCTGCAATTCCAGTCCATTTGCTATCATTTATTGAGGAGTTCCGTTGCCTATCTCCGAAGTTCTTCATCAGATCTTCACCAAATTGAAATGGGACCACGCCAGGAAAGTACTCTTCCAAAAACTACCCAAATCTCTTCAAATGTGCCTATACAATTTGAAGAGTTCTCTCTATTTCTCCAGGATCCCATAATCAGATCCTGACTTGATGATCATGGGACCACCTGAGAAGTATACCCTTTCAAACAAAAAAATAAGAATCCAAATCGGTCCAGCCATCTTCGAGTAATCGGGAACATACATAATAAAAAAAAGGTTCCAACGAATTGAAAACCTCCTCCTTTTGGAAGTCGGTTAATAAAATATAAAAACATTGATTGCATTCATATTTAAAATTAATTACGCGTTTAAAATATAACACCAACAAGTCATTGATCAAAATAACATTTAAAGTTCATTATCAAGATAAAAATAAAACATACGTAACAAAATAATTCACAAATAATTTTATTGTGACTGTCGTTTATCATCTATGAACTCATCGATACTGTAATAGCTCTTCCTCAATAAATATGTCTTAAATTTGTTCTTGAATAAGTTAATGTTGTTCATACTTTTAAATTCTATTGGCAACTTGTTGTATAAAAAGACAAATTGAACTCTAGGACTATGATGAACCACATTCAATTTCGGTTGGATTGTCTAAAGTAAGTCTTTCCTACGTGTACTATCTCTAGCTTGTCTTTCCTCGTTGGTCTCGTGCAAATTCTTAACAAAGTTGGTTAACAATACCAGAATTTAGAGACATGGCACTGTTAAAGTGCCTCTGAGTGCGTCTGACGAAGTGGTCCCTGCACGATCTGTTTCAGGTGGAGAATTGTCCTTAAGTCTCTTTTTTAAATAACAAATGCCGAATGTACATTGTACTTACGTAGCTGTTGCCCCAAAGCTCAAAACTATATCTGAGCCTTGACTCAACCAGAGCAAAGTATACCGTCCTAAGTTGGGACAAGGTGAGTTCATCCCTTAGGCTTCTGATTGCATAGCATGTAGAGCTAACAGACTTCGTTATTGACAATGTCTCAGCCTTCCAGTTTAATAACGAATCAATGTGGACACCTAGGAATTTAACATTATCTACTACTTCGACATTATTACCACAAACAAACATTTCAATTTAATTTATTTGTACAGATTTCGAATAAGCCTATCTGACTGTTTACGCAAAAAGTTCACCAATTCAGATAAACATGCAGCTAATAAACATGCAGCTAATAAATTAAACTGAAGCAATCACTTTATCACAAAGCTTGAACAACCCACTTGAACATTTGAATACGCATTCCCCTTTATTCCGCATTAACCACATCATAATAATATTTTTCTTATATCACTTGAGGAAAGAAAGCCTCTAAACATGGCGAGAGGAGCGCAAATCGCTTTAGCGGTCCTGAGAACGCCTAAAAAAAACAACTTTGCCTTCTTATATCAAGTAAAGATAACAGAAGAAATACCATAAAAATAAATACGCTACGTACGAATATATTTCGTGATAATAATTCATTTTTATTGTATCTTGCACGCTGTTTGCCGTATTTATAGCTCATCTAAGTGTGGTACTTCACCTGTATAAAATATAATGTACAGGGTGTAGTTAATAGGTCGTATTTTTACGCGCCGATTGTTGCTGACTGGTGCCGTACTATTAAAGAGGATATTAATGTAACTATTATAGTTATAAGAGGCGATATTTCATTGTTGTAATGTTTGTGTTGGGTAATTCGGTTGTTACAATGTGTTAATGAGAAAATCACACATGGGTTTTATTAATGAAATTATCACGTGTCCGCGATTAGCTATTTTGCTGAGTTTATAGCTAATTTAAATAGATAATAATCTGTTTCAACTGTAATCGTAATACTTAAATCTTTTCACAAGGAAAGTGACTCTCGGAATCTTGTAATGGTGGCCTAAAAGATATTCATCTATCTCAACATCAAGAAGGTTTTAAACATTTCACTCAGATACATCGTCAAAGCATAATAACTAACTATATTGTTTACTCAAGTTATTGACAGCCCACATTATCCAAAACAAACATTAACATAGTCTTATTCCGTCTTCACAAGGTTCATTTTCGTCCAGAATGGGCAGCAAAAGTTTCAGGATATGTGGCTGTCTGTGTGATCGTTTGGAAGGGGCAAGTGCTTCTGACAGTGGGTCGATTAGCGTACGGGACATGGGTTCAAAGACTGGCGATAACTTAGCAAGGTATCCTGAATTATGGTCATGTTAGGGCAGGACCACACAATGCCGGACGATAAAGCGCTTACGACTGGCGTTTTTGATTGTCGAATCGAATTTGAATTTTCCCTTTTTCAGTTTTAATTTTGTTACTGGCCAGTTCATTCTTAATAGATTGTTAAATGTTCTACAGGTCGAAAAAGGTTCAGTAATTAATGTAGAATAACAGATTTTAAATCAAGAAGTGAGTATAAACATAGCTTATTGTAGCTAACATTGAGCTAGACTTGACTGGCAGTTGTCTGAGACTACGATCGTAAGCAAAAGCCTAGAAGCCCTACAGGTCGAGTATCAAAAGTCCATTCTTAGTGCTGTAGTGATCTTCCAAACATTTTAGGGCAAGCATTAATGGGTAGGTATTTTAGGCAACGGTGTAGTCGTTGTTGGAGTATTGCAGTAGGGCTGGTTCTTGAGGTATTTGACGGTGTGAAAGCAGAAATAAAAAGACAGGCGTTACGTGAGTGGAGCGGATTTTATTGCAGACTGAACTGAGTAGAAGTAGTTTGACTTATGGAACAGTAAATGAATTATAAATAAAAAATATAGTTTGTTGGAGTTCCAACATGCTAGAGGGGGCAAAGGTTAGCAGCTACATATATTAATTAACATATACCAAGAACTGTTACACAAAAAAAGTGTCTCAATTACTTACTGAAGACTTCAGTCAGTTAGAAGACAAGAAATAGTTTTTTATTCCACTTAATAAAGTTCTTAAATTCACTGACAGACAACTTGCCTAAACCACTAGGTCTAGATGCATAAAGTTTATCACCAGGGTTTCTTGTATATAGAAAGTAAGAATTAAGGAATGATTTTTGAAAATTCCCTCCTTAAAGGGGTTAAACAGAGGATGAAAATTCGTCATTTTTGCCGATCGGAAATCCCGCCGTGCGCACGGCTAATACCTACGTAATATGTCGAGGACGAGATGGTATCATATCTGCCACAGATTACGCTGTTATAGCGTAATCTTCCTTCACAATAGAAAGAGATAGGCCATAAATCTATTCTAAGCTAAACCCATTAATTCAGGATTGATGTAACCCTACCTTTGCAGGTATTATAGTCCCCGTGCCTTCATTTATGTAGCGTCTTCTAGGCACTAACTTTAGAAGGTAGGTATAGTAATTAAAGTGATAACATCTTGCCGTCAACTATCCGCCTGCCAAGTTTAGTGATTATGGCTATATCCCTGAGATATTCCGTTGTAGCCTTCTGAGGAAATTTTCAGGGATGAAAATCAAGGAGTATAATACAAACATACCTACAAGAATTCAAATTCTGGTAATAAAATACAGAGAGGTCATTATTATACCAGGTGTAAGGGAAACGCTGCCGAAAACGAAGACAGGTGATAGGGCTAGTGATTCTCGATACAGTACCATCAAAAAATCTAGATTTTTATTTACATAATTTTTACCCAATTTTTTTAGCATTTTTTGTACACTATGCTATAGGAACAGTTAAATGAACCATTATTAGAGATTAAACACATTTAAAAACGACCCCAAGTCCAGGCGGCGACTTTAGGTTTAAGCATCCTTTGTAAAGTGCCGCCAAAATAAAATAATTAGAAACATTACAGAAGCGTCAAACGTTTTAAATTGATGCAAAATAACCAATTTAAGGCGAATGGTTATTGGTACCCGTTTGCATTTAGGTTGTATATAACCTACGTTCTGGCATCGAAGGCGTTCCCCTTACACCCTGTATGTAAGTTTAATATTGATGTATTATAGACACATTACATACACATATATTCGTGTACACACGTGCGTGTATGTCCAGATGTATGAGCGTAAACGAGGCAAAAGAAGTATGGAAGAATCCAAGCAGGTTCCGTAGTTGCTACCTAAGCCCATGGAAAGAAGGTATGTGTTTATACGGTACACATAAACCTTTCGCAATAAATTCTCTAAATGATGGTGAAATCGGCGTCAAAATTCTTCGCATAGTTTAGAAGTCAACGCGGTCACATACACAGATAAAATATGTAGCTATATGTATTGACTTCTCAATATATGTTCTCGAACTTCGCAATATCTTCTCGTCCCACATACCGCAGTGTCTCAAGACAAAAGCCTTTGACCAATGCGTGTTGCCACTCATGATACATGGAACCAAAACGTGTTAGCTTAAAGTCTTAAAAATCTAAAATCAAAATATTTAATTTCACATAAACCTGCAAGGGCACTTATGAAAAGTCACCCAAAGGGCAATGGAGAGGGCTACGCTTGGAGTTTCTTTGCGTGATCCAATCAGAAATGAAGAGATCCGCAGGAGAACCAAGATAACCGACATAGCCCGAAGAATTGCCAAACTTAAGTGGCAGTGGGCGCAGAACTGATGGCCGATGGGGCTAAAAAGTTCTGGAGTGGTGATCGCGTACCGGAAGACGTAAAGTAGGAAGGCCTCCCACAAGGTGGACCGATGACCTTATGAGCTGGATGCGGGAAGCACAGAACCGGTCGAAGTGGCCGAGCATAGGGGAGGCCTATGTCCAGCAGTGGACGTCTTTCGGCTGACATGATGATGATGTATTGAGTAGCACTTCGCCCGCTACTTCGTCCGCGTAAGTTTCGAAAATACAGCCCATAAGTATTACTCGCTAATATTGTAGGTTTCTATAAGTGAAAGAATTTTACTAAAAAATAGTATAATTTTTAGGATTGGACCCGGATTTGGTTCCGGAGATTACCCCCGACATACAAACTTACAAACAGATTTTACCTCTTTATAATATTAGTACAGATTAATCAGTATACAAAAACAATGACTATCCTCGAAAATTAGTGATGTACCGACTAGTCGGCTAAAACCGCTGACTACTCGGCGCATTTTTTACTCGTATTAATTTAAAATGTAAAAGACGGTGATTGAAATGAAATTAAAATCTTTACTGTTATTTTTATAATAGAATCAGTTTTACAGTTTACTTTCAGTGCAATCTAGAATAGGATATGAGGAAACGCCAGCTCGCATGTAAACAATGATAGAATAAATGCAAACTAAAAAAATACATGTCCCGAGCGTTGAAGACAGGGAAGTATGGCATTAATTCCTTCTGCAAATGTGGCTTCCCTGGTACCTCATTAACAGCATAACTATATGAAAGTCTGTTAACTGCTCCCAAATAACAATGTTAATTCTATTTTTTTACAATGTCTGACATATTCTCGTCATTATTTGACATTATACATCAATTCTAATATCGACTATTTATTAGTGATTTCCATGACAATCACTAGGTTCATTTTATTTAAGGAGATTCTTTTATATACTATTAACAAGAGAACGTTGTAGGCCTTACAGACTGTAGATTTGTAGACGATTTTCTATTCGTTATTTTCATTCCTCTAAGTACCTAGTACTTTTTGACAGGCCTGCACTGTCCTCCCATACCCATTGTCACTGTAATTTGAGAACATCGTACAAGCCAATTATTTTTAACTGTGGAGTTTCTTGCCGGTTCTTTTCCGTAGGAAGCAACAAATTGGAACCGTGCACCTAGCTTCTGACGTTTCATAAATGCCCATGCAGGTTTATGTAAAATAAAATATTTTGATTTTAATTTTGACAATTCCGCCTGGTCGCCGAAGCGTAGTCACGAACATTACCGATGTCACCTAAACTCAAACGAAGGCAATGATCGGCTTGGCCGACTAGTCGACGGCTAGTCGGCCAAAGTCATAGCCGGCCCATCTCTATTGAAAATATATGATGATGGAATAGTTTTCATGCAAACAAAAGGTGGTTCTATTGCTTTTTAGTATTTAAAGAAGGTAAACATTGCAGTTTGTTACCGGAATACTAGAGAAAAACATATCAGACTTCAAACATACGTATCTCATCTCGACACAAACAAATAAAATATTTTGATGAACGCATTACCTGCACGCTGCAATAATGTCATTTTATGTAATTGTAACACGTTGCCATCAAAACTATCTACTTGTTGAGCAAATAATCATAAAGCGCGCACTTTACCGTCGTCGCGTCGCGTGTCGCAGCGTTTTGTCGTAACTACGACGCGCGACGTACGGAGAATGTAATTAAAGCCACTGTTCGTCGCATAAAGTGTTGCAACTCTTCAATTGCGTCTTACTTTGTAAGTTAAGTGTTGCGATTATTTTTGTTGCACTTTTGTTGGTGATAAAAGGTTGATGGGGTAATGGGATAGTGTGTAGGTAGTCTTTTGTCATCGTTAATTGAATTTTATTTTTAACACACTTTTATTAGCTTCACCTGTATGTTTGTATGTTTCTTTGTTTGTTTGTTTGTTTGTAACCGACTCTTTTGGACTTGATTTTGACCCACTTCAAACGGTCAGATTTCATTTAAACTTTGTAAACTTCTCGAGGACCGATGACAATTCAATTTTTTTTTTTTTAATACTAAAAAATCACGCTTTTGTAGTTAGCAAAAGTAAAAAATTGAAAATAAATAATAGTTTAAAAAACACTTTAAAAACCAAATTAAAAAGGTAGAAACTAATTTAATTCTGTTAAAAAGCATGCTTGATATTAATTGATTATAAAAATACCTCAAAAAGCACCCCACGCTTTTTAATAGAATTAAATTATTTTCTACTTTTTTAATTTGCTTTTAAAGCCTGTTTTTTAGTTTTTTTAACTATTATTTTTTATTTATTAAGTACCACACCAGAACCACATTCATACGCTGCGGCAAGGTGGACCACGAGAAAGCCTACGATTCGATCGAGACGGTGGCTGTAGGTACTGCCGTCTCTCCAACGGTTCCAGATTGACTATCGGTAAATCGAGGTACGAAAGAGTTTGTATGAAAACGCCACTATGTCAGTACGGTTCCAGTACCGGACCTCGAAACCTATCCTCCTGCAGCGAGGGGTGAGACAGTGAGACGTAATCTCTAGGAAACTATTCACCGCTGCACTGGAGGATGTCTTCAAGGTTCTGGACTGGAGAGGGATTGGCATCAACATCAATGGTGAGTACCTCACTCACCTTCGGTTTGCCGACGATATACTAGTCATGGCTGAGACTATGGAGGACCTCAGTAGGTACAATGCTCGATGATCTCCCGCCGAGATCAGCCGAGCTTCCAAAAAAGTGGATCTCTAAATGAACATGGACAAAACGAAGACAATGTCGAATGCCCATATAACACCCACTCTCATGAAGATCGGAGACTGTACGTTACGTTTGTACTGTACGTATACGGCAGCGTTCGGGAAGATACGCAATATCTTCTCGTCTCACAACCCGCAGTGTCTCAAGACGAAAGTCTTTAACCAGTTCGTGTTGCCAATGATGACATATAATACTGAAACGTGGTCGCTTACAATGGGCCTTATCAGTAGGCTAAAAGTCACCCGAAGGGCTATGGAGAGGGCTATACTTGGAGTTTCCCTGCGTAATCGAAACAGGAATGAAGAGATCCGCAGGAGAACGAAGACAACCGACATAGCCCGAAGAATTACCAAACTTAAGTGGCAGGGGGACATTGCTCGCAGAACAGATGACCAATGGGGTCGAAAGGTTCTGGAGTGGTGACCGCGTACAGGAAGACGTAGCTTTGGAAGGCCTCCACAAGATGGACCGATTACATTATGAAGGCCGCAGGAATCCGTTGGATGCGAGAAGCGCAGAACCGGTCGAAGTGGAGGAGCTTGGGGGAGGCCTATATCCCGCAGTGGACGTCTTTCGGCTGAAATTATGATGATGATGATGACCTGGTACTTGTTGACCAGCCTGCACAGACCTTCCATACTTATTAACAAAGTAATTTGAAAACATTGTAAACGCTAATTTATTTTTAAAAGAGTAACCGTGGAGTTTCTGTCTAGCTCTTCTTCATAGACAACGACTAATTGGAACCGTGCACCTCGCTTCTGACGTTTCATAAGAGCCCATGTAGGTTTATGTGAAATAAAATATTTTGATTTTGATTTCTTTTTATAAAATGTCACTAAGAAACAGTTTTCAATAAAATTTTCAGCAGCTAGAGAAGCCAAAACCAGGTTTAATCTGGGTATCAATCTGAATCTAATAGTTGATTTTATTATTTAGCATAAACTCTACGTAAATCTATTTATAGTAGGTACCAAATGATGTTACCTAATTAAATTAAAACGGGTGGCACCCCCGTCACGAACAAAGTTCCTTACGCTTTTTCTTTAACTCACAATGTTACGTCGTTTACTCTATTTCTAAAATACACAACCTTTTTTTTGACATTACTATCGGCTTCAGCACCCTCGAAAACCATGAAAACAACAGGCATGATGAAAACTTTGATTATGATAAAATAATTTGAAACACAATCAAAAACACCCAAATCAATTGAAATTGAATTGAATTGGAATTGGGTGTTTTTGTCAACTTATTTGAAAGACCCTTATTAAATAAAATAAAAAATAACGGATAGTAACATTTATAAACTAGCCAGCCCATAACCGGAAATAGGTACCTGTCAAAACCCAACACTAGAGAAATTCATTAACTCTGCCGATGACATATCGGTTGTATTGCTTGAACATTTGTCAAATACATGTGTCGCAAACCCTCATATATCTGGGACATTGTATTGTAATTAAACGTAGTCCATTGAGCATTATGTTAGGAGTAAACGCTTGACAATGTTACAGTAATTCTGTTAGCCAGATATGTACGGTGTAATAAATCTTTGCTCTGTTATGGCTACTGAATAGGCAGTGTTTGACATGTTTAAATGTCTGAGGTAAGTTATTAGTTTTATATAAGGCATATATTCTTGCAACTAAAAAATAATGGCAGTTAATGCGTAAAGAAGATACAAAAAATCCTTTTTTTGTGGGTGGGCGAACCTTCGCATAAAAATAATATGCAAAACACTTTCGACTATCGAATTATATGCATGTTATAATTTAAAGACATCATTACATCCTTCGTAGCTACTACAGAGTCATCTTAAATTAACTTGCGAATCTCCGCAAAATACTTCGAAATATCGTAAAACAAATAAAAAATACGATGACTTGTTTTGGCATCAACGACCACAGGCATAATACAGCACTACAAGTAACTACAATAAGTTAATTGTAATATGAGCTTAGAAATTCCGTTTTTTGTAAAATAAGTAGACACATAAATGGAAAGCTAACATAATTATTACGGGGATGCGCCATCGTAGCCCGCAAAATACAAATATTTTTGCATCTTTTGCAATTTTCATTGCACTGTCAGGTTGCATGTACATCAAAATATGCTTCGCGACCGTAATAAATACAATGTCTCTACAAAATTATTCCCTTGCCAGGTCGGGCAAAATTCACTCCTAAACATGGAACTTAAACATAACAGGTGAAATGTGGATGTACTATAGATACATCTCTGCCGAACCATTTGGGGAAACAAGGCGTGATGTAATATTTTATTACCTCAATACGACTCTGGAATTTGGAATGGGCCTCATACGAGTATGTCTTGATTTCATGAAATACATAGTCATACAACAATGAGAATGACAATGAGAGGCTTGTGGCTAAGTAAAAATAGATGTACGGGTCGATCGATCAGATTAAGCTACGCTTGCCGCGGTTGGTCCGTGGATGGGTGATCTTCATATACCAAGACCCCTCCGTGCCTCGGAAAGCACGTTAAGCCGTTGGTCCCGGCTGTCATTTGTAGATCTTTGACAGTCGTTACGGGTCGTCAGAACCCCGAAAGTCTGACAACCAGTCTTACCAAAGGGTATCGTGTTACCCAGTAACTGGGTTGTGGAGGTCAGATAAGCAGTCGCTCCTGGTAAAAACTGGTATTCAGCTGCATCTGGTTAGACTGGAAGCTGACCCCAACATAGTTGGGAAAAGGCTAGGCAGATGATGTCATAGGTAATTTGAATAGGGTAATTTGAACTTAAAGACTTGGATTGATTATTTCAATAATTATCATTTTGTAAATACACAGTTGTTACCATCGCGAATCATATTTCGATCAATATGGTAATCATAATATGATTCGCGCTATTCCTGCTAACATTACTTTCAAACTGACCTGCCAATTGAAAAATAACGTAAAAAACTTGCATTTCGGGGAAATCTTTTCACAATTCACCATGGCATACTTCTCGTCCCAAATACCGCAGTGTCTCAAGACTAATGTTTTTGACCAGTGTGATCTGTGGTACAGAAACGTGGTCGCTCACAATGGGCCTTATCAGAAGGCTAACAGTCACCCAAAGGGCAATGGAGAGGGCTATGCTCGGAGGTTCTCTACGTGTTCGGATCCGGAGATCCGCAGGAGAACCAAGGCACCCGATATAGCCCGAAGAATTGCCAAATTTAAGTGACAGTTGGCAGGGCACGTCGCTCGCAGAACAGATGGCCGATGGGGCTGAAAGGTTCTGGAGTGGCGACCGCGTACCGGAAGTCCTAGAGTGGGAAGTCCTTTCACAAGGTGGACCGATGACCAAGGTGAAGACCGCGGGAATCCGCTGGATGTGGAAAGCACAAGACTGGTCGAATCGGAGGAGCCTGGGTGAGGCCTATGTCCAGCAGTGGACGTCTTTCGGCTGAAATGATGATGATGATGATGATGATGATGATATGATTCGATTCAATGCGATTCCCAGGTTCAAAGTGTTATTGGGTTTTTCTATCTAGAATTTCTCAGTAGCAGGCCGGAGTCTGGATTTGTGCCCGGTTGAAGGGAATAGGCTCGCCCCCTATTACATGGGACTTCAACATACTAGTGAAATGTGGGTGTACTAGGTATACCTCGGCCCTAGTCTTTGGGGAAACCGTAAGGCGTGATGTTGTTATGTAATTTACTATGAACCACAAAGAAAACAAAGCTAGACCTTTAAATGCCCTATTTCTATGTTCAGCGGTTTAGACTGTAACTTGTCTAGCAGTCAATCAATCAGCAAGTCTTGGAACTGTTTAACAATGTATAGATGTTCAGTTCTTAGAACACTAACTGGACTAACCCTACAACTAACGCTGAATATGTTCTAGGTATTCTAAAGGCAAATATTGAACTGACCCCGTACAAACTTATTCACCTTCTAATTAAATAAACTTTTAAATTAACGAATTTCGAAACACTTTTTGCTCTTTTAATGTACACTTCTTTTTAACCAACTTCCAAAAGGAGGAGGTTCTCAATTCATCGGAACCTTTTTTTTTTTTTATATTTATGTTCTCCGATTACTCGAAGATGGCTGGACCGATTTGGATATTTTTTTTTTTTGTTTGAAAGGGTATACTTCCCAGGTGGTCCCATGATCATCAAGTCAGGATCTGATGATGGGATCCTGGAGAAATAGAGAGAACTCTTCAAATTTTATAGGCACATTTGAAGCAATTTGTGTAGTTTTTGGAAGAGTACTTTCTCGGAGTGGTTCCATTTCAATTTGGTGAAGATCTGATGAAGAACTTCGGAGATAGGCAACGGAACTCCTCAATAAATGATAGCAAATGGACAGGGATTGCTGAAATCTCATGTCTGTCAATTGTTTACACCAGTTAATAACATAACATCACGCCGGTACGCTGTGAAGGGGTAAGCACATGAGAACCACTAAAAAGTGAAAAAATAAAACCCTTTTTTCAAAAAAAAAACAACCGACTTCCAAAAAAACACTAAAAATTGAAAAATAACTTTAATTTCGGAAGGCGGTGACAAAAAATTAAAATACATTTCCAAAAGTTTTTTAATGATCGAGCCTTTATTTATTTTTCTGAACTTTTCTTGCAATTGGACGTAGTAACTAAGCTAGGCTACCCCTAACAAAGGGTTAGGTTAGAACTGTGAACAACCGCGTGCGAGCCGAGCGAGCGCAGTGAGCGATGCCGCGGCAACGGCTGGCAAGCGCTACAGCCAAGGTGGTCGCAGTAACTACGTAGTAGGTGTTTATAGAACGCAAAAATAAGAATCATTTGAGGTTCACAGAAAAAGGCGCAATCAGTTTATGAATATTTTTAGAAGCGCCAAATAAGAATTATATGAGGTTAGGTAATCAAATACATGCCTATTATTTTAATATTAAAACTAAATTATCGTGATGTGATGAAGGTTAATACGGCGTAGCGTAACCTGAGTAAATATGTTACAAGTGTCCCACGATTTTATTTTACCGAATATTTTTTAGCTTTTAGTTAAAACCGTTTAACTCAAAAAAAGATAACTTATTTTATTTTCAAGTTTTTCGTTTTTCTTTCGTTACTTAATATTTCTTATTCTATTTATATTTTTTATTGAATTGTATTGTTATAAAAACTAAAAGCTTGTACCAAAAATCAGATCAATCTGCCAACAGGAAGGGGGTATAAATGATAAATGATAAATGATTTTATTTCTGTAAGAACACGTCAATCATATTTTTTTAAACTAGTTGAGGTCGGTGTTTCTTATCTGACTACTCTGAGAAGAAAGGCCGAAACAAACTCAGAGGTCACAGTCTCTTTTAAAGTCCAGACATAATCTTGGTCAGATCATGTGAAGACCATGTGGACTGGTGTCAAAAATGGTCTTTTGAGGAAAGAACCACACAGATTGAAATGGTGCATTCCATATTGTGCACGCATTTATCAGTAATCATGCAGCTCAACTCAGAACTTGAGGAGCTCAACGATTTGACGAACAATACCAAAGAAAGGACATTTGCGTGGGTCACATAAAGTACTCAAACTGCCAGATTAACATTAAAACTAACTGAGAAAGAGATGAAACACAAAACAAAAAAGAACAAAAAATAATTAAAAAAAGACACACATAGTCCTCACATTCACAATAATTAAAACAATAATAATATTAACTAACTTTTCAAAGAGGATATTCATGTCAAAGTGTATGTAATAATTATCAAATGTCAAAGAGTATAAGTTTGCAAAAACAAAAAAAAACATTTAGTATGCAAAAATTGGAGCAGGTCAATCCCAAGCTTTTTGTCCTCAATATAATCTTTAACGGTATAAAAGGCTTTCAGGCACAACTTACGTTTAATGAATGATTTAAATCTATTGAGACTTAGATCTTGAACATGGCTTGGAAGTTTATTATAAAAGCGTATACATTGACATCTGAATGACCCACCTATTTTCTTGAGCATTGTTGATGGTACAACAAATTTGTTTGTTCCTAGTATTTATACTATGGATATCACTGTATTTTTTAAACAATTTAATATTTTTATGGGTATAAAAAAGATTTTCAAAAATATACTGTGAAGGCATAGTCATTACATTAATCTCCTTAAATTTCTCTCTGAGAGAGTGTCTCGGACTTACTTTATAAATTGATCAAACAGCTCTTTTCTACAAGACAAAGATAGTTTGAATGTCGGCGGCGTTTTCCCCACAACAGAATACCATACGACATTACAATATGAAAATAGCTAAACTACTAAACGGGCTGTCTCTATATCAGTTAAATTACGATTTTTTCTGGCAGCGTATGCTGCAGAGTTTAGCTTTTTTGACAATTTATCTATATGTAGGACCCACTGAAGCTTGGCATCCAAAGTTAAGCCCAAGAATACAGTGCTATCTTCAGGATTCAATTCTTCGGCCTTTATCAACACATTAGTTTTCACCTGCCTAACGTGAGGTAGCGTAAACTTAATGCATTTTCATTAAGACGTAAATTATTAACATTGAACCAGTGAACTACTTTTGAGATTGCGCTATTTACTTCGTCATTAACAAGGTGCTGACGTTTAAGTTTAAACAAAAGTGAAGTGTCATCCGCAAACAACACTATATCATGATTATCTTTTATGAGGTAAGGCAAGTCATTAATATAAATAAGGAACAAGAAAGGACCAAGAATTGAGTACTGTGGGACTCACATTAGTACTATAGATCCGGAAGATATTTTCCCATTTACATCAACACACTGAATCCTATTACACAAGTATGAAATAAGAGATCCAGAGCGGTGTTCCGGATCCCGTAGTGGCGGAGTTTCCTGATTAAAGTTTCATGAAGCACGCAATCGAATGCTTTAGATAAGTCACAAGAGATGCCCAAGGCATCGTATTTATTTTCCCATGCATTGTAAATATGCCTTAAGAGTTCAACACTGGCGGCATCGGTAGTTGAAAAAAAAGAGTTGGTAAAATTTCAAGTTCTAAATTTGACCCAAACAAAAAACAACAACAACAAATAGGGCAAGCTAAATAAAACCGTTCAATAATAAAACCTTGGTGTAATAAGGGGGTCAATGTCCATTATTGTAATACTTATTACTTCAGTAACTACGTCATTCGTCCAGAGGTCGTAATCGCTACTGCTGAGCCTGAGGTCCTGCGTTCGATTCCCAGGTCGGGGCAAAGTGTTATTGATTTTTTCTAACTGAGATTTCTCAGTAGCAGCCCGAAGTCTGGATTTGCACCCGATTGATAGCAATAGGCCCGCCCCATATTAGGTAGATGGAACGGTGAAGGAAAATATCGTGAGGAAACTAGCATGTCCTAGAGCCACAAATTCAAAGGCATGTAACATCTACCAACCCGCACTCAGCCTGCGTGGTGAATTACGGCCCACTCCCTCTCAAAGAGAGGAGGCCTGTGTCCAAACAGTGGCAACATTATAGGATAATCCTTGACACTCGATATTACGTATGTAACTTTCCATTAGTGAAAGAATTTTTGGAATCGAATCCGTAATTCCGAATATTACCCCCTACATACAACTACAAACAAACTCAAACTACATACAATTACATACAAACTCAAACTACATACAAAGTCAAACTACATACAAACTCAAACTATATACAACTACATACAAACTCGTTCCGTGTGGTGCCGGACGTAAAGAATAACACCATCCCATTTCTTCCCGTGGGTGTCGTAGGAGGCGACTAAGGGACTTCTAGGGACTACTAAAGAATGGGCAGCAGCGTTCTCTATGCATTGTACCACAATACTGCGATCGCCAACCCGCCTGCCAAGCGTGGCGATTATGGCAACCCCCCCAAAACCAGTCGAGGTGGCCGTGCTTGGGGGAGGCCTATGTCCAGCAGTGGACGTCTTTCGGCTGAAATGATGATGATGATGATGATGTACAAACACACAAATTTTAACTTGCGGAAACTACGTAAGGAAAACATTACTTACATAGTATTTCTCTGCGGATAATGACTTATATCGTTAAGGCTCGTCTTATCTAAAAAGCATAAAATGAATAAAAATATACATATCTTTTTCAAGAAAAATAAGAAACAACTAGTTTTAAAAATAAAGCCTTTGTTATGAGGTGTCAATGACACGACACGCAAAAACGATGATATTGTAGAGTGGGTACTTGTTTATTTGCATTTTTCTTTTTACTCGATAAGAAGTCGAGATTTCTAGAGTGCTAGCTGTTTCTATGGTGACAATCTAGTTAGTACAATCTAATATTGATTGCGCAACTCAATAACTGCTCAGAAAAGTTATTTTTTTGTAGACGGTTGGTATTTATGAGTGCTCTCTCTTCTATTAACTTATTGGAAACTAACTTCTGCCCGCCACTTTGCTCGCATGGAAGTCGTAAGACACTACAATATACTTCAGTAGTGTGATCCAGTGAGAATATCGGGATTAAAAGTATTCTACGTCCTAATATAAGTCATGGTCTACACTTCTCCCAAACTTCAACCAAATCCGTTCAGCCGTCTTCTATGCGTGAAAGCATAACAAACATTTTAAAAAAATATTTTTCTCTCTATACCGTTACTTTAAAAATAAAATGATCTTTTTGATAAAGAAAATAATATGTATGATTCTATGACATATTTTGCTCAGCAGTGGGTACGTAATATGCTGACTATGCAGATGCTAAATGACTTAAACAAGCAGTATTTGCAAGCAAAAACTCCAGTGTATAAACGTAATAATGTACTACGGAGAACACACTTTTACAACCATAACATAAAAAATTCCACGCAAATGTACACATATACCATTATTCCATTCATTTAGAACCTTAAACCTCATTATACAGAACAACAAAGCTTTATTTTAGCCCCAAAAATGTGAAAAACACTTGAAATTACGTCATTAAAACAAAGCGTACGCCGCCATTACAATGGGAGCCACAACAAAATTTAGTAAACACACCCAAATTGAAATAATAACAAGTATAGTTTGCAAACGACTTGTCTACATTGTCGTGAATTAGGCGCATTAGGCGAGCGGCCCCGTAATACACTGTGACATTGCGTTTATCCGTGATTATGCACCACACTAGTGACCTGGACTACTCCAAAATTAGACTCTACACTCTCAAAAATACAGTTTAATTTCTGTAAATATTTAGTAGGTAGTTAGGGCTCCTGGCCAGTAATGTAGACGTGACTATTTGTAGCAAGAGATAACAGCTCACGAGTTGGTAGTGGGACCTGTTGATGATAAGCGCCGTCGTCGATAAGGCCGTCTGCTGATGGACGGGCCCAGCCAGAATTTCGGCGAATGCATATTTCATGAGTTGATTAAATAGTTCACGCTTTGAATTTCCCCGCACATACATATGTAGAAGGTATACATATGTAAAGTCTACTGCAGTACGACGCAGACTAAGGCGTAGTTAGCATGCGTCGTGTTTTTAGTTGACAAAATGTCACCAGGAATGGGGTCGGGATGTTTTTCTTATCGTCTCGGTATGAAACCATTTTATATGGCGATCAGAGCATAACAGTATCGTTATTGTGGGGAGAAGCTAACGTAAGCTAAAGTATTATCTTTCTTTGAAAACGAGACTTTATAGAAGGTTCAATATGTTGATGAATACTCTATGTTAGTTTCAGAAACGTAAGACTATTTAAAAACTAAAGTCCCGTTTACTGTCATACGATATAGAGGTGCGACTTCATAATTCAAGTATTCATGGGTAACTTAAAATTCTGCTATCCAAATTAAAAACCTTTATTATCAAGACTCATCATCTCTCTAACCTTTTCCCAAATTTGTTGGGGTCGACTTCCAGTCTTACCGGATGCAGCTGAGAACCAGTATTCTACATGGAGCGGCTGCCTATCTGATCTCCACAACCCATGCAGTTGCTGGGTGATGCAATACTTCTTCATAAGACCCGTAACGACTGTCAAAGACCTATGAATGACAGCCGGGACCATCGACTTAACTTGTTTTCCGA
Organism: Polymixis lichenea; assembly: GCA_949091785.1. Taxonomy (NCBI): domain Eukaryota; kingdom Metazoa; phylum Arthropoda; class Insecta; order Lepidoptera; family Noctuidae; genus Polymixis; species Polymixis lichenea. Next base: position 8,508,316 of record OX420938.1, on the reverse strand, counting down.
GGCACGGCCCCTCCATCCTCCGTGGATACACCTCGCTCTTGATATGTAAAGATGGTCACACATCCAAGGTTCCCTCGTCAATCGCCCCGTGGGGTTTTTGTTACTTAGCCACAAGCCCCTCGTTTATCCATCTAATATCAAGACTGAAACACTATCAAAAACAATACCACATAATACTTAAACAAGGAACACAAACACAACGAATTCTATTTTAAGTTTTAATCGCTTTCTTCGACGCCATGCCGCCTGCAATCGATTCCTCGCTTACTAGAAATCATTAATTATTGGTACAGACTCTATTTATACAAGGCAATACTGTTACGAAACAGTCGGTCATGCGCACGCGATGTGTGTTATGTTTTGTGTTACGTATGCGCATTTAGAATGAAGTTGTTTGGTGGTACAGTTTTTGGGACTAGTGGTGGTTTCTTGCGTAATTATTTCGTGGAACAGCACCCTAATTGCGTAACTCACTATTAATCAAAATCTGAATCATTTTCTAGGTTTTTAACCGACTTCAAAGAGAAGGAAGTTATCAATTCAACATTTTTAATTTTTTTTTATGTATGTTCGATACCTCCGTCATATATAGACAGATTTGCAAAATTATTTTTTTGTTCGAAAGGGGTTTATTTCGAAATGGTCCCATTTAAACTTCATATAGATCTGATGATGCGTTTCGGAGACAGACAACGGAACTCTTAAAAAAATGACAGCAAAGCTACCACGATTGCTGCTATCGCATAAATATGCATTGTTTTGACCCCAAGGATTATGGAATTTCGAATTGGTGTGGGGTAGGTACTATAACTAAAAAGTGAAAAATAAAAACTTTCTGAAAAGTCGGTGACAATTTGGATATGTATTTAAATTTTTTGTCACCGCCTTCCGAAATTAAAGTTATTTTTCACTTTGTAGTGTTGTTTGAATTTTTTGTGCATTACGCAATTACCACTCTGGTCTTTTGGAAAGCGAAATTCAAAGTTACCTATGAACACTTGAAATATGTAGTTGCACCTAGAGATGTCTCTATTGTATGTCAATAGAAGGAGCTCCAGTTTCAAAATAGTCTTATGTTTCTGGAACTAACATAGCAGTTTTATTCAACATATTGAACCTTTTATTAAGTCTCGTTTTCAAAAATTGTAATATGTTAGCTTACGTTCTTCCCAGAATAACGATACTATGGTGCTTTGATCACCATATAAACTGGTTTCATACCGAGACGATAAGTAAAATATGCTTTCGAATGCGCTTTTACGTTCGTTTGAAAAATTAGATATTTTTTATCTGCTAAATATGGCAATCACCAAGGTTTTAGTAAATATCTGGCATACCAGCGGCGAGGTGTCAAATTTTCTAAGAGAGAAGCCGATGCGAAGTCGGCTTTAACTTACTGACTTATCAATAAAAAAAGGTAAAGAATTAAATACAATAAAATTGATCAGCTGAAAACTAAATAAAATGTGTCATATTTATCATAATCCGATGTACAGCGGACTTTTCTATATCTGTCTCTGTCATAACCGGATGTGCTCTCGTCCATATCAAGCGGTGCCACGTGATCTAAAGTGAAATCATTACGGGATCGCTGTTGTATGATTTTTAGTTCCCGATTATGACGTTTTGGCGCCGGGTTAATATTTTTTTTGTTGTAATACAAAGCTAAAAACAACAATTTCTTAATGTCGTGGTGAATTAAATACCCGTAGGGTAACTATATTTTTTGACAATAGTATATTGACGTGCCGTTTTTTAATAACGATAGAATTGCCGATGCGAATCCCCGAAGGGAACCCGGTAGGAATCGTGTTACATGATGCTTTCGCCACTGTGGCATACTCCTTAATAGCTTATACAGCTTATTTACTAACTAGCTTTTGCTAACGACTTCGCCCGCAGGGAGGTCAAAAATCATCCCAAGGAAACGAAACACCGGGACAAAAGTATCCTATATGTAAATGCAGGTTATAAACTACCTGTGTGCCAAATTTCATCCTAATCCGTTTAGCCGTTTTTGCGTGATTGAGTAACAATCACAGTAAGATTACTCCAAAATAGATAACCGAATTATTTCTAAAATATGCCTTGTTTGAAACGAAACCTACGTCAGTCAGTGCATGATGACACAACTAATCACACCAAATTCATTCAAAGAATATTCATAAGTCATTTCTCATACCGCCAATAACTCAAACAGTGTATTTCTTACACTAAAACAAAACCATCGAACGTAATTTCATCCGTTCAACTCTTTCGAACTACCAGCAATATTTCAACCTGCGGTCTCAGTAAGAAATACGGTCTAATTTGTGAAAGCACAATATCTCAACAACCCTGATGTTAGTAGTTATCAATAAATCACTGCGGTACCTTTTTCAGAACGAATGTTAAACCGATAAACATTCATCTTCAATACATAGTTGACTAAACGGCGTTTTCTAAAAAAAGAAATACGGTCTCACTTGAACGTGCGATTGGTACCCAGTTAGACCGTACTGTGAGTCTAAAAGTGGTTCTAGAGTGAGTTTACAATGAGTAAGTACTACATCATTTGTTAGAAGATTGGAGTAGACTTTCTAATTTTTGGTATAATTTATCATTTTTAAGGCGTTGTGAGGCTAAAAGCACCAACTAAACTAATTTAGATTCTAAATATCATCCCTTGATATCAAGAATTTAAATTAGTTTCGTTAATCTAATAATACACACACGCATAAACACATTAATAAACTAATTCTATTATGCACCAAAATCTTGGTTACAAAAAAATAAAAAATTCGTAGCCACTTTAAATGCTGAAAATAAAATTATTTTGCTGGGCAAAGAAAAAATAATGATACTCACTTTCCATACTTAAAACTTATTTAAAAAATCTAAATCCTAGTGAATAAAACCGCTAGTTTACAAAGAGAAAGAAACAGTGTGCTACGTCGCCCGCGTAGCGGTTTGCTACGAAGTTGTAAGGAGTTACTAATACGGGTTTGTTCCAAGTTGGATTATACTAACTTGGTATATATAGTCTGGAAACTTAGTATAGGGAAGTGCTTTAATTATTGGACTTCAAATTTAAGTCTTAATTATTCTCACTTAAGTCTCGTAGCACCTGCTACGGAAAGCATAGTACATTTCTGCGTAGCACATTGTTATTGTAGGGGGTTGCCTGAAGTATGGATTTTTTTTTTTCAATGTATCATTGACAGTCATTTAAAAAAGACGGTGGCAACATCTCATTTAAGGCTTACAATATCTAGTATTATATCTGGTATTTTTTTTTTCGTTTTCTAAAAATTAAACCTAGCTAGATCTATTTAGCGCCCCCGAAACCCCCTGCATACTAAATTTCATGAAAATCGTTGGAGCCGTTTCTGAGATTCAGATTATATATACACCGTGAAATTTTAATGGTTGTTTTCCCGCAGCGAAATATTTTTTTCTTGGTAATACAATCGTTTTGCAAACAAATAAAATATTAGAAACAAAAAATGGCAGATTACCCATTGTGAAAAATCACCACGTGCGAGAGTTTATTTTGCTTTGAACATTTATCATCGCTGTTCCCTTTGTCGGCGGCGCGTGCGATTCGAGTACAACCTACAAGTTACCTCTAGTGTTACTATTTAGTATTGTTTTATCGAGTTGATGAACATTTTTTTAATTATTTTATAACAAAAAAATCTTTATTTTTTTTACTTTTACTCTATGTTTCGAAAGTACCCCTTATGGCAAGTTGTTTTGCCTCGGGAAAACAACCAATAAAATTTCTCGGTGTATATATACAAGAATTGCTCGTTTAAAGATATTAGATTAAGGCAAAAGCTAAAACTGTACCATTTTTTTCTTTTGCCTATTTAATAACTAAATGGGCCTGACTACAATCTCGTCTAATGGGAAGCGATATTATTCATTTGTTATTGATCTAGCTAGATTAGTGGTGGCTAATGGTGGTTTTTTTTTTGGTTGGGAAATCATCAAATAACTTCTCCCGCTCTGGGTGGAGCGGGAGGGCGTGTCAGACTTTTACCGACTAAAACCCACCCGTGTTCCCTCAGTTGCCTGTGTGCCAGGTCGCGGTATCTCTTTCGAACAACCCGCGCCCCTGGCAGGCATCAGCCCTTCCGGGCCCCATCCTCAGCTGGGCTCCCAAGCCACTCCTCAAAGAGGGGACTTACCGCCGCAATCGTGGCATTCCCAGCACTGGGTTGCGACAGTCGTACTCTCCACGTCGCCATGAGGTGGCTAATGGTGGTGAGGCAGTAATTCATCATGCATCAGATTTTTCACTCGAAAATTAACTTTTCCAAAGTCCACGTGAACCAATAGTAGCAGCAGTCGTCACTGAGCCTCGTATGCAATAGGTAAGCAATGAATAAACGGTCGGCCCGAGTGCGACCGATAAAAATGATATATGTATCAACGTGGACATAGCCTCGCTACTTTGTTACTTGAACTCCACCAAAAACAGGGCACGGTTTTAAAAACAACATTTATTCATGTGAAAGCCCGGAAGCCGAATTTTCGGAAACGAAATATAATATAATGCAAGGTAATGCAGGTACTCAAGATCGGTTATGTTGGTTTGTGTACTGTATTTATACTTTCAGGTGCTTTGCGGTTTTTACGGTGATTTTTGGGTAATAAAGCTTTGAAATGTAACTGAAGAATTAATGTAAAAAAATTATCATGCTCATCGATAAGTGAAATAAGCATTTTTATTTTTGTTTAAGTGTACTGTAAGTGAATTTTGCGATGTTTTTGAAGGGGAATATTGTTAGGCTAATTTTATATTACCGACACACAAGGCCAATTCTCGTAATTAAAAACGTTCAAAATCTAGTCTAGTCTCATCTCGGCGACAATCGAATGTCAAAAATGTCGAAACCACTGGAAACTCATGGTATTTTTGACACATTGAGACTGAGATCAGACTATGAGCGTTCTTAAAATTACGAGGAACGTCGTGAATGGATGACAAATGGTTTCAATTTCGCATTTCTTTTTTAAACAATTTTTGTTTTTTTTTTATCTTTTCATATTGCGAATGTCGATGGCTAAGTAATAACACTGATTGATTCTCAGTTACAAAAAATACTTACCCATTCAATTTCTGAATACGCCCAAGTTATTGAACTTTATATCTTCTAAAGGCCTTGATCGATCGCCGCACCGTAACCAAAAGTCACAAACATTTTTGTACCAACATGTATTATTTATATAAAACTCTTACCTATACAAATTTTACGCTCTTTCTCCAACCAAAATCCCTAAAAACATATTTATACCATGTGAATTATATTCCGAGAAATTTACATAACGTCAAAAAGATTCCACGTTATTACGAATCCAAAGCTGTCGCCGTCCTAACTTCCAAAGAAAATTAATTTGAATAATACATACTACATACAGGGAAATAACGCAATAATATTGCATAAGGCAAAAAGCTGCACAATAATATCTGATCATGAATAACCTACGCGATGCCAAAAACTAAAACAATAACAATTGAAACTTACCGTTTTCTTTACTGCGAGACGTCAAAAAAACTATTCGGAAAGCAAGTTTGTACGACATAGAGTGGGAACTTACGGGGTGCTTTATGTTACTTCTCCATACAAATAGTATATATTCCTCAAATGTCAATTCGATCCGATTAAACTTTATCTTACACGCTTTTTTTTACTATTAGCTTTATTTATGTATGTGACGGAATTTTTTAACGTAATTTTCATCCAAAAACACGCTTTAAGAAAACTTTGTTAATAAGTCTATTCTTATTTTAAACTTATCGAAGATTATTGTCTACTCTTTAATTTGTTTTTCTATTAAAGCGTGTAACGCTATTTTTTTAATAAATATTTTTTTTAATATTGTTCTCGACCAGAGGACCTTAGCAATGATATTCTATCACCGAAAACGATTATGAAAAAATCAGAAATGTATAGGTCTGACATAAGCTACCGAAAAGTTTATGTCAATCCTGTTGGAAGTCGTTGGAGAAATACGAAACACTTTGAAAGCGATTGCTACATGTCTCGGTTCTCATATTTTGAAATTTTACTTATAATAATCTAGATTACTCAGAAAAAACATTAAAATAAGACACGACTAAAAAACTACTGTATTATTTTGTATGGAAAACAAAGAAAACAAAAAATAATAAAAACTATATTATTATGTCTATGTATTTGCTGATAGGAACCGAGAAAAATGAATGAGTAAGCTTTTTTCGCTTTCCCATGGAGAAAATGGAGAATATTGTTTTGTTATAACAATGCTCCTTAGTTTGTTTTGAGCAAGAATCATGGGGTTTGTTTTAGAATGTACTTTACAATGTTCGAATCTTTATTTTGTATATGGTAATCATAACATAATTGATAACTTCGAAAGTGTCCCTACGAACTTTTTCTTTTAGATACCTAATTTATTTGATCCTAGATCTCTAGCGTTATAGATATTATATAGTAATTAATCTAAATGTTTTATTTTTCTGTAAATGCTTTTATAAATATAAAATGCCTAAATAAATAAGCCTGACGAAAGCAACAGCTAACAAAAACTGCAACTTAAAAAGGCACACTTAAACATCAAAAATAAATGCTACACATCCCAACTTCCAAAAATAAGCTTAACCCAAAAAGGGCGTAAAATAAGCGAAAATTTTCACCATTACCCAAAGTGTGATCGTTTATTTTTTGGCTAATGACCCCGTGGCCGGAGGGACTTCCTGCCGATACCCCGTGCCCTCCGAACGGTTGGCTTTTCACGCATTATGGTGAATAGTAATAAAAGCTGTGAAATGAAATACTATGCTCTAACGTGGATTTGATAACTGGCTGCAGAAGCCGTTATGTTGGGATTATGTTGTTACATTTGTAGTTAGTTTATGATGGTGTTTTGCGTTTCAAACCTTATGCATATGTGCAAACAGTTTTCATTTCAAAGAATTTACTTGCTTTTACAGGTCAAGAATTTGTTTAGTTTCCAATATATTGTCATCTGAAGCAATCCAGCACAAAACTTTGTTATACCACTACTGGAAAAAGCAACTCAAAACTTAAGGAGCTCAACAAAGTATATCCTTATATCCTCCTCTACTCTCACATTGTTTCGAAGCTTCAGAAGCAGATAAAAGAGAGAAAAATATTTTTCGTCCACAAAATACAAAATTCACAAGCTATCAAACAATCAATATTACTAACAGGTTTGTATTTCTAAATCAACATCGATATACATACTTCCAAGTACCTACCTATAAGTCGATACATTCTTTCATAGCGTGCGCATTTATTACAACAGATTAAAATTTGTGAATTCCTACTAACATTCAAACGAATATGTTATTGGTTTCCGTGACTAGTATAAATACAATGCCGCCATAGCTGCTTGCATCAAAAGGGTAAGCGGTTGCGTGATCGATACCTAACAATATTACATCATATTATTCAAATTACGATCGGAAAACCTCGTGGTATACATGGAAAAAGTTACTTCGTATACCTACATATATTTTGTACAGTTTATATTTAGCTGCCAAAGCTCCAGTGGTTGGATAATGGTGTAGATCAAGATTTAAGAACTGTTGGAGTGAGAGATTGGTGAAAAAAAGACGAAATAGGTCACGTTGGAGAAATATACTTGACCAGGCTAAAGCCCACTCCGGCTGTAAAGCCGATGATATTTAGCTGCATCGAGTTAAACTTGGAACTGAACTTGTCATGTTAAAGAGAAAGGTTGTGAAAAGGAGCAATATACACAAAATAAGGAGTCAGACAGATTTTATCGATAATTTAAATCGTTTAGCCGTGTTCGTTGAGTTTCTCAAGCAAGTCCAGAAAGCAAACCATTATAAATCGTAAAGGTAATTTATGTAAAAATTACAATATTTTCAATTTAAGGAGTCAAGGGCAAGATCGTAAGTTGAGCTATGATTGTACAATTGTATAAAACATCGAATGCTGCTTACATAAGCACATACATTCAAAAATCTAAAATCCTGAGATCAAAATAAAGGTACAGTTGAATACAAAAGACGTCGTAAGTTAAGCTTATCGCCTTTCGTGGCCCGTTAGCCACGAGGCGGCAATTGATTCAACTGCTCCACAAGCCGAGATCTCAGTAAACCCGCACTTTTGAATATTATCATATTTTATTCTGTCAATTACAGGTGCAAACCTGGAGTCTGGATTTGTGTTTGGTTGGTAGCAATTGGTTTATATTACTTGGGAATAAGACGTCACTGGGAATATCGTAATAATCGTTTATTACACGCTTTTTATTAGCTTCACCTGTATGTTTGTATGGTTGTTTGGAACTGACTCCTTTGGACTTGACTTTGACCCACTTCAAACTGTCAGATTTCATTTAAACTTTGTAGACTTATCGAGAACCGATGACAATTTAACAATTTATTAATTTATATTTAAAAAAAAACAAGATTTTTTTTTACTTTTTTTAAATCTATTATTTATTTGGTTCTCTAATTACCAGGCAACCTTATCTGTGTAAGTAATATTTCAGGGCCTGAATTCACTATGAACACTTTACAGGATTCCTTACTCGTAACCACATCAATTACACACGAATTCTGCTAATATCGTATAAATAATATCGACAAATTGTCTTGGAACATACAGACTATGACATTTCGATTCCTTACCGTTACATTGGTTTCTAAAAAAAACGATATTGACGTAGTTTGAACGTACTCGTAGTAAGATTCCGCGGGGAATCATTATAACGATACATAATTGGGGCCCTGACAACAAATCAAGTAGTTTACATTTCTTCTTAGCGTGTCGCAATGCAAGAAGAGTCAGCCCAGAATTCGGCGAGTTTGGCACCTTCAATAGCGTCCAATTTGGCAAAATCATTATTTGGCAAAATCATTATTTGCCAATTAGAACGTTAAGGGCTGATTTTACAATAGTCAGATACCTTTTATCTGAAGAGAAATCAGTTTCGCATATTTGTCCATTTTTAAGCTGTCAAACCGATATATTTAACCTTCAGTTATAAGTTATCTGACTATTGAAAAATCAGGCCCTAATTAAGTAGGTATACTATGTAGTTTGTGTATGTATTTCCCGAAGAGGAGGGATGTAACCCTGCCTCTTCGGAAAATTGATGTTTAATGTTATAGCATTATTATTTTATTATATTATAAAATTATAATACTAGCTGTGCTCGCGGCTTTACAGAAATTATCCCACGTGATCGTGGTAACAGGACAAAAAGTTGTCTACGCTATTTTTTCTAACATCAGCTATCTGCCAGATGGAGTGTCGTCAGAATCGGTCCAGCCGTTTCATATATTAGCCGGAACAAACAGACAGACAACAAATTTAAAAATGTATAAGACGGTGGGTAACCCAGACCACGCCGTCTCTGAAGTTTCTGGTATAATTCCTCGTTGGTATATAGGTAGATGGTTTTCAATCAAACACAACACTTAACTCAAACCATTTATTTCAACTTAAATCTTTTACAGGCACTTTGGATTTTTTATTTATCAGTGAATCAGATAGTTCGAGTTACGAAGGGAATCTAGGCGCCCATTCCAAAACTAAAGTAGGTCTCTTATGGAGAAGAACGGGCAAGAAACTCCACGGACACTCTTTCACTCAGAGGTTACTTATTCCACAAATACAATTTTAGTCCTTTTTACACACTTTCATAGCGATAGGCGATAGGCGAAAGTACTGCGTATCGCACAGAAATCAATACCGAATCTTATTTCTTAGTTAGTGTTATAAAATTTACTAACAATGGTCAAATGTTATCAGTTAATTCTTTTATAATTAAAAAAATGCTAGTTTTCACAAATCCAATGCCGTTTTAAGGTGAAAATTTAATCAGTTAAGTCATTACATTTTTTATCACAAATATCACTACCTTGCAACATTTCCGGATTTTCAAGGAATTTAATCAAACAACAAGAATTCACAAATAAATGTGTGTTTAAAATAATCTTGTTACTTTATCAGTTGTACATTTTTATTGAAAGTGAAACTATTTAGTTCTCGTATTATAATATAACAGTCAGTTATTGATCATAAAACTCGCAATTCCCGCCATTTTTGTTACAGTAAGTAGTAATGTATCATAAACAAATGTACTGTGTCAAATGACTAAAAGGTTAATGACTAAAAGCCCAAAGACAATAAAACAATTATTCCCTTTTAATTGTGGCTATGACATCGTAATTAGTTTTATATCTATTTATCTAGTTTATCAAACCAGCAGTATTTGGCGAGTTTTATATTACAACGTAGCCAATAGATGGCGTTGATCTCAAGGAAACCAATAGACCCTTCACTGATGCATGCAAATGGTTATAATAGTATTCCAGAGGACAGGAGCTCCGGCTTAATGGTGTTATTGCAATTAAATAAAATAGTTACGCATAAGATTACGTTATAATCTCAACAGATGGGCGCTCTCGCGGCGACATGTATAATATACATTTTTAAATTTGTTGTCTGTCTGTTTGTTATAGATCACCTATCATCATTCACATAAATAACAAAATATTATTTTGTTATATTGGTGAATGATGATCTGGTAAGAAAGGGTGTGACTACCCAGATGGCGAACCATGTCCAGTGAGGACCTGCGTCAGGCAGGAGAGGATGCCATGGCGCCTCTCAATCCACTCCTCAAAGAGGGGACTTACCGCCGCAATCGTGGTGTGCCCAAAACAGACACCTAAATTGTATTTATCTAATATGTAAGTATTATAATATTTCACACTGTCAATTACTGGTGCTATAGTTTTTATTGGCTGCAACTCGTCTCGTGGTTATATAAATTGTTGCAATTTTCTCTTGATTGTTCGTAAAGTAGTTGTGATGAAGGAAAGAGATTGCTTAGTTCTTGTTTTCTTGTTTTGAATAAGATTTCGTTTACACTCTGGGGTAGACGTGGAAGAAAAAGTATTAGTTGCTTGCAGCATGAGTTACTGCGAGCGTAAGTATTTGTCATCTTTAAGCCCGAAGCAAAAAATACTACATAATACATGTTTGCAGTCTTGAGTGTAATTTCAGATACCTTATTAATAGTTGTACGCTGTTTATAGCAAAACATAGTGATCTCTATACATTTTTTTTAATATTTTTTTTTAGTTTTGTTTTTACACCTACCCACGTTTTGAAAAAAAAAATCTCTAACTTATCTTTGTCTCATTATTTTTGGTTGCATAACTCACAAATGCATAAATAAATTATGATGCGTTTTTGTTTTCAAAAAGTGCTTTAACATCTCTCTCTTTACACGCTACCGAAAAGGACCTACATTATTTCAGTTTATTAACATAACCTTCTCTGAGGTTAAAGCCACACATATCAGTTTCCGTGACTAGCTCAATATCTAAATTCTTAGTTATTTTAAAAACAATAGTACTTTTAAAAGTCGTCACGAAAATTGCGTAATCAGATTTAAGTTATTTTTAAAAGGTGACCTCTATGACCCAAGTTTGACTTGAAAATCCTTAGAGGTTACTTTTTGTTAAACTAAAAATAACAATGTCGAACTTACTGAACAATACTTTTTAGAGAAAATCTTAATGTTGAGCATTGATTGGTTTCTGTCGAACAAGAATGTTTTAGTTTGATCAAAATACTAGCTGTGAACGCAACTCCACTTGCGTGGTCTACTGTAAGAGTGAACATATCTATAAAATAAAAATAAAACATGTGAGGTCGGGAACGAAGTACTTTACGGTTTTTCTAACGTCGTTTACTCTATCATAATAACACTCAAACTTTATTTTGACCTCAGCGTCAGCTACAGCACCCTCGAAAACCATGAAAACAACACCCATGACGAAAACTTTGTAAATTTTCGCAGCAGCCATTTTAGATTTCCATTTTCCTCACTATCAACTTCAGCATCCTCGAAAACCACAAAAACAAACTCACTCTCTCTTTCTGAATCTTGCATATAATTAAAAGTGGCATGGAGGCATGGGGCATAACGCTTTTCCCTTACGTAACGCTTTTTCGTTACGTGACGAATTCTACAATTTTATTGTTATCGCAAGCTGTGTTTTAACACAGCTTGCGATAACAATAAAATAATCTAAACCGATTTATGTGCATAAGACTGACAGACAGAGAGCTTTTTATAATATCCTACTGTTTACTAATTAGGCCACACAATTGACAAACACATCTAAACAGACAGATTATCTTTAATCTCTGAGGTTACAAGATTCTATTAGATTTAATTATTCCAGCGGTTGAGTAAACAAATTATATGATTTGTAGAATCTGTATCACTGAATACATGCTTTTATTTTACAGTGAATAGGTCATAATGAAGCTACAGGTAAATTAAAGTTTACATAGAGTACGCCATTATTCCGATTGTAGAAGCTCATTATAATTATCTCATTATTGTAACCCCAGTGTACTTATATTTATCTGACAGTTAAAATATTCAAAATTAATAAATTAATGTGGCTTTTGACTTCTTGATTGAATAAATAAATTCAGATTCTCTTAATTCTGATTTATTACCACTTAATAACTTTTATAAGGCGTACCAATATCGTAGTTTCATACGACGACGTATTATAATTTTAAGTGCCCCAGTATTACTCACTACATATTTAATACATCTAAAAATTGATTTTTCCTACAACTTTGAAAATGTAACCAACAGTAAACACTAGTAAATTATACGTCAATCAAACTATTGTACAGTAACATGACGTTTGAAATCGACTATAATGACTAGCAATACGGAGGTCAGTGAGTTACCGACAGTCTTCCAAGAAGTATCCTCACACGACGTATTGAACAAATAATACAAACTCATATCTACATTTATTAAAATACAAAACTTGACTTCATAAGAAAAATAATGAGTACCCACCTACAATTTCGCGAACACAGTCCACAAGTATACTTAAGAGGTTAAACTTATTGTGTATAAGAATAAAAATAACAAGATTTTGGGCGAATAAAAACATAAAGGTGGAGTTAGACGAGCACATGTTAGGGACGTGGCGAATCGATTCGCGGCACCCACGACGCATTTACCTGAGGTACGCGCCATATCCCATAAGCACTTCGGAAATGGTCGAGCCCATGAAAAATATGACACGAGGAAAGGGAAGCGAGCCCTCTAAGCCTTTTATGAAATCGTTAATGACCTACTTGATGGGCCACAATGAGCCTTTCGTAACTGTTACACGATTTTTGTATGCGTTTGTACATGTTGCTGGCACATTGGGGATTCATGCTCGCTCGTTACGGAATGAAGTGAGTGTATATCGTCGAGTACTGAAATGCTTGCTTATAGTACGCACCGATCTTTTGGACGTGAAGTTACCGTGGATGGGAATTTTAGTAGGAACATAAAAACGTTATATACATGTTCGAAGGTTCATTGCTACGTATTATTATGACTATGTCAAGATTGTTGGGTTAATTTGTTGTAGGCTGTTCACAAATTCTAACCCAATTTTGGGAGCGAAATGTTCAAATTGTTTGTGCGACTGTGTTTAAAAGCTAGGCGGTGTTTACAGGGACTTATTAGCATGAACACAAAATAATTAAATAAAGTATCAATGGTACTGCCTTTCGACAAGAGCTATCTATCTATTTTATTGTAGCGTTATTACATATGTAAACTAAACTTTTTTCAGTGAAATTGTTTTGCAGCTTTACTATTTTAAAACTACTCAATTTGAAACGGTAAGTCAGTCCAACCCATTCATTAATAGTTTAGTATCTTTTTTAGTTCGAAATATATACATCTAAACACTGCAACATCGCTCTTTAACAAAAATAAATAGGAATATCGCATATCAGACAATAATCAACTGAAAACAAGAACTGACTAACAGCCATCAAACGATATTCATTTATATCTAAAACTATGAAACCTTACCCACCTTTATTTGTTGCTATAAAATAAAAAATTATAAACCCCGGTCTGGCAACACCACACTTGACATTCGCAAGTTTTAATTGCCACACTTGGCGGCAGCGGAGCGGTTTGAGTGGTCGCCCGTCACGACTAAGCTCTCGCAAAAACTACACCATGTACACGTTTTAGTTGTAAACACGCTGTAGAGTACCGCAAATGTGTTGGTTTAGATGTACTGAGATTTAGGTTATCACTTATTGTGGTTTGCGAGTGGGTATCACGTGGTTATATGTGTTTTTAAATGAACGTAATGAATAAGATTTCTCAGTTACATCTTTTGTCCAAAAACCTGTCTACCTACTGATTTCCGTCAAAGACAGCTGATTTGATATATTAGATAGACTTGATCAGACTTTGAGAAAAAGGGTGTTGTCAGCCATACGTAAGATTATATATTGTGCTACCAGTCCCATCATAGATACGTACCTCCTGAGCACCTATAGTACTAATCAGATCAATTTCAGTATAAGTATTAAACCATAAATAATCAACAGCGCTTTTGTACGATCTGAAATTTGGTAACATAACTTCATAAGTTAATAACACTACTTATACAAAATTGTGAGTCTCACTATAAGGTCAAAGAAGGGTTTACCTCACTAATAACCAGGGCCACGCTAACATTAAATACGAGTAAGCGCCGCGTGCGACGCACACTAGCGTCAGGTTGTGAGGGGTGCGTACCTATAATAATAAAATACATCATGCTCACTACATCATAGTAACAAAGTACTAGGATAGCAGTTTGCAAAAGAGTTAAGTTAGAGTGATTTCTGTTGGAATTTTGATGCTATACGTGATGACATGAATTTTGTCGTTGCATAGACTTTATGATAAGGTTTCTGGTTCAGTGGCTGAGCCATTGACGTCTACGCGATAAGTCGTTGCTTCAACTCCCACACTATATTGAATTCCACATACATATATTGAAACTTACTAGAGAATGGGCAGCGGCGTTCTCTCGCCAACCCGCCTGCCAAGCGTGGCGATTATGGCAAATCCGTCCATTTTGGAGGTGGCTTATGTCCAGCAATGGACGTTTTTCGGCTGATATGATGGTGATGATGATGATATTGAAAACACAGTTTTTCTGTGTCTAAGTGTCTATGCACTAATATTTGTGAACCAGGATAAACATAACAATTTGACACACGTAAGAAAATACTTCACAAAAAAAATTGCACCATTTTACACTCGAGCATCCCAATAGCCTTATGTATTAAACTAGCTGTTGTATAGGGTAGGACCATAGGGATTAACGGTTACGATAGTGCATAAGGAAGATACCTGGTTTAACGGCGGTTAGCAAATTAATAACAGGTGCTTTCAAGGGTTTTAGTGGCGCTCGAAACAGCTTATCTGTCTTGTAAGATGTATAGGGAAACTTCACCTGATTAGAATGTTTAGCGCTTTACGTGTGAGATTTTAAGAGGATCTTACTGTCAATTCTCAGATTTCGACTTAATATAAGGCATAAAGCAAATTATAATAGGTAAAAGTAGGAAACACATTGCCTCAAACAACATCGACAAAATTACCCCACACATTTAAAATTACCTTCGCCCCAAAATGTCCCCATACTCTCTATGCCAATAACTCACAACAATGCTCTATCAAGGAAATAAACTGATCGTTTGCACCTGACAGACTTTGAATAACAGCGCCGTTCGCTATCAGTGAATAAAACGTGCTACATGAAGAAAATAAAAGTAAGTTCAAAACGTCGATATAACATAGAACTACTACGAGGTCCGAGGCACGCATTTTAAAAAATGGCACAGCTTATGTTCCGAGCGAGAGAGCGGAAGCGGGCGGAAGAGCCACCGAGGATGCGGCAGGGGGGACGCGGGGGATCGGGGATGGTAGTTTATGGACTGAACTGATACCGGGGACCCAGGGAAGTGCCCCAAGCTTACGCTTAGGATTTGTGTGCGCGACGAATTTACATGGAATTTTGTTTTGATAAAATGCGTGCCAAAATTATTGCGAGCCACACAGCGCACTGGTTTTTATTTGAAATAGTGAGTGTGCCTGCAAAAACTTTGACATATACCAACGCCAATAATCCTCACCTTTAGAATATAATCTCGCGCAGATATGATAGAAAAACGATAAAATTTCAGACACACGCTCAATCAAAAAAGAATCAAAGCGAAATCACACATAATGTTACTAACATGTCATTAGGCACAGCACTAATTAGTGACAACTGACTAAGAATCTTGCTTCGTCACTGATTAATCTGACCAGTTTTAGCCACTTGCCCGTTAAATTGACTATTGATCATACTTAGTGCGCGATAATCTTCAGGGTAGGGCGAGAAATGGTGCGGGATCGTCCGGAGCGGGCGGGGGCACGAGGCGGGGGCGGCGGGGGTCCTGCGGCAGACATGACTTATTACAACCACCAGGATACAACCCTATTTCGGCCCTAATGACGACGCTTCGTATAGGAGCCTTAATTTCGACTCCCCACGATTTTTATTAACGCATTCAAGTAGCGCGCAATTTAGGACGTCTCTATTTTATTGTTGCCGAAGTCGGACGCGATTAACTGGCCTTTCTTACGATACTCCTGATTAATTTCTTTTGGGCATGTCATGTGAATCACTCACACACTCAGTCTAGTTTCGACATAGTAATTACAAAAAAGGATCGTAAAAACTCACAGAGCGTAAGGCCGAGACTTTTAGATACAAATCTATTGTGATTGTGACCTCCCTTTAGCTCGTACAAACTTCAAGAGCGGCAGAAAGGAAGCCTTTACCCTTTACTCAACAAAAGATAGAAAAGTTACTTACATCACGAAACACATTTATTCTGTCCAGTAAATGTACACGGTGTATATGTAGCCTAAAACAATTTTGCCACTCACCAAGTTTTTATAGGTCACAGAAATGTTATTCGAATTACGGGCCATTTCGCTTGTATTCCTTTATACACTCGAACCCTTCATAAAGGGCAGACAATGAGGGAGCTATACTTCCATTCTTCGTAATTTGAGCTCCATAACCGGCACTAAACCGTTTATGATGCGGCTCTCGAAAAGGTTAAAAACGGCCGGAACGGACAGCACGTAAATCAGTTACAACAAGCTCAATAAAACGCTAAAATGAAAATGTTTTTGTGGCAACACTACAATATATGGTACGCGGTTTATTAGGATGTTTGACCGTTATGAAGCCGTCCGCCATTTAACTTTCGTGTGTGTTCATATTGATGAAAATATTTAGTTTAATATTGTGGTAGTCTGCGGGATGAAATTAATCGCGTGTGAGAAGGTATGTTGTTTCAGAGGTTACCTTGGTGAATTTAAGTGTAAATGTGAGAGCATTAGTAACCATGATGCTATGTATATTAAAGGGGATCCCTTCGTGCACCCTAAAGCCTGAGGAAAAGACCGAAAAAAGAATTCGTCGTAGATTGGCAGAGAATGTAGGTACTCGTATTGTTAGTGTGGCCCTGCATTGTTAGACTCATATAATTAATACAATACAATATACAGATAAATAAAATTGAAGTGTCTGTTTTGATTGTCAAATTAACTGCTTTTTACGAAATTCATATGAAAGTTTTTAAGATAAAAAAGTCAATTTTTGATTTTAAGTTTTTGTGTGTCTGCCTGTCTTTTTAGTTCCGACCAATCTCTGAATTGGCTAGACTGATTTAGACGGTACTTTCACAGGCAGGTGGCTACATTTTGACCCGAACAACCCGTCCCCGTGGAATTATTTCCGACATCCACGTGGGCAAAGCCGCGGACAAAAACTAGTTTCACATTTCTCAGGGATCAGTCAGTTAATAATAAAAAACTTAAAAAATAAATCGAGCTATGGCATTGATGAGCTCCTACCGACTCTATTTAGACAATGTGCAGATGAACTAACACTATCGTTCTACAAACTATTAAATCAATCATTTGACGAAGGCGCGTTTCCGAATATTTAAAAAAAGGCCCTTATTAAATCAGTGTACAAGAAAAATTCAAAAACCGACCTAAATAATTACCGTCCCATAGCCCTCTTACCAACAGCATCAAAAATATTTGAAAAAGCAATGTGCAATATAGTTTATGCGTTTTGTGAAAAATATAATATATTCAACGACTCTCAAAACGGTTTCCGGAAAAACCGATCCACCACCTTCGCAGTCTATAAATACATACTAAAAGCTCTTGATATCATCAATACTAAAAAATACGCCATCGGGTTATTGCTTGATACGACAAAAGCTTATGACAGGGTGCAATTTGAAATACTACTTAATAAACTACACAACATAGGAATTCGTGGTAAATGTCATGAATGGTTCGCATCATATTTACAACATACATACATATACTAGTAGAAATAGAATATTTTAACCAAAAAAAAAGAAATAGAACTCTTCAGGTCCGACAAAATAACAGTCAAATATTCAATCCCACAAGGAAGCGTAATAGGCTGTTTTCTATTCCTTGTGTATATAAACGACCTTCCTAATCATATAAAGGACCCTTGTGTCTTGTTTGCGGATGACATATCAATAATTGTCTCATGTGATTGTAACCTTAATATAAATAATAAATTAGACTCCATACTTAACGCTACAACAAACTGGATGACAGAACATAATCTTGAAGTAAACTACTCTAAGACCAAAATAATGACATTTCACCCCCGCCAAAAAACACCAATAGATATAAATTTTAGCTTCAAAGACTCCAAACTAGAAGTAGTTAGTAAGTTCATTTTGTTAGGCCTAAACATAGACTCGCACGTTAATTGGAAGTCTCACGTCCAAAAATTAAGAATGAAACTGTCTAAATTTTCGTATGCCCTCCGCGAAATAAAAAAAACAACAGACCTAAAAACTGCGTTAGTCACATATTACGCGTATGCCTATGCATAGTATGCATGGCTCAAATATGGTATCATCTTATGGGGTAATAGTACAGACGCGCCCATATTATTTACCCTACAGAAAAAACTTACCAGGATTTTGGTTAATATAGATGAAACTGATAGTTGTAAACCTCACTTCCAAGAGCTTGAAATTTTAACCTTACCCTGCCTTTATATTTTTGAAACTTGTAAATTTGTACGAAGATACCCGGAATTCTATACAAAAAGAGAAGACATACAAACCGAAATCATACTAAGACACAAAAACAGACTAAACATTCCAACATCGCGACTAAAAATGCATTCCTCTAGTACTTATGTCATGTCAATAAAATTATTTAATAAGCTACCGGAACAAATTAGGAATATAAATAAATATATTAGTTTTATTAATGCATTAAAATTATTTATATTAAGCAAAAACTACTATAATGTAAATAAAATACTTAAATGATAATAGTAAATTATGATATAAGTGCGGTAAGTTGAAAATTACAGCCGAGGCGATATTGCTAGCCCGAGCCGTAGGCGAGGGCTACAAGAAAGCAGAAGCTGTAATTGTCAAAGCGCACGTATGTCATACGACGTTTTATAACATATTTGCGAGGAAATAAATAAAAGTCGGACTTTCTTAAACGAGTAAATCTCAATTTTATAAGTTCACTGAATAGGACTAATATAAGAACTGTAATTACCATTTTTTTTTGTTTTGTTTTTCTTTGAATTTTAATTAAGTTATTACTATGTTCTATGTTGCTGTGCCCTAACAGGGTCCATAACTGTACTTTAGCTTTAAGCCTTATGTAACATCTGTTATACACATTATGGTATGCAAATAAATGAAATGAAATGAAATGAGTTAGAAAATGCCGGCGTCAAGTTAGTTTTAATTATTGACGAGTAAAAGCATCTTCCAGAAATCAACATTTCTCAACTTTGGTGTTAATTAATAATATTTATTTCACTAGTAAAACTACCATAATAAACTCCCCAACAAAAAAAAAACCTTTAAAAAAATTTGATGCACCTCACACATAATATGAGATAGCAAAAATTGTTCGCCATTAAGCTTTCAACTAAAACACAGTGTAACTGAAGGACCACATGACGCAACTGTCCACGTTAGAACGTAACATTTATGATATTTTTTCTACACATTTCTACAGCTTCCCAGTGAACCGTGGTACTTAGTCTGGCGTATGATGACAAACGCGGGCACAGTTGGATACTTAACTTTACATGCACAATTTAATTAGGTAGCACTGTAACTCCACAAAGTCCGCCAATCTGTATGACAATATAATACGTTAAAAGTAGCTTAATTGCCGTAGATTGGTAGATATTTAATTAGGTTTTTTTAATGCATAGATGTGTCCACAACTTCGTTTTAAATATTTCTGGAACAAATTTTTTTAACGCGGCTTGCGGTAGGAGAAACTGGTAGAAATCATGACGTAACGAAAAATCGCGATGCCTCCATGACCGCGATTTTCTCTTTCTTTTATATATAATAGAAAAACACAAAGAGACAGAGAGAGAGAGAGATAGTTTTCATGGTTTTCGAGGGTGCTAAAGCCGATAGTGAGGCCAAAACGAAAATCCATGATGACTGCTATGAAACCTTTAAAAAATTTGATCATGTGTGTGTAATTTTCATGGTTTTCGAGGATGCTAAAGCTGACAATGAAGTCAGTATGTAAATCCAATATGGCGGCAACTTTATGATAGCATTTAAAACGTATACTAGACGAATTTATACTAAAACGCGACACTTTCTCTCTCTCTCTCTTTAAATATTAGTGGTTTTCAGGCCTATAAGTCTTAAGGCTGCTACAGTCTTGTACCTATTATAACCAGGCCTCATCTTATTTCTATTGGTTCTGCAGAGGAGGCCTGTGGCCCAGCATTAGGAACATTATAGATTGATTATCTATAATGTTCCTAATGCTGGGCCACAGGCCTCCTCTCAGTGAGAGGGAGAGGGAGAGGAGTGGGCCGTTATCCACCACGCGAGCCCAGTGCAAGTCGGTAGATGTCACATGACTTCGAATGTTTGGTTCTAGCACGTCTTCTACCGATGTTTACCTTCACCGTTTGACAGCAGTGGTGATGAAATAATTTGCACAAAGTAAATCGCCTGTCTGGGCTCGAACCTACGACTCGCAACTCGTAACTCGCAGCCGTTACCACTGGGCCACCACTGCTACCACTCTCTGACTCTGCAATAAAGTAACAATGTGTCTTATTTATTACTAGCTGTGCCCGCGACTTCGTCCGCGCGGAATAGTTGTTTATACAATGTGTAACAGAAAGGGTATATACATACCAAGAGCACGGCTTCTTTGGATGATATCAAACGATTTTGGGAGGGCTTTTTAATCCTATCTTTACATGTTCGGAAGTTAAGAGAATTTTTAGTACATTGATAACAGAAACGGAACTTTTCAAATTGAAACAAACACATCACTTGGAAGAGATTTATAGTGATATTGGCATGTATCGTGGAAAGTTATTAACCTACGTAGTGCGATGACACGTTTGTTATGATTTGAATTTAAGAAACATATGAAACCGAAAATTTGGTATCAATTCTTAGAGTATTTTATTTTGAGCTGAAACTATATATAGTGATTCTATACCAGCTGTTATACTTAGTGATTAAGGATAGCTATAGGGTTTCTGTTACACCTTGTATATTAATAAAAATAAATAAAATTTCTAAAATAAAAGTAGCCTAAGTTACTCCGTATTACATCAGCTACCTGCCAGTGAAAGTCCCGTCACAAACGGTCCAGCCATTTTCGAGATTAGCGGAAACAAACAGACGGACGGACAGACAGACAGATAAAAAAATTAAAAAATGTTATTATAGCAAATGCATGTAGCAAAAAGCGGTTATTTTATTATTACAAACAGACACTCCAATTTTATTTATATGTATAGATTTCTTTAATTAAGGTTCACCAACAGTTGTTACAGATATGATACATTTAGGAACATATAAGTAATAGTGTCTTAAATCTAACTACACAACCAATCACAAGCAAACACCACATGCAAAATGCTCTTTGTGACATATCCTTTAGTTGTCACATAGAAAATAGTCTCAATAAACTGATAATAGATATGTCATCATTATCATAATCATTTAAGCCGAGAGACATCCACTGCTGGACATAGGCCTCCCCTAAGCTCCACCACTTCGACCGGTTCTGTGCTTCCCGCTTTCAGTATCCCGTATCCAATATGTAGGTACATCAAAACAAACTCAAGTTAGAAAAACAGAAACACCTCAATTTGAAAACCAGCCGCTTTATTAATCAGCACCAGTTAATCCCAGCGAATGATACATCGAATATTCGCGAGGATACCGCGGCCTGTTCACATAATTACCACAAGTGCCTCTATGATGAACCGTTAATCCGGTAACTAGAATAAATTTGCATTGTTAAACGCGTTTGCACGCATTCACCGTGCAGAAGTGCGTTCAACTAATATAAATTCGCTAACGGCACGCGTTTGCATGCCTATATACTCTTATACGAGTGTTGGTAAAATAAAGCGTGGAATGCGTGCAAATATTATGCGAGGGCTGTTTTTCATCATAAAGATGTCGGTTCTCATTGTTGGATGATGGCAATTTGTTCTAAATTAGACGCTTGTTTCGGAGTGGTGTTCGGAGTATATAAAGCTGTTGAACATTTCATAGCTGTAGGATAGTGATGCGACACATCGCCTCGGGCAATGTCTAGTGGGGTGAAATATCAGACGCGAGAGAACTGTGGGTGTGTATAAACAAGGTACGATACTTTAGCCGTGTGTAGTTGAATCAGTGGGCACCAGGTAGGTACCTCCTTAAATACTGTTAAACCGATTTCACACATAAACACTGAATATTGAATTGCTCACTAAGATTAGTTAAACTATTTATTTACAGTTGTACGGACACCAATAAAGGGGGTCTTTGTAATGGGAATCAAAAGAACTGAGTACATAAATCTAGCATATACTATAAATCAAGTTTCTGCTTGTGAAGCCGAGATTCGAGCCGAGGAGTCATCTTATAGTTTTGTATACAAGGCAGATGCTTCCAGAAAGCCTCTCTACGGGAAAACACTTTAAATTATAGTATGCAGGGTATTGTTAATGAAATATAGGAAACAAACAAGCGTTCTAGGAACCTAGGTACATGTATGGTGCAAAATATGAATTCTTTTAAAATTTGGTTCGTTTTGGGTTCACCATTACCTATAAACAGAAAATCAATTTTCGACTTATTAAAATAAAATAAAAACATGTGCCGGGAGCAGAAAACATGGATCGGGGGCCACTCCCGTCAGGAACGTATTTCCTTACGCCTTTTCTTCAACTCCGAATGTATGTAACAGCGTTTACTCTATCTTTAAAATGCTCAAACTTTATTTTAACCCCATAAACGGCTTCAGCACCCTCAAAAACCATGAAAACGACAACCATGATGAAAACTATGAAAATTTTCGCAGCGGCCATCTTTGATCTTCATTAAGACCTCGGTATCGGCTTGAGCATCTTCTAAAACCATGCAAAATATCTCACTATTTCTCTCTGTCGCTTTTAATCATAATACAACTAGCTTTTTCCGGAAGCTTCCTCTCGTGGAGGTCGGATATTATCCCACGGGAACGTACTATCAGGATAAAAAATATTCTTTGTGTTATTCCAGGTTACAAACTATCTGGGTGCCAAATTTCATCCAAATCTGTTAAGCCGTTTTTGCGCCATTCAGTAACAGACATCCAAACATCTAAATGTCTAAACATGCAAACAATCTAATTTATAATATTAGTAGGATAGTAGGAAGTAGGATACAAAGTCGCATGGCATAACGCTTTTTCGTTACGTGGCAATTTCTACAATTTTACTCCTACCGCAAGCTCCGTTAAGGAACTACGTTCCAAAACAAAAACTGGCAAAACCCGTATAACATAAAAAAAGATTTCACAATACTGCAAAAGAATAGAATATAATGTCAATCGTAATAAAACTAAACGGATGAGTAGTTTCAAATGATAAAGGTCACCGAATTAAGTTATGTCACAGGTCACAGCGTAGTACAAAATAAGCATCTATTCTGTCATACCAATTATCATACAACCTACTTACAAGACTGTAACTACCTTGCAACATTTAATCACCAAAATCTCATCATACACACTTGTGTAAACTTTTCCTATTCCAAGAACATGTATTAGAAGCAAACTAAGTGTACAACTGCAAACTGCCAGATTCCAGTTACCTTAAGTTTGCTGGGAAATTGTAACCTACCAATAACTGAGCTTGCCTGGCGTTCCCCGGAATTATGTATAGAGTAACAACCGCTTACAAACCATTCCAAGGATATGGAAAACTGATTCAATTTGTATACAATGTACATATTAAGTTACGGAGTTCTTCATAGAAATACTTCATAAGGCCTCAAGAGTTCAAGAGCAAGCAGATTATATTCCATATAAGTAGGTGTTGATTATATTATTTTTAAACCTGTGTTTTATGTTATGGAATGCTTTCCTTATAACAATTTGAAATTCTGAATACGTTAATAAGACAACGTGACTGGCGAAATGTAGGAGTACTTTAGATACACCTCTGCCCAACCGTTCAGGGAAGCAAGGCGTGATGTTATGTTATTAAGACCCAGGTTTCTTTTATAATTTCCACCACCATTATAAGCCTAATATATTGGTTGTAAATAATGGCTGCGTATTTACAAATTCCGCTTAAGTAGTTATAGACAGTGTTTACATTTCCATTAATTCCAAGTACATATTCCAGACTAGTTACACTACAAACGTACACACGATGCGTCTGCGTACCTTTCGATTCAAACTCTCCCCTATCACGCATAGCCTGACGTCAAAGACTAAATAATGTTAACACAATAGAATTTCGATAAATTTTTGTTTTTATAATATAAAATAAATTAATATTAAATATATGTTTCAGCATTGCTGAACATACCCAAAAGTTGTTGTTCTGATAAAAATCTATATTCATAAAATACCGGAGAATTTACGGATATACCGTGCATAAAAATGCATTATTATAATCCCATAAAAGCAGTTTTCGTAAATACGCTAACCATCAATATGGCATGGATACACGAAACTCGCAAAATTCAAACTGAATATATGCACATCTGCAATATATTAAATTGCTTTATTACATTTATTGGTTTATTATATCTTGTTAGGCTTCTTTTTTTTTGAGTTTGGAAAATCATCAAATAACTTCCCGCTCTGAGTGGAGCAGGAGTCAGACTTTTACTGACTAAAACCCACCCGTATTCCCTCAGTTGCCTGTATGCTAGAGGCGACGGTATCTTTTTCAAACGAGCCGCACCCCTGGCAGGCATCGGTCCTTGTGGACCCAAACCAGTTGGTGCTGACATCTCTTTGAGGCATACCTTGTCAGGCTTAGGCCAGCGATAAATAGCATTCATCTGTCAAGTAGGCACAAACTACACGGTGCTTCGATGTATTGAGCGTCAAGCACTGAATATGATCGACACGCAATTAACTACCATCGCTTTTGCTTAGAAAGGGAGTGAAAACACGAACAGGATAATACCTAGTTAATTATAGAACTTATTAATACGTCTAACTGGTAAGATTGGGACCTACTGGCGAATCAAGATAGGAACAGTAATATTCTTAAAAACGTGTGGTGTCGGAGGACCGAAGTTCCTTACACATTTTCTTCAACTCCGAACGTAATTCGATTTGAAGATTTAGATTGTCCAACACCATGACAACAATACCCATGACGATTTTTTTTAATTTTCACAGCCGCTATCTTGAATTTTCATTTTAAGCACCCTCAAAAACCATGAAAACGACACCCATGATGAAAAATTTGAACATTTTCGCAGCCATTTTTATTTAGACTTTATTATCGCCTTCAGTACCGTCGAAAACCTCGAAAGATACAGAGAAAGAGAGAGGAAAGAGAGATAGTTTGCATAACTCTAACTCTCTGTTTCTTTATATTATAAAAAGTCGCATGTAACTCTTTCCCTCATTTCGATTTCTACAATTTTCTCCAAGTTTACTCCAAAAACTTGCCCGAATTTGGCGATGGACCACACAAATCAACTTTAATACTATGTTACAATTTCCGGAGATTTAGGCAGTGCGTTATCTGAGAGACAGACATTCACGAAACTGCTCACTAGAAGAGAGAGCGCTAACCAACTCATACCAGTATGAAACGTAATACAAAATACAGTAACCAACCAACTAATTACGCTTCCATCTGTATTTTAACAGTGTGCGTGAGGTAAGTGGCAAAGTCTTTGTCATCGTTCGTCGGAGCGTGTTTTGTGCATAAAAGTTTAACGCACACAACAACAATGACAGTTGCATGCCTACAATGCTCGGTAATTGCCTGTCCACTTAACTCTTTTGCTGTGTGTAGTTTTCCCTCGATCTATAGTGACTGGTACTGATAGCTATATTTCAGTCTCCCAGAGCGTAATGTAAGCTACCTACACAAAGTGAGTACCCAAAATTATGTTGTTTCGGCATGGTACTCGGCATGCTATCAAAAGATCAAATGTTTTCAAATAGTACGATTTCTCGACTCATTTTGAGTAACTCAAATTACGCTGGGTTACGCTCGTTTGTCCTCACCCCTAGCAAATAAAGGGAAAGTTAAAGGAAGCCAAAGGAGAGAAATGAGAAGCAAATTAAACTCCAATGCAAAGTATTTCCTCCTCAGATCACCATGCACAACGCAACATAAATAAATTCCAACCTTATCTCCGCAATCATTCCGCACTAACAACAAATTCTACATCTCGCAATTGTATAAAATAGAACTAAACGCGCTCACAACAAATCTCTATTACCGACGGTGTAAAGAAAGGCGTGCGTCGCGTGGCAATGTTTTAATTGCTCCTGTTTATCGTCGGCATTACTCTTAGGGCGAGCTTAAATAGCACCCATACGTCACAGAAACCATGTAATTATTTTCCAGGTGAAACACTCGAAAAACGTTAGAGAAGCATCTTTGGAACGAGACTCGTTACTCTATGGGCTCTGTTTAATTTGTCTATGCGCCTTCATTAGGGCATACTTACAAAGGGCGTGCTCAAATATGGGCGAGGGTGATTTTGAACGCTGCGAATGAGCTGATTTGGCGATGTGTACTATAAATTGAATGGTGGACGGTGGAATCTAACTGTTATTGCAACGGTTTTTAAGTGTCTGTATCGTTGGATTATGAATTGATGATTGAAAGGTTTTGTTTGTAGGCGATTGTTTTGAAAAACTGTTTCAGAGAGAACACATCCTAATATTATAAATGTGAACGTTTGGATCTTTGTTACTCAATCACACAAAAACGGCTGAACGGATTTGTATGAAATTTGGCACACAGATAGTTTATAATCTGATTTATTAATACATGGGATACTTTTTATCCCGGTAGTACGTTCCCGTGGGATAATTTCCGACCGCCACGCGGGCAAAGCCGCTGGCAAAAGATATTAATTTAACAAATTCAACATTATGATCTAACTATTATTTTTGTAACAATATAATTTAAATATATAATAATAAAAAAAAAACTAAAAAACACGCTTTAAAAACCAAACTAAAAAAGCAAAAAATAATTTTAAAAAAGCGTGGGGTACTGTTTCAGGTATTTTTATAATCAATTAATATCAAGCACTCGCTTTATTTATTTTCTATTTTTTAGTTCTGCTATCTTGAAAAGCGTGATTTTTGAGATTTTTTTTTCTTGTTTTTTTTTTTATTGAATTGTCATCGGTCCTCGATAAGTCTACAAAGTTTAAATGAAATCTGGCCGTTTGAAGTGGGTCAAAATCAAGTCCAGAGGAGTCGGTTCCAAACAAACATACAAACATACAGGTGAAGCTAATAAAAAGCGGGTCCATCATCTCTACAGGTACCTACTACGCTTTGGAATGTGCAACTAGCTTCGTATTTCTGATTGACGTACTCCTTGACAATTCAAAAGTTCCTGTAATAGATGTAATTTAAATAAACGCTTTGAGTTTGCGTTAGATCTATTTTAATATTATTAAGAGGTGAAGTTTGTGAGTTTGTGAGGTTGTAGGGGTAATCTCTGGATCTACTGAACCAATTTTGAAAATTCTTTTACCAATAGAAAGCCACTTTATCTGTGAGTGTTATAGGCTATACACCGTGACATTTTAGTCGTCGTACAAAGGTGGTCCACTCAATGTATCCGACACAAAATACCTACAAACGCGATTAAAAAATTGTTACCATTAATTAAGATTATAGGTACTAAGAAAAATAAATACTGCTTTAGAATTATGAAACACCCTCGCTGTTAATAATGTTTACGTATAAAACGGTAGATTTCTACCTACCTACCATAATACCATTACATTTCATCATTTATTCCATGTCCATAACAGGGTGTTCAAAACTAGATCATGCGTCTTAATGAATTATATTTTTTTTTATTATTATTCATATGTCTAAAAATATCTTTTTTATTTGTTATAAATGATTAGTAGTCATTGGATACGTGAAGTGGGCTGCCGTTGTAAGACGACTTTAATGTCACGGTGTATAGGTATAAACCCGAAAAATTAAAAGACTTATTCGTGGTAGTCGGATTTGCAAAGTAAGTCGGAGAAAACACACACTCATCACAAGTAAAAATGTTTGCCGCCTAACGAAGTGGGCACGGGTCAGCTAGTCTTGAGTCATCAACGCCCAGGCCAAACCCTTGGACCTAGAAAGCTGAAATTTTTCACAGAGGTTTCCCTTTATGATGTAGACAAGGAATAAGGAAGGATTTTTCGAAATTCAACCCCTAAGGGAGTTAAATAGGGTATGAAAGTGTGTATGTAAAATCGTATTTTTTGTAGTTTAAACCATGAAAATTGGTATTTATCATTCTTAAAAATCACGTGTTTCCGTTGTTTTGGTAATCAGCCCCCGAGGGCGTAAAATGAAAGTGTAAATGGGAAACCCGTTAGTTTTTTAGTTCAAACCATGAAAATTTGTATTTAGCCTATTGGTTGGTAATTAATAATTATTTTTTTACACGATAACCGACATCTGCGCGGGCGGAGCCGCGGTCAAAAGCTAGGCCTACTATATAATATATCATACTAATATTAAGATGAAGATGTTTAGATGTTCGTTACTCAATCACCCAAAAACGGCTAAACGGATTTAAATTAAATTTGGCATACAGATATATTATAAACTGGATTAATATAATAACATATAAAATTAAAATTAAAATGTTTTACTGTCAGGAATCAAGGCCTATACGGTGTTAGTATTACATCTTAAAAACTATATTAGTAATATGCTAGAACACTAAAAAGAAAGAAAAAGAAAATCACAGGAAGGTTCAACAATCCTTGTTGCGAACATGTAGCTTGGTAAACCTACCCATTGTAAGCCCATCCAGCCTTTCCGCAAACACCCTCAGAATGCTGTTGCTGCTACCCCTCACTCGGGATATTACTGAGGCAACTTTCTTTCGCATTATCGCGAAGAAGTCGTCAGTGTGCGCATCAGCGAACATACCTGACGCACTATAGTAAGGTGGAAGTCTCAACAGTGAAAGCATTGTTGTATTGAATGCGCAGGGCATTGACCGATTTTAGAGTATGATTATCCCAAAGGCTGCTGGTGTAAAATATTGGGCAGTCAGCCTTCAAAATAGTTAGTTTTACGGGAACTGAACAACCATGAAACCACAGCCAGTGCCCTGTGCTCACTTTCCATATCCAAGCCGTCTTTTAATTCTTCAGTAACAATGTGGCCCAAATATTTAAAGTGAGCAACTCTCCGCAAAAATGTACCATTTAGTTCCACAGGAGGAACAAAAGTTGGATTTTTATTCCTACCGAAACACCAACAGTTCACTTTTTATAGGATTATATTTTAGCCCATGGTGTTTGGCATAGTCTACACAAATCGGGAGCAATTTTCTAATTCCACTAATAGTAGGGCTCAGCAGCACCATGTCATCTGCATAACTTAAGTTACTTAAGCATACTCCATCTACATGGCATCCGACATGAGTGCTGCTGAGCTCAACAAGCAGTTTATTTACAAATTCAATAAAAAGCCTCGAGGAAGTCAGGCCTCCCTGCCTAACGCCGCACTCGAGTTTATGCGGGTCAGACAACACATTTTACCATTTTACCAAGTTCCTCTGCTTGTCATACCAAAAAAATAATGTAGACACTAATGCAGTAGGAACGCCCACCTTCAGAAGCTTCTCCCATAAGACATTATAGGAAACCAAACTCAAAGCATTTATTTCAAATAAACCAATTACATGCACTTTTGAATTGTCAAGGTCGGTGAGTTAGAAAGATGAAGCTATTTGCCCATTCCAAAGCGTAGGTACCTATGGAGAAGAACGGGCAAGAAACTCCATGGACACTCTTTTAAAATCATGGTATTGTTACAAAAAGTTGGTTACATCATTATGTTGAAATTATCAATGTGAGAACGATGTAAAAAGACGTGCATATTAAAGCATCCGTAATTAAAAGAAAAATAAAATAACAATTCAGAAATTAAAATAAGTCGTGGCTAAGAGATGACCAGTCCCTACTGGCGGCGCCCGTTCACGAACATGACGTGTGGATCAGCACCATTCAGGTCAACCATTTTGAAGGGAACTTAATGATCCAAAACACACGCCACCACCAGCGAGACATTTGAGTGAGCATGATATACTCTCAGCTGCCAGGGCACATTCAAGTCAATGAAAGACGTACCCTGTAAATGGTAGCTTTATAGTAGGAACATAGTGCTCACACATATGCTATGCAATTACACAATATTAGAAGTTTGAATTTATACAATGCAAAGATATCTAGTCTTTTACAGTCTTCAGCAGCTCCAACAACGTTTTCAAATGCTAATCAATTTGGTTTAAGCTACTTTGTGGAGCAGGACAAGCAGCGTTTAGCCAAGCATTTTTGTCAGCGATGTAATCTCCCAACTTATAATAAGCATGGCTGCATAGTGTGCGTTTTATACAAGATTTAAATTTCATTTTATTCAGTTATAGAGTATGAGGAGAGGAGAGGAGGGGTATGTGGAGTATGTGGGGAGGTATTTTATTGTAACATTTTAAACAGTACCCCATGAAGGATGAGCCTACTTTAGCCAGTCTGAAGCCTGGTTGAACTAATTGGTCCCTATTTCTAGTCCCAACGGTGTGTCTTTCACCTCTTTTACTGAAAAGATTTAAATTTTTCCTGACATACATGATGTTTATTTATTTTATTTATTTATTTATTTATTTAAGGACAACCAACAAAGCTTACACCAAAATACATGTTATAACACTTAAGATATTACAATTTATAGTGTAGCCTTAATTAAAGGCTGCCACGGCATGCATTACACATAGGAGTCGGAACTGCAGTTACAAAACTGAATCAACCTACTTACTAAGTTCGATTGATCCAATCAATTTTGATTGGACCGGTTGTGCCAACCAACAAAAAAAAAGTAGAAAATACAGAAATAAAAAAAGAAACTAAATCTTCATGTAAGTGAAAAAAATAAAATAACAGGAATAAAATAACAAGGAAACATAACAAAAAATATAAGAAATATAAGAAACTACAATTTTCCCTTTTCAGTTGTGTGATAATGCCCTATGCAAGACAGACTTGACTTTTTGTAAAGATTGAGACATATCAATATCTACACTGGGTGAGTGTGACAGGCGACTAAATTGAACCTGCATTCTGTCAATGGTGGAAAAATGACCCAGATTAGTTTTAAAGCCCTTAGCGCAAAGCAACCGATATCGAGACTTACGTGCAAGTTTGTAAGGCACATTTATATTTATCTGACTCAGTAACCGCGCACAATCAATGTGAGTGTTTATTATTTTGTATAAAAACACATGATCTAGGATCATACGGCGATTTTCCAGACTCATAAGTTTAAAGTGTTTCAAGCGTGAGCTATAGCTAGTTAATTTTCTGACCATATTGCAGTGATATGACAGGTGCCAAAGAAATCTTTTCTGCACTGATTCCAAACGACGTTTATGTATATCGTAAAATGGAGTCCAAACTATACTGCAATATTCTAAGCCTGACCTGACTATGGAGTTAAAGATTGCAATTTTAGTTGAGGCGCGTTTAAAATCTTTACAGTTACGCAGAATGAAACCCAACATCTTAAACCCTTTAGTAGCAATATTATCGACGTGAATATTAAACCGAAGCTTATTGTCCATATAAACGCCTAAATCACGAATTACTTCTTTCTCGTAAATAATTTGGTCATTAATTTTGTAGTTACGAAAATACGGTCCTTTTTTCCTAGAAAAATGAACATGATTGCATTTGTCAGCATTAAGTGACATGTTATTGACCAAACACCACTGAGAAAAACGATCCAAGTCTTCTTGAAGTTTATAAGGATCATGATTGCTTTCTATTCGTTTAATAATTTTTAGATCATCCGCGTATAAGTATATCCTTGAGTGTATGAAACAAGACGTCACGTCGTTTATGAATATATTGAAAAACAGCGGGCCTAGATGGGAGCCTTGGGGTACGCCTGAGGGTGTTGGAAACAGGTTCGATGAATAACCGTTGACCACAACTTTAGCTGTGCGTTTAACAAGGTAAGACTCACACCACTGCAATAAGTTTCCTGCAATTCCAATTGTGTGTAACTTGTTAACTAATATTTTGTGATCCACCTTGTCAAACGCCTTGCTAAAATCAGTGTAAATCACATCTACAGGCGATCCATGGTCTACGGCGTCAACTAAATCGGATATAAAGCACGCAAGATTAGTTCCAGTAGAACGGCCTTTCATGAAGCCATGTTGTTCGGGTATCAAAGTTTGTTTCACATGCCACGAAAGTATAGGGTATACTAAAGCTTCGAACACCTTGCCAAAGATAGACAAGATAGATACTGGTCTATAGTTATTCGCGGCGGACTTGTCACCAGACTTAAATATCGGTACTACTCGCGCTTCTTTCCAAGTCTCTGGAAAACAACCTGTGCTCAATGATTTGTTATAAATCATAGAGAGAGGATCCCCCAAAAACTCAGAACATTTTATTGCAAAAATGGGAGGCAGTCCGTCGGGCCCTGGCCCTTTATTAGGGTCCAGTCCCTTTAAAGCTTTAATTACAGAATCCGTGGTTAGGGTCAGATGGGTCAGAAAATCAGTGTGCTGACAATGAACAGTCCCATAATTCGCTACGTTGTCAACAGTATTGCCACTATTTGGGTTGTAAACAGATGAAAAGCATGAGGCAAATATGTTGCAGTTATCTGCTCCGTTACTACCTTTGACATCGCCGTAATGTATTGATGAAGGGTAAGTACTTTTACCGTTACGTTTATGCTTCAGAAATGTCCAAAAGAGCTTAGGGTTAGAAGTGATCGAAGATTCAATTGACTTTATATATTGCATATAATTAATATGTGTTAATTTTGAAACTCTGTCTTTAAGCAACCGATATGAAATTTTATCTAGGGGGTTTTTAAACTTGGAATAACGTGTATGGAACTTATTTTTTTCTTTTAGCAGGCGAACAAGATCCCTGCTAAACCAAACTGGATATTTGCAGGTTTTAGGCTTAGTCTTAGGTACGTATGCTTCAATGACCTTATAAATAACTTTGTAAAATGTGTCTATCATTGCATCAACATCGCAACATTCTGAAAACAAGTCCTGCCATGATATCTTGCTTAACTCTTCAATAATTTTACTATAATCAGCTTTGTGGAACTTAAATTGTGGCTCCTGGTTAGGGCGTAAAGTTTCCTCGTGCAAGTTACACAACAGTTCGAATTCAAGGGGGGGATGGTATGAGTCGATATTACTTAGTTGGCATTCCGACATACTTAAACTTTTCACCGTGGTATCGGTCAAAACAAGATCGAGTATCTTATTTTTATGGTTATAAACATAATTGTATTGAGCTAGATTATTTAAAGAAATAAAGTCTAATAGTTTCTGCTCGTAGATTCCATTTTTATTTAAAGCAGATGTAAGTGGTGTGCCTGGTGAACCCTTCCATTCAATGCTACTCAGGTTGAAATCACCCAATATTAACGTGGCATTAAAGTTCTCCAAGGCATTATTAGCATTATCGATAAAATGTTCTAAAATATGTGATTGTACTGGAGGAGGAATGTATACCGCACAGATCAAAAATTTAGCTGGTCGTTTTTTTAAGATAACGTCTACGCACACCCATACTTGTTGTCATAGATATTCTCATAGATATATTGACAAGGTACCGTCATGATATTAATATTTTTGAAAAGTTCCCTTAGAGAATCTATTGGAAGAGGTCGCATATATGTATGCACTGGCCTGTTACACATGCCTGTCACCGATTCAAATTAATATTGTTACGGCATATATGTTTTTTATGAGCCTTGTCACTTGTGTAAAAATATTGACCACGAAATATACGAATTATATTATCAGACCACTGCTCGTTGTTGGATTCTGTTTTCCATTAGGTTATGGGCCCAGGAGCCCAGTGTGCTGGAGTTTTTTTTTCTGATAGTGCGTATAATTTATATGAGTGGTTTGCTGTAAAACTTACGAAATTTTAATTATGTCAGCTGAAGTTGGTATAAGTGGTATCAAGAAGCTGAAAGGATCGTCCGACTACCCAAATTGGAAGTTCTTGGTGCGAAATTACTTGGAGAATAAAAACTGGTGGGGAGTAATTTCTACAGATGTAGCAAACGCTGACGTAGACCGGCAGGCACGAACGACAATATGTTTGTTGTTAGAACCAGAGTGCTTTACCCACGTCTACAATGCGAAGACTGCGAAAGAAGCCTGGAACAGCTTACAAAAAGCATATGAAGACAAAGGTTGGGGAAGACGTATACATATTCAGCGAGAGCTTTTCAGCTGTAAGTTAGAGAATTTCGATTCTATGGAAAGCTACATAAGCAAAACTACATTCCTGACACAACAATTGTCCGATATTGATGCTGATATTCCTGATGATTGGATCATATCGATTTTGCTGGGTGGACTAACCGCTGAGTACAGCCCTCTCATCATGGCTGTAGATAATAGTGGACAACAGATCACGTTGGAGCAAATCAAAACGAAATTGTTACAAGAAGGAAGTAGACAGAGTAAGTTAAATACAGAGTACGAACAAGCCTTAGTTACACGTAAAGTACAGAACGATGCAAGATCCAACACAAAAACTAACGATCGCAAGCAGAAATTCGTCTACAAGTGTTTTAAGTGCCACAAGCAAGGACACAAGGCGTCCGAATGCAAGGAGCGGATCAAAACCGCGAATATCTGCCTGAATACGAAGAAGGTGATACACAAAGATAAGTGGTATTTAGACAGTGGGTGCTCAAATCATATGACCCACGATAAAAACAAATTGTTGTCTTATAAACCTGAAAAGGGCAACATGAAGATCGCAGTAGCAAACGGCGAGAAATTGTTGGTGAAAGGACGAGGAAATGCTGAGCCACGAGTCAGCGAAAACAAAAAATTAATTTTAGAAAACGTTTTACATGTTCCTGATTTATCCATGAACCTTATTTCGGTGAGCGATTTGACCAAGAAGAATTATTGCATGAATTTTGACAATGGAGGTTGCATAATTCAAAATAAGAATCGAATTATTGCAAGATGTCAAGAGGTTGACGGAATTTATGAGTTGACAGAAAATAAAAATAACGTCGTGAATGTGACACTGTCAAAACAAAATGAAAATATTTCGAACATTTGGCATAAAAGATTAGCTCATTTATCGCGTAATTATATGAATAAAATGAAAGTTTTAGTAACCGGTATGGAATTTAAGAGTACCGATTCATGCGAGCCGTGTATTCCATGTATCGAAGGAAAGACCTGCAAAAGTCCCTTTAAACACCAAGGTACGAGAGCGAACGAGGTCTTACAGCTGGTTTTTAGCGACGTTTGCGGACCAATCGAGGAGCCGTCGTTCGGAGGTTCGAGGTATATTCTTCTATTTATCGACGATTTTACTCGGAAGACTCATGTTTACTTTTTGAAGAACAAAAGTGAAACTTTCGATAAGTTCCGTGAATACAAGGCGGAAGTTGAGAATGAGACCAGTAAATTCATTAAATGTCTGAGAACTGACAACGGCACAGAGTACTGTAATAGTAAATTTAAATCATTTTTGAAGTCTGCAGGTATAAAACACCAGACGACTGTACCGTACACGCCGGAACAAAATTCTGTCGCAGAGAGAGCGAATCGGACTATAATAGAAAAGGCAAGAACATTACTCTCAGAATCGAACTTAAGCAAGAAGTATTGGGCCGAGGCTGTTAATACTGTTGTTTACCTAAAGAACAGAAGCCCCACGAAAGCATTGAATAATGCGGTACCAGAGAAGCTTTGGACTGGAAAAGATGTGGATGTCAGTCATCTGAAAATCTTTGGTTGTTTGGCGTACAGATTGATATCAAAACAAAAGAGACGGAAACTAGACATGAAGACGGAACCGATGATTTTTATTGGATATCCAGATAATCAGAAAGGTTATCGTCTGATGAATCCTAAGACAGGTGAAGTGAAAACTGCAAGAGATGTAAAATTTCTCGAAAACGTCTTTTTCCAAAAAGAAAACGTGGAAAAGTCGGAAGTTATCATAAACCTAAATACAGATTCTGTTCATGCCAATTTACCCAACAGATCTACAAGCAGATCGGAACCCTTGGAGGCTCACGATGATGTGTACCGTAATGCTATAGACGAGAACGTAGAAGTATCGGAGGAGATACAACCTGAGCCTGTAGTACCAGAGCAAGAGATTGACGTATTGACTGAAGAGGAAGTCACAATACCTGAATCGGAAAGAAGGTATCCTGTAAGAGAACGCAGACAAGTCGATCGGTATGGATGCAATGTTATGTATGCCAAGAGCAATCTTGATGATGATCCATTGACTATTAATGAAGCGTTGGCGAGACCCGATGGTGACTTATGGCAAAAAGCGATCGATGATGAACTTATGTCACTAAAGGAGAACCAGACTTGGACGTTGGTGGATCGTCCGATCGATAAGAAGCCTATCCAGTGCAAATGGGTGTTCAAAATCAAGAGAGATAGTGACGGCAAGGTAACAAAGTATAAGGCTAGATTAGTAGCAAAAGGTTTCACACAGGTACGTGGTGTAGACTATACTGAGACGTATTCTCCAGTAGTTAGAAGTTCTACTCTGCGAACGTTGTTCTCGCTAGCTGTTGAATACGGTTGGTTTATTGACCAATGGGATGTCACGACTGCCTTTTTATATGGCAAGATTAAAGAGGACATTTACATGCTCCAACCGAAAGGAGCAGTAGTCAAAGGTCAAGAAACCAAAGTATGTAAGCTGCAGCGTTCTTTGTATGGATTGAAACAAGCTTCGAATGCTTGGTTCAAGGAATTGGACAAAGAGATGTTGAACTCAGGCTTTGTACAATCAAAAATAGAACCGTGTTTGTATCAAAAGCAGCTTAAAAACAATAACAAGTTAATTGTTGTTATTTATGTAGATGACCTTTTTATCTTTGGAAATTGTGAACAAGAAAAGCAAAAATTAAAAACCGATTTGCTTGATAAGTTTAAAGTGAAAGATTTAGGCGCGGCTAGGCATGTTTTAGGCATGAGGCTGAGGAGAGATAAAGATGTTATTTGTCTAGATCAGCAACAGTTCATTTCGGAAATTTTGAATGACTTTAACATGACAGACGCTAAGCCAGTTTCAACCCCAATGGAAGTCGGCATGAAATTAGAAAGATCGACAAATTCCCATAGTAATCTGCCATATCAAAGCATAATAGGGTGTCTAAACTATTTAGCCTGTAATACGCGACCAGACATAGCACATGCGGTGAGTGTACTTTCACAATTTAATTCGTGTTATGACGAAATACACTTTAAATGTGCAAAACGGGTCTTAAGGTATTTGAAGGGTACGTCTAACCTTTGTCTTACTTTTAGGAAGTCGGGAGATTTGGACTTACGAGGCTATGTTGATGCAGATTGGGGAGGGGCACTTGATAGAAAATCTTTCACAGGATTAATTTTCAAGATAGGTAAAAATATAGTGTCATGGGAGAGTAGGAAGCAAGCGACAGTATCCTTGTCCTCCACAGAGGCAGAGTACGTAGGATTGAGTCTAGCTTCGAAAGAAGCTCTTTATTTACGTAGTTTACTTAACAGTTTGACAGCTGTGGATAGTAAAGCAGTAGTAATTTATAATGACAATCAGTCGGCGCATAAAATTGCAGCTAACAAAATGATGCATAATAGGACAAAGCATATAGATATCAAGTATCATTTTATTCGTGAATGTGTACTAGCTAACAAAGTTGAAATAAGGTACATGTCAACTGATATGATGATAGCGGACATCTTAACTAAAAGTGTTCACAGCCCGAAGCTTAGAGAATTTTTAAAGGATTTATCCCTGTCAAATTATTCTATTAAGGGGGCGATGAGTAGTTAGACGTTTTGACGTTTTATGTTCTTTTTTGTGCTTTGTGTAATAGATAATTTAGTTTCGTTATGCATACTTTATTTTGTTAGATTTCTTCTGTTTTTGTATTCTACTTTTGGGTACAGCGTAGTACAGTCGGACACAGAAGTGTTGGTGATTTATTTAATTTTATGTACCGAGTTCTGACAAGTACAGAAGTGATCATACGCAGCGTAACTATATTAAGGGGGCGTATTGGAAGAGGTCGCATATATGTATGCACTGGCCTGTTACACATGCCTGTCACCGATTCAAATTAATATTGTTACGGCATATATGTTTTTTATGAGCCTTGTCACTTGTGTAAAAATATTGACCACGAAATATACGAATTATATTATCAGACCACTGCTCGTTGTTGGATTCTGTTTTCCATTAGAATCTCGCCTACGGAGGCCATATATTGCTCTGATGGCTCTTTTCTGCAGAATAAAAATAGACTCGATATCTGCAGCCCGTCCCCATAGTAAAATACCGTAAGACATGCTACTATGAAAGTAACTGCAATAGATAGCTTCGCGGTTTCTACATTAGTGAACTAGCGGATTTTTCTTACAGCATATGCTGCTGAACTTAGCCGTCCTGCAAGACCTATTAAATGAGGACTCCACTGTAGCCTTGAGTCCAGCGTGATCCCTAGGAAAACAGTTTTATTGACGAATTCTAGTTTCTCTTTATTCAATACTATGTCACAATCGGTACTTTTAACATTTAGTAAAGCAAATCTTATGCATTTAGTTTTTTTTTCCCATTTAATACTAAATTATTAGCAGTGAACCAATTTTGCACCAGCAGTAGGGCGTTATTTACGTCGTCAAGATTTGATACACGTCTATTTATTTTAAAAATTAAGGACGTATCGTCAGCAAATAACACCATTTGTGGTTGTTTTTTTAATAAATGGGGTACATCATTAATATATACTAAAAAGAGGAAAGGACCTAATAGCCTTGTGGAACACCCATTTTTATTTTTAAACCAAGTGAATTGACTCCATTTATTTGAACTTTTTGCTATCTATCATTTAAATAAGATTTTACTAGACTGAGCGCAAGTTTACCTAGTCCGTAATGCTCAAGTTTTAAGAGCAAGGTTTCGTGATTAACGCAATCAAATACCTTGGAGAGGTCACAAAAGATTCCAATGGCATCCTGGGCCTCCTCCCAAGCAGTAAATATGTTTTTTAATAAGGTAACACCGGCGTCAGTCGTACAACGTCCTTTGGTGAAACCATATTGCTGATCGTGTAAGATTTTGTTGGTGATAAAATGATTGAGCATATGATTGAGCATTATCTTTTCGAACACCTTGCTGAATACCGGCAGCACGGATACTGGTCTATAATTGTTGGCGTCATTGCTGTCCCCAGATTTGAATAGAGGTATAACCTTACTACCACCAACCAGGTCGAAGGCCTTAGAAAGGTCCAGAAAACAAGCATACACAGGTGTTTTCCTGTATAATATTTGACAGTATGCTTCAACGCTAGTATAGCACTTTCAGTAGATACCCCAGCACGAAAACCAAACTGTGTATCATGAAACTGGGTGTACCTACCGAGGTGTGAGTCGAACACACTGTCAAACACTTTGGCTATCACAGTGAAATAGGCCTGTCTGCTATGTCCCCTGTTCAATTCTTCACAATAGGTACAACAATTGTATCCAATAACTCCTGAGGTAAGTGAGAATGGCCCAAACATAAACTGAACATGGTCAACACTCTCGACAGATGTATACCAGCATTTTGATATTATGATGTGATTAACACAGAGGATATTCTTTATCCCGGTTGTCCGTTCCAGTGGTTTTTTTTAAGAATTTCTCCTGTATTATGTGTGCGTTTACAAACATTTAAACTCACATACACAAACAGCCTTACCCGGAACAACTACTTGGAGGTCATACAAATATTTGTTCCGTGCGGGAATCGAACCAGCGACACGTACGCACAGCAGTCAATCACTTAACCACTGCGCCAACCGTGCTGTCATAACTGCTGGTATAATATCCGGTCACCACGCGGGCGAAGCTGCTGGCAAAAGCTAGTACACAATAAATTTGCGCAATGCCTCCAATTTGCAGGTGTAAAGATGCTTAGATCCCAGTAAAGGAAATATCTCGCAAAACAGATGCGTGTTATTTTTACGCTATAGGTATTTACCAAAACAGAAAAATACATATTTCATTAACTCATTTCATTTGCTTTGCTCAAGGGAATTATATTAATAAATATGAATTCTTGCAACTATTTCGCTACATATCTATGAGAATTCGGTATGAAGTTCTCGCCGACG
This sequence comes from Polymixis lichenea, assembly GCA_949091785.1. Classification (NCBI taxonomy): domain Eukaryota; kingdom Metazoa; phylum Arthropoda; class Insecta; order Lepidoptera; family Noctuidae; genus Polymixis; species Polymixis lichenea. The sequence goes on along the minus strand of OX420938.1, from coordinate 8,467,657 downwards.
ATCATTGTAATTTCGTTGATGCATCCACCAGTTCGACTCTCGCTCACTACCTAGTTCCTTCCATGTGTCCTATATTCCCAAAGTAAGCTAAAATTGGAAATAAGATCGAACTTTCCAGATGTTTCTCCAGAAATGAACTTTTATACTTACATGTATGGAGGACGGCATAAGACGGCAAAGAAAAGTTCTTAATACCTTATTTTAAAAACTAGCTTCCGCCCGCGATTTCGCCTTAGTGTGATATCGATAAAAGTAGCCTATGTCCTTTCCCAGGGTTCAAAGTATCCTCATACCAAATTTCATCAAAATTAGTCGAGCCGTTTCGGTGATTGGCCGGAACAAACAGACAATTTGGTTTTTCTTTGTTATACCTAAGTTCCGTATATGCTTTCTTAAGCATGGATATGTATTGACTGGTAACATGTTTTTGGAAAAAATACTATTCTTAATGTCACTTTTTGAAAAAAAAATAGAGTCGAAAACGAAATCTATATATATATTAAAAATATATAAATATATATTATAAATATATATTGGTAATTTTTCTCTTCTGTTGAACACTGCATCATAATATTTACAAAAAAAATTACTAAAATAAGCATGAGATGAACCAACCCCTTCATTTCACAACCCAACATACTTACGTGTAAGTTCCCAAAATAACTCCAATGTTCATAAAAACCTCGCAGCACATTTTTCTCAAAACAAAAGCCAGTTAATAATTCTCCAGAATACACATATTACACGTGAAATCCTCGGTTTGATAACACGCAACAGCGGACCCTCATGTAGCGTTATAGCGGAGAACTCTTTACTCCTTAACAGTCGATACTCGTTGGCTTTATTGCAAAACTTTTGCGAGCATTCCTCTTTTATTACTCCAATTTTGTACGACTAAGCCTATCCAGCTAGGGGGATGGTTCGCGATCTTTATTATTTAGATTTCGATCGTTTACCGACGCTCCGTACCATGGGTATCCCCTATGGCGCACTTCACAATAGCAATGAGATCGTCTCAAGTCAACAATCTGACTCGACACACTGCGAATATACTGCACATTTGAATATACATCCGTTGTATCATACTTTATGCATACAACATGCTTTCCCCACTTAATACAGTCCATTATTACCGTGAAAAGATCCTGTCATAAATGTTTTATAGCCCACTCTAATATTAAGACGTAAATTACATTTATAATGTTTAAAATTACCCCTAGAACGTGTACGTACATATTAAACATCGCTCACAGCTCCAATTAGAACGACGGAAGTGAATTTAATCTACTTGTTGACGATAACATGAAGAATTCGCGGAAATAAAACACCAACCGATCGATTGTAACAGATTACATGGTGAAATTTTCTTCAATTACAACTGCCGTACTTTAAATAATTAATAGGTATTGATTACGTAGCTGTATTGAACGAGAGAGTTTAGTACTGCGGGGTTTAATTTAAATTCTACCAAAACAGTGACGTGATACATTTAAAACAGGTCGAAACTGATACAGGTAAGTATTTATACAGTCTGTGTCAATGAAGGGCCAAGTGTGGCGGTATGGAGGTAATACAGAGGTGAACGTCGCAGTTCTACCACAGTAGGTCGAAGATTGCAGCGCCGACCCGCCGGGTCCCGAATCGGGCATATTAGATTAGGGATGTCGGCTGCCACCAACTATTTAGCGATCTACTTGAATCCGGGCTACGCTTCAATGATTAAAAATTGTGGAGGAGGCATTTGTTTAGATAAGAACTAGTTTTGTTCTAGTACATAAACCAAAATGTATTTCATATAACTTGAATGTAAACGGTAAACTATTCTCAGAATCCAATCAATTCAATTTAGCGAAACTTTAACAAAGCTTTTCTTCTTTTGTTTCTTCGTTTACTTATGTTAATTGATACGTATAGTCTTGAGGTATCTCCAAATAAATGTAGCCCAAGTTTTAGCCGCGAAAAAGAAACTGGCTTGGCTTTATATCACTGTCGCACGTAAGTAGGTAAAACAGATAATCTATTTCCACCGTAGGCTATAATGTCTCGACATAAATTCACCGCCCGACTCCGCCGGTGCCTATAATCACCCAAGCGAGTTGACAAATATCTCGGTCACACGTATTTCTGTGAGAAACCCGAACGATAAAGCAGTTTCGCCGTATACTTCAAATAATAACCAGCTAAATCATTTAAGCCAAATCCAAATGCCACAAAACGAGTATGGCAAAGCCTTGTCCACAAAATGTCCGCATTGTCCGAGCAGGTATGTGACATTTCCTTCAGACACTGACATGGGTCCCTCGCTGGTCGCTGGTGGTACCACCACCCCGCCTTGATTATGATAAACGACTTATGAAATTAAAACGGTCTCGTACAACAAGTTGCCATTCAAATGAATACGCCCTTTGTTGAAATTCATTCCCTTGACAAATCGCCGCTCTGCACTCAGTATACATTGTCTGTTAAATTAAATGGGTCGACGGCCATTGAAATCGTTTCTACGAAGGCTATTCCAAGACAAAACTATAATACGTCAATCGTGTTCGCGTGGCGTGTCCGTTCGGTTCTAACATTTCAAACCTGAAATGGGCTGGTGAATATACAATGCCTGCGATATATCGATCGAGTGGAGGCAATCTTACAAATGTCTGTTCTATTACAGCTCTTTCTTTAACAGCCTTATACTGGACAAAGGCTTAGTGAACGGAGCTCTGGCGGTTCTCCGTAGCCTGACCGTTGTAGCTTGATGGATTTTTATAAAATCTATTTTCAGTCTTTAGGATTTACTCCTCGTCGTAGCAGATGAAAAACGAGGACAAAATCTTTGAAATCCTTAATTAAACTTTAATTATTTATCAACATTTTCAGAAAAGATAAATATTTAAGCCACTGACAACTTTAGTACATATACTTGAAAACCAAACCGAATCAAATCATTGAGTTAGCGCGTTATTTAATACGTCGTTCAACGAACATTTAATTAAAAAGCTTTCAAACTATTTATAAATTCCTACCACGCTAATTGAGTTGCAGTGAGACAGAATACGAATACCGATATTTAAAAAACTCGAAATTAATTAGAGCGCTCTTTGTTTGAGGGGGTAGAGGACGAATGCAAAGGTAGATAGTGCGAGCGATCTCTGACACCGTTCCAATAAGCTTGACACGACCCGCAACGCTATCGCTCCGTGTCCTCTCCCGCGCTCGCTCTCGTCTCTCCCCCCGCCTTCACAAATTTTCGGCCGAAGCGGACTGTAGTTTGTTTTCTTTGTGTCATTTCCTTATCGCTCTGCCAAAATACGTTTCATGACTGTTACGTCAGCCGAAACATACTTCAGGTGAAAAATATAGCGCGGGTTTGTAGTCTTGATGCTTTTATGCATTGAATAATAGTTAATTAATTCACTGTAATTTTATGACAAGTGTGGTATATTTTTATATTTTATTTTGCTTTTACTTTTAAATTAAAACTTTACGGGGAGGTATTTCATATGGTTTTAAATTTCCACGCATGCGAAACAAGCCATTGCACGTCGCCAGCGACAAATATTTTCACCGCAACTTCGTGTACATATAAAACCGGGAACAATTGTGGAAAGTTGGTATAAAAATAATGTTCACATTCGCTAACGCGTTGTTTTTGTTAAATATTCCGTGAAAACATAGTACTACGCACAAAAAGCTATTATTTATAAAAATCTCTTTGAACACCGCACAAGTGCTTGTCGTAGGTAACCGCAATAATACCAGAAATATTTTATGTTTTTACAAGCCCATCGCACTCACCCTCATATTTCACATTATTCCAGTTTGCAGTTTATTTTTAACGTCAAATGAGTTATTTTTCTTTACACATTTTTGTTGCAAAGCGTCCGTAAATTATTGTATTGCATTTACTAAGACTTTTACGGTTCATATTTCTAAAATGTAGCTTTTATCGCAACACTCATTTGTCTGTCTGTCAGACAAATAAATATCTTGAGATCACTGGAAACGAGACTATTTTACGTTACGGTGTCTAAATGAAAATGTTCTAGGTATGTTTGTTCTCGTCGCCCACATTTGTTACATATTATTATGAACCGCGTGGTTCACAACAACTGTATAAAGGTGATTGTACTATAGTTAACTTACTTTCTTTGACATCATCATTCGCTTAAAATCAAAGTTTGTTTACTTTTTAGTGGTCGCCAACACTTCTGCTGAGCATGACGACCTAGGTTCGATACCCAGGTTAAGCAAAGTGTTTTTGGTTTTTCTATCTGAAATTTCGTAGTAACCGTCCTGAGTTTGGATTTGTGCCCGGTAGATGGATAAAGGCTCACCCCTTATTACATGGGACTTAAACATAACTGGCGAATTGTGTACATCTCGGCTCAAACTTCCGGGGAAGCGAAGCGTAATGTTATGTTAGATGAAGAACTATCCGTTCTTCTGTATCCTTTGTATAATCTGACAAGTTGTCGAGTATTTTGGAAACAACCTTTCCAACTGTTCCAGTGCAACATCTTAGAAACTCGAGTATTCTACTAACCTAGTAAAAGAAAAGAGCTCCAAATATCCCAAAACATTGTCGGTAGCGTAACCATACAGTTGCGGCTAAGATATTATCCACTAGTGTAACAATATCTTACTGCGAGTGTCAAGACGTGGCGGTCACACGTCACCACGTGCATATGGCCCTGCGACAGAGCGCCATGCAGCGAAACAACATCTATTTGATTCTTATCTCATCCCCCCGCTTCACCCCGCACATACTCCCACCACTATACTTACCCCCCAACCCCCCTCCCCACAAACATCCAAAATATAAACAGGTAAAATGTTTTCTTTGTAAAGAAAAAGTCCATTTCAAAGACAAGACCGTCTATCTTTTTTCAGGAAATTTTGTGGCGTACTTTTACTTTACAACAAAAACTTTGATAGAATCTCCAACTAAATAGATACTCTCATACTCTCTCTATTTAATGGGAATACTGTTAGATTTGGAAACAAACATCAATGTTATATTTTTAGGTTTAAGAAGCCCTCCCCCTGCAACAAATCAAACAACAAAAACTATTTAAAAATTCTGTAAATATTACTTGGTACATGTTTTTAACTACCAAAGTTAGTACCTTCAATATTACTGCAGCACTACTTTTATTTCAATAAAAAACTGTCAGGCCACAAATTTGAGAGTATAAAATAACAAATCCAAGTAGAGCATATTTGTAAACGCCAATAAAGTGGAAGTAACGTCCAAAGTGGCTTGAATAAATTACGAATTTTATAGAACTCATCTCGCAAAATGTTTCCAAAATCATAGCGCACAGTAAAAGTTTTATTGGCTCGCTATTGTCTCGCGGCACCAGCGCTGCAGGGCCATAGGTGAGCGGGCGTGGTGCGGCGCGGCACGGAGCGTACCGGGAACGGAAGCGACCGGTCGCCGCCAACAACCATCAACTTCGAAGTCGCTCCTCACTGGACACAAGAAACTTCTATAATTTTTGCGACACGACACGACCTTCTTCCAGAACAAAGTGGAACACACGCCAACTTCTCAAACGTCGCCCTTCACCTGAACTACAATGACGCAATCGTAAAACTACAATTTACCTATCGCTGCGAATTCATTACTCGAAAAAAAAAACAAAACGTAAACGAGTTTCCATTAAGTGCCGTAGTTTTATTATTGTAACAGTAAAAGTGGAGATGCCGAGAAAATTGCAACTATTTCTATATTTCTCGAACGCGAGGCGGGCGCGATCCGCGAACTAAAAGAAATCGAATCTAAATTCATCGAATACAAATAAAAGTGTGGAACTGTGAAAGTTCTACCATGCAATTAAACCGCACTTTACTGCTACAATCCCTTGAAATAAAGAACTTTAAGAGAATGTCCTTTTTGTTCGGGCTCCTTTATTTCTTGCCGTGCAACCGTTGCACAAAATGTAGTGGGCACTGCAATAAAGGTGCTCGGTCCTGCACAATTGCACACGAGTAATCCACGAACACGTGGTTTTCCGGAAGTCTCGTTTGTTCCATACAGATTGTGACCAAGAAAATAATAATTAAGTGCAGCATTTGTTAAAAACCTATACTGTTCTAGTTTAATTCCGTTCACACGTCACGTATAAGTAAGGTGGTTCCCGCGTGTGCGCAACGGTTAATTACGTAGATTACGCGGTTTTATTGTTAAGCACTTCGGAAGTGAACCTGGTAATAAATAATTCTTACTGTTTGCCGTTAATAATCCCGAAAATCCGCACCGTGTTTCACTAAGGCCGCTTTGTATTATCAAATGGGCAGGTATTCAATGGGTTGAACCTTGGAAAAATGGAAAAGACATTTCCTTTTCATTGTCGCTGTAACAAAGCGCGGAGGGCTCACGTCTTCCGGTATTTAGCTGGACTTTGTACTGCTACGCAGTGTGTAACATGCTTGCCTAGTGCCTACTTCTCAGCCAGTGCAGCCGGCGATATATTTAAACGTTTTATGTAAAAATGCGCGGAACACATACGTGTGAGATTAATTAAATTTTATGAAAACTTTTTACACTAGCACGGAACTTGGAAATGGAAAATTTTGTTTCTCTGTATTTTGCGAAGAATTTTACGATTCCACGCAGTGATTAATACATTTTTATAAAAATATTAAACTTTTTTTACAATTTCAACTGGAAGCCGTTACCCACCGGCTTTACGAACGCGGCTTTAGCATGGCGTACTTTTATTAATAGAGAAGCGAAAGACGAGGATTCTTTATTGCATTATTACAGGCTCTAGCTCACAAGCCATATGATCGCTTTGGTCGCATTTGAATTGAAGTTCTTTATAGTTGGTTGGTTGGGAGATTAATTTCCGAAGTTGACAAAAATTCGTTCGCTAAAAGAGAATTATGGCTCATAAGTTTCGACACTCATATCGCTTTTCTTCTCTTCTTAGCAAGGTCTCAAGACAAGAGTGGGGGAGGGGCAGCGCGCATAAATATCGTATAATTACTACTCTCCGCGAACAGGGGCGGACTTAGAAACGCTGAGCGGTAACCAAAGAATAATACTAAAGAAGAAAACATCGGAAAATGTTTAACATATTGTCGTCTAGGGAGTAAGACCTCATCCAGGCGTCAGATATAGCAATAAATTATTTACTGGTAATGCATGGCTTGTTCAAAGATTGAAAACCTCAAATATGGTCTGATTTTACTAGATTTTACTACAAACTAAACTTGTCAAAGCATAGAAATATGTCAGTCCCATATGATGTATTATATAGAGAATTGAGTGCGAAGGAATACATATACTTAAAACCATCCACAAATCACTATCTTACTTTTAATCATAATTATTACAAACTATCTGACCCGGTTAACTTCGTAACGCTACTAAATTTATATTATCTCACTTTTTAAACCTTCCCTGGACTGCCACAAATATTTCAAAACCAAAATTAGCCAAATCCGTCCAGCCGTTCTCGAGTTTTAGCGAGACTAACGAACAGCAATTGATTTTTATATATATAGATAAGGATATGGTTACCGATGAAAGCTACACTGTGGTGGTCACATAATGACCACATTCTTTCCACACACAAAGAAAAAAACAATATTAAAAATAAAACCACCAAACTCCATCTGTACCTTATCCCCCTCATCTCGAACCGTCAATTTTCCCTCTCAACGTTCAAGGGACCCTTTGAACCGTTTCTTTCGCATTAAAGTCTCGTGGTTAAGTACAGTCCTGGCCGCAAGCCCTAATCCTCGCCAACGAAACATCGCTTGCATCCGATACAAGTATGCTCTTGTAGACCCTCAGTGAGGCATTGTTGCCAGAGGAACAAAGCGAAGGGCCCTCCGAAGCTGGCGTGACCTCGCTCTCCCCCGCTAGAACGATACTCTTTGTGGTATCACGTTTTTAGGACGCGACTTTATGAATTGACTGTGTTGATAACAAGTGTCGTGGTTGGTGGTAGATAGGGGTTCTGAAATGACAGTAATGGAATCATTTTTGGTGTGCAATGGTGTGGAAATAATTTGTTTTGATGGGAGAATTGGTCGGTCTAATTTGATAAAAGACTCCTAAATGTAGGTATCTGTATTATCATCCAAAGGGCCATTTGATAAAACCGTCAGATGATAAGTGACAATTCGACAATTTTACAAGTTCATTTCTTAGTTTTAAAACAGCACCTGTCGTGAATTTTTAACCGACTTCAAAAAAGGAGGAGGTTCTCAATTCGACTGTATGTTTTTTTTATGTTTGTTACCTCATAACTTTCGAACCGATTTTGATGATTCTTTTTTGTTTGAAAACTCATGCTTCCCGTGTGGTCCCATTTCAATTTCATATAGATCTTATGATGCGTTCCGGAGACAGACAACGGAACTCTTCAAAAAATAACAGGAAATAAACCGCGATTGCTGCTATCGCATTAATATGCATTGTTTTGACCCCATGGATGATGAAATTCCGAATTAGTGGGGTAGATACTATAAGTAAAAAGTGAAAAATAAAAACTTTTTCCAAAAAAAAACAACCGACTTCCGAAAAAACACTACAAAGTGAAAAATAACTTTAATTTCGGAAGGCGTTGACAAAAAATTGAAATACATATCCAAAGTCACCGCCTTCCGAAATTAAAGTTATTTTCACTTTGTAGTGTTTTTCGGAAGTCGATTGTTTTTTTTTTTTTGGAAAAAAAATGTATTTTTTTTTCAGTTTCATTAAATAGGCCCAGCGTGCTGGCCTATCTAATGGCTATGTTTCGGATCGATACGAAAAAAAAATCATGGCAAAAGCGATCTTGTCTAAAATTCTCTAACTACTTATTACGATCTCAATCTAACTCCTCCCTTTAATAAATCAGAACTGTACTCCATAACCTCCTATGCAAGACGCATCGGGGTACTATCTCCTTGTACCAGGATCTATCAGTAAAACACTTTCGTGCGTTTTTGTTTTTCCACGCTTATATGTTTACAGTCCCGCCGCGCCTGTCATCTAAGTAATTTCTTCAAAAACAAAAAACCTAGGCCATATTTTTTAAAGGGTTAAGGCTTCTTCAAACAGCCGCGACGCGATAGCGCGACGCGACAGCGCGACGCGACACTTGTAGAACAATTTCCACTAAGTTTACATAGAAATTGTTCTACTAGTGTCGCGACGCGACCATCGCGTCGCGCTAGTCTGCACGAGCCTTTATTCTCAATCCCCTTGACAGTTTGAATGTAAAGCTATTTCATTACCTGCCTGTATTAGATCAGAAGGCCAATTCTCGTAATGAAAGACTTTCAATAACTAGACGCAGTCTCATCTCGATAACAAGCAAATGTCAAAAACTTGTCAAAAATGTATGGAGAGTCGAGATATTTTTGACAGATCGAGAATGAGATCAGACTGTGATCGTTCTTAAAATTACGAGAATTGGTCTAAGGTTGCCTTTGGTAAATCATAAATGATATTATTTCTGTAAGTAGGTTTGTACAAACACTTTTATACGTCAATAATATTATAAAAACTAGATGATATCGGCGTTTCCTATCTGACTACTCTGAGAATAAAGGCCGAAACAAACAGTCCCAGAACCCGAAAAAAAAAAAAAAAATAGAACAATGAATGATAAATGAATGAATGATGATGATGATGATGAATGTTAGAATAATGAATGGGGGTACCATATAAATTTATAAATGTATATGTATATTTAAAACAAGTATCAAGCTTTGAATATAAGAATGTTTACTGCTTACGTACTGTATATGAAGGTTCTTATGAATATGGTTTGTAGGGAAAGGATTTCATGAAGTAAAGCACAGAAATACAAGACTAGACATTTATTTCAATTAGGCTTGTCAGTGTTTAATCAGAAAGCTAGTCGTCCGGTCCAAAACTAGGTCTTCATGGAGAAGAAAGACAAGAAACTCCATGGAAACAGTATTGAAGTATTTCATCAACACAATTATTACATTGCTATGAATTATCATTATCCTCCGGAGGATGGATATTCTGGGTGTCAGTCTCTTTTAAAGTCCAGACATAATCTCGGTCAGATGATGTGAAGAACATGTAGATTGGTGTCTGAAAAACAACCTTTACAGTACTATGTACTAAGTAAAACGTGTTATTGTTAAATTCTTATATGTGTCGTCAAATAAACACATCGTCGCCACAGAAAGCGTCTCCAAACAAAGACATAGTTCGCACGCCTCGCGCCGCGGCCGCTTGAATCTGACACCTCTCAAACTTACCTTGTGTGAAATTCCAACTACTTTTTGGCACTACGACTTGCGAATTTACGATGGAGGTTAGTGTCAGGATTATTTGTGGCTTAGTATTGTTATCTAAGATTAAATAGAAGAGGGAGTAACAATATTTTGATTTACAATGGTGTCCGTGGAGTTCTTCGCCTTTCTTCTACATAGGAACCTACTACGCCGGGCAAGGGGTCGGTCAGTCATTTTACTATGCCCATTTTGGAATGGGCTCTGATTGAAAGGCCCTTGAAAATTCTAAACTACGTGCAATTTAAAATAAATGCTTTGAATTTGATTACCATGTTTTACCCAAATAAATATTCTATTCTATTCTACTCTATTCTATAAAATATCAATAAGATTTGTAGTGATTTTAAATACCAATGATAAAATTGAAAGTATGGGATTTGTTTCAAATAATTTTATATCAGTGTAATGACGTTTAAAAAGTATCATTTGACAGTTACCGAATAAGTATTTTTCAAGTTTGAATATAAATAACGGGGTACTTTAAATAAGAAATGCTTTACCAATAAATTGGGATGACTGCAGAAGAATGCTGATGTATTTTTCTTATACAACATAATTTCTTGCTTCAACGAAAGGGTCTCGCAAATCATAGTTGAAATAGTAACTGAAGAAATAAGTCGTAAATTTAGGCCCAAAAATATCACATTGTATACATTACAAAACCTTGAGACGAGAAAACGAAATTAAATAAGTCCGCAAAAAATATGACTACGAGCAAAACTAACAGTATAGCGCTATACTAGCTACCCTCACTTAACAAAGTACTCCAACATCTGTCGAAAAAACTTTGTGCGCCAATAAAAAATAACAAGTCTGCTCATTTGATAAAATGCTGCGATTGTTACGGTAAAATTAAACGAAAACTTTCAAAGTTACGGACCATAAGAAACTTCTAGATTTCGACTGTGTTGACCGGACACTGCAGTACTTGTACTATCATCCACTTGCAGTACTTCTCCAGTGCTGCCATCAAGCGGAACAAAGAATCTTAATTATTTTAAGCTGAGCTAGCTCTCTCGTAATTTGTAGTTTAGTCCCTGAGTACTTCTTATTTTATTGTATCGTCAGCTAGGGACGGGATTAACTAGTACGGGGGTATTATTTTACAGATTTTCACGGCGTCTGCACATCTAAAGAGCGGTAACAATTGCGCTTGTCTTTTAAGACCCATTCTTTTTTAAGTGCTCTCCATCGGAATTAAGTTATTTCTGTCTGTCAGCACGGTTTCGAGTTCCTACTGTGTCTTGGTAACTGGAGAATGCTTTACAATGAAGTCTCGTTTCTGAATAGCACTTAATAAAACTTGGTGCGGTTGCGAGTTGAAACCTACAAGGAATTTGTGTGTAATTAACGATGTTTGTCTCGCGACTTGTTTGTAGCGTCACGTGCACTGCACGGTGGAATTCAATTAGTACTTCGTTATTCAATCATGGGTTTAAATGGGTTCAATTAACCTTTCGTAAGAATTTTCGTAAAAAAATTCATGATGAAAAATAATTTTAAAAGATTGGTGATTGAAGTTCACTTCAATCTATTGAAGTTTTTCTTGTTTACAGTAAGAGTAAACCCATAACTGCTACTCATATTTGTTTCCAAGATCCGCTAGACAAAGTGAAACGCTTACACAACTAAAGCAAAAGAGCAACAAGACAAAATAAAATCAAAATGGCCGAACAAGTAAGACATCGGCCCATAACTAAGGGACCGGACCGTGCTGCTCGTTCGAGTGATAATCTAAAAACCTAACATGTCGATCGAGCGCCCGTAAAAGATGTTTCGCGAAAGTTTTCCGACACTTACTGCAGTTAGGCGAAGCCGGGGCACGGGCCACTGCGACCCTCAGCCAACTAGCTAAATAACACATTCCTTTTTTTGTTTGTTTCCAAAAAACCTTAAAAAATACCTGCTTATAAATTGAATAAGTTACTTTGACAAAAGTTTGTTTGTAAATTATTAAATTACCGACTGTGTTGGTCGTGTCTGCTCTGAATAACTTAGTTCTGTTATTTACTTAAGGTTTGTTCTGTTTGTTTTAATAGTGGTAAAAACAAACTGGCTCCGAATATTCGGCTTTAAATAATATGAGGCCTCAACATTTGGCCTACTTTTTTAGTACAAATCTTTTTCAATTAAAATACAATTGTCTTCGCTGAAGAAAGGAAAAAAGTACCGTTTGTAAGTGTCTCAAGTACAAAAGAAATATGCAAACCTGGCAGGAGAGTAGATTAGATGCGTATCTTAGGTGCAAATTGTAAGACTAAATAGAAGGAAATAAATGAGTTTAACGTTAATGACATTCACGGTGTTGTTTTAACTGAGAGAGAGATTTTTACTTATCCCACGAGGGGCATGTACGTACTATAGTTATGTCTGAATTTATTTCTGCTATCGGTAGGTGCTCTAAGAAACGTCCCCATATTCAACGTAACGCCGAACGCTGAACGCTTTCGGCCTTACATATGACTTCGATATTTTGAATATTGAAGTCATAATTATAAGGCCGAAGACGTTCTGTTTTGCCCAAACTTTTTGCAGAACTCCAATTCTCACCGAATTAAGCACACAAAGCAACTAAATAGGTGCCATACGTAACTATAGTTACACGTTAGCCACCTTCTCCCTTTCTACTAATAAAACAGTTACCCTTTCTCGTGAATCGATAGACATTTAAGACTAGCGCAGGGTGATAAGCAGCTGATACCATTCCAAATTTTTCTTTTGCATTGAGCCTCATACAAAAAACGTTGATAAAAAAAAAGACAAAATACATTTTATCAAAACGCTCACAATGTAAGGAGATAGACGAGACATGATTTCAAATAACAAAAAACGCTGTTTCTTTTTCTTAAATCAAGTACATAAAAAGTAAAACGACCAAGGATAAATTAGATATAAGTGGTTAAAAAACACTTTTTTAAATGTACTTATCGGTTTCGGTTCGGATTTCACCGTCTTCGGCGTGCAGTCCCATCTCAAAAAATCATCTTGTATACTATTGAAAAAGAATAATGATGTGACTGACTGTCGACCGAAAGACAACAAAATAGCACACATTTGACTACAATCTATCCCAGCTTAGATCAAACTGTAGGAACTTGGATACAATAAAACTAAAAATCGACGTCAAAAGCATCAGTATCGAATTCTGCAAAAAACTAAACACGCAATATTTTTATCGTTCGATATCTGCCGAATATTCGGCTAATCGGCTTTAGAACCAAACTAGTAGATTGAATATTAATATCAGGAACCCGATTGGTTTATTGCGTGCGAGCCCCATAATTTGATCGCCACTATAAAGTTTTGTATCCTAAAGTTTTTTGTATCCTAAAAATATGTTTAAAATACAATCGAAGCCAGTCTTTATTGGGCACGCGACGATTGCGGCGGTAAGTCCCCTCTTTGGCCTGAGAGTGGAGGAGTGGCCTGAGAGGCGCCACGGCGTCCTCACCTTCCGCCTGACGCAGGTCCTCACCGGACACGGTTATTTCGGGAGGTTCCTGTTTCGGATAAAGTGGGAGGAAACTCCCGGGTGTTTCCACTGCGAAGATCGCCCTGAGGAAACGGTGGAGCATACAGTGGAGGTCTGCCCGGCTTGGGCAGCACCACCATGTCCTTGTGGTGGCGATCGGCGGCGGCGATTTCTCGCGGTCGGCTCTGGTCTAGGCCATGGTACGGAGCGAGAGTGCATAGGTAGCCATAGCCTCCTTCTGCAAAGCAGTAATGCTCGCGAAGAGGGAGGCGGCGCACATGAGGGAGAAGCAGTATATGCGCCCTCATGGACCTAGCCTCCACAGGACCAATACCAAGCCCGGCTCGACGGCGCGTTGTGTTCCACGCGCGCCTCAAAGAGATGTCAGCACCAACTGGTGGGGCCCGCAAGGGCCGATGCCTGCCAGGGGTGCGGGTTGTTCGAAAGAGATACCGTGGCCCCTGGCACACAGGCAACTGAGGGAACACGGGTGGGTTTTAGTCAGTACAAGTCTGACACGCCCTCCCGCTCCACTCAGAGCAAGAGAAGTTATTTGACGATTTCCCACCCTCAAAAAAAAAAAAAATTGAAATGAATGAAAAATTGAAACAAAAAAAGGAATTATCGAGATCTGTTTAAATTGGCGGAGATATCGCTTAGCATACAGAAACAATTACATACAGGCAAACATAAAACTTTCTCCCTTCTGAAGTCTCTCTATCTTTTTGTGAACAATAACAAACTATTTTGATTTAAAACGCCACATTTTCTCCAAAATTCCTCTAAATAGACTTGAAGTTCATTAGACGAGGTAACAAGGAATAAACAGGCAAGTTGAGTGAAGTAGGCAGACTCGAGTGTGGGCTGCTGCGGCTGACCTCCTCTGTTCCAAGTGTTCCAACTATGTCCTGCAGTGTACGGAAACCACGACGGTAAGAAGTCGAAACGCTCGACAGTGGAATGAATTTTGTTTAGTGTACGTAGATTCTGAGGGGCATTTTTGTGTTTCGGTTACAGTGTCTTGCAATGTAATAAAGACAGTGTACCAATTCTATAATAAGAATGTAAGACAGAGGTATAATTTCGAAAACAGATGATGATGAAAAGAACCATGTGGCGTTTTACCGAGAAAAGAACTTACTATACTCGTACCTACAAATATAACTTATACCTATAATTATAACCTGATAACCAGTGATCGGAATAGGCTGACTATATTTGCCTAAATTTCGGAGAACAGAGACAAAGTGAAGACTTCCTTACGACTATACTTTTTTTTCTCAGGATTCGGGTAAAATCTTCAGTAAGTTGAAAATAATTCTTTAATAATTCTGAAAAAATATAGTCGTAAGGAAGTCTCCACTTTCTGTCTCTGTTCTCCGAAGTTTAGGCAAATATAGTCAGCCTATTCCAATCACTGCTAATAACACTGATGTGTAATTTTTTTTAAAGCTAATTGTTTGTAAACTAGCGACCCGTCCCTGCTTCGGACGGTTTATACACCTTGACCAAACATGAAGATTTCTTTATTATGTCTAAGTTTAATATACATGTATTATACATATAAACGTTCCGGAACAAATTTCTAAGTAATAGTGAAAATCGTATCAAAATCCGTTGCGTAATATAGAAGAAGTAAGCGGAGAAAGAGACAGACGAAAACAGCTACTTTGCATTAAACAATTTAGAGAAGAGTATACCTGGAGTGTCTTGCCGGCTCTTCTCCATTGAAAACGACCAATTGTAACAGTGCAGTTTCTACAGAAACTACAGTTCTATAAGTTACCTAAGATCAGTAGCGTAACTACTGGGTGGCAATTCGGCAAAATGCCACGGGCCCCCAGCCGGAAGGAGCCCCTGGTCAGAGGAGAATCCCAACTTTAATTAAGGAATTTTAATAATTAAAATTTTTACTTAAACTACAATTGTGATTTCAGTTCACTATATGTACACTTTAAATTTAGGTACCTTTAATTTAAAATGAATTATTAGAAAATCAAGTAATTATAATTATAGAGTTTGTATGTAAGTACCTAATTCACGTAGTGATTTATTATTATACTCGTACAAGTAAAAGTGTATAAATAAGTATTATAAAATAAAAAATACCATTATTGTTGGTTCAGCTTCTTTATATTGGAGGGGGCCCGGGGCATCCGATGAATTTGCCACGGGCCTCGGACGGTATAGTTACGCCACTGCCCCTCTCATTGAACAGTAGATGAGATTTTAGGAACAGACTATAAATACGAGATTAGTCATTAGAAGAGAAAATAACTTAGTAAACTGTACTACCTACTCACCAGAAAATCGATCCTCTAGACATGTATAGGCCATCATTTGGGAATCAGATTTAGCTAGTGACAAGACTATTACATTATCAATAACGTGCTATGTTCACCATGAGACATACATGTAGATATATAGAGATGTGTTACTACCATTTGCAGCCGCGAGCAACAGTAATCTATGAGAATTATAGATCGCACTTGTGCATAAGCCTTGATGGATTAGTGGAGTGACATTTTGACAGGTTATAAGTATATATTGCACTAGTTAATATTCTTATTGGAACTTATATGTTCGAGTAATTAGGGGTTGAAATTCTAGGGCCGTCGGGTCAGAGTGCCGAATTCGTTTTCAAAGACATTGCTGAGTAGTTCGTCGATTTTCGGCCATTGTCATACAAAATGGCAATGCCTCCAGCCTTTTGGGCAGTTTTTCTATTTACAAAGATGCAGACAAGTTTTTTGAAGCCCTATGATATTTTTCTTTTTTATTTACTTGTACTTATTATTATTAATTACAAATTAAAATATTTCGCGAATAAAGTATGACGATTAAGGTTTTCTTGCGTTCATGTTGCTAATGAATACCTACCTATAAAATGATGAAAATTTGTTATACAGTGAGAAGATTCCAATAGATCGTAACAAACAAACAACAATGTTAATGAGACCAAACAGACACTTCGCATAGAATTTCGGCGATTCAATAACACAGTTTAACATTTCATCCAAAATATTCAGCGTAAATACCTACATTGTCCGTCGGAGCGTCGGAGAAGATTCCGAGGTTCGATTCCCGATGCAAAGCGATAAAACGCGTGAAAGATTCATCACAGCCCCCGAGGGCCCGATTCCTCTTCAAACTTGTAGCCAACCCTGCCGCGCCCTCTGCCCCGTTATATCATATTTTTCAAAAATTCGCCTCAACTTAGTTGTGAATTTCCCGGCCAGTACGCCAGCAACTTCTGACATTGAATTGAATTGTCGATTCGTTTGATGTCATCTATGCGATAACTTACAAACTATATTGGGACGGTGTTTGTGTGTTCCGTATTTAAATCTCGTTTTCGTCGCCGCTGCCGCTGCTGCGAATATTTTGTTCGTGTGCAAGGGTGAGTTCATGTTCCATTTGACTTCTGGTCGCCTGGTATCTGTAATTGACATTTTGATATGGTGTCTCGTTTTTATTCTCATGTTAGTTACTGATATTGCTAGTTTTATAATATTTTATTATGCCTTAGTTAGATTTTAGAATTTAAGACTTTTTTAGGATTTCAGAATCCAGCTATTTTTTTAAAAGACAGGAATCTGAATCAGAGGTTTTCAGCATCAATACCTAAACTTAAGCCGCGTTGATAAAATTAAAGTAGGCTTGGACAAATCAGCTTTGGTAAAAGTTCACTTTGAAACCGGTTGACAATAGATATAGTTGACTTGGACCATTTTCTTCATTCAGCAAGCTGTCGGTTCAAAGAACACCACTATTTTTGTACTTGCTGCCATTTTGTTTGTCAATTGACATCCAAAAGGGCTATCCAAAATTGAACCCGGTACTAGCCCACTTTGATGGGATGCCGTCATCCAAGTACGTTCTGATCAATGTTAACAAAAATACGTCCCTTTGTCCAAGCGACTGATTGTGTCAACTCGGCTTTAGTGCAGATATTAAATACCTAAGCCCCACATACCAACAAAAGAAGTGGACCCGTCTAAAAAAATTAAAACTAAACACCAAACAGCATTCTAATATAAAGCTCACCTACTCCGAAATACCTTGAAGCTATTTAATAAACCAACAGTAATCCAGCAATGGTTCTTAACAAAAAATCCAATAACTCACTGTAGGTACCTATACTGCTCACTAAAGTGCATTTACGTGTTGCATACACTGCATTTAATTAATGCTGAGCCAATGTCCCGGCTTTCAACTGTCGGGCCGTGCCATATAATCCGTATTAACATACATACACACAGCTTGTCTTCGTGTCGCAGTAACTAGTCGTCTTAGTGGGCGTGCGACGGGAATCGGACCGACAATGTATAACCTGTTATTGTCTTACCACAGGTTACCTAAATGCTGCTTCTCATATGCAGAAGGAACGAGCATTGATCACGATTGCTTGTGCTGCATGTTGGCGATTTGAGATCATTCATTTCAGAGTGTTTTATAACCGAAAGTGGTACTTATCCATGTTAAATTAACTTAGGAGTCGCATTAATACATGTCAGGATTCAAAAACGATGATATGCATAGAAAATCGTTTTTAACCGACTTCAAAAATGGGTGGTTAAGGAGGTTCTCAATTCGGTTGTAATGTTTTTTTTAATGTTTGTTACCTCAGAACTCCGTCATTTTATGAAACGATTTGAAAAATTCTTCTTTGGTTTGAAAGGGTTATTTACTTATCAAATCTACGAAGTAAGAGGAAGAAGTGAAGTTACAAAAAAAAACAACCGCCGCTACAAAATCAAAAATTACTTTAATTTCGGAAATCGGTGGGCAAATAACGAAAATCAAACACCAAAGACTCCGACTTCCGAAAATAAAGTTATGTTTCCTTTTGTAGTGTTTATTTTTGAAGTCTGATGTTTTTTTGTACTTAGAATGATTGACTTATGTAAGTCACACCAAAGGCCCCTCACCCACGGCGACTTTTTGTAGCGATGCTGTCGCGCGTTTTATAAACGCGCTTCTGCATCGCTACTATGGCGCGTTAGTCGCGTTTGCAACGTGCGACAGTAACGATGCAAACGTGAGGCTGTATGGATACATCGAAACACCCGAAAGATGAGAGAAGCCTAATAAGATCGCGACAGCATCGCGACTGTATCGATACACATGCGCGACAGCATCGCTACAAAAAGTCGCCGTGGGCGAGGCCTCAAGGAGTCTGACAGGTTAAGATGAAGAAAAGGATAGAACAATAGAACATACGATTCAACGCACGTCAAAGTAAGAAACCATGAACATCAGACACCGAAAAGAAAATTATTCATTGAAAATTCGACACCGATCCTCACCTACCGAAGCAGCTAAAGAAAACAAATATTTAACCAATTAAAACCGATCGACGTAAGGCCTTTAAACGGTAAATGGAACCATTAATTTCGTACAAACAAACGAACAATACAGGAGTGAATGAAATATTTCTAATGACGTCACGAGTTGGTGACGCAGGCAAATGACGTAGGTAGCGTGAACGAACGTTCTTTACACCATCTTTTATATAATAATAATTCACGTTTATAATAAGAGGGGTTCTGCTATTACCTGTTGTAATTAAACGTAGGTAATATTTTTCTAGTCTGAAAATTATGAGTTATAGGCACATACAACGCCTTAGGTTCGTAAATCAAAAGAAAATTGTTTAAGTGATTATTTTAGTATTTTATGCTTTCGTTTTATGAGAAAAGATGTGGAGAGGGCTTTTGTTAGCATCAAATAAGTGCGCTATGCTATGTAATTATCAGCTTCCCATGTGACTTGGGGTCGGCGCGACATGTTTTCTTCTTCCATTCTCCCCTGTCAACCGTCACGCTATTCACTCCCTTCTCTTTCAGATCATTCCTCACACAATCCATCCATCTTCAATTCAATTCAATTCAATTCTTTATTGCATTCCATATGTTTTACGTAGATGGTACAAACAGTTAGATCAATATGGACCCTGTCGGGAACAGCAAAATAAGGAAGAGGGCTACGTACAAATGCAAGCAATTCAATTCGTTATTATTATAAAATTATTAGATGTATAATTGGGTGTATAATTATCTATATATATGTATAATTATGTATGTATATATATATATAAATATATATTATGAGGTTTGTGTATATAGGTGTAGTATATTTGTTATTTTTATTTTTATGTATTGAATAAGAATTTATTATTTAATTGATTTATGTTTTCATTATTATTACATTATGTTTTTATTTATGTAATTGTATTTTCATATTTATATTTGATTTTCTATAATCCGTATTATATTGTATTTATTTCATAATGTTTGGTGAATTATAAGAGAGTATAATTTTATTTTGTAATCGATTGGTCATCCAAAGACTCCTTTACTGAGTAGTATGTCTTGGATTCCAGAAATTCTTTCAATTTATTAATAAATATATTTGTATTCTGTACTTCTCTGATGTCATCTGGCAATTTGGAATAAATTTTTATGGACAGAACTAAAGGGCCGTTTGAGAGCAATTTGAGACGGGATTGAGGTATGTTTATGTTGTTTTTGTTGTGTCGAAAGGTGTGTTCATCTTTTCTTTGGTCTTCCTCTTCTTTCTCCATCCATCAACATTTTATATTGATCACTCTAATATTCTCCTCCTATTTATTTATCTACTATGTTACTATCATAATTATCATCATTCGAACTTACTTTAATGACGTCCGGTCCATAGTTTCGATCACGTGACAACTTAATAGACGAAATTGTAATTAGATACATCATTATCATAATTTTTTGCCAAAAAAAACGTCCGCTGCTGGACATAGGCCTTCCCCAGAGACCGCCGCAGAGACAGCATCATCATCATCCACCAAGCCTTATCCCAACTAATCTGTGGTCGGTTTCTAGTTAAGCTGGATGCTGCTGAATTACTGTGCGAGCGACTGCCTACCTGGCCTTCACAACCCAGTTCCTCGGTAATACGATACGCCTTGGTAAGACTGGCTATCAGACTTTCGGGCCTCTGACGACCCGTAACGACTGCTAAAGATCTACGAACGACAGCCGGGACCAATGACTTAACATGGTATCCGAGGCATGGAGGGGTCTTGTTACGTAAATATGGTCACCTATTTACGGACTTTGACTGTTACTTAGCCACAAGCCCCACCACAGAGACAACATAGGTACCTACTTATTAATATCTTAGCCATATGCCGAGTGTGGTGATTATTTTGATAACATACCCGTGATAGCAAATGACTAAATGGGCCAACAACAAGTAAGTAACTAAACTTTACATTTGAGAAGACAAAAGAAGGTCGCACGAAACTTTTTATAAACATTTTAGATTCCAATTACATTGAGATGTAACCGTATACAATAAACGTATCCTATAACACAATTGTGTCCGTATAGAGCTACTATCCCAGATATAATTTGGAATATTCTGCCTAGATCCAGTCGCTAGTGTCGTGAGATAAATCCCTAGAGCTTTAATCGTAGTCATAGGCGTCACGCGAATCTATTATCAAATTGTGCCGCCACATTACTTGACTTGGTTTACCTAATACCTTGAGGATTTGAATGTAATCGTACTGAAGATTTAGTATTTTGTGGTTTTGAGTTTGTTTGATGGTGAAATAATAATATAAAGTCGCTGCAGAATTAGGTAGAGGGCTGGCTGGCATGTTTTTTGGCCAAAAAATCAGCGTTGCCATGCGACGGGGCAATACTATCACCCTTTTGGGCACTGTTCTGTTGACAGCGATGCGGATGATTTTTTTGATGGCTTAAGATTTTTTTTCCTTCTTTTTTAAATATAGAATTAAAAAAAGAAACGCCGGGACGCTGTGAAGGGGTAAGCACATGTGAACCACTAAAAAGTGAAAAATAAAAACTTAAAAAAAAAACAACCGACTTCCATAAAAACACTAAAAAGTGAAAAATAACTTTAATTTCGGAAGTTGGTGACTTTAGATATTTATTTAAATTTTTTGTCACTGCCTTCCGAAATTAAAGTTATTTTTCACTTTTTAGTGTTTTCATGGAAGTCGGTTGTTTTTTTTAAGTTTTTTTTTCACTTTTTAGTAGTTACATGTGCTTACCCCTTCACAGCGTCCCGGCGTGATGTTATGTTATGAACTGGTGTAAACAATAGACAGACATGAGATTTCAACAATTCCAGTCCATTTGCTATCATTTATTGAGGAGTTCCGTTGCTTATCTCCGAAGTTCTTCATCACATCTTCACCAAATTGAAATGGGACCACTCCGAGAAAGTACTCTTCCAAAAACTACCCAAATCGCTTCAAGTGTGCCTATAAAATTTTAAGAGTTCTCTCTATTTCTCCAGGATCCCATCATCAGATCCTGACTTGATGATTATGGAACCACCTGGGAAGTATACCCTTTCAAACAATAAAAAAAATCCAAATCGGTCCAGCCATCTTCGAGTAATCGGGGAACATACGTGTTCCGACGAATTGAGAACCTCCTCCTTTTGGAAGTCGGTTAATAAGAATGACTGTTACCATATAAATTATGCCAAAAGCTTGAATAAAAATTATCATTTAAAAAAATGTTCCTCGTTTAGGAATTGTCAACAATATTAAACTTATTCAGAGACATGCTTCATATTAATCAAAACATGCAACTTACCGTTTTGCTCTGCCAACTGTCTTGACAAAAACACGTCACTGAAAAAAACTAACCATTTGAAGTTAGTAACAGTTTCAGAACAAAAAGAGTGATGGTATTCATCCGTAAACTTAACCAGTGCGCAAACTGTAACCATGAATTCAGCATATCATTCTTGTTCGCGACGACGCGTCACTACATAGTTAATTAGTTTGTTTTTGACATTAACGTAGATTCATAGTGATAAGAGTGATAGTGAAACCAATAAACAGTAGTGACTAAGCGGCTAGTATAAGATAACCGTAAGTACCACCCCTGCAAACCTCATTTGAGTGGGCTATATGGCAGTAACTTATAGTTTCAGTTGCGTCCAGGTAACCTAGTACCGAGACCTAGCCCTGGACGTAACTTTCAATAATGTAAACCTAAGATAAAGCCCACTTAATTGAGTTTGTATGTCGTGTTACTTTAGTTAAGTAATTCTTAAGATTTGTGTTTTTGCTAACCCTCTTTCAGGGCGCGTCACGCCCTGAAAGCCATAGTTGTATAGTTTTAAATATCAGATTGTTTTAGGTCTACAGACCAGCCTGAGATATCTATAATTGGATTTGAAATCCGTTCAGTAGTTTTCGAGGAAATCAACTTATAAAATAAATTTATTAACATTTTTCAGAATTTTTTCGGGTTTCCTCGAAACATTCTTTCAGTATGGGAAGATATAGTTGATGTGGATATCTCAGGAGATGGGGAATTTCATGGGGAATGCAACCATATGTAACATGCCTTGTATATTTTAATAAATTGAGATGTTATATGCATAATTCCGTCATAAATGTAATGAAATCTAGAACAAATAAAACTTAAAAACAGGAAGCAATTTGCGGCTCTCGTTACGGTAAAGATTCATAGTACGATAGTAAACGTGTAATTTCTAGCAATTTGTAGTCATCGGCAAGATTTTATTTAATTCTTAAATTAATTAATAGATATAGTTCAAGTAGTGTTCTGAAATTGCTTCCTGTAAAAACATAAAAACGTGTGTTATTAATCAGGTAAGGCACCCCCCTCCTTAGCGGAGTCAAAAAACACCCCCTTGCTAGACGAAAGTCTGGAAACTATTTCTTTGAGACGAGTCGTAACACTGGTACATATGGTAACGTCATGAAGCCCGGAAGATAGTAGCCGCCCTGAAGATATCTGGAATCTATAGGTGCAGGACGTCAGCGCCGCGCGGACCGGGAGCCCTACACACACAGTGGGACAGGCATACACCCTCACCACACACCCCTCGCGTCCAAGCGATCACGCCCGTCCGGCACAATTCTAGAGCCTAGCGTAGAAATTTTTCGTCGGTTATACAAAAAAAAATCAGCTGTTTCATAGAAAAAACGCGGTCAAAATGAATGGAACAGCTGATTTTTTTTTGTATAACTGACGCAAAATTTCTACGCTAGGGTATCTGGAATGATATGCTGAATTCATGGTTACAGTTTGCGCACTGGTTTAAAAAAATACTGTAGAATGTTTACACATAACTGTAGGTTTATTAACAACTAGCTTAGGCCCACGACTTCGTCTGCGTGAAAATTCTTGTTTCCCGCATCGCTTGCCCACACTATAAATTCGTTGTAGCGTTTTTTCTTACTTTATTATTTTTGTTCGGCTCTGAAGTCCTAGTGTGTTGATAAATACTCAATAGCCTTCCTCAAAAGTTGTGCTATCAAATGCAAAACGATTTTTTCAAATCCGACAAGTAGCTCCAAGATTAGCACGTTTAAACAAACACACAAACAAAAAATGACACAAACTGTTCAGCTTTAATATTTATTTATTTATTTATTTAATACTTTACGCACAGATATGTACAGAGGCGGACTTAATGCCATAGGCATTTTCTACCAGTCGACCTTTGGGCGATGCAGAGACAAACAGTGGTAGGTGCTATCAAATAAGTGGTGTATTTAATTATTATTCAAATATAACTAAATATACTCATATTATACCTCAAAAAATATATATATATTTATATAAAAATACACAAAAAAAACAAATAAATATTAGTATAGATGACGAAAATCTGTTTTAAGAACTGAAAATCATTTACCTTTATTTCTTTATCCTAGCTTTCCATCTGATGATGGCTTCATTAAGTACCTGAGCCCCTAATTCTAAAAATATTCAAGGAAGGAACCAAGGCTCTTCCACGGCATGAGCTCCAATACGAGAGAACATAATGTTTTATATAAGTTCACAGTTTACGTAGTAAACTATATAAGTTTGCCAACTTATTTAGGTGCAGTCGAAAACAGATTGTATCTATACTCCCAGATACATTTCCCAGATTTCTAGCTCCGAAATTAGAATAAAAATAAACGTTTATAATACAAAATTCTTATTTTTATTTAGTGCTAGTAACTCTGGACAGATAAGCAATGGCTGCGTGCCATCCACGCAATATTATGACAGCTTGGACACATTTAGACGACTTCGTTCTATTAAACTCCAAAGTATTTTACTCCATATAAAGTTTTATATATTTTTGTGGAAATATTTGAAATGTTGGAAGGTATTAGGTTTTTTATTGTGTATTTTGTTGGACGTAAGTTGGTAGGTTTCTAAATAATATATTGAGTACCTAACTCGGCAGTCGTTTCATAAAATCGTATCCATCTTGTTCTTTCAATCGTCACTGACTAATTGACAACGACTTAAACATTTAAAAGCTAAAGATAACTAAACAAAATTATAATAGGTCATTGGACTCATTTTGGCATGGCACATGAAAGAAAAATCTTTATTGCATTCAAAGGTTGACATAATTAAACTACGCTTAAAAAGAAACCTCCTCTCCCTTTCACTGAGAGGAAGTTTGTGTCCCAGCTGTGGGAACATTACAGGCTGATTAGGGGGTGTCCATTAATTATGAGGTGTTTGGGGGGGAGGGGGTCGAGTCGAATTTCACCCAATCTCACGTGGGGTGTCTCGTGGGGGTCTCGGCAAATATCACGTTATTTATATTTTCTTCCGCAAAGAAACAATGTAACATTACAAACCAAGTTAAATTATGTAAAAAATGTTTTCCGCCAATATAGCTAAATCGCCATAAAGTAGCACAGTAGCTCCTCGATAGTAAACCGCCACCACAGCCAAGCCAGCCAAATGCAACGCATAAAGCCAACGCAAATAAGCACAGATTAACGTTTTTACACCAAAACCACGTATTTCAAATATCTTACGCGAGATTATGGGAGGGGGGAGGGTCGAGCCAAATCTCACGACATCACACCAGAGCGGGGGTGGGGGTCGAAAAATTGCCAAAATTGCCTCATGTAATTAATGGACGCCCCCTTATGCCTATTATGCCTAAATAGACCTAGACACGTAACGTAGTAGAAACCTACTCCCAATCATAGTAATCATTCCATCAAACGCCAGCTACACAGGAGGTGTAATATCGCCCGAAGCCAAATTGTACAATAGCATTTATGTGCCGTACATACATAATATTGTACGGCTATCGCTTATACACACGCTCTGATGCATTCTGCGACTTGCTGAAGACAATAGTCTGCAGATGGCTTTTCATGTAGAGAGGGTTCAATTGAAATTGGTCAAACAAACGATGCTCTAACCCATACAGCTTTGATAGCTACTAATAGATACAGTATCAGTAGCTTGGATATCTAATACAAACAAGAGTATACTTGGTCTACTTTTTGATCTTCTGTTTTGACATTGTCAATTCTTAACGATACATTATATAATGTTGATATTGGTAAAAATACCTTATAAATAGGCACACTTTAACAAGTTCCCAATTTTATAAACATACTAGCTTCTGCTAGCAACTTCATCCGCGTAAAATTTCTTTATTTTCACTTAGCGTTCTTTATGAAGTATTTTTGTTTTACTCGGCTTCGTAGGGTCATATTCTGATTATAAATAGTCTATAACCTTCTTCAAGAATTGGGCTATCTAATGCAAAAAGATTTTTTCAAATCCGACTTAGAGAATACCGCGGTCAAAAAATAAAAATAAAAACTCATCAGCTTTATTTTAACCATGTAACTTAAAATTGGGTAAGTTACAGAGGGTGACACAACGGGTGTCCTTAATGTAAAACTGAAATATTTTACAGACATACTTTCGATAGACTTAAGAGAAAATAAGAAAGGAGTTCAATCTTTTCTGCAACCTTCAAAGCAAAACCAAAGCAAACGGGTACCAGACGATATACACATTTCGTATGTAACGCAATATAATCGATTACGAAGCTAATAGAAGCCAATCCTAGGCCAGTTGGAGCGACGCAGCAGTAACAAGACATTAGTACGGAAGCCACTCAAATTGGCCTGCTCTCCTTGATTACAATTAACTGGCAAGTCGTAGCCAGCGGCCACAAACTGCCAGACGAGGATCATCGTGTGAATTTAGGATACAAGTGTTTCGGTGCATGAAACTAATCGATTTAGCGTTTATTGGCGAAAAATTGGTATATTAAGAACTTACCTAGAATTTACCTTGAATATCTTTATTTTGGTAAAGAAGCTTCTCTTTATTCCAATGCAGAATCATTTTCGCATTTCAGAACTCATAGTTAAAATAATTTTCTTTTAAGAGCATATGCCTATGGAACGGATATTTAGAAAAAGCCTATAATTAAATATATAATAGAACTAACAGTTTGAATATAAATTTATTTTCTATATCCATGTGCAAGTAATGATTTGACCTTTGCCTCATAGAGAGCAGTATTGAAATTGAAGTTCCTAAAGCTTCACATATAATAACAGAACCAAAATCAAAGTTACGAATAGATTCCACAACCACAGATTAACACCTAATTAACAAAGGAGACATAGACGTGAATAGATTCAGATTAGACTCGCAGAAATTCTAATTGCCATCTTGCCTTCAAATCCTCATCAAAGACCTCATTCAGACTTAACTTACACAAACAGTCAAAGACAGCAACCCTGCGTACAAATATTGGAACAAGAAATCATAAGCTAGAACCGCCCACTTCCAGCGACACAATATTAGTCATCCGACATCCGTTGCAGACAGCTTTACTTGTAAAGACTAAATACTAATATTATTCCGAAACGCCCTGAGCCAGTAACCTTGGTTCAAGTGGGATAGGGCAATCGAATCACACGTTCTACACATTTATTTTGGCAAAAGTTCAATAAATGGCCCAACTGCGGGCGGACAGGCCCAGTTGATTCAGGACAATCTTGGAGATTTTTTATTGGTCCCAGAAAAGCTGGACTAACAATGTAAGCACTTAGTTTGAGGTTACATGTGGTGCTGTAACAGACAGATGAAGAATATATATGTACTAGTATTTTTCCCGCGACTTCGTCCGCGTAGCTTTAGTATTTTCCCCTACAAAATTTAACAACCCCTCCTTCTCTTTTTAAAATGTATTTTTCGAAAATGTATGATTATATCTTGTTATCTAGATTCGTATTCAGGTCAATTTTCAAGTTTAGTGATCAATTAAATCTATTATTTTTCACATACATCGGGCCTTTTCACCTCAAAAACGGTTGAGTTTTGAAAAATCGATTGTGAAGTTCCTATTATTTGACTTATAGATTTATTTTTTTTGGGTGGGAAATCATCAAATAACTTCTCCCGCTCTGGGTGGAGCAGGAGGGCGTGTCAGACTTTTACTGACTAAAACCCACCCGTGTTCCCTCAGTTGCCTGTGTGCCAGGGGCGACGGTATCTCTTTCGAACAACCCGCACCCCTGGCAGGCATCGGCCCTTGCGGGCCCCATCAGTTGTTGCTGACATCTCTTTGAGGCGCGCGTGGAACACAACGTGCCGTCGACCCGGGCTTGGTCCTTACCGGACAGCGAGCTACCCATTACTCGCCGTCCGCAAGCCCGCGCCTACGGTGGCCGGGAATCAGCTTGGGATTCCTGGCGCCCAGGACGTCTCCTGCGAAGGCTACGGCCGTGAGGTCGCAAGTACTGCCTCTCCCTCACGTGCGCCGCCTCCCTTGACTTATAGGATATTTATACTAACAAAGTAAAATCGTCCCTCTGACGTTATTCATTATTTGTCGTCTTAAGTTTTAATACTGAGTTTCGAGTTAATCAGACCACAGGTTAAAAAAATCCATACAAACTTTAACAGTCCAACAGACCCTTTAGGGGAGGGTAAAAAAAGACTAACTTTATTATTTACTTAGATAACTAGCCGTGCCAAGTTTATTAACGCAAAGAATACACCAAAATCGCCCCTTTTTACCCCTTAAGAGTAAAATTTCCAAAGACCCCTACTTAGTGCAGTAACCCTTTTTTTTACTTTTATTAATAAATTATTAATTATTCTATTCTACATCTTACAAATTTATTTATTTTTATTTTATTTATTTATTTATTGACACCAAAAATATTAACATTACAACAACCAGTTTTGCTTACAGAATTTGTAGGCTATAATGAAAACATTACAACATGAGATCATCTTTAACCGAACTAGGTATAAAACCTGTATCTCGGCTACAGCGCCATACATACCTCTCTGATAACTGCCGGCTGGGAAATTTTTACCCAACATAACGAAACAAACAAAACATATTAATAGTTCCATACTTTATAAAAGGAAGCCGATTGCAAAATTTCATGAGCCTAGAGTAGTATCGGCTGTGCGTTACTATGTCAGTCAGTTTCTCCTTTTATATAAATACATAGATAAGTAGAATATATATTTAGATACGTAAAGGAAACAAATAAACGCCATGATGGTGATTGGAAAATAAAACAGAGTATCGACTAGAAACTCAACAAGGTACTCGCTCGTATTCTGATAGTATGAAAATTCTAACAAACTTCACGGTTAAAATATTTCTATTCATCTCTAGTTTTTGTCCAATCAATACAATTAAAATTCGTTTCGGATTACGAAGTTTTTAAAAATCTTCTTGCAATTCTCAAGCATTAGATTCATTTTAATTCTTTTGAACCGAAAGTCCATTAATAAAAACTAAATCTTTTATAGATAAATCCAAACTTTAATTAGAGCTGGAATAAATGTTCAAAGTTTATATGAAGAGATAGAGCTCTTTTTTAGTTATAATTTTTTCAGCAAGATTGGAAAGCCAGTAAAGCCTGTTGTTACGGGTTTTTTTTTTTGACTAATCAATGTTTTTTTTACCTGTACCTACTAATATTATATGTACCTAGGTAAGTTTTTAGGGTTCCGTAGCCAAATTGCAAAAAACGGAACCCTTATGGATTCGTCATGTCTGTCTGTCTGTCTGTCCGTCCGTGAGTCACAGCCACTTTTTTCTGAAACTATAAGAACTATGCTGTTGAAACTTGGTAAGTAGACGTATTCTGTGAACCGCATTAAGATTTTCACACAAAAATAGAAAAAAAAAATTTTTTGAGGGTTCCCCATGCTTAGAACTAAAACTCAAAAAATGTTTTGATCAAACCCATACGATCTATGGATAGGTCTTCAAAAATGATATTGAGGTTTCTAATATCATTTTTTTATAAACTGAATAGTTTGCGCGAGAGACACTTCCAAAGTGGTAAAATGTGTGTCCGCCCACCTGTAACTTCTAAAATAAGAGAATGATAAAACTAAGAAAAATATATGATGTACAAAGTAAACTTGTACCATGTAAACTTCCACCGAAAATTGGTTTGAACGAGATCTAGCAAGTAGTTTTTTTTAATACGTCATAAATCGTAAACCGCAATTTACCTTTCATTCAATTAACTCAAATATGAAAATAAAAAAACATATAATTTCATAAACATAAACTTTATGCATAAATCGTGAACCATTATTTTCTAATAAAAAATCCTTAATAGGTGCCTAAGTAAATAATAATTATAATTCGCACGTTACTTGCTGCTACGGAACCCTACATGGGCGAGTCCGACTCGCACTTGGCCGATTTTTTAATTTGTTAATCTTCAGAACTAGGTCCTACCGATTCCGAAAATTGTTTCACTAATGGAAAGCTACAGTATTACCGAGTGTCATTAGATATATTAATAATGATATAAAACAGGATAATTCACGCGGACAACGGCGCGAGCAGAAGCTAATCACATGATCGATGATTACGGTGTTGTAGAATCATATCCTACAACACCGCCCATAGTCCTCGATCCGTATTCGCCCGAGTATAGTCCTTCATGTTCTTAAAAACAAAAACCCTGCCAAGTCAGGTTGACCTGCGAGATGTCTTTTTCAAAAATAATAATAATCAGTAAACCAGCTCTACTAAACTCAATAACGAACAATCTCATGCAGTCGGAGGCATTTTATTACACGTAGGTGCTTAATAGGAAATGTTGATACGTTTTCACGACCCTGGAACCGTAGGCCGAACTAGTCCAGTTATAATTACGTTTCTTTACGCTAGTAATTCCATAGGAAAATGACTGCCCCCACAATACAGCTTCAAACATGCACCATGTGCTTTCTAAAAGTTAAACAACGTTCACTAAACAATGCATACACAGTGATTAGACACCACAGGCGAACACAATCAAATTGCTATTCCATTGCGCAGTTTAATAAGCATACCGGGCTTAAACTAATAAATCAAACTGATTTGATTATTTACTGCCGACTGTACCGAACTGTTTGATGTAGGATTAAGTACATTAGGTATCTTGTGGGGTGGGTTGTTAAAGCGGTTGTAATGCAGCTTTGTACCTAATTGCTTCCAGACTATGATTATCTAACAGTGTTTTTTTTCGAAAGTATCTTCGTCTTCCGCTTTGAAAAGATTCGCTGATAGTTTGAAAAGTTGAAAGCGGGTCTGGCTGCTCAGGGTAAGTATCACGTTATCGTCCTTTCTAGATATTTTTATGTTGGGCCTCAATTTCTTCGTTAAGTTATTGGTTTTATGTAAAATGATTGCGTCTTTAGCATTTATTATCAATTGGTCCTTCAATCTTTGCTCGTAGACAACTTTAGAAAACTTCGCCATCTCTTACGACGTGTCCGAATTCGGATCTTCGCGCGAACACGCGATTGTCGCGATCATTTGTTCCGCTTTTCGGAACAAATGAGAGTCAAATGATCGCATATTCACGCGAAGATCGCTAAGGTTAAGAAAAGCCCTGAGTGTCACTTTTTTAACCCCCAATAAATTATACTGCTGCCTTTTCATTTCAACTCTAAATTCAAGCTGCAGTTATCTTAGCAAATAATAACTATATCTCAATTTCCTATAACATTTGCGTATAGCGTACAACGATGAAATCAACTGAAAGTCTGTAGCAAAGGTGACAGGAAGCGGGGTGCAACGAAGCGCGGCGAACACCGCTGACTCAGGATAGAGATACCACTATCAGGCGAACTCGAATCTAGATGTTGAATGAAAAATGCAAAATCTCGAGTGATTTTTGTTCGACGATCTAGACATCGCTGTTGTTTATTCGTGTTGACTGGGTGGTAGAGAGGGAGCCGTGAATAACTTTGGGGTAGACATTACACCTGCAGTCTGCAATAAGATTTGCCAAGAGTTTAAGTAATACCCACGGCACCCTCTTGTGCGCACATCTAAGACCATTTAAAGTGTATCACTACGTAACGTTGCTTCTACATAAAGATGACGATGATCATCATCTGCCTAGCATTTTCCCAACTACGTTGAGGTCGGCTTCCAGTCTCAGGATGCAGCTGAATACCAATATTTTACATTTGTATAGAAAGAAGATATAAAACAAAATTCAATGACCCTAATTAGTTCCAACTTTCATTATAAGTTGAGAGTATCTTTACAACGTTATTTGACGTGATAAAGAGTGTTCGACGTTTAACACCGCTTAAAACTGTTTACCATTTGAATAAATTAAAAGAGATTTTGAACAAACTGGGGCATCACGCGTCACTACATCCTGTTAAAATCTCTTTTAATTTATTCACAATATTCTGCCATAAAGTGTATGAAACAAATGTTAGTGGTGCGGAGCCGCGAGTAAGCGATTTGGCACATTGCGCCCGAGAGCGGGCGGGGGCGAGCCACGGCATAATTACGTACCTACGAAATGTGAGCTGTCGTTTAAATCTTGCACTGCTTAAATTTGAAGCGAACTTCACTGAGGCCGTGTTATTAATTTAATTTTGCTCGCCTCTCTACTGGAACACGGACATTGTGCTCCAGCTCACACGTGCCGCCTCTAAATCACCCCAAAAACAAAATCCCTTCGCAATTTAGATACAATTTTGTTGAAAAGGAAAGGATATTTATGCTTTAGGCCCTCGCAGATAAAGTCGCCTCAGCACTTATCAGGAATCTCACAAAAAACACAATATTTTACCCGCAGCCGAAAGATTTCGACTTTTCGAGAGCAATAACGCCACCCACATCCAAGATAAAAGTGGACGAGAGTAGACTATTGCCCGAACGCATTAGACTACCAAAGCTGAACAATTTAATGACGATTGACTATTCATACCACATTCAAGCGGTTGACCGCTTTGCTACTCTTGATTTAGAGTCTAATTATTCTGCGATCTCAGCCGTAGCGGACGCTTGCAGAGTACGTAATGAGAGGGGCGAGGCGAGGCGGCGCGGCGCGGGGGGCGGTGGGATGCAAAATGTTGCAATTGCATTTCGCCGTCAGAAAAACAGCTTACACTAGCAAAAATAATTAAGAGTATTAGTGGAGTCGGCGAGCGGAGTGTCGCGCAGTAAATAGTCTGCTAAATACCCACCTACATTTATTGGCGCGGGGACTTTGGGAAGGCCAGTGTAATGGCGGAAACAATTTTGCCTTTTAAAACAGTGAGCGCCTTTGTTTATAAACGCTTCCGTTGAACGAGTACATAACTGCGTGTTTCACGTGATTTAAAATGATGTCAAAGTGAAAATAATGAGACTCGATTTTGTAATGGGAGGGTAGGTATGTTGGCAGATCGTTATTCGCTTTGGAGTGCTTATTATCAAAGAGGCTTTGTTCTGAAATGAAATGTTGCAGACCTTCCTATTTAAAAATCAAATTAGTAAAAGTCAAAATAGCTCTTTCTTTAAAAGGCCCTTCCAGACATATCCCTGCATTGATAGACTCACATAACATTCTAATAATATAATGTTTGGATATTAAAAGAAACCATGACCTCTGAGTTTTTTTCGGCATTTCTTCTCAGGGAGCAGTCAGCTAGTAAATGCCGACGTCGTCTAGTTTTTTTTAAATATTGGCCAACAAAATGTTGACAATTGATATTGTGCGTCTTTTAAAAGATCTACTTACATAAATAAACATTTCGTATCATTGCATTTCATAGTTATCAACATGTTTGTTGCATAGGCATTAAGGGTCCCCAAAACGATCAATTTATTGCAATCAATTGTAATTGTAGCAATAGATACCTATTGTCCATCGCTTCAGTTGCATTTGGTAGACGATCAATGTGTATTATTAACCACATAAAAATTGACACTTGCAATTGGTCATTACGGGGACCTTTTAGCTTACCTATGGCTTTCTGCAACTGGGAAGACCAGAGAATTGATCTGACGATAATTAAATGATGTTCAAATTCTAAGCGGACAACAACAGTAAGAATAATGCAACACACATACCTAACCCCGCAGCAAGATGGGCGTCCACCTTTTGATAGTTCTTGAGCTGATGAAGGATTCACCCGAAAATCACATAAGTTTTAAATCACTCGCGAACAGTTTCGTTTTTATTTAACAGATTTCGAGCTTCGAGCACTGCGATACGAATGGTGTCCACAGATGACTAACTTTTTCCAGTTGTCAGTGTAAAGTTTTGTTATGTAGGTATGGAAGTATTGATTTATAATTAACAAGTGAAGTAAGACGATAGGCCAGGTCCTAACCAGAAGCGACGCCCTTTTGTTAACCGACTTCAAAAAGGAGGAGGTTATTAATTCGACATGTTTTTTATGTCTGTTCGGGCATAACTCCATCAAATAGCGACGATTTGCAAAATTCTTTTTTTGTTCGAAAGGGGTGTATACCGGATGATGAGTTTCGGAGACAGACAACGGAACTCCTAAAAAAATGACAGCAAATCAACCGCGATTGCTGCTATCGCATAAATATGCATTGTTTTGACCCCAGGGTTGATGAAATTTCGAAATGGTGTGAGGTAGGTACTTTACCGAAAAAGTGAAAAATAAAAACTTTTTCCGAACAATAAAACAACCGACTTCCGACTTTTTTGGAATAAGTTTTTACTTTTCACTTTTTCGGTAAGTATACACATCCAAGATTGGCGTCTTGTAACTGCTGTGTTGCCACGGAAAGCAAAAAGACTATATTTTTAAGGGGGATGAAGGCTCTAAGGTGAAATAGTAATTTTATGGGATTAGGTAAGTTTAAGAGCTTAGAAGGTTATATTGGTGATTTTGATGATTTATTATTCTGTAAATACATACTTGTTATCGTCGCGAATTTAAAAACCTAAGAAAATTTCAATTACGCGGGCTTTCCCCTTAAATACGTTTAGTTTTTGATGATAACTAAACAGCGTTCATCAGCCAATTGATCTTAGCAGAAGACAGACAACTTGGTACCTGCGTAGGACGTTCTACACTGCCTAAGTAGGTATTTCTTAATCATCAACCAATTTCTGGTAGAAACAATAACAATAATCCTCCTTCCGTTCTGTGTGGTGCCGAACGTATTCACCATCCCATTTCTTCCAGTGGCTGTCGTAGAAGACGACTGGGACTTACTAGAGAATGGACAGCAGCGTTCTCTATGCATTCTACCACCATACTGCGCTCGCCAATCCGCTTGCCAAGCGTGGCGATTATCGTAAACCCCATTTTTTTTAAGGGGGAGGCTTATGTCCAGCTATGGACGTCTATCGACTGAAATGATGAGGAAGAACCCTCGTTCTGGCGCAGTCGGTAATAACAGACTAACAGTAGGGGAGAGTGACTGAAACTGGAATTTGTTAATCAAATGGAGTTCCTAGGAATCACGCTAGACGAGAAATTACAATGGGGACCTCATATAACATCTCTTGCGGGGCGGCTAAGCTCCGCCGCTGCTGTTAGGAAGATCAGACAGTTAACAGATGTAGAAACCGCGCGTTTGGTCTATTTTAGCTACTTCCACAGCATTATGTCGTGTCTGGAGTCGGGCTGCTGACATTGAATCCATCTTTATTTTGCAAAAGAGAGCTGTCAGAGCCATTTATAATCTACGTCGCCGCGAATCTCTCAGGGACCTATTTAAAAGGATTAATATTATGACGGTACCTTGCCAATTCATTTATGAAAATATCATGTATGTAAGAAAAAATCTACATCTTTTTAATAAAATAAGTGATAGACATCATTTTAATACTAGAAACAAAGACAAATTAGATCAACCATTTTTCAGATTAGCTAAAGTACATACATCTTTTATGGGGTACTGTGTTAAATGTTATAACAAAATACCTTGCAATTAAATGAAAGGAAATTTAAAACTCATATGAAAAGTAGGTACACTTTGTAAACAAGCATATTACAAATTAGAGGATTATATCCAAGATAAGAATGCTTGGAAACATGCTGGTCCTGCTCCATAGGACAATCTAGAGTCTAGACAAAATCAAACTGGTTGCTAATTGAATTATGTAATTAATTATATTTATGACATTGATTACACTCAGTGATTACTTTTACTCACACACTGACTGATTACATACTTGTTAATATTCTAGTAAAATTGTACATTTACTTTTACAATGTTTGTAAATATGTGAGCACCATGTATCTATCATAAAATTAATTTATCTGTAATTGCTTCAATTTCATTCTTTTTACCTCTTTAGGTACAGTAATTTTGTTCTGGATGCATCGTTTTCACACATAA
This sequence comes from Polymixis lichenea, assembly GCA_949091785.1. Classification (NCBI taxonomy): domain Eukaryota; kingdom Metazoa; phylum Arthropoda; class Insecta; order Lepidoptera; family Noctuidae; genus Polymixis; species Polymixis lichenea. The sequence goes on along the minus strand of OX420938.1, from coordinate 8,431,488 downwards.
TTATACAATGAATGTTTGTTAAATATTGTAGTTAAATCATTTTAAAAGAGTAACGGTGGAGTTTCTTGCCCATTCTTCTCCATACGAAACTACATTTTGGAAGGGGCGACTAGAATCAATTCTATTTTAATGTAAATGTTGACGTTCAAAATTGCCTTTTAAGTGCTTATTTGAAATAAATGCTTTGACTTTGACTTTGACTTTCATATAGCCAGTTCATCAGCATTCATTGCGTTATTAACGCAAATAAAAAAAAAATAATTAAATGAAAGTTTTCGAACATATGAAGTAATGGATTATCTTATCTCTTAAATATTCAGATTGTGATTGATAGTTTGTTACGCAATGAGACCGAGCAGGTAACTAATAAACCATTGTAGCCACAGGAAAACGTTTTTAGGAGCCTATCCTTAACTTTTGAGTTATTGCTGACTGCATCCTCAATTTTGGAAAAACGGTACAGTTAGCTAGACAAACACGACAATATTCACGTTTTATTTTCAAGATGCCAATCGATATGGTTTCGTATTAGGATTAAAATACTCTTCTGAACGAACAGAGGTAGGTAAGAGGACTGAAAAGTCACAATTGCAAAAAAAAAACCTTTTATTTCGTATCGTAAACGAGCATCGAAGAAAAAGATACAATACCTTTCTATACCAAGACTTCACAACACAACTTTATTGCCAGGAGTAAGTATGCGGTAACCCTACGTCCCCGGAATAGAAGAAGTAATCGTAAGTAATCATGCTTGTAGAAAATTAAAAAGAGCATCGAAGAAAAAATACAATACCTTTACCAAGACTTCACAACACCACTTGACCTATCGGCAAGTGTAAGTACGCGGTAACCCTACGTCCCCGAAATAGAAGAAGTAATCGTTGATTTTAAAGTACATAATCGAGGGCGTCCAAAAAAACAATACAATAGGTAAATACAGGATAAGTTTTTAACCAGTGCGCAAACTGTAACCATGAATTCAGCATATCATTCTAGACTCCCCGTTAGATTTTTTTGAATTACCAACGAAAAATATTCTGCGCTGGGGGTTCTAGAACGATATGCTGAATTCATGAATACAGCATCGGCAGGTGTAAGTAAGCCGTAACTCTACTTTCTAGGAACAGAAGTAGATAATCACGATGGTAAAAATGAAAACCGAACGAAGAAAAATACTGTAGCAAGAAGACTTCCCAACACCACATCCTCGGCAGGTGAACTACAAGGTACACCTTTATTCCCTTAAAGGTTAAAGGCTTACTACCCAGATATTTTAATCGGTACTTATCACCTGCCTAGAATTTAACTGGTAAACATTAAACAATCGGCGCTGCATCATTTGTCGTCTGTCGCCGAAGCCCTTGACAACGGTCCGTCCCTACCAAAGCGGAAAAAAGATAATCCTCCAATTAAATTGAACCACTACCCATGAAATTGTTTACCTTTTGAGGTAAAGAATTTTTAGAATCAGACGTACAGTTTGCAGTAGACGTAGATATATTAAATGTAAGGTAGGGAAATTATTATAATAGTCTTTAGGAAAGGCAGGAAATGATGAGCAATCATGTGATTATGTCGGTATTTATTTTGGGACAGTAGTTCAAGGATTTAAGTCTGACTATGTTAGTAAGTTACCAAAAAAATATAAGGTCCGTCAAACGGGGTGAATAGGGATGTAGGCGTGAATCGGGATGTAACTTTTATAAGGGATTTTAACATTGATCTAACATAGTTTGTTGCCAAAAATATGTTTACTGTATTATAATTGACGATTTAGTGCGCTTGTTGGCAACAAAATATATTAATTCAACGTTACTTAAAATCCATTAAAAACCTTCGTCCCTTTTCACCCCTGTATCTCTATTCACCTAGATTGTCGACCACGTCTTTTTTCTATACAGTAGGTTACACTAAGTCGCCTCGGTTGTCACAACCAGAATTCCTAAAATAAAACCTTGAAGTATCGGTATATTCCGGTACAGCTGAAATATCAACGACCACCAGAATGTACCTTTTGTCCTTCAACAAAATTGTATTACACGGAGTCTTCTTTCGCTTGTAGATCAATGTCAGTTAGGTGGTCCTTGAGGTTTTTTATCTGCCATCAATTCATCAAGCTGCCGACATGTCCGGGTCTGTCCGAACACCCGGACACACGACAATGGGAGACGGGACCCGCAGACGGAACCCATCGTCAGCAAACGTGCTCAAACTGTGGCACTCCCTGTTATAAATTACGATTCGACGCTAATGTCCGTAATTGAAATCTATGGAGATCGTTGTGGAATGGCTTTAGTGTTATTTGGAATTTAAGACTTTCATGGATAGGTGAGTAGATTCAAGATTAAATACTTATACCTAGTTCTACATTTAAGTCTTTCAGGTTTAGCTTGAACTGAACTTGGATATGGTAACTAGGTACTAGGTAGTAAATCAGCAACAGTATATTGAAACTGCGTTTAATATTTACAAATAGTGAATGTGGGAAAGGTCCACTCCATGAATCAACACTTAGGTTGCTAACTTTATAAAACCTCTTTCGCGACATCTCCGAAAACCTAATTAGGTCGAACATTTTAAACAGATTGGAGACGTATCGAAGAATTTATTGTAGGTAATTAGTCCGGTCCGAATATAGGCACATTTACGGGAGCGAGTTGGCAACGGTGCTTCGCTGGCGGCCTCCCAACCCTTAGAGAGAAGTGGTCGCAACGTTTACCAGGCACTTGGCAGTCTTTCACTGCATAGTAATGTGCGTTCAATTCATGTTGCATCATTATTGGTTTTGAATAATTTCGTGTCACCGTGTCTTTTAAAGGGAACGATAGTTAGCGACAGTGTGAGCCCATTGCAGACTTTTCGATCTATCACGAACGATATCGGTTCTTTAGAAACATGTGACGATCGTAAGTTGCAGTCAAAAAGACCAAAATATTCCGCGTAATAATGGAACACAACTATTTACTCTCCGAGGCCATATAAGAATATTTCTCGTTCTCAAGTTTTCTATAAACGGTTTCAATTGCTCACTGAAAAGATAATGCAGATTTTTTAGGCGACAATAAAATAATAATGACACAATCAGTAGGGAAACGTTTCAATAAAAAATGTATTAATAAAAAAGGCTTTATTAATAATCAAATAAATACTTACGTACTTAATTACGATAAAATATAATCTGAATCGATGGAATGTATGTAACTATAATATAATATTGTGAAATTATGATATGTATCGGTTTAATTATTGCTACATATTGCTTTTAATTCCTTGTAAAAAACTATTTTTCGAGACATTGCGCGTCAAATATGATGATATACATATAAATATAACAATAATAAAATGGCTCATGGATGCAACCCTTAAAAAATCTAAATCGTCTGAGGCACTCGAAATACCACCAAATAATACCAAGCCTAATAATATCTGCTAGAATATACTTGACAATATAAATAAATTCAACTATGAATGTCAATAAATTAACTTATGTTTGATAATAAATATTTTGCTATAACTCCACATTTTCCTTCAGATCTAACTTGGAAGTATTATTTCTTTTATTTTCTAATCACTTTCGAAACGAAACTTTAATTTATTTTATAATATTGCCAAATTTCTCAATTTCATGCATCATCGATACTAAGCGTGTGATCAGAAGCATTACCAAATTCTTTCATTCGATTCTATACAGCCAACAAAATAATAAAAAAATCGACGTTTGCATATTTTACTCTATTCCACGTCAAAAAACCATAAAATTAACTATTTAATTGTATATTTTTCTAATAATTAGTAATTGATTAACTAATAAAGAAGGAAATCTAATATTTAGAATTTCAATTTAGGTACTTTTTTATTTATCACAATTTCGTATTAACATCGCCAATAAAGAAGTGACTAATGTCTTTGGCACTGTGCTAATTTTTACAATTTATTACTCTTTAATTTCAATACGCAGTCGTATTTTTTATAAAAAAATAAAATCTCGTTAGACGGCGCCACTATCGCTTGGCCCTATTGAAAACAACCAAGCCAATCTAATATTTTTAATTAAAAAATCATTCGTTGGTGTCTAAATGGACATTTTCTTACCATAATAGCATGACAGTAATAAATAAAGTCAGTAATATTTAGCAAGCTGAGTAAACGCAAAATAAAAATGGATCTTAAATATCATGTATTGTGGTTGCATTTCAAGATGACGGGAACGCAAACAATATTTAATCATATTCCAGCGTCATAAAACTCACAATACAGTCGAAAAATAAATAAAACATGAGCAAAGCACCGGTACGGCTTTGGAACCAAACGAATCACAGACAACATAAGGACGTCTCATACGTGACGTACAACAAGTCACCGATATCGATATTTCAAAATAAAAATTTAAAAACATTTTTTGTGACAACTATACGTTAACAGATTTCTTGGGCGGAGGCACACGCGGTGAATGTGAGTACATCTTCTTGAATAACTCTGGTATATTGTTCTCGGGGAACAAATTCGTTAACATTGCTGAAATAAATACAGACAAATTAATCATTGACCTAGTTCTTCGGCTCAAACTCTCAGAATTCGATACAGAATTCGGAATCGGACAGGTATACAAATAAAGAGATAATTCATTCATTCATTAATTCATTCAATCGTGTGTAATTTCTTGTGCCGAGAAGAGAAGTTGCCATAAATAACAAGCATAAACATTTAAGAAGGATCTACACTGACGATATTCACGACAAAAAAAATCAGGGATATTTAGTAAAAAATCTTGTTCGTATTCATTTTCCAATAGTTATAAACTTACTCTCAAGCAGCACAAAGATCAGTCGCCTATTTATTTCCTGGTTTTGGAACAGATCAAATACAGTCAGCAAGCCTCTTCGAGCCGTGTCCGACCCTACTATGTGTCGCAAATCATCTGTAAATAAAGAAGTATGGTTTATTTCAATTTTCAGGATGAAGTTTTAATAAAGGATGGTTGGTATAATTGTTAAATAAATTAAATGAAATTCGATTTCTACCTAGATGCGACATTCGATAGACTCACGAAATACACATAAGATTACATCACGCCACCATTCAACCCGAAATCAAAGGCGCCAGCAGTGGGGTACCTTGGTTGGGTTGTCTTTCACCCCGCCGATATTGCCTATATTTTATTTTGAAGCTAGGTGAAAACATATTCAGAACTCAATATTATCCGAAAATGTCTAACAGAATAATAGAAAACTCAACTTATTCGAATCGGGATCCTAAAATGTTCTGCCTCAACAGTAAGAATAGGCAATTGAGTACGCATGCAACTTAGTAAGCAGGTACTCAAAATAAGTGTGCAATTCCCTAAAACCCCGCAATCTAAATAGCCATACAGAGGCCTAACACAAAACAGTGTTATTTCCAAATACACTGAATAGTTCAATGATGAAACATGCGCGAAAAATCCATATTTTTTGTTGCAGATGTCATATTATTGATCAGACACCTATTCACAAAAGCGGTAAAGGTATTTTAAACTACTCGTGTCGACTTAATTTGGTGTAAACTGTGAACCTGCTTACCGTATTACTTGGACAATAAATATACTCTGGAAAAAGCTGGCAAAGTGGTAACATGAAGTATAACTGCAATACAGTCGCATTTACCTGAACAAGCGGAAAGCAAGGCAACTTTGGCGGCCACTCTCGTCCGAGCTTTGGTTGCAGCGTCTCTGTTACCGTAACCTGAACCGTTTCGACTGGTCAACCATTGTCTAAAACATTCATTGTTTATTAGGCACACTCAAAAACAATGAAAAACATTGTTATGGTAAAATTAACATAAAAACTTAATGGTATGGTGAAATAAATGAATGAATATGCTTACTTGAATGTCTTCAAATATTGGACGACGTTTCGAGGGGAAGTTAGCGACGATACGAATTCTAGCACCTTTCTGTAAAAATTAAAACGATAAATAATTAAAAGGAAAATATTAAAAAACGTAACTGATTATTATACTAGTCTAAAGGGGGAAGCGCCAGGTAAGCGCGCGAAATTCAGATGTTCTTATGTTTTTTTTTTGCAATAGAGTATTTTAAACCCATTTTTGAAAAATGTCTTAATTAGAGTCTAAAATGCTAATAAACCACTAAGAAAACAACATTTTTATTGAATCGATTAATGCCATAAAAATGCATTTAAATTTTACATTTTCATATTTCGCACGTAATTTGACGAAAACGCTGGACGCAGTGAACGCTTGAAGCTCTGTGGGTATGACGTCAGTTTAAACAAATGCGTTCCGTCCGGCACCACACGGAACGTAAACGGATGTAAAGCATCTAATGAAACATAAAATACGTACTTATTAACTCTATCTGCAATCAATGTCCTAATGGGGGCAAGCAGACGTCTTCTTAGCCATAGACCTCTTATTCCTAATACTTCTTCGAATAATTTCAGAGCCACGCTTTCATCGTTTTCCTGTTAAGCACAACATAATACGAATTAGTAAATAAACATGTTAATTTAGTTCATGTAATTTTCTTTCTTAATTTTCATACCTCTTGTCCATCTGACGAATTCCCACTTTTAATTCCATCGTAATAATTTTCATCGTTTTTGCCTTGAAATACTTTAGAAATACCTGCAATTTGATCATTGAAAGTGAATCACTAACTTATTTTTTAGGCTAACTAAAGAAAGCATTAACTAGTACAGAAAATAAGTCCAGATTTATTCGTATGTTTTCCTTCACCGTGTTTTAGTCTTCATCTGCCTAGCCCTTTTCCAATTATGTTAGGGATCGGCTTCAAATCTAACCGGGTGCAGCTGAGCACCAGACTTTTACATGGAGCGACTGCCTGTCTAATCTCCACAACTCAGATACTGGAAAAATGCGTCAGCGAGAACGAGATGGAAGAATATTGCACATTTTATTTGGTTTTCAGTCGTTCAATTTGATTGTAGTTAATTCTTTACATTTCTACATTAATTTTAGAATGATAGTAAGTATTCTTTATTGATAAGTCAGTAAGTTAAAGCCGACTTCGCTCTCTTAGAAAAATTGACACCTCGCCGCTGCCGCAAACTTGCCTCATTATTAAGAGATAAATATGTATCACTGGCTTACCATCCATGACTCCATCAACAGTATTCGCGAACTGATCAGGCATATTCTTCAAGGTCCTCATACCGGCTCTCAGAGAATTCACAAGTAGAGCATCAAGCTGAGAAAAGAGTTCAATATTATTATTTCAATACATTCACTCCACGCATGGGATTTTTTAATGAGAATATCTACCCCAACTAGACAAGCAACTTGGCATCTATTCTCATTCAAAAACCCCATTGTTTAGCACTTGGGCCACATTTGCTGTCGCTGAATGTATTATTCTAGACTATAGGAGGATTCGATATAATGTCATGCGCATAGGAAGTATAAGGGCGGGAAAGCCAAGATCATATTTGCAGCCTTTGCCATTGTCAGCTACCGTTCACAATCGGGAATAAAGCATTTTGAACATTTAAAACTACATTTTATTTTATTAAAATGCAACCTTAATGAAACTAGTTTTTTGCTATATAGCCAGATTTGATAAAATCCAAAAATCTACTTTCATTTCTAATGGGTTACTGGAACGAAAAGCTATTTCGTAGTATATAAGTAGGACAGCTAGTCCTAATTTTATGAAATGTCCTAGGGACGGCACTCATTTCACAATTACATTCGACAACAGTTGTAACAATTGTTATTGCACTACGAAAATCACCCTTACAGGTACGACACTATGGCGATGTCAATGTGCGTTTGACTGTAAAAATTAAAGCAGTCTTTTGCTTTTTGGACATTGGCTGCGGCGTTGATACAGTGTGCCTGTAACGTAAAAAGTCGGTAATAATAATATTCCCAATATCTTACCGTGCTACTATGTTTCTCAGCATGATTCTCAGGACTAAGGAATCCTCCTAAATAAGCCGGGGACAACAACGTCATATATTTAGCATCTCTGGATAAACTGGCCAAGGTTTGAAGGTAGGTGTTCAACATCCGTTTCCGACTTTCCAAAACTGTTCGAGACGTGTTCTGGAATGTTTTCTTTCCTGGGAACGGTAGACTGTTCAGCTCGGGCCACTGCAGAGGAATTTGAGACTTATAAATTGTTTTTAGAATTTAATTTACTATGGCAAAGATGGGTAGTACTCAGACCTTATCTTTCACAGAAGCGTGCAGGTCATAAAAATCGCTATATCTTCTGTATATGTGCCAAACCTCGTTGTCTGATAGTCTAGTGACAGCTATGGCGTATATTCCAAAGGCTCGCCCTTTGTCTTGTACTAAAGCTGTAAATACGAAGATGAATGAGTTAGAATAATCATAGTCGACATAGATTCTTTATGTAATAGTAGCATTTTACCAGCAAAATTAGCATGTTTTCTCCAGAATGAGCCTATAATGTTCCCACGGCTGGGACACAGGCCTCTTCTCTGTGATAGGGAGTAGGCTGTAATCCACCACAGTGTGGGTGGTAGATGTCACATTTCGTCGCATTTAGCATTCTAGGACATGGTGGTATCCTAACGATGTTTTCCTTTACCGTTTTGAGAGCAACAAAATTACCACAAAGTTAAACGTCTAACTGGGTTCGAACATGCGGCCTCCAACTAGTAAGTCTCGGCCGTTAAAACTTAGCCACCAGTGCTCTCATTGACCGTAATTACTTTTGAAAACCATACCCGTAAAAAGAATGCCAGAGACGTTTTCATCAGTAATTAATACAGGTTGGATTTTTACGATGGTGCCACAAAATGTCACTCTGCATAGGAATTTCTGGCTTTACGCAAGGCAAATTTACTTAGTCTGATTAGATAATAACTAAGCCATACATACCAGTTTCAATAATACACGCTGATAAAGGCGACATTAAATTTTTCGCGTTCCGACTAATTTCCGAGTGAGACAGAGATAGATTGCTACTGTTTGCTGATGATAAGTTGGAAGGGCCTGGAAAACAATCATACAAACAAAAGGTAATTAATTACAACCCACATTTAAAATGGCCGTATGTTGAAACATAACTTCATGTTGAATGACATTACTTGTACGTAGGATCTATGGGCAAAATTAGGCTTTTGCCGCTTTGAACTCTTTTGTTGCTCTTGTAACGAACGTTGTGTTCTTAATGAGGGTTTTCTGAAATGAAGTTCACTAGGTGGCAGCACTGAGACATCAGGTCCGGGCACATGTCAAAATTGACTGAATGGTGAACGAAAGAATGAAACGAATGACATCAAATATTTTAAGTTTATTGTCGAACTGGAAAACCTCTTGTCAAAGTGGCACCTTCTGGTGGCTTGAATATTCATGAAAACCCTCATTGATAGCTCACTTTCGGGTTTTAACAACTAGTTTAAGGACTAAAGCCAAGCCCCAAAAATGAGAGTAAAAAGTAGATAACGTGTAACCTGCACTTTCATTGATCATCCTCTGCGCCAGATTGCCAACAATATCCGATCTGGACCTATTATGCCTTGTTCCGGGTACCGGTAGCATATCGCCTGAAAATTAACACAATTTTATAGTAAAACATCGACTTTAAAACTACTAATAACTACGCACACATAGCGTGCGTAAAAAATAATCTGTAGAACTACACAATCACATCAGTTCACTATTATATATTATAGTTTAGAAAGAAATATAGATACTGTTGCCAGCGAAGTAAGGGGGAGAGGGGGTTCTTTAAAGGATTATAAATATGTTACAACGATACTCAAAATATGGCCCAGATTTTTGCTGGCCGCTGAAGTACTTTGAGCATTTTCAGTCCAGTCCAGTTAAAAATCAAAAATTTTCATCATCATCTTCTGCCTTAGCTTTTTCTCAACTATGTTGAGGTGTTGGGTCGGCTTCCAGTCTAACCGGTTGCAGTTGAATACCAATATTTTATATGGAGCGACTGCCTATCTGACCTCCACAACCCAGTTACTGGGTAATGCGATACCCTCCTTGTTAAGACTGGTTGTCAGACTTTCGGGCTTCTGACGTCCCATAACGAACAATGATCGACAAATGACAGCCGGGACCAATGACTTAGCGTGCTTTCCGAGGCACGGAGACGTCTTGGTATGTAAAGATAGCCACCCATCCACGGACCAACCACGGCAAGCGTAGCGTTCAACATGATCGATCGACCTGTATTGAGCAATTCAGACTAGATTTAATTTAACCACATTTTTTAACGTATATCAAGCGTCATCATAAGAAGATTGAGTATCGATGCAAACATTTACAGTACCTGGGCGTAATAGGGTATTCGCCCATTTTTGAAAAGTGTCTTAATTAGATTCTAAAATGCTAATAAACCAATAAAGAAAACACGTTTTTATTTAATCGATTAGTGCCATAAAAATGCATTTTAATTTTATATTTTCACATTTCGCGCGTAATTTGACGAAAACTCTGGACGCAGTGGACGCCATATTGGTAATTGGGTATGACGTTATTTTGCTGTGTAAACAAATGCGCTGATATTTTGTATGATAATTGTTTATAATTTAAAAAATGAGTTATTAATATACTTATCGTTGGTTTGCTGTTCCTGAATGTAAGAAATTGTTTCAATAGAATTGCTTTGATTACGAAAATAACAAAACTACAAAGTTGTTCAGTTGATTAGTTTATTCAGCGGTATGATGTAATAACATGGCGGCTACTATTTCATGGTGTCCAAAAACAAATTTAAAAAACTGAAATATCTGAATTGAATTTTAAAATTTATTTTGTTATTTGATGAACTAAAACTAACATTTTCCGACTGCGTTGTGCCTAAGATATCTTTAGAATTTTTCTCATATAGTGTAAAATACCTTATTGTGACACAACCAACTTTAGAAAGAGACAGTCCCACGGGTGCGAACGACAAAGACACTACAAAGCTGCACTTAAAAAGAAAACTCGTTGTGCTATTTTCACGGCCGGGTACTGTAATTCGTAATTCACGCTTCGCTGGGACACTTCGCTTGCAACAGAACTAAAGTAACAGAGTGGACAAAAAGAAGTTAGAAGAAGAAATACAGGAAAGGGTATCTAGCTAGCAATATAGTCAAGTTGCCGATGCAAGGATCTACAATACGCAAACAACTATGTGTTACGCTGGCACTTCACCTGACGTATCTGTCAAAATATTCGCGTCACTCGAGTAATACAAAATAAATCTTATACTTATTCATATAAAATTAATTTTGGATTTAAGCTGTAACGTGAATGATACGTGAAGTGCAGTGCAAGCATTATAGGGTCTAGAACTTCACTTTGAAAGGTAATATACCAAACGCATTGCATTTAGGTAGTGTGTGGTTCTTGTTACTTGGTACTCTTCGTGTGAGGGAGCGGGGAAACGTCGACGACTTGCTGGGGAGATCGTACTTGTATTTCGACTTCAGAAACAACTTTGGCAACTGATTGAGACATGACTTCATAATTTTCTTGCATTTGTCTGCACATTTTGGATGGGTTTGTATGGTAAGTCGGGCGCAATGGACAGTTAGAAAAGAATTAGTTGTTTCAAAAGAGTTTGAGTGTGTAACTTACCGCTGTATTTTCGTGTGTCGGGTTTTTCGTCCTTTTTTATGTCAGTACTGGAACAAAATTAGTTTTTTTAGATGAACTAGCGACCTACCGGGCTTCGCACGGTATTTACGACTAGACAAAATATCTAGATTGCTGTATTATATTCAAGTTTTATATGTATTATACACATAAACTTCTGGTATTCATTCTCTAAATAGTGATGAAAAACCATTTCAAATCCATTCTATAGCTTAGAAGATCTAAGCGGACACAGACAGATAAGGGGCCATTCAAGTATTATGGAAGCAGATTTTTCGCAATTTGTAAATGTGTGTAATAAGTCTAGAAATAAGGAATAGGCTTGGAATAGGACTTTAACGCATATAATATTTATTTAAGCAAATTTTATTGAGATGGTATTCAGTTATTATAATCTTTAACGAACAAAACAAGCTTCTTTTAAAATTTTGATATATTAATTTAAACGAACAATCTTCACTCCATGACACACGAATCCATGACTCTAAGTCTTCGATGACATTATATGTTCGCTGCTCAATGTTGAGCGTCTGCTCACTTTCGTGTGATTTTGGAGTATCGTCATCGTTTTGTTCGAACCATTCATAGACAAGTAGGGTTGCCATATATGTTCAAACCAAAATTTTGTAGAAAATCCAAATAAGTAAAAAAAGATTACTGCTGACGTAATCACCATCCAGACCCCCCATCCCCCATGTCATCAAAAATAAGCAAATCAAAGAACCCCGCCCCCCGTAGTGCTTACGTAATACTTGAATGGCCCTAACACACATTTATGTTATGACGAAAACATACATTTTGTGATAGATCAAATATGTATATGTGAAATAATAGTGATATTTACCTGCTTCTTTCAGAACTATCTTCGCTATCCATCATATAGTCGTTTTGCCACGAGGGGTCGTCCTGGAAATCAAACAATATTATAACTAAATATTCGTAACTAGCACTACTATAGTACACACATATTTCGTGAATTATGTAATAGGAGGCGAGCCTATTGCCATCATCCGGGCACAAATCCAGACTACAGGCTGCTACTAAGAAATTCCAGATAAAAAAACAGTGGCACTCCGGGAGTGTCGACAGAAGTGAAAACTAGAATTATTACGTATGTTGTGTGTTGATTTAACATGATCAGCAAAAATATTAACTGATTTAATTTTTTTTGTAAAAAATAAAACAAAAATTAGTAGTTTTAGTCAATTTTGGCAGCTAATTTACCAGATAGGTAAAATCTTTGATTACTTGTAATTTATACTGGTCAAGCTCAACTAAAACTAACTTATTCAGGATAAGTTTTTATCCAGTGCGCAAACTGTAGCCATGAATTCAGCATATCATTCTAGATAGATATCATGTTTACAGAGGTGTTGGTAACGGTGTCGCGAGTTCAATTGTTTTTCCCATCTCAAAAATAGCCAAACGCGCTTAAAGAAATTTTCACTTCAAAACCCAAATAACAGTTTTCACGACCTGGAAATCGACCCCAGGAACTCAGAAACCAACGAGGCAAGAAAAAATATAGAATAAATAGTACTTCTTGAAAATGGCCTTCAAGGCTCACGAAAAGCATAAATAAACTTAAACTTCTACTAAACCCACCTCTAACGCATCACAAACACACTTCTGAACATCATCGAAGCACATCACAGGGTTGTTAGTGAACTCCTCGCCTTCTGTCGTGATCTTCCTCACTAGTTCTCCATAGCAGTTCTCTGGTAGACCCATCACGGCGGGTCTGGTTGGGGCTAGGTAGAGGTCGCAGAGTTCTAGCGCAGATGAGCGTAAATTGTCTAGCACAGCTTTCGAAGTGTGGGGCGCATCTAGAATTAATATTGTTTACGTTACGCAAATTATTATTATGTTTTAAACTATAAAAGTATCCTTATTTAAATAAATAGTTATTGACTTAATTGAATTAATGTATACGTACACACGGCTACACATCAAGCTATACATTTCCAGTTTACGCTGATCTTGCAGTCTAATGAAATCCTATACAATGCGAGACCGGCTTATACTGGAAATTTATGTGTAGCCGTGTGTACACATTAGTCAATTATTGATAAATGGTATGAAAATCTAGCCGCGCTTAGGGGAATTTTGTGGCCACGATGAGGTATTTCTGGGTTTCAAATGACCATCACGATAAATTGTCAAAAAAAGATAATTATTCAAATAACTCATAAGTACCAACACAAGAGAATAATATAGATTTCGTTATTTCTTTTTTTTTGTTTTCATGTACTTAGTTTTGTTTTTTTTTAGCCTTTATGTAATATTATAAAAACTTGAATTATGTAAGTGCTGTACACACCTGTAAGTGACAAATTCACCCTAGATTTTAAGTTTAATTGTTCGTTGGAGTGCCATAATTAAATAAATAAAATCAATAAAGAGCTAGTTGACTACACTGTCTTTACAAAAATCCCAATCATCTGCATCCACTCAAAATAAACTCATAAACATAAAAATAAAAGTATCTATCTTTAAAGTAATTTACAACTTACCAGCTTCATTCAATTCAATTTCCAACAAATACTGCGCATTCGATCTCCAAGCCGAGGTTGCTCTCAAAAACTTCAATGATCGTGAAACTTCTTCCGACACTTTCTCCACATTAGCACTATGGGCCAGGCCTTCTTGAGGCCCTAAAGTAGCCCTTCTTGCTTGGATGATACGGGTCAGGTATTGTAAGGAGGAAAGCTTTTGACGGTCCTGCAACTCCCATTCACCGGCGCTGTCTCTGGAATGCTGGATGAAAATACGAATAAACATACTTTATAAACTTATCTTACTCCAGTCAATATATTCGTAATTATAACTTTCGGTGTAGTGTTCGTTGGGAAACCAACAGAGTTCATCCCAGCGCATCGAAACAACACACTTTTCGATTTTCAAGTCTTGGCGCTAAGCAGCGCGGTGAAGATCCAGCGAAAAAATCCATCCACGAAGTTTTAGCGTCCGTAGGTCCGTGGATTTAGTTTCCAAACGTGTGAACAAATATGTGTTTTTGGATAAACAACTTTAAGACCCTCCCATAAAGTTAAGTTTGCGCTGCAACTCCTAAACATTTTATGATTTTTTATCAAGAGTACATTTTGAAATCAACTTAATTCACACTAGACCAAAGATACATTAGTCATTGTGTAGCTCCATCCTATTTTAGGGTGCCCGACGCTTGCGGTTCTATCCAATAATGTACTTACTAATTTCTGTATATCCTTTTGGACAAGTTCTACAGTAGCGTCCAACTCTTCGGCATCTGTGCAGCAGCGGACGACTACAAGAAAGAGCTCCGATGGTAGACATGAATCTCGACAGCACTGTTAAAATAAAATAGAAAACACTAATAACTTCCATAAAAATTCGCTTGAGAAAAACATTTTCATGAGGCCAAGTGCAGTATGTTATATGTAGTCGAATCGTATGGTTTTGCACGGCTACAAAACTTAGATACAGCACCCAGTTAAAGAATGCTCTTTATGGTATACTGATATTAATTAAAATCTGTAATAGGCTAGCGAAAAAGAAACTTAACAACATTTTAAAAGGACTCACACTCCTTATAATAGTCCTGTTAATATTATCAGGGTCGCTCAGCAGGTTGATCATAGGTCTCAGTACAACGGCTGATAACAACTCGATCAGAATCACTTTTAAAGCGTGACAGCGCCAAGCTTCTTCTGGAGCGATCAGGTATAGAACAGCCTCGGAAACTTCGCACAGCAACTCTAGAAAACGAGCGAAACCAAACCAAATAGATTTTTCATAGTTATTTCATTTACCCAAAATCATCAAACATCTTGTTTTGAAAAAAAAAACATAAATAAAATAAATTTGGGACAAAGCATTAGTATATAAATATTAGCATTAGCACCATCCCATATAGCCAATATGGGATGGTGTGGTTTTTTTATTGATAATATGTTGCCACTTTTAACTTTACGACAAATTGGAACCGTGCACCTAGCTTCTGACGTTTCATAAGTGCCCTTGCAGGTTTATGTGAAATTAAATATTTTGATTTTGTTTTTTTTTTTTATTTTATGAACAGTAGAGTTTAACCAAAATCTAAAATTCTCATTAATTGGTGTAAAGTATCTTGTTAAATGTGACATTTTGTTTTAGTTTCCTTTGACCACTTCATAGTTAGAATAGGTTTATACTCTGAAGAAAAATGGGACCTGAAAAATTCTTCCTATAACTTACCATATTCTTTATCAGCATCCATACAATAAATATCTCGACATAACTGTCTGTTCTCTATAGAACATTCCAGGTCAAAGAATATATCCTTGAGAGTTTTCCCACTAATGTTCTCTGAACTGTCGTAAAACTTTGACTTGCCAAATGTTTGAGCTTCTGCAAAATAATAAAGAGATCATTTCAATTATTTTGTAGGTCCAAGTAATGTTTGATCAGATCATAATAATAAAAATCTTGTTGATTTTCAGTTTAAATGAATAATATCTCAATATCTATCACATTTACCACCACCACTTAAATACAAAATTAGTTTTATTTTTTTAGCTTTCAGCTGTAAGCGAACAACATTGGAGTTTAAAATAAATATTACACTCACAACCAAGAAGCAGTGTTTTGGTGGTGCAATGAAAATACAGAATGTAGCTAAAATTTAAAAAAATAGTTACCTGGTGGCCAAGTTACATCAGTTTCACTTTTATTTCTTCTGTGTGTTTTCTTTTCATCTTGTTTCTTGGGACTGGGTCTCGACGTCCCATTGGACACATCTTTGGCACTCATCAGATCTACATGTTTCAACCTCACTCTTGACTGTTTGAATAACTTCAAATGTGTTGTCAATTCTTCAGGTACACGGGTGGAGAGAAGGTGGATCCAATCCACACATTTTACTCTGGAACATTTTATGTAATTATTTCAATTTTACTTTAACTTTTTATTTATTGGTGTGCTATCAAAATAGCGGCCCTAATGGACTTTGGACTATGTTCACTTATTTTTTTAAGTATATATATCTCTGTTTCAATAAACATCAATGCTAAAATGTTTTTAGAACTATCTTAACACCGCTTGTGGCTGGATTTGACTAGTAAATTTACATCTTAAGAAAAAGCATTATGTCCCTTCCATGCAACTTTCTCTCTCTATCTCCCTGTCTTTCTATTTCTATTATAAACACGCGTGTGTGTGTGCAATTATCACGTAAGGAACTTCATTCCTGACAGGTATGACGACTGCCCATGTTTTTTTTTGTTTGAACTGCAGAACTGGCAAAAGGTACCCCACTTCAAAGACCTCTACCTTACCCCACCCAAGGTGTGATGTTATGTTGTTTTATTTACTCGATGTAATATATTTACCTATTAGCTACATTAGCACCAGCAGCCAGCACCAATCGTTTTATAGAATGGTTTGTTAATTCCTCATCACTTGTCAGAATCTCATACCATGGAGTCACATAATCATTAATGATGATTGTTATTATCTCGTTAAGGAATGAATCCACAGTCTCGCTACCCGTGATCCTGTTGTCATATTTTGGCAAAGGAGTTTCTTTTTGAAATAGTTCCAATACCTGAAATATTTAACAACATAGGTTTATGTAAAATTAATGTTTATTGTTGTGATTGATTCCATCTATAAATTTGTTAAAACTGCAATAATGTTTTCAATTATTATACCTGACCAAGATGACTTTAATGAATCACACATTCTTATGCAGGTACAAAGTATTAAACACAATTAAGTTACAAATTTTCTTGCATTAGCAATATTAAAAGAGGCACACATACCTTAGGTACTTGTATAGAAAAGTTAGACTGTTGTAATGGATCATCCAAACAATCCAAATCTACAGAGAACATATTTTTGTTGTCATACGTGAAATATAAAATTGTTATTGCTCTGAAATGGAAACACAGTCATCAATATGCTGTTGAGTATGATATTATTATCAACTAAGATGCTTGAATAGTTATCTATCTATGATCGAATTTCGAGGACTATAACTTGTCGGAAAGCTGTCCTACATACAGACAGTCGATTAGATAGTAAATCAACTTTCTACAGTTTATCAATACTCTCCAATACGCGCGTAAAGAATGTAATCATAACAAACTAGTGCCTAACAATAATATTATTCTTTTATGTACAAATTACGCCTTCTTATCAACTCACCCAGCCAAAAAGGAGACGATGAACGCAAGAAACGTTATATAGATCCCAAAACCAAACAATCCAGTGATGATAATGGTAACAAGACCAAACCAACCGAATATTCTAATAACCATGTTTGTATTCTATAATGAAACAACTACAATTTACAATATAATAACAAAATAAAATTGAAAACAAACTTCAACGCCTCAACTCTTGACGATTTATTTTTGTAAATCTGACATTCTGACATTTGATTTGCCTTCTGTCAAAACGCTTTAGTGATGTCCGTTGCAAGTGAGTCACACAATAGAGCATAGGTCTAATCATAGACTACTATTATATACTAGAGATAGACTGGCAACTAAAGCATTTTTAGGCAGCGCCATCTAGGTATCAGGACATACACTATCCATCTGTCAATGTGTGTGTACTGCGTAGTAATACGCACACATTGACATATTATGTAGCTATATTTGTACCAAGTAAAATAATATAGATTACTTGAAAATTCTGTTGGAGTCAAATTGACCCAAAAAACGAATTCAGAACTAGATTACAGAATGTAGATTTGCATTTTTTAGGTTTAATTTTACTACAGCAGAATTTACAACCAATCTATATTACTCTCCTCGGTAAAGCTAATTCTTTAGTACACTAAACTTGTGGTTTCGAGGATATTAGAACAAATATCAAAATCAAAATCAAAAGTCATTTATTCAAATTAGGCTGAGAATCAACACTTTTCGAACGTCAAAATACATAAGACAGTCCCCTAAAACGCCCACCCTTCAGCACTTCCTAGTGCTTTAGCTGGAAAGAAGTGGCGCAACAAACTCCCCAGCAGCACAGCTGTCTGTTTAGTGAGATAGACTTGATTCTATACATACATAGGCAAAGCACAAAAAAAAAAAAAATGTAGATAAAGTATAACACCAAAATAAAAGCGTCCTGGTATAAAGGGCGTGATAGCTTACAATTTTGGATACTCAAATTTATTGGGTAAAATAAAACTTTACATAGCCGAAACTAAACATTAACTGCAATGCCAGTTTGCCTTAGTCGTTTGCGACCTTTATTGTTTTTATAGTGATCATGGGCTTTTTTTTTTAATTGGTCATCCTTATCATACTCTAAAGCCTTGCCCATGAGGAGGTGGCTGACTTCTTTGCACCAAATATGTATAAAAAAATAAATACTTTTACTAATCAAATAATCGATTAAACGATCTTTGTGTGTCTCGCACGTCACAAAATTAACGTCGATATTAACTGTTACCACCAATTTTATGTATTCAGCTATATTATTTTTTAAAGGAGATGTTTTTAAAATGCTAAATGTTATGTTTTCCACTTGTGCAAAGAAGTCAAACAAACACCTTGTAGGATAGCACAGCCATCTTTTGCTATCATATTCTTTTATTTTTATAAATCCATGGAAATTTTCTGTATAATCAGTTTCCATGGATTTGAGGCATGATAGACATTTTTTGTATACTTTACTTTTGGCTTGGCGTGCTAACCACCCACTGCAATATCCTATTGCTGCGCATTTTTCTATATTGCCTTTATCTTTTTTATTGATCATTGACGTTGTGTCTATGAGCTCTATGTACATGTGCTCATAGTCCACAACATTGATGCTATCGTTGCTAATTTGCACGTTTTCATCTAGTAAAAAATATTTTAAAGAATCCAAACAAAAGTCATTGTCAGCCTCGCAATTTGCACCTACAGAGTGTTTGGATGTTAAATTGTTTAATAACAACGTCTTATATGAGGCTTCAAAGGACGAGCAATTTGGCATGATATTTGCATATCCATGGGCTCTTACGGCTCCAAAGAAATTTTCGAGGGCATCTTGATTTAATCTGCGCAACAATATGGCTTTCATACCTTTTTCATGAAGGAATTTGACCAATTTTCTCATATTTTCTATGGTTTTTACCCAGCCTATCAGTGATGGCACATTTCTTGGAGTTTCAAATTTCATTGATTTTAAGACAGGCAAACTGGCATTCCAGAGCTCATGATGTGCGGAATTAGTCTTGACAGCGGATTTAAACGGTTTTCCCGGCACAACTTCGTAACTCCCACAATTCAAACTATCAAATAATTTGTCAAAGAATAATAAGATATCTGCAGTTTGCGTGCATTCTT
This sequence comes from Polymixis lichenea, assembly GCA_949091785.1. NCBI lineage: Eukaryota > Metazoa > Arthropoda > Insecta > Lepidoptera > Noctuidae > Polymixis > Polymixis lichenea. The sequence goes on along the minus strand of OX420938.1, from coordinate 8,411,596 downwards.
CTGGCATTGCTCCCATCTCTGAAAATTAAGAAAAAGAATAGCATTTGTAGTTATCATTAGGTTTGTTGTTCACAATCTTTATTAGATTACAAATTTAAAAAATAAATAAAAGGAAAGTGGATGGGCATCAATTTTTTTTTTAATATTAGACTACCTATCTCTAAAGTCATTTAATGAGAAATTCACAAAATTTACTTTAAAAATTATGGTAAGGATACATACCTGCCATAAGTCCTAATGCTGATCCAACAGAATGGCTGAACACTTGTGCACAGTGCTTAACCCTCATTTTAGGTATGTGATTGGGCATAACATGCTGAGATGTTAGTTTTGGCAGTATTTTAGAGCCTTTGTAGTTAGGCGGCCTCTCAAATAATTTTTGGATATGGCTCCATTTTGCTGTTTGTGCTTTGCCGTCCATAACATAATTTAAGTTTTTGCAAAGCAAATTATTCCTAATGCATTTCAACAGATGTGGAGGATCATGCAAGAAATAAATTTTTTCTTCTTTAACTTTGAAGAATCCTTCTCTATACTCTGTATCTTTTCTTACATATGTGGATTTGGTATCTGCAACTAGACTGTTAATCGCAGCAACGTTTGTTGTACCTTGGTCACAAATAGTGGCTACAACTTTAAGACCAGCTTCTTGTAGTTTTGTGATGACATCTATAATTTGTTTCTTCAAAGCCAATGTCTTAGTTGTACCGGCTGAATAGCTGTAATAAACAGGTTGCTTGTATGCCTTGACAATACCTCTTATCATGAACACCAACACATGGTCACAAAACTTATCTTCCTTTTGGTAACCATCATCCACAAAGCCTTCAATAGAGTCTCTCGTTTTGTTGTAAGAACATGATGGGGCAATAGCCATTTCATCAAACACCAATGAACAGTATCTCTGTATCTGTGGCATTTTTTCTACTATCTCCTTCAAGTGATTAAAAATCCTTTGATTGTAACCAGGACTCAGTTTCACTTTATATAGTATATTCTGCAAAGTTCTTCTGCTGGGTAAAATGCAAAACTTGCTCATAATCCTATAGGCTTTAGGTGAAGGCTTATATAAAGATAAAGACAAAACTTTCTCCTCCATGGTAAATCTTCTTCCTCTCACATGTCTTTTCCCAGCTTGCTTAACTTGCATAAGAAAAAAAGTTTTTGCATTCTCATCTTTTAAGTTTCTAGCAACAATCTGGAAAGCTTTTGTCTTTGAAATCCTTTTGGGGGTCATCATTCTCATGTTGCAAGGCTGAATTTGTTTTGGATTTTTGTTCTTATGTTTTGATGTTCCAGACAGTCTGGTAAACTCTGAAATTATAATAATAAACAATTTAATTTAATTACTTATGAAATAATCTTAAACTTCTACTACCCAAAATTCCTGGTGCTGCCTGTGAAAATGTAGTACAACAATAAGTAAAAAAAAAAACATTTAGTATAAAGGATTATGTTTGACCGTAAACTAACCATCCCAAACAACCTTGGTTCTAGGACTTTTTTAAATAATGAGTTAATTTTTTTATTCTTTTTATGAAAAGTATAAAGTATTTTTTAATTTAGTCCCGACTCACAAAAATCAAACTTGCTATTGTAAAATTCATAGAACAAAGCAGTTTGTAATCATGTGTATAAGGAGCGGACACATTACAGTCCCATATACGATACCAATGACTATTATTAAAAATCTTACCCGTGCTAGTTTGTTGTAACCAACGGTTGGTTACTGGGACTGGATCAACGCTTATAAGATTGGAAGAAGTTCGAGAATGATTTTCAGGTATTTCATGTTGTTTCATTTGTATATCTGCATCCATTATTAATTGAGACTGCAATGCAGATGTTGATGGAAGGTTCTCAGGTGCTCTTTCTCGTTCTTGAGCTGTTAGTAAGAGTGGAATTCAAGTAATCATTTATGTTTTATGTTTCAATGTATTAACTACTGGTGTTCCAAATATATAAAAGAAATGTGTATTTAGATAAAAAAACATGTGATAAGATAAGATTGTTTACATTTAGTTAAGTACCTAAAACTTTTGGGTATAGGCTTTATGGTTCAGGAGTAATTATATCTGTTACTATACAGTTAAAATATTTTATTCATTATTATTTCAAACTAGCAGCGCTCCGCAGTTTCACCTGCGTAGTTCCCGTTCCCGTAGGAATACAGGGATAAAATATAGCCTATGTTACTCAGTGATAATGTTGCTTTCTAACGGCTAAAGAAATCTGTGACGAGAATCAAAAATAACAATTTACCTGATAGTTGTAGTTCTGGAATTGCTAATTTACATAGCTTGTGGTTTGGGTAGAGGTAAACTGCTTTGAAATGTTTATGACATACTCGCAGATTGTTGTGAACATATTTCATATCTTGTAGATGTAGACCACCAATCGTTGAAACCCATGTCATGTATCTCTCAAGATTGGATTTTGGATCTGGAAAACGATGTAGAGGAATACCTGAAATAGAAACAAATATGTTATTATGCCATTTATTTTACATATAAAGCAATTGGCACATTTATGTAAGATTACCACTTGAGAATACCTGAAGCATATTTTTGAAGTAGGTACAATGTTTACCTATTATTACCTACGGACTCAGATCTACATCATGTTGAAAAACAAGAAAATGAAAAATAATTTCCTGTGGTGTGGCTGAAGTATTCATTGGATTTGATTGATTTTTGAATAAATACGGGTAAAGAACATGATACTCTTTACGTGGTTATTACTTTCCTCTATGACGTGGTTAAATGGAATGTTACGGCTAGTGCAGACTACTGCGACGCGACACTTTCACACAAGGAACTTTTTATACAAGCGCCTGTGTGAAGAAGCCTTCAATCGTCCTGTTCCACCTCGTATATTATTTTCAGCAAATTAGGTGCAATTGGCAATAGGTACATTACTTATGAAGGGTCTAAAAAGATCATTAAATTTACCGTCATCTTTGTCGACTTGGCAGCCGGGCACACAACACTGGTTTCGAGACATTGTTATTTATACACAAAACACATAAATAACATGGTCCAAACTCCTATTTATGGAGGGCCTAGGCTATTTTGTTCGATTAAATCACGGAGGAACACAGGGGGCTCAACTCGTCGTAATTTAGAAAGTAGACACACGATGGGAACGTTTATCATAAAATATTTGTAGTAAATACGGAGTAGCGAACTAAACTCAACGTAAATTATACTCAAAATCGGTAAGCAAACGAAATAATTGCAAAAATACGCGCAACCGCAGAAATTTTTGTTATGAAGTGTCAATATTACCCCCCTGCCTCACTTGTAGCTAGTAAAGCCATTTCATATTTATAAATTCTACCATTCGTTTCTCGTTTTATCAACATAAAGAAAATATTGATAAAATACTATGATAGGACAACTTTTACAAATGCAAAAAAATACGATAAATAATAACTAACTCACAATTAGATCAAAATCAAAGATTATACCTTAACCCTTTCATTAAACTATACTACCAATAGCTTCATGGATATACGCTGGCAACACTGTTTATTTTTAATTTATGTCCTGGTAGATAGATGGCGCTGAAGAGGAAGAAATTAAAATGTATAGAACTTGCCACCCACTGGGTCTAATGCTCTAAGCCCAGGTTAAATGCTAATGTAGGTGGGCCTAGGTTAAATGCTCTAAGATATTATAGATTTGTTTCTGCTTGAGTTTAGTTACTATGTTTTATTGATACATTGACGTGTGCTAGCTGACATATGTCAATTAATTTAATTTTAAATTTTGTGTTTAGTAATAATGATCACTTACCTATTATTGTATAGAGACAGCTGTGCTGCTGGGGAGTTTATTGCGCCACTTCTTCTCAGTTAAAGCACTAGGAAGTGGTGAAGCGCGGGCGTTTTAGGACTATTTAATTTTGACTTTCAGCCTAGTTTGATTAAATGACTTTTGATTTTGAAAAAAAAAACTAACAAGACGGGTATCACATCTCCGCCGCGAAAATAGGCTAAAATAGCAGCGAAACCGGAGTAGCTCCGCAATAACTTGTCCGTTATACGACAAGTGAAACTGCCTGTTATTATAACGCACAGATTTATTTATGAGTCTATCTGTTTCCCGCGTGATTATGCCGATGAGAGGCCCTAGTGTGAGTTTCATTTAACCATTTACACCAAACGCAGTGAGCGCGTTCGGCGTTCCGATTGGCCCTGGGTTGGTGGCGGACCAATCGGAGCGCTAAACGCGCTCACTGCGTTTGGTGTAGGTGGTTATGAAACTCACACTAGGGCGTCTGCTTATTGATTGCTACAATAGGCTATTTTACTCTGTATGAGAAAAAATCTAAAAATATATTATTGAGATAGCTTAGGCAAAATGCAGTCGGAAAATGTTAATTTTAGTTCATGAAATAAAAAAATATTTTTTTAAATTCAATTCAAAGATTTCAATTTTTGAACACCATGAAATAGTAGCCGCCATGTTATTACGTCATACGGCTTGTCAATTGAACAACTTTCAACTGTAATATTTTCGTAACCAAAGTAATTTTTATTTAAATAATATTTTGCATCCGGGAACAGCAAACCAACGATAAGTAGAATAATAACTATTTTTTTTAATTATAAATACCTAATTATCATAAAAAATATCTGCGCATTTTTAAAGACAGCAAACTGATAACATACCCTCAGAGCAATATGGCGACCACTGCCTCCAGCATTTTCGTCAAATTCCGCCCGAAATTTAAAAATTTAAAATTTAAATGCATTTTTACGGCAATAATTTAATCGATATTAAATAAAAATGTCGTGTATTTTAGTGTTTTATTAGCACTGTAGAATTTAATTAGGACAATTTTCAAAAATAGGTGTAATACCCTATTCAACTAACTCTCATGATGTTCCGCTACGCGACATAATTTAGTTATGTTTATTTCCCATAATTATTTTCGCGGTGGAAGTGTAATCATGCTCTAATTGTTCTTGGGAAAACACCTGAGATTTGGGATTTGTTACACCTATTACGATTTGGTCAAACGTTTTGTTAAATAAAATGTGGCAATGTATTAACATTGCCACATTTTATATAGCAAAACGTACGTAATTTACTTAGTTAGGGTTGGGCTTTTCGTAATAGAAAAGCTCAACCCTAACTAAGACGTTTCAGTGACGTAAATAATCGTTTACGAAGACTGCTTTACTTGTTTGTAATACCCTTCTAGAAGAGAGAAGTCAGTTCCCACACAGACGCTCGATTACTAAGACATAATACAAGCTTAGGGTGGCTTCAATTAAATTCGGGCTGACTATCAATATTTATTGATCATCAACATAACATCACGCCTGAATTTCCCGTAAGGTTAGGCAGAAGTGCACTATAGGTGACAGACAAATTCAGACTATAGTGCAATGGACTATGTAGGGAATAGTCCATTGTTTTAAAGTCTGAATTTAGCCATCAGCTCTTCTTTATAAATTATATCAGGTTATACTAAATGAAAACAAATTCTGCATAACAGCATTTTGATTTATTGAAATACAACACAATCACATGAACTGTTTATACAGTAGGTATAGATAATAGTCTTGAGACTACCTAATAATACTAGTACAATAACTTTATTGTCAAACATGTCAAATGAATAATTTGGACATGATGGTTCTTACACATTTGAGGCTATTTTCCTCAAAACAATAAACTGTGGAATATTTTGTTCAATTAAATGCATCTCAAGTAAGACCTTAGGCAGACAATTGACCACGTGAGCGGTGCAGTCTCAATTTAAAAATGAATGTATAGAATATATTTTCACAACACTAAAATAGTAGTGATTATTCAGAAAGTGCGTTAACAATTTTATTACTTATCAAAGTTATATCAATACGTGCATAAAAATACAATTTCAACATTCATTGCCAATTCCTTTGCCAATAACTTTACAATCATACAAAATCTTTTTATAATTTTAATGCTTCCCAATATTGATTTTAGTTACCCACTCGAATTAGGTGACCATATTTATGAAAAATATGAGATTAAATACACTTAAGCTCATGGGGTAGTTGACCACTTAAAAACAAGACTTCTGATGACAAAGTAGGCTTTAATAACAGTGTTATGTGAAATAACAATATGTACTGAAAGACTTCTATAAAAGACTGACAGAGATAACATGTTCATTTTGAAAGTTTTCAAAATAGTCAAATACCCTATCACATTACCTATATAATATTTGGTTAACTAATTTAAACACCATTTAATACACAACCTTTTATTATTAATGTGTATAAGATATTAACACAGTTTATGTAGAAGCAATGAAGCACTTTATATAAGTCAATATAAAACATTACAAGCTGTGATACTGGAATAACTGTAAGTGTAACAAAAAAAGGTTGTTGTTTCTGATAATAGACTACTTCAGGTTATCCTACTTTTTACCGAGTGAGTGAAAATGTTACACCCGGTATTTTCACACAATATGATTAGACCAGGCTTTGATAAGGTTTTTTGATAGCACAATATTTTATGAATTTCTGTTGAAATATTTTTTATGATGATTCAGACATCGGATTATAAGTTTTGGAACTACAGGGTGAATATTCGAATAGAGCCCAAAGGGCTGTCTTAAAACTCTACCTGTATAGGTAGCAAAAAAAATTTGTTAAATAAACAGAACAAAGTTGTTTTATTCAAAGGCCTTTTTGGGAAGCAAGACTATCTACCTCTTACTCGAAGATGTAATTATTTTCACATTTGTTATAAGAAATTGGAATTCCTTTTAGTCAAATTACTTAAGATACAGATACAAACTGTGAAACATCAATAACTTCATAATATTTTTCATCATATCAACATCGTATCAACAACACCCAACTAGTTTCAACTTTCCAACTGTTCGACTTTTTTACAATTGAAAAGTGCCTGTAAAGGGTTTAATTGAAATAAATGGTGAGTTTGACCCCAGTATTCAATTGACTATGAAATAGCTCAGAAATATTTTATGGAAACATTGAAGGCAAAAGCATCCACACTGTAATAGCTTAATTTATTCACAATTCATAATTTGATTTAACTGCGGCAAGATGAAGATGAAATTGTTTTTTTTTTTTTACAAATATAAGAAATGAAGATTGGCAATTACAATGAGACTTTGGCAACTATAATTATTTTTTTACCTTTTATTTTGTTTTGAAATAGCATCAGACACTTTACCCACAATGTATTATCTGAATTTAGAAAAATTTACAAAGCAAGATATTTTTAACTGTAACATTTGACGGATATTTTCTTACCATTTGATTAAGTTACCAAATATATCTATATACATGTATATTTTATTATAAATTAGTATCTTCGTTAAATATGGCAATACAGACAAAAGATAGAAGCTATATTGCTTCAAGTTATACAATTTATAATTCCTTTAATTATACATTCAGATCTATTTATTAACATAGAAATAAATAACTAATTAAATAATTTTGCTGTATTATGCATTTTGTTATAAACCCTTTGAACAACATTGACAATATAATTTAACATCATTTATTTCATCTTAGTCAGTGAAGACAAGATGGAGTAGGAATCACACCACTTTTAAATACAGCAGGCAAATATTGTATGATTACTAAAAACCGACCATACAAGATTATAAAATGGATTGATAAACATAATTTAGGTTACGCGCCAGAGTCCAATCCGCCTACATTCAAAGGGTCAAACTTCTTAAAATAGCCTCTCATTACAGAAATAGAAAAGTTAAATAATACCGCACGAATTACAACTCGTAATTCAAGACTTTGGACCTTCATTCTGAAATGGACTTTATAACCACGACGTAAATACTATTATCGTACACAAGGGCTATTCGACTATAAATTTGCACTTACACTTTATACGTTAATTTGTTAGCCTGTAGAAATATTATTGCTTTCTCGTATTCTACAACGCGTTGTGTACATTATCTAACTAGAGCCATCCGGTCGGCGGATAAACTGAATTAAAAATTGAACAAGCCGCGAATTCGAGCTAAGTACTTACTTCCAATTGGGGACATTAGGTTTGTGAACTTTGTTCAATTGTCTTCAGATATTGTTCAGTTATTAGAGGCCAGAGGGTGCCAGAAACTGTGCTCTCTATTAAATAGCTAAGAATAAGAACTCATCTACATAAATACGTGGACAAACGCCAGCAACGATTTACTTACAAAATAACCATCAACATAACTTATAAATCATAATTTAACGTAATCTTGTCCATAAATAAGGTAAGTAGTAGAAATAAATTAACAAATACTTAATTCCCCTTTGTTATTACTCAAAATATACACTCATGGCAGACCCAAGATTCGTTTTCCTACAGTTAGTTGTAACATTAGTTTCTATACATTATATTACATCATACTCAACAAGAATATCAACAATGGACTCAATAACTATAACTAAATAAATACATGTACTTACATACAATTGTTTTTTATATTACGCAGACCTAGGTATATAATGCTTACATACACTTGAGAATTAGGTAACATTCCGGTAGATAATTAGTTAAACACCATGGAGGCAGATCTTGAGCCCACTGTGAAATCTTTGTATTGGGAGAAGACGCACAGCTGAAAAAAACAAAAGATTAACATTATTACAAAAAGAAAAACAATGCCCTATTACTCATTTCTATCCACAAGTGGAATCAAAGATCGGAGTCCAATATATATTAAACAACAAGACATCAACCTATTTGGTTTATTTATTGAGTTTGATGACTGATAGTGATAAACTAACTGAGAAATACCATTCTGTTGCCAATGAACAAAGAAAAAATATTGTGACGTAAGGCGTCGACTTATCATTTTCTAATATGATAAACAATCTTAAAAACACCAATAAAATTAGTAATAATCCACAATTCGATTAATGTTAACAGTGAAACGCCGAACTGTTATCAGTAAAGCTGTACTCTTGTCATATCACGTCAAAAAGATAAAATACTGATTGTATAGTTACACTTCCTACAGATAAAAAGTTTGGGAACTTAGGTGTAGACTCGAAAAACCTGAAGGTTCATGGAATGCAAATATTTACCAACAACATTTTAGGTAACTGTGATAAGAATAAAGTAGTAAGTTAGAACATCAATAACAACAATTATTCAAAATATGTTGGGATTGTATAACTAATGCCTCTATCTTTATCAGATAATAGTGTATAGTTAAAAAGTAGGCTAATTATTACACTTACATTGTGAAGTACTAAAGTCGGACTGATTAAAAACTGTTACATATGAAACAAAGCCCAGCCTTTGTAAACATAGATTCTCAAGTACACACAATCCAGTAGAAATCAAGGTTTTACCTTATCCTTAAGTTGTTGACACATATGGAGTGCTGCCGTTAACATGTACAAAACATCACTCAGCCACGGTACCGCACAGTCAGCCTGACATGAGTCAATCCTCATCGTTCCATGTACCGAACTTAGTTGATACGCAACAAATATAAGCTTGTGGGACTGTATATAGAATGATATTGCTAAGTCTTCTGGTAGATTTGGAGATAGGGCCTTCTGAAAATAAATGAGCGATAAGTAATGTTTTCTTGAAGAAGAAGGCATGGATGTTTATTGACAAAATATAATGGAGTAGTAAGCATTTGTAAACAATATTATACCCTCTAGCTAGATTGCTTGAAGACTGGGGTATCAAAATAAACAATTTAATATACCATATTTCTACTCTTCATAAGCTCATCAATTGCTTTTTTCTTAGGCAATACTAAAGCGGTCCGGGCACGTTGCAGCGAGCCAATCAGACACTGAATTATGTGGAGAACTTCTTCTGAAGATCTGTAAATAAAAAATATGCCTTAAAATGTAAAACAAACAGAAATAATTGCGAAACATTTATCTTCCTTGTAAACCAGTAATTATATTACTTGTCTTTATAAATTGATAGATTGATAATGAACTATCGGAAAGTTTCTTGTAACATGCCATCATAAATGATTCCCAAAATCATGAAATGCAGTAATTTATGATCAAATTGTGATAATTTATACTGTTCAAGATCATACAGAAAGATAGTCAAACAAAATTATGTAATGAAAGATACATACTTAAAATTAACGTAACTTTAGAATCATCTACAGTTATGGTAAACATCTGATTATTGTTATTCAGGTGAAATAAATATGCATAACCTTGAGCTCCTCTGTCATGTATGTTGAGGTCATATCAGTACTGTTCATGTGATGTTTTACTATACAGGATGTTCGTAATTTCCTTTCATAATAAAACGAGGGATACAGTGTGAATATAACAAATTTGGCATCTGCTGTAGTTTATTGTGATTTAAATGTTAGGTATTTTTTACATCTAGAATATGGAGAAGTAAAGTATTTGAGAAGTATCGAGGATACAAGAGAGAAAAAAATAGGTGACAAATATCCTTATTGTGTTATAATCTAAATAAACCTAAGACAAATTCAGCCTCTAGCTTTACCACATTTTATTATATACATTGCAAACACAAATATTGAATACTAATTATATTAGGATGGCACATACCTGAATACATAATGTTTATCCACATTATCAATATAACCAATAGCCTGTTGCAAATGATTGGCAGCATCCTGTATCTGTTGGAGCTTCCACGGACCATCCTGGTTGATTGATGTACGGCATATTGTGTGCATTTGTCGCAACACCTTAAAACTTATGTCCTGACAAGAGAACAGCATCTATTACATTCAACATTATAAAATTAGTTGTACAGACGCCAGCATATTAAGCTACCCCAATCTGTCAAATTTTCCCAATTGAACTTGAACCGTATGCTTAAGTAATAAAGATGAAAATCTATCAAAGAAATTTGACAGATTGGGGTAGCTTGATGTGCTGGCGTCTGTACATGGACATGCCTGGTTTTTTGGCCTACTTTGATACTGCTAAAGTATTAATTACAATTTATGATTCATAAGGGGTACTTACAGCATGGGTTATACTGTCTCCAGTAAGTGTTACAATACATTTCAGTTGTTCAGGCTGTGATGTCAGTATGAATTTATCTTGTTTCTGGCCTTCGTTGCCGTACAAGGGCACGGGAAATCTGTGAGCGCACTCCTAAAATGCAAAACTTGTTTCAAAAACACATTTTTTTTTTAATATTTTCATCTTTATCTGTGACACTTACGACTAAAACGGTATGGAGCTGATGTAATATCGCGTGTACCTCTTCACGAAGAACCCATTCGAATTCCTCTTTCTAAAACAAATTACACAAAACAAATGTTACATTAACTCCAGTAAATGATCGAAACAAATTGTTCTACTTCTGCTAAGATTTTAGTTTCACAACAGATGCAAGACAAAATGATTGACCAACCAGATTAGACGCTTCTTCTTTTTCGTTATCACACATTTCAATGGAATATTGGGAAGTCAAATATTAATTATCGTTCAGGCAAGGAACGCTGCCTTTTCAATTCACGAGAATTTTACAAATCACAAATTGAAGAAGGGGGTGCGGAAACCAGGGCGGGAGGGGGACGTTGCATGATGTGACTTAATTAACTTCGTCCAAAAACCACATCATTTATGGGCAGTTGTCAGTATTAGTGAAACGGAGTGGTTTTCGAACTATTCACATATTGTTCTATTCCGAGCTTACACCATTACCAGTCAAATTAGACTCAATGTTTAGTGCATGCGAGTTTCCGAATCCTCTGATGGTCATGACTGTAAATAATAATAACAATAAAATTAAATACTAGTGGTGTAAGTACAAACAAAAATCAAAAATCTAATAACTTTATACGAGCAATTATTAGTTTACATTTCTGAATCTCTGAAACGGCTTCAACGATTTTCATGAAATTTAGTATGCAGGGGGTTTCGGGGGCGATAAATCGATCTAAGTAGCTAGGTTCCATTTTTAGAAAAAACAAACCAAAAAAAGAAGAGCTCGGTCATCCAGATAGTATAATTTAAAAACAATTTACAGCCTGTTTTGGTTTGGTCTTTTTTATAGACTTGTCAGTGAGTGATTTTGATTTTCTAATTTCAGTTTATACTATTGTACTCTGTGATTTCTACTGTTGTCTTGTCAGTCAAACAGTTTCGTTGTAGAGAACATTGAAAGTACAATGATCTTCCCTAAAGACTTGAAACGGTATTATGAGTCCGCGGAAAACTATTTGCGCAATCGAGAAATCATTCCAGGGTAATCTGAAACCAATACACATACTATTATGGGGCGAATCTGAGGCCGAATGCAAGTGCAGGAGGGTGTGGTTGCTTTCGCGAGCGCATCTAGTTTACATTCCTGTAATATCCACAGAGTACATTGAATATTAATATCGGTACTTAGACGCCGCTTGCATGCACAGTGCAGCGACTCGCTGGCGATTTCAACACCTCAAGTCCACACGCAGACTTTGGCCACAATGCTGTGAAATCTGTATAGAGACGTGAGATTTTTACTCGCTAGCTAGCTTTTTAACTGTTGAATTTTATTTTTTCAGAAAATCTGGTCGTCACATGAAATTCCCGTATACTTTTTCGGCGAAAATAGCTCAGTTTCCAATATTTTTTTACATGAAAAATAACTGGATTTGGATGTATTATCCATTAGGTGCATTAGGGGCTTTTTGGTTCTTTTATAAAATACATAATGTGGTTAATTCTGAATCAAACAAGAAAAGTTGGGCAGAATCCCAAATGAAAAATGCTCAAAAAGAACATAATTAATTCCTCATTATTTTATGTGATGCTATTTTATTGATTCTTTTCAGTAGCGAAATGTATAGGAAGTTGATGTTCAACAATGAGTTGTACAGACCCATATCGGTACTTTACGGTTGTTTACTGAACACTAAATTAATTATACTTACGTCTGAATGCCTAATCTTGTTGCTTTTAATTTTCAACTGAAGACGATAAAACGGACATTTTCAAACGGACGCTTCATTCGGGTGAATGTTCACTCGAGTGAATCATGGTGTAGAAATATTTTTTTAACTATGGAGTGAATGACAAATGACAATCGGGTATTTTACTATAATTTTATGAGAAAAGATCTAAAAATGGTTTTTTTCATTGTCTTGGTGAGATTAATGTAATAAATTAACAATGTATGTGAAGTAAAAAATATGTTAAACTTAGGAAAGTAAAAATAAAATAGCATGTTAGTCGTTTTATTTGCAGACAACAAGTAGATCTTCTGTCTGTGCGTATGCGATAGTTAGTAAATAATCAAGTATAATTTTTAATATAATTTTTATAAACTTAATTTTCTATTTAACCTATTAAATAGAAACGGGCCTAAGAATGTAAGAAATCTCTCTACAAAGACATGTTTTGAGGTTGCATTAGGTGTGCATACTATATCATTCCGTCTTTTGTTAGTATTGTCAGCAGTGTAGGTAAGCATGGTGTGCTGTTTTAGTACTAAGTGCATAATGAAAAGTTGTCGAACAGTCAGGATTTATGTAGCAGATCTGTGGGAAAGAAAAAGGGATGGAAGTTTGCTACCTTTAAAATTGCTCTGAGCTCTTTCAAGAGGCAGTAAATTAGTTTTTGGTGCGCCACCTTTGATTGACATAGGGCTAAATAAACTTAGATTAATTTTGAGTCTGCAAATCTTCGCCATTTTTAAAAACATATATTAACTTGCGCAGTCTTTTAACGAGATTTTCAATATGTTTCCTGAAAGACAGAGTGTCGTCCATTATTACGCCGAGGCATTTTATGTTGCTCCTTTTGAGGATAAAAGGACAATTACAAATGTTGAGTGAGCGGTTTCCGCATTGATGGGCATATAGATGAGGGTTAGTAATATTAAGTTGAGGCTTTCGCATGGAGAACTGAATATATTTTGTCTTGTCAGCATTTAGTGTTAATACGTTTCTTTGAAGCCAATTAGTCACAGTATTAAAATCTAGTTGTGCGATTTCGAACAGTTTGGTACTCATTTTAGCGGTAAATATTAGCGCCGTGTCGTCGGCATATGATATAATTTTCCCGTCTTTAACATTAAGGTTACACATGTCGTTAATATAAATCAGGAAAAGCGTGGGGCCCAGAATACTTCCCTGAGGAACACCAAGACCCGTACTTTTCTGCTCATCGCTCGTGGTTTTATCTATTCTAACGCATTGGTATCGGTCTTGTAAGTAGTCAGAAAATAGTTTCAGCAGCGTTCGCCTAATGCCTACAGTCTCTAATTTATTTAGAAGGACAGAAACGGACACCGTGTCGAAGGCCTTGGCTAAGTCAAGGAAGACTCCTAGGGTCTGGATCCCTTTGCCGAGTTTTTCTGAAATGTAATTGGTTAGGTTATGCACCGCGTCGGCTGTGGATAATTTGGCTCTGAAACCAAATTGCGCAAGGGATAAGAAGTTATTGTTTTCTAGATAGTTAACTAGTCTACTGTTTATAATTTTCTCTAATATCTTTGATATTGAGGGAAGTAACGTTATTGGCCTATTATTAACTAGGTCTTTGCTTTCAAATTTAAAAACGGGGATTACAACTGACTTTTTCAGACATCTAGGGAAAATTCCATTGGATAGACAGATTCGAAATATATGCGTTAGGGGAAGTACCAAAATATGCTTACAGAGTTTAAGGAACTTATTGCTTATGTTATCCCACCCAACGGCACAGTTATCTTTTAGCCCAGAAATAATTCGGGTTATTTCGTCTTCGTCAGTGTCCATCATAGCAAAAGATTTCAGGTTACTGCTATTGCTTGATTTTTGGAAAGGTCAGTCACAATAATGTTTCGGAATCTGTTCCGCAAGAGTTTTCCCAACATTGACAAAAAAGTTATTAACGTTGTTAGCTGAAAGGAGTGGTGAGGCATTAGTCAGCAGTAAACACGAATTTGACTCACGCTGTTTAGACATATTGGTGACGTTTTTAATATGTTTCCAAAGTTGCTTCCTATTGTTACCTGCTCTATTTAACTCGTTTTTATCGTAATATTTTTTTTAATTGTTTAGCAGATTGTTGCGCAAGTTCCTGTATCTTTTATATATGGTTTCAATGATTAGATCATCAGGGTATCTTTTTGTTCACTGATGAAGTTTATCTCTGTGTCTTATACATCGAAGTAGTCCAGGAGTAATCCATGGTTTAATATTATAACGTTTTTTATCCACTGTAGAAACTATCGTGTTACGTAATATTGCTTGTAGGACATATTTTATAAAGCCAAATTAGCGTCAGCGGTATTGTAAACTAAGCTAAAATCGAGGTTGCATAAGTCATATTCGAGTTTATTTGTGTATAATTTGCTTTTGGCCAGGGGACGATTTTGCTTAGGTAGCGTTAAATTTACGGCAAGTAGGACAGCGTGATGGTCAGTAATTGTTGCGTTAGTAACAAGCGTAATGTATGGTAAGCTGCTTTTTATCATCATATGATCGAGACAGGAACCGCTTTGATGAGTAGGCAATGTGTGAGCGGGGAGAAAGCCATGGGATGAGTAGATATAAAGGTAATTTTCGGTCCCTACATCGCAGTTTTTGGCGCAAATATTTATATTTTAATCACCCGTTAGTATAACATTCCTAAAAGAGCTTAGTGCTTGAAAAATCTCATTTAAAGAATTGTGAAAACAATCTAAGTTTCTAGCGGAAGGAGACCTATAAACATAGCAATTATTGCTGTAGTTGTGCCAATTTTGAAAACTAAGCAATTACTCATACAGTCTTGTAGAGTAGGTTCCTCGACTGTGACCTTTAAACATTCTTTGGCAAAAACTACCACATCACCATTTTGATTGCGGTTTATTGCGGTATGTAATAAGTTATACCCAGGTATTACTGGGAGGTTATCTATGCGGTTAGCTAGCCAACACTCAGTTAATACAATTATATCACAATCAAAGTTAAGTCTATGAAGGAAAACTGTAAAGCTATCTATGTTCTTATAAATACTACGAATGTTTTGGGTCAGTATAGTTAGTGACTTTTGCTAATCGGAAAGATATTGTCTGTGTCATTGGAATGAGCATTAATTGCAAAAAACTAGAATAATAAAGGGAAGATTTTATGGCTATAACCAACTATTCTTTCCATCTGAATGTTGGTTCAGCAAATTAAAATTCTCTAGTAAAATGGCCACCTCTGTCATAATTAGACTCCGACTTGGGTTTGTTTGTACACCAGTTTTTTCGGCCAAAATCCGCGTATGGGAGTCTTCTTTGTGTGAATGCGGTCTGAAGGAGGGTACTCTGGAACACTTGTTTTTTCCTGTCCTCATTTAACCACTCCCCTTTACGACATACTCCCTTCTGATGTTTTCCACCCAATTAACATTCCTTTACTATTTAGCCCATACCTCTGCAGTTAAAATCCTTTAAAAATTCATTAGCATTATAATCCACACAAAGTTGATATTTCTGTTTACTTATTATAAACTTGCATTTATTTTGAGACGTTTTACATCCAAAAACCAAAAATGTGTTGTCCTTTTTAAGTATGGGGATCCATGGATGCCACCGCTACAAACACTGATCAATAGTTGTGTAACAGTTTACGATCATTACTTTCTCATACCTTGACATTGACAAAATCATAGAACGTTATCGATGGAGCCAGAAGGTTTAAAAAATACAAAGGAAATCTAAAAATATATTATTGAGATAGCTTGGGCAAAAACATTTATCTAATCACTTGGCTCCGAGAAAACGTAATACTGAGGAGGAGAGACTTCCGTCGCCATCGGCTATCGAACATAACCCCTGAACTGTCTAGAACAACTGTCAAATTGCACGCTAATTGTCAGCCACTTTTAGATGCGCCTGCGCTTATTCGGCCGCGTGGGCTTAAAACGACGATATCTCATAAGTTAACTATAGAAGCTGTTCAGAAGATAAAGACAGCGGGGTAAGAGCGAGTGCTTCTCGCCGTCTGCAATTTGCTGCTTACTTAACTATCTCCACTCTTACTGCAGCTGTCTTGACTACGCCCCTTGTTCCCTCCAACTTGCTAGCCTCTGCCCAACAAAGGGAGAGAACAGACTAATAAAGAAATATAAATAAACATGTCGAAACAATTGCAAAAAATGGAAGCAATTACACGGTAATGCGTTTGTAGAAATGTGTAGCTTGCGGTTTTAAGTGCCAAACGTTAGGAGCGGGCTATAAAGTTACTGAGGAACAAAATTGATAAAACCTAAGGGTAACAGATGAGATGTGTCAAAAAAATTGTCAAAAGACTCGTATTCTAAACACCAAATCCTGCGCACATTAAAAAAAGTAGTGTCAAGATCGAAACTGTCAACTTGTCAAGAGAAAAGAGATATTTTGTTGTTTGTGTGCATTGTGTATCCTCGTTGAAATTTTTGTTTTCAAAAATATTAAAAATTTAACGATGTTTCTGATTAGCAATAGTTAAATACTGATCGTTGACTGTGTTTAGTAAATTATCGACATGTGGATTAAACCTCAAGAAATTTTCTTAAAAACTGCGCTTTGGTAATTATGTTCACGATGGCCGCATATCATAGGTATTTTAGCTTGATTGCGAAATTGCATTAATCTTTTTCTACAACCCTTAGGGATGACGACGACACGACTTTGTACTTCGTCCTGCAGAGAAGGAAAGGCCATGGAAAATCGAAAGGGTTCTCCTCGCTTCTTGTGGGTACTTTAGATAGCGTCCGAGATACAAAACCTGCGCCCTATAGAATATTACACCAGACTCCTAACTTAGAAGTATACTATGGTAATGGATATTTATCTACTTACTTTTGTTTTGAAGCATTTAGTACATTGATCTGAGTATTATAAATTAATCTCATGGCTTTGTTTGTGATCTATGGCATGGAATTGGTTTTTTATTAATTTATGTTAAATTCTTAGTCCACTTGAAACTTCAAACAAAAGGCTTGCCATGAACTGCCATGCAAAAATTCCTATTAAAATTAAATAAAGGACATTAAATGTTTCTAGTTGGCTATGTTATTAAAAATCATTGAATGTATTTACTTACTAGCCCCATGCTGAATAATGTAATACATAGTTATTTTCCTCACCTTGTCCAAAAATATTTCCAAAAAATGACATGACGACGATAAACAGAAATGAACCCAGACATTTTATAAATTGTATAAAAGTGAGTCATGCAACTCACTTTTGATGACACTTATTTATGTTTGTTTTAACGTTTTTAACTTTATAACTATATTTATGATACCTATGTTAATTTTCATTTTCCCCCCTGTAAGCGTTTTTAATTAATATAAAATTATTATCCGTTTAGCAAAATATTTTTTTTCTTTGTATACAGGCAATGATATTCTGTTCAATTATGGTTGTAAACACCACAAAAATATAAGCTAACAAGGCAAAAGCTAAAAAGCAGAAAATAGGAAATCCACAAGAACTCTTTGACTGCCTTTTCCTCCAATCAACCTGGCTTTGAACTGATGTTTCATTTTAAAATTCTAACAATCCCTTCTGTTTTCTGTCTTTACTTATTTGTTAATGAACATGCCAGTCTTTCATTAACTACAAAACAAATTACAGTGATAGCGACCGCTTTGACTGAACCAGAAATACGTCTGGATTGGCAGTGGTTGCGTGACAATGTTTGCGGAACATTACACTCTTTTGACACCGAGGAAGAGGTGACTGAGTTTGTGTGCTGTAAAATTAACTCCATCATTGCTACGGAGCAAGAGACTATTACTGAAGGTATGTAATGTAAAAAAAAAAACAGATAGGAAATAATTAAAATAATTCAGTTATAATGGAAATCACAAAAACTCTCTTCCTCTCTCCTACTTATTTAGGATTTTTCTGTGCTCGACTGGGTCCATGTGGTGTCGGACGTAAAAGAATAGCACCATCCCATTTCTTCCCGTGGGTGTCGTAGAAGGCGACTAAGGGACTTACCAGGGAATGGGCAGCAGCGTTCTCTATGCATTTGACCACCATACTGCGGTCGCCAACCCGCCTGCCAAGCGTGGCGGTTCTGGCAAATCCCCCAGTTTGGAGGAGGCTTACGTCCAGCAGTGGACGTCTTTCGGCTGATATGATGACTGGGTCCATTATTGTTTTTTCATTTTTAATACCTACCACCTGTATGTGTACATTATGGATTGCAACAAAGAATGAATGAATAAATTAATTTTTCAACTAAGTCTTGTCCTGTGATTGTCTGACTTTTTCTGATAATGGGTAGTTGACATTACAATTTTTTGGGCTGAAAGGCAAAGTTTTTAGTAATAGTCTCAAAAATAATTTTCAAAAATTATGTTTTTCATAGCAGTAAAAAAACTGACTGGCAGGCAATACTTTAATCAATAGGCTTTTTCCTGCTAGAACCATACCAAATAATAAGTTTTGTTGAATTAAATTTTCACCTTGCCTAGATGAAGACACAATCACATACAAAAATGTGGACTACGAATTCCATGAAAGGTTCCGAATGCCAAAAGATGAAAAATTGGTCTGTTACTACTCCTGTAGGTAAGTAACATTTTTATTATAATTCGTTAGACCGTCCCCAATACTAATTGGAATTAACAACAATGAATAAAATTGATTGCCTGTGTTTTTTACGGTGAGTCATGCCAGCCGTAAGAACCAAGCGAATTTAGAATAACCTGGACGGAGAGTTGCACATAGCATTATATTTTATTTGGACCAAACCATAACTTATTTGTAAACTACATTAACTTTTATCTAATTACATTACTTATTTTTATTTTCGAATTGTTCTTATCATTAATTCGCTATCGTTATAGACTAGTATCACACACATGGCGGCGGGTGAATGCCCGTTTTATGTTCATAGATTGCCTTTATTCACCTTGACCATGGAAACCTTCATTTCGCCTAAAATATGTTTTTTTTAAATGCTTTATTTGGGTGGCAGGGAGACCGATTACAACCTGTCCATGGTAAAGTACATGCTTTTGAAGCACCGTCCGTTGAATTCTTCATAGGTTATTTAAAAAAAATTGACGTTCCACTTCGATCAACAATAGCAACTCGTCGATCGAAGCTGTTCCATATATTTTGACTGCGTAGGTGCAGCTTACTTTTTTTTGATAACCGACGAAAATTATTTACGCTCTAGCAGTCTAGTATCATGCGATAAATTCATGGTTACAGTTTGCGCGACGGTCACCTTGTCACCCTGTATTATACAGGATAAGTTTTTATCCAGTAATACAAAAAAAAATTCAGCTGTTTCATAGAAAAGTGCAATACCTACGCGGTCAAAATATATGGAACAGCTGATTATTTTTGTATTACCGACGAAAAGTTTCTAAAATGATACGCTGAATTCATGGTTACAGTTTGCGCACTAGATAAAAACTTATCCTGTGTACTAGCTGTTGCCAGCGGCTTCGCCCGCGTGCAGTTCGGAAATTATCCCACGGGAGCGTACTACCGGTATAAAAAGTATCCTATGTGTTAATCCAGGCTATAAACTATCTATGTGCCAAGATTCGTTCAGCCGTATTTGCGTGATTGTGTGACATCCAAATATCTTCACAAACTTTCACATTTATAATATTAGTAAAATTTTACACTTACAAGGTATAGATTGAAAAAAAAATCACCTAGTGGTACTGTTATTGGGCGGCTCATTTGTATTCAATTTCCGTCTCAAAAATCTGTCTCCAGCCTCCTTGCTCCAGATAAAAAACTCCTCCACAACATCAAATCAGTGCCTGGTATACCCAGAATATACTAAACTATAGTAATATTACAGTTACTGGAAGGGGAAGATGCCCCGCCAAGGTTGGGTGTACCTATCAGTTCACTACATGTGCTTCTATTCCTACATATTTGGACGTAAAACATCGATCAAGATCCGTTGGGCTGACGTCACGGAACTAGCTAAGACCAACAGTCTTCTGTTTCCTGATTCCATCAAAGTGGTTACCAGGGATGGAGAACATTACTTCACATTGTTTTTGAGGAAGACCGAGACTTTCGCACTGATGCAGCAGTTGGCTAATATTGCTATGAAACAGTAAGTAAATTTTCACATTGTTATTGGTACATAAGCAATTCTTCTGAAGGATATTTTGTACGTCAATCGGATTCGTATGAAACGCGTTTTAGCATAATATAGTCCACAGCTAAGCGAATTACGTCACATTGACTGGTTTTCCGCGTAACGAATTCGATTTATCTCAGATGGTTTCCATTAACATAATAAGCGTTCTGGTGGATCGTTATATCAAATTCATACGTAACGAAAAACATCAATCTGGTAGTATATTTGCGATTTTATGTGACAATACCCGTGCCCGCGGCTTCGCTCGCGTGGATGCAAATTATCTCATGGTAATGTGCTACAAAAAGTAGCCCATGTTACGCCTTATAACAGCAGCTATGTGCCAGTGAAAGTCCAGACAAAATCGGTTCAGCCGCTTCGCAGCTAAGCCGGAACAAACAGACGGACAAAAAATTAAGTACGGTAATACTTATGCATTTAGTAAAGAGCTGTTATTTTGACATTACAAACAGACACTTCAATTTTATTTTTATTTGTATAGACCAGGGTTTCTCAAACTTTCAGCGCCACGGGGGTTGGCGGCGATGAAAGTTAGTTTCCAGGTGACAGCGAACCCCTTAACTAACTAATTAAATCCCAAAATAATAAAATTGACTGTTGAAGAAAATAAGGTTTTATAAAGTGCCAAAGGAAATGTCTTTTGAATATTAATGAGATGGGTGTGTTTGTTTCTTCTCGCAAATGGAGTCAATTTTAGGAGTCATTATGGACAATTTTAACCTTAATTCCGACTCGGTATCAATTCGATTTCTGCATTTAGTTTTTATCATGACCAGGTGTGAAAACCCACTCTCACATAAGTATGTTGTAGCAAAGGGTAAAAGGAAATTCACCGCTTTGCGTGAGAGTTCGGGATACTCTTCCTGTCTAGCTGCCCAAAAATCTATCAAAGACAACCTTTTTAAATCAGCTTGAAGAGTTTCATCTACGGACATTTCTAATAATGACTCCTGTTGCTTAATACTCAAACTAGAATTTAAGCTCTCGTTCGTGTCCGCACGATGAACCACGTAAATCTTGTCGCGAACTCCCTGCCGTCGAATGGCGAACCCCTAAGGGTTCGCGTACCTCGCTTTGAGAAACCCTGGTATAGACGGATAGATGTTCGCGGGTGGGCTTTTCGCTGCGAACATTTTCGCGACAGTTCACCCTTACCACCCAAACCTTCGGGGGTGATAGACCCGTTAGTTATTCGGCTGTTTTTACACTTTGAAGGGCAAAAAGTACATAGTTTTGACCTTAATAAGCTTAAGTGTGTGGCATTAAGGTGATTATGCGAAAGTAATCTCATGCTAAGTACACATAATACAATGTAATGTGGTCATGTTTTCTGTGAACTGTATTAAGATAAGTATGTTGTTTGAGGAACAAGACGAGCATGCTTGCTGAATTCATTTGCAGTTTAGTTAGCTTGTGACGAGTGCATTATACTACACGACTACCTATTTAAAGTGTACACAAGGCGACGAACGTTTGACCTTCGATTTATTGCCGTCGTTCGGCATCGAAATTTCTCAAGTAACTTTTACGTCGCGGGACTTTACCGACCATAGACAACATTATCGAACTGGCGGTGTCGATAGAGTGCACGATTTCAGAGAAGCGAGACGAACTTCGCTATACATTAATCGAATATTAGATACCTTAATCGTATAAGTAGTCCGAGTATATTTGCGAAACATAAGTGAACTAATCTGCACAAAAATCTTAAGAACTAACACGGAATCGTTGGTGTTTGCACTTGCACTTGCACTTGCTTTTGCTGATCGTTCCTGGAATTGATTCTCAGGTTGGGCACAGTGTGATTGGATTTTTCCATTACTAATGAATTTCTCAGACGCAGCCATACCCGAGATTTGTGATCGGTTAGTGGAGATTAGCCTGTCTGTTACCTGGGATGGGACATAAATAAAACTGGCTGAATTCGGAAGTACTATATTATATACTATCGACCCACCCCTGATTCGCACGATGTTCAACTTGACAAAACATTAGTTATACGGTGGAGGTCTGCCCGGCTTGGGCGGAGCACCGCCGTGTCCTCGTGGAGGTGATCGGCGGCGGCGATCTCTCGCGTCCGACCCTGGTCCAGGCCATGGTACGGAGCGAGAGTGCATGGCTAGCAGTCGCCTCCTTCAGCGAAGCAGTTATGCTCGCAAAGAGGGAGGCGGCGCACGTGAGGGAGATGCAGTACATGCCCTCACAGCCGTTGCCTTCGCAGGAGAAGCCCTGGGCGTCGGGAATCCCAGGCTGATTCCCGGCCACCGTAGGCACGGGCTTGCGGACGGCGAGTAATGGGTAGCTCGCTGTCCGGTAAGGACCAAGCCCGGGTCGACGGCGCGTTGTGTTCCACGCGCGCCTTAAAGAGATGTCAGCAGCAACTGACGGGGCCCGCAAGGGCCGATGCCTGCCAGGGATGTGGGTTGTTCGAAAGAGATACCGCAGCCCCTGGCACACAGGCAACTGAGGGAACACGGATGGGTTTTAGTCAGTAAAAGTCTGACACGCCCTCCCGCTCCACCCAGAGCGGGAGAAGTTATTTGATGATTTCCCACCCAAAAAAAATAACATTAGTTAGTAACGTATACATAAACCTTCTCGAATAAATTCTCCAAATGATGTAAAAACTGCATTTAAATCCGTTGCGTATAAATTCTCTAAATGATGGTGAAAACTGCATCAAAACCTGTTGCGTAGTTTAGAAGAACAACGCAGTCACACAGACACGAAAAGTGACTTTAATCTATACACTATAAAATTTAAGTATCTATTTGTAATGTCAAAATAACAGCTTTTTACTCAATTGATATATGAAAATATATACCTACGGCACATATATCAAAAAACAATTAAAAAAAAAATCTTATCTGTCTAAGTTTCGGCTAATCTCCGAAACGGCCGATTTTGACGGGACTTTTACTGGCAGATAACTGATGTTATAAGGATTAATTAGGTTTAGGCGACACTTTATTTTAGAAAAAGAATTAGGGTGAGTGTAATCGCCGGCAGAACGGGCATACAGGATGAGTTTTTATCCAGTGAGCAAATTGTAACCATGAATTCAGCATATCATTCTAGAACCCCTAGCACAGAAACTTTGTCTGTTTTACAAAAAAAAAATCAGCTGTTTCATTGAAAAGTGCATTTCTACGCTGGGGGGTCTAGAATGATATGCTGAATTCATGGTTACAGTTTGCGCACTGGTTAAAAACTTATCCCGTGTACTGACCTTATTGGTGATGCTCTTCAGAACGGTCAAGTGTGTAGTACTCGCAAACGGCATGCAGCAGGCTTAGCATGACACTTTCTATTTCTACTGTTTGTACATCATTTAATTAACAGTCATGTCCATTCTTCCGTCAACAAATCGGTGCTGGTGCTAAGCCGGCAAGTGTATGAACGTAAACGAAGGCAAAATGAGTATGATGTAAGCATCTTAGCAGGTGGCGTTTTGTAGTTTCTGCCTACCCCCATGGGAAGAAAGAGGCGTGAGTTTATGTTTGTATGTATGTAATTCTAATTAGGGTTCCGCGGAAAAAACGAAATTAAGGTGAATCTTGTTGACATTTTGTCCATACAAACTTCGGGACTGTTTTACTCCACTGTTCGACAATGTACATCAAAAATTAAATATGGTATGGTTTTGTCTCATTATTAATATTGTCTGTACGGAAACAGAATACTAAAATAAAAAGCCATTAAAAAAGTTAGGACCCAACAAACATTCGTTTTTCTTGCAAATTTAACCTAACTTTGGGCGTGTTTGAGTAATAAAAGAAGTGTAAAATCTCCAAAACCAAGTCGGGTACCGACAAAGTTCAAATATCGAAAACTTCAATAAACTTTATTGGTTATTGATTTATGCAGTGGTTTTTTCATAAAACCCGATCTTCCGAAGCACTTTTCTTATTTTTTTACGCGCCTGTTTTATTATAAATGATCCTGCTTCTCACTCAATAACGTTGTGCGTCTAGACTAGCGTCTAACTGCTTATCACTAATACTATCTCGGTCGGACACGATGCCTGGTGAGACAGCGTGCTTTTGAGCCAGGCCCAGCAGTGAGTTCGACCCCCGACACGATTCCCCTTAAACCCAAGAAATCCACGCACGCACGCACGCGATCGAAGTTGCGGGCGCGGTTAGTTTATTATAATATGTATAGATGCACCTCTGCTTTCTCCTTTAGGGATTACCGGCGCATTTTTAATATTAAAACTTTTCTCGATCGTACGACTCGAGTCGCTGCGACCTTGGTATAATAAAGTCTGCACAACAAGACGTGTGAATAGCGAATAATTGGAGTTAAATACGAACACAAATTTCAAGATAAGCTGAAAACAAAGCCTGTTTATGAATCAGCTGTTATCAACATAATAGCAGTGTGATTTAATTTTATTGATTCGTCGGGGTTTGTTGTGTTTTGTTCAAAATGTATAAATTATCTAAATATAGGATGACATGATATGAATACGTAATGTAGGAATGTTCTGATAATGTCGCTCCAGTTTTTTTATAAATTTATTAGCTTCTGCCTGCGTCTTTGCTCGTGTAGATGTTGGAAAGTATCCCACGGGAGCCTACTCCTTATAACATCAGCTCGGGCCAGCTGATTCAGAGATTAGCCGGAACAAGCAAGCACGCACATAGACAATTTTTTTTTTGTTATAGGTACCGTATATACTTTCATATGCATTTAGTAAAAACTTATTTGGATATTAAAATCAGATACTTGTCTTTTATTTATTTGCATTTGTAGATGTGTAGATTTTGGAACACAAAATTATTTTGGCACAGTTGTATCAGTCGACGTAACTGACGCAATGTATCCAAATTCACCTCTACATTTTCGACTTTTCTTCGTCATGCCGTCTGTACGCTTAATTACACCGTAAAATTCGCAACCCAATACATCACGCCTATATTTCTAGAAGTGGTATGTTGAAG
Organism: Polymixis lichenea; assembly: GCA_949091785.1. NCBI lineage: Eukaryota > Metazoa > Arthropoda > Insecta > Lepidoptera > Noctuidae > Polymixis > Polymixis lichenea. Next base: position 8,385,611 of record OX420938.1, on the reverse strand, counting down.
TGTTCGTGCTTTTAATTTAACCCGACTACGTCGAGGGTTATGATTTTGACTGCTATGTTTGTATGTATGCATAATAATAATTATTTATTTATTTTTCACTTCAAGCTACAAACATCAGTGTAGCCCTGGCTCTTGTAGGTACATAATAGGAGTTCCTGTATCACAAGAATCAAAATATGTATATTCGCCGATCATATCACCCACAGCGGCTTTCAGATGAGAATGTTTCCGTGTTTTATTCTTTTTAGAGGTTTTAGTTTTTGAACTTACTTTTTATCAAACGTTTTTTCACAAGAATTCTCTCCTCCAGGCTAATCGACGACAAGACAGGATCATTCAACATTGACAAGGAACTCTTGACGAAACTCAGCAAAAACGTGCCAAAGAAGCCTTCCTTCCTAAAAAGAGATTTGGATGCTCGAAAGCAATCCAACCTCTTTACTCTTAGATTCCGGTTACCACAGAATGAAAAGTTGGATGGCACGGAAGAATGTACCTTATGGACTCCTTATAATAAGAGACACAACTGGGGAAGACTGTATCTTTCGCAGAACTTCATTTGTTTTGATAGTCGGGTAAGTTTTGTTGTTATTTGGCTGCGCTAAATGCGCACGGCGCCTTTTCGCAGCGATTCTGTCGTGATATTGCATCGTCCACTTTTATCTTGCTTCATTGCAAGTGTATTGCAGGCGAGATAAGGCGCTGTGCGTAAGTCTTAGGGATAAGTTTAACCGTTCAAGGATAAAGTTGGATATTTAGCGGCTACTTTCAAACATTGCTTTCATTTGATGGCGAAATATACTCTGAAAATGTGCTTGCATAATTCATAAAGTTCTACAATCTTATGACCCATATAATAGGCCGTAGTTTTGATAAATATTGATAAACGGTTTGCTTGCCTGTGTGTCATCCTTTATGCAACAACGAAAGATAAAACGTTATCATAATTCTGTTAGATCAAAGCTTCGATCAAAAATAGTGCTAGATGTCCGATGAACGGAGCGCATCAAAAACGGCCCAAAAAATAAGACCACAAATAATGTTGTGGTCTTATTTTGCAACATTGTTTTTTCAACCTTATTGCTTATGAATTGTGTTTCATTTTACCATAAATATATTTGTTATTTTTAATCGTTGCAGTAAATATATTCTAAACGATAATACACTTTATATCTGAGTGTTAAGGGTTATAATCAAGCTGCAGTAGCAGCAGTTGTTGATCGAAGGATCAATGCAATTAAATTTGCATTCAAGCTAACCTATAAATTCGCTTATCAATTATAATATCCATAAAATTGTTAACAAGGATCCTTTCATCGAATATAATTGCACAATTACTTCGAACGTGAACAATTTCGATAGCAGATCAATAAATAGAGATGTTAATACAAATACAATACCAGACAATGCACCATTCTTAAATAAAAACAATAATTAAAGTTCTTAAATACAATCACATAATAATTATTATGAAATGCATACACGCTTCTTCCTCATGCAATTATCGACCTTATGTGAAAGTAATAAAGATTATGTAATGTTGACTTAATACGTGTTGTATGTGCAAATAGTTATGAGCTATTTATTATACCAAGTTTGTTATCATTGCTCTTGTGAGTCAGAAGGTATGTTTAAGTAACCTTTGTTGTTCTTATTTATCGTTATTTAATATTGGTTAGGACGTAAGTTGTATTATTTGTTTAAGATTTTAGGTCGTTAGAAGAGTTTGTCTAATGTTTAGTTAATAATGTTTTCCATTACGTAATAGATACTAAATGGCTCGTATCGTAGACCTTTCAAAATGGTCGTTTTGACTAGAACACTTACTCATTATAAATGCAAAATAATTATACCCTATTTCTGTTTGAATAAAGTTCATTTCGTATTAGCGAAATTTGCAAGCAAATATTTATACAAATACGCCAAGAGATAAACGACACATGCTCATATTATTGATAAGGAAAACAATAATTGTCCATGAAGAGTTTTATTCATGTTCATTGGCTAGTGATAACCTTATTATCTTCACTTATTTATTGTCGGCACGAGCTATACAGGAATACCTCATGTCTTGATGAAAGTGGACTATACAAGGTATGAGCTGGTACAAATGTTGCATTTTATAAACATGTGTCAATCATTCCAATGTATACCTTATGACTTTGACATAAGAGTCACGTTGTCTATATCGAGGCTGAATGCTCAGGTGACATACTACTCGTAGAGGTTCTGGTTTACGACGAATGCAAATTTAGCAGTGACCAATTACCAGAACATCGAGGCTGCATTGCTCTAAATATTGCTTTTACTAAAAAGAGGAATATGTAACTGTCTTGTCTTAGGTCCAGCGCAAACAAAGCAGCAAAATTCTCGACCAGTTTTTCATTGATAAATTTAAAATAAACTTAATCGCAACTGGTATAGAGTTCAAAATATGTGGCGTGTATGCATTATATAAATATTAAAAACCACAATTTGCTTACAGGTTCGCAACCTAGTCCGTCTCACAATACCTCTCCGCAACGTCCACCAAGTGGAACGGGCGGACTCAGGTGGAACCGCAAGTTCCTCAGGGGATTCCGGCAGTATCCTCATAACCACTGCACACCACACAAGTTTCCTCTTTGGAAATATATCCGATAGAGACTTCTTGGTCCATAAGATATCAGAACTTCTTGCTAAGTTACCGAAGTAAGTTATTCTTGTAGTATTTGCATGATGAGGTGACTAATATTGGTAAGTCTTCTTCCTGTACTATCACGTCCATCATCATTAATTAGTCTTAAGCTCTAAGACGGCCTCTTTTTGATATAGGCCTGTCATATTGATATTTAATTCGGGTTTTACTTTACCTTATTTTGCTTTGACTCTTTTTCTTGATCTTGAGTTTGTTTTTATATGGCAAGTTATTTTGTACTTATTAAGTCGCTAATCTTCAAATTCAGTCAAACTAAACAGTAATTTAGATTTTATTTAAATTTCATGTTCATCTTTCATTTTCATCATGCTTTTATAAGCATGCAAGGATATTCTTGTTTTAAAAATAACCTATATACTCATATGTATGTGTTCTTCCTTTCCAGTTGTGTTTGCTTTGTTCTTTAACAGGAAGCTTCGTCTAACCCAGCATGTTGCAGCCTGCAATCTTTAACACCGGATTTCAATTTTCAACTTTGGGATATAATAGTTAAGGTTTAGTTTTCCGTGTACTAATTCAAATGCGTCAATATGCAGTGATGTGTACAGGGAGAAGGCGACTAAGGCCGTGGTCCAGACTGACGTCGAGGGTTGGACGCCGCAGCCGCCCCTTATGACGCTGTTCAGAACACACCAGACTTCACCAATTAAACAGATTCAGCAGAAAAAGGTTGGTTGAAAACTTTATACTGACGTTTGTAACTTTGAGTTGAATGTTTATTTTTATTTTGTAAGAGTGAGAAAAACCTAAAAGTAAACCCAAGTAAGAGCAGACCTTGTTTCACGAAATTCCTAGTTTATTTCATCCAAAAATTAGACTACTTTAAAAAAAAGGTCGCTTCACAGTATACCTAAGGATATAATTACTAAGATCAGATAAGCAGTCGCTCCATGTAAAATACTGGTATTCAGCTGCATCCGGTTAGACTGGAAGCCGACCCCAACATGTTCGGAAAAGGCTTGGCAGATGATGATTGTAAAGCTAAATACTTATCAAATCTTACAGGAGAAACAATGGGAAGACCATATGGCGGAAGTAGGCCGTGGTGTCAGCATGTACCAAACTACTGAAGGCAGTGAACTGGTCGTTAACGGCATCCCAGAGCTCTTACGTGGTGAACTATGGAGCGTCTTCTCAGGTTCCATACTCCAGAAAGCCCAGAACAAAGGCTTGTATGAACGGCTGGTGAATAAAGCTCTTTCAACGAAGAATCAGGCGAATGATGAAATTGAAAGGGACTTGCATCGGTCCCTGCCCGAGCATAGGGCTTATCAGAATGATGTTGGTAAGGCTTTAAACAAAAACGTTTTAACGCAAATTACGCTTTTTAAAAATATGATTTGCAAGGCTTGCTTTTTGAAAGATTGTTCATAAGAAGTCTGTTCAGTCCATTTAGATACGAAAATATAACTCATCAAAATTGTGAAGTTCCTCTTTTTAATATTCCAAATGAAAAGTCCTCAAAGGTCGTTTACACACATACACTTACGCGTTTTCTTATTGGGGCTAGGCAGAAACTACAGAACGCCACCTGCTACATTCCTCACATACTTCTTTTGTTTCGAAGTTCATCTATTTCTGGATTAAATAAGTTTAGTAGCTAATCCCGGAAATCCTCAACAAATAATCGACCTTTTGGGCTTTTAAAATTGAAGTAAAGATTATGACGATCCACTACAGCTATATTGTTTCATCTTTCTTTTTAGGAATCTCCGCACTTCGCCGCGTGCTATGCGCATACGCACTAAAGAATCCACAGATCGGTTACTGCCAAGCAATGAACATCGTAGCATCAGTGTTGCTAATATACTGCCCTGAAGAACAAGCCTTCTGGTTGTTGGCAACCATATGCGAGACTTTGTTACCTGATTATTATAATACTAGAGTTGTTGGCGCTTTGGTGAGTTTTAGGTTTTTCTTTTTTTTTTCTTTTATTTGCGAATTGGAAAGCTATTGATGAGGTCTTTCAAGGAACGAGCGGGCCCAGAATATGCATGCTCACTCTTACTTTGAAGGCAGACGGGTTATAAATGGGCGGGAACACAGGTGCTGCTAGAGAGTTTAGTTTTATGTTTTTCTCTGTGTTTTGATTTGCTTCACTTAAAGCGCTCTTAGATTATACCAACGTTCATGGCGGGCGTGGTCATATAACGCGAGAACGCGATGACATGAGCTTTGTTTACGACTCATAGTAACCATTAAACATGCGTAAAAGTCATAAATTCCATAGTGACATTGTTTTGAAAACATCCTTCGGGATTGTTGTAGTGGAAGAAAGAGATGGCGTTATACTTCGTATATAACTCCATCTCTTTTTCGCACAAGAACAATGATGACTGACATTTCCCAAAACGGTTTCGAATTATAAAACTTATTTTACAGGTGGATCAAGGCGTACTAGAAGAATTAACAGAAAGTCACCTACCGGAACTGCACGCCAAACTGGACGAGTTGGGAATGATGAAGATGATCTCCTTATCGTGGTTCCTCACGCTTTTCATCAGCGTCATGCCCTACGAATGCGCTGTCAATGTCATGGACTGCTTCTTTTATGATGGCGCTAAAGTTATATTTCAGGTTTGTTAGTTTTACATGTATTTTGATGAAATGTTCATTGCCCCGTATATAAATACAAAAATACAAATACAGAATTTATTTATTGACAAACAAGTAGGTACACCAAGTTGTAGATTTCTCTGACTCCTGCGCTAGATATATAACTGTTGCTGGAGCCAGTGTCCTCCCGTAATACAGAGACAGTGTTTTGTTGTTTTATGACAAGACAAAAAGTAAAAAAAAAAATACAAAACCAAACAAAAAAAAAAAAAACATTTTATAATATGTTGAGAAAAATAAAATAAAGAATGAATCCAGAATATGGTACATCATCAGCTCGATTCTCGGCGACTCTCATCCAGCTGCTGCCGGGCACACCGAGATAAAAATAATTGTACAGCTCACTGTTATATTGATGGCCGGGTACTGTACCTACTTATTATAGGAATATACCATTTAGAATTATCCATGTTTGAGCTAGTGAAAAGCCATTTATTTTAATTAGATACCTATTTTGTTAAAACTCTAATATTAACCGGCCTTGTATGTTGTACTCATAGAAATGGAAGAGGGAGGTCTTCTGTTACAGGCACTCCATACATAAAAGAACACCTCTACGACTTATTTGTTAAAACCTGTTGATTATAAAAATTAACTTATAATAGTATCCTTTCACAAGCAATAAGAATTTGCTATGGAAGTCAAATTCTGCAAGTTTTTTGTAATCTCAACCTCGCTAAGACCATAATTTTCTTACTCATTTTCAAATATACTTTGGTATGTTTTTTTTTGCATGGCACTTGAAATGCAATTGCTGTAAATCTGTCTTCACTTTATCTTTTCATCAGGTGACCCTCACAATCCTAGATATAAACCGGGAAATACTCCTCAAATGTACAGAAGACGGTCAGGCTATGCAAGTCCTGAACGATTACCTCCAAGGCATCTACAATGAGGAAGCTATGGCGCTGTCTACTGAACCACGGACCGCTGAGAAGGTGGTTATAGTTACATATAATTATCGCGTGTTTATTCTCTGAAGCGGATAGCAAAAGTGTTCAGTACACCAATATTTCGCTAGTTACGTTACAAGTTGTATGTATTGGGGTCAGGCCTTTTCCTGCTAATAAGGCTGCAATCAATAATATCGAAAAGCTTTTTTGAATAAAAACATGATGTCTAAATACACAAAATTAATGAAGAAACAGCGAAAGAAAGAAAAAGAAAATTCTTGTTTGAAAATTGGTCAATTGCCAATTTTCTAACCCGAAATTTACTTTAATGTGTCATAATTAATAATATGTCTAGTCGCGTCAAGTGGGTGTTACAGACATGGACTACTCAGGATGTGTTGGCCATTAATATCGCCACTTTAAGATGCTATTTTAATAAACAAACTTCTTACCATCTGACTATAACTAATATACTAGAAACGACAACATTTGACATATTACATTTTTCCGCAGACAATAAAAATCCAAGAGCTGATATACCAGTCCTACCGTTCATACGGGGGCAGCGTTTCAAGCGAAAACATCGAGCATTTACGACTAAAGCACCGCTTGAGGGTTGTGAGGCAACTTGAGGACAGTCTTGAGAAGAATACGCTTCGAGCGCTGCAGCAGGATAAGCTGCTTGATCTGAATGAGCTGCAGGTTAGTAGTCCACCTTAATAAGGGACGTTTTTTAATGAATTACCGAAACTTCAGACTTGATTTGTATCGGCATTTATTAGCAACTGAAGTAAATAATTAACTGTACAAACGCGGACAACAACGGTGGATCACTTTGGACCCCTATGCTTAAAGCATTAAGGTTGTCTTAATATCTTAATTCGTAGCTGTTGCAGTTATAAAATGTAGGAGCGAAAATGAGCAAAATATTCACCGTCCTACGCGCACGTTTTATAACCGCGACTGCCATTAAGTCTTGGTGTTTTGAATAGTTATCGCCCTCAGTGGGACTAGCAAAAACGTGCGGAGTAAAAGTAACGTAAATTCGTACGATTTTTAATTCGTTATGCACGTCATATTTATTTAGTTCTATGGCTTTATTCATATCTTTGGGTGATAGCAAAATGCTATAGGATAATTTTATTTTAGATTTAAAAAATCTATCGAATTTGCTTACGTCGTGCGTTCGTGTTAGGACTTCTGGTAGATAAATACAATGTATTGTATATATTTTGATCTCCACGCAATCAGTGTCCATTCTAAGGTTGCCTGGAAGAGATCGCAGTAAGCGATAAGGCCGTCCATTATATGTTTTTAGTGTTAAATATTTTATTTTTGTTATGTAAACCATACATAAATAAATGTAACTTACGATGACGAACAATTATTCGACAACCCGAATATCTGCATCAAAGCATATGTTTCACTTTTTAAAAACGTTCCTTTATACTTCTAGGAGTTACTCAGCGCCATTCGCGAAGAGCTACTCTGGGCTAAGCGGGTACCTTGCGAGCGGTTAGAAGCGCCCTACGAATCGTACCTATTGGACTACACGCAGTTCAAGACTTTGTACTTCGCGCTCTCGCCATGGGCTAAGGGAGATTTTGCTGAAGCCATCACTGCTAGGATGTTTAAGGTGAGAATCAGAACTAAACACCAAGATTTTCTTTTAATGAAGAGAAGAAAATCTTGGAGTTGAATTTTATTCAAAATCAGATGTAAGTTTATTCAAATTAGGCATAGTGTGAGATTCAGAACTTTTCGGACGTCATTATCATTGATCGTTACGCAATTAGTTGCGTAACACGATCAGTCATACTCCGTTTGATTTTGACAGTTCAACAATATTCATTGCGTTATTTATCTTGCTGAGCAGGCACATTTTTCGAACATATGAAGCAACTAGCAATCTGTTTCAAAATAATTCAGATTTCGATTGATCGTGCTTTACGCAATTAGGTTGCTGGTTTCTGAAATACAGGTTTAGGGTTAGTTTAGGCACCAGTTTCTCACGAAATGTTTCTAGCCCGGACTGGACAATGTTTTTTTATTTTATAAGGATATTGTGGTGAGAAAATGAATCCTACTAGTAATGTGAAAGTTTGTGAAGATGTTTGGATGTTTGTTACTCAGTCACGCAAAAACTGCTGAACAGTTTTGGATGAAATTTGGCACATAGATAGTTCGTAACCTGGATTAACACATAGGATATTTTTTATCCCGTTAATAGGTTCCCGTGGGATAATTTTCGACCTCCACGCGGGCGAAGCCGCTGGTAAAAGCTAGTAAATTATAATAATAACTGCCTCATTGGTCTAGTGGTCGCAAGCGCTATTGCTGATCATGAGGTCCTGGTTTCGATTCCCAGGTCGGGCAAAGTGTTATTGGGTTTTTTAATCTGAAATATCTCAGTAGCAACCCAGAGTCTGGATTTGTGCCCGGTTGATGGCATTAGGCTCGCCCTATATTACATGGATAAATGTGGGTGTACTATACAACGTGTAACGGAAAAGGTATATAGGTACCAAGGGCACGGCTTCTTTGGATTATATCAAACGATATTGGAAGGGATTTTTAATCCTATCTCTACATGTTCGGAAGTTATGAGAATTTTTAATACATTAATACCAGAAACTGAACTTTTAAAATTAAAATAAACACATCATTCGGAAGAGATTTATCGTGATATTGGCAAGTAACGTGGAAAGTTATTGATCTACGTAGTGCGGTGACACGTTTGTTATGATTTGACTTTAAGAAACATATGAAACCGAAAATCTGGTATCAATTCTTAGAGTATTTTATTTTGAGCTGAAACTATGTATAGTGATTCTATACCAGCTGTTATACTTAGTGCTTAAGGATAGCAATAGGGTTTCTGTTACATCCTGCAGATAGTAGATACCCTTCGGGGAACGAGGCGTGATGTTATGTTATAACAATAATGAATCCCAGCTGATGGACTACGACGACGACGGGCTGGTGAGCGCGCGCGCGCTGAGCGTGTCGCTGGGGCTGTGCTGCCGCGCCGACGCGCCGCGCCGCCTGCGCGCGCTCTACGCCGCGCACGCGCCGCCGCTGCTGCCGCGCCGCGACCTGCTGCCCACGCACTTCACGGACACGGGCGAGGAGCTGGCCGCGGACGCTATTTCTTTCTTTGATAGGTAACTATGGAAAGTTATTCATGAGCTCGATTGATGATTCCGGAGAAAAATAACGCGAATGTTTTTGTTTCTTGAAAAAGCCGAGTATAATACTTTATAAACTAGATAAATCAAACTTATTATTCATGAATTTAAAAAAAACTTTCTCTAAAAAAAATAACCGACTTCCGGAAAACACTACAAAGTGAAAAATAATTTTAATTTCGGAAGTCGGTGACTTTCGTATTTAAAAAAAAAAATTGTCACCGCCTCCCGAAATTAAAGTTATTTTTCACTTTGTAGTGTTTTTTCGGAAGTCAGCTGTTTCTTTTTTAATATTTTGCACTCTTCAGTTATAGTACCTACCCCACTAATTCGAAACTTCATCATCCTTGGGGTCAAAACAATGCATATTTATGCGATAGCTGCAATCGCGGTAGATTTACTTTTATTTTTTGAAGAGTTCCGTTGTCTGTCTCGGAAACGCATCATCAGATTGTATAAAATTGAAATGAGACCACACGGGAAGCACCAGCTTTCAAATAAAAAAAATCACCACCCAGTCGAAAAACATACAGTCCAATTGAGAACCTCGTCCTTTTTTGGAAGTCGGTTAAAAAAACTACCTTTCTCTATGTTATTGCATGGCTTGATATTATTGCTAATAAAAGTCAAATCAAACATTGTGTATCTAATCAAAGATCTATAATATTTCAAGTAGGTACATAAATATCTACTCTACCTAATAAAACTCAGTACTTTCGCCACTCGCCGTCGATGATTTCTGCTCACCCTAAAAATCATACTCTTCATATCGCTCAAAGTTAATGTTAAACTTTTCCTTTCAGTATAGACGAAGAGCCTGTATCGCCTGAAACGGGTCCTCTGCAGCGATCAATAAGTGAAGTGTGCGGAGACGGCGCTCGTATGGACAAGAGTGACTCTGAGAACAGCCAAATAGGTAGGCTAAATATTTTAGTTTGAATCGAGGTAATTACCCAAGCTTTGCTTTTTGTGGGGACTAAAATCCAGGGATCCAGTAGAAAATGGCGCCTAGGACACGCAACACTGCGCCCCTTTGAGAATGAACTTTCAGTCTACATTGAGCAAAGCTAGGTCGTATTACCTTTCTTGACCAATTATTGCCTTCAATAACGATGGTATTCATTTCAACTTGCTGAAAAATCGCTTGCAATTTTAAGAGAATTTGGCAGATTTCGAAATACGCTTTCATCCTCGTGCTGCAAAATATATTCAAGTAGCTCTTTAGATTTCTATGATATTCACTCGACTGTTATGCACTCATTAAGTCTGATAACAATAGAAAAGTAATTGTGTTAATTATTTGACACTTGAATGTTTGGAATGGTTTGTTGATATTTTTTTTTAAATTTAATAATTGGCGATTTCGATTAGCCTTCGATAGGCGCCCAGGGCAGGGCTCTTGCCCTGCCTGGCCCACCTTGGTTACGCCACTGCTAAAATCTAAAAAAAAATATTCATATCAAGCTAAGATAATATTTTAAAGAGAACAGTGGTGGTTCAGTAGAGAGAGCAACAGTGGCTCAGTGATATCGACCCTAAGTTACGAGCTGTTGTAGGTCGTGAGTTCAAACCTAGGCAGGAACTTTACTTTGTGTATTTAATAGGGTATTTTACTCTATATGAGAAAAAATTCCAAAAATATATTATTAAGATAGCTTAGGCAAAATGCAGTCGGAAAATGTAAGTAAATGAAACAACAAAATAAATTTTAAAATTCAATTCAAAGATTTCAGTTTTTTTAAATCTGTTTTTGAACACCATGAAATAGTAGCCGCCATGTTATTACTTTATACCGCTGTATAAACTAATCAACTGAACAACTTTGTACTTTTATTATTTTCGTTACCAAAGTAATTAAATTTCATTGAAATTATATCTTACATTCAGAAACAGCAAACCAACGATAAGTAGAATAATAACTCATTTTTTTTAATTATAAACAATTATACAAAATATCAGGGCAATTTGTTTACACAGCAAACTGACGTCATACCCACAGAGCAATATGGCGTACACTGTTTTCGTCAAATTACGCGCGAAACATGAAAATGTAAAATTTATTTAAATGGCACTAATCGATTCAATAAAAATGATTTTTTGTGGTTTATTAGCATTTTAGAATCTAATTAAGACACTTTTCAAAAATGGGTGTAATACCCTATTATTTACACAAAGTAAAGCGCTTGCCTGGGTTCGAACCTACAATCTACAACTTGTAAGTTGGGGCCGTTACCACGGGGCCACCACTGCTTGATATTAGATATGTTATGATCTTTTTTGAATTGTAGGCAGCAGCACGTACATAAGCGCAGAGAGCGTGCGCGCGTGCGGCCTGGCGGGGCTGGCCAGCGCGCCCAGCACGCCCAGCGCCGCGCCGGCCGCGCCGCCGCTGCCGCGCGACCACTTCCTGCAGCTGCTGGCCGTGCTGCACGACCTCACGCAGCGGGACCACGCGGTCTATGAAGCTGTCGTGCTGGCTGGTAAGGCTAACAGCAAGCAACATTGTCCTTTTTTTTTTTATTACGGGGGGAAATCCTCATGGATGTCGTCCGCCCCGGGGAGGGCGGAGGGGTCTATCAGACTCTTACTGACTAAAACTACCCCGGTGTTCCGTCTCTCACTTGCACCGGGGATCACGGGAACTGATGTGACTTCCGCGATCCCCGGCTAGTGCCGGCCCGCCTCTGCGGGCCACCTCGCGACAGGGGGGAGTGAGGTGTTAAACTCCCTCCTTACGTCATAGAGAGGCGCGCGTGGAACACTACGCGCCGCCATCTCGAAACAGCATTGTCCTACTGCAACTCCTGAAAACCAGAAATTACAGGGACGATCATAAGAAAAGCATCAACCTCGAATAGTCATGGAAACATGATTCAGCAAACATAAAAAGAATAGGACCACATCAAAGTTAGTGGATTTGCCAGATGTCAATGTAATTTTGCGCGAATTTGGCCGCATTTTTAAGCTCAGGTTTTTCCTTAGCTTTATTCCACTGAATTGTAACCTTATTAGAAATTAAAATCAAAAGTCATTAATGAAAATTTACATAAGACAAAACGCCCGCCCTTCACCACTTCCTAATGCTTTAGCTGGAAAGAACAAGTGACGCAACAAACTCCCCAGCAGCACAGCTGTCTGTTTAGTTAGATATACTTGATTCTACACAGTAATAAGTAGCCAAAGCAATGAATATTACAAGACACTGAATATTAAATTAAATAATTTGCCATAATATGTCAGCTAGCCATACCAAGATACCAACAAATAAAATAAAAAATATACTCGAGAAAAAAAAATGAAAACAAAGCATAATCCCAAATAAAAGCCTCCAAGCATAAAGGGTGTGACAGTTACATAAGCAATGCTGGATTATGTGCACATAGCTGTACAAAATATATTATACTAGCTTTTGCCAGCGGCTTCGCCCGCGCGGAGGTCGGTGTATTATACATATAAAAAGTGCATCAAAATCCGTTGCGTAGTTTTAAAGATTTAAGCATACATAGGGATATAGGGACAGAGAAAGCGACTTTGTTTTATACTATGTAGTGATTATTATATGCCCTTAAATAATCTCCAGGTACCCTCCTGCTACAACTGGGTGAACTAAATCACCGCCCGCTACTGGACCGCGAGATCTCACAAGATAGTCTGTTCTTAGCAGCCGCCGCTAAGCAGCCCGAAGCTCAGGTAAATATTTTACTCTTACATTCGAATGTTTTATATGAAAACAACCTTTCTTTTTACTTAGTGTACAGTCAGCGTCAAAAAAGACGTTCAGATTGCTAGACTGTTCATAAAAATGACCTGCATAACTGAGGCCCTAGCAGGTAAACGTGTTTCGAAAAAAAAAAAATACAGCTTTCCTATAGCATTTTGGTTTATTTTTTGCTACTAGCACAATTATTATCACCCAAAGCAATGAACAAAGTCTTATAACCAAGTAAATATTATGACCAAAACGAGTAGTTTCAATTTTAAAATCGTTCTTATTTACGTTAACTTAACTCCGCGCATTCGTGCTGGGGCCCAAAGGTGAATGACACAAGAAGTCATTCAAAATTTACACAGTGACAACTGATTTTATCAAGACAACCATTTTATCCAATTGAGGAACAGTTCAATAATGTTTGGTGTTCATTTTAGTCATTTTATATGGACCCAAAAAAATACAGGGTCGAACACGGGACAGCGACGCGCAACCTGCTACCATAGATACAATTTTTACTGCGTAGGTATTGGATTACACTGAAACGAGACAAATTTTTTTTGGTAACCGTCGAAAAATGTCTATGCTAGCAGTTTCGTTTCGATTTTGATGTAGGGACATCAACTCGCAAACTGAACCCATGAATGATACATGGTGGCCTCTGCCTTTCTGTATATTAATCCCTGTATCGGTAGTTCTAAAATAAAAAAATATGTATTTTAAATATTATATAAATATGTATATCACCCGAATTTGCAGTTTTCATACTCACGTCCCATTTTGCTTTCTAGTTGGACCCCAACGGCAACGCCACAGAACCAGAAAGCCAGAAACCGTCTCCATCCAAAGAAACAGAACCGGACGGCATCTGGTCCATCACGTTGGAGCAGTTCCTAGCCACCATGCTCTCCCAGCCCGCCCTTGAAGAGTTCTTCAACGAGAAGGTGTCTATTTTACCAGAGTTAGAACTCCTAAGACAGAGGGACAGGCTTCAGTCAATTTCATAGCTGATGGAGATAGCTGGGTTGCTTGGGATAAGCCTGTAGACCCTGCTTTAAAGGTATGTTGATGAACCTGTTCTGGTTTCTTGGGTTTAATAGTTTCCCTGGTGTCTCTTAAATGTATTATGAAGAATGCCTGCTGTTCATGCAAGTTACCAGATTTCTCTAATTCTACTGGACCAATCATGAGCTGGTCAAGCGGAGAACTGTAATCAGTTGCAGCCGTAAAATATGAAAGCTTCGCGTCTACTTCTCGAGCAAATGGATTTGCTGGGTTTTCATTGATTCTTATAGACTGCGTTTCCCAAATCGACAATTCCGTGCCGGACGGATTTCGAACGAATAAAATAACAGCCTAGGCTCCGATACCGACGAAGTGGACTCTCAACGCCTGTTGTATTTTCTAAATGAGTTTTGGTCATTGATATTTTAGTAGAGCAGGCATTGTTCAAATATCTGTGGCATAAAGACACAGCTGCGATTTGAAAAACAAATTTTGGCCTTAGTATGTTAAAATGTATGTATTCACATAATCTGCTATGTGCCACGAGTTTACTTTATCGTGCTTATTTCTATGTAAACATTGTATATAGCGCGTAAGTAGGTATTATAAGTCTTATGTACTGGAATGTATTGTTTAGATTTTTAGGTTTTTTTTTTATCCAAAATTGATATTAAAATCAAAATGAAGGAGGTTTATGCAGAAATATATTTAAATGTCAAGGTTGCACCAAATATACAGGGGAGGTACAATAAGCTCTTTTAAAGTTTAGATCTAAAAATTGATGTAGATATTTTAATGTATCTTCTGAAGACCAATGTAGCTGTAGCATACATTTTAGCGCCCCCTTTGTATAGTTAAAATAAATCAAAATTATACTTGGCCCCGTGAAGAATGAAATTATTCTTGTTATTGGTATTAAAACTTTTAAATAACCTAGCAACGGCTATGGGCGGTAACAATTTGTCAAGACAAACATTAACATAAACATTCCAAGATAAATATTTTTAGTAGGTACCTAACTTATTATTGACAAAGATAACCTTGTTCCTGGTGTATTTATCGGTTTACTAAGGAATTTGTAACAAGTAACTAATGTTTAGTTTTAAATGAAGTTAGCATGGATTTTATAGCTATCGATATGAACGATGCAGGTGAAATCACTAGAACGACATTGGCAGAACAGTCGACATCGGCTTTAATTGCCATTAATTAATAGAATAGAACAAATGCTTTGTTCGTTTACATACAAAAACGAGTAAAAAACTACAACTGAAAAAAATGTCTTTTAAAACAAGTTCATCATCATTTTCCTGTCCTGATCCCTATTTATTTGGGGTCGGCGCAACATGTCCTTCAATACTTCTGCTACAAAACAAATTCTCGATTCTAATTCTGCAGAGCACAAGCTAATCTCATGTACCAATAGTAGTTTATTTTGAGTATACATAGCCATATTATTTTGTAAGTTAGCCTGTAATATTAACAGTTAACCTTTGTACCTAATCTATATAAAGTGTATTTAAACAGAGTTCTTTAAATATAAATACTAGGATTAGTACAAAATAGCATTTTCTGTATAATATATAACACTAATATTAATTTCAATTACTTTGTAGATGTTAGCTTCGTTTCCAAATAGATACTTAATTTTCATAAGCTTTTAAAGCAAAAATAATAAAAAAACAAAAAAATATATAGATGTTAAATGTCTTTTCTAGTAAACTAAATGAAATACGGACAGTCACCAAAAGAGATAAGTAGGTAACCACGGTCGTCGGATATAGTTGAAGTTTTGTAAAAAACCAATGGATGTTTTCGAATAAAATACTTTTATCTTTTGTTGACTGTACATAACTGTGCCTGTTGTACATAGGCATTGGTTAACTGCTTCAGTAAATGGTGCTCGCAGAATAATGTGCTTGACTATAATGGACGAAATAAGGAATTTGCTAGGCTTGAAAATAGCTCAAAAGTTCGGTGTATAAGTGTTTTGAGAGAACATCATAACATTTCGACCCCAAACATCGCTCCCTTAAGGAGGATCCGCTAAGACTGCTCTTGAAGTTCAAATTCATCAACATACAGGCTTTTTTTTTGAGGGTGGGAAATCACCAAATAACTTTATCTCCCGCTCTGGGTGGAGCGGAAGGGCTGTTGTCCGCAACTCCACGTCAAAACGCGTATTTTGCGTACCGGCTGCCACTAATCTAGCTACCATAGCGCATCCTTCTTAACGAGAGATATTGTTTAACCAAGTAATGTGTTTATAAACATACCCCTTCTTTGGCAGTCGGGTAAACAGAGAAAATATAATTTAAAAATAATTTAAATACATACTTATAGAATTACTTACTTACGAAGTACCTAGCTTATGCTTTCAACGAAATTGTAGTCAGTATAACATAAACAGAGTATTTAGAACTACATAAATATAAATATTTTTACATTCAACTGACCTTTTGCCAGTTCGCTTCACTAATTTGGAGAAGCACACATTAGTAAGGCAAATTGAATGAATCTAAAATAAATAAATTGCTTAATTTCTAATGTTAGCAGATTATGTAATAAATAGATATAGTCTAAACAAGCAATATCTTCATAGGCATGTGTATATTTGTCATATTTATTTTTGTAAGGCACAATATATGAATAATCTAACGAATTTTGGGTACAACCATATACATAAAAGCTTTTAGGCATTCAAATGCTTTGTTGGATCATTTAGAATACCTTAAATAATACTTCTTCTCACTTCTGTTGGCAACTGTACAGCAAAATCGTTTGACAATACAAATTATGTATATTTTATTGCATTTTTGTATTTAAAAATTGCTTCCGAGAAAGTTAATCAAATAATGTAACTGACCGGGCACAACCGGAACTTAAGGTCTTAGCGAGCTTGCTCAGAATTTAGGCGTATTCGATGTTGCTTTGCCAGAATAGGTACCAGAGGGGTATTTGCGTAAACCACTATCAGTTGGAATCGCTTTAATTTTGACAATTCACCAATATTCATTGCGTTATTTGCGTTGTTGAGTAGACACATTTTTCGAACATTCGAAGCAATCGATTAGAAATAATCTTCAAAATGATTCAGATTCTGATTAATAATGCGTTACGCAATTAGGGTGCCGTTCATAATTCTTTATCTATCTTTTAAAGAATTGATTAAATAAAGAATGCAGACTTGTCAACCAGTTGACTAATAAGTAGAGATCAGATATTCGGATTCATATTTACCTAAAGTTGAGAGGTTGGCTAAAATGGAATGCGCTTTTGTACCGATTTTTTTAAAATTTAATGTAAAAAAATGTTTTTACTAACACTCACCACCCCTACTCTTACCGACTTACGCCCTAGGTACAGAAATATAGGTACCAAATTTCCATCGGGGTTAATTTTTTAATAAATATGCATCTGAATAGTTATGCAATCCTAATCATTTAGAAGTCGCTTCCATACTTTAATAACTAAAAATGAACTTTAGGTAAATATGCATCCGATTATCCGATCCCTACTAATAAGTCAACATATATTTTTACGAAATTGCTGTATTCAAGTGATTTATTTTCTCTTTGTATTTAAACTCATCTAATTTGTAAACCTATTTTTAATGTCATCTATTTTATATGTTAAGTAATTGCAAGCACAAAACGTTGAAAATAATTTTATTTTAATTGTTAAGGTTAACCGTGTCCATGTAAGTAGCGATAATATCTGAATATTATACAAGTTCAATTGAATATACTTGTTTGACGTTATACTTATGTTTTCTTATTTTCTGGGTAGTGGGTACAACTATCAAAATACTTCTCTCCCTAACTTAAGAGCATTCATTCCTATGAACGAAAATAAAAAGCAATGATACAGTGAGTGATGATCTAATTTATTTCAAAGTAAACCTCAGTGTCCAAGCACCATTAGATTTAACGGTTGTTTTATCTGGCAGCTGTATTGCGACCTCCCCATTAGTTATCTTCCACTGAAACAAATAAAATGTGATAAGAGAAAGTATCAATATATTAGCTAAGGTTAATGATCCAAATAGATTAGCTAAGTGTTTACAGATACACAAAACATACTTGAATCGAGAATAACTTACAGTCAAGTATTGTCCTTCATTGCCCAACATCTCGACTTGATAAGTGCCACTGTGCAAATATGGTGTTATGTCTCTAAGCGTGAGCACGCTCTTCTCTGGCCACTTGAGCGCAATAGCGTAGATTGCGGTTATTTTATCGTTCATGCTCGGTGGGTGGGTAGGATGAGTGGCATTGTACGTCGCCTTAGTACAAGTATACCAGACCTTGCCATTTCTAGTGTCGTTCTGAGAGTGCCAAGGAGAGCTATTGTATATTGCTTCTCCATTTATTGACAACCATTTTCCGAGCGTTAACAAGCGTTCTTGAAATATCGGTATTATTGTACCCTCTTTAGTTGGGCCCACATTGATGAGGGCGTTACCTGTAATGAGCAGTGTCAATTAAAATTCGAAATTCATTATTTAAATCATACTGGAGTTAAGTAATTACTAGTAAAAAATAGGAATATGAAATTGAAGTTACCTCCACAACTGACTGTAGATATAACTTGGTAAAGCAGTTCATCAGTAGACAATATTTCAGTAATCTGCATATTCCTTCTGTAACCCCACGATTTGCCATCAACAGTGAAAGCATTTTCCCATTTATGATCTAGTAATTTACCTGGAAATAAAATATAGATTTGGAATATTTTGTCTTTCTTCTTCAAAATTCGTTATTTTAAAACTTTCTTTTTCAAAATGCTTATTAAGGTATTTCACACAGAGTACAAAGGAAGAACCACCACCACATTTGCTCACTGGACGTAAGCTATATGAGACTACTCCTCACTTCTTGTTAATTCACATTACTTTTTCTTTCACCTTTTTTAGTAGCCATTAACTTCCCACTGATGGGCAAAGTCCTCTCTACTCTCTTTCCACCTCTCTCTTAAACTAATGTAAGGCATAAAATTTTTCAACAATCATCAATAACACTAACCAGGATTGAATCTATCAGCATGATTATAGAAGTCTCCATGATGCCCAGGGATGTCAATACCCCATCTATCATTGACAACCACTTCATCTTTAACCGGGCTGTCATTGTACAACCATGCCAACAGGTCTGTAGACCTCCAGTAGTCATCATGAGCTTCCCAATCGCCGTCAGACCAAATTACTGATGGCTTGTAATCATTAACTAGCTGTTTGATGTCTGGCCACAGCTTAGTATCTGTGTATGTTTGAGTATGAAACTTGTTGCTTCTGTCCTGTTCATAAATGGGGTTGTACCATTCGTACAAGGAATGGTAAACACCAAACTTTAAGCTCGCATTCCTGACTGCAGCAGCAAGTTCACCTACCACATCCCGTCTTGGCCCCACATCAACAGAATTCCAACTGAATGAACGCTTGGATGGGAATAGAGTGAAGCCCTCGTGATGTTTACTTGTTAAAACAATATATCTGAAACAATTTATGATTTTAATATATGTAATTATAGTTTAAGTTTTTAGAATTAACAAAATTTACTGATATACTTTGCTCCAGCTTTTGCAAATAGTTGTGCCCAAGATGCAGGATCAAAAAACTCAGCTGTGAACATGGGGGCAAACTCCTGGTATGTGAAGCCTGGTGGGTAGTTTTTTTTCATGAAGTCTATGTATTTCTGGTTGTTGTTACTTCCTGGAAAAGAAATTGAATAGGTAAGTTATAATTCTAGGTGCCGTACTACAGATACAATTATTTTGTTTTGTATAAATAAAAGTAGGTACCTTTCCAGTTTGTCCAGAACCATTCTGAGCCAAAACTAGGCACGGCGTACACGCCCCAGTGCAGGAATATACCAATTTTAGCTCTATCATACCACTCGGGCAACGGCCTGGTGTCCAGGTCACTCCAGACGGGGCTAAATCTTTTATCTACGACGACATCCTCTTCAATATCATTATGGACTTCGATAATACTAACTTCTCCTATCTTAGCATTCGCAAAGCAGATGAATACTGAGATTAATAGTAATCTCATCATTCTGTAAACAAAACAATTTATTTCAGATGGTTGTTATTATTTCGTATTGTCGTAACAATTTTATAAAACAGCAGACAGCCGGTCAATCAATGCACGACAGTTGACTGACACTGAAGTACCATGACAGTATGACACTGACAATAATGACTGACTGACAGACAGAGACACGACGGATGCAGTCCTGAGTCCACCACAACTCCACACTAGGAAAGGGCGTATTTATTGTAACAGCTAAATATAACAGGTATCTGATGATAACAGACTAACCGTGACAAACTGAAATAACAGCTACTGTTCCTCGAAATAATAAAATCCCAGACAGTCACAAGCTTTTCTCTATTCATGCTTATGACAGTTACCTTTGTTAGAAAGAGATAAAACTGTTACTGTTACGCCCTTTTACATCGTCACAAGCTCTTTCCTTTTCTCGCATACGTGTAGCACGTTAGTTAGAAAAAGAAGTACCTACTATGTGTACATGGAACAGGAATAGGCGGAACAGATATGCGATTTTGTAGTTTGTTCCTACATTATGCAATAACAGCCTGTTATTTTGTAACAGGTTTTTGGAACTGTTATTTACGTGGAACAGGAACAGGCGGACAGATATGCGATTATAGCTGTTACAACTCATTCCTAGTCCACACTAATAGGTCCAATCTATGGACTACGCACGAATTTTCATTTTCATGGAATTTAGTGAAATAGCGAATTAAATTGTATAATTTTGATAGTGAATTATTCAATTTAGTTACGTGTGAGTGCACAAGTGTAGTGAAGGTGAAAATAAGTGACTAACGTGGACTTTTCGTGTTCCCCCCAAAAACTCCTGTTAGGTTGTTGTAAAGTTACTACCGCTTTACAATAACTTTGATTTGACTTGACTGACTAAAGACGACTATGACTGTTTTGTAACTTCGTGCCCGATATCGGCCCATTTACTTGATCTAAAAGAAAAATTACTTGACACTGGCTAAATGCACAAACCGTGTGAAGCCAAAATCAAAAAAAAAAAAAAAAAAATCTATGGACTATCTAAGTTCATGGTAGAGAGTTTTTGGCGGGATCGCGTTGGAACATGTCGCACGAATTTTCATTTTCATGAAATTTAGTGAAATAGCGAATTAAATTATATAATTTTGGTAGTGAATTATTTAATTTCGTTACGTGTGAGTGCACAAGTGTAGTGAAGGTGAAAATAAGTGACTAACATGGACTTTTCGTGTTCCCCCCAAAAACTCCTATTAGGTTGTTGTAAAGTTACTACCGCTTTACAATAACTTTGACTTGACTGACTAAAGACGACTATGACTGTTTTGTAACTTCGTGCCCGATATCGGGCCATTTACTTGATCGAAAAGAAAAATTACTTGACACTGGCTAAATGCACAAACCGTGTGAAGCCAAAACCCAAATAAAAAAAAAAAAGTTCATGGTAGGGGGGTTTTTGGCGGGATCGCGTTGGAACATGTCGCACGAATTTTCATTTTCATGAAATTTAGTGAAATAGCGAATTAAATTATATAATTTTGGTAGTGAATTATTTAATTTAGTTACGTGTGAGTGCACAAGTGTAGTGAAGGTGAAAATAAGTGACTAACGTGGACTTTTCGTGTTCCCACCAAAAACTCCTATTAGGTTGTTGTAAAGTTACTACCGCTTTACAATAACTTTGACTTGACTGACTAAAGACGACTATGACTGTTTTGTAACTTCGTGCCCGATATCGGGCCATTTACTTGATCGAAAAGATAAATTACTTGACACTGGCTAAATGCACAAACCGTGTGAAGCCAAAACCAAAAAAAAAAAAAAAGTTCATGGTAAGCACGCATAATCAGCGCTGTGGCTCAAGAATAGAGTCAGTGACCTAATGCAAATATTTGGCTATGACAATTTATTTATGGAAGATGCGTTATGATTGCACGAGAAGTTCTTTTATGACCTTTTCATGAAAAAGTGAATTAATTATTGTAATTCTATAAATATGTGCGTGCTATGGTCGTGCGTGAATCATATTTTGTTCAACGTAGAACCTAACACTGACCTGCAAATTGCAAAAAACGCAAGAAAATTTCGAGCTACCCTGGCGCTTGCCCCTTAACGGCAAATCAAGGATACAATTGTAAAACGATGGTCACTCAAGTGAAAGGTTTAGGACTCTGCGTCAAGCCAAAAGAAAACAGGTCCAGGTCAAGCCAACCTGACACTAGGTTACTATACTCAAAGGTTTTAGGTATGTACACACGACACGACTACACATCAAGCTATACTTTTCCATTACAAGCTGATCTCGCATTGTATAGGATCCAGTACAGTGTTAGATCAGCGTAAACTGGAAAAGCATTATAGCTTGATGTGTAGCCGTGTGTACTTAATAATAAAAGTAATAATAATAATTTCGTAATTTATTTAAATTATAGGGGCTTGTGGTTGAGTAATAATAGCCGCACGGGTCGTTCGATCAGGTTAAGCCACGCTTGCCGCGGTTGGGCCGTGGATGGGAGACCATCTTTAATCTTTACATACCAAGAACCCTCCGTGCCTCGGAGCCGTTGGTCCCGACTGTCATTCTCTTACAACCCAAGTAGTGGGTAACACGATACCGATTGGTAAGACTGGTTGTCTCTTTCGGGCTTCTGACAAACCGTAAGTTGTCAGAAGTCCGAATGTCTGACACAAAGTGGAGGTCAGTTAAGCAATCGCTCCATCAGCTGCATCCGGTTTGACTGGAAGCTGACCCCAACATGTTGGGAAAAGAATAGGCAGATAATGATCTATTTAAATGATATCGAGGTGAAGCGCGTATTAGGGACTACTCATACTTATTCAGCTCTGGTCAGCTTTTGTTCATAGAAAACAACGATTTTGTATAGTCCGTTCAGCTTTCCGCGGCTGAACGGATGCGTACGCGTCTCATACAAAATCGTTGTTTTTTAAGGACAAAAGCCGAACTGAACTGAATAAGTGTGAGTAGTACCTTATGCGCATATACTGTCGGAAGGTGTTTTCTGCAGCGAATTAGTTATTTAGAAACCTCTATAACCAACAGTTATAACCATATCATCCATCCATTCCAGCCGAAAGAAGTCCACTGCTGGACATAGGCCTCCCCCCAAATGGGGGGTTTTGCCATAATCGCCACGCTTGGCAGGCGGGTTGGCGATCGCAGTATGGTGGTAAAATGCATAGAGAACGCTGCTGCCCATTCTCTAGTGAGTCCCTTAGTCGCCTTCTACGACACCCACGGGAAGAAATGGGATGGTGCTATTATTTTACGTCCGGCACCACACGGAACAACCAATACTTTCATTAAAAAATACAATCTCAATAATTGAAAATTATGCCATTGGAGATAGGTCTCTCGAGCTATAACGTTCGCACACAATGCCGGGAGAAATATCGATAAGAAGTAGGTAATGTAAACAATTAAGTTACACCCACCGACTTTAATTAGGGACACGAATAAATATAGTTAAAATAAGTAACTCACTCGAATTAAGTTTTCAACTTCTGTAACTGTGTGCAGTCAATACATTTTCCTCCTAAAAACACAATTGATAATGGTGATTATTGTGTCAATTACTTTTATCTGGACACTAGCGCGCCAGGCCACAGTTAAATGAACACTGGTGGGTGGCCACTCATTGTGACGGCGAAATAATCAAGTTCAATGTTGCCCGTAGGTAAATAACGTATTATGCGGCAAATTACAGAATTCTGATGATAACAAATACAATTGAAGTGTCTGTACATAATAATATGAAAGTAACATACGGTCTTATACAAAAAAAAACATTTTTTGCTGTCGTGATTGTTCCGGCTAATCTCCGAAACGGCTGGGCCGATTCTTATGAAATTTGGTATGGGATATTTTGAGCCCTGGGGGAGCACATTGGACTTCTATCGATATACCACACGGGCGAAGCCATGGGTGGAAGCTAGTTATAAATAAAACTATGTGAATGTGTACCAATACTTACTGCACATTATACAATCGCATAGTTTAATGTGGATAGAGGCTGTGTGTCCATGGTTTTGTCCTACAATCCGACAACCATATGCACACCACACACAACCTATGGAATGTCTTTTGTGAAATGAAATAAAATATTAGTTTTACTACATTTTAATTATAGTATTCTATGCTTACATTATGTACAAATATTTTGTTGAGATCGGAGTTTCAATAATTGATAATTAAATAATAGAACAATCGGCTCGCCCCTACCTTAATTAGGTCTAGTAGAAAATGCCTATGGCATTAAGTCCGTCTCTGTACATGTGTGTGCTTATAGTATTAAATAAACAAATTATGGCGAAATGTATTTCGGTAAATACAACTTTAGCTTTAGCCGCAAGGTATACAAGCATGTTACGTAAAACCTTAGAAATAAAACATGAACGAACGTTAATGTTATCATGAACATAGGTAATACACAAATATTGTAGCTGTGTACAATACAATAATAAAAATATTATGTGCATGGTAAAGTCACCCAAAAAATTTTTTCAAAAGTCGATTGCAAGATTTTGCAAATGAGAAAGTTATTATTATAGCATGACTAGAAACAGTCTGAAATTGCATTCAGTTTAACAAGGACGTCTTGAGCTCATATTTAAAAGGTACAGTTGAATAAAATAAAATTACAAAAGTTACCATAGAACAGTTGATTTTTTTTTACATTATTGTTAACTCATTGGCACATATAATAATAGCAAAAGAACAATAAGAGTAAAATTAAATGTAAATAAATAGTAATTTAAAATAATATTATTAATTTACATTTAATTTATACGGTTTTTAATAATTTAAAAGCATTGCATTGTGTATCCACGATGTATTAAACAGTTTTATTTACCTACTTATATATATCTTATTAAAAATATGATATTTCTACAGTAATTTCTTAAAACTAGCTTACTCCTTTAATTATAGTAATTTACATCAACCTTTGCCAGTTATCATCAAAACCCTCACAAAAACAACAACACTTTCAAAATTTTATTGGATTTGTCAGATGATATGTTTGTACTTTTCATATTTGTGATGGTTCTGTGGGTAAAACTGGGCATTATAAGGTCTATTAATAATTAATTACTTATAGTATATCCTTCATTCTTATCCACTTCCTCTCCTGGAAGTGGATGGCACTGCTATTGAGTGTCAACTTTAAAGTTCGAGTAATGACACGCACCATTAATGATTATTTCACTGATGCCCGTTGTAGGAGGAGTATGGGAGGCTGTCAATGGTTCTATATGTGTAGTAGTGGTCATTACTGGAGTTGAATATAACTTGCTACTGTGCAAAGCAGTGTTGTGTGGCTGTGCAGTGTTCGCAAACACAGTTGCTAATGTCTGTTGCTCAACCCTCGTTTCACTTATCATTCCCATCTTCACTTCAAATATGATATCTTGTATTTTCTTCTTTGCAACTAGTAGGTTTTTCTCCCCTTTCAAGGAGCGCAGCTCGTTGGCTATGTATTCTCCGAATACAGAGAATTCATCTCTTGGTCTAGGTATAGTGGGGTAGCTGAGTTCCGTTTTGACTGTTGGTGGAGGCGGCTCTGTTCTGGAGATTTTGGGAGGTGGTGATAGACTGGTGAGTTTGCAGTCACT
Source organism: Polymixis lichenea (assembly GCA_949091785.1). Taxonomy (NCBI): domain Eukaryota; kingdom Metazoa; phylum Arthropoda; class Insecta; order Lepidoptera; family Noctuidae; genus Polymixis; species Polymixis lichenea. Next base: position 8,359,825 of record OX420938.1, on the reverse strand, counting down.
CACTGCATTGTCTGAGTGTGTAGGCAGAACACCAATGTCTGTATTTTCTTCCTGAAATGTTACAAGTTTAATGTGTTAATAAATAGATTCATTACTAAGAAATTAAAAAAACATTGTCACATCAGCTATTATTAAATGATGTCTATTGACACATAATGGGAATTGAAAACAGAAAAGCTTTGGTCAAGATATAATTTAACACTGTTGGTTTTGGGTCATCTACATACATATTAACACATGAAGCTTTTGTTTTGAACCTTTATGCTCCTTTTTATGAAAATTATGTGGACGGAGGAGTATGAAATTTGACACAGTTAAGTAATGGTAGTGTAATATTTTTATTTTAAGTAATATTATGGTCAGTGGGTCGTCTTAGGTGCGGATATCTGAATTTCGACCTCTGGGCGTCCACTTGTTCTAATTATTATTGGTTGATTTGCAATCAAACAAAAGGACGATAAAAAATAGTAAGGCGATGGTGACACTAACCGATTGTAAAACCCTGTACGGTTTGCTGGAGTATTTCAAGAAGTGTAGATACTCGAACGCGTACCAGTTACTGACATATCGGTCATTAGGTTCTTCGGCATAGGCGCGTGCTTCCCGCGCCGATTCCCGGTTGTATTGCGTCCGAAGATGCTGTATTTTCTTCGTAGCATCCGGCACTGATATCCCAAGTAAATCTGAGATCATCCGCAATTCTTCTCGCCGCTTTTGTTTATCTCGTCTCGTCTCACATAAAGACGGGTTCCATAGGCTTGCGTTCACTTGCAACAACTCAATCAACTTCAGTGTTCTATCTTTCGACCACTCCATCGCCCGATTTGTATAGCTGCGCTCGAACTAAAACATAAACATTATAGAGTCAGCGACCAATCGTTAGATTATTCACTAAACTGTGTTCACTGTACGAGTCGGACGCAGAGTCAAAGCAAAGCCGAGTCAAACGTCAATAATTCATTAAACTGACTGTCAAACTGCGAGGCAACGCGAATGTTCATAGCTGAAACATTTTACATTGACACCATAACTTTGATATCTGTCTCTTTTACTCTCATAATAAAAGAATTGCTATAATGCTTCAATATCATAAGTATTAAGTATGAGAATGGAACGCTAACGCTTCAGCGTTGCTCGTGTTTTCTTCTGTTGTTTTTTTATTTCAGATTACGAGAAGCACAATTATTATTCATCCAAGTAAAACTGCAGTTTTACCGCAATTATGTTTATGTGTGAATAAATTGCTATTTTCCTTCAAACACTGCTAGTGGTAATAGGTAATAGGTAAAACGGGCAGTTTTCCGCAACTCCACGTCAAGGCGCGTATTTTGCGTAAGGGTGGGAGAATGAGTTTTACGATCCACCCCAGCTCCTCGAGAAAGGCCAGCAACGCCTTGGTCTTGCTGACAATCTCACGTAGGGTACTTACCCTACGTGAGATTGTCAGCAAGACCAAGGCGTAAAATACTTCGGTAACCCAGGTGGGTTACCGAAATATTTTGCCCTGTAATTTGCGACCACTGGCCAGTTGCACATGCGCCGCTGTCTCGTCGTCCTCCATGCAGGCTATGCACAGCAGACTGTCTGTTATTCCTATGACAAAGAGATGTTTGTTAAAAGACCCGTGGCCAGTTACGGCTGCTGTAACTGTACGCAACTATGGTTTAGTTAAACGCTATGTGGATGTTGAGGTCCTCCGAGAAGCCTCCAGCCCCTGTGCCAGTACCTGTTTTTGATCCGTCCGTGAAGATACGCAGCTCTGCGGGGTGCAAGCCTTCGCATCGTCGATCTTCATGCAGTTTGTTTGGGCACCCGGTCATTTATTGCCCTCGTAATGGGAAACTCACTATTGAGTTCCTTTAGCAGCGCGGTGTGTTGTGTGTCTCTTTTACTCCAGAGATTTATAGCCTTTAGACGCGCCGCCGCCATCGTTGCTTCCTGCTGTATGAACAGGTGGAGCGGCGGCAACCCCAGCATGGCCTTGATCGCTGCAGTCGGAGTAGTCCTTATGCAGCCCGTGGTCGCCACGCAGGCTAGTCTTTGCATGCGCTGTAGTTTGTTGGCGGCCGTAGTTAGCTTGGTGCGGGGCCACCAGACCACGGCCCCGTAGGTGATCATGGGGCGGATCACTGTGGTGTACAGCCATAGTATAATTTTGGGTGATAGACCCCACTTCTTACCTATAATTCTCCTGCACTGCCAGAAAGTGATGCAGGCCCTGTTCAGCTTGTTGTCTAGGTGACTGCTCCAGTTTAGCTTATTGTCCAAAGTGGCCCCGAGATACTTGACTTCGTTGGCCATCTGAAGTTCTGTATTGAACAGTTTCGGTAGGCGAAAAGGGCCTAATGCTCGCTTTTGGGTGAACATGACTAGTTCAGTTTTGGTGGGGTTCACTGATAGTTCAAATTCCCTGCACCATTTCTCTACGATACGTAGCGCTTGCTGAGTGAGGTTACAGAGCGTTCCCGTTACCTTCCCCGAAACAAGGATTGCGAGGTCGTCCGTATAACCTATTGTAAAGTAATGGCTGGCATTGAGTTTGGTGATAAGGTTATTTATCACCAGATTCCATAGAAGGGGGACAGCACCTCTCCTTGGGGGCAGCCTCTGGCTATCATGGCCAGCTGCTGCTCATCCTCAACGCGAACCATTCGTTTGCTAAGCATGTTAGTAATCCAGCCCGTTAGTACCTGTTCTACCCCATGCCTGGAGAGGGCGCTACCGATGCTGGAGAAGTTGGTTTTGTCGAAGGCTCCTTCGATGTCTATGAAAGTGCCCAGACAGGTGCCTTTTTGGTGCATCGCTATTTCTATCTGGCTGACCACTTGATGGAGAGCAGATTCGGTCGACTTACCTGAACTGTATACGTGTTGGTTACCGTGTAGCGGTATGTTTTTAAGAGCGCCGTCTCGCAGCTCCCTATCGCATAGCCTTTCAAACGTTTTCAGTAGAAAGGAGGTTAGGCTGATTGGTCGGTGGGATTTGGCGTTAGTATAGTCACCTTTACCTGGCTTTGGAATAAAAATAACTTTCATCCAAGTAAAACTGCAGTTTTACCGCAATTATGTTTATGTGTGAATAAATTGCTATTTTCCTTCAGACACTGCTAGTGGTAGCACAGAAAACTTTTATTAGCAAGGTATAGCAACTGGCGGGTGTTTTATAGGTACGAACGCATATTAAAATTTAATTTTTTGCTTATCACATTTCATGATAATAGGTAATATCTGGATGACCGAGCAGTGCTCGGTTTTTTTTTGGTTTGGCGTTTTCTAAACATGAAACCTAGCTAGATCGATTTCGATCGGCCCCGAAACCCCCGCCAACTAAATTTAATGAAAATCGATGGAGCCGTTTCCGAGATTCAAATTATATATATACAAGAATTGCTTGTTTATAGGTATTAGATTAATAATATATATTATTATTTGCGCGGGGTCGCGAAAGATGGAGTGGAGGGAGACCTTTGCACAGGAGCGAGGCAGCGGAGGGTAGTAAAAAATAAATAAATAAGATTTTATGTTCACACTTAGGTAAGTACATAGCAGGCTGAGTGTTATAAATGTTCCTTAGGTAAATCCAGTAAACCGTAATTTTTTATGGGCCGTGCAGAAAAATTTCAAAATTTTAATTTTTGGGCACTAAATGTTCGAAACCTGAATGATGACATTTAGGTACCTTTCCCACTCCCGGGGTGCAAGCTCAATTTATCGACTCTTGGCTAAATATCATGAGACTGTGTTAGGTCTTCTGAATATTCTGACAGCGACTGGTTTTTGCACTGATATACTACATGAAGAATAGATATGGAGGAAGCGCGGGCTCTAAAATATTTGATCATACTAATTTAGCTCATAGGAAAAATGTTTTTTTTTTTTCAAAACTTCGTAAACCTCGCATCGCATTCAAACATTTCGGAAAAGTCGCTTGATTGAGCCGGGAATCGAACTAACTGAAATGCGAAAAAATATGACCCGTATTTTATGGCACTGATGGATAGGGTCAACCATAAGTGTAGAACCCCCCCAGTGGGGTTCCCGCATTGTCGTTGCGGCGGGGCTCAGTAACCGTGGTCACCCTCCCACGGTGAAGCGAAGAGGAACCCCAAGGTGGGGCCACTCGTCAGGGCTCTTGCCTCCAAGCCGACGACGTAGCGCCCAAAAAGTAGGTTGCGGTGAGGTGCATCGCAACTGAGGCGGGCCGCGATGTCGAATGGGAGGCGTCGCGGCTGAGGGTTACAGGCTGCGGCGGAGGAGGAGTGCCGGTACTTCTGAGTAGCGCTCTTCCCTTCCGTGGCCTGGACGGGGCCGCCACCGTTTGATGGCGGACGCGATGGGGCCGCAGGGGAAGAGGAGTGTCGGTATAGCGTTGGCCGCTCTCCCTATCCCCTGCGGCCAAAAAGTGGTAGGCGGCGGGGCCACTGTGCTGGCCCGTCGCAGGGGGACCAAAGGTGCCAGACACGGAGTCGTCTGGGGCCCTTATGCTATTTGGTTCCTGGGGTGATCACGGCGTGGCATGTGTCCTGGTGCGCCGGTGAAAGGGGTTATTCCCCTCCGAGGAGGGTCCGGTGACGGACAGCCGCGGCGGGTTCGCGGATGGCTTGCGCGTTTCCGTGTTCCCGCCTCAAGCGGCACTGGAGGAACCGTGGAGTTTTAGTGGGTGACAGTCCCACATAACTGCGCTATCTCCCCGTGGTAGCGCAGTAGGCATTTCTCCACATTAAATTTAAAAAAATATGCCCGGGTCGATGGCGCGTTGTGTTCCACGCGCGCCGTCAGAGATATCAGCAACAACTGGTGGGGCCCGCAAGGGCCGATGCTTCCCAGGGGTGCGGGTTGTTCGAAAGAGATACCGTGGCCCCTGACACACGGGCAGCTGAGGGAACATGGGTGGGTTTTAGTCAGTAAAAGTCTGACACGCCCTCCTGCTCCACCCAGAGCGGGAGAAGTCATTTGATGATTTCCCACCCTCAAAAAAAAAACCATAAGTGTAGAATCCCCCTAATACCTACCTATTATAAATGTGAAAGATTGTGTGTGGACGTTTCTTACTCTTTCACAAAAAAATATTGCGCACATACACATACATAGAATATATTTCATCCCGGTAGTCCGTTCCTCTGGGGTAAGTTCCGACCTCAACCCGGGCGAAGCCGTGGGTTAAAACTAGTCTCTTATAAACAGGGAAAATGACTGTTTTCTATATATATTTAGATAGAGAGATAGTTTGTTATACTCGTGATCAAAGCGTTTAGACAAAGATTATATCATGCATGCAAGGAAAATAAAAGACTGCGTCTAATTCATTCTCATTTATTTACAGACTATTATGTGAAAGACTATCACATTATAAAACAGGTTCTCTAAAATTATATTTACAATATTTACATAAACCACTATATCCACATACAAATGCAATGGTAAAATTTACATTAAACTCAATTAATAGGATACTCCATCCACATCCATACAAGACAATAATATTATCATTTAATTATAAAAGGAACCAAATAACAATAAAAGGAACACAAAAAGCGTTCGGAATCTTGTGATCTTAAAATTATAAGTATTAAAAAAGCGTATTAGCACAGGACAGGACTTTATAAATACGCAGATACCTACAGTAAAACAATCAGTTCATTCTATAAACCAACATAGTAACATAAAAGAATTCAAAACTGATTTTTTTTTTGTTACTGACAGCCAGTGTTGCAAGAGATGTTTTCCACTTGCAACACTGGCTGTTGTTAAAATACACAGCGTTATGTTGTGTAGGTACTAAACATATTGCTAGTATTGTTACAAAACAATAAAATAAAATATAATTTTTAGACTGGGATAAAATTGTGAATGGAAAATTATTTAACATTAAATTAAGTTCACATAAATAACAACAACAATAAAAAGAAAAACAATACTAGGGAATAATTTACAAAGGTTAAATTAAATTAATGTTTGAGTAAATTTAAGACTAAAGCAATACATTTTGACTTCACTTGATGATTTCATCCGAGATTCAATTCAAAATTACAAACAACCTATTTTTCATTAAAGGTACACTGGATAAAACAATGGTTTCTTACATTTAGGTACACAAGCAGACCTCTTAATTAATATTGGAAGGTATACAGAAGGTATAAAAGGTATTAGTGGTTTTAAAATTAGGTATAATTTTTTTTAACTCGTCATTTATTCATTATCTACTTGGAGGTACATACCCAGTCATCAATAAATTCAACATTATAAAATATAGAAGTCTCTATTTTTAACAATTGACAACAATTCGTCTATTAAATTGTTACATCTGGTGGTCGTTATAAATTTATTTATTTGTAAAATCTGTTTCAAAAGTCACAGGGAAGCTGTACAGCCTAGGGTACAGACGATGGGATAAGATAAACATATGTCTTTCTAACTTCCTTTCTTTTCCCTGTAGCTCTGTCAATAGACAATTTCCATCTAGGTACTTACATACAACCTTCGCATCGCAACAATCCCAAAGCGAGTTGATAGTTTCAGCAATACACTAGGTGTCGTTTATATTAGGCCTACAAGGACTCCTTATTTCACTTCATCATTCGGGATAACATTCGTAGTAACTAAATAAATAATAGCTACCTATAACTGTACAAGTCCGACAGCCACAAACGCACATCCTACGTAACGTCGAGCGGCCGGTGCTCGCGCGCCCTGAAGAAACCCTTCTCAGTGCGGCACTCGCGTATCGTGACCGTCTGCAGGTTGACGGTGACGTCGGTGATAAAGATCTGGTCGGCGACGGGCGAGCGCGCCATCCAGTAGGCGGCACCACGCCGCGGGGCCGGCGGCGGCGGCGGCGCCGGCACCGACACCGGCGCCTCGCCCCACGAGTCCTCCTCGTCCGCAGGCTGCGGCGCGGGCGGCGGCGGCGGCTGCGCGCCCTTGGGCTCCGCAGGGGCCGTCGCAGTCGGTTGGGTCTCAGTGCGTCGCTCGCGTTCCGGAGGAGTATGAGCATCAGCCTCTTCTGGGGAATGCGGCGCTCGTCTGGGGCCCGTCCTAGGCGCGGCAGCTTCCGCGGCAGGTGAGGCAGGCGCAGGGGCTCCCCCGGGCGGCGCGGCCAGCGGCGGGGGCTGCGCTGCGTGCGCCGCGTGCGTCGAATGCGTCGAGTGGGTAGAGTGCGAAGAATGCGTGGAGTGCGTGGAGTGCGCGGAGTGCGCGGTGCGGCTGCCGTTGAGCTTGAAGGAGTCGTGCGAGTGGCGCTTGGCGGCGGGCGGGCTCATGGTGATGGTGACGCCGATCTTGCCCGACTCGCGGGACAGCACCTCGGCCTTGCGCTTGCCGGGCGGCGGCTGGCGCTCTTCGGAGGGGCTGCGCGCGCGCTCGGCGGGCGAGTGTTCGCGCTCGCGCTTCCGGCCCTGCCGCCGCTGCTCCTCGCCGCGCTCGAAGCTCTGGATGAGTCGCGGATCCAGAATGTTTTCCTCCGGCTCCCACGTGTTGTGCTTCGGTTTCCACCCTTTCCATTTCACGTAGTACTCCACTTTGTTCTGGAAAGAAAGAACGGAAGACGGTTAAAAACTTGAATCCAATTATAACAATGTAAAGCGGCGGTGTGCGCCCGCTCGCTGCCGTGGCGCGACTGCCGGTGGCGTGCACAACGACGGGAGGGTTGCATATAGCCTTGCAGATTTTATTAGATGATAATATTACGGCGAAAACGGACATTTAGTTGCACCATCGTGTGCTGGTCGTTGTTTGAATTTGAGGCGGGATATAGATAGATACGAGTGTTGACGGCGAGCTCGTGATAAAACATAATCCGGAGTGAGGGCAGGCACAGTTATGTTTTAATAACCAAAGAGTTGTGTACGAGAAAGCGTGCAAAGTGTGAGTGTATCGCAGTTCATTTGGGGCGCACCTGCCGGCTGCCCGCCAGCTGTCGCGCTATCTGGCGGGTTGCGCCCTTGTTGCCCGCTGCCCGCACATAGGCAGGCACCGTTAGCACGCGGCTTGTGTTCACATGCACATTCACACAGTTCTAAAGGCTTACCAGCAAGCGGTTTATTGTGCACAGGAAAAGAGATGGCAAGCGATATCATGCGATGATGGATTGTAGACTAGACTAAACAAACAGTCAAATATCTATCACGAATTTGGAATAGAAGCATGATCAGATTTAATCAGAAGCTATTAGTATTCGTATAAATTTTAATGTGCTTTAAAATACCTAAGGTGCTCTTAAGGCGCTCTTACACGGGCAATTTTTTGAGCAATTATTGCTCGGCAACACTAATGGATCACTCTGGATCAATTAAGTGGAGCAATCTGGAGCGACAACTACAAATTGCAGATATGTTTCGGGAATATTGCTTCTGATTGCTCCATAATTTCAAGAGTTGCCGAATATCCAATCGGTTTGGACATTTATAGTCAATTTTCTTTTTACGTATGTTCTCTATCTCGTTCGTACGTATAACTACGTCTCGTTTTTACGAGAGGAACCGGCCGGCGGCGTAGGCGGCGGGAGGGGGGGGGGGGCGTACTGCCTAGTTTTTTAAGTTGCTCCATATTGCATGATATTGTGTGGCCGTATCTCTGACAACAGGTTGCTACATGTTGCCATTGCGTTAAATTGCTGGATGTAGTCTTGACGTCAGATGTAGTTGTTGAGAATTGACCAGGATGGAGCAATTTTAGTTGCTCGTGTAAGCGCACCTTTATAAGTACATAGGTATGTGAGATTTCCATTCAATACTGTTTGTTCTATTTTATAGCCGGGTAAGTAGTTAGAAAAACTATCGATACCAAATTACCACGTCATGAATGTCATGATGTTGTACATCGTTCTGCAAGTTTGTAAAAAAAATTAAGAATTCGCGAAGAAAATTGGTAAGATATAAAACGGAACTAAGGAAGGTTACTGTTTAAGGTTCTTGCCACACTGGTTATGAGAAGACGATGCGAAGAAAGCGCGGTTGAGCGCAGACGCGGGCGCGGCTAGAACGAAAAAAAAAACTGTTGCAAATAGGGTTCCCATTTCGAAATTTTATAAATCCGGACTAAAAGTTGAACATTCTACTTTACTTATTAGTCCTAAAAGTTGAACATTCTACGCTACTTATTAGTCCTTTTTCAGTGGAAAGTTTTTATCGTTTCCTAAAGAAAAGTCCAGACAAATTATAAATAAGGCCGGGTGAATTCCAGACGGGGCGGGGGGCCAAAAAACCGGAATGTTCGGTCAATATTCGTCGCAAATAATAACGCGCAATATCTAGACTTTGTTTACCTTCCTTAGTACCATCACGTGTTTGTGAAAGCGGTTTCGTGTTTTATTTTTAGGGTCGTAGATATTTATGGATTATAAATTAAGCAATTAAAACTTTTCTATTTATGAATAATAGATCTATAATAAACAATAACTACAATTTGCATAAAACGTGGTTTATTGGTTTATTAATTTGTACTGTGTGATCAGCAGCAGGCTTAGCACGAGAACCGTAGACAAGCGTTTTGTCGTCGGAAGAGTAGACAAAAATGACGTTTACGTATAGATACAGTTGACAGTTCTTCACCGAGAAATGTAGACAAGCGATTTCTATTCTACTGTAAAGTGTAAATAGAAAGCGTCATGCTTTTTTCTGGTTGGGAAATCATCAAATAACTTCTCCCGCTCTGGGTGGAGCAGGAGGGTGTGTCAGACTTTTACTGACTAAAACCCACCCGTGTTCCCTCAGTTGCCTGTGTGCCAGGGGCGGCGGTATCTCTTTCGAACAACCCGCACCTCTGGCAGGCATCGGCCCTTGTGGGCCCCATCAGTTGCTGCTGACATTTCTTTGAGGCGCGCGTGTAACACAGCGCGCCGTCGACCCGGGCTTGGTCCTTACCGGACAGCGAGCTTCCCATTACTCGCCGTCCGCAAGCCCGTGAAAGCGTCATACTAAGCCTGCTGTACTGATAGATTCCACTATATGTGGTGGCTACTGCGCATGACCAAAGGCCTTTTCTACATAGAAAGACTGGAGGTTAATTTTGGAGGCCAATTTTCGACGAACCTGCATATAGCCAGGCCATTATTTATAAATAGCATATTGACCTCGGTGCCCCACATTATTTGATATCTTTGCTAGGTGATATCACTCTAGGTATGCACGGCTACACATCAAGCTATATGTTACCAGTTTACGCTGTTCTCGCACTGTACGGAAATCCTATACAATGCGAGATCAGCTTATACTGGAAATGTATAGCTTGATGTGTAGCCGTGTGTTCATACCTCTACTCATATGCCTACAAATAAAGTTTGTATGTTCGGATGTTTGTTAATAGATCACGCAAAAACGGCCGAACGGATTTGGTTGAAATTTGGCACACACGATAGTTTATAACATAGGATACTTTTTATCTGGTAGTACGTTCCTCCATGGGATGATAACCGACCTCCACGCGGGCGGAAGACTGGCAAGAGATAGTAATTTATATTCAGAAATCAAACTATTGTCTGCGTTCGCTTACTGTGTTGTGGTGAATTAAGTTATCTAACAATACTATAATAACATGTAGTTAGTCTCTTAGGAACCGTGCGCACTACGCGGCCACGACCACGGCTGGTCCAGACCGTGCGTAGCTGCAACTGGGGGTCTACCTACTCTCTAACCACGGAATCCGCAGTTGCGGCCGATGTTACGGGCGTTTCCTATTCTGTATCACCTATGGGCAGAAGATTAGTTTGGAGCTCGAACTAAGAATGAATGACAACCAATTTGACAGCTGTCCTTATTTCCGATGTTTTTGCCCGTCCAAAAATGTTAGTTAATTGGCTGTAGCATTCACTAAGAAGTTTTGACCTACTTCCGGACGGGCCATATCTTCGTTGACGGAGTTTTAGAGTAGGCCTAGTGCGATATGTTTTTGTTCGGCAAAAAAAGTTAGTTAATTGGCTGTAGGATTCACAAAGAAGTTTTGACCTACTTTCGGACGGGCCATATCTTCGTTGACGGAGTTTTAGAGTAGGCCCCCTGGTGCGGCAGTGGCCGTAAATCGTTCCACAACAGCGGGTCTACTCTCTAAGTCCGTTAACGAAGATACGGGCCTGTCCGAATGCAGTTCAAAACTTAAAGGTGAATCCTACACCCGATTAAATAACTTTTTTGCACGGGCAAAAACACATCGGAAGTAAGGAGAACAGAACTGTCGAATCGGGGTATTACCATACATTCTTAGATCGGACTCAACTAATCTTATGTCCGTCGGTGATACGTAGTAGGGTCGCCCGTAACTTCGGCCGAAACTACGGATACCTTATTAAATAACACTAAACTTGATCAATGATAATCTGAATAATTTTGATGGATATAGGCTAATCCATTGTTTCCTAAAGTTAAAAAAAAAAACTAAACAGTGGCATTCCGGGAGTGCCAGCCTACTCCCTTTCCACCTCTCTCTGGCCAAAGCTGACAAGGCCAATCTTTCTTAAAGGAGTCCAGCTCATCTCACCATCTCCGTCTAGGCCTGCCGCGGTGTCGTTTGCCAGCGGTGGCAGCTTTCCGAGTGACGTCAGTTATTTTCGTAATTTTGTTTTGTTGCGCTACTTCTTCTTCTCAGCTAAAGCACTAGGAAGTGGTGAAGGGCGGGCAATTTGGGGGACTGTCTTATGTAATTTTGACATTCTAAAAGTGCTGAATCTCAGCCTAATTTGAATAAATGACTTTTGTTTATGATTTGAATGGAACGGATTGTTGTGTTCTTAACCCGGTCCATGAGTTTGGTACCCAGATTACTCGTTCCAAAGCTCTCTGGCAAACCTCGAGCGTGGAGCTCTGCTGAATTGCCAAAGACCATGTTTGAGAACCCTTAACTTGATTAAAGCCCCATTCGGACGATGCAAATTTCTCGTCTGTAGCATAAGCATCACCCCTAAAAATTAATCGCACTGTGTAAATCAGCGGGGTAGGTAATTGCGAAACTCACTAACAGTAGGGAAGGGAGATGGGTAGGGGAAGACCAAAGAAAGCATGGATGGACTGTGTGAATGATGATATGGTTAGAAAGGACGACAACCGCGATGACGACAAATAGAGAAATATGGAAGAAAAATAAAAAACGGTAATTTAAAAAACTAAAAAACCCGACTGCTTTTCCGAGTATTCATGGAAAAGCCCTAAAACAAGAAAGTCGTTGTACCCGATTGCACTTAACTTAAGAATCGCTAGTTGCTAAGGCGATGCTTATAAGCAAATAAATTGTAGCAGTCGGGACCCATTCTAGAAAGTCAGTCGTCTAGTCAGTAGATTGGAGTAATCTGCAATGTAATATAGGTATGTGCTCTCAATTCACTAAGCCTCCATTTCTTCCACTTCCACTTAGCCTCCAGAGCGTGCCAAAAATCCGCCATTTTGTTTTTTTATTTTGATATACCCAGTGTCACTCTCACAGTAAATACGAATCTAACGACACCTCTCAAGCTAAAATCCATCGAGCCGTTCAGGCTGCAGAGCGTGCCAAACATTATACATACATACATACTCTCGAAAAACATAACTCTCCTTCTGGCGCAGTCGGGTAAATACATGATGCGACGACCACATTTAAACTGGCATAAGGGCAGGAAACTGGCTAACAGTAAGAAGGGCTTTCATTTTGAAAGTTTAACAACATTCATTGCCTTATTAAGGTTGTCGAACAGACAAATTTTTTGAACATAACATGAACCAAATGGATAAGCTTAGCCTAAATGTTTTGATTGATACTTGTGTAGTGTGGTACGCAATTAGGGTGCAGGAAGTTATGGAAGGCAGTGAGGCGTAAGGTACGCTTACACGATCAATTAAAATTTCTCCATCCTGGTCAATTCTCGTCAACTATGACGTCACGACTACATCCAGCAATTTAGAGCTATGGCAACACGTAGTAACCTGTTGCCAGAGATACGGCCGCACAATGCCATGCATTATGGAGCAACATAAAAAACTGGGCAATATTCCATCCATTATCATTATTATCCGTATCCATTTCCGGTTTTCGTAATGTTACGGTAGAGACGAAGTCTTTATTGCAGTGATGATTTACTAGTTTTTAACCGACTTCCAAAAGAAGGAGGTTATCAGTTCGACATGTTTATAAGTTCGGGCATAACTCCATCCGTCATATATAGACGGATTTACAATTTTTTTTTTTTTTCGAAAGGGGTTTATTCCGAAATGGTCCCATTTAAATTTCATATAGATCTGATGATGCGTTTCGAAGACAGACAACGGAACTCCTCAAAAAATTACAACAAATCAACCGCGATTGCAGCTATCGTATAAATATGCAATGTGTTGACCCCAAGGATGATGAAATTTCGAATTGGTGAGGGGTAGGTAGGTACTGTAACTAAAAAGTGAAAAACAAAAACATTTGCCAAAAAAAAAAAAAACAACCGACTTCGGAAAAATTACTTTAATTTTAGAAGGCGGTGGCAAAAAATTTAAATAGGTAAGTACATATCCAAAGTCACCGACTCCCCCCTTTTTCGGAAGTCGGTTGTTTTTTTTTTAGATTTTTTTGAATGTTAGGTATTGTTTCTACCGAGTTAAAGCGTGTCGTAACGCTATCGGTTCACCATTGTGAGTGACCACAGTACCACACTTAAGATTGGATTGGTGTGCTTGTCGTTGCAACGACTAATTCAGTACTGTTATGATATTATTTTATTTCACATAAACCTGCAAGGGCACTTATGAAACGTCAGAAGCTAGGTGAAGCAAGGATAGTCCAATAAGTATTACAAGTAGGTAGGTAGGTAGGTACCTACTTACGTCCGACGAAATAATTAGGACATTCGATTATTTTTTATTATTGCTTATAAAGGGGAGGGGTTACATTTCAGAAATTATTTACCTATTACGCTGTGATTGTAACTTCATCTATCATCATCAGTAAGTAGTAATTAGACAACAAAAAAAAACTAGAAAAAAGGTTCTCCACTCTTTATACGTAGATATTTTTTTTTACCGAAAGTCAGCAACCTATTAGCAACAACTATAAACCATAAAATTATTCCTTTCAATACTTTTGACGACCGACAAAAACATCTGTGGCTAAGCCATAACAGCTTGAGGACATTCCCCATTATGAAATAGCATATTTTATTACGAGCCTTTCACCACAGGCACTTAATTTGATTAAACACGCCACATCAAATCACACTTTAACCTGATAGATATATGGTCCTAAATCGTTTGTAGCGTTTGGTGTTTAGGGCGTTTCACAATTGAAGCGGGGATTTCAGACCCTCGCGTCTTATTGGTTTTGCAGACGGAGGGTGAGTGAAAACTGTACAGCAAGCGCTGACTTTGCAGCGGCGTTCAGTGCACATATTTTTTTAAATTTCGTTTCCGAGTTCGATTTTGAGTTATTTGAAGTGTTTCGAGATTTTTAAAAGAAGTAGTGAATCGTCGAAGTAAATGTATATTTCTATAGTTTGTACACTTATGATATTTGTATAATAACACCTATAGTAGCAAGTAGCAAGTTCTATTGAATTTGGAGAAAAAACCTTTTTAATTATTCAGTAGTGTTTTATGATACTTAGGTATTTGAGGGCACATCTTCGTAGGTAAATATTTACCTACTCCAAATTCATAATATACAAAAAATATTGATGAATTTATAAGATACCCTACTCAAATTAGTCAAAAACTATTCATTTTATTAACAAAAATACCGATACTACAAACTTACTACGTAATACGTCAAGTTATTTTCCCAAACCACAGCCAAAAAGACCGCAACATTCTCAAACAAAAGCCTCTATTGTATTCAACAATACTAATAAATACCCAACTCACCAGTCAATTTAAACTACAAAGTCAGAAACCAAACAAAGTCATAATCGTTAAAAAAATAAAATAAAAAGGATCCGCTGGGACGTGTGGGCAAGGTGAGGTCGTTCGGTTGTCGCGCTGTGATTGGCCGACACGCGGGGCGGGCGGGGCGAAGGGAGAGGAACTCCACCCCCGCTTCGTCTCACTCCACCCCCGCGCGCCTGAATCAACCTACAACTTTACCTATATCGGTAACATGGCCCTTAAAGACATCAGCTTAAGGTTGATTTTGGGATGGTTTGAGAGTAGACGGTTGATGGGAAGTTTGATGGTTATAATCGCGCCATGGGCGGACCATGTCTCGAAAGCACAGACGCCAATTAGCGTTGATCGGAAGCCGTGTTGCAATTAACGCGAATAATTAACGATAATCCCATCAACGCAGGTGAGATGTGTTGATGGGATCAATCGTGTTGATAACCGGTGTTGATTAAGTGTAATGGATGTAGCTATATTGGACATTATGAGTATGGATGAACACTTAAATGTATTTATGGGTACGTGTTAAAAGGACATTAGGTAGGTAATTACGGTAGGACAACAACGACTCTCTTTATGGCGAACTAAGGTAACATATTCCTGCAATTATCATGATTGATTAAAAAAGAGTGAGACGATGGGTTATGAATCGGGGAGTTAACAATATGGATTAAACCACATCTTTACTAAGCCTGTCAGCCGGATCTAAGTATAGTTTCTTTCTTTACGAGAACAACTAAATATTGGTCTGCAATAGCAAGGGCACAAACGAAGCACAGCTCGAGAAACTGCTTCAGAGCGTTGAACATCGCATTTTGCAACTTGCATAGTTTTTTAATCGGATACATTTTCGTTTGGTATTGCACAATTTAATCCTCCAAGCTCTTTCCCATTTTCCATTATCCACGAAGCCGTAGTTATGGCCGAAGTTACAGGCGTACTCCGTATCACTTAGGGATATAAGATTAGTTCGGGGTTCGATATGACGGTTGTTCTTACTTCCGATGTGATCTGCTCGTCCAAGAAAAAATATTAACCGGCTGTAGGTTTCACTTTAAAGTTTCGAAATACTTTCGGGCAGTCACGGATCTTCGTTGACGGAGTGAGAGAGGCCCTCAGATGTAGGACGATGTGCCACCGTTTACACCGATGATATTCTACTTACACACGAAAAGCGGAATCTTTTTAGGTAATCCGGAATGATAACTTGAGGATCTGAGAGTCTTGGTGCTGGAGTAAATAGATCCGATCGGATAGTTACTTTGGCAGGTGGATCTTACTTTATTTTTTTGTGTAGACGTCAAGAGGGAAGGTAAAATCAGTGGAAGCCAGCGCTACTACCTCAAAAAATGGAGTCTCATACTAAGGCCGTTCCTCAACCGCTACGTCAACGGGACGTCAACGAGAATGAGATCACGGTGCTGACGTAGCGATACATACATGGCCGCGTGTCCACCGCAATCCCTCACCGGTTCGTAAAAATCTTGTTTCTCGTTGACGTCCCGTTGACGTTGTACGGTAGACCAACAGTGTTACAGTAGATAGACATAAAATCTTCTTTAACATTCACTTTTAAATAAATATCACTTCACTGCATATGATTAGGTCCATGTGCACACAAATTAGGTGCCCGCATATTCAAATTAAGCAGTGATTGTAACGAGGGTATAAATCATTTAAACATTGTACGAAGAATTATGGAGGTTAACTGGGACTTGTATGGGTTATTTGGAGCCGTTTTGGTGGAAAACAAGAATGTTAGAGCAATATTATCTAACGGCTTCGGACTTTTTTCTCCAGATGAAAACAGTTAGAATTTCAAAACACTCTTTTGTGTGCATCTTTCAAGCCGGTAAGGCTTGAAAGATGCACACAAAAGAGTTTTTTCACATCAATGAATGTAGATATCTATCGAAGTGCATGAATTCTTTTCAGTGATATTAGAACCTATCTATGCTATTCAGATTCACCGAACTGTCCCTACCAGATCTTTAAATATAGGTCTTTGAATATAGGCTACGTCCAATACTATATTTTTTTTTTGGTGGGAAATCATCAAATGACTTCTCCCGCTCTGGGTGGAGCAGGAGGGCGTGTCAGACTTTTACAGACTAAAACCCACCCGTGTTCTCTCAATTGCCTGTGTGCCAGGGCCGCGGTATCTCTTTCAAACAACCCGCACATTCCAGACCTTTGATATACATTACATACAGACTAGACGACGTATAGATTCGTACGAAGTTGGCTCTTTTGTTAGTTTCGAAACTCGCAGGTATGACCACTAAGTTGTAAGCCCAGGAAAATGTAGTTAGCAACTGTTAAGGTTTCCAAACATATTTTCATTTTCAGACGCTAACATAACACTTCTACTCTCAAAGCACATTTCCTCAGAGTTGAACGGAACTTTGAGACGGACTAAATCCAAGAATTACGTGTTTTCTGATATTTCCTTTGGACTGGCTGAAAGTTTTTACCAATACAGAGATTCCGTGTGATATTTCAAACAACCTTGCACAGTAACCGGTCTCGAATCAATAACGATTTTTTGGACAATCCGGCGCAATTTTGAATGAAATTGGTCGAAGGATCTGTCGTGTGCCCAAACTTTCTCCTAGGTTGGGAACTTCTGCGGTCAACATTGCGGTCGATCGAGCGATAAGTTATGATGTTAGGTACCGGTAGATCCCTAAAAGGTTAAGATGTCAGGCGATAGTTTCAAATATAGTTGATATTCTTACGTTTCAAAGGCTCAAGATCTTCACCACTATTATCATCAAATATATCTATTGATGCCACACGAGAGAAACACAAATCACGAACACATATTTCGAAGGACCATAAATGTTCGAACTTGCAGAATAAAAGTAATCTTGCTGACTTCATGACAAACGATTTATTAATTTAATTTATGATGTTGATTTAGTTTGGTTTTTGATAATGGATCGGTCAAAAATGTACTCAATAATATTAGTAATACATCAATTTAAATTATGTAAAAATGCTTATAGCGCACCGAATAAATGGTACGATATAGTCGTACTTCACAATAATACTGGTGAAGCTTCAAACAATACGCAAAGCAAAACGCCGGACAAAGCCGGGCCTTTGGTTTTTGCCTTTGTGTTATTCTTATTATTCAAGTTTGATGTAATTCCGTCTCCCCTTTTGTCTAGTTATAGCGTTTCCCACTAATCCAACTCTGTTGAATGCTTTAATTAATCATTTAACCGGGATAGATAACAAAGAAGCATGTCTTCTAAAGTGGGAGCTACTACTCTACTAAGAGCCTCTGGTAGGTCCACCTGGTCGCTCTCACCTGGTATAATGCCTTCACTTTTAGAAGAATAGATATACTTAAATGATTATTTTAGAAATACGACGGACGCCTTGTACCTATTGTATTGTCTTGTCTAAACAGTCGATGCAGCGGCGATGTGTGGATGCAGTCGATACATAACAAAGAGGGGTTTGTGTGAGTTTTAACTCGGGCGAAAATTATAATGATGATCACTTTATTCTAGGATTGGGATGCTTGGCAACGAGCGTGCGTCGCTTGGGGCGTGATAGCGTTGACAATGCATCACGACGCGGGATACTACAAAGCCAAACTTCTCGGCCGAGTAATGACATAAAGAAGCGTCGTGATATTGTACTGACGTATTTTCATCTAGTGTACCTATTGTATTGAAAGTAATCTACAATGTACGTAAGTGATGATAATTCGATTAATGTCGATTACATTCGTTTTAACATAGTTATGAATGATTAGATAAGCACTAAAATAGGAGCACATAAGTATCGTTTGCACGATAAGATAATATTATATAGTTTTAGTTCCGAACCAATAGCACTACTACTGGCTTATTTATATACAATAGGCGCTTTTACAAGCAATGCCCCGATCAGCAGATGTATTTGTAAGATTTTCATAGATGACAATATTTTGATTAAATCTCTTGTCTCAAAACACTGACCATTCCTAAATTTAGGAATTTTCGGTCCATTTGATGAAGTAGGAACAGTAAAGAGAATTAAACCACAAAGCAGTAATGAAAACTCATTTTCCCATCTCTCACACACATACTCCTCCCGTTTCCCTCACCCTCACAATTATTACAGTGTAATAACAAGCAGATGTCACATCGTTTTATTTCTTTCTCCTCAGACATTCTTGTACTGTTAATAAAAACGAACTTTTCCCCTTATTTTAACGGATAACAATAATCTTTTACAACGATCGCGTCAAAATGTCTTTTAATATTGTGCGAAGTGGAGAATTCCTCCATTCTCGAAAGGATAGAGGGGATGCGAACAACGGAATACAATATTAGTAGTGCTGGCACGAAGCCAAAATCTGTCCGCATATACAGTAGTCTGTACTCAATAATGTGAACAGAAGCAAGAGAGAATATACCAGAATGATATATCAACGGGAATCAGCGTAGGAATCGATTATTTAACGAGTGTATGTTTGATGGAAATGCTAATAGACAAGTACCTAGTGGAAAAACGGCATAATCTTTAGCGGAGTAAACACGACACGACAAGCCACCCACGGAGGGGGTGGGACGTGGGGAACCTAGAGCAAGCGACAGTTTTTATTTTGTACGTGATTAGTAGTCAATTATTATCAGTAAAAGAGACCCCGTCCATCGCTTTCCATCAGGCGTGATCGAGATCAAGTGCCATTCAGCAACTTAAAAAAAGTAAAATAAGAATCGCACGGACACGGCTCATATTTTAATAAAAATTTGATTGATGGGCAGAAAGGTTATGAAATTTGTTACCTACATACTCCTATATCATCAATTTAAATGAAATCTGTTCACCGAATATAACGAATATTTTCGGGCTATCTACTAGGGCTTAAACAATATCATTTCCGACACCCCCATCCGGTAAAATCCATTCTAAACCTAGCAGAGAGATTCTATTACAGGCACACTAGATACAGCTCGTGGAATATTGGGATAATTAGGTAGGTAACTAACTGTGACTAAACTCATTTCAACGGAACGCAGTTACTGCGAAACGTTCACCAATATTGTAGTAAATAACTGCGTTAACTGCAAGATACTGCAAGAATCATCTTACGTGCATTATTGCGATAAAGCTGCTAATTGAACGCGCTATACTCTGGAACTAACGGAGTTGTGGATTTTTTTTTTGCATTTAAAGCCCAATTCTTGAGAAAGATTATAAGGCTAGATCCTCGACATCACAGTACAACCCTTAGAAAATCCTTAGGGAGAAAAAAGAAAAAAGACAGAAAGAACGCTGAGCGAAGACGAATAGGGCAGCAGGCTTAGCATGGCGTTTTCTATATCTACGAAGAATAGACAGTGCTTTTTCAATACAAAGTGACAATTCGTTTCTCTATTTTTGACATCGCACCGTAGATATCCTTCTACAATCTGTAATTTTGTCTTTCGTTTCTAACGTTCTCGTGCCGTGTAAGAGCACATTAATTCTAAGTGCTGAATTTGGTCTTACAAATTGGCGTAGTAAGTTTGTTACATTAACCACTAGATAGATAGCAATGCTGTCCGAAACAACTAATTTATCTATATCGAGATACTCTTTATAACCAACCACAGCAAAGCACAACTGCAAACCTACTCAAAGTAACAAGTCCATACAATATATACGCTCGTTCGTCAAGCTATTGCAAATTGTTCCGAGCTCTCGTACCGGAGAGGTCGCAAGAGAGGGCCGCGGAGGGTCGGAGAGGGTCGGGGAGGGTAAGATTAATGGTTCGAGCTCAGTTAGGTGCCCCACCCGGGACCGATCAGGCGTTTAAACATGAATCCTCTCAAATTGCCCGGATGACGCCTGTGGAACCATGAAAGGGTTTGTTTGACTAAGTGGACTGTGGCGCTGAGATGTTTGTTCATTTGTGTTTGTAAAGTTTCTCATTAAATAAAATATGGATTGGCACACATCTAAATGATTTGATTTCGTTGATTACTATATAGACTTTAAGAAATATAAGAAGCAAAGGAGCTTTCTCAAAAATTAAACCAATTGGTTTGGGAAAGTCACGATAGGTTTTCGTGATGAAGTTGCGAATAAATTTTATTTATTAAGAAGTTACGTAAATAATGTAAATACCAAAGGAAACATAGTGACAATGTATCTCATTGCTTGTACACGACAAATATTTTAATAATTTACCTGAAATGATGCCAAAGAAAGGAATGCAAATAATCCATTCATTTAATAGCCGTGTTGTTAACAAAATCCAATTTCCAATTAGCTGTTTTAATTAATTAGGCATCGATTTACTATCCAGATTATGTATTCTCGTTGAAATTGAACCGCAAATCGACAACGTATAGGTAGACATGAAATCATTCGGAGTATTTACAATTTCCCATTTACAATTAATCATTCATTTTCATCAGATAACTTTTGATTAAACGGAGTAAACTATTTATTGAATGGCAATAAAACGACAATGTGTAATTAAACGAGCTATAAAGGATTTCCACGAGTAATTGTTTTTCACTCGAATAATTTTAGATCAATGTGGGTTTACTAGTATATGCAAAATCATAGTCATTGGCTACAATATAAGCCAGAATGCACAATACTTAATTGTGAACACCCGATTTGAATCATCGGGGTATTAAATCACAAAAATTTCCTTATTGTTTATTACAATACAAATCCTGAGTTGTAAAAGTATTGCCAATAATATAACAGTTTATGTGTGACAATTTTGGAAACATCAAATCATCTACGTATACCAATTTTCCGTTTTTGTTGCAATTTTATCTTCTACAATGGATTTTCAACTACGTAATTTTCTTTACTAGTCATAATAGGTACGCTACTACAAATCCGACTCCTACTAGTAATGTCTGTAACAAAAATGAAAATATATACCTAGATGACGAAGTGACCATACCCGGGGGGCATTCCATCATCGAGGTACACTAAGACGGATGTCTTGTTTTCATAGGCTTTATTTTCATTTGCTATTTTCAAATAAAGCTGAGTTTACCAGTCATATTAAAACCACATAGCTCAGTTTACCGACAGATATAGAATGCGTGACTGCACGGGAACGCATTGCTTACCCAGGAAAGCGTGACGCGTGACGTGTCTACGCACGACCTACGCTTTGACGCTCATTAGCGTCGTCCCTATTACGGTACCTACGCTAACAGGGAATTCTCGGAGGCGTCTAGTTTCAAGACAGTTCTAATTCTGACAGGGATATGTAACCAAGAGAAGTGAATAAATTCGATTGCGAGCATAAGCTGTGGCTCTTTTCGTGTAAAGGAAATCTAATCAAGACTGAGTGTATTTACGATGGGTAACCTTTGATAGATTCTGCCAATACGGTTACTAGTTTATTCATAGCAGGTCTTCAACTAAGTAATGACAGTGTTACTTAGCTTCAGTAAACTTTCAGAAGTTTCGCGATAAAGTTGAAAGCATTCTGAGACTTCGAGAAGCTGAACGCGTCAGCGGTATTTCGAAGCGTATGACGAAACCGATAATCCGATAATTAACACAATTTGTGTATTGCATTTTCGATAAGGCAATGCTCACTTCAATTGCATTAAAATTCAATATCGGAGAGCACTTTAGAGAATTCACAGTAAGGAATAACAGGCTCAATATTAAAGCTACCGACGGTGTAGATTCGAATATAATTCAATTGCTGCGTTTAATTTCGTAGAACGGGGGTGTCTCGAAGCGTTAAAAGGGATGGAGGGATCCAGTGAGAGCAGGAGGGTGAGGGAAGGTGGAAAAATGACAGGATGAAGCTCGGGTCGCGAGCCGCGGGCGATTGGCGTAATAACGATGTCGTGATTCATTTTCCAGAGGCGTTTGGGAATGATTTGTTGATTTCTATTTGGTGCTAGCTTGCTGGTTGTGTACTTTGGAATGAAGATTTATGAAGTGCTGTCATCGTCAAAAAAGTTACTCTTTAAGGAGGACGCGCTAAGATAACTCGCGAAATTCAAATTTTCTAACGTTTTTTGCGTCACTGCGATTATTTGATGAAAAAGTCATTAAATGGGAATAAGTGAATTTATAGGATGGTTAATGATTATAATTCTATAAATATATTGTGTTACGGTGGCATTTATTTTAAACTGACACTGACCTGAAAACACGTAAAAATTATTGAATTTGCAGGCCTACTCTGGCGCGTCGTTCTTAAGGTGCTCTTACATGGGCAATTTTTTAAGTAATTATTGCTCGGCAACACTAATGGATCAATCTGGTTCAATTAAGTGGCGCAATCTGGAGCAACAACAATAAATTGCCGATGTGTTTCGGCAATATTGCTTCTGATTGCTCCATATATTTTATGAGTTGCCGAATATCTAATCGGTTTGGAAATTTTTAGTCAATTTTCTTTCTATCTCGTTTGTACGTACCTATAACTAGGTACGTCTCGTTTTTTCGAGAGGAACCGGCTGGCGGCGGAGGCGGCGTGGGAGGCGCATTGCCTAGTTTTTAAGTTGCTCTATATTGCTCCATATTGTGTGGCCGTATCTCTGGCAACAGGTGGATACATGTTGCCATTGCCCTAAATTGCTGGATGTAGTCG
Organism: Polymixis lichenea; assembly: GCA_949091785.1. NCBI lineage: Eukaryota > Metazoa > Arthropoda > Insecta > Lepidoptera > Noctuidae > Polymixis > Polymixis lichenea. Next base: position 8,336,435 of record OX420938.1, on the reverse strand, counting down.
TGACGTCATAGTTAACGAGAATTGCCCAAGATGGAGCAATTTTAGTTGTGTAAGCGCACCTTGATGAAAGAACCCACCCCACCCATGTTTGCAAACCAATAAATGATTTGGAAGGAATCAGTTAAGTGTTTCTAAGATCCGAATAATTTAATGACACAATATTGTAACCTCAAATCTTGAGTGCAAATAAACAAGGACTTGTTCAATAGCCTACTTTTAATCAGTTGATTCATAAAATAGATAAGATGGATGAATACTAATTGACTTTACTTAGGTAAGTTCATTAATACATAGAGCACAGTATTGTTAGATAACGGACGGACGCTTTATTGAGCAAACAATTAGCATCGATAGTTTGTCGTCGCGCCGGCCTCGTGTCGAGCATTACAAACGGGTTAAAATGGACGAAGTTCACACCCCGAACAGCGCTCGTGTTTATTCAAACCACGTACGGACCTCCGCGGAGCCGGACGTGACGTACCTATCAGCGTTCATTTGCCATGCATCCACGATATGCCAATCTTTCTGTATGCGTACGTCGACACCGCTAAACAAATTACTAGACTCACTATACGTAGACGAATAAAGCTACACTTTATGTAACTGCGATTTCGAACACTATGACATCATAAAACCATAAACTGCACCCAATGCGAAATAAACAATAGAGAAAACAAGGTTTTCCTTTGTCGCAAATATTAAAAAAATACAACCAATGTTATAAGAATACAATTTCAAAAGAAGAGGTTTTTTCTCATTTCGGCGCAATATCGCGCGTATTCTTTCGTAACTCAAATACCAGGAGCACAGAAATGCTGAATAGTATACGGTTGAAACCCAGAGCTGTGTGTGCGAGTGAAAATTGATATGTCAGACAAGGTAAGCAAGTCTGCCAGCCGGCCGGCGAAACGGCGGCAAACACTGACACGAGCCCACGAGGCACGCCGGGCGTCACCGCGTCAGTCGGCTCGCGACTGAGCTCCGATGCGGATGTATTTATTCTCCTCTTGAATGTTTATTTACTACTATCGTTCTCAATAGATGGAATACCTACTAGTCATTCTTTTTATACGAAGGAGGTGTGAATTGAATTAGTTACGGTTTGTGATTACGGTCGCGCTTGATGAGAACGGCTGATAGATACGAGAGTGTTTCAATATAAGCTCCATTTTTGTTACAGTTTATAGTGTTGTAAAAACGTTATCCTATTTTTTTAGAGGAATGGGTATTATTACTTTTGATGCTGAAGGGTGTGGATGTGGTGTGTGCTATTTTTAGGTAGGACATGATAACCATAGTTAAGATTTATAGCAGGTGAATTGTAGATTATGATTATGAATGGTGGAGCCACGCACATAATACAGGTCCTAGAAGTATTTTCAAATAACACAGGCGTTTAATTGAGAATTCATGACATTTTTCTTGTGCTTCGCCGCTTTAGCAAGCAGTACTTATGCCAGAAATACACAGTAGTGTACAATTATATCGGTATTATAAAACGGTTGTTCAGAACGGGGACTGCGCTTAGCGGTCGCACGGTCATCGACTCAGGGACAATTAAATCGACGTACTTGTCAAGTGCCGATTGTCATCGGTTTCTTCACGCTTGATGCTACAGAGAGAAAACTTGACGAGAGAAAAAATACACCAATGGGCAAACCAAAGTAGAATTATTTATTGGGTCCAACGAATTGTATCAGAATGCTTATACAGCGTTTTCGTAATACACCTATGGGTATTAGGGGGGATATTTGTACAAATTACCGGTTCTGGCAAGGTAAGCAGGTCCCTCGTTTCGACACAAAGGGGCTTTCCGACCCTCGCCACTTGTGGCCAAGTCGGAGAGCAAACACTTGTGACTAGTTTAGACGAGGGGCCGCGAGATTTGGCTAGTGGGAACTTCGATTCATTAAATTCTACATCGAGTGCTGAATTAGGCGAATTCATTACTTACTTGGTTAAGTTGAAGAAAGAAAAGGCAAAGAAGATGTATGGTACGAATGTTATAGACAAAGTCGTCTAAAGACAAAAAGGATCACAAAATGAAAGGGTGAAATGAAAGTTAAATTCGTTATAATCCTGTAATAAATACGTCAGTAATAACTCAATTAAGTGAGATCACACCCCACGGCGGGACAGAGATAAGGGTTCCGCGGCAGATAAGAAAAAAAAAACACAATGATGACGAGCGGGTGGTTTTGGCGTAGGGGTGCCGTAGGGAGACAACAAATATTTTGTGATACCCTGACCCTCGTCTACCCTTCATAACAGTGCCGTAACTGATTACATTCCATTGTTATTGAACGTATTAAACAATGTGCAAATATTGTTGTTATTTGAGACGAGTCGCGTTTGCACGACAAGTGACATGCAGCGAGTGCAATTATTTGGTTTAGTCATAGAGTGCGAAATAATCATAGGCCTTGTGGCGTGCAGCGTTCGTTGATATTTTAACGAGTGCGGTTTCACTGCCGAACAATGGCTAGAAATGTGGCATCACGTGGGAACATCTCACCTGGGGCGCCGACCCGCTATATCCTTCACTAATTACCATCCTTATCTGAATCAGATAAAGGTGTACAAAAAAAAACCACCGTCCTTTCCTTTTCGTTTTACATTTACATAATAATGCGTGGGGCATAACGACGGGCGGAGAGCCAACACGCGCATTATTATAATGACGCCGGCGGAGCACCAAGCGCCAACTTGTCTCTACGTTTTTATGTGCCTCCTCAGTCCTGGGGGGCTACTCTCTAAGTCAATGAAGATACGGGCCCATCCGAAAGTAGTTCGAAATTTCAGAATGAACTCTACACCAGATTACTAAACTTTTTCGGACGGACAAAGGCACATTGAGAGAAGGGTCAATTACTGTCAAATCGTTCATTCTTAGGTCGGGCTCCAAACTAATCTTATATCCGCAGGTGATACGGAGTGGGGTTCATAGCTTCGGCCGAAACAACGGTTGTCTGCTTAGGGAGTAGCTCTTCAGTAACGGGGTCCATATTCAGCTCAACCACCGTTCACTACTTTCAAAATTGGTATGGATGTATTAAAAAGCCAAGATCGGTGTCGGCGATAAGAGTCGTGTTTCAAACGGACAATCGGAATAAAATCGATTAGAGTCGGTCTGTAAGGCGACTCGATAGAAGCGATTTTGTTTTATCATCACCTGATCGTTAGTTCTGAACGGAGGCATTCGGCTGTGGTGTAACGGAACGCGAGCATGCATGAGACAATGCAGACTCAGCTTTAATTGTGTGGGGTCCCCATATGACGCTCCCCATTCACTAGTTTAATATTCGGAGCGTACGTGCATGCGATTAAGTATGCTTCCTAAATATAGGGGACCCTTCATATAGGTTTTTTTATATTTCAAGGGGTGTTTTGTACCTACGTAATAAGTATATAAGACCCAAGGTATGTTGAGCGATGCATGACAAAGATATCTATGGAGTTTACATGCTACTAAAAGTTTTGGACTCTTACAGGTAAAGAAGAATCAGACTTTGAATGTAAGAATGATTGCGAAACCCAATTATTTGTGACGGTTTGTTTGTGTCACGGTATTTGCAAGGCAGAACTTTACGTATCCTTTCTGGTTCTGGCTGGTCATATGATATTTTAAGGACTAGTAAACGAGGTTGTTAGTAGGTTATCCTGTTTATCAAAAACAAAATGAAATGGTTTTTCTCTTCTGTTCTTCAATATTCTCTCTCTCTCTATTCATGAACATTCATATTCAGGACTTTCCTAATCCATGCTTATTATCCCTCCTCATTACATACTTACCAAAACAAACAATTTGTCTTACAATTCTTCTACCAGTGGCGCCACCTTCAATCTTTCTCTAATAAACCTAACTCCCTTACTTTATCTTTTGTCATCTCTTGAAATATCCATCTCAAAATTCCCGTCTCCGCTACAAGCAACTCATCCTAATACCATTCAAATAACAAGAAAACGCCGCAATCAAAAGTACCTACCGCAAAATTATTAGGTAATTAGGCTAGTAACGTAGTATATTTTCCTGTGTTATGTTACCCAAAACAATTTATATTATAAAATCACTTAATACACGTGTAACTCCACAGATCTCTCTGTTCCCTCGGCACTTTTTTATTTAATTCCTATACAGGGATGGATAAAATTACGGTGAAGCATTGTGAAGCGATTATTTATAGAAAATTTGGCCGCTTTGTGTCGCTTCCGAGTGCTCATTCCGGACGAGTTTCAAATTATTATCGGCACCACACTGCCGTGACCCTATAACGGCTTATTTTTTTGCATCTTGTCAGCTTTTTTGTATATTTTGTGAAAAAGGCCGTTAATACATTATTCGATGGCAAGGGACCCAAATTATTTTTCTGATACGTTATTTTAAAATAAATTGTGCGTCTAAAATAGGGAATCACCATGTTCTGCTGCAGAAACAACAGGGTGTAATTAATTCTGAGATAATTTCTGAAGCTTCAAAGTTTTACAGACAGGTTGCTACATCTACGTAAAAAATTGTCAACAAACATTTTTTTTTAAATATTTTTTCAATTTCAATAATTGCAAATAGCGCCATCTATCCAATAGCCTTCGAACTATGTCGTACGACACTTGGCGAACAGAGTGCAGGGTAAAACCCAAAGTAAATGTAGCTTTGATACTAAACTCAAAACTTCTACAAAGAAATATAATGAAATTGTACCATTCAAAATAAACCACCAGAAGAATAAAGTTATTAAAAAAACTTAAGTTTAATTTGTATCGCTGCAACACACTACGTTATTTTGCCAGTCGGCATATTGCTCGACGCTGATTGGCCCAACGAAACGGCGGGGAGCATGCGCAACTCGATGGTTGTTCGCTCGAAGCCGAATACTGGCGCGTTTGCTCCGAGATACCAGGGCTACAGAGCTCTGTAGGAGTTTCTATGTTGACGCGTAGTAGTTAACCGAATTTACGCTTTATGTTTGAACGATAAAACACATTATCCCTTGTTTCAAGATGTTTCGTTTATATTAGACCACGCTGGCAGATAACAAGGCGAGTAATAGGTACACGAAATTGGTCTCTATTCAGTCGGTTTTAGAGTGAGTTTTCTCATGACTTTGCATTTGTTTTGATATTAAGTAGTTTCCTAAAATTGACACGGGCGCTAGCAAGCGGGCGTTGGAAACTCTTGGCGGCACGAGTGTGACCTATCAGAATAATGGAATGGAGGTGAAATTATGGTCGTGTCGTACTAATTGTTTGTTTCTTCTAATCTAATGATCTTGATTTATAGTAACGGTCTGCATTTAAATTAAACGATAAATTATTGGAGGAACATGATGCATTTTCATAATACCGTTGAGTAGAGAATGGTGGACCAAATGTGCTATTTTAGGAGATGCGGTAAAGGCGTTAATAGGGGCCAAAATATCTTTATCTGAGAACTTTGGAAGTCCGAACTGTGAGAAATATTTAAATTGCTTATGAGATTGGGAATCTCAAGAGCTGTACATTTGTAACGCGTTAAAAGCCCATCTGGGATTTATAGCTCAACGTGGGTGGGTCTATTCAATAGTCAGTTTAAGATGGAAGATTCATTATGTATGGTGAACCAGAACCAAAGTTGCTTATAAAGAGATGAGACTGAGATCCAACTTCCTCATTCTGCTGCCCTCGTCCCAATTTATTTGGGGTTGGCGATCAAAGAGGTAAGTAAGACTGAGAATATGAATACCAAAATGAACCAAGTTACCAAATATCTTATCAAAAATCAAAAAATCAAAATATTTTTATTTCACATAAACCTGCAAGGGCACTTATGAAACGTCAGAAGCTAGGTGCACGGTTCCAATTTGTCGCTTCCTATGGAGAAGAGCCGGCAAGAAACTCCACGGTTACTCTTTTAAAAATAATTGGATTTTATAATGTTTTCAAATTACAGTGATATTAGGTATGGGAGGACAGTGCAGGCCTGTCAATAAGTACCAGGTACTTAGAGGAATGAAAATAAAGAACAGAAACTGTAGGCCTACAACGTTCTCTCATTCACAATATGTAAAAGAATCTACATAAGTAAAATCAACCTATTTAAACCAAGTGATATGATTTCCATGAGAATCACTAATAAATACTCGATATTACAAGGGTTGTATAATGTCAAATAATGACGAGAATATGTCAGAAAGTGTAAAAAATAAAATAATTAAAATTAACATTGTAATTTGGAAGCAGTTAATAGACGCTCACAAAGTTATGGTGCTAATGAGTTACCAGGGAAGCCACATGTGCAGAAGGAATTAATGCCAAACTTCCTTGTCTTCAACGTAGTCTTTTATCTTATAATATGCTTTTTTGATAAGGACACGTTTGATGTGAGTTTTAAACTTTCCATCGCTAAGTTCTGTAACCGATTTTGGCAACTTGTTATAGAAGCGGATTATACATAGACGACAGACTCAATTATTTATTTACAATTATACGACTTTCTATCGCCATTTCTTCTGAGTGAGATCGGAAAAGTCACCCGTTTAGTTAGCTTATTTTTTTATGACGTGTAAAACTGATTCTAAAACACGTACTTACAGAATAAAAAATAAAACATTTATAAACACTTATTTAATGCAGTAGAACGATAACAGATATGTTTTTAATAATAACGGAACATTAAAAATAAAACTGAATTAGGAATAAGAGGTAAGTAGTGGATTTTCTTTGACGTCATTTCTCTTCATTGAACAAGCTCTAAATATGTAATAGAGTAGAGATGCGCAAAATGTGTCAGTAAAAAGAAATGAATGAAGTATATCTTTTCGCTTCGCGAAGTAGTCCACTCATTTCCTTCAATACTTCATTTAGTTCAGCCAATCAGAACGAGTCCCTATCGTAGAATAACGATAGTGATTGACAAGTTACGACAAATGATGCATTTTTCTAGTTCAGTTTTATACCTAAGTTGATTTTTCTTCATATTATATACAGGCTTAGGACTGTCAACCTAGAAATATGTATTTAAGCAAAACTATTTTTATTAAGTAAGTAGTTTTATTTTTACTGATAGTTAAAAAAATGTGTCTAGGATGGCGTATTTTAAAATTGAAATAGCGAAAAGAAACACTGAACTTAGTGAAGTAGAGACACATTTGAATGACTACTGATTGAATGATAAGTTTATTTTGTGATATGAAGTAGTTCATTTCCTTCAATCGTTCGTGAACTACCTATGTCTATAATCGACTATGTATCTTAAACGTTTGATTTAAAGATATTATGAAGATTTACAGTGCATATACCTACTTTAAGCTCCGTTGGACTATCTTTCATAAAATAAGGCCCGGATTTTTAAGAACATTACCGTGAATCTCCATTTTAAAAAAAAACTGTCAGATTGTGCACGATGTTGAGCTCAATTAATTAAAACCGAGACCCGAAGTTCTACAATATAAGGGTCTTGTTTTGCAGTTCTATGAAATAAATTCTTTGCGCTATGAAATCAGTAATTGAAGTTTCTTGGAACGTGCTCGCAGAACGAACTTGAAGATTTTAATCAGAAGCTGTGTAAAAGTGTTTCTCACAAGACAATTATAAGTAAAGCTCAGAACTAAAATGTACAAGACTTCTCAGTACTTATTGCCATCTTCTTTGATTAAAGTGCTTCGCCTGATTAATTCCTGAGCAATTTATTTAAGGATAGGTATTATAAATAGATTTTTGTTCTAAGGTGGACTCGGTTTATCTTCGCAAATAGCTTCTAATAATAAACTATAGTGGGCGTAGTGTTTCTGAACAACCACTATTATTCCTACACTTAACGAATGACGTAGGTTAGTCATTATTTCTTTGAAGCCTTTTTGCGTCTAAATTTTCGAAGAGTCTTTGTACTTTCTGTGTGGAGTGAATTTAATTTTTCATCATAATATTGAATGAAAATGTAGTGTTGAATCGAATAAATTTGTAGATAAACGTGTATCTAATCTGCTTTTCTAGATTCAAATCGAACAATAACCGTAGGATCATTCCAACAGTTATTTATTAGCAACACCAGATAATTAGGTAATGGAAAATGATCCTAAGGTCGCTGTAACACCCTTCAATTTTCCTCCAAATGGACAAACCGCGGGAAAGTCAAACATAAAGATGAAAATACACTAGAGCGTTCGACACGTGTAGATAAGTAAAATTCTAGTCAAATAAAACGGACACGATAAGGACTTAAATTATAGGGTGTACGGCAGTTTAAGGACACGATATGAATTCCTGTACACAACACAAACAAAGACCAAAATTAAACCCGCAATTTACTGAGTTTTGTTGAATTTACTTTATTTAGGAAGTTCAACATTAATATGTAAATTAAATATTAAAAAAAAACCTAAGTCGGTTCACAATAAAATTGATGTTGAATATTTCGATGAAAATACATTATGCTACTAAGTTTACCATTGAAAAGATTTGCCATGTTTAATATCACCTACTAAAAGCAATAACGTACTTTTAACGAATTAGTAGTAACGTAAAATTATAACGTAAACAAATCCCGAGCAAACATTTATTTTAGAAAGCCTTTTCAATTTATTGTAATTGTGATCTACTTGCATTTGAATCCAGCATACTGCTTTGAAAAGAAGAAGTAGCTAGCAAGGAGACTGAATAATAAACATCTTTATTTGAAGAAAATAAATAAAAATACATTGTGGGATATATTGGCATCGATGTGGCACAGAAAAGCTAAAAGCAAAGCAAAAATTTTGATTCGTAAAAGACTGGAAAAGCCGTAAAATACATCGTGCGGTCTCATTATACAGTTAAGGGGTCGTACTTTTGCAAAATATCGACATCGGAGAAAATATTTTTAAGCCGTCAAAGGAATCCTGAAGTTAACATCGAATATTAACGATGCAAGGAAAATGAAAATGAAGAAGATTAAGAAACAATGTGTTACTGGACAATGGATGACAGAACTAAGGAATGTAGGAACATAGTCCCGCATCAACATAGTGTCGTAACAATGTTTATTCTATCAGCGATCAGTCTTACCTATGATTTCATAATGGCATGTCTTTCCACTTGGCTGACTGCACTTACCTTATTAACACCTCGTTGTCTTGGCAGCAGACTTACCTTCACTGACCGCCTTGTTGTTTTACTTACAAACAATAGTGGGATTCATTTCAGTCAGTCGATAGGTATTATTCTATCGAGATGTTTTTAATACTTAGTGACTGCTCGATTGTGTCAAGTGCCAATAGTCTCATAGTTATGAATAGAAGATGACAAGTCACCTAATAAAACTCATTCCGGTTTCGAAAAACCCGTAATCGACACAATCGACGACCGTCAATGAATCCCCCGATGACCCCAACATGCAGTTAGGAAAAAGCAAATAAAAAACAGAACCCAAAAGCAGAATTTATTTGTTTTCAATATCGGATCAAGTAAGTAACGGGGAAGGACTCCAAAAAGATAATGAAAAGAGGCATATTACAATATGGCAAGGTTACCCCTCACACGGCTCGTCCAAACTTGTTTACTGTCAAAAACTTAATGTAATCTCTAGAAGGGTACCATTGATAAAGAAGTATTCAGTTTCTCACTGCGGGCCCCAGTCTTTATACAGACTTATGTAAGGGGACTGTTCATAATAATAAGAATCGAAAAACACCCGTGAAAACGAACACAAAACCCTTGCGATAATTTCTGAACAGCTGCCGGGCACATCACAATACTGGGATTAATAAACAAAATGTAAACTACGATCATGCTCAGCGATGCATTTTATATAAAGAGTTATAAAAGCGTGTTTTGAAATTCGGTGCAAGCAAAAACAATCAAGCGGTCGCATGTTGCGACACAAGCAGTTTACAAATAAAGCCACCAATCGAACCCGCCACTGATATGTGATCTCGCATGCAAGTTTCGCAAGGTTAGAATCTGTTACGGCAATGTTTTGTAAAGAAATAAAGCTCACCTTTCTAATTCTAGACTTCATGATACGCTCAGCGGCGTACACGCTGTCACCGAGCTCCATCTTATGCATCCCCAGTTTGATTGTTGGAAAAAGTGAAAAATCCAAATCCAAAATCACTGCAATCCAAGTATTGTGATCCAAATCACTGCATCCGTTTGGTAGCGCACTGCAATCCGATACACATTCTCTGTCACAACACACTCCCTAACACTGTCACTGTTCAAAGTTGCCGCGCGAGCGATCCTTTTTCGCGGCACGCAGCAGCGCGTCCTCTCTGCACAACGTCACAGCCGAAACTGAAGAAGGGGGAGGAAGCCCCTGCCCCGCGCGCCCCGCCCGCCACACTACGTTCCTTGCCGACAGAGTGCGCCAGCAGTCCGCCAACACCCGCTCGATATTCTGTAAACAAATTTTGTTTTCATCAGTTTTGTGTTTTCAGTGCTTAAACTTATTATCCACGGGTAAAATACTATTGTAATCATTAAGGTAGACTCAAATTGGTGTTATTCAGATTTTTACTGTTTAGGTATGACCAAATACATATCTATATAGTACATAAAAAAGTAAATAACATAGTATATACCTCAGTATATAAGCAGTAAACAATAATGAGGTAGTATGACAAGTCCAGAATTAACCCTGAGTTAGTATTTAATTGGAAATGCGAAGTAATCGTGATTGAGTGTCGGTATTGTAGGTATATTGCGTTGGCAGAGCGTAGTGAACGCGTCTCGCTCGAGTCAGTGGCGGCCTGGCGGGCGATTCCCCGCAGCGGTGTGTCGGTGTGCGGCACGGGAGCGCGGCACTCGGCCGCCGCGGTGGAGGCGCAATAAAGCCGGCGAGCGCGACGTTGCCGCTTTGCGCCAGCTGCGAGAGAAAGACCGAGCGCCTACCCTATTATTTACGCGCGACGTTGCCGCTCCGAACGGCCTACGTTGATTACGAGGACACCGCTTTTACGTTCGATCATCCGGTACAAAAATACTCGTTTTTCTCACGATTCTCGATAGATATCGAAATTCTAATTTCACCACCCTTATTATTACATGTTAGGGAATACTCTTACATAAAATAATAATTAATACCTGAGTCAATCAGCTGATGGATGTAAACCACTCGAAGCGATGCACATTTCGCGTAAACATCGGCCGCAAGTATAGAGCCGGCGAAAACAGTTTGCTAGTATTTTCGCTGGAAACGAGCGAAAGCGACCAGCCAACAGAGCGCGCGTGAAGTAACTAAGGCATTTTCGGTCGTATCGAATCGGGTTGGCATTCGTGAAAGGTCGGTATTTTGGGCCTCGCGGGGCGCGGGACGTGAGAAACAAGATGTATCATGATTGGCTGCGAAACTCGGGCGGCGGGCGCTGCGTGTAGCGAGCCAATGGGAGAGCGCGACGCAGTGCCCCGCCCGCTGATGTTCGGCCGCCGAGTGTTTCTGTCCCTTTCGCACGGGTGCTCGGTCGATTCAGGCGCGTTGTTTTTTACTGAGAAGCGGTTCACATAGAAAAATAAACCGACATTTTGGAATGGAATACGTGCGTGGAGAGAGAAGGGTCGCCGGATCCGGGCTCGGGCACATTTATTTATTTTGTCTGTATTGTTGTAGGGAGAGATATGGCGCGATAAATAGATACAGCTTGCGTCGCGTCGACACGTCCGCCAGATAGCGCGATTTATTTTTAAAACTGTCACGTTTGATGTATGGACCACGGTTTGAATAGACTATGTTTTTCGTAGAACTGATAGAGTAGACAACTTTTCTTATGATGTTTTCGAAATAACTAACCATAGAGCTATGATGGGTTGCTTACATCAGCGTGTACGTCTACGTTCTAGGTAATTTTGTTTCCTATTCTACGCAACAAGCTATATTAGGCTGAGAAAAACCGCTAAGATACAGGGGGCGATTCACCTTTGCCCTGTAAAGGCGGGTAAATCTATCGACCATTCTACATACGAGTGCAGACGAGGGCGAATTCCTTGATTTCGATGATTGCAAGCAACGGTAGCAATAACAGATGCGTAATGCCAATGGCACCAAAGACGGCAGCACCGTTCAAATACCTATCGTATAGTAAAATAATGACAGCAAAGCAATATCAAGCCATTCTTGAAATTACAACACCCTCAGGAATGATGATGCATGCATGATGTCATGTCATAAACGCTCGCTGAATGCTACTATCATGAATCAGCAGACAATGGCTCCACGCCAGAACATTGCAACATCTTGTTCGCTTACTACATGCTGTTTCTTTGGTGAAAATATGGCGTAATATTGATGCTGACTATGTGATATAAACTCATCAGCTCCGTCTATCGTAGTCCACTGCTGGACATCGGTCCTCCGCCCTCGGCATCAAGTCATTCCCAGCTACCTTATTGATGTTGTCGGTCGATGGACCGTGTATCGGCAAGGATAGTGTCGGACGCCCCCCAGATAGATGTATCTGGGGGGCGTCCGACACTATACTTGCCGATACACGGTCTCGACTCCTAGATTCGAGGGCCGGTGAACCCGTGCGCCACCGGCCTTCGGTCCTTCGACAAACATGGCCGGCCCACTGCCACTACAGGGCCGTAAATTCACTATGACCACTTACCGATTCCTTACTTCGAAATCATGTTAATTCCTTAGATCACACACGACATCTGCTAATATCGTATTAATAATATCGACAAGTTGTCGTGGAACGTACAGAATATGATATCTACTTAGATTCCTTACTGTTACCTACATTTGTTTCTACAAAACACGATATTGACGTAGTTTGAACGTAGTAAGATTCCGCGGGGAATCATTATAACCATATAGGGACCCAATTCTGTTTATTTGCAGATGTCGTGTGCGATCTAAGGAATTGATGTGGTTTCGAAGTAAGGAATCGTTAAGTGGTCATAGTGAATTAGGGCCCTGCTTGCTTACTCTACAAGCTATGTCCGTAACTCCAGTTCTTTCCCGGATAATTTAGTTTCTGATTTTGTTTTTCAAATTGAGTGGCTCGTAGTCGTAGCCAAAATAGCAGCCACACGGGTTGAATTTAAAGATGGCCATCCATAACATACCGAGATCCTTACGTGCCTCGGAAAGCACGCTAAGCAGTTCCCGGCTCCCGAGTCCCGGCTGCCATTCATAAATGTTTGACAGTCGTTATGGATAGTCAGAAGCCGGAAAGTCTGACAACTAGTTAGGAGTATCGTGTTACCCAGTAACTGGGTTGTGGAGGTCAGATAGGCAGTCGCTCCATGTAAAATACTGGTATCCGACTGCATTCGATTAGAATGAGAGCTGACCCCAACATAGTTAGGAAAAGGTTACACAGATTGATTGATTGATCTTTCAAAGCATGATACAACGGCTGCTTACTTATTCAGGATTAGCTGAAGAAATGATTTAAGGCTAGCGCGCATGTCAGCTCTATCAGGCCGACGACGCCGCGTCGCTTTTCAAGCAAAAAAGCCCAATGTCTTTGAGGCGCGCGTGGAACACAACGCTCCGTCGACCCGGGCTTGGTCCTTACCGGACAGCGAGCTACCCATTACTTACTCGCGATTCGCAAGCCCGCGCCTACGGTGGCCGGCAATCAGCCTGGGATTCCCGACGCCCAGGGCATCTCCTGCGGCGACTAGGGCCGTGAGGGCGCATATATTGCCTCTCCCTCTTCGCGAGCATTACTGCTTCGCAGAAGGAGGTGACGGCTACCAATGCATTCTCGCTCCGACCCATGGCCTGGACCAGGGCCGGACGCGAGTGACCACCGCCGTCGATCGCCGTCACAAGGAAGGTTTGGAAGATCCTCTGTAAACGTTAAAAGCGGCTAGCGCCAGCGAGAGGTTGGTCAGCACCTTCGAGAAACTATGAATCACATATAGGCGGCAGTGTGTGGGTCCCATAAAATATGGTTTTAACGGCACCACGACAAACCCAGGCAAATATACGACGATGAAAAGAGAGACGTATGAGTTGATGGCTAAAATGTTAAGTAGGTAGACAGGAATGATCAGTATTCGCTCTCAAGATCCGAGTTAAAAGAGAGAAAGAAAAAGCATGCCTTTTCCAAGTTTGTATTACTTATTAGGTATTTAAAATTTTCTCTCACAAAATCGTCTTAACAAGTGGTATTTGTATAATGCTCACTAGTAAGTAGGTATGTACGTCCAGGCGTCCACCATACGTCAGTCAACCGCATAAGGGCCGTCATTTCGAACAGATTGTGAGCAGTTTGGCGTTACGGTACCTGTTAGAGCCATGGCCTGAGATCATACCGGGCTTGAAATTCAAAGGCGAGGACCGAGACCCAGAAAAATAATAGCGGTAGAGGACCAGCCAAAGTGAAGAAGTAGTTACCTATTTACAATTTGCTCTGAGTTACGCACTATGTCCACAGCAGCGGGACGTCGCCGAGAACAAGATGACGGCGCTGAAATAGCGATACATTCATTTACTATCGCTGCGCATCCAACGCACGTCCACCACCCAAACACCGTCATCCGGGCCGAAGTTTCGAGTAATTCGGCGCGACCGCAAGAACTCAGCCCAGATTGTACCGGGCCTTTGCGTTGTGCAGGCAATAGAAGACACGTTTGACATTGTATTGTATTTGTAAACACAGCTATACATCAAGCTATACATTTCCAGTATAAGCTGATCTCGCATTGCATAGGATTTCCGTACAGTGCGAGATCAGCGTAAACTGAAAATGTATAAGCTTGATGTGTAGTCGTGTGTACCGGCGCCGTTCGCCCGGCTTCTGTTTTGTCTATCACAAATAACATACTGAACCGCCGAGTTAGGTACTTAGGTCGCGGTTGACAAACGATCGCCGTCACCTGGGACGACACCATAGGTACCTACACCTTATCCGTCATCGGCCGAACTATGTTAGTTCGTACTTCGTCGGTCGAACTCGGGCGTTCAAACCAAACGGACGTCATCGTTCGATGTCAGTTGAAGCAATGTACGCTACGCACTCACTTTCTTTTACATATATTTGGTACAATCGGCCTAGTTTGGCCGACGACGTACGAACTTAATTCGACCGAAGACGGAATATGAGTATCCGAGCCGTTAGAATAATCTCGTTTCTCGGTGACGTCCCGGTGACGGCTGCGGTGGGCAAATGATCGCCGTTGTATCCATCGCTTCTATATCGATATGAAATAATTAAAATTTCCTTTCGCGGTGTCCGCGGCCGCGGCGGTGCACAAACGTCCGAGTCCTAAGTAAGTTCATAAGGTGTATGAAATCCCACAATTCACTTGAAAAAATTCGCGCGATTACCATGTAGACACGGTACGTGATCGGAATATATTTGTATTCTAGTGAATAGGTACATGGCTTTATTATTCCTTCCGTTTCCCCATCTCTTTCTGAACGGCTGCGAATTTCCTGACCGACTTCAAAAAGGAGAAAGGTTCTCAATTCGGCTGTATGTTTATTTTTTTTAATTTATCTCCGTGATATCTCTGGCGATTGTGGCGATAAAAAAAAGTATTTTTTAATGTCTGGGGTGGTCCCATCCCATATCAATTTTATTAAGTTTACATTGGTAGGTTATGCGTTCGCCTCGTTAACACCAATGCAATGATGCGGTTAGGTTCACTGCTGCGGTCGGGGTTTGAAACTGGCACCACTTTTATTATATTTAAGTACCTAGTACTAGTAGTTGATACGAAGTATGAATTGATTTATATCCGACACGTCATTACTTCAGGTCCTGTTGAAAGCCAATGTCAGGCACTAAAAGGTAGTTGTCTGGCATTTTTATCCGATTACGTAAAAAACATAAACGTCTTTGTGGCTATGCGACACAAAGAAGTTTATGTTTTCATGTATGTAGGTTATGTTTTTAGCAGAGTGTGTATGTTTGTATTTACGTATTTTCCTCGGTAGCGCCTAAAGTACTCATCCAATTTTTTTTAATGAACATCGATTCTTTATTATAGCCCGGGTCCGTTTTATACAGCCGGAATCACAGTACCTACCTACTTAGTTTCTACGATTTTATATAATATTTAGTACGTGTGACTCTGTACGAAAACCGATGATATTTTGTTCCGATGCCATGTCTTGTTTATACCTTTTTAGATGGAGATTTTGTCGTACCTAGTTAGGCATTTAGGTAATCGTTTTTGCCACCATTTCGGTGCTGGCGCAGCCGTGACGCAGACATTTCTGCTGTTTTTTTTTTTTACAATGGAATAGTTATAGGTATTGTTTTTGCAGGATATATTTTGTGCCTTTTAGTTTGGGCTAAGTAAATGTATTTTCTTTCTTTGTATTTATAATTTCCGAGAAGGAACGGCAGGTTCCCGGGAAACGCGTAACTTATTCCGACACAATTCGAATGAGTCATAACTTCACAAAACTGTGCGGTGACGAAGGACATACTCAAAACAGAATAGGGCCCATCCTAAGTTAATTTAGAATATTGTCTAAGAGTAACTATTTAGGTAAGCATAAAGGCTTCTTCAAACAGCCGCGACGCGACACTTGTAGAACAATTTCCATTAAATTTTCATAGAAATTGTTCTACGAGTGTCGCGACGCGACCGTCGCGTCGCGCTAGTCTGCACGAGCCTTAATGCGAAGTAGAGCAATAATTAAACTTCGTGTTTACAGGCTCCCGCAGACAGGCACGACGCGACAGCACGTCTATGGTACAATGGCGAGCATTTCAACTGGCCAATGGATAACTGGAGGGCTGTAGGTACCTACTCGTTACAGATGAGTGTAAAGTCAAGTCAGAACCACGTATCCACGGAACAGGCCATTTTGGGAGTCCAAGTGTCATAGTATGGGCGGGAATAAGCTTGGTAGACAAAACAGAGCTGGTAATACTGGATGAGGGTAAGGTAAACGTCTCGCTTGTTACGTTAAGCGGGTAATCCAACCTCATGTCATCCCATTCTCACAAAGAGTTGTCGCTGGTTTTGTTTTCATGCATGACAATGCTCGCGCACTTACAGCCCGTGCAGCACAAATAATACTTTCTTAGGCCCATATCACGATTTTACCATCGCTAGCTGGCTGACTCCCGATTTCAACTCCATCGAGCATTTATGGGATCAAATGAAAAGAAGCCTGAGAGAAAACTATAGCCACATTAACAGTCAACAGGATCTACGAAATCTAGAACAAATTGGTACCCATATTTTTGAAAGTGTACCAAACAGGCTCAGAGAGTGCATACAGAGTAGAGGAGGCACTCGCTACAAAGCATAAAGGCAGGTTTATACAGGGTCAGTGACTGACTTCGAATTCGAGACAAGTCAACACTGACCCGAAAAAAACCCAATGTAAATTGATTTGAAGTCAGTACAGCGGTATGAAGTCAGCGCTGACTTGTATATTCGCAGACGAATATTTTGAAGTCAGTCCGCTCCTGACTTGTGCCTGACCGTTTGTAGAAAAATGTAAACACAGGGTCTTGTCCTTGTGTTTACGTTTTTCTACAAACGGTCGGAAAATGGGCGAAAGACCAACGGCTCGCGTACACCAACACCGATTTTGTCGGCCGATGGCGAACAGAACTACCCGGACGAGTAACTCGGACGTGTTTGTGCTTACACTGCAACAGTGTACCTACCACTTGTGCCGACATTGGACGTTGCGGTTGTACCCTAATTAACAGAGCGAAGACGCGTTTTTAAAATGGAGGAATTTAATTTGATTTGTCAATTTAATTCATTTCAATATCCATAGTCGTAAATATAGATAACAACACTGACAGAAACAACAGAATAAAGACAGAATTATTAAATTGAGCTATAAATACACTAAATTTGCACTGTAGACTGGCGAGAAATCCTAACAAGTTTGGACTCGACGGTTGATCGGCCGTTTTCGGGCGTCATCGGACGATGACGGTCGTGTAGTACGCGCTCTCTTTCTTTTACAAATGTTAGATTCGAACGTCCGAGTTCGGCCGTCGTCGCCCGAGCAAGCTTCGGCCGGTGACGGATGGATTAAGTGTACGCGAGCCGTAACGCGACGTGTAGGGTATAACCTTATCCATCATCGGCCGAACTATGCTCGTACGTCGTCGGCCAAATTCGGGCGTTCAAACCAAACATAAACTAAAAGAAAGTGAGGAGTAACACCTAGTTATCGGACGTCCTCGTACGATGTCGGTTGAAGTTATGTACCTACGCACGCATTTTCTTTTACATAAGTTTGGTACAATCGGCTTAATTTGGCAGACGACTTACGACCACAATTCAGCCGATGACAGATTAGGTGTATCCGAGCCGTAGGTTTATTTTTCAAGGAGATTTGAGTTTATTTCCCTAAAAAGCTGCTTTTTAGTGTAAATCGATCACAATAAATAAATTTTCCATTGACTACTTATGTTAAAACCATATTTAAATCCCTACTCCAAACAAGATCTTAATGATTAAATGGTTTTTATGGATAGATGGTTCTTAATAAACCACTAACTCAGTCGTCAATATTTTTAAATAACAGCCTACGAACTTTAGTTGGGTTGCTCGCATTGGTTGGTAAACGTACCTGTAACCAATAGGTACTTAGCTTGTTATTCATCGGGGCAACATTTGCATCTGCAAGTCTTTCTTTTGTTTTTAGGGTTCATTTTTTGTTTAAGAGGACATGGAACCTTTGATGCCAAAATGTGAATTGGTTTGAATTATAAAATAAATTCGCTGTGAAGTAAAATAGTCACTTGCCGAAGTAGTAGATAGTAGTTTATGATGGTTATTTTAGTCCGGCTCATGAAAATTATGGCCATTTGACTTTTGATTTGGCCTTGATTTTGCTCGTACGATGAGTTAAATAACAAAGCGATTTTGGATGAATTTAGCTGAGAGGTAGCTTGGAATTTAGACAGAAAGATATATAGGTACATTTCCAGAAACTGGAAAATAGTACGAACGGAGTCTTTTCTTCAGAATGTAATGCAGTGCATTTAGTACGGGGTGAAACCCTAGTACCTAGCTAGGATGTATAGATGTCACAGTAACAGCCCTGTTTCATGGGTTTTCGAGCAAATTATGAGAGAGAAAAAAATCAATGGTTTTTAGAAGATGCTGTTGATGCAACATGATTAAGTAAATATGATTTAAACTTTTTGTAGGCACGCAGCGGTTGTGTATACAGGAAGCCTTAAACACATTTTTAACGTTATAATCAAATTCGTTGATTATAATAATCCAAACGACAAAAACCTGCTTAATTTAAATCCTCAAACACATTTTAATACATATGCCTCTAACATTAGTTTAGGAGGGTATCAAATGTGCGCGTGGGCAGGTTGAGATCGTTATCGAACCTTCCCGATGTTGCCCGAACGCCGACGAATTAATCGCTTAGAAAATTCGTAACGACTGCTTTTGAACGAAGTAATAAAAATAAAATTGAGGCAATCTTAAAATGGAATTGATGCCCGATGATTGTGTTGTGTGTATGAAGGGTTTATTAATGACTTGGTAATAAAAATCTTCATACATTTTAATTAAATATAAGTACCTACGTAGGTACATAAAGGTAGAAAAGGTTGAAGTTGGCATGAGGAAGATAATAATTGGGGAAAAGAGGATAATTGCGGAACATTGCAATGCTTTCATTTTGACAGTTCAGCAACATTCATTGCGTTATATTTACGTTGTACAGCAGACGAATTGTATGAAGCAATGGATCAGCAATATCCTTCAAAAAGATTCAGATTGTGGTTTTTTTTTCTGGGTGGGAAATCATCAAATGACTTCTCCCGCTCTGGGTGGAGCGGGAGGGCGTGTCAGACTTTTGCTGACTAAAACCCACCCGTGTTCTCTCAGTTGCCTGTGTGCCAGGGGCCGCGGTATCTCTTTCGAACAACCCGCACCGCTGGCAGGCATCAGCCCTTGCGGGCTCCATCAGTTGTTGCTGACATCTCTTTGAAGCGCGCGTGGAACACAACGCGCCGTCGAGCCGGGCTTGGTCTTGGTCCTGCGGAGGCTAGGTCCGTGAGGGCGCATAAATACTGCTTCTCACTCATGTTTGCCACCTTAATTGGACGAGAGCAAGCCGCTGTACAACGGGTTATGAGTGTTATGACAGAGACAGATACCTATAGAAAAATGCTTCAGCGAGAACGAGATGAAGGAATATTACACATTTTATTTGGTTTTCAGCTATAGGAACAGGAGAAGGTGTAATTTTTTTAACCTCGCCTGGGAAGCTCTTGGCCTTCATTTCACCTGGTGGTAAGCGATTATCAGGCCGAAGGTGGAAGCGAGCTTTTCTGGGAATCATCAATCACAGAGGAACTGGTTACCTTAATTACCTCTAATTACCGAAACAGAACAATGCTGCTAACACTGTGTGTATGGCGACAGACTTGGATAAGATGGTGGTAGCTAGCCAGGCGGACTTAGAACAGGCCCTACCACCAACCAAATCGAGCAGAAAATTTTGCCCCGCTGGGCAGCAAGCTCTGCTCCCTTTGGGTCTGAGACAGGTAAACTTACTACAAGACCACAGACGCGTTTGATGATGATGCACCGGTTCATGTAGGTAAGTAGAAAAGTTTGAAGATTATTTTAATAACAATTATAACTAACGGCAACTATTATTGTCTATTTTACCTACATTCAAATATTTTGAATGAGTTCTCTTATCTTCTTCATCTTACATGGTTAAGGAATTAATAGCCGCACGGGTTGACCGATCAGGTTTAGGTACGCTTGCCGCGGTTGGACGGTAGATGGGTGACCATACCTTGACCATACGATTTCATACCGAAACCCCGCCGTGCCTCGGAAAGCAAGTTTTACAGTTGGTCCCGGCTGTCATTTGTGGATCTTTGACGTTTTGTGTTACGGGTCGTTAGAATCCCGAAAGTCTGACAACCAGTCTCTTACCAAGGGGTATCGTATTACCCAGTAACTAGGTTGTGCAGGTCAGATACGCGGTAGCTTTATGTAAAATACTGGTATTCAGCAGGCTTAGTATGACGTTTTCTAGTTTTACGAAGAATAGATAGTGCTTTTTCAATACAAAGTGACAATACGTTTCTCCATTTTTGTCACCGCACCGTAGATATCCTTCTACAATCTGTCATTTTGTCTTTCGTTTCTAACGTTCTTTGTCTAGGTCCTTCTATATGTAAACTATTTCAGAAGAATATTTCTTCCCAAACTCTCAAAATCACACTGACAACAAACTTTCTACTCGACGGCCACAAAGTACCTATATACGATTATCTGCAAAATCATGTTTCGTTTAGAACGTATAGCTGTGATAAGTAATAGAAAAACATAGTTATCTTCTCCTATTGTACATCATTTAGTTAATAGTCATGTCTATTCTTCCGTCGAAATGTGTGCTCGTGCTAAGCCTGCTGGTATCCGGTTAGTTTCGAAGCCGACACCAACATACTTCGGCAGATTGATTGGTAACTACTATAGTCTATTTTACAAAAAAATATACATATTTATGTAACCCATTAACGAGATACAATAGTCCTCGTAAGCCTAACAATAATAGCCTAATACAATTTGCATAACAAGTACAACAAAACGAAAAAACAATACCAAAAAGAAACAAAGACCAACAAAACATTATCTCATCATCAGTAATTATCTACCGGGACCAACTAATCATAACATAATGGCACGCCTTCACCGTCATAAATAAAATCTTTATGATCCTTCACCAAACTGGTTTCCACAAAAAATATATGCTCCAACAAAAACCGGGAAAAAAAAAACAAAAAGATGCCATTGTAAGTACCTAATAGTCGGGATTTCAATTTCGGGGCAAACGAAAAGGTTCTAGCGACAATGAAACTGAAAAATCCCGAACACCTTTCTATTGACGCTATCGGAAAGCGAAAAGCGCTGCAAAGATAGAAGCATTCAGAAAACAGCACACAATAGAAGCGATACAGCGCTGTCGTAGTTGAAATTGGAGCTGAGACACCCGGAGCGAAATAACTGGGGTATCCCATTGATCCCTGCATAACAACACAATCCAGCCGTAATGCAATCTTGCAGTGTAGAGAATAGGGTTGAATTTTAATTGTGATGGCGTTGTTTTTTAATAACCCTGGCTTACATAAAGGGGATGTGAGATCTGACAAAATTGCGCGTTGTAATGACGTCCTGACAATAGGCGTTCTGGGAACAGACGATGTTTTTACCACGTCTGTGCAAATTTGCGAAGTTTGAGCTTCGCATGTGGTTCTGGGCTCACAAAGGAACGAGTTGTTTGATAATTATAGCAAAAACGTGGAATTTTTAAAACAATGGCTTTGACCTTTTGTTTCTATGGAATTATGCTCATTTGTGAAACTTTTGGTTTAATTAGCATACTCTCGGAGTTTCGGGACATGCCATCAAAGTAGATTGTAACAAACTTTAATTTAGCTAATCCATCATTTGAAAGTGAAGATTACGTTAAATCCTTTTAGATACAGTTTTTAGAGAAAAATGAGTACCTACCTATCCTTAAACATAAGATATATTTTTTATAACGAGAAATTAAAGCAGAGAATGAATTTCAAAGAAATATATTAAATACCCTGGTCGAAGAAAGCCTACGAGTTTGAATCATTCAGACAAAACGACAAAAGAAGCCTTAACAAAATGACGACAAGTCAATTCTTGTTCAAATTAAAGGGAAAACGCGAAACTTTTTAAAAGAGAGGCTTTCAGGAGAGGCTTACAAAGAATTGAGAATACTTGGGCTTATTTACGTACTTTTATCCCCAAATGTCGTGGATCTTTTTGAAAGATTCGTAATTTCATTTAAGTTATTCGTAGGTTGGGCCTTTTCTTGTTCGAATGTGAGCAATAAATAGAACAAGTAAGAGTTTTGGTATCCTCTTTCTGCAACAATCACTAGAAAGTGATTAAAAAGTCATAATTTCTACGTCATAGGCAGTAAGATCATAAACATATCTACGCTTACAGAGATTCTGTGGTAAGTTCTAATATTTGGTGGATAGATTTATAACTTTGGCGGTTTGATATAGCAAACTTCGTCAGTATTTCCTTACGAGCATTCGTAAGCAATTCACTTTAGCCTCTCTGCAGTTCTTTGAAAAAAGCTGGATTAGGTAATCCAAATATCTACTTGATAATCCTAATAAATATTATAAATGCGACAACAAGTTTGTTTACTCCTTACGCTTTAACGCTTAAACGGCTGAACGAATTTTAAAGAAATTTTGCACACCGACTAGACTATGACCTAGGTAAGGATTGGCTACTTTTTATCCTGGATCGCAGACGAAATCGTGAGCAACAGCTAGTATAGAGGCCATTTACGGCGCTGTAATGCGCATCATGCAACTTTTTCTACATAGGTAATCCACGATAGTTCTTTAGGTACGTTTATTTCTCTTGTTTTTCTACCAGGTGCGAATGATTTTCTGAAGTCTAATGTGGCACATTCAGTTGAATTTAGAAATAGTCACGTGTAGGCTTAGGGACATGAAAAGGCTTCTAGAAAATGCTGAGCGTCGTTGGTAGAAACGTGCTCGGTGTTCTTGAGGGCTTTAGGGGCTTTAGGAGTATTACTAACTGTTTGAGAGTATTCAGAATGTGAATTAATTATCTTCTTAACTTCTTACCTTCTTAGTTCTCGCCTCAAAATAAATCCACGCTCAATCACAAGATTAACGAACAACCGTCGCGATTAAACCACAGAACACTATTACTTAGGTCGCCATTTTACTCACTGACTGACAGTTAAGCTTCATAGATTAGAACCAAAATCAATAAATGCCAGTTATTTAGACAAGTTGGAAACCTACCAAGGAGGACGGAAGATTATGTGTTGATTATAATTTACTGCAGGTGGCTTTGAATTAATAGATAAAGCTTGATAAACATTAATGATCAGTAGGTGGATAACAGTTTGGCGTAACTAATTTGACTGCTAGTGATCTGGGATAATTGGTAAGATTGGGTGTTTGTGCAATGTTTTTATTGCAGTTTATATGACACAGGGAAATCCAAGTTAAATAGTTTATCTTGGGGATAAAGATATTGGATAAATGTACAGTTTAAAAGTTCGTTACACCTATCAATGATGATCGGGTTAATACCGATGTTTGGAAATGTTTCCATTCTTAGAAAATTACTTCATGTGCCATTTTGGGAAAGCTTTCGTATCTAAAAGCTAGAACTGAATGTACTTCTCAAAAATCTGTTTGTTTTGTAGCCTTTTGAATAATGTACTTCTTGCGAAGCTTAGTCGACGTCCACAAGGACGTAAATTGCGGCGGATTTTATCACGCACTGCATTTTCAACTCTCGATGTTGATTTGAGCATTGAGAATCCCAGAGACTTCAGCTCGAGTAAGTCTCAGCGCGTCAAAAAAACAGAGTGTTCGATTTTCAATTCTCGGCGCTAGGCAGTGCGTTCAAGATCCAGTGTGAGAAAAAAATGCCGCCGCGATTTTATTACGTTCTTGGGAACCTTTTTTGTTTGCAATGTTGCACCAATTTGTATAAACACTTACAAAAATCACCACTTTACATTCTTATTCTCTTATAAAACAAACTACAACCCTTTTAGTATCCCCCACACGTATCAGCATGCATGAAGAGATAAATATTCAGAGGCCGAAGCGGCGGGTTTTTAATAAAATTACCCCCAGGCGGTGGTGTGCGGGCGGAAATTGAAAACATCGCTCGCCGCATCCACCCCCGGTTATCTGTACCGCTCAGCAGGGTTCCGATGGATTGCCTCGCGAAGTTATTTAAGTGAGTGGTTATCATTTTAGTGGATATCTTTCGGGTAAAGTAAGCGCGCAGTTCTATGTGACAGTTTTAGTATACGGAAACAGGCCATTAAAAACAAACTATATTTTTTGACATAATTGGTTATGCTTGTAGATGGAGAATTTTGAAGTCTTCTAGTTCATCCAGATTTATTGTGGAACTCGGAAGAACGATGTAATTTTGATTATAAAAATCATACGTACCTACATTTTGATTGCGAACGGGACAGCATCTAGTTTAAAGATATATTTTATAACAATCATATTGCGCTTTTATGACGAATCCTACTATCCTACTAATATTATAAATGTGAAAGTTTGTGAGTATGGATGTTTGGTTGTTTGGATGTTTGTTACTCAATCACGTAAAAATATCCGTACGGATTTGGATGAAATTTGGTACACAGATAGTTTATAACATGGATTAACACATAGGATACTTTTTATCCCGGTAGTACTTTCCCGTGGGGATGATTTCCGACCTCCGCGCAGGCGAAGCCGCTGGAAAAAGCTAGTTTGATAAATAAAAAAAGAACACGGAATGCAGGTCCATAAAACACTACGATAGTCGGATCCAACGGAACAATTAAGATCTAGATCTGGGCACAAAGAACTCAATACTTACGTAGACACAATAAGGAACTAACAAAACGACAAGATACAGGATGTTGTCAGATACATAGAGCGAGGGCGAGCGCGATAGGCACCCCTCCCATGCTTCATGCATACCTCAATAATTACACTCCCTCGGTTGCCACGCAATGTTTGTTCAACGTTAGTCCTGTAAGCCTGTCTTCTTGCCATTCTCATATTTTAATTGACTTTAACAACATTATTATAAATTAAATTAATAAACGCACGTCGGCAAATTTATCTGTAAGTACATTTTCGCTTCTGGATTAAATTGCTTTAAGAAGTTTAAAATGGAGGTCTAAACCTTGCTACGGGCGTTGTCATGGAGGCAGGCCCAGGAAAAGCTGCTGGTGCGACTATTTATATTTTTGTGAGTGAAGGCAAAGGAGAGACAGATGTGGAAATCAATGGTGAAGATCTTTTTCAGACAGTGGGACAGTATAGATTGATGAAAGAAATGTAAAGGTCGTAAGTAGGATTATTTCTGAAGATTAACTTAAATCCTGCGCATGATCGTGTCGAAAAATCAATAAATCGATAGGTAAGACAGAGGAAAATGCAGAAATCGAATCAAGGCCTGTCTAATCTGGGGTGCTAATTGAATTTCACTCACTAATTATTTAAGTACGAAGATCAAAAGCATGAAATACCAAGATAAGGATAAAAATCAAAATATTTTTTTGCTGTAATATTAAACCAAAAACTGGGTTATGGAGTTTATTTTGTGACAGAAATGGACGAAGTAGTGTCTTTTTGTTCCTAGCCTGTCACTGGGAATCTTAATAGTGTAAGCCCAGGTATACTTACGGTACCTACGAGTTAAGCATTACTAGTAGCTTCCATTAGCTCCTGTGATATACATTAGGAGAATCAGAAAACGCTTAAAAGTGATACGGTTGCGTTCTATTGCAATTTTTTTAACAATTTTGTTAGTAGAATCGGTCCCCAGGTATCAGGGCACACAGGGCATTTTGGCGAGTATCCCATCGTTTGCGGAACAGCACAGCATTATCACATCAGGAATCAGGGTGGCACTGGTGGCAGGGACTTCGACGCGCAAACTGCAACTATGATTCTCAACTCGATAAAAAAAAACTTATTAATAAAATATTTTGTCAAAATGTATGGAACAGTTGTTTTTTTACTGACGATAAATTTCAACGTAGCAGGGTACCGAATCATGTACCGTCTGGATCAATGGTAACCGGTTGCGCGCCGATGTCCTCCTACCCTGTATGATTATCCCTTAGAAACTCATCTGCATATTCGTTTACCACGACGCCTCAACGCCATCAAACCACAATAAACATTTCAAATCCTATGAACAACCTCATTATTTCTCAAACTCGCCATATCTGTCAGACAAATCATTGATATCTCGAGACCAGAACGAAATAATGACTAACAGTGATCATCAGACGGTCCCGCATTGATGTAGCGCGGCTTGCGCGTCGCTTTCACCGGCGCGGGCGCACACACAATCGCGGCTAGCGCCATTGTACAAGAGTTATTACTGTAATAGCTGTGTGGCCTACGGTGAGAGAATGGCCGATTGTGGTTTATAGTGTTTAGAAATTTTATTGTAATTTGAAAAAATAGGAGTTGAATTGAAATTAAGTTTAGGATTGTTCATATTCTACTGTTGCAGGTGGTGGTGGTGAGCGCACGGAGAATGATGAAATTGATACGGGATCCTATTTATATTGTAGTAGCTTTTTCCCGTGGCTCGATCCGCGTGGATGTCGGTTAGCGCGTAAAACAGTTAGGCCATATCTCTGCCAAATTTCATGAAGATTAAGTTCAGCTGTTTAGACGTGAAAGCGTAACAGAAACACAGACAGAGTTACGTTCGCATTTATAATATTAAAGTAGGGATCTTTGATCGACACCACTATGTTCTGTGTAGGTAAATGTTGTTGAAATTGTAGGAGATCAATACCTGGAAAAAGTTTGAGATCATAATTTCAAAGATTGTAGGTACTGTAGGTGTATACCTACAACCACCTGAAGGGTGGGGCAGAGGTATCTCTGCCCCACCCTTCACGGTAACAAGGTGAGATGTTATGTCATGTGAATTGAAGCTTTAGGTAGTCAATGAACGAACGATGGAAGTCTTGTAATGTTTCAGGAATCCCATGTGGATAAAGATGCAGCGTAAATAAAAAAAAATTCTTAATCTAATAATTATCAATTAATCACAATAAACGCGAGAGTAAGTTTGTTTGTTACGCTTTCACGATAAAACGGCTGAATGGATTTGGATGAAATTTGGCCCACAGATAGACCATGACCTGGGTAGGACATGGGCTTATTTTCATCCTGGATCGCAGACGAAGTCGCGGGCAACGGTTAGTATTCTAAAATTTTCCTTTACCTGGCTGAGGGATACCTTGTCAGTACTTGGAGTTATTTTCTCCGTAAACCTTTTACGATCAACGCATAAGATTGATCCGATCGTTAACTTTTTTATGGGCGAATAAGGTACCTAGAAGATATTTGAGGAAAACCGTTAGATATTTAAAATTACATCTTCCTTCCTTCTTTTATTACTGTATGAAGACTAAAGTAGAAAATAAACCTATACGTATGTAGGGGGTAATTTTCGGAATGGTTGGACCGATTTCGATGTAATTAGGCATGAGGATACTTTGAACTGGGGAAGGCGCTACTTTTGATCGACATACCCCGTGGTCGAAGCCGCGGACGGAAGCTAGAACAGCAGAATGTAAAATCAAGTAAAGGACGCGAAATCGAGGCCGAGCTACGCCAAGATGGCGACATGAACATGATGACTTTATGAAAGATTAGACTACAAGAGACTCGCAAAATGCTAAGATTTAAGTGATCGTTCAGTTCACAGTGGGTAAACATGATCTGACAAGGTACCTCCAGCCAGCTAAAGGAATAAGGGAGGAGGAAATGCTTTACGTAGAGCGAAATGTGTCACACGTTTGAAAATACTGATTTATTTAAATAATTACTTAAGTGTTTCGGTAGTAATAGAAGTTTCTAATCAAAAAAAATTCCAAAAAAAAAAACAACCGACTTCCGACAAAACACTACAAAGTGAAAAATAACTTTAATTTCGGAAGTCGGTGACTTTGGATTTGTATTTAAATTTTATGTCATCGCCACACAGTGGAACGAATGTATGGGAGCGGTTGGACGTAGACATGTCCGAAAAAAAAGAGTAAAATTATGCCAAACTAATGATGCCATCTTATTCGATTACTTAATGCCTTCATAACTTGTGGTGATGAATTTCTTCATAACTCCCATATTTCGGGAGTAATTTGAGAAAATGTGAAATTTTACTATGAAAATGAGTGTATCGAGCTCTCTCCCTCCTGATTCCGGGCTTGTTTCAAGTAGCGGTCTCTAATATCATAATGCTAATACTAAGAGCTATATTTAATACTAAGACACATAGTGCGCCAAATGTGCACTTTCTGGGATAAAGAGTGATGTTTATTTTATAACACAATTTTTTTATTTTTTGTTTATTTTGTTGATTAAAACCGTTTTTCTAAAGGTTTACCTTATTACAATAACATTTCTGAGCAGCCAATTAGAGAAGATATAAGCTAATTAGGATATATAATTAGGGACTTAAGGTTTACATATAAAACTGATGCACTAATGATTACTGATAAGAACATTGCTATTATTTAATTACTAAATGGCTCTTAATACACTAATTTAGCATGCATCATTTACTAATTATCACAATAACTAATTACCTTGCAATATTTAACAAAGGATACCTGGGATACCTGGATTTTATATAAATAGGTCACTATTAGTAACTTTAAAATCAGTGTTGATTTACACCTCGTTGTATCCAAGCTAATCTCGCAATGTATTTTCCAAATTTTAATACAAATCTTGATATTCACGTTGCTTTATGCGCACGCGCACATAAAGATTTACGCGACTTTAACTATTTGTTCAGTGTTTTAAAAGATAACAGTTGTGTTCAGTTATGTGAAAGTGCTGAAACAAGTTTAAAAGACTGGTGTCGTCGATTTTGCTACCGCATTTATGCAAAATGGACACAGTCTGGAAGAAGCACAGATAAGTTTCGGAAGAAACATGAGATTTGGCTACAGGCTGCAATTCAATGGCCGGAATTACAGAATGAAAATATGGAACCTTCTACAGAAAATATAAGTGACGTCATCGAGCCCATAATTTCTCCTGCTAAATCTGATGCTTCAACTTGTACACATCCTAGTCCTCGTAAATCTTTTGAGGACCTTAGTAACCGGCAAAAAAGAAGACGCACTGAAGATAGTCTTTCATGCAGCAGTAGCAGCGCTGAAATTATGTTTTCGGCCGAAAGGGCGCTTCAAAAGGCAGGACAAAGCGATACAGCTTATGTTATGAAATACTTGACGGAGAATCCAGAAGAGGCCTCAAAAATCAAAGCCTTCATTGAAGGTAAATCAATTCAGGTACGGGAAATATCCCCTTTGAAGGCATTGGCTCTTTATGTATCGATGAACTTATCGAAATGGCGCTATAACACTCTTCGGGATTTCAACACTCAAGAAGGAGCTCTTCAATACCCGAGTTACTACATGTTGGTTAAAGAAAAAATTAAGTGCTATCCGGCCAAAGAAGATCTCACAGTTACAGAGAGCTCTGCAAAAATCAAATTACAAGCCTTGATGGATTTAACCTCAAGAAGACTTATTAGGTCGTTAGAAACCCCTGTTGATCCCAATCAACAGCTCGTATTGACCAGCAAATGGGGTTTTGACGGATCATCTAGCCAAAGCATTTATCATCAAAGGACGAGTGAAGATGAGCAAATCGATCTTGCTAGTAATTTTATGATTAGTCTTGTACCACTGCGGCTCGTCTCAAAAGGTGTAACAATTTGGGAAAACGAGCGACCATCTTCCACTTCATTTTGCCGGCCAATATTGTTTAAGTTTATAAAGGAAACCAAAGAAAATGTGCAGAGAGAGATGGCTGAAATCGAAGCAGAGATTGAAGCCTTAACTCCATCCACCATCACTGATGGAATTAGTGTCAAACACCAACTGCTGTTGACAATGATTGATGGTAAAATTCATTCCATTATATCCAATACAGCAGCTTCAGTGTGTGACATATGCAAGGCTTGTCCTAAAGAAATGAATAATTTAGAGTTAATCAAAGATAAACACGCAAACGAGGACATGTATAAATATAGCTTAAGCACCCTTCACGCTTGGATTCGCTCAATGGAATGCTTATTACACATTTCCTACAAATTAGACATAAAATCATGGCAAGTAAGGGGTGATATAGCAAAAAGGCAAGTTGATGACAGGAAGAAAAGAGTTCAAGAGGCTGTAAGAAGAGAAACGGGCTTACTTCTCGATGTTGTGAAACAAGGCAGTGGATCCACCAACAATGGCAACTCGGCAAGGAGATTTTTTGAAAACTACACTAAATCTGCTGAACTGACCGGAATAGATGCTATGCTTTTAAGAAAAATCTGTGTGATCTTGCAGTGTATTTCATCAGGAGAGAAGATCAACGTAACTAAATTCCGAGAGTTCTGCTTTGATACTGCTAAGCTTTACGTGGAGTTATACCCATGGTATTATATGCCTTCTTCACTTCATAAAATTTTAATGCATGGGCCAGACATAGTTCAGAACATGTCAATTGTGCCCATTGGTTTTCTATCCGAAGAGGCATCTGAGGCTAGAAATAAAGATTTTAGAAAATATAGAGAGGGGCATTCTCGAAAGCATAGCAGTATCTCATGCAATGAAGATATTATGCACAATCTTTTACTGTCTTCTGATCCACTTGTTACAAGTATCCGTCCAAAAGGAAATAAGTTTGTAAAAAAATCTTCTTTTAAGGAATTTTATGAGCTTACGGATTCTGAGAAAAGTGATATCGAATTTGTTAACATAAATGATTTAGCGGACATCGATTCTGAATTTGAATTAATTGATGATGATGATGATGACGAAGATAATTAAATGATGTTATTGTTTTAAAATGTGTAACTTAGTAAATTAGAGCTTACATCTTAATTATTTATTGTACTTTTAATGAAACTAGGTAATTTATTATCAACTTACTTAAAAGTCATACTCTCATCAGTTCTTGTGAATATTTTTGTTAATATATATTTCTGTATATATATATAATATATTTATAGACCTCTTAATAAGTCTGTCTGCGGTTTAAAGTAAATACAAATGGGGAAAAAACGTTTTTTTTTTTAAATTTTCATTTCCTTTTATCCCAGAAAGTGCACATTTGGCGCACTATGTGTCTTAGTATTAAATATAGCTCTTAGTAATAGCATTACGATATTAGATACCGCTACTTGAAACAAGCCCGGAATCAGGAGGGAGAGAGCTCGATACACTCATTTTCATAGTAAAATTTCACATTTTCTCAAATTACTCCCGAAATATGGGAGTTATGAAGAAATTCATCACCACAATTTATGAAGGCATTAAGTAATCGAATAAGATGGCATCATTAGTTTGTCATAATTTTACTCTTATTTTTCGGACATGTCTACGTCCAACCGCTCCCATACATTCGTTCCACTGTGCGCCATCCGAAATTACTTAAAGTTATTTTTCACTTTGTAGTGTTTTGTCGGAGGTCGGTTGTTTTTAATGTTCACTTTTTAGTAATAGTACCTACCCCACTAATTCGATATATCATCATCGTTGGGGTCAAAACAATGCAGATTTATGCGATAGCAGCAATCGCGGTTTATTTACTGTTATTTTGTCTGTCTCCGAAACGCATGATCAGATCTATATGAAATTGAAATAGGACCACACGGAAAGCACCACCTTTCAAATATTTTTTTTCGGTTCACCCAGTCGAAAGTTATGAGGTAACAAACATAAAAAAAACTGTCGAATTGAGAACCTCCTCCATTTTTTGAAGTCGGTTAAAATGAATTGTAAGGAATCTGTTTAATCTGCTAACGATCCTTTCAGACATGCTACAACCAACACAGCGGAAAAAACGTCGCGGGGCACAAAATTTGAAGAAAACGCGAAGTCTCAAACGATACCGAAGTATTCCTACGGCTAGGATTTTAGATACCAAATGAGCAATATTTTCTTGATTCTTGATACTTTCTTTTCTCCGTAGTCGTGTTATGGTTTATTTTTGAACATAAACATTTTTTTAAATCGAAATGATTCATAACTTACCGCTCGTCGCGTATGAAATGCGCCGGCCGCGATATGTACAAAACAATGGCGTGTCGGAGACAGGGGTCGCCATCCATCATGGTTGTCCATTGAAACGTCACGCACGCACTGCGCCTGCGCCAGTCTGCAGTTGTCTCTCATGGACTTATTAACTTAAGGCGATAGCGCCAGGGCCAGGTTAGACCGCGAAATTGGTGAACCTACCTATGTTGATCAAAATACGATTCGCGACCATAATACAGCTGATGTTTTTTTGTATAACCGAGGAACAATTTCTGCACTGGGGGTCTAGAATAATATGCTGAATTCATGGTTACAGTTTGCGCACTGGATAAAAATGTCATCATCATCATCTACCTAGCCTTTTCCCAACTATGTTGGGGTCGGCTTCCAGTCTAACCGGATGCAGCTGAATACCAGTATTTTACATGGAGCGCCTGCCTATCTGACCTCCATAACCCAGTTACTGGGTAATACGATACCCCTTGGAAAGACTGGTTGTCAGACTTTCGGGCTTCTGACGACCCGTAACGACTGTCAAAGATCTACAAATGACAGCCGGGACCAACGGTTTAACGTGCTTTCCGAGGCACGGAGAGGTCTTGGTATGTTAAGATGGTCACCCATCCACGGACCAACCGCGGCAAGCTTAGCTTAACCTGATCGATCGATCCGTACGGCTAATATTACTTAGCCACAAGCCCCTCTAATATGGTTAAAAATGTATCATGTATATTGAATTATCACTATACATAGGTACTTATAATAAAACAAAGTTCTCACGCCGCGTCTATCTGTAGGTCTGTCTGAACGCGATAAACTGAAAAACTACCGACTGGATTTTCATACAGTTTTCATTAATGGACGGACTATTTCATAAGGAAGGCCTACGTGTATAATTCATTATGGCTTTGTGTAAATTACAAATACAAACATAGCAAAAGCATAGCGCATACGCATAGCGTTTGTTATTCATAGCAAATAAAGTTCTGATTCTGATTCTGATTCTGAAATTGGCTGAAATGATGATTGCTGAAAAAAATCATGCCGTCTGGAAGTTTTGCCGGCTTGCAACGTGTACCTAATCCAATACAGTTACTTACACATGTAAACCTAGGTGAAAAATCTGGTAGACTCGGTATTACGTTCCTGTGCAATATTTCCGCGGTGTAAGAGATAGTAGTCACTAAAATTATCAGCACACGTATTAAGTAAGTATTAAGTCCATCGACGTATAACCTGAAATTGACTTTGATCTGACAAATTTTCTCGGGTCCCGTAGAGCGTCCCCCTTAATACAAGATGGCGGGACATCGACGCGCTTACTGTGATGATGAATTTTTGCACATGATTCTAGAGTCCTATCATAGAAATTCTAGCTTGGTTTAAAAAAAAATCTGCTTCATAGAAAAGTGTAATTTCCACGCGGTCAAATGGAACGGCAGAGCTATTTTTTTTTAAATTGCAACAAAGGGGGATTCAGAATCATGTACTTACTGAACCCATGGTGAACTGATGTTCCTTCTACCCTGTATAGCTAAAATAAAAATAAAAACATTTTATTTCACACAAACCTGCATGGGCACTTATGAAACGTCAGAAGCTAGGTGCACAGTTTCAATTTGTTGCTTCCTATGGAGAAGAGCCGGCAAGAAACTCCACGGTTACTCTTATAATAGCATACATAGCATTACTTTACTTCAGCAAGGTAAGTATGGTTACCAAACATGCTAAACAAAAAAAAAAATGCAGCGGTCAACCTAAGCTACTTTATTTGTCTATAACATATTTTTAAAAGAACTAAGTGGTGTAGCGTGACTTTCTGTAATTTCCACCTACTCCCATCGAGAAAAGGCGTGAGGTCATGTAATCACATAATATGTATTTATGTAGGTACGCTACTTTTTTTTTTTTTTTTTTTTTTTGGGTTGGGATATCATCAAATGACTTCTCCCGCTCTGGGTAGAGCAGGAGGGCGTGTCAGACTTTTACTGACTGCGGTGCTCCGCTCAAGCCGGGCAGACCTCCACCGTATGCTCCACCGTGTCCTCAGGGCGATCTTCTCAATGGAAACACCCGGGTGTTTCCTCCCGCCTAATGCGAAACAGGAACCTCCCGAAACAGCCGTGTCCGGTGAGGACCTGTGTCAGGCGGAAGGTGAGGACGCCATGCCGCCTCTCAAGCCACTCCTCAAAGAAGGGACTTACCACCGCGATCGTGGCGTGCCCAGTACGTGGCTTTTAAATATAACATAGAATAAAAAGAGACTGTGAAACCGTCATTTCAGACACGTATTCTTATTAAAAAAATCACCTAAACAATGCATCTGCAGGTTTAGCATGAAGCTTTCTTTCTATTTCTACTCTAACGTCAAAACTATCAATTTTCTACACGGAAACGTTATTTTTGTCTACTCTTCCGTCGACTAAACACTTCTCTACGGTTCTCGTGCTAAGGCTGCTGGTCGTATATACTATTAGTACCGAAGACAATTGCTATTGTTACCACAAAAGCCCGTAATTTGCCAGTTACGTGAGTGGCACTGGCAACGTCTTTGCGCCATATGCCAGACATGTGGCTTGCCACAATGACGCTCTATCATTCTCTATGCCCCACCGCACGTTGAGGTTAAAGAGTTTCAAGTTTAATTACATGATTAAATACATGTCTAAAGTAGTTTAAAGGCCATTTAGTTAAAATATAGGGATGTAAATTCCTGTTAGAAAATGATGGAACACTGTCTTTTGAACGCGTAGTTCTTTTTTGTCTGGCTTTTTAGTAATGCACGATGTTGATATTGCCTCAAACTATTGAGGACTAAGTTAAGAAAAAAATAAAATCTAAAAATATATTTTTTTTTATCTCTCACTCAGAAGCGTTCCGTATGGTTTTTTTTTTTTTCTGGGTGGGAAATCATCAAATAACTTCTCCCGCTCTGGGTGGAGCGGGAGGGCGTGTCAGACTTTTACTGACTAAAACCCACCCGTGTTCCCTCAGTTGCCTGTGTGCCAGGGGCGGCGGTATCTCTTTCGAACAACCCGCACCCCCGGCAGGCATCGGCCCTTGCGGGCCCCATCTGTTGCTGCTGACATCTCTTTGAGGCGCGCGTGGAACACAACGCGCCGTCGACCCGGGCTTGGTCCTTACCGGACAGCGAGCTACCCATTACTCGCCGTCCGCAAGCCCGTGCCTACGGTGGCCGGGAATCAGCCTGGAATTCCCGACGCCCAGGGCGTCTCCTGCGAAGGCCACGGCTGTGAGGGCGCATGTACTGCATCTCCCTCACGTGCGCCGCCTCCCTCTTTGCGAGCATAACTGCTTCGCTGAAGGAGGCGACTGCCAGCCATGCCCTCTCGCTCCGTACCATGGCCTGGACCAGGGTCGGACGCGAGAGATCGCCGCCACCGATCACCTCCACAAGGACACGGCGTTGCTCCGCCCAAGCTGGGCAGACCTCCACCGTATGCTCCACCGTGTCCTCTGGGCAGCGTTCCGTATGGTGCCGGACGTAAAAGAATAACAAGCTCCATCCCATTTCTTCCCGTGGGTGTCGTAGAAGGCGACTAAGGGACTTACTAGAGAATCGGCAGCAGCGTTCTCTATGCATTTGACCACTATACTGCGATCGCCAACCCACCTGCCAAGCGTGGTTATTATGGCAAATTCCCCACTTTTAGGGGAGGCTTATGTCCAGCAGTGGACGTCTTTCGGCTGATATGATGATGATGATGATGATGACTCAGAAATAATTGCTATCATCAGAAAAACTTTAATTAATTTAATTTGTGTTTTGCAGAAATTAGCTAACGGATAAGAAACGTCCGTTCTAGACGAGCAATTTGTTTCATTAGAAGTTCCATTCAGATTAGAATTCCTTCTAAAGATCTTTAACCGACTAATAACTCAATGAGGCTATTGAAGCGTCCAGTCACATTATCTACAGTAATTCTAATTCGAGCCACAATCATTTAAGGCCCACCGTGAACATTCCTATCAAACGAGTCTTGGGACTCGGCTGTTAACTGTCAACTATTTCTAATGGTTCTTCACACATTGACACTTACATACGTTGAAGGACACACATGTGTTTCGATACATTGGGGGAATAAGGTCGTAAGATGACCGTCGGGACTGTCGGGAGACTAAAAATGATTTGATGTACGGCATTGGGATAATGTTTTTCACATATACAATGTGTAACGGAAATGGTATATTTGTCACCTTATAATTGTAAATAACGTTATATTATAATCTATCCCCCGAAATTGTAAACTGTCGGAAGATTGTGAACTGCACCATACTGTTTACCGACCCAGGTTAGGTTAGGCTAGAATTGCGACCAACCGCGCGCGAGCCGAGCGAGCGAAGCGAGCGGTGCCACAGCAGCGACCGGCGAGCGCTACTTCCAAGTTAGTGGCAGTTACTTGACTATTTAGTAATAGCGCAAGGTACTATCTGTCTTGATACCAATTCACAATTAGACGGTTTCACTTCGATGATTATAATCTACCGAAAAATAATGCGTTAAATTGTAAGCAGTATGTTACGGTTCACAATCTTTCGACAGTTTACAATCTCGCGAGATAGAATATACTCTAACGGTATTTACAATTTTACGGTGACATATACATACCAAAGCCACGGCTTCTTTGGATGATATCAAACGATATTGGATTTTTTTTTAAATCCTATCTCTACATATTCCGAAGGTACATATAAGAATTTTCAGTACATTGATACCAGAAACCAAACTTTCAAATTGAAATTAACACATCACTCGGAAGAGATTTATCGTGATATTGGCAAGTAACGTGGAAAGTTATCTACGTAGTGCGGTGACACGTTTGTTATGATTTGAATTTAAGAAACAGATTTAACCGAAAATTTTTAGAGTATTTTATTTTGAGCTGAAACTATGTATAGTGACTCTATACCAGCTATTATCTTTAGTTCTTAAGGATAGTAATAGGGTTTCTGTTATACCCTGTATACCTATGATATAGCCTTAGAAGCTGATTAGCCTTAGCCTTAGAAGAATAAATCACAGTTTGGCATATTTTCTATTCAAAAGCTGTCAAACCGACTTATTTATTCCTGAGATAAAAGTAATCTGAGTATTGAAAAATCAGCCCTAAGTTATAAAAGTATTGTTTGCAAAAAAATAAAGCGATTGATATAAAATGCAGCTGGATGAGAGTAGTTGCAAATCTAAGAAAGATTACTCCCGCCGCGCGGTGGACTACTAAGTGTCTGATAATGACAAATTCATCATCAACTCAACCTAGCCTCTTCCTGACTGCTTGGCTTCCAGTCTAAACGAATGCAGCCGAGTACCAGTATTTTACATGGAACGACTGCCTATCTTACTTCCATAACCCAGTTACTGGTAATACGAAACCCCTTGGTAAGACTGACAATGATAAATTATGCTCACTATATTTGCCATTGAGATGTTGATGACGATGAACCCTAATTCGGCTTTAAACAAGGCTTAACATGTAACCAGTAGATAACTTCTGAATCTCAGGGAACTAAGCAAACATTCACACATGGAACTTGTTTGTAAAGGCATAGAGTGGCGCTAACGAGATGCGCATACGTCTCAACTGCACCATCAAGTGCGTAATACGCAGAACTTGCACTTGACATATTTGGGGAGCGTGTTTGGTTCTTGGAAGATGGTTTATACTGAGTCGACAACTGATATAAAGATATATGTATGTATAGAAGCGAAAGAAATGGCTGCCCCAATCCCAAAAAAGTTGGTTGGTTATGCAGGTGTTACTTATACTAATTAGAAAAACTAGAATCATTTTTTTTAGTTGTTAGTTTATTTCCATCATGAAACAATTTGATTTATAAATCTGTGGAAAACAGACAGTACCCATTATATGATTATATAATGGGTTTTTTTTGGGTGGGAAATCATCAAATAACTTCTCCCGATCTGGGTGGAGCAGGAGGGCGTGTCAGACTTTTACTGACTAAAACCCACCTATGTTGCCTCAGTCGCCTGTGTGCCAGGAGCCGCTGTATCTCTTTCGAACAACCCGCACCCCTGGCAGGCAACGGCCCTTGCGGGCCGCATCAATTGGTGCTGACATCTCTTTGAGGCGCGCGTGGAACACAACGCGCCGTCGACCCGGGCTTGGTCCATACCGGACAGCGAGCTACCCATTACTCGCCGTCCGCAAACCCACGCCTAAGATGGCCGGGAATCAGCTTGGGATTCCCGACGCCCAGGGTGTTTCCTGCGGCGACTAGGGCCATGAGGGTGCATATACTGCCTTCCCTCACGTGCGCCGCCTCCCTCTTCGCGAGCAATACTGCTTCGCAGAACGAGCTGACGGCTACCCATGCACGCTCGCTTCGTACCATGGTCTGGACCAGAGCCGGACGCAAGAGATCACCGTCGCCGATCGCCTCCATGAGGACACGGCGGTGTTGCACCCGGGCAGACCTCCACCGTATTCTCCACCGTGTCTTCAGGGCGATCTTCGCAGTGGAAATACCTGGGTGTTTCCTCCCACTTTATCCAAAACAGGAATCTCCCGAAACAATCGTGTCCGGTGAGGACCTGCGTCACGCGGAAGGTGACGACGCTGTGCCGCCTCTCAAGCCACTCCTCAAAGAGGGGACTTACCGCCGCAGTCGTGTTGTGCCCAGCACTGGGTTGTGACAATCGCACTCTTCACGTAGCCATGAGATCCCGCCGGAGCTCTGTCCGCTGTGCCGCGATTTCCCGCGGCAGCGGAGTTACGCCCCAGCGTTTGGCCTCCTCGCGCCACTCCTAAGTGTGCGCGAGGAACCTTTGCCTCCAGATCCCATGGCGGCATATATAATGCGTACTGTCTGTTTTGGTTTTGTTGTGACAATGCGTAAATTCGCACTTTGCACTTACATCCCGCATTAGTCTTCTATTTGGAAGGACTGTGCTTTAGATCCCTACCTATAATCTGTGATTAGCTACCTATCTCCACGAATTTATTACTAACCATAATTAGAGGTGTTAGAATTAAAGCCCTCGGGTGAGAATCTCGCATATTCTTCTTCGAAATGTTGTAATATGGAGTCGGTGAGGAGTAGTTACCTGCAAGCAATGTCTGTTGCCGCTTTAACCATGTATAAACTGGAGAAAATCTTACGTATTTTCACGATGTTATCGCTTGTTTGCTTGTACTATAGAAGCTGCCGATTGTCAGTCTAGAGGAAATAAGATTTTTGACACTACAGTACATTTCTGAGTAATATTGATGATGATGGGACTCCCTTTTCCGCACGTAGACTCCCATTCAGGCGTTGTACGTGATACCATTTAAGTACTCAAAACTTAAAAGTAGCCATGTCTTATGCTAAGTTTCGAAGCAGCAATTTGTATGCTATCCGTTTCTTCAAGCCTTTCTTAAGTTTCTGCTACAGCTATAGACTAATGATTGACAATCTGTCCATTAGCAATCTTAATTGGATGTTTAGCTGACATTTCCTTGTCTAGCCTAGCCTTAGTTTAGCCTAGGACGAACTTGATGGATTTTGACAGTGGTCGCTTGTTACTGGTTTAATTTACATTTGGTTTTGGGAGAACGCTGGAATCGTTTGGTTTCTGTGTACATCCGTGTTTTGTCCATCCATGCCGTTATCGATTTCTTTTTGCATCATATTTGTCTTAGATACCTTCAATTAGCTTGGTGCACTACTTGCTATTTTAGGTAGGTAAAATTATATTTAGGTTGGAATTGCAAGGTATATTATCACCTACATATAGCTACTAACCGAAGCTAACCCCTCCGTAATTTTTGTTACTCTCTGTAATTTTATTTTCTTGTGTTCCTCTCTATTTTTTACCCAGCTCAGCTCTATTGCCTACTTATAAGTTTGTCAGTTAATTATTTGTATTTTCTTGTCTTGTACTAATCCTTTCTCTACCCACATTCAATTACCTACAATGTAACAGACATGAAGCCTCAAGCAGCCGTCACAAATCCAAAGACAAACAACATTTCATCCACATAATGCTCATTCACGTCACCGAAGGAGGGATTAATTCTAAACGCATAAATAATAAGCGGACAAGTTCCCACGTCATCTCACCGACGACGTCTTTATAAACCATTCACACACTTGACCCTTTCAGCATAATACCATCCGACGAGAATCAAATTATCAAAACGAATAAAACGTAAACCCTCGACGCAAACGCACACACACAAGCCGATAACCTCATTCGAACGTATCAAATGTTTGAAAACATACTCACACAGACGCAAACCTCTCGCGTTCTACGCACACAGACGTAAAACACAAACCGAAAACACGAATTTCGTTCACGCACACACGCTTACTTCGTGGGGCTTCGTATTTCAAACGCTCTATCGTTTCGGTGCCAGCGGCGGACTTGACTTGGACTCGTTGCGCAGTGCGATTGCCGTGTATATTTTTAGCGCTGATGTGTTTTTGCTGAACGATGTTTGTTACGCATTACCGTTTCTTCGATGTAAAAATGCGCGGCCCGGTATTCGTGCGCCTAATGAGTCGCACATATTTTAATTGCACCATGTATGGTAATGCCAGTTTTTGTGGGAATAAGCCACCTTTACTGTACTTATATTAATTGAGGACATCTCATTTTGTTTTAAATTAAGTACTTCTACTACAAGTTTTGGATATAAAATGGTTGTTATTTGTGTTATAAAATGTGAATTTGAACAGAATGGAAGTCGCAGAGGCATTTCGACAATATGACCAAAATTATCTAGCATCAAGATAATAAAATAACATTGTAAGCAAATTTAGACCCATATACTAAATTACTCTGGCCACATCAATTTAAAAAAAACTCCTTCAACTCCTGTAGTCAAAACGTTCTCAGTCCAAGCTGCAAAGGTGAAGCCGCGAGCGGCGTCACTAATTTGGGCTGTCTCAGAAATATACCGCGTAGAATATGTTTGGAACAAACTTTGCTTATAACTCAGCCTCTACGAGTTGAAGAATCTTAAGTTATGCAGGGCACGTTAATTCGAGCCCCAAGCTATTTAAGACTTAAACCCATTTAACGCAAATTTCAGCAAGTTCGGACAGTCACGCGAAAGCGAAAACGCCCAATTATAAGGTGTTTGGATGATCTTGCTGGAGTATAAGTAGGATCTTAAACTCTATGTAGTTTTCCATATATTATGCAGAATTCCCATATTATCATTTCTATCCAAAACAGCCGGTACTTAGAAGGCGAATAAGTTTTACTTTATCCGGTTTTAGGTAGGTTTCCACGATTTTTACATAAGTTTCCTGTAATTTCTTGTTCTTTTACTTCCTCTTAGAGACTAGGCATTGCTTACAGCGGAGAGGCTGTGTGCCTAGTAATGCTTGTATAACACGATACGATTGAATATCACACACGTACACTGTACAGACGTC
This sequence comes from Polymixis lichenea, assembly GCA_949091785.1. Taxonomy (NCBI): domain Eukaryota; kingdom Metazoa; phylum Arthropoda; class Insecta; order Lepidoptera; family Noctuidae; genus Polymixis; species Polymixis lichenea. The sequence continues at coordinate 8,294,518 of OX420938.1, read as the reverse complement.
TCACTGTCTCTCTCGTTGTCTGCATTTAGGAGGAATATTCTTGGAGAAAGGTTACCCTTTAGTGAATGAATTAAAATGTAGGCACCTACTTCCAGAGGCGTAATTATGGTGGGGCAGGTAGGGCACAAGCCCTGGGTGCCTATCAAAGGGGGGCGCGAAAAGTCGTCAATAAGTAAATTTAAAAATAAAAAAATACTTCAATAAACCATTTCATACTACTAAGAAATCTGAAGAACTACTTGAATTTATTGTGCAGTACGGGGATGAAAGCGTATTTCCAAATCTGGCTTTTTCTATTCAAATTCTGCTTAAAATTTCAGCATTGCAAGTTGTGAGTGATTTTTTAGTTCAAGTTGAAATTAATACCTTAGTTAGTGAAGGCTATAATTGATCAAGAAAGGTTATGCGACCTAGCTTTGCTCAGTGTAGACCGAGAAGGGGCGCAAATGTGATGTGTGCCTCAGGCGCCATTTTGTATTGGTACGCCCCGACCTACTTCAATCTCTGACAAGATATCTCAGCAGTAAGATGATATTACAAAATAAGCCTATGTTTTCTTTTATCTTGTTAGATGTCGGCACACGCCGTGAACTGAAACACGGGATGCACCTGACTGATTCGTAGTAGGTACCAACCATCTCTCCTGAAGGCTCTTTATTCTTAGTAAGCTAAGTACCGCCTTGGAGTCTGCCAAAGAGCGGTGGAACCCAGCATCCTGGGCGTAAAAATATAGGAAAGAATCGCTGATTAAAAAGCTCTACGTAATGGGTGCCTGAAGATGGACGGAAAGGGGCCGAGATGACCTGGATGCGTACCGTGAAGGCTTCTTTGAGATGGGGCGGGAAAAGAGTTCCTGAAAGGTCTTGCGGGAGGCCTTTGTCCTTCAGAAGGACTGTATAGGCTAAGTAAATCTAAGTAAGTTTCAATAGTATTGGAAAAAAGTATAGGTACTCCATCACCAATAATTTTGGTTAAGTACCTATTCTTCAATGTTATTCGAAAAATGTGTTGTTTAAAACGTTATCCGTTCACAATATCGGTTTAGTTGTCCTCAAGGATGTGGATACCGATAGGTATTTCAGGTACAAAATGGAGTAGGTACTAAGCATCGATGCGGTTTTAGGTTTTCAAGTCACGTGCAGCATCATGCGACAGCCGCACATCGTCATGCTATGCGTCATCTAATGAGAATGATGATGGCATCATCGAACTAAATAGATTTGGAGTAAACATTTTTTTGTGTAGATATTTGTAATTCTTCTTTTTCCGTGTCATTGGCGACTAAGTAATAATCGCATGGGTCGATCGATCAGGTTAAGTTACGCTTGCCGCGGTTGTTCCGTGGATGGGTGACCATATTTACATACCAAGACCGCTCCGTGCCTCGAAAAGTACGTTAAGCTGTTGGTCTCGGCTGTCAATCATGGATCTGTGACAGTCGTTACGGGTCGTCAGAGGCCCGAAAGTCTGACCACTTGTTTTACTAAGTGGTAACGTACTACCCAGTAACTGGGTTGTGGAGGTCAGATAGCCAGTCGCTCCATGTAAAATACTGGTATCCAGCTGCATCCAGTTAGACTGGAAGCCGACCCCAACATAGCTGGGAGAAGGTTACGCAGATGATGATGCTAGGACGCTGATGGTTTAAATTTTTTTTTTGAGAATGGGAATTCATCAAATTACGTCTTCCGCTCTGGGTGGACGGGAGGGCCTGGCAGACATTTACTGACTAAAACCCACCCCTGTTCCTTCAGTTGCTTGTGTGCCAGGGGCCACGGTATCTCTTTCGAACAACCCGCACCCTAGGCACGAATCGGCCCTAGCGGACATCACCAGTTGTTGCTTACATCTCTTTGAGACGCGCGTGGAACACAGCGCGCCGTCGACCCGGGCTTGGTCCTCACCGGAAAGCGAGCTACTCATTACCCGCCAACCGCAAGCCTGCGCCGACGGTGGCCGGGAATCAGCCTGGGATTCCCGACGCCCAGGGCGTCTCCTACGGCGACTAAGGCCATGAGAGCGCTGCCTCTCCTTCACGTGCGCCGCCTCCCTCTTCGCGAGCATTACTGCTTCGGAGAAGGAGGTGACGGCTACTTATGCATTCTCGCTCCGAACCATGGCCTGGACCACGTCCGGACGCTAGAGATTGCCGCTGCCGATCGCCTTCACAAGGACACGGCGGTGCTCCGCCCAAGCCGGCAGACCTCCACCGTATGCTCCACCGTGTCCTCAGGGCGATTACGCAGTGGAAACACCCGGCGTTTCCTCCCGCCTTATCCGAAACAGGCACCTCCCGAAACAACCGTGTGCGGTGAGTACCTGTGTCAGGCGGAATGTGAAGACGCCGTGGCGCCTCTTAATCCACTCCTCAAAGAGGGGACTTACCGCCGCAATCGTGGCGTAATTCAGTCAGACCTTTTATTGCAATAGGTATGCGTGTTTAATGTTTCACAGGCATACTTCTTTATTGTGTCATCCATATCATTCTAATAGATAAGTTTTCTTCTTCTTCTGAGCCTGTTGTTGGCACTCTAAATGGACTCTGTCCAGAATTCGGCTACGTGTTTGGCGCTACTAGACCAATTTGAAGTTCTTTCTGACGTCTGCCGCGTAACCACTGCGACATTCTTTGTGTCCAAGAGACTGATCGATACTAAACCTCTAATCGGCCACACATCCCTGGACTAATGCTTATCGCTGATATCTGTTACCGAAGCACGGTTAGTTGACATTCACACGGACGTATTAAAATCGCGGCGGGATTTTTTCGCGCACTGGATTTTCAACTCTCTGTATTCAAGAATCCAACAGACTGCAGCGAGAGTGAGTCTAAGCGCGTCAAAAAACACATTTCGATTTTCAACTTTCGACGTTAAGCAGAAAATCCGGCCGCGATATTATTTAAAAAAAAATATACCTTCCGCCCGCGGCTTCACCCGCGTGGAAGTCGGAAATTATCTCGCGGGAACGTACTACCGGGATCAAAAGTATCCTATATATTAATCCATGTTATAATCTATCTGTGTGCCAAATTTCATCCAAATCCATTCAGTAGTTTTTGCGTGAAAACGTGACAAACATCCATGCATCCAAACTTTCGCGTTTATAATATTAAGTAAAGATTACGTATGTGGGAACGTGGGCTAACGCAGTCTTTGCTGCTTTTGGCATAAGCATATTTTCCATCAAGTGCTCAAATGGATAAGTATTATGAATTATTGGGAGCCCTATGATGCAACGTAGGGCTGTAACGAACTATCGCCAATTAGTCAAATACAACAGCAGGCCAGCAGTCTACCTCGTCTGAGCTCATTCTAGTTCCGACTTCTCCGTAGACGATGCGCATCGGCCTGTTTTTTTTTTGTATTTCTAATAAAGATTTTATTCTTTCTTCGCACGTCATTGGTACAAAAGTAAACACAATCAACAACTTTAAAATATGGCAACACGCCAGGAAAACACAAGTAAACAAGTAGGTATGTAAAAAACAAAGAAAACTACATCGGTGCTGCGGTGAAAAATCTATACCTACATATACCGGTCCCGGTTAATCTTCTGAAACGGCAGAACCAATTTTGACGGCAATTTCACTGCTAGATTGATGATGTTATAAGGAGTAACATAGGCTTCTGATTGTCTGAAGATGATATCAGATAGGCCGGAGTCTTCAGTGCTGGGAAGGCTTATTGAGCTTCACGTGAAGAGATGGTGCATTGTTTTTTTTTTTTTTTAATGGGAATTAATTCTTCAATGCAATACTAACATAGTTTTTAAAACCTCTGTTACTAACATTATATGGACAATTTTAATTATGTCTGAAATAAATGTATTTTATTTATTATCCCGGTAACACGTAAATAAATAGAACTACTTAAAGATCATCAAGCAGAGTGGATAAGTATTAGAACTGCTATAATTATGTAGCTCTGTTCCGATGATGTTCAATCAGCAATCGCTTATGATAGGTCAATGCGATTTAATCACGGCGGTGTAGCAATTCTTCACAATTGTTGACTAGTTTTTGGCTGCCGCTTCGCCCGCGTGTAAGTCGGAACCCACGGATATAACCCACGGTAATCCACGGGAATGTACTACCGAGATAGCAAGTTTCCCATGTATTAATCTAGGTTATAAACTATCTATGTGCCAAATTTCATCCACAACCCTTCGGCCGTTTTTACGTTATTGAGTAATAAACATCCGACTATTTATGGTTTATGTGCCTATGTATAAATATGTGTTATTTATTAGTTTTTTTTAAAGTGATCTCAGTATGCAAGGGTTTCTGTGACAAACAAATCTATTTTTCTTTCTTTCTTTAAAATATACAATCTTTCACATTTACTTATACTTAAAATTTTAAGTAGCATAGGATTGCAGAAGGTCAATTTTCAGCAGTACACTTGCTTTTAGAAGGCGACTCGTTTCCAGAGGGCTTAGACTAAGTCTGTCAATGAAGATACGGGCCCGTCCGAAATTTGTTGACCCGCCAAAATAAGCGCCAAATTAAATTTGTCGACCCGCCAAAATAAGCGCCAAATTAAATTTGTTGACCCGCCAAAATAAGCGCCAAATTAAATTTGTCGACCCGCCAAAATAAGCGCCAAATTAAATTTATCGACCCGCCAAAATAAGCGCCAAATATTTTTTTTCGGACAAGTTAGAACACAGGAGTAAAATAGGTAATGACAACTGTCAAATCGTGGTGCCATTCAATCTTAGTTCGGGCCCCAATCTAATCTTATATCCGTAAGTGATACCGAATAGGAAACGCCCGTAAACTTCAGCCAAAACTACTAAAATTAGACGCTATAATTATTATAATATTCATTAACCTACTTTGTATTGACCGTTGAAACATTGAAAATAATGAGGGGAGAGTCACTTTGTACCTACCCGAAAATCATCATAAAATTGAGACCACATTGCGTCACTCTCACTCTGAATAACAATCCTTTTTACACGCTTTATATTAGCTCCACTTGTATGTTTGTATGTAACCAACTCCTTTGGACGCTATTTTGACCCACTTTAAACGGTCAGATTTCATTTAAACTTTGTAGACTTATCGAGGACCAGGACAGTTCAATAATTTAAAATTTTTTTTGAAAAAACACGCTTTTGTAGTTAGCAAAACTAAAAAATAGAAAATAAATAATAGTTTAAAAAAACTAAAAAACACGCTTTAAAAATTAATTGATTATAAAAATACCTCAAAAAGCACCCTACGCTTTTTAATAGAATTAAATTATTTTCTACTTTTTAGTTTGGTTTTTAAAGCGTGTTTTTTAATTTTTTGTAAACTATTATTTTTATTTTGAATATTTTAGAATATTCATTCCGTCGCGTAAAATATTTTTTTTTAAATATACAGAAATGGGTCCTGTTATATTGTCCAGAGGAGAATGATTGTCATTCAGATTGTGTCACTCAATCAGGCTGCCGTTATTATGACCATCTTTATTGTTAAGCTAGGTACCAAACTTAATCATGGGCCAATCCATATAGGTACTGCATTGGTCAAATAAAAAAGTTACGTGTTCCCGGGAAGTCGGCTTCCTCATGTATTTTTATCGTCATCCGTTGTTCCGCCGCCGCCGATACGACGTGATTGAGTAACAAACTGACACGGTTCCGTATTCCGGAACCGTGCGAGTTTGTTACTGGTATTGAAATGTTATTATCGTAGGTATACTATACTACCCATAATTCATTATTCTCATCGTAAACACGGGCAAGAGAATGTTGAATTATGATTTAGAGCGAAATTCACCAATGACACTCAACGCGATCAACACATCTAAACCTGCTGTCAGTGTCAATATTCCGTAACAATAATGACAGGTCTATAACGCGGTTTAGATGTGTCGTTTGTCGCGTCGTTTGGGAATTTTTCTCTTAGTATATGCGAAAAAGGTATGAAAGGCAAAATTACGTATAAAGATGGAAAACTTATCAAATATTCCGCGAAGAAATGTCGAATACGGCACAAGATCTGTCATAGTTAGGTAGTTATAATTGTATGAGAAGACACTTCTATAAAATTTAAAATGATTGTACATTGGGGCCGATAAGTGTGCATAATATTTGTTTGATGTGATAGATAGGTATCGAATTCTATATCCCTGCCCGTTGGTAGATGCATTCTCTTCATTCCCAACTTTTTGGTTGCTTAAGATTCCTCTCTAAAATTGAAAGTATTCAATCGATTGTAATACGGTTTTGATTATCACATGGAACAGTTTCTTTGTTATGATTTAGAATATTATCTATGGCTCTGTGTTCAGTGATAACTGAGTTATCGCATTTTTCTGGGTAGAACGTGGAGTTTTGATTTGTACCGATGCGGGTCAAATCGATGCAAAAAGCGAAGCTAAGGCTACTTATAAAAGAAAATGTCGCAGATCGTTGTTTATGTAATACAAAACCATAAAACCCTGATGACGTGTGCAAATTTAATAACGTCTAATAATATGGTTTTGCACACATAAAATCGGCGAAGGATTGAGGCGCTGTGATTTCGTATCCATTCCACGATGAAGAATGGCCAATGTCTTTTTCCAGGTCCCAGGCTATCTATAATATATAATATTTCATATATAATGGTTACGAAACCATTAGATATGAAATTTTATAGATAGCTCTTAACTACGTTCTCTACGTACTCTTAAGTTAAGACGTAAAACGGTAAAAGATAGACGTACATTTTCATAGAGTAACTCTGCATTTTGGTGTTAAGTATAAATTTGGTTGCTATAAGATGTCGAGGATTTCTTAAAGTTTTATCTTTGAATTTCTTAGCATCTTGCTAATGATGTAGATTCATACGTATCGATATGTTTTATTGTTTGGTAAGGTTTACCAGCGCTTGCATAAATAATTGGCCGTCCTCTTTAGCGAATTGCGTTGTAGATTCTTTGGGTACCTTTTAGTCGATTTCTCTTCTTATACCTGAATTATACAGCTTATTCTTAGCTAGTTGGGCAATCCTTAGACATATGCTACTTTCTTTATAACCAGATTATATTTTCATGATTTCATACGTATCTATTCAATATTTTTCTCCAATAATGACTGGATTGTTGTTGTTGCCTCTTATTTTTTCTACTCTACGTTAGGTATTTCGTATCTAGGTAGGTACTTATTTTTCTGTGTTTTTTTAGCGAAGATTTTGTAATGTTGTACCTAAACGTGTCAGTGGTTTGTCTCGGTGACAGACTTCTAGTTTTAGTTTTGTTGGCTATTTTTAACCTGAATGCTAAATATAGTATTTTTACACTCAAGCTATTATTGGATCGTGACGAGAGAGAGAGAGAGAGAGAGAGAGACAGAGAGAGAGATTTATAAAGATTCCACAAATTGAGGTTGAAAAGTGACTTTGGATGCGGCGCATTCGAAAGCTGGGTGTGATGTACGATGCACTCAACTAACAAGAACTATTAAAATGTATGTTACTAGAAAGCAAAAGCGGCAATGTGGTGAGCAATAACTTGTTAAATTACCACGTTGATTTAAATGTCTTCAGCAACACAAAAGAAACTTGAAGAGCCGCACAGCATCGGAAAGGTTTTGAATGACAATAATGGTGAACTATCTTGTATCTATGCGAGATCACGATGCCCCCATTCACAGCGAGTATCAACCGCCGCGCTCGCTTCATCTGCATCCGCCATTTGAATTTGTAATCAGATTTGCGGGACCCAGGTTCATCCATCATTCATTACCTCCTCGAGACGTTAACGACGGGCTTAAACATCCCGACGATTCCCTTTAATCAATTAGATGAAGGTAAAATGATGAAATCGCCCGGTCGAGACTCTCGCCGCGCCAGTAACCGCTCATTATTTCTTCTTACACGTTTTTTATTGCGGCAGCATTATACGTGGGTGTGGTTGTAATTTCCTTTCACCGACGTAAGGGCACACACGCAATCTAAAAATTACTCGCGCGATTTTCAACTCTATCTCTTCAATTCCAAGACTGAAATTGGTGTGTGATGCCATTTCCTGATGAGAAGATGCTTGATAAAATATTAAGGCGTCCGTCCCTTTCTGTCCTACAAGGTTGTTCTCTGTCTCGCGCGTTGAGAATTTCTGTGAATGTTTTTACGCGCGCCGGGGGGCAAAATGTACGTTGTTTTGGCGGCAAAACGCTTCGGGGACTTCGTAACTCAATAACGCGAATACTCGAATAGTCCAGTAAGGATACAATAATTTTTCCACATAACCTTCGATAATTCTAAAGTTTTTTATTTTCTCTGGGTGGATAACTTTAGTGAATCCAGTGCTATGTACAAAAATGCTAACAGTTTAGAGTTATGCAATAGGTATGAAGTAGGTATTTCCTATTATTTCGTGTTATAACAAGAATATAAAACTTAAATTAAAATGCTTTACTGATTCTTTATTAATACTATCTAAACTATATATTAGTGAAAATGCTAACAGATAGGTATTGTGGAACAATGGAAAACTGAAAATGTCCCGTAACTCATTCAATAAAAAATTTAAGTTTTTTAAATCATCTCCTTTACGGGCATAGGTATTAGTTATACCTTACAACAAAAGTGCTAACAACTAAGTATTATGCTGCACAAGCAATTGTATTTTTACTTTACGATATGCGCAATATTGAATTTAAATTGATAATTTTGCGCCTACATATTCGTAATAATAAACTCTACTACCAAACAAAAGTTTCAACAAATACGTGCTATGCCTTTTGTTTAATAAATAAAATACAACTTGGGTATTGCGGGGCGCGGTACAGGTACCTACGATAATGCGTGTGCCGCCGCCGCCGCCGCCGCGCCGTGCGGCGAAGTGTGGTGACACTCCACTGCGGAAATGCAGACGTATTGAATGAGGCACGAAATCATTTCATTATCGTCTCTTCTCAGAAATCACTAGGTACTCTGTTCCGGTCCGTGATTTCGCCCGTGTGTAACTAATTAATCATCAACAATTATCAGAATCCCGTCACGCCCGTCTAAAAAAGACTGTTTTGAAAAATACGCTGTTGTTCTGTTCTTTATTTCAAACAACTTAATAGGTACCTACCGACCAAGATCGTAATAATTATGTACACTTTCACTATGTAGCTACTTGTTATAGTGATAGGGGAAGGGCACAGAGACAGAAAGTGGAGATTTCGTTACAATTTTTTTTCGGGATAGTTTTCCCGGGAAAAATACATTTATATGTATTTAATATATTAAAAAATAATTATATTGAAGCGGTAAAATAATTGAATTCAATAAGTAGGTACGTGTTTTTGTTCCATCATTTTAAAAGTACCCTTAAGTGATCTCCCGAAAACCGAAACAAGAAATTCCTGCAAAAAAAAAAGATTGTCGTAAGGAAGTCTACACTTTTTGTCTCTGCTACTCGAAGTTTAGCTAAATGATAAACGATAAATGATAAATGATTTTATTTCTGTAAGTAGGTTTGTACAAACACTTTTACACGTCAATCCTATTTTTTTAAACTAGATGAAGTCGGCGTTTCCTATCTGACTACTCTGAGAAGAAAGGCCGAAACAAACTCAGAGGTCACAGTCTCTTTTAAAGTCCAGACATAATCTTGGTCAGATCATGTGAAGACCATGTGGATCGGTGTCTGAAATGGTCTTTTGAGGAAAGAACCACACAGATTGAGTGGACCTGTCCATTACTAAATACTGTCTTCCTATTGTGATGTTTGAAACATGGTGCTTTGCAATTTTCATAGAACACTAGTGCTTTTGGGTACAATTGTTACTAAATTACAGTTTCACTTTCTAGTATGGCGGCCATCACTTTGTTACGTTAGTATCTACTGCTCTGAAATATTACGTATCATAGTGTGGCATCTGCCAGCCTTCCTACGATATACTCCCAACACTAGTTGACGATAAATTTACTATGTGCAGTAGGAAAGTGTGATAACGGCAATGCTGCTATTATGAATCAAGCTCCTGAATAAGGAGCAATAAAATAATAATGCTATTATAATTTTTGATTATAATCAAAATTATAGAACCAAATCAGTCATACAGCTGCATTTTGTCAATAGCGAAAATAACTAAGACATAATGCACAACACCCGAATATAAATAGACTTACGTATACGAATTAAGAAGACCAACTTTAACTAATATGACAGTATATGTATAACCTATATGTCAACGACCTGATTGAAGAGTTGAGCAGCACAAGAGTCGGATGCCATATTGGCGGTGAATGTTTAAATAAGCTCAGTTATGCAGATGACATGGTTCTGCTCAGCCCCTCGGTCAACGGCCTCAGAAAACTAATTTCCCTTACACCAATTAACCTATAATGTTAAAAAGACAGAAGTAATGATTTTCAAACACGACAATGGCCCTAATAAGGTCTTGCCAATTACTTTGTGTGGTTTAAAATAAAAAATAGTTAGTCAGTTTAAGTATCTCGGACACATCATAACGGAAAATTTAAAAGATGACGATGACCTGGAGAGGCAAAGACGTAGCATCGCATATAGAAGTAACATGCTAAATAGACGTTTCTTCCATTGCTCGAAACAAGTAAAATAACTCTGTTCCAGGCTTACTGTCAGTCGTTCTACACCAATCAACTTTGGTACAAGTACACGAAGCCTCGTGTACAATATAATAACGCATTTCGGGTCATGCTCAACCTGCCCTGGCGGTGCAGTGCGACTGAGATGTTTGCTGAGAGTTGAGTAACCGACTTCTTTGCGCTCATGGGGAAGCTCAGGGCGTTGTTCTTTTCGCGTGTGGTGGCAAGTCAAAATAGTATTGTCAAAGCTGTTTTTCATACTGTGCATTTACTGAGGGAGACAAAATAAATGGACTCACCATTGTTACATTTGTTTTGGCTTCCTTGGTGTGAAATGGTGGGTTGCTGTATTGTTATTTTCTTTACTTTGTTTTTATGTTCGTTTGTTAAGTTTATCTTTTGTTTAAATTATAATTTTATGGGTGCTAAAGCCTGAAATAAACGATTAATAAAAAATAATCATAATAAATAAAAGAAATTACAAGTTTTACTACTATCATAACATAACGAAAAATATTTAAGAAGACTATAAGGGGGATTAGCATGGAAGCTATGGAAGGTTCAGCATCAGCTACAAATAATTGCTTATTGAACCTCTTTGTTATTGAGAAACAATATATACTTTATAAAAGCTTTCGTCTCTTAGTAGACGTTGTGTTTCATGTTGAATATTCCTGTTCTCCGAGGTTGCACCTGGTTTCATAATCTGTGCATTCGTTTAGTTAGATGACTAATTTGGACCTCGGTTGCCGAGTCCAAATCAGGCTCGCTTGTAATTATGTGTGCTGTGCTGCATGGTTTATCTATGCAGTAGACGCACAAAGCAGAACATTACAATCCGGCCTTCATACACGTACAAGTGCCTTTGCAGGTTAACTTGCACTTGCAAGATATAACTTTCAGTATATCGTCAGGTGCGGGTTGGTCGAGTGTTTTGATGGGAACTAAATAAGGTGCATCCTACATACGGTGACGCGATATTTCACACCTGGACAGCTTTTGAGCCTGTATAAATCTCAAGTGCGTTCTTGTGTGGAGTATTGCAGCCACTTATGGGATGGCTCAGCAAAATACCAGCTTGCTGCCCTTGACTCGGTGGAACGCAGAGCAAAAAAGGCTCATAGGTGACGAAACGTTGGTGGCTGGGCTTCATGATCCCACTATCGCCCTTTTACTACCGGACTACTAAACACACTGCAGGGTTGATATCCCGACCAGTCGTACTCAGCGCTACTTTTTTTTGTTTGGGAAATCATCAAATAACTTCTCCCGCTCTGGGCGGAGTGGGAGGGCGTGTCAGACTTTTACTGACTAAAACCCACCCGTGTTCCCTCAGTTGCCTGTGTGCCAGGGGCTGCGGTATCTCTTTCGAATAACCCGCACCCCTGGCATGTATCGGCCCTTGCGGGCCCCATCAGTTGCTGCTGGCATCTCTTTGAGGCGCGAGTGGAACACAACGCGCCGTTGACCCGGGCTTGGTCCTTACCGGACAGCGAGCTACCCATTACTCGTCGTCCGCAAGCCCGTGCCTACGGTGGCCGGGAATCAGCCTGGGATTCCCGACGCCCAGGGCGTCTCCTGCGAAGGCCACGGCTGTGAGGGCGCATGTACTGCATCTCCCTCACGTGCGCCGCCTCCCTTTTTGTGAGCATAACTGCTTCGCTGAAGGAGGCGACTGCTAGCCATGCACTCTCGCTCCGTACCATGGCCTGAACCAGGATCGGACGCGAGAGATCGCGGCCGCCGATCCCCTCCATGAGGACATGGCGGTGCTCCGCGGAAGCCGGGCAGACCCCCACCGTATGCTCTACCGTGTCCTCAGGGCGATCTTGGCAATGAAAACACCCGGCGTTTCCTCCCGCCCTATCCATTGATAGTAGTAGTAGTCATCTAACATCATTATATTAGATGACTAATTTGGACCTCTCCAAATTAGTCATCTAACCAAACGAATGCACTGGGCACGCCATGATTGCGGCGGTAAATTAAAATTAAAATATTTTTTGCTCAACACAGTACATAATCATACATTTCTAGATGTCAAGTGAATACGCAGTCCACTGTGTTGCACCAACTCAGGCATGCAAAATGATATTAAACCAATAAAATTATACTATTTCATAAATTCACCTTAATATGTTTTACAATTTCATTAATAACTAAAAATAATACCATAGAAGATGTCATAAATTCAAATCAATAAGTAAGTAATGTCAGAATATATAATGTCATAATTACTAAGTAATGTCTATTACAAATATGATAATTTTAATAAAAGTAAAAACAAAACGAACTCAGGTATTCTCCCTAATTACACGTATTATTATTAGTATTACACACACAAATTTCTATCAGAGGGGTATTCATTAATTGTGTAGTATGTCTTACTTATCAGTAGATTATTGAGTTGCTTCTTAAATAAATGGGTATCTTTAATACTTAACAAAGCATTAGGTAACTTATCATAAATATGTGGTGCCATTTCTAGGAATTTTTACGGAATACTGCTTTTTTGTGTTGCTTACTGCTTATTTTATTTCTATGTCGCGAATTGTGTAGTTTTTCAAAAAGATGGAAGTTTGTCTTGACAAATTCGACCACCTCATATTTGTATATAGGCAGGGTGCTGTTAATATACGGAAATTCAGAAAGAACGGTTTGCAGCTTTCCGTGCTTTGAATACCGTATATCGCCCTCACACATCTCTTTTGTGCTCCTTGTTGGTGGAGTTCCACCAACAAGGAGACAGTATTTAGAGCGTTTTATGTTACGTCTGCATGACACGCCGTAACCAAAACTTTTTGATTTACCTCCTTTGAGAGATTACGTAAAGCATAGGAATTCCCCTCTTTGAGGAGTGGCTTGAGAGGCGGCATGGCGTCCTTACCTTCCGCCTGACACAGTTCCTCACCGGACACGGCTGTTTCGGGAGGTTCCTGTTTCTAATAAGGCGGGAGGAAATGCCTGGGTGTTTCCCATTGCGAAGATCGCCCTGTGGATACAGTGGAGCATACGGTGGAGGTCTGTCTGGTTTGGGTGGAGCACCACCGTGTCCTAATGGAGGCGATCGGCGGTGGCAATCTCTCGCGTCCGGCCCTGGTCCAGGCCATGGTACGGAGCGAGAGTGCATGGCTAGCAGTCGCTTCCTTCAGCGAAGCAGTGATGCTCGCAAAGAGGGAGGCGGCGCACGTGAGGATGCAGTACATGCGCCCTCACGGCCGTGACCTTCGCAGGAGACGCCCTGGGCGTCGGGAATCCCAGGCTGATTCCCGGCCACCGTAGGCACGGGCTTGCGGACGACGAGTAATGGGTAGCTCGCTGTCCGGTAAGGACCAAGCCCGGGTCGACGGCGCGCAGAGCGGGAGAAGTCATTTGATGATTTCCCACCCAGAAAAAATAAAAACCAAACGAATGCACAGATTATGAAGCGAACTGCGACCTCGGAGAACTGGAATCTTCAACATGAAACACAACGTCTACTAAGAGACGAAAGCTTTTTATAAAGTATATATTGTTTCTCAATAACAAAGAGGTTTATTAAGAAATTATTTGTAGCATTTTTTTTTGGGAATTTCTTGTTTCGGTTTTCGGGACATCACCTTAAGGGTACTTTTAAAATGATGGAACAAAAACAGGTACCAACTTATTGAATTCAATTATTTTACCGCTTCAATATAATTATTTTTTTAATATATTAAATACATATAAATGTATTTTTCCCGGGAAAACTATCCCGAAAAAAAATTGTAAGGGAATCTCCACTTTCTGTCTCTGTGCCCTTCCCCTATCACTATAACAAGTAGCTACATAGTGAAAGTGTACATAATTATTACGATCTTGGTCGGTAGGTACCTATTAAGTTGTTTGAAATAAAGAACAGAACAACAGCGTATTTTTCAAAACAGTCTTTTATAGACGGTAGTGACGGGATTCTGACAATTGTTGATGAATAATTAGTTACACACGGGCGAAATCACGGACCGGAACAGAGTACCTATTCTCTATTTGAAATATAATTAGACATTTAAACAAACCTTTTTACAGTCCGACCAACCGATTTCGTTTTTTATTTCGTATGCATATGGATGACATTAAAAGTGGTTACAATACCAACTGCTTACTGCACTTGCCATTTATCATGCTACCAAAGCAATAGAAGTCAAAATCAGTTGAATGGACTGTACAAAAGGTTTATTTAAATGTCTAATCTTATTTCGAACGGAGTATAGTGATTTGTGAGAAGTGAGAATATTGAAATGATTTCGTGCCTCATTCAATACATCTGCACTTCCGCAGTGGAGTGTCGTCGTACCTCGCCGCACGCATTATCGTACCTACACCGCGCTGACCGCGCCCCGCAATACCAAAGTTGTATTTTATTTATTAAACAAAAGGCATAGCACATATTTGTTGAAACTTTTGTGTGGAAGCTGAGTTTATTATTACGAATATGTAGGCCCAAAATTATCAATTTAAATTCAATATTGCGCATATCGCAACGTAAAAAAACGATTACTTTTGCAGCATATTACTTAGATGTTAGAACTTTTGTTGTAAGGTGTAACTAATACCTATGCCCGTAAAGGAGATGATTTAAAAAACTTAAATTTTTTATTGAATGAGTTACGGGACATTTTCAGTTTTCCATTGTTCCACAATACCTATCTGTTAGCATTTTCACTAATATATAGTTTAGATAGTATTAATAAACAATCAGTAAAGCATTTTAATTTAAGTTTTATATCCTTGTTATAACACGAAATAATAGGAAATACCTACCTCATACCTATTGCATAAGTCTAAACTGTTAGCATTTTTGTACATAGCATTGAATTCACTAAATTTATCCACCCAGAGAAAATAAAAAACTTTTGAATTATCGAAGGGCATATTTTTCTGGCTACTGGACTAGAAGGGAGACAGCGCAACATGTTTTATTTACGGCATTTGAATTGAACTGCGTTGGTTTTCCGAGCTAGTGACGTGATGAGTCAGTGTTTGTCGCAATGTGTGCGTGACAGCGTGACGTCGGCGCAGCATATTGCTTCGGAAAATAGGTTGTTTATGAGATTAGCTTTGTTGACACGCAATCGTTTTTACGATCGCCGATATTGATCTGGCTGATGTACGGTTATAGACGTTTGGTTACAATATTGTCCTAGTTATCGTGTATGGAGTTGTCCATTACTTATGCCCAGATTGTACAAAAAGCCTGGGCGTGTAAAGTGGGTCTTTAAACTATAATTTAAAGTAAGAACGAACGAATTACCCAATAGATGAAATCGAAACATATTATGGAATTTCTTTCAAATGATTCAAAAAGTTATTCTTTTTTACAAAAAAAAAAACACTTAAAAACAAGAAAAATAAAAAATATTGTATTCATTCCGTTGATGACGTCATCACGTATTAATCGAGTGTGTCCGCAATGAGGAATTTATTAGATATAAGTTTTAATTGTAGGATAGGTTAACTGTAGGTACCTAATAGTGTTCCAGCTGTGTAACTTTCCGATTCAGCTAGAGTAGGTTCATCATCATCATATCAGCCGAAAGACGTCCACTGCTGGACATAAGCCTCCCCCAAAAGGGGGATTTGCCATAATCGCCACGCTAAGCAGGCGGGTTGGCGATCGCAGTATTGTGTGGTCAAATGCATAGAGAACGCTGCTGCCCATTCTCTAGTAAGTCCCTTAGTCGCCTTCTACGACACCAACGGGAAGAAATGGGATGGTGCTATTCTCTTACGTCCGGCACCACCCGGAACACAGTAGAGTAGGTTAGGTTAGGATTAATATGATTTTGTTAAGCCAACCAGCAGGCCTAGACAAAACACATTTCTCAAAATGTATGGGAATGTAATTTTGGCGTAGCGTTTGGCGTGAACGCTAACAGAATGTGTGACAAAGCCCTTTCCTTTTAAAAACAAAAAAAGAACAATACGAAAAGACAACTAACAAATTAGCACCAATGAATCAGACTCCAAACTTAGACCCAACACGAGCAACACACGAGGAATTAAAATGAAAACAAGCTAAACAAAGTACGACAGGAAAATCTCCGCTAACTATAATAAATGGCTGCTTTGATCCTGTTCGTATTTTATTAAAATACGTACGAGCGTGCATTACCCCAATTTAAGCGTGCAATTAGTGTACGCGATCCCTCGGGGTGGAAAGGGGAGTCGAGTCCCCCTCACGAGGGGGTCGTAGGGTGGTTGGGGGATAACGGACAGCCTTTGTGATCCCCCTTTGTCCCGGGCCATTTCCAGCAGACGCCACGGACAACGGAAATGGAATTGGAAAATGATTTAGCTTTTAGTTGATTGGTTCGCACTTTCCTCTTGTTGAGGTACATTCGGAACTTTGTTAAAGTTACAATGCTTTTTTATTGTTAGAAAATACTTATCGTCATTCGTCATCATTATACTCTAAAAGTTTTGTGGGGATGATTTATTCAGGAGAAGATGGTTTTAATGTTTTCTAAAAGTATTTTCTGCTAGAGCATTTTCAATGCTATGACGTGACCCAACATTAAAAAAAAATTGTTGAGTATAATAATGAACTACTTATGAACATTCAAAATAGGTATATTAAAAACCAGTCCCACTAGCCAGCTTGTGAAGACCCGATATTTGTATGAACTAGGAAATTCATTTTTATATATGTAAATGCTCAAGCAGTGAAAAAACAAAGCACAATGAGAGAGAAGAGAATTAAGGGGAACCTAGTCACGAGCTCGAACTCGCTGGTGGGCCAGGCTAAAAAGCACGCTGTCTCACCAGGAATCGTGTCCGACAGAGGTAGTATCAGTGATGAGCAGTTAGACGCTAGTTTACACGCACAACATTATTGTGTGAGATGCAGTATCATTTATAGTACAACAGACTCGTAAAAAATTAAGAACAGTCCTTCAGAAGATCGGGTTTTATGGTAAAACCACTGCATAAATCAATGACCGATAAAGTTTATTGAACTTTTCGATATTTGAGCTTTGTCGGTACCGACTTGGTTTTTCAGATTTTACACTTCTTTTATTACTTAAACACGCCCAAAGTTAGGTTAAATTAGCAAGAAAAACGAATCTTTGTTGGCTCCTAACTTTTTAATGGCTTTTTATTTTAGTATTCTGTTTCCGTACAGACAATATTAATAATGAGACGAAACCATACCATGTTTAATTTTTGATGTACATTGTCGAACAGTGGAGTAATACACTCCCGAAGTTTGTATGGGAAAAATGTGGACTAGGTTCACCTTAAGAGCAAGTAATGTAAATAAAAATGTCAACAGAATCGGTTCATAGTTAAAAATTCTGTATGTGAAGAATCAATAAATCCCTATTATTCTACACTTAGAGGTGGATTTACATGGATTTTACATGACCAACTTCAAGTCGTTAAAAATAGACTAGGCTGTGAAAAGATATGCGTGGTCATACATAAAAAAAAGAAAAATAATTTACTCCTTTTTTCGTCTGTTAAAAAAAGTGACGCTAAAAGGGATGCGTGTTTAGAAGCCGTCTGCTTTCCCTACAAAAGATTATGTAGATCGATGGTTCGCCAGATCTACAGGTCGTCACAGTTAGTGCTCAGAGTACGAACAGTGAAGAGATTGTCGTCCCCGGATCGCGTGAACGATCTACAGCGTGCTTTGTTTCTGCTTCTCACAGGAAAACAGTCACTAGCATGAAGGCACTATCGACGTAAACACAATTTTGATGAATATAGAGATACCTATTTGCTATTTGTTAGCTAACTTTATAATATAGGGTAAATGCCGGATAGTTGCCACACTATTTGAATTCACTCTTTATCTCTCAGTAGGTACAAAACGCAAAATACTTAATTTGTAAAACTGGCCGATACCTATTTTGGCTGATATATATTATCAACAAGTTTATGAAAAGTAAAAAACATTATCTTTAATATTTGCAGAGTACCTATTAGCGATTTTCGCGGACCTCTATATTTTGGAACATCTATCCCACGTAGGGTATAGTTGCCTAATCCATAAAAATTACGTTTAGGGTAGATGCATGCATGAACAGGACATCTATCCCGCAAAAACTTTGATCGCATTTTGCCTTCCCATGCAATCACACAGAGACGTGCGACTCGGTCAACTTAGTGGTAGTTGAAAAGTCTTTCAGTGAATTAATAAAATATCATGCGATTCATCCGCGAAACTAGGGTAATTACAATCGGGGCAACTATACCCCTGGGGCAACTATCTTGGTTTTACCCTATCTAGACGATAATGAAGCACGACAGTTTAATGATAGCTATGGAGTTAAAAATAAACGACAAAAAAATGAAAAGTAAGGTAAATATTTTCAAGTCTAAGAAAAATCGATCACTATTGCACCTTTTATTTAATTATACACCCATCAATTTCGGGGTCCACCTGCATAGCTATTTAATTAAGTGCTAAAACAGAGAAAAGATAACAAGTCGCGTCGTCTTCGCATAAATTTCGACGTCATTAAGCGTTGTGCGAAAAAACTGGCGCGTACGCACGGGTGGCTGCGAGCTGTAATTTAGTGACATTAATGTACCGGTGGGACAAGTAGCTGTCCAGACATGTATATCAATATCAGATATGTATGAATACATTATTATTATATGTCATATGCATTCATCAACAGTCGATAAAATGTCGACAGCAAATTATCGAAAGAAATAACAGTATAGTAGAAGTTTCGATTAGTTTGGAATACCAAATAGACAGTAGGTATTTATTCTTGATGAAAGATTAACTGCTAAATAAATATAGATTTATTAAATACTTTTACAAGATCTTTAATAGTGCGCGATAAAATTACGCCACGATATTTTTACGTCCGCGCAAACATGGCCATGGAATACGATATACATAATAATTCATTGAAACGGTGTATTATTAAGACATTTAATGCTTAAGTTTTTTTCCACTTACCTTTTCTGCACTCTATAGGTCTACCTTAAATCTTTCGTGTCACTCTGACATCAATACCAAAAAGTCCCAAGTCCCTCGATGCTGCTAAAGCCATTTACGGGCCCATCTCCGTAACGGGCTCTTTATCGTCAATCGTGCTTTTACCGAGAACATATCATTACCCAGCACATTCACTTGCGGTAATAACGGTGGTCGCATCTGTCGTGTCGAGAAGCCACGATTACTGTATCTTGACAACATGCAAGTAAAAAGGTGCAACTTTACCGCGATCGGTCGACGAAGACCTGTCGATGTTAAGCTCCTCAAAATATTTTCGATATTCCATATCAATCGATGAGCGAACGCTGATTGACTACTACGTTTGTTACTACTATCTCAGTGAATTCCACACCATCGATCTACGTTGAATGTACTTACCTACATAGATTAAAAGCACTTCCACGTCGCTACCATGCACGATATTCGATCGGAACGGTCTATGTCATCGATCGACAGCAGTCTGCTCGCACCTTAAAATCCATAAATATTGCTTACAAATTGTCTCATCTATTTTCCTCGAAGTGGATTCATCCGGTACTGAATAGGGGAACGGACGAGCCTATCTGGATTTTCGGACACAATTCCAATCTCGGTTCTGTCCGTGAAAGAAATATCGTTAGATTCGTTCGTCCGCGAATTCCGGGCTACGCTACCACTGCGGTGGTTTGAAAAGTTCCGATTCGAAATCAATAGTTGCATTTCAAAACGTGGATTTTGGAAGATCTGTTTCTAACAAGAAAAGTTATTTGAGGCACAGTGGTTTGATAGGCATTAATAAAATCTGAACGATCTCATTAGGTTTTATAGAAGCAGTCTGCCAATGACAGCTAACTCCGTTCCTGAAATATGAAAGAAGCGTAGTTAGTAGTTATAATTAGGTATGTGTATATCCACTGAAATTAACCCAATTTGTAGCAATGTATATTTACAGACAGAACTGTGCTTGTGCTTAAAACTGCAATGTATTCAATGTAACTAAACTTCTAATATACATCTTCTTTTGCCGAAGTTACAGGCATTTCCTACTTTACCCACCTACGGACATATTTCGGACGAACGAATATACAAAAGAACGTAACGTAATTAATTTTCTTCCTTTGTTTTTTCAAACTAAGAATGAATGACAACTCGAATTGACAGTGCTCCTTGCTTCCGATGTGTTTCTTTTTTCCGGCCTGAAAAGGTTAATTAATAAGAAGTAGGGTTCACTCCGTAGTATCGACCTACTTTCGGACGCGTATCTTCTTGTAATCTAATGTGTACTTTCTTAAAAGCCTCAGCAGGCCTAGACAAAACACATTTCTGTAAGCGTTCACGCCAAACGCTACGCCAAAATGTTTGGGAATGACATTACCTGCGGAAAGGACACGACGTAATCTTTCCGCAGGCAATGTTATTCCCGTAAATTTTGGCGTAGCGTTTGGCGTGAACGCTAACAGAAATGTATTTTGTCTAGGCCTGCAGATCAGAAAACAAAGATATTGTCCGTCAAACAAGGCCTGTCAAACAAGTTTGTTCAGAATTTCAGATGAAATCCGGATATTGATTGTCAAAACTTTTGACCCTTGTCTCTTGTCAAGTGATAACATCTTCAGGCATCATCAGGGCTCTATAAAATAATAACTTCCCATTTTAATTGACTGTTGCTGATTTTGTTTTACTCTACAGTACCTCTATTTTGTACGATAAAAGATCTGAAATAGTTTTCTCTATAGGGTGTCGCGGATATCGACGTGCAAGCTGAAAACATGAATTCAGCACATAATTCTAGACTTAGCGTAGAAAAGATTCGCCGGTTATTTAAAAAAAATGGGTTGATTGCGGTCAAAATGTACGCAGGACCTAATTAAAAAAAACAAACCGACGAAAAGTTTCAACGCAGGGGGGGAGTCATGTACTAAATCCGCGGTACCAGGTTGCGCGTCGATGTCCCTGCCAACCCTTATTATATGTATTAGGATCCTTGCCTTTGCCTATGTCACCGTAAAATTGTAAATACCGTTAGATTATAATCTATCTCGTGAGATTGTGAACTATCGAAAGATTGTGAACGCATTTAACGCATTATTTTTCGGTAGATTATAATCTATCGAAGTGAAACCGTCAAATTGCGAACTGATATCAAGACGGATAGTACCTTGCGTTATTACTAAATCGGCAAGTAACTGCCACTAACTTGAAAGTACCGCTCCCCGTCCGTTGCCGCGGCACCGCTCGCTTCGCTCGCTCTGCTCGCGCGTGGTTGGTCGCAATTCTAACCTAACCTAACCTATTAGGTCGGTAAGCAGTATGGTGCTGATCACAATTTATCGACAGTTTATAATCTCGCTAGATAGATTATAAACTAACGGTGTTCACAATCATACGGCGACAACTAGGTATAATAGGTACAAGCTTATGGGCAGGTATCAAGTGGTCCATCGCCTGACTAGACTAGGTACCGTTTATCTCGTTTTATTTTATTGATACTACATTCATCAATATATTTATGTAATTAACTTCATTAACCCAGCTAATTAATTTTAGCTCGTGCCCCTCCATTCCTGGCAAAGCATGTGAAGCCTTTGGGCCCGGCTGTCATTCGTGGATCTTTGACAGTCGTTACAGCCCCGAAAGCCCGAAAATTTGACAACCAGTCTACGAAGGGATATGGTATAATTCAGTAGCTGGGTAGTGGAGGTCAGATAGGCAGTTGCTTCATGTAAAATACTGGTATTCAGCTGCATCCGGTTAGACTGGAAGCCAACCCCAACATAGTTGGGAAAAGGCTAGGCAGACGATGATGACCCAAGCTAATTAATTTTCTTATATTATACTAGCTTCCGCCCGCGGCTTCGCTCGCCCGGAAGTCAGAAATTATCCCGCGGGAACGTACTACCGGAATAAAAAGTATCCTACGTTTTAATCTAGGTTATAATTTATCTGTGTGCCAAATTTCATCCAAATCCGTTCAGCTGTTTTTGCGTGAAAGAGTACAAACACATACAAACTTTCGCGTTTATAATATTATATCTAGTAAGGATTCATCTCCTGTAACAAAGCATAATGTTACCACCAATTCGTTTGCCGTTATGAAAATGTTTTCTCACGTTGGTTGTCATCTTAATATAGGTACACCTGAGTTAGCATTGTACATTAATTTGTATATACCTATGACTGAGTGAGTGTTACTGTCTCTAAATGGTCATGTTGAAATTAGCATGTTTAATTGAACTGTGATTTGCATTAAATAGTTATTTAGGTACAAACATTCCAATGCTGACCATTTACATGCAAATTGGGTAATTTTAACACCAGTCGTAGGTATAGCACAGGTTGTTTGTGGATCGTTGTAAATAACAATTTATACTTATCTTAAGTCTATCTGATTTACTGATAGTTTGTCAATAGTCTTTTAATTATTAGTTGTGTATTTCTTGGTTCATGCAATGCCAGCCTATTTAACACGCTTTTACTTAAGTTGCCATGTTAGTAAGTTGGATTTGACCAATAAATACATACTTATGTATTTTTTGGTCTAATCTTGCAAGCTTCATTAAAACGACTTCCTCATATCCAACGGAGTTGAAATTTTAGATGAGAGTTTCAAAAACATGAGAAGGAGTCTAAAGGGTCAAAAAGGCTTAACTTCCATAGTATTATGTATTAAATAAAAATGAGCTGATCCATACATTTATATTCGCATAAGTGTCTCGATGCAAAATACGGATCAGCTCATTTTTATTTCACGATTTCAGGGTTGATCCCATTGTAAAAGTTGTTCACCATGTAAAAGTTGTTCATAATGATGAGTACAATAACCCCTTTAAAGGATTAAAACGATAAAAAAATAGCTATGTATATAAAAGGGCAAAGAATCATAGGGCATCAAAAAAATTGTCCGCATCGCACCGCTGTCGACGGGAAAAGTGCCCAAAAGGCTGGCAGTCATGTAGTTGTTGTGGGATGCTGATTCTTTGGCCAAAAAATAGGCCAGTCCTCTGCTCTGGTCGCGTGAAGAGTTGATCAACCACCTAGCAATGTCTTGAAAAACCAAAGCCCTAGTGTTTCAATCCCATATGGCACGAAGTCTCGAACGTATAACTCCAAATGAGATTGGAGTATTTTTGCCATTTGCCGCACCTGCAGCAGCCGCCACAGCAAAGTCCATCGTGCTAGGAAAGTGGGGTGATAAGGTTGTCGACACATATTGCATCCCACACCAAAAGCCGATCTAACTTCCAAGGCATTATGGTCATTCAGTCTGGTCTCTTCCCATAGTCACGTGACAGCCGTTGGATTCTAAAACAGCCTTTCTGTAGGTACAATTATTTCCTATCAGTGTCTTCAGGTCAGTCTCTGACTTGACATCCCAAACGCCTTTGGTCATGGACGTGTTCTTGTCGAGTGCGAGAAAAGGAGGATGACTGACTGCTCGAAGGTAAATCCCCCTGCGAATCAGTCCAGTTGCAACGATATTCTGGAATACGGACTGATGCGGACGGAGCAATTTCATTTCGATGGTTTTTAGCGATATCCATAATGTTCCGAATACATGATAGATAACCTTCCAATCGAGGCCAGGATTTTAATTTTTAATTCTGACATTTAATTCTATCAAGAATTTAGGTACAACATTTCGATACAATCGATTCCGAATCGAATACATTAGCTGGATTACGACGTGATTTATTATCTATATGTGGCACAAACTGGTTGATAGACACAAAAAGCACATGTTGACCAATAGTTTGACATTTGTGCTTTGCGCACTATGTTCTAGTCTGCGCTACGTTTTAACGACATAGCCGCTATTGACTAACGTTTATGGCCCATAAAACTATTTTAGTCTGTCCATTAGTATGCTAGCGGCGCTCGTCAATTAGGAGACCGGCGAATGTTGCCACATTTACTCAGAAGTTGCCATGTAGGGAACCTTTTTTCACCCAATATTTATTTCCATTATGGCTAAATTATGTGCTGTGCTATTATGATGGATTACAAACTTGCATTTTACTGGCTATTTTTGTGCTCATCTGTGTTGTTCAGGAATTTAAGTTCGTTAAAATTAAAATGATTATTTTGTTTTGTTATAGGTAATTGTTTAAGTAGTATGTTTTCCACGTATTCGATGTAGATAAACTTATTTAAGTTAATTAAATTACAGAATAATTACATGGTAACAAGAATTCGTTTGGACAAAATAGCAACCCGTTTTTAGCTTCAAATAGCTTTTATTCTTTGTTATTTTCTTTAATTCGTTATATTTATCAACTGACAAGCACACTGACTTAACAAACTTATCGCTAATCTAATACTTCCATTTCACCCAACACCCCGAATAAAAATTCCCACATAAAAAACTCAAGGGTTGTAATAAATCCAATCGCCCGTAACTTTAATCTGGCAACCCAGCGCCTGCTCAGAGTTGCTCGCCGAAAAAACTCGTGCGCAGGCCAGTCCGACCAGTTTCGCGTTCGCAGAATTGACGCGAGAGCGAGAGAAAAAAAAACAAATTGCTGGTGACCGGTGGCCCGAGCGAATGTCGTCAAGGTTCACTACTTTTATATTTTAGTTTAATTATGTGGTAATTGACACCGAAATGTCAAATGCTCGACTACATTTTGGAGTCAATTAGATGCGACATAAGGATGCTTCTGTTGGGTCATTAGTACCTATAGATAAGGATGACGGCAGACTAGTAACTGGTCGTGTGTCGTGTCTGGTTAAGAAAATACTGCTCTATTTTTTCGATATATGCTGATTGCTGTAATGAAAGAAATTACGTATTACAAATAGACTCAGCCTGCCGAAGTGTATCCTGCAGTACGAGAACCGTAGACAAGCGTTTTGTCGACGGAAGAGTAGACAAAAATGACGTTTCCGTGTAGGCAATTGACAGTTTTGTAGCGAGAAATGTAGACAAGCGATTTGTATACCACGGTAGAGTAGAAATAGAAAGCGTTATGAAATGAAATGAAATGAAATGTTTATTTATGTAAGTAGATCTTAAAAGACACTTTTACACGTCAATATTTTGTTGGTCAATATTTTTTTAAAACTATATGGCGCCGGCATTTCCTAGCTGACTGTTCCCTGAGAAGAAAAGCCGAAACAAACTCAGAGGTCATGGTCTCTTTTAAAGTCCAAACATTATATTATTTAAATTTTATGTGAGTCTAACAATGCAGGGTAATATCTGGAAAGGCCTTTTGAAGAAAGACCCATTGCAGCTTTGAGCTGACCTGTCTCAACAGACGGCATGTATGTAGCAGTTACCGTGTAGCTCAGTCATGCTAAGTCTGCTGGTCATCTATGTTCTATGTTAGAGGGACTGGTTTCCGCAGTAAGTCCTTCAGATGGATCATTGTGCGTTGGGTATGTCGGCCGTCGGTGGTTACTCCAACTCTTATTCTTGTCGTCGGTGCTTACTATGGACATATGCCTCTCCCAAGCTGCGTCGGCCTTCCACATCCAGTATGTCCACAATCTGCCTTTCGTTACTACCGTTTTTTTTTGCAAATCCCTATCTATTTTCCGGTATTGTTTGTATCCATAACCTTTCTATGAGCTGATAATGTAGGTATAATGTTAACAGTGCAAATCATATTCTTTAGTTTTTCATGGTAATTTAGCAATCAATCCAAACCCGGGTGATGGTTCCCTTAGTGGTTTACATTTTTTAACAACGACAAAAAAGGAAAAGGTATGTAAGTCTATGCGTATGTGGTATATGTATTTTGATTCGTTCAATATTTTTTTTATGTACGACCGCACGCATACATTTTTCAGAGTAGTCCGATTATGATATTAAAAAAAAAAATCAGGGCTAGTTATAGTTTCTCTAAATAATTTCTTGGCTTGACTTCCGCGTTCCTTTCATTGATAATAGCTTCTTCAATACGCTGATTTTGTTAAAACAATATAGATGTTTTCGATGGCCTGCCGAAATTTGCATCCGGAGGTGCATTGAAAAAGGCGTACATATTTGAAAATGTAATTTGTATTTTATGTTTTTGTTTTATGTTTATTGTTTAGTTTTTTTTTTAAGATATAAATAGTTTAATATGTGTGTATAACATCGTCTTGGGAAGCTGTAAGATGTTTTACTTATTGGTGTTAATAAATAAATAAATAAACAAATTTGGGCATACTTTCACCGCCATCGTCTATGCGTTGCGCCGCGATCGTTGGCGAAATCACACGCGAAGCCGAAGCGATTATATCTATATGAAGAACTACAATTTATAAGTCTCGGCTTTCGGCAAACAACTCGGCTCTTAACATTTCCATGTAAGGCAGCTCGATGAGCTCAAGTTAATATAATAAGGTTTTATATGAAATGGAAACATTTCGAGAAAGTTGACGAAGAGACGAAAGTGCTGTGTACGCTAATTATGCGATATCACGAATTCTAATTTATGTATTTTACGATGATGTGCTATTTGCCTTTTCTATGTAATAGGTATTGATTTGATAGTTTCACTATTAATGAAAGTTTAGGCTTATTGACGAGGGGAAAGGCCGAGGCACGTTCCGACGACTATGCTAGTATCAATTGATGCTATCGGTGCAGCAAGATCACATCGGAATAGGATAAATAAACTGAATTAATTGGAGGAAAGTCATCTAACACATTAACTGAATAGATAATATAATTAGTCCGGTGATACTATTATCCGTGAAAACTTGAGCTGTAATTTTTGTGACAGACATCGGCTCGTTTTCACTTACCATTCTTTCTGACTTGTTTTCTTTTTGCTCGGCTCCTAAAGGTCCTAGCATGGTATAAAGTAGCCGACAGCCTTCCTCAAAAATTGGGCTATAAGATGCAGTTAGATTTTTTAAAATCCGATTAGTAGATCCAGAGATGCGTTTTTGCATCGCCTGGCCGCGCTATAACTTTTCGTTTTCGATAACATTCTTTCGTTTTGCTTAGCTCCTTAGGGTCTTAGCGTGATGTTATTTAGCCTCTAACCTCCACCATGAATAAGGCTATAAAATTCAAATAGGAAATTTCAAATCCGACTGGTAGTTCTAGAGATAAGCGCGTTCTAACAAAAAAAAAGAAACTCTTTAGCTTTATTACAATAAGTATAGATGTATTAAGGTACTTACGTATAGATATGGTTTTTTTTTTTTTTTTTTGGGTGGGAAATCATCAAATAACTTCTCCCGCTCTGGGTGGAGCGGGAGGGCGTGTCAGACTTTTACTGACTAAAACCCACCCGTGTTCCCTCGGTTGCCTGTGTGCCAGGGGCCGCGGTATCTCTTTCGAACAACCCGCACCCCTGGCAGGCATCGGCCCTTGCGGGCCCCATCAGTTGCTGCTGACATCTCTTTGAGGCGCGCGTGGAACACAACGCGCCGTCGACCCGGGCTTGGTCCTTACCGGACAGCGAGCTACCCATTACTCGCCGTCCGCAAGCCCGTGCCTACGGTGGCCGGGAATCAGCCTGGGATTCCCGACGCCCAGGGCGTCTCCTGCGAAGGCCACGGCTGTGAGGGCGCATGTACTGCATCTCCCTCACGTGCGCCGCCTCCCTCTTTGCGAGCATAACTTCTTCGCTGAAGGAGGCGACTGCCAGCCATGCCCTCTCGCTCCGTACCATGGCCTGGACCAGGGTCGGACGCGAGAGATCGCCGCCGCCGATCACCTCCACGAGGACACGGCGTTGCTCCGCCCAAGCTGGGCAGACCTCCACCGTATGCTCCACCGTGTCCTCTGGGCGATCTTCGCAATGGAAACATCCGGGCGTTTCCTCCCGCCCTATCCGAAACAGGAACCTCCCGAAACAGCCATGTCCAGTGAGGACCTGTGTCAGGCGGAAGGTGAGGACGCCATGCCGCCTCTCAAGCCACTCCTCAAAGAGGGGATTTACCGCCGCAATCGCGGCGTGCCCAACGTATAGATATGGTCTGAAATTAATCCTTCGCTTTGTTGAGTAGGTCTTCGCCGTTTCTGGTCGACTCTTCTTTATTTTAGATTACTTCTGTTTAATTATTCCACGTGTAATCCGTTCATTAATCTTAGAAAAAGGTACTGATCATAATTACCTATTACATATGCACGTATAACTTGACATAAATGATTCTGGTATAACGGGTTTAAAGAAATAGGTATGCTTTATGAAAGCGGTATATTGACTCAATTCGACTAGCACTTTATCGTATTTTATTGGGCTTTAGGCTTTTAATAAAGTACCTATTGCATATCGATACAATACAAATGAATCACAAAAAACAGGTGCGTGATATCACGATATCGAAAACACGAGCTTATGAATAGCGGTACTTACTTATTAATTAAACTTCAAATTCAGTATTCGATTCACGCGATGTAGGTACTCACAGTACAGCCAAACTATTCTATAAAATAATCACCGTGAAGATTTAAGTGAAGTGAGCTTGAAGTGAAGTGTCGTTATTGACAGTTCACTTCAAGCTCACTTCACCTATGTTTTCACGGTGAGATTTTTACAGAATAGATCGGCTGTACATACTGGCACTTAGCGGTTTATCCGATGACAAGCCGTGTGCCCAATGGCATTCCCAACGGCAAAATTCACGAACTTTCGTCCCCTACTTCGTATTCCTCTCGTGCAAAACATGCTTGTTAACGCAACGGTTTAGGTTGTGCGTTTTCTTATCAGTGAATTAATGAATGAACGAATGAAATCCAGATTTTTATTAAAAGATTATTAGCTAGGTTAGGTAAAAAGTCAAGGTGGCACATTTTTGATTAAGTATTACCGATTCAAAATTGACAAACAGGTAGGTAGGTCTTCTGCCAGTGTAAAAGTCGTAAGACAGAAGCACTATTGCTCCTCCCCCATAGCAAATAGCGTGATAATTTTTAGCCTACAGCCTGACGAGACTTATAGGGAATATCTATCCAAAATTTTAACAAAACTTATCAGGTAGTTTTTGTGTGATGCTGGAACATTCATTTAGACAAATAAAAATAATAATAAACAGATAAAAATTAAAAACTCTTTTTTTTCAGTTGGTCTACACTGTCCCCACTGCTGAGCAAAGGCCTCCCCCAACTCCTTCCAGACATCCTTTTACAAGGCCTTCTCGATCAAGCCATTGCAAAAAAATAATAATTACCTCGCAAAAATTACTTAAAAAAAATAAACAATGTTGGTAGGTACCGTTTAGACTTCGCTACGATTTTATTAGGTGTATATAGTGTAGAGATAGAAAGAAAAGAAAGAACGAAAGAAATAAATCGCCGCAACATGTTTTATTTTACCATAAGTACTACTTTGTTAGTACCATCTTTACATACCAAGACCCCTCCGTGCCTCGGAAAGCACGTTAAGCCGTTGGTCCCGGCTGTCATTTGTGGATCTTTGACAGTCGTTACGGGTCGTCAGAAGCCCGAAAGTCTGACAACCAGTCTTACCAAGGGGTATCGTATTACCCGAGTTACTGGGTTGTGGAGGTCAGATAGGCAGTCGCTCCATGTAAAATACTGGTATTCAGCTGCATCCGGTTAGACTGGAAGCCGACCCCAACGTAGTTGGGAAAAGGCTAGGCAGATGATGATGACTACTTTGTTAGTAGTTTTAATTTATTTAATCAAATGTGCTATTTATTCCACTACGTCACTGTCGCACGCTTAAAGTAACACAACTCTAATTACAGCACGGTACCGCGGAAACCAATTAGAACAAAATGTGTGTCGCGACTCGCGCGTAAACTAGTGCGTCGACTGCAAACTACAACGCTTTTGTTGTCTCTCTTAATGAGGTTGAGTGAGCGTTGAATCACTGTGAGGTTTGTTACTGTGGCGTTGTCTAGTGTCAGAGTTGGGATGATTTATTTACGGAAATAATCCTATACGAGTAATTGTAATGAGTAGTGTACCTAATTAAATTATTATTCAAAAAATAAAATGTAAGTAAGTTAGATTATAATACGTTAGTTAATGATAAACTATAGTTAACAGAACATAACTAGGTTATCAATAAATAGTTGTTAACTTATTTGGCACTTGCTCGACTTGATTGTGAAACTTTAATTTGTGTTGGAATTTTCCTAACCATCTTAATTTTCAGTATCTAACTATTTGGAAAATTATTATTTCGATCTCAGCGCGTTACTTACCTTATTCGATCTATTATTTTCATTTTGTTTAAAAGTTCTTCTAAAACTATCTAAAGAGAGAAGAAGAATAAAAATGGACTGACTGCAACCAAACATTATGTTACCTCTCCTCCTTTTGACCTCCTCCACAGTCGGGTGACAAGAGAGCTGGTTCATTCTACAATGACTTGGTTTCTGTTGTTACGGTCTCAAAGAGAAAGCAGTGTCACTTTGGTGTTGAAAATACATTTATGGGAAGGTAACATTAATTTCACATGGTGCTGTGCCCAAAAAGCTGCAAGGAAATTAAATGTGTCTGGTGCGTGAGCTGCATCGCAACGAAGCCATTGTTGCTTTGTCGAAGGCGTTGTTGAATCACTGCACGCGGCGCTTGTCCTGTGGCAAGCGTCGATAACGGGTTCAGGGCTGTCACGTTTTTATTAATTGTTTTACAATCATTTATTTCGTAAAAAAATTGTATTGTGTTGTCGTGTTCTTTTACACTAAAATTACTCTTATCCAAACGGGCGCGTGGCGGCTCGAAAGGCCAAGTGTTGTCTGTCACTGTCAAATTGTAACCAAAGTCATGCTGATGAATTGTACCTTTAATATATAGGTACTTTTATACCTAATAAAAACATTAATATAACTTTTCAAAAACAAATTAACATTGATGGAACTTTACAAAAACAAATTAAGTACAATAATTTTAAACACTTAGACCGAAGCCGTTCTCCCGAGATTAATAAAAAAGAAGTACGTACAGTAGGTAACTTACTTGTAAGAGATGTGTGTATTGGAATGAGTAAATGATGAAAATTTGTTTTTTCTTTTATTCTCTGTGGGTAAAGTTTTGCCAGTTAATTTGACCCTATATATTGTGAGCGAATAGTTTAAAATAAAAGGTAAGTTCAAAAACTAAAACAAGACTGCTGAAAAATCACATAAAAAGTATGAAACAAGAAAATATTCTCATCTGAAAGGCTATATAATTATACTTTTTAGATCGTGATTTTTCAGTAGAAGGGTTTTAGTTTTTGAACTTACTTTTTTAATAAAATTATTATGAATCAGTATTATATTTTCAAAGTCCCATACATTGTCATTACAATGTTGATGTAAATTCATGACAACGTAGTAACTAACGTACCTACTCAATATGTTAAGATACGACGACCATTTCGCGCAACTCAGCCATAAAACAGTTCATAAAATTAACGAGGTACTTTGCACAACAATTTAATTTTCACACTTACAGACCTTTAATACCTCCTGGAAAAGGTATCAATTATTAACATAAAAGAAGTGTGGGAAAAAGTATACCTAACGTGTTGAAAAATGTAAGAGATTTACTTACACACTGTGTCTACGAGACTACAAGACTGACAGAATTAAAAACTAGGTTGTACCTACCTTTTCTCTGCTAGGGTCTATTCTCTAAGTCCGTCAACGACGATACGGGCCCATCTGAAAGTTGATACGTCAAAACAAGTGTGAAATATTTTTTTTTTGAACAAATAAAAAACACATAGGCAGTAGGGATAGTTGTCAAATCGTGTTGCCATTAATTTTTAGTTCTGGCCCCGAAATAATCTAATGGCCGTAAGTAGAACGGAGTATCAAACGAGCACAAACTCGAAAGGGTTGCGTCGTTTTATTACAGGGTTCCCATGGCCACCTTCCGGCTGCATCATCAGATCAGTTCCATTTCATAACAATTTTGCATTGTCATTCGATTTACATTTGCAAGCGTATTTCAGCTTAATCGAAAACCGGAAAGTGGGTCAAATTTAACTTCCAAGATCACAGATAGACACCGGGACAGGTGAATGTAAATAAAAGCTTGTAAGAAAGTTCTATTTTTACAACGCGCCAGCCCTATTATAGCTACTGAACATTAGCTGTGGCGACTAACTACCGACTAATGGCCGCTCGGTAGGTACTCACGTAATTGTTTCCTTTCGACTGCCTACTGGGTGATTTTAGTAAAAGCATTGTAGCATTTGTATTTGGAAAGTAAATAGGTGTGATTGTTGGTGGAAAACTACCTACATGTGCCGAATTGGTTGATAAATTTTGCTGAGTAAAAGAAAATAATTTATGCAACGAATTCATATTTTTAAGAACTTCTTTAACATTTTAGCCTATTTTCTGTAGGTAGTATGTATGTCTACTTTGTAAGCATGAAATCCGAAGTTTCGGCCGAAGTACCGGGCGTTTCCTATTCCGTATCACCTACGGACATAAGATTAGTCCGGTTTCCGAACTAAAATGAATTCCAACACGATTTGACATTTGTTTTGACGAATCAACTACTGTCGGACCCTGCCGGACGAACTTAAAGAGTAGACCCTCTGGATCCTTGATTTCAAGCCCATTTCTGAACAGAATTAAACACTAACTCACCATAGATAAAACTACTAACCGCAAATAATGCAAATCTTAAAAAGAAATTGAAAAAACAACACTTGGTTATAGACATCTTAACCATCAGAAAAAACCTTATGCAATAAATCAATCCAGAATGGTAATAGAACGTTACACACAATAATTAGCCGCTAATTAAATACAAAAAACGGTATAAATTGAATAAATGGATGACCAGTGAAAGCTGAAGTGCCTTCAGCACGCGAAACAAATGTCTCTATTCGCCATTTTTTTTCAACACTGTGCGTGAGTTTTACTACTAATGTCGGACTTACCCCCTCGATGATTCGGGCCATTTGGACTAATGTAGATTAAAAATGACTTAATGGTTAAATAATTAATGCGGTGTAACACGTTCGAATTTACAGTAAATA
This sequence comes from Polymixis lichenea, assembly GCA_949091785.1. Classification (NCBI taxonomy): domain Eukaryota; kingdom Metazoa; phylum Arthropoda; class Insecta; order Lepidoptera; family Noctuidae; genus Polymixis; species Polymixis lichenea. The sequence goes on along the minus strand of OX420938.1, from coordinate 8,261,130 downwards.
TATTTGTTTATATTTAATTTATGTTCCATACATTTTGACCGAGAAGGTATTGCACTTTTCTATGAAACAGCTGATTTTTTTTTTGTATAACCGACCGAAAATTACTTCGCTGGGGTCTAGAATGATAATATGCTGATTTCATGGTTACAGTTTGCGCACTGGTTGAAAATTTATCCTGTATACAACGTGTAACGTAATTAACGCAAGACCTCACACTCCAACTAGAGTATTGAGTTAAAGCATAGTAAAATGCCATAAACTTTTTTTTTAAACCAACTGGTATTATTAAGAAAAACGTGTTGACCCAAGCAATACTCTACGCTTTTAAAATTGAGTCTATTACCTTGAAATTAAATTGTTTTTTTTTGGCTCGATCGGCGGTAGGTATGGTAAAATACATAATTTTAATAAAACCTGTGCTAAAAGTTACTGAAATCGATTCAGTAGTCAATTATGAACAAACTGCTTTCAGGATTTTCGTACATTCTGTTACACATTGTATATATTTTGTATTGTTGTAAGAAATGAAAAGGGCCAGGTATTCAGAGGGCTAAGTATGGATGAATGATGCTCACAAATATTTACAAATTACTACATCTTATATTTAAAAAAAAGATTAAAAAACTAAAAAATACGCTTTAAAAGCCAAACTAAAAAAGTAGAAAGTAATTTAATTCTATTAAAAAGCGTGGGGTGCTTTCTGAGGTATTTTTATAATCAATTAATGTCAAGCACCCCACGCTTTTTAATACAATTAAATTATTTTCTACTTTTTAATTTGGCTTTTAAAGTGTGTTTTTTAGTTTTTTTTAAAACTATTAATTATTTTCTATTTTTAAGTACCTACTGCTAACTACAAAAACGTGATTTTTCAGTTTTTTTTTCTATATTTTTTTAAATGATTAAATTGTCATCGGTCCTCGATAAGTCTACAAAGTTTCAATGAAATCTGACCGTTTGAAGTGGGTCAAAATCAACTCCAAAAAAGGAGTCGGTTACAAACAAACAAACATACAGGTGAAGCTAATAAAAGCGTGTTATAAAGAAGGAAAGGTAGACTATTTAAAAGATGTCGTGACGACATCGTACAAACAAACAGGAACTTATAGCTCAGACGGGCAAACGATGAAGGCACCTGAAATGGTTTTGAGCAGGCTTTCTTTTTACCAACCTTTTTAAGTACCAAACTAACATTACTAACAAATAAATAAATAAGTACACAATACAAAACAGTAGATAAGGACTACATATCTACCCTGCTGATTTTAAAGGCAGCACTTGCAAAATAGCGGTTTCGAGAAAAGCGCGGAAATCTAAAAGTAAAATTTACATGCAAGTACTGCGAATCTCGTTATCAAAAAAATATACCAGTATCCAGTATCCAAATATTTTTATTTTTCCCAAATAGGTTCACCCGTAAGGATGCCATTTCTGCAAAAAAGTGAAAAACCCAAAAGTGTCGATTACTGCAGATACAATTAGCAGGGCAGATATTGGAAGGGATAAAATAAAGCTAATAAATACATTGTTATAACAAAGAATGTTGCACTGATTCGAGAAAAACTTTTTCAGAAAAAGTTCGGAAAAACAATTCCATGCAATATTATCGTGTCTATCTCAGCAAATTAATTTAGTTACCTACTTATACCATAAACAATATTTTGAAAGAAATTAAATTCATTGCTTTGATGCTTGATGCATAGAAAATTAGAAACAAATAAAATGTCACGATAACAGCATCTAGGAATTTAGCAGGCTAGAATACTTGAGGAAAAAAGAAAGAGATAAAACATCGTTCTGTCCCGCGTTTCCAGTTGCACGTTACGCGTGACATATTGCACAGTGGTCGTTATTTTGCCTGGATTTTTTTTATTTTTCTTCCGTTTCCTTCGTTTTGATTTATACTCCATTCATCGGGACTTATTGGCCATAACAATGATAAATTATCTAGTGGTTTTCCCACAAGATTCATAACATAATTTATTGGTATCAAGATATCGCAACTTGTTTGTGGGGGCGGCAGCTAAATAATAAAAGTTTGTGATTGATTATTTGATGTAGGTAATTATAAATCGAATTAATGTAGTAAATATTAATAGTTTAAGAAGGTTGAAAAAATAAACTATACTGTAGGTGTGTCCCACTAACCATACCTACCGTAGGTAGATATATTTTATTATTTTTGAGTTGCTCAATCCAGGGAACAGTAGTCGTGGAAGATATAATAATTCCGAAACACCATTTCTGAAATCGTAGTACATATGTTAAAAATATACGTCCGAAATATGTTAAAAGAGAAACGGAGACCAGTTTCAGTGGAAAGCGTGCTGCTCCCGTCACGCGTAACATTGCGTGGACGCTGTGGTAAAAGTAATGACAGATTTATAGGCTCTACTTCCTAATTAAATAATAGGAACTATTTGTTATCTTGGTTTGTAATTTTTTTGCAAATAATGAAAGTCCAACTAATGACATGTACCTATGCATCGTGGGAGTTGAAAGCGTGCCGTGTTCTGTCACGCGTGATTTATATGTTTTATAGGCATTCGTTCTGCTTTAATGAAATGCATAAATTTCTGGAATATAGAGAATTCTACATGTACAAGTAATCTTTGCTCGTGAAAAAAGTCTTACATTAATAAGTAACAAGTACAATTCAAAGTGTGAGCTGAAAGCGTGCCGTGTCCGTCAAGCGTGACAATATGGCTGTAAAAATGTTTAATGATATTGTGAATTGAAATGCGATAGCTTTGCCATGCAAAAATACTAATAATACTAACTTTTGTGTTTTTTATTACAATCATAATATTATGTAACGAGTTAATTGACAAGTTTCGTATGCGGAGTGAGTTGAAAGCGTGCCCTGTCCCGTCAAGCGTGTCACGCTTGCAGGCGGAAATAATGATAGAGTGCATGTCGAGGTGGTATAGTGATTTATTTACACTGTAGAGTCTATGTTCGGGTTTATGAATATTTTGTGACAATAATGATTTATTCGTAATTAAGATAGGATCGTTAGTGTCTTGCAAATGTATTTAGCGAATTATCTACGAACCGACTAAATAAGACACGTCGCTAAAGAGGCATGTATGAACTCAATATTTTATATCAAAGTCATCCATCTATTTCCCATTTTTTTCGCACGTTTATCTTCTCGTTTGTATCACAATCACATTGATAGACTGGTTGTTCCAAAACGAAGTAAAATTTTCGCAGGGAAATAACGCAATGCTGTTTGTTTCGTTCGAGCACACCGCACCCCATGTACCGTCGGCTGAAATTCTTTCAACTCCGTTGGTATTCTCGTGTCACGCTTTCCTGACCTCTCTGATTCTGAACGTTTCATGCTGCAACTGAATGTAGTTTTCACTTGTGCAAAATTTCATGCTTCTAGATCTAGTAGTTTTTTTTTTTTTTTTTTTTTTCTGGGTGGGAAATCATCAAATAACTTCTCCCGCTCTGGGTAGAGCGGGAGGGCGTGTCAGACTTTTACTGACTAAAACCCACCCGTGTTCCCTCAGTTGCCTGTGTGCCAGGGGCGGCGGTATCTCTTTCGAACAACCCGCACCCCCGGCAGGCATCGGCCCTTGCGGGCCCCTCTGTTGCTGCTGACATCTCTTTGAGGCGCGCGTGGAACACAACGCGCCGTCGACCCGGGCTTGGTCCTTACCGGACAGCGAGGTACCCATTACTCGCCGTCCGCAAGCCCGTGCCTACGGTGGCCGGGAATCAGCCTGGGATTCCCGACGCCCAGGGCGTCTCCTGCGAAGGCCACGGCTGTGAGGGCGCATGTACTGCATCTCCCTCACGTGCGCCGCCTCCCTCTTTGCGAGCATAACTGCTTCGCTGAAGGAGGCGACTGCCAGCCATGCCCTCTCGCTCCGTACCATGGCCTGGACCAGGGTCGGACGCGAGAGATCGCCGCCGCCGATCACCTCCACGAGGACACGGCGTTGCTCCGCCCAAGCTGGGCAGACCTCCACCGTATGCTCCACCGTGTCCTCTGGGCGATCTTCGCAATGGAAACACCCGGGCGTTTCCTCCCGCCCTATCCGAAACAGGAACCTCCCGAAACAGCCATGTCCGGTGAGGACCTGTGTCAGGCGGAAGGTGAGGGCGCCATGCCGCCTCTCAAACCACTCCTCAAAGAGGGGACTTACCGCCGCAATCGCGGCGTGCCCAGCACTGGGTTGCGACAATCGCACTTTCCACGTCGCCATGAGATCCTGCCGGAGCTCTGTCCGCCGTGCTAGATCTAGTAGTTTACGTTGCACTTTGCGTTGACAGTCAGTTAATTTAAGATTCTTATTATGTAGACAATTTATTTCTTAGTGTGCATACACGAGCGGCACGAGTTAACGCCAGAGGCAACTAAAGACACTAAGACACTAGAATAATTAGAAATGAAAAAAACAACAATGTCATTTTGCTTGCAGCATGTCGACTATGTTTGTGATAAACTGGACAGATTTATCTATGCACTAAGAAGACTAAGAGCCACAGTCTCAACTGAAGCGGCTCTTTGTGCATATCACGGATACGTTTCCTCAGTACTCTCATACGGTCTCTTGTTGTGGGGTAATTCGGTGGATGTCAATAAAGCGTTTATGATACAAAAAAAATGTGTGCGTGCAATCTGTGCAACTGGGTAAATGGATAGCTGTAAGCCACTATTTCAAAAGTTCAACATTTTACCGTTAGCATGCATGTATATTAAAGAATTGTGCCTATTAGTACGACAACATCTTGAAAATTTTACTAAGCATATGCTTAGTAAAATTTTCAGCATGTCATCATCTCTATAGATGTAACCAAAAGGAATGTTGCCTCTAGAGATAATCATAGGCTCTGCTTGCCACAATGCAAGCTCGATTTATATAAAAGAAACTCGTTTATAATGGCTATTAAGGTGTACAATAAATTACCAAATGCCTTTAAAGAACTACCTTTGGTTATGTTTAAAAAAAGCTGATTCAGTGGCTTAAAGAAAAATGTTTTTACACTGTTAAAGAATTTGTGTCACATGTCGAAGAAAGAAAGTAATGTCAATAAATTTGGTTTATATAGATTTTATTTGTTTTTCAATTTGACATTTACTTATTATTATTATTTTTATTTTGACATTAGAACAATATTCATGAACATTAACATTTCAATTAATATCTACATAAAATCTCAAATTTTATAACACTCATATTGGTTTCTGATGTAATGTTATGACATTTTAAAATCATGTAATGTATTGTGAAATTAAATATTCGCAATTAATTTATTTTTCTGACGAATATAGTGTTAACTGAAGGAATATTATGACATTTATAATAATTTAATAATTATGTTGTCATGTTATGTTGTCAATGTTATCATAATTCATAATTTTATTAATTTTGACATACCTACCAAATAATTTATGTTTACCTCTCGCATGATCCATGTTTTATTTCGCATGCAAACATATTTGTACGCCTCTTGGCATAACATAGCGACCTATGACTGTAATTTAAGAACTGTATTCACTACCTATGTTACACAAATAAAAATGATTTGATTTGATTTGCTTAAATGCAATACTTTGAATTTGAACAGCTCAATAAATAAGACATATTACTTACTTTGGTTTAGATGGCTAGTGTATTCCGTACTTAGGCTGAAGATTGACGCTCCTCACGTCAAACAAATATCTCAATGTAGAACTTTCAAGGCACATACCTATTATATAATTGTGAAAGGGCCCTACTTAATAATAGGGTTAATTACCGCGTCACCTGAGCGAGGCAATTTAAAGGTAGTTAGTAATGTATGGACAGCCATCTATGGCGGACTATGGCCATACATATGCATAGAGACCTCAGAAGTAATGGACGTTAAAGTATGTGTTTAGTGGTGATTTTAAATATTATAGGGAACATTAGGTCTTTTCTAAATACCGGTAAACCAGGTATACTTTAATCAGTATTGAACTTTGAAGGTTCATATCTCTTAAATTTATGGTTGTAAAAAAATACAAAAAATGTCGAATAATCGTTTTTTTTTATAACTCTCGATTCCTGTAATAATACGTGAAATAATTTTGTTTTCTTTCGAAAAAAAAAATGTCTGATCAAAGTTATACGTAAGATGTAGGGTTACTTTGATACCGCCCTGTTTTATTGCTTAATTACAAAGTAACCCCAATATTATTATTGCCAATACAATTTAATAAATCAAAATCTGCCAGCAGGAAAAAGAATTAAAATTGTTAGTGAATTCCCAGCGTGCCCTCAGGAAAGGATTTGACAGTTTTTCAGTATTGTTAACCTAGAAAAAAAAATACTGTGTTGCGTTTCGTATTACATAATTAGCGATTTTATATGACATGAAAGTTTTGATCAAAGTTATCCCGCTAATCAAAGTAACCCCGGTTTACGGTACTGATTTTACCTGTTAAAATTATCTGGGCTGCTTAATTAGTCGTAATAAATCTTGTGGAGCTCTTTCCCTTGGGAAGTAAATGCTTTCCGTTTGTTTAGGTTAAATTATATTGTAGAAAAATATATAAAATTTTGTTCCGTGTGGTGCCGGACGTAAAAGAATAGCATCATCCCATTTCTTCCCGTGGGTGTCGTAGAAGGCGACTAAGGGAATTACTAGAGAATGGGCAGCAGCGTTCTCTATGCATTTGACCACCATACTGCGATCGCCAGCCCGCCTGCCAAGCGTGGCGATTTTGGCAAATCCCCTCCTTTTGGGGGAGGCTTATGTCCAGCAGTGGACGTCTTTCAGCTGATATGATGATGATGATGGTGATATAAAATTTTATGGGACATTAGAGAGGCGGATCTATACCAATAAAAAGATCGTTGATGACCATTTCCGTCTAAGAACTGTTTTGGTCCGTATAGGTACTCATCGAGTCTGCAAAGTGAGTCGATAAGTTGTTTCAGTAATTCGAATTTATTTATTTTTATCTGCAGGGTTGCTGTTTGGCCAGAGAATTAGCATTGCCATTTGACGTGGCAATGGCTGCCAGTCTTCTGGGCACGTTTCCGGATGACAGAACGCTGCGAACGAGTATTATATTAGTAAAGTATATTATTTGTATAGTCAGTTAGTTAGTCATTTAATTTAGTCATCATCTGCATAGCCTTTTCCCAACTATGTTGGGGTCGGCTTCCAGTCTAACCGGATGCAGCTGAATACCAGTATTTTACATGGAGCGACTGCCTATCTGACCTCCACAACCCAGTAACTGGGTAACACGATACCCCTTGGTAAGACTGGCTGTCAGACTTTTGGGCGTCTGACGACCCGTAACGACTGTCAAAGATCCACAAATGACAGCCGGGACCAACGGCTTAACGTGCTTTCCGAGGCACGGAGGGGTCTTGGTATGTAAAGATGGTCACCCATCCACGGACCAACCGCGGCAGCGTCGCTTAACCTGATCGATCGACCCGTGCAGCTAATATTACTTAGCCACAAGCCCCTCTAGTCATTTAATTTAGTACCTACTGTAAATAATTAGTTGTGTTTAATATTATTATTGTCCTATTTTCACTCTTCACAGTTAAAAAACTCGGACCAATTGCAGCACCAATTACACAATTACCCTAATCACTTTACGACACCCAGCAGAACAATAGCTTCGTATACTTTACGAAACTCAAAGGCTCTAGAACAAGAACGATACTTATTGAACGGAAACAGTACAGACAGATAGTCAAACAATGACGACGGTAGGTCGGTAGCTACTGTACTTACCGCCCGTCACTAACTACTGAGCTACTGCGCCCGCGGCTTCTGACTCAGCAATTATCGAGAATGGCGCCGACACACAGACACCTACTGTGAATGAATTTAGTTGAGAATTCTTTGTGATTTTTAATGAGGGCTTTCTTTTTGAGTGTGTAGGTGCTCCCATTGTTGTAGATTTAGTTATGAGCAATTAGTGAGAGACGTGAGAGTGCAATTGAGCCAAAGAAGAAACTTTAAATAGGCCTACTTTTTAATTCGTTTTTCATTCTTAATGATTATACCTAATAACTAAAAGGGAAAACCGTATTTCGAGAAGAAAGAACACAAACCAACTGAGGAAGCGCAAAGGTAGAGAAGAATGGAAATTGCTTATTCGACATGTGCACAGGACACTATTAGTTTTTGATGGAATCTCTCATACTTATTTTACTGTGTACTTTATGTGCACCATGACCTTGAATTTCATGAATATGAAACTCTTCTCCTTTGAACCGAACCTATCGAGACTGATAGATTCGGTTCAAATAAGCAAATACTTTATATATCTATCGTATAGTTCTTTTTAAGACAAGCCGTGTGCTTCATGGGATTTTTCATCGGCAAAAACTAAGAACTTCGATTCAAACTTTCTTTTCAACCCCTTTAGGGGATAAAGTTTAAAAATAGTTACCCCTTTAGGGGATAAAGTTTTAAGTAATAAATAATAAAATCTTTATTTTTCAAGAGAGCAGTACAAATTAAAATAGCACTAGCCTCCACATTAGGATTTCCTGTGTCGTGAAGACTAGTCTCCTTCGTCTTACAAAGATAGTAGGTAGGCACATACGGTAACGTCGGTTAGTACAATTTGTGAGGTGACAATAATCGAATGATATCTCAAACAATAAATTAACCTTGAGTGAGCTCACCTATGTTTTAAAAGGATTCTGCAAAATTTGATGCTACTAGACACAGCGGTTTAGGTTGTGCTTTGTCTGCTACTTGACGTAAGAAAATCGCGCCGGGATTTTTTCACGCACTAGATTTTCAACTCTCGGTGTTGAATCGAACATTGAGAATCCAACAGAGAGTGAGCCTCACTCTCTGTTGGATTCTCTGGGGAGGGAGACTCACTCGTGCGCACACGAGTGCGCGAAAAAATCCCGGCACGATTTCATTACGTCCATGACGTGGGTTAAGATGCATTTAAGATTTATATGAAGGAGATTTGACGATAATAAGCTCAATTACCCAAAGCGAATCAGATTCATTCGTCACACGAATATTATAAACATCTCGATAGCTCCCAGCGAGCGTGCATCAAGGCTAAATATCTGCGTCGGCAGCTGCAGCGGAAGCCGATAAGGACTGATAGTGTTATCAGCGCGATAGCGGCGCTTTGCCGCTGCCGACACCTGGGGACCTAGTTCAATGTTCGCGAATGAGGATTTGGAACTCTTATTCGCTGCTCTTGTATGATGTTAGTGACCTGTGACCTACATGGTTTTACAGAAAATACCTTGATTATTTAATGCATAAGCATTAGACTTGAAATTAACTGTAGAGGGGCTTGTGGGTAAGTAATATTAGCCGCACGGGTCGATCGATCAGGTTAAGCTACGCTTGCCGCGGTTGGTCCGTGGATGGGTGTACATACCAAGACCCCTTCGTGCCTAGGAAAGCAAGTTAAGCCGTTGATCCCGGCTGTCATTTGTGGATCTTTGACAGTCGTTACGGGTCGTCAGAAGCCCGAAAGTCCGACAACCAGTCTTACCAAGGGGTATCGTATTAGCCAGTTACTGGGTTGTGGAGGTCAGATAGGCAGTCGCTCCATGTAAAATGCTGGTATTCAGTTGCATCCGGTTAGACTGGAAGCAGACCCCAATATAGCTGGTAAAAGGCTAGGCAGATGATGATGATTTAATGCATAAGCATAATCAGGCTGTAATGTTCCCACTGCTGGGACACAGACCTCATATCTGTGAGCGGGAGTGGGCCATAATTCACCACGCGGCCATTCAATTTGCTGTTGTATGACATGCACGTTTTCCGTTCTTCACCAAGTTTTTCTTCACCGTTCTGAGAGGAAGGGTAATGAAATAATCTACACAGAGTAAAGTACCAGCTTGGGTTTGAACCCACAACCTACAACTCGTAAGTCACGGCTGTTACCACTGGGCCACCACTCTATTATTATTTAATGGCTCCTTATATAAACAGGGTGTAAGGGAAACATTTCCGAAAACGAAGACAGGTGACAGAGGTAGTGATTCTCGATACAGTACCTACCATTAAAAAATCCAGTTTTTTTACTTATTTTTTTTAGCATTTTTTGTAGAGTATGCTGTGAGAACAGTTAAATGAACCATTATTTGAGATTAAACACATTTAAAAACGACTCCAAGTCCAGGCGGTGACTTTAGGTTGAGCAACCTTTGTAAAGCGCCGCCAAAATAAAATAAGTAGAAACATTACAGAAGCGTCAAACGTTTTAAATTGATACAAAATAACCAAATTTAAGGCGAAAAGTTACTGGTATCCGTTTACATTTAGGTTGTATATAACTGACGTTCTAGCTTCGGAAGCGTTCCCCTTACACCCTGTATAGTTCAATCTTTCCCCTACACCCGTCGAGCTCCAAAAGTGTCGGTGTGTTTTTCATTGGTCGCTCTGCTTAGATTCTGGACTGCAGGAGATGCAGTGGTTGGTAATAAATAATAATGTATCGATAAGCCCTTCTTACATTATTAAATCATTGATAAGGTCTCTTAATTTCGTATGTAATTACATCTACATTCTTGAGATTTCAGCTTTTTTCTACGATAGGTACTTATAACATTATTGTTAATAGATTGCATATGCATAAATCACTGAGTATCTCCACTGGCACCCAAGCTAAGATTAAACTTATGTTATGGGTGCCAGGGCTCTCTCTATTAAAACTTTAAAAAAATATCCAGTTTATACAAACTAGTACTGAGTTACATGGGAACTCCTCTACGATATATCTCCTCTGGTATTTAACAAAAATAAGAAAAGAAAATTGGCTATGACGCCATGCCGCTGAATATTCCTACAGTATTCATTAGCGGGGTTTTTGAAAGCAATTGGTATCTATTGGAAAACCCAATATCCAAATGTGGACCTTGTTTTAGCTTAGGCATCCTTCATCAACTGACGTAAATGAACAATGAGGCGTCAACATTGTGGTTTCCTTTACAGGGAAATCTGATAATGAAATACCACAATCCAGTCATGATCAGTACGTTAACTATTGACTTATTTGGAAAGGTATTCCGATTATTGTTTGAAGTTCTGAACGTTAACGTTAAAGAATACATTTTGACCGTTTCTTGGAAAATATGAGTTGATACAAAAATATGACGTGGAAATAACTATATCGTCCCCGTATTTGGAAAATTAAATAAGTCCGGTTTTGGCGATATTGACTTTTCTCTATTTTCAAAGCACCTAAAACATGCCGCATATTTGAGCCTTACAGGCTTTTTCGTATCTTATTCAGTGTCAAAAATATAGCCATTTTTGTCGGACAGATGGAATAATAAATATCTTCAGACTAACACTATTTGTTTGAAGGAAAAGTAAATACTTAAGTAAATAAATCAATAACTGTGGTCAATGATAAGTTGAATGTCAAATAAATTAAATAACATGAGTTGTTGAATTTTTCCTCAACTTAAAAATTCATTTACAAAACTAACTAAGTTCTAGGAAAACTAAATAACTCTATTTATTTAATTCTTCTATTCAGAATTCTAATATAAAGTACATTCATTTATAAATACTTGGTGTTATCTATTTCTTCTACAACTAAATAATGATTAAATACAAGATGCTAGGCAAATAAAATTAAATAAATTAAGTTGTTTATAATTGCCATAAAACAAAATGTACGTGGTGAAAGTTATCTTTACATTATTAAGAGAATTTGGCGCGAAATATTGTAAGTACCTATCTAAGCAATGACTGATCGGGAACGACGGAGAGCGCGGGGGTGAGCGCGTGCGGTTCGATGCATCGCTCGCGTCTCGTTCGTTTTAGCGGTTTTGTACTGTAGAAAAAAATCAACCAGGAAATACTTAAAACCTAACTTATCAATATCAAAAATGTATGATTTGTATATGCAGAAAATGAAAGAAAGCAATAAAGTGCCAGTAAAATTAAACATTTATAAGAAAGTGTTTGGTACAGAATACAATTTAGCGTTCTATCACCCCAAGAAGGATCAGTGTAGCATGTGGAACAATTACAAAAAAGATAAAACTAATATAAATATCCAAAATGAGTATATTCAACATATAGAGCGAAAAGAGGCATCTTATAGATCTAAAGAGCTGGATAAAAAGAAGTCGGAAGAAGATGAAACATATTTGTGTGTCTTGCAAAGTCTACTGCAGATTCCATCGACTGCGGATAGTCTAATGTATTATTCCAGAAAATTGAATTTATATAATTTATCTATTTATGAGTTTAAACCTCCACAGAACGACGCTCACTGTATGATCTGGACGGAAATAAATGGCAAAAGAGGCAGTGTTGAAATAGCATCTGCTATTTATTTATGGATTAAGAATCTCCCCGAGGTTTTAATGCACGTCACTATTTATTCCGACACGTGCTCGGGACAAAACCGAAATCAGTACATTGCAGCATTTCTATTGTAGTTAGTACATACGCATGAGACCATCAAAGTATTAGAACAGAAGTATCTAGAAAGTGGTCATAGTTTTATGGAAGTAGATTCAATGCATAGTGCCATAGAAAAGGAAAAAAGGTACACAGAAACGTATTCTATAATAGATTGGAAGGGAATTATGCTACGGGCAAGATCAAAAAAACAAAATAAAAATGTAACTCCATATAATAAATAATAAATAAAATACGTTTATTTCAGACTATTAAATTGTCCATATTTTGTTACAACGTTATCTTAAAAAAACTATGTTAGTCGTGCGGAGATCAATTGTATTTAAATTAAAATATGTTAATCACAATTAAATTAAAATAAATTCGAATTAAATTAAAATAAATTAGAATTAAATAAAAACAAATCGAAATAATTTAAAATTAAATAAATCAAACTGAAATAAATTAAGATAAAATTGAAATAGTTAATTGTACATAAGCTAAACAGAAACTAAAATAAATGATTAAATTAAAATATAAAACAAAGAATCAGGCAATCAGCAGGTAACATGCAGCCTGATCAGCCTTCCCACAGCTACCGATACTGGCCTGTCTGTAATCATCCTTAGGATTCTGTTGCCACTCCCTCGCATTCGGCGAATGAGTGAGGCTGACTTTTTGCGCATTATAGCGTAAAAGTCATCCACCATCGGCAAACATGCCCGAGGCACTGCAAAATCGAGGTAGTCGCATCAGAATCCTAAAGACGTTGTTATACTGTACTCTGAGAGCATTGTAGGCCCGCTGCGTGTAGTTGGTCCACAGGGCACTGGTGTAAAAACTTTGGCAGTAGGCTCTGAACAAAGTTATCTTTACCTGTGCTGTACACTTTGCAAACCTATGAACCAACATGTTAGCGCGCACCGACAATGCTCTCCGCTCTCTCTCAATATCTGCGTCATCATGCAGGGTTTCGGTCACAATATGCCCTAGATACCTAAACTGAGAGACCCGACTCAAAGATACCCCGTCGAGATACACTGGTGGTATATGCTCAGGTTGTTGAATATTACCTCTGATGAGCTGCTGAGTAGATAATGTAACGGAATTGTCATATCAAGACATGATTGATGTAAAAGCACTTGCTTCTAAAATAATTAAAACCAAAACTATAGCGGAGAATGGGGAGAAAGTGTGCTGGTTGAAAATAAAATGTCTAAGATTTGAAAAGGAATTACCTGGTTTTATCAAATATAGATACGATTACGATGGGCCATTTAATTTAAATACTCTTTGTAAACCAGGGAGACCGACTAGGAGAACTCCAAACTCTGAAATGCCAACTATAAATACTGAGGAGGTTCCCCGGGCATATAAACAATGTCTTCCTATAACAAAACAAAAAAAGAAAGACCTTTTACACCTCTGTAAGAAAAATATAATTCCTAAAGAGCTTCACGGCTGGTACGAAAGTTTACCATGTTTAAACGAAGACGGTACCCCACGCTCCACTGATGCATCTGAAGTCGATGAGTAGGCTTATTTTGGTCCCCTGCTCTACATATTGGTGATTTTTTAAAACCTAACAACATGAGTAACACGATTTCACAATAGGGCTTTTACATAGTAAAATTAACGTGATGTTGATTTTTCCAGTCGTTTTTTATTAAATATGTAATCTAATTTTAAATTATACTGACGCTGTATTTGAATTAATTAGTATGTTTATGTCTTTTTTACTTTACATTTAAGTATTGTTTAGGTACAGTCATTTCAATTGTCTTTAATTTTAAATTATGTTTTATTTTGTTAGATGAAGGTATTTATGTTCTAAGTAAATTGATATTAGACGTTGTTGATTGGTGTTCTCAATGTACCTGATTAGTGTCATATTATTTTTTGAGTTTTGAGTTTTATTTAAGTTGGGTTTTACATACCTAATTACGAAATATTTTTAGTTGAATTGAGTCGTTTTAAAGTTTTATAATGATTGCTGTACCTTTGTTTTGTTGTTAATTTTTTAGTTGAGTACCTATGGCTTAGGTGCAAACAATTTTAATTTTTAGAGTTTTAACACAGAATAGGTTAATAGTACTGTTTTAATTATGTTTTGTTTTGATACAAACTTATATTTTTTGAGTTCTAATTGATGTTTGTCTTTTGTAATTAGGTATAATAATGTTATTTTTTGTGTTCAAATTATTTTGTTTTGATTTGAAACAATACTTTAAGTTAATTCGTTTCCACTTCTTACTTGGTGTACATTTGTTTATTTTTTTAAGTTTGTGGTAAGATAAGTATCTGATTACAATACACTTTTTCAAAATTTTGTTGTACTTTTACATTTCTTCCAAAATAAAACTTTATTAATATTATAATACAGCTTTTATTTTATATGAGCCCAACAATAGTAAAAAAAAATTAAAGTAATAGCAAAGTCACTAAATTTTACATTTAAAAATATTTCGAGTTTTATAAATTCAATAACTGCATTTATTTCACCAAATTTTACTCTACCAATTGGATTTAGCTTGTGGGAAAACTAAATAAATAGCCGAAATAAGTAGCTAATTGTAGTTACGTTATAAATAATAGTTGCGGCAAAATTAAACAATTTGATTTTTTATTGTTTTGTTTAGATATAGTTAAAGATAGAGTTGTTTGTTAAAGCATAATGTAAAAGGTAAGCAGGTCCACAAAATATAAAATTACCGACAGTAAAATTGTTTCACATTTTATAACAAATGTACATTAACTGAAAAAAAAACAGTAAATTGCGTTTATCTCGGAACTACAAAATCAGAGTTATTTAATTTTCCATCTACGGGGACGATATACGTATGTCTGATTCATTCCCAGTTCATTGGATTTCGTAAAAAGACTTAAAATAAAAATTGGAAAAAAACAAAAAAAATTGAAATTGGAAATTGGAATTGGAAATTGGATTGGATTGGTTTTTTTGTAAAAAGACTTTGCCTTTCTGTCCGCATATACCTAACAGCACTCTAGGAAAATTAACCCGAGAAGTATGTACCGGTTTTGCCTGCCTGATGATTCCTATCCATTATTTACTTTTTAATGGTAGATATATCTTCCGCTTAGTATTTTTTTAGCAGCAGGTATCTAGCTGCTACACTTGTGATTCGGGAAATAATCGGACAAGTGACGCTCCTATCGACTGTCCTTTTTACCCTCCTCCGGATAACCAGCTAACAATAGGTATAAAAAATATGCTTAGCACTTAATATCTACTTCATTCTAGAAGAAGTGAGTCCGAAAAAAGAAATCAAATACAAAGAGAAGCCTATATAAAGAACTCTACGAACATGGAACCAACTTGATTGATGATTTTTGAATAGATTTATTGTAAGAAACTATTAAGGCTTCTTCAAACAGCCGCGACGCGACACTTGTAGAACAATTTCCATTAAGTTTTCATAGAAATTGTTCTACGAGTGTCGCGATGCGACCGTCGCGTCGCGCTAGTCTGCACGAGCCTTTAACTTCTGCCCGAGAGTAATTTCTCGATTTTTTAACATGAAATATATCGGGTAATTCGGGTTAGCGTAAGGTCGAGTTATTTGGGATAGTATTCAATAGGTAGATATGAAGGGTTTTGGAATGTATAACCACGCGATCGAGTTATTTGTGATAGCATTCTTTGGGGGTTACCTACTGTGATACGGGTGATTGAATAAATTGGTATGGATATCAATAAATCTGCCTAGTGTTTTCCTAACTATGTCGAGATGTGGGCACCACCGGGCAAAACCTGGATGAGTCTGCCACAGGAGCATTGGGATTGGCACACGACAAGAAAGGCCTATGTTCAGAAGTGGGTGAAGTCGGGTTGTGGATGATGATGATGTACCGCACGAGACAGAATAATGAAAAATCAGCCAAGTGCGAGTCGGACTCGCGCACCGAGGGTTCCGTATAAACCTGTAGGTATATAAGTAAAAGTTATGAATTTCAATTTAATACCTCTACGCGTTCATGAGGAAACGGGTGCTAAGTTTAAAATTATTAAAAATATTTTTATAATATGATGTAACTAAAATATATCCTTTTCGCAATTTTTCCTAAAACTGTGCTATAAGACGTTGCTTCGTATCAAATTTCAAGATTCTGAGTTCACGGGAAGTATCCTGTTGATTTTGATTCCCTTACGAGTGTCGAAAATTTACGGCATAAACGGCTGTATCTTTTGATTGCGTTGGCTTAGAAGTTTGATTTTTTCACAGCTCCAAGGAACAGTAGACTTGAGTAAGTATTTGATATGAATTTCAGCTAGATATATTCACGCGTTCCTGAGAAAAAGGGTCTTGACAGATAGACAGATGGACAACAAAGTGATCCTATAAGGGATCCTTTTCAGGTAAGGAACCTTAAAAAGCAGGTAAGTGTAATCTGGTGCGGTTATCAGGTCATCAGTATCGAATCTCTAAGACTCGAGTGATCAGACGTAAAAACCCCTTGTGGTATGATATCTTTGAATGAATAAGTAGTAATGAATGAATAAATAGTAAAGCAGTAACTATCTATGGGAGTTTGTTGCGCCACTTCTTCCTCCCAGCTAAAGCACTAGGAAGTGATGAAGGGGACGTACGTTTTGGGGGGACTGTCTTATGTAATTTTGACGTTCAAAAAGAGCTGACTCTCAGCCTAGTTTGAATAAATGACTTTTGATTTAAATGACTTTTGATTTTATCCCCTTCTAACCCTAGAGTACCCGCAAGTTTGGTTATTTGATGAAGATAGTGAATTTTCCCAATTGTGAAACATGCGGAACGGTTTTTTCTTTTTTGGCTGGGTAATCATCAAATAACTTCTCCCGCTCTGGGTGAAGCAGGAGGGCGTGTCAGACTTTTACTGACTAAAACCCACCCGTGTTCTCTCAGTTGCCTGTGTGCCAGAGACCGCGGTATCTTTTTTGAACAACCCGCACCCCTGGCAGATTATGAACACTCTTAGTTTTTAATCTATCTGGCGAGATTGTAAACTGTCGATAAATGTGTGGCAGTTACCATAGTGGCAGTTACTTGACTATTTAGTAATAGCTGAAGTAACGTAAAGTAAAGCTGAATAGGTGAAGATGTTCACCATCGACTTACGGAGTGTGCTTAGACAAAGAAAGAAACAGAGACATTGTTGAGCAGAATAAAAGTAAACGAATATGATATTGGTCCATATGTTTAAAGTTTTAGCGCAACCTTCACCTGAGAGAGCTATCAGCTAACCCACTTACTGATTTCTTCAGCAAGTAATCATGTATATTGTATTGGTATGTGTAGCGTAGAACAAGTTTAAGTTATGATGAGGCTGACATGCCATTGCGGATAAAAGCCTCCTTCAAAAAATTTGAATTAAAAAAAATCTGTAGAGTATAGAATATGAAATATGCATCCCAATCCAGAAGAAAGTCAAAGATTTTTGCACCCGCGCTATGGAGACCTACATTTCAGGTTTTATAGACCTGAGAAGTAGTTACGTAACGTACTAACAATAGGAATAGCTTTCTTTTCGGCAGTTTAACAGCATACATTGCGTTATTTACGTTTTTGAACAGACAAATTTTTCAAACATGTAATATAAACATACAACGGATTAGCAAAACATCCTTCAAAATTGTTCAGATTCTGATCGCTATTGTGTTACTCTGATAACAGAATTATTTGTTTCTGAACGTTGTTGTTGTGTAGTAAGGTATCTACTTGCTTGAATAAATACTTGTAATGCCACTGCCACTTTTTAAAGCTATAGTCTCCAAATAGTCGTGGCTCGTCGCTATCCTCGTTTTCTCTCTTTTCTTCACCGTGTTTTTCAATTCGTTTTCGGTGCCTTAACCTTATATGAGATCTTTTTGCACTTAATTATCTTACATATAGTGTTATCAAGATAGCAAATTTATTTGCATTCCACAATGAGTACTTAGGTGGTAACTTAAAAATATTTGTAATTAGCTGTCCCCGCGGCTTTGCCCGCGTGGATGCCGTAAGTGATCCCACGGGAGTGTGCTATCGCGATAAAAATACCTATGTTACTCCTTATAACATCAGCTATCTGCCAGTGAAAGTCTCGTCAAAATCGGTCTTGACGTTTCGGAGATTTGCCGCAACAAACAGACGGTATTTTTTTCAATTGTTTTTGTTATAGGTACTTTCTTGTGGGTGTCGTGGAGGGCGACTAAGGGACTTACTAGAAAATGGGCAGCAGCGTTCTCTATGCATTTGACCACCATACTGCGATTGCCAACCCGCCTGCCAAGCGTGACGATTATGGCAAGTCCCCCCCTTCTGGGGGAGTCTAGCAGTGGACGTCTTTCGGCTTATATGATGGTATACTTTCAAGTGCATTTAGTGAAAATCCAGACACTTCAATTTTATTAATGTATTTATTTCCTTTATTTCGTTGATTAATAAATACAAATTATATATTTAAATATGCGAAAACAAAAAAAAATATATATATAAAAAATAGTAGCCCACCGGTATCGGGAACAGGGTCCAAGCTACCGGTGGTCAGGGCTGCTGAGAGAGGAACCTCCTTTCTATACGCGCCGTGTCCAGTAGTACTGCTTTCTGGATCAAGCCTTTGATCCAGCTGCTTAACGAGAGCCTCCTGAGATGTTGGTCGAGGCTCGTGGCTATAATGCCATTGGCCGTCACGACTATCGGCACAATGACTGCTGTATCCACATCCCACATGTCGACAACCTCGCGTGCCAGGTCAAGATACATAAATAGCATTATTGACCATGTCAGGCAAAATAGTAGGAGAGAAGAAGCTTTGAAAATTTTTGCTTATTAGTCTTCTGGACAAAATATTTTTTAAAAATTAAATTATTGCTGAACCAAGGGTTAGTTACTATTTACTTCAATATATATTAAATGATTTTTCTCTCTTTTAGGAAATCAAATTTTATTAATATCTCAAATAGATTGCAAACTATAGTTTTGTATAATTTAGAAGCATTTTGTTTAAATTTTGTAAATGTGAGTACCATGCATCCGTTTATTATGTTGTTATGATGTACGTTGACTTGAAAAAGCATGGCAGTTGAGAGTATGTCATGCTCTCATAAATGTCTCACTGATGGTGGCCCGTGTGTTGAATCATTCGGTTCCCTACAAAATGGTTGAGCTGGGTGGTGCTGATCCACGTGTCAAGTTCGTGAACGGGCGCTGTCGGTTGAAACTGGTCATCTCCTAACTTCCAAGGCTTATTTTTATCTTGTATTTAGAATTGTTTATAATTATGTTTTTTTTTTTTACATTGTTCTCACATACAGAAGCAACAAGAATTCCCAAGATTTTGTAATATTCAACTTGATTTTAAAAGAGTGTCCGTGGAGTTTCTTGCCCATCCTTCTCCATAGAGATCAACGTTTTGGAATGGGCAACTAGCTTCAATTTTCCAACTGATCGACTTTTTGACAATGCCAATGATCAAAAGTGCCTGTAAATGGTTTAATTGAAATAAATGGTTTGAGTTTGAGTTTATCATTAAACATAAAATAATCATCAATTATGTCCGTTTTTTTGTTGCACCTTCTTAGTATTCCATTAAAATTTTACCTTTTTATTTCTACACCAAGATCTACAAAGCCTTTATTCAATCTACCTTAGTGCCATCACCATCCTCAGAAATCCCCAAAATAGTTCCGAAAACCGAGTGCATGTATATTTCAATACGCGAGTGTGAGACTGTGAGTGTCGCGTCAAGTCGCGTGTCGGAGTCATTGACTGCCGCACTCCAGATTAGAAACGTGCGCGAGTGCCGCTTTCTACTAGAGGCGGCACTAAACTGGACTGCGAGGTTGCCGCTTTGCTCCCGGCCAGATATTTGGCATATGGATGGGATGTATTTGATATAGTTTTTGGTTGTTTTGTAGTTGCTTGTAATACTATAGTCGGTAGTAGATATATAAATCTGTAGATGCATTATAGAGTATTATTAGCTATGCAAATTCAGATGTTTTATTAGGCTTTCTTAATTAAGGAACATGGAATTTAGCTTTGGAAGAGCAAAGGATAATTAGGACCTGGAGACATGGTGATACTTAGTGTAATGTCTTCGATGGAAGCTGGAGAAGATTGCTAAGTGGTTGGATTCTCGTAATGTTTCGTGGACTTAAGTTTTAAATTGGTTGTTGTCACGGATTAATCTAAGACTGACTGTTTTGAATATTACTGTTATTACGTACTATATTTAGAATTAAAACTTCAGCGAAAGTAAATAGTTCTGAAGCCTAATTTTATTATAACGTTTTACGTTGTCATGTGCTATTTCTAATATTCTTTTTGTATTTTCTTGTACCAGATACCTAATCCTAGGCCAGCCTAACTAATAAAAAACTACACAAGTACCTATCAAAGTAATAGACTTGTCTATTACGCGAGATATCCATTCGACAAAAATATGAGAACAATCGTGAATAGGTATCTACTGCCAGAGTAATACCAATACCCACAGAAAGAAATGAAATGCCGAGAATTTCAAATTACAATAGGTAACGGTAGGTCTAATAGAAATTATGTAATTACATTGCTCAATAATTTAGCACTTTTCCATGAGCCTTTAGCGTTTGCGAGCTTGATAATTTTGAACACTGGTGGCATTGATCTAATTATTTCTACCGAAATAAGCCTAACTACTAGTACCTAGGCATATTTCAGTAGAAATAATAATGATTAAAGCTGTACCTAATGCAGAACCCGGAAGACCCTAAAGAACTACTCAAAACAAAACCCGGAATTGTGTATAGGTGTTTCGTCAAACTGAAAACGCTGACGAAAGCGCCGCCCGTATGAGCTAACTAATTATGATACGTGTTATTGACACAACACAAGAAGAAGCAATTACGACCGAATGATCTGAAATTAGATCTCTGAAATCTCTATATTAAAAAATTGGTACAATAGACTGATATATATTACTAGTCGACCAAACGTTAGATGGGTGGATATTGTGAAAAACGAAATGGGTGGGACAGAATAAAGAAGAATTAGACGAAAGAAAAAGACGAGTTGCGTCGTTGAAGAACTTTAAATACATCGGGATGAAGGCATGATAATGTTGATAAAGATATATTAAAGAAATAGGTACAATAAGGTAAAATCAATCAGATCAGATCTTTTCGTGTTAGGTATCAGAAACTCATGATCTTTTTACACGTAGGGTACAATATCCACACTTAAAATAGGTACGGGAGACTATAATCTGATTACCGCTATCATTTACGCACATTTTCCGATTAGATTGTACAATATATGTTTATCCAATGCATTATCGTGATGTGTTAAGTAGTTTCTACCTAGCACTTAGCCGTTTTACATGGTTACCTACTTAGATACAAAACATTTTGTCGTGACAAGTTTAAATTCAAAATCTAGATCATTCTTTCAGATAACTTGATTGTGATACGGTTTGAGGTTGGTTTATTAATTTCATATGTTTTTTTATTTGTATTTCTTACCGCGGCCTTTTCTATAGAACTATCTTCGCAATAATTTACCCGTTTTCTTCTTACCTCAGCTTTTGAGTTCAACATTAAAACCTGCTTGCATCATAATGGACCTTTGATGTTCCCGCTGCTGGGACACAGGCCTCCTCTCTTCACGAGGGAGCGGGCTGTAATCTACCTCGCGAGCCCGTTGCCTGTTGGTAGATGTCACATGTCTTCGAATGTTTGGTTCTAGGATATGCCGATATTTTCCTCACGATATTTCCTTCACCGTTTTAAGAGCAGTGGTGATAAAATAATTTACACAAAGTAAACCGTAAATCTGGGATCGTACCTACGACCTTCTCTTAAGTCGCGGCAGTTACCAATGCTCTTTTACAGAATAGATCGTCTGATCTTCATTTTACAAGTTACTGGACCGTGAGCTTCATAAAATTTAAGCATCACTACCACTATCGTTATTGCGAATTTGTACAAACCACTATTATATAGATATTTTAATATCGCTCTGCTTCTGACAATTTATTGTTTGTAAATATGTTAACGGCTAAACGCATTTAGTGACCTGTAGTGCAAGCGGGCTTACGTACTTATAATGCATTGTGTTCGGAGATTCTCAGCTAAATTTGGATATGATAGCCACATTCCGAACACAGTGCATTATAAGTACGTAAGCCCGCTTGCACTACAGGTCACTAAATGCGTTTAGCCGTTAACATATTTACAAACAATAAATTGTCAGAAACAGAGCGATATTAAAATATCTACCTATATAATAGTGGTTTGCACAAATTCGCAATAACGATAGTGGTAGTGATGCTTACATTTTGTGAAGCTCAGCTAAATTTGGATATGATAGCCACATTGAGCACAGGAAAGAAGATCTTAGATCCCAATCACTATGACTGGAGCTCGGAAAATTCAGTCGCTGTGGCTGACATCGGCTAGATGGCATTATCATCTTCAGCAGTATCATTTCGGTTTAGGTTAAACAGGCGAAGGCGCGTTCAGAGTCTTCGAGTGCTGGCTTTTGCGGATGATACATAAACGGCTTATACTGTTCCCACTGCCAGGGTGCTTATTCTCGAATATAATTCCGATAGATCGACATTGGAATTGTCAGTCGAACGTCAGGGATTGGCTACACTCAGTGAGATCAGCCAATCCCTGAGGTTTAACTCAACCAACTGACGTTTGACTAATGTCGATCTATCGGAATTATATTCCAGAGTAAGCACCCTGGACACAAGCCTCATTTCCGTGAGGGGCAGTGGTGTAATTCATCAAGCCGGCCCAGTGCGGGTTGAGGAATGATACAGTCATGTCTTCGAATTTGCTTCTAGGACATGCCTCACGATGTTTTCCTTCACGGTTTTGAGAGCAGTGGAGATGATATATGGTGTATTTAATACAAAGTTAAGTGCCTTTCTGGGTTTGTATTAACGACCTACATGAGTTGGGGCCAATACCACTGCGCCACCATTGATACACGGGTAATACGGTTTCGTAAAAATGTAACTTATGGACGATGAGCTATAAGTGAATATAACAATATGACGGATTGGATATTCTTAACTCCTCTAAACGATTTATACCGTATGTCGATAGTAATAAGAGCATTATTTTATACCCACTTGTAGAATTTCTTCAACCGATTCGTTCATCTTATTCGAGTTCTTTGCATCATTTGGGCTGGCAATTTGAGCTTGAACTTCTGGTAATAATAAAATAAATAAAAATAAAAAAGCCTTAGGTATATTTCTTACAAATAAATATACAAAAATAAAACTTATTCCTAAATTATCTTCTACGAGTATTATGTTTACCTTATATTTATAGATATATATATATTACTATTTATGTAAGAACCCCTCGTTCTCGAAGGTGAAGGCCTCCTCTAGATATTTCCAAGTATCCCTGTTCTTCGCTGTCTCCATCCACTGTTTGCTAGCGGCTTGTATAATAACGTCAGTCCATCGGGCAGCTGGTCTACCTCTCTTTCTGCTGCCTGATGGGCCTTTCCAGGATGTTATCCTGGCTGTCCTGACCTAACTTCTGAGATGTTTGCCTTATCTTCCGTATCCATGTCTTACTTCGTTGCCTTCTTCTGGATTTCGTCATCATTTATTACTCCGCTGTTAACTTCGTCATCTTAGAGTGGTTATTGTACCTATGCCTGGCAAGCACGAAACAGCCTTTAGTAATATGTCAATATTTTGAATAATCTACATTTTTTTTTAATAAAAACTCTGTAGAGGTTTGAAATCTACGTAGACGACAATGTCGAAATATTGTATCGAGTTTCATTTTTCATTTACCTCTTGTAATTCGTCTTTGATTTATAAAATTTATGCTTATTTGTCCTCTGATTAAACCTTTTTTAAAGAGCCAAATTCCATGTGTGTGACTACTTTCGGAGATATTTTAGAGATCCTTGATCTTTGGTTTGATATTTAAATTGTGATGAATTGCTGTTATTTTCAACAGTTGGTTTTAAAAACATCTTGAATTTCTTAGTAGAAACTGACCTTACTTTGAAGCATAAAATAAGAACCTGTCGTTTATTTAAGTCGTAGAAGTAATTAATACAATCAGTACAAGATAGTACTTATAACCAGATAGGATCAAAAATCTCTAAATCACACTCCCACGCAGGTCCGTGAGAACACAACGAGATATAATTGGTAGGCAGTTAGCATACTCATGAAGTCTATATTTACCTTCGTAAAACCTTCACTGCTAAATTAATTATTGGTTGCGAAACCATCATCCAACTTAAGTCCGCCGTGCCGCGTATCGAACGAGCCAAACAACCTATACATAGCCACCTGGACGGTCACATAGAAAAACTGTTTAGTTAAACACCGTCCTATAACTAAAAAAATATCCTAATACCAACTCTAACGCTGACAAAATAAAGTACAGAATAAAGTATGCACGGTAAATAGAACCCTATCGCTCTAAGCGTCCGTCAGTATTCTGTTAGTATACAATAAATATTCGGCGCCAGTTGTGCCAGAACACACATATACATAGAGAAGCAAGCGTTGTAGCTTGCCAAGAACGGCAACGTCGCATCGCTTGCCGGCGGATTCCAAGCTTGTTTCAATTTGCTCTTGCTAGGTAGACAAAGTTCTAAATTCGTTCAACGACCATATCATTAAAGATCGGGAGCCTTATTCACTACCGGCATAAGGTTGAATTTTGAAGAAATTTTGTGAAAGGACTTTGTCATAATCAGGGGTTTGTCGGCTGTGTCCGAGGGTAGCGGGACGCGTGGCGTTCTCGACGCATTGTGTTCGTTTTTTACGAGACGCGATAGAATCGATGTCAGTTGGCAGATTTTTTATTTTACCGTTTTTTGGCCTTGTTTGACTCGAATAGAGACATAGACAATGAACACAGTGCAAAACAAGTTTCGCTTTGACATTGTGCTGTTGGGGAAAATGTAGTTTTATCCTCAAAATGTTTTGATCAAAACATCCTATTCAATAAAATGGAAATTGAGGAATGCCCAATACTGCAAGGAATCTAGTTTTAATGGAAAATAGAGGCAGCAGAAGAAAATGATGCCAATCGTTCTACTTTTTGGAAACATCGACCTAATTAGTAAAAAAATTACCTCGCTCATAAATAACGCCATGTGTTCCTTATAAAATGGCACCAGCTAAATCTAAATCTACTTACAGATTTACTCTATCACATCTGGTTTTTGAGATATCGTCGTTTCTTCATCAAGATCTCGCAGCGGATGATTCTTTTGCGCGGCCGAATTTTGGCCTATAACAAAGGCATATAATAATATTTTTATCTTGGCTTACTTTTATTCTACCTGCATACATGTTAATATTCTTTTATTAAAGAAAAAAATATTGCAAAGTGCTTCTCTACGCTTTAAATGAGCAAAAACGATGTCAGTTCATACAATTTCTCTTACGAGACTTACGGAAATTTTGCTCGAACCTCCTAGGAACCTTTAAAGTCATAATAAAATTATCTTTCAATTTCACAATCAAACGTAAAAATAAGTTTATTACAACTTGTTATAGTTTGTTTATGTGATTAACGACTCGTCTCCGGGTAAAGTGTATGAGTTTACCTCTTGACTACCTCAAATCTTTGATGTTCTTTGATACAACTGACTTTGTTAACCCAATTTTCGATATATACTTGTGTTATAACGTCAATTTAGTTTTAGTTCCTGAATACTTATATCCCAAGGTTAAAAGTTACATAGGTCCTATTTCAGTAATTTATAGAAATATGATGTTAGAAGCAAACTAAGGATGTGCGAGTGCGGATATCCACGGATCACAAACGACGTAGATATTTAATTGTAAGAGTAGATAGTTATGTAAATAATAAAACCATCCTCTATAGGTATATAGTGAATGTACTAAGAGTGTCATTTTGACGCTCTAAAGTTGAAGTTTGAAGTTATAGAAGAAGGCCTAGAAAATTGAACGGAAGGTATCTTGAAATCGACTCTCTAATAAAATGGATCGGAATCTCGCGTTAAAGGTATTATCTAGACGAGAACATTCTTTTAAATGTTATTCATACCTATGGATAAATACCCTAGATGGTAACCACGACCTATTACCGATCACATGAGAAGGAGACATCGTGATTTGTTCTAGAGTCCTTATGAGACTTGATTTGTCCGACACCGAATAAAATAATATATTGATAACGAGCAAGTGCTTAAAATGGAAATAAAGACTTATTTAAATCTTTTCATTTAGGTATCCTGTCATGAATTCATTTTAGAAGAAGAAGACAGTTATATTAAGTCAGGAGTTCAGAAACACGAGAATGAAATCTTAAAATCGTTTGCCAACTCTGATGTTTTATCCCATTATTCCCAAGACTTCGGTGCCGTTTCTTTAGTCCTAAAGAAAGTTTAATAAACAAAGCTAGATAAACTACCACATATAGACGGCTATGTATTGACAATATTCAATGAATGGGCTATACAATCTCATTGCATTGTATCAGCCATTCATTCAATATTACCTTTTTGTTGAATTCCGCCGATTGAAATCGCTGGTCAAAGAATGGGAATGATTGCATTATAAACGTGTACGAATGCATTGAATTAAATAAAGGATGTATTGGAAATTACTTTAATAGGCACATGACAAATCGCATGGTGAATCGCGGATCTCGCTCCCAGCTACCGGGATGCAGAGCGTGGGACTAATGGACATCAATCTGTCTAGCCTTTTCTAAATAAATTAGGGTCGGCTTCTAGTCTAACCAGTTGTAGTAATTTACATGGCTATGGTATGACTGCTTATCTGATCTCCACAACCCAGTTACTTGGTAATCCGATTCCTCTTGGTAAGACTGGTTGTCAGACTTTAGGACTTCTGACGACCCGTAACTACTGGGTGGGACTAATTATGAACCCAATAATTATTGACATGGTCGCAAATTATTGCATCCAATTGCATTAGTCGCGTGGGTAAGGGAACCAGATTGTTGATGTAGAGGTCTTTAATCACAAAGAAAGAAGCAACTTCCCGTTCTCATTCATCTCTAGTCATCTGTTTACGTGGAAAGCGTGGCAATATTAGCACAAGCATTTCAAAACGTGCAAGTAGCTTGAATGCCATTGTGCCATGATAACTTCAAATTTCGGTCACAGCGACTAATGTCCGCAGAGACTAGCCATCGACGTATGACATGTGACTAAGTGTGTGCGCAGACACAGTTGCAGTCCCTCTTCCATCACTCTTATAGTCCGGTAAGAAAACTAACACGACCGGAGAGATCAGGCGTAGGACCAACGGCTAAACAAACGTGCTTCCTGAGACTACGCTCAGCACGACAGGCTTAGCACGAGAACAGTAGACAAGCGTTTTGTCGTCGGAAGAGTTGAAAAAAATGACGTTTACGTATAGACAATTGACAGTTTTTCACCGAGAAATGTAGACAAGCGATTTTTATTCTACAGTAGAGTAGAAACAGAAAGCGTCATGCTAAGCCAGCAGGGCGCGTGCTGAGAATTCCCAATAGAAAATCCCGATTCGCACGAATCAACTCGCCCGAACCAAACGAATCGAAAACTTTACTTAATAATCATAACGTTTAATAAAACTTTAAGGAAACAACGAAAAGTTAAGGGACTAACACTAACTTTATTTACAGAAAATATATAACGTGCCAATTGCTTAATTCGTATTTCTGGAATTTTCGATTCGCTGACAAATAAATTAGCTTCGTTGCGAACTTGCGAGTCGCCTATAGAAAATATTATAGGTATTCTATGAAAGTTACGATGACGATTCACTCGATTCGGACGTTAAATTCGTGCGAATCGACTTATAAGCCGTTTTTTCCCTCACCAAGAAAGACTTCTTTATAAATCGGCAAAACTGATTAAGGGGAACCTAGTCGCGGGCTCGAACTCACTGGTGGGCCTGGCTAAAAAGCACGCTGTCTCACCAGGCATCGTGACCGGCAGAGGTAGTATTTAGTAATGAGCTGTTAGACGCTAGTCTACAGGCACCACGTTATTGAGTGAGATGCAGGATAATTTATAGTGAAACAGGCGCGTAAAAAGTTAAGAAAAGTCCTACGGAAGATCGAGTTTTATGAAAAAACTCCTGCATAAATCAATGAACAATAAAGGTTATTGAACTTATCGTAATTTGAGCTTTATCGGTACTAACTTGGTTTTGGAAATTATACACTTATTATATTATTTATACACGCCCAAAGTTAGGTTAAATTAGCAAGAGCTCATAACTTTTTAATGGCTTTTTATTTTAGTATTCTGTTTCCGTGTAGATAATATTAATAATGAGACAAAACCATAACATGTTTAATTTTTGACGTACAGACGCCAGTACATCAAGCTAACCCAATCTGTCAAATTTCTTTTATAGATTTTCGACTTTATTACATAAGCATAAGGTTCATGTTCAATTGCGAAAATTTGACAGTTTGGGGTAGCTTGATGTGCTAGCATCAGTACATTGTCGAACAGTGGAGCAATACACTCCCGAAGTTTGTATGGAAAAAATGTCGACTAGATTCACCTTAACTTATAATTACATAACCGCGTTATGTTTCACAATACATTCGCTGTTAGAATGCAAACCTACTTATATTAGAAAATAATCGTTTAATTAAGTACATGGAAAGTGATAAACCAGAACCCGTTGCAAATATGTTTTTTCCTTGTTTGGTGTTTTGCGGTTTAATATACATTTTAGTTAGTAGTTTACTTACCTAACTATTTGTAGGTAGTTAGGTACTGTAGTTATTCATGTTAATGAGTACTGGTTGAACACATTTTGACCTTTTATCGGCTGATAATGTTATCCCTGTAACCCATGCTGTGGCGGTTACCCAACATTCAGAGCTTAACAAAATGGACTCGCTTGTATTAACTGTGATTAGAAAACAAGGTGACATTTTGTGAAAAGATTCATTTTACAACGTCACTAGTTTTATAGGTGAACACATATTTCAGAATCATTTTTAAGTGTGCAATTAGGGCGCTGGTTCAAAAATGCTCCTACATATATAGGTATTTGGCACACTGATATTCGGCTGCGGTTGAGTATTGTAAAATGATAAACTATGGGTAAGTACCAATTATTTAGTTATCGCACGAAACGGGATAGGACTGATAGCCGAATAAGACCGCTTTATTGGGAACTCCAACTAAAATACAATACGGAATTAACAACTGTTATAGAAACAAAGAGTAGCTCGACGCGAATTACGAGTCGTAGGTTGTACTCGTATGTTCGAATCCAGATAGGCGCACTAACGGTGAAGAAAAACATGGTGAGGAAACTGGTATGTTCTAGAACTAAACATTCGAAGACATGTGATGAGACATCCAGCAACCCGCACCGGGCCCGCGTGGTTGATTCCCTCTCACCGAGGGAAGGCTTGTGTCCCAGCTGTGAGAACATTACTTATAGGCTGATTATACACCGTGAAATTTAAATGGTTGTTTTCCCGCGGCAGGACAACTTGCCATAAGGAGTACTTTCGAAGCATAGCGTAAAAGTAAAAAAAATAAGAATTTTTTGTTTTAAAATAATTAAAAAAATATTCATCAACTCGATATAACACTACTCAAGAGGTAACTTGTAGACACTACTCGAGTCGCACGCACCTCCGACAAAGGAAACAGCGATGCATAAATCTTCAAAGCGAAATAAACTCTCGCACGTGGTGATTTTTCACAATGGTTAATCTGCCATTTTTTATTTCTAATATTTTATTTGTTTATAAAACGATTGTATTACCAAGACAAAACCATTTCGCTGCAGGAAAACAACCATTAAAATTTCACGGTGTATATAAGAATAAATACTTTAAAATCCTTCGTTGATGTCAAGCGTGTGGTTTTAAGTACTACCATCGACCACCGGGATGCTATACCCGCATACAATGCCAGCATATAGTTACATACTGATGAAAAGCAAGAAATAATATTGAAGAGCGACATAGAAAACACAGTTTATGGTCAGAAGTCAATCGTGCCCGGTCCAGTCGTAAACTGCTCACAATGGATCGTAAAAATGCTTTATTACTAGTATTTGCTGCGGATTCCGTACCAAAGATTTAAGATTTAAAGTCGCTTAGGTGATGTGATATATTTGCGAATTCAGTGGTAAAAGGATGAAGCATTTTGTCAGATATTCGACATGTAGGTACAGTCTCTAGTCAAGCTATACGCAGTAATCCATTCGTGTCCAATACAACAATGCATTCTGGATGCCGCTGGGGCTATCACGCTTCTGCAGTGCGTCGGGTTTAAGTTTGATGATGGCTTCGTAGCGATCGAATTAAGCGTCACTGGCGCAGAGGCTGGTACCTCTGCAGCAGTGACGCTAACTTCTCCTACGACGACGACGACGCTTGCCTCTTAGGTTCTTACTCTTACTCCAACGACGCTTACTTAGTCTCTTGAATGGAACTGCAGGATTCGATTACCCGATCGTTAATTTATTTATCCAACTTGCATGTTTACTACCCTGGTAATTATTAGTTATAAATTAATGTGTCTTGTTTATATCCTTTATTGCATTAAAATACACATAAATTATATTTGTAAATATTAGAATATAAAAATAGTAGCCCACCGATACTGGGAACAGGGTCCAAGTTACCGGCGATCAGGGCTCCTGAGAGAGGAACCTGCTAACGATACGTACCGTGTCCAGAAGTACCACTTTCTGGATCAGGATTTTGATCCAACTGCCCAACGAGAGACTCCACGGGTGTTGGTTTTGATTTTTATTATTAAACTATCTTTTGTCAGCGGCTTCGCCCGCGTGGAGGTCGGTGTATTATACATATAAACCTTCCTCTTGAATCACTCTGTCTATTAAAAAAACCCGCATCAAAATCCGTTGCGTAGTTTTAAAGATTTAAGCATACATAGGGATATAGGGACAGAGAAAGCGACTTTGTTTTATACTATGTAGTGAAGACTGCGATATATTTATATTTATTCACGCTTTAACAAGAGAAACAACTGCTCTCCTTAGTTCATTATCAGCGGTTCCCCATACAAGAAAAAGAAACCCGGGGTACTGCAATCGTATTCTTGCAACTCCGTTCCCCATTCCCGTTCCCGCTCAAAGTTCTGACGAAAGAAGGGGAAATGTGATAGGTACTTTGTTTTGCTTCTGTTTGTTGGATATCTTCAAAAGCTGATCTTTTTCTACTTGAAAATCTAAACCTATGATTTGACGCTCTTGTAGCGTGACCAAACGACGTATATAATTGCACATTAGGTGAGGCTACTTTGTTGCCTTGTTCGTTGCCTATGAAATATCGAGTCAACAAGTTTTATGTAGTGGAATTCATCGTAGCCATCCTCATGGTTATCTTCCATCTCTTTAAGGGAGGTTATGTTAGCCTCAGCGCCTATGGCGGGCTCCTAGATCATCATATTTCTGGAGATATTATTTTACGACACCTGATTGGTCTTATTTTAGACAAGTCATCATAGAAACATGTTCTTCAACCTTCAATATGGATGATAAAGGAGGTAAATTTATTATTAATCCAGTAATTAATTCATTAAAAAGAATTATATCACGAACCCGTAAATGAGCTACACAACATGCATTAGCTATATAGCACTTAGCTACATAATCACCTATGTTACTAGTTGGTTACGACCATTTTTACCCGACTCACACGAGTCTTAAAATGGATCTTTTGATCATAAAATAAATGACACAATTTTAATGAGTACGTTATACTGTTATTCAATGTAAGTGTAAGCTTCATTAATTAAGTAGTAATGCAGAAACAACGTAATGAACCACGTTTCATTAAGTTTTTATATTGCTGGTACAACAAAATAAGTCGTAAAATAGTATTTAAGTAGTAATCGTTATTTTTATAGTCGCAAATGTCTACTAAATATGGATATTTCCTCCCTTGCGAATTGACAACGATAATGTTCACTGTCCCTGGAATGACTGTCATAATAATTAAACTTTGCATCGATGGTATGTTATAATTTGGTGCTAATTCATCATCATTATCATCTTTAAATTCTAAAATCATTATCAATATCTTCCACTGCGTAGATTGTCCTGAGGACGCGGTGGAGCATACGGTGGACGTCTGCCCGGCTTGGGCGGAGCACCGCCGTATCCTTGTGGAGGCGATCGGCGGCGGCGCACACTGGTCCCAAATTAAAAAAAAGTGGACATTGATAGTAGACCGCTGATATTTTTTTTTATTGTTGATATAATGATAACAGATAAGGCAAAAAAATATTATTGTCCTACTTCAAATACTTTTCTCTATAAAAAATATTTCTTTTTTTTTTGTATGGGAGTGATTACATTTTACTCAATTTCTCAAAAACCTTAAGCGATGTCGAGATGGCATTCACATATGTTAGAAAACTAATAATTCTGAGTATTTGGCTCGAAGAAACTTATTGCTTATCTCTGCGTACTTTCGAGATAATAGTGACAGAAAATAACATTTTTTTTTAATGTTAATTGTTCGCTTTTTTTTAATCATTGCCTTACTCATATCGCAATAGGTCCGCTGGCCAGCAAAATGGAGCTTCGACGCGAGTTTGCCGGGATAACAAGATGGCCGCCTCTCATGACGTAACGTAATACGGTCACGAATCGCGCGCGTACACCTCACTCAGTGTACAACTAAATGTGGTTGCGATAAGACGTGTCCTTATTTTTTCTGTGCGCTTGAAGAAATGCTTGTTGTTTGTTTGTTTTGTTATTGTTGTATTTTGAATCTTTGGATTTTAAAATCAAATAATTTTTGTTTGTCTTTCTTTCGTCGAATTTGTTTTCGTAATTTTTTTTGTTAAAATCAAAGTCACTTTGTCTTTGATATCTTTGATTCTAATTTGTTTTCAATTTTCCTTAAAATTATAATATGTCCGCATTTGTCACCAACTTAGACTTATACGTTGTTCTTAAATCAGGAGGTGGTTTTAAAAATGTCGAATTTTTATTTAATGCCCTTATTGAACGTATTGGTGTTGAATTGTCTTCCGAAGATTTGAGTAATATTAAATTATTTTGTCGTAATTTTTCAAGTAATATCTCAAAAAGATGGTCTGCTTCCAGTAGAGCTCAAAAGACCTTTCTTAACAAAAATTCAGACTGGTTACAATCCCAAATAGTTTGGCCAAAATGTCAAAATATCGATTTAAGCAGCATTTTTAAAGTTCCCGAGGAAGTAATTCCAAATTTCGAAACGCAAGTGGATACTCATCAATTAAGTTATGGTACAAGTAAAAAACCATTTGTTGATATATCTGATAAACAGAAGAAAAGGCGTTCTCTAACACTTCTAGATCACACAGAGGAGGAATTAGTTTATGCTTTATGTGCCAAATTAAAAGAGTCTAAAAAAACAAAATTAGCAGCTATATTAAACGAACTCAGCCAAAACAAGGAAAAATGTGAGATGGTATATGATACTATTCGCTAAAAAGACTGACAAACCGTGTTTACCAGATGATAAAACGTTAGCGCTTTACACCTCAACAAATTTGTCAAAATGGCAATATCGAAATTTAAGAACTATTCTTGCTTCAGAGAAAATGTATGGTCTTCCATCCTATCAAAAGCTCCTGGAAGCTAAAAAAACTTGTTATCCTCCAGAGTCAGACATAACTGTAACTGAATCTGATGCTAAGATAAGACTTCAATCGCTTCTAGATTTGACAACTAATAGGATATTAAAAACAATTCAGCACAACTCTGCCGACAAAAAATCGCTAAAACTAATAAGCAAATGGGGTTTTGACGGGTCATCTTCTCAAAGTAATTATAAACAAAAGTCACACTCCGACACTAAAATTGACGATTCTTCAGTTTTCATGATTAGTTTGGTTCCGCTTCGTTTGGAAGAAGAGAGTGGTACTATCTTGTGGCAAAATCCTGCTCCCTCTTCAACAAACTATTGTCGTCCAATTGGCTTTATATTTGCAAAAGAAACAAATGAATTGATAAAGAAGGAAAGTGCATCCTTAGAGGAAGAAATTCGTAATCTTGTTCCCACAATTGTAGATAATTTTGATATTAAACATGATTTGTACATGACTATGATTGATGGGAAAATTTCTACTGTGATTTCCAATACTTCTTTTGCAGCTGTTTGTAATATTTGCAATACCCCACCTAGCAAAATGAATGACTTGGACTTTGTATCCAAAAGACTCATCAGAGAAGATATGTATAAATATGGTCTGTCTTCGCTTCATATGTGGATAAGATGTATGGAATGTATTTTACACATTTCGTACAACTTAGACTTAAAAAGTGGGCTGCACGAAAAGAAGATAAATTGTTAAAAGAAATTAAAAAGAATTTGACACAAGAAGAATTCCGGGAAAGAACTGGTTTGTTAATTGACATAGTAAAACAGGGATTTGGTACAACCAATGACGGTAACACGGCAAGAAGGTTTTTTGAAAATTATGAAGTATCTGCTGAAATAACGGGTATCCACCCTGATTTAATCAAGAGATTTGCAGTCATTTTACAAACAATTTCATCTGGTCAACTTATTAATACCAACTTGTTTAGGGAATATTGTAAAGAAACAGCAATGCTATATGTAAACTTATATCCATGGTATTACATGCCTTCAAGTGTCCATAAATTGTTGATACACGGTGCTGATATTTGTGAAAATTTCTCCTTTATTCCGATAGGCATGCTTTCCGAAGAAGCTTCCGAAGCGAGGAATAAAGATTTCCGGAATGTTAGAATGGCACATACAAGAAAAATCGGTAGAGTTCAGACTAATTTAGACATTATCCACAGCTTTCTAATTAGCTCAGATCCTTACATCAGCCATATCAAACCAAAGTTTGCTCGTTTACATAAACAGTTGTTTCCAGAGGCTAGTGCTTTGATCTTGAACAATGAATTGCTTTCGTTGGAAAACGAGGAAATAGAGATTTCTCAAGAGAATATAGACCCAAATATTAATCTTTCACCATAATATTTTTTCAGAATCGTTTGTGAACATATTCAACTTTATGTTTGCAGCTTAATATGTCTTCATTTTGATTGTTTTTTAGAACTGATGAAAGTACTCCTTCAGAAAGGTCATAGCTTTTCAGTCATTAGTGAGCCCCCATAACCTCTTTTACAGATAAGTCTCTTTTTACTTATTTGACATTACGCATACATTATAATTATGTGCTAAAGTAAGGCTATGATTAAAAAAAAGCAAAAAATTAACATTAAAAAAAAATGTTATTTTCTGTCACTATTATCTCGAAAGTACGCAGAGATAAGCAATAAGTTTCTTCGAGCCAAATACTCAGAATTATTAGTTTTCTAACATATGTGATTGCCATCTCGACATCGCTTAAAGTTTTTGAGAAATTGAGTAAAATGTAATCGCTCCCATACAAAAAAAAAAGAAATATTTTTTTTACAGAAAAGTATTTGAAGTAGGACAATAATATTTTTTTGCCTTATCTGTTATCATTGTATCAACAATAAAAAAAAATATCAGCGGTCTACTATCAATGTCCACTTTTTTTTAATTTGGGACCAGTGTGCGGCGGTCTCTCGCGTCCGGCCCTGGTCTAGGCCATGGTACGGAGCGAGAGTGCATGGGTAGCCGTCACCTCCTGCGAAGCAGTAACGCTCGCGAAGAGGGAGGCGGCGCACGTGAGGGAGAGGCAGCATATGCGCTCACGGCCCTAGTCGCCGCAGGAGACGCCCTGGGCGTGGGGAATCCCAGGTTGATTCCCGGCCACCGTATGCGCGGGCTTGCGGATGACGAGTAATGGGTAACTCGCTATCCGGTAAGGACCAAGCCCGGGTCGACGGCGCGTTGTGTTCCACGCGCGCCTCAAATAGATGTCAGCACCAACTGATGGGGTCCGCAAGGGCCGATGCGTGCCAGGGGTGCGGGTTGTTCGAAAGAGATACCGTGGCCCCTGGCACTCAGGAAACTGAAGGAACACGGGTGGGTTTTAGTCAGTAAAAGTCTGACACGCCCTCCTGCTCCACCCAGAGCGGGAGAAGTTATTTGATGATTTTCCGCCGATGATTTCCGTGGATTGGGAAAAGGCTAGACAGATTAATTATTTCAACCGTAAGACGATCATTACTGGGTTATTTATTATTATTTATATAGTTTCGATCGAATAGGCGACTCGCCCTTTAATTGATTAGTAGGCACCTATATAGTTTCAACAATAAATATAAGCGCATATATTTGTATCTTCGCTCGAATTACAATCTTGCTTGGTTCCTTACTGATGTCTCCGAACGAATCGTTTCTTTTAGTAATGTGCCACTGAATCTTTTATCATAGTAATTTCCAAAAAGGTAAGTTTGTCTTGTTTCCTGTGCTTCATTATTTTAAAGCTGAGGTTAATAATTGGAAAACGAATAAAGATTATTCCTTTTAAACTAAAAAGCAAAGTCGTTAGCAATCCGCAATAAGTGCCCTATAATGGGTTGGCGTCGCCCTCTAAATAGGGGTGTTCTATTTCGTCGAGCCCGCGACGGTTTCGTATAAAAACACCATTAACACTATAGGGTGTGACTCAAGCCCGGAAACTGACAAGGCGAGTCAAGTTTTTCATCGTCACCGTGATCTCATGAGGATGTGAAGCAGTGAAGGTTATGATCGCAGCTACTAAAAAACGACTGGTTTTTATGAACAGAGTATTGAGTGTCCATGAAGGTTAACATGTAGACTTTATTTAATCAACATGATGCCCACACACTATGGCCAATGTAAGCCAGAATACTATAATGGCGACCAACGTTAAGCTCGACGAGTCCCGGAATTATGAAATAAAAATGATTAAATTGTGTTGGGATCTGTAACAAAAGTTATCTGATATGATCAATGAGGAGTAAGAAAGAGTTGGGGAAGGTTTCGATCCCTTGCATCGGCTGTAAGCCTGCAAAGGTACCCACGGTCTTCCTAAATAAAATATAAAATTTTGCTTCACAAATTTTAAAAGTCAACGTTAATGAAAACGTAACCGCTGTAGCAAATATATAAAGATAAACATAAACTACCTAGTTGAAATTAGTGTACCGATAAAATTATGAATCCTATCAGAGATTTTAATCAATTGCAAAACATTTTTGTTTACAAATAGGATATAGATATATATTATATATATAGGTACATATAATATAGATAATAAACCAATATTGAAAAATTTAAGCGTAGATCGGCAAACATGGTGTACAAGGGATACTTACAATATAATAGGTTTATGTACTATACAAGAACAATTTATCTACAGTAATCTTTTTTTTTTGTTTGATAGTTTGTTGGAACGCGCTAATCAACAAAACATATTTTTTGCATTTCTTAAGGAAGTTTATAGGCTTTTTAACATCACGCTAAAAGTCAAAAAGTCAGAAAGAACGCGAAAACTAACTTATGCTATTCGGGCGGCAAATATGGCTGTTATTTTGGTATATCGTGCTATAGCTAGAAATGAATAAGAATGTGAATAACATTAAGAAACAGAAATAAGTACATAAAACTGTTTTGTTTGTTCCGCAAAAAATAAATATTCAATATCATGTCTTCCGTTCTCTGTGCGGTCCCGATACTTTCCCATTTTTGAAAATACTCGAACTGTTCTCAAGTTCTGTAAAGAGAAAACAAGAAGAAGAAGAAGAATAAATATTGCTTCAACACATCGAATTTGATAAATGCAAACCCGTAGTAAGGCCAAAATGTCCACCGGACGACTTGACTACATTGCCAATAACAATGAAGACTTAAAATAATAGGAAATGTGGGCGCGCTCGTAAAAACATACTTTTTATACTATTTTAATTAACTTTGACAGGGCCCTGATTGGTTTTCCTTTGCGTTCATTGGTTAAGGAATAAAGGTTTAGAATAAGATAAGTATAACTGCTTATTAAGGTAATTTATGTTTCTGATAAAGTTAAAGGTACAAACCTTGCAGAATATAGTCAACGCTAGAATTAATTTCTTCAACCTAAGGCATTACAAGTAGGTACTATTATGTCCGATAAACAACAAAAGGAAATCAACATTATCTTGTAAAGACATGCAGTACGTTTCAGTGCCGTACTCGTTGATACAACAAGAAGTACGAATATACTTATACTAGTTTCTGCCCGTTGCATCGAATCGCCCGTTTGCGCTATATATAATTCGTTTTCTCTGAGCATTATTTCTTTTTTCTCAGCTCAAAAGGATTCTAGCGTAATGCTACATAGCTTACAGCCTTCCCCGAGAATTGAGCTATGAAATGCAAAACATTTTTGTGAATCCGACTGCGATTTCCAGAGATTAGCGCGTTCAAACAAACAAAAACAAAAGAAATTTGTTATTTTGTTTTTTGTGTGAAGATGAGTTCTTCGGTTTTATTAGTAGTTTATAGATATATGTATATCCTGTGCAGTGGTCCGGTAGTTGGAGGGCGAAGAGGATCTTCGAAAATTAATATACCATACAATTCGTGGGGATGATTTGGCTACAAATACGGCCCCAAATTTTTGCTTGCAGGTGTGCATATCTGCATGGGTAGCCGTCGCTTCCTTCTGCGAAGTAGTGATGCTCGCGAACAGGGAGGGGCGCACGTGAGGGAGAGGCAGTATATGCGCCCTCATGTCTCTAGTCTCCGCAGAAGACGCCCTGGGCGTCGGGAATCCCAGGCTGATTCCCGGCCACCGTAGCCGCGGGCTTGCGGACGGTATGTAATGGGTAGCTCGCTGTCCGGTAAGGACCAAGCCCGGGTCGACGGCGCGTCGTGTTCCACGCGCGCCTCATAGAGATGTCAGAACAACTGAAGGGGCCCGCATGGGCCTATGCCTGCCAGGGGTGCGGGTTGTGGGAAAGTGATACTGTGGCCCCTGGCACACAGGCAATTGAGGGAACACGGGTGGGTTTTACTCAGTAAAAGTCTGACACGCCCTCCACCCAGAGCGGGAGAAGTTATTGGATGATTACCCATACTCAAAATGTGCATCTCCGCTGTGATCGTTAGCATTATAAGTCTTCTATCAAATCAAATCAAATCAAAATATTTTATTTCACATAAACCTGCAAGGGCACTTATGAAACGTCAGAAGCTAGGTGCATGGTTCCAATTTGTCGCTTCCAATGGAGAAGAGCCGGTAAGAAACTCCACGGTTACTCTTTTAAAAATAATTGGGTTTTACAATGTTATCAAATTACATTGATAATAGGTATGGGAGGACAATTCGGGCCTGTCAATAAGTACCAGGTACTTAGAGGAATGAAAATAGAGAATAGAAAATCGTCTATAAATCTGGTCTGTAAGGCCTACAACGTTCTCCCATTCACAATATGTAAAGAATCTACATTAGTAAGATCAACCTATTTAAACCAAGTGACATGATTTTCATGAGAATCACTAATAAATAGTTGATATTAGAAGTGATGTATAATGTCAAAAAATGACGAGAATATATATCATCATCATCATCATCAGCTTACGGCAGTCTGGACTACATCTATCGTCAATTTACCAGCTGCGTAGAATATCTTCCAATGTCATCATCAGCCGAGGCTGATCCTTTCCTAAGCTAGCCTTTTTAGGGTTCCGTAGCCAAATGGCAAAAAACGGAACCCTTATGGATTCGTCATGTCTGTCTGTGTGTACATCCGTATGTCACAGCCACTTTTTTCCAAAACTATAAGAACTAAGCTTTTGACACTTGGTAAGTGGATGTATTCTGTGAACCGCATTTTCACACAAAACTAGAAAAAAAACAATAAATTTTGGGGTTCCCCCTCTACTTAGAACTGAAACTCAACATTTTTTTTCATCAAACCCCAAAATGTTGGGGTGGGGTATCTATGGATAGATCTTCAAAAATGATATTGAGGTTTTTAATTTCATTTTTTTCTAAACTGAATAGTTTGCGCGAGATACACTTCCAAAGTGGTAAAATTTGTTGTTTGTGTCCCCCTCTGTAAATTCTAAAATAAGAGAATGATAAAACTAAAAAAGATATATGATGTACATTACCATGTAAACTTCCACCGAAAATTGGTTTCAAACGAGATCTAGTTAGTATTTTTTTTTTAATACCTCATAAATCGTAAACCACAATTTACCTATAATTCAATCAACTGTAATACAAAAAAAATATATACTTTCATAAACATAAACCTTATGCATAAACCGTGAACTATTATTTTCTAGTAATAAATCTGTGATAGGTGCCTAAGTAAATAATAATTATAATTCGCGCGTTACTTGCTGCCACTGAACCCTTCATGGGCGAGTTCGACTCGCACTTGGCCGATTTTTTATTCGAGGATTCATTGAGGCTGCAATCTATCTATGGCTATGTATGCACATATAATGTATTACTGAATATTAGTATTTTACATGGATCGACTGCCTATCTGACCTCATACCCAGTTACTGGGTAACATGATACCTCTTGGCAACACTGGTGGTCAGACTTTCTGGATATAATAATTTTCGTAGGTAGATAAATATATTTTCCACTAAAACGCGAAGCGGAAGTACATATCTAACATGCATCGGCTAATTTCAAACAAGTTTACATCCAACACTAAGTATGTTAATGACTCAGTAGCTATAAACTCATCATGTGAACTATATATATCCTCCAATAATAATATGTTACTATCGGAAGGTACCGAGTAGGTAGTTTATCAAGGCGGCACATTCGAGACGTACGACGATAGCCTTTGACCAGAGATATGCGTATGTGCCAGACTTGTCATCATGTGATGTCGGGAGCTATTCGTGTAAGTCAATAAAAGAAGATAGTGTTATATAAATGTTAAATGTGACTTTGATTGTGTTACTAGTTTTATGGTTTGTTGTCCGAGGTCCGGAAACATATTTCTAGTCATAGATATTCAGTCTACTGTCTAACTCATGTTTTATTAGCAAGTTAAACGTCGAGTCAATTCATCTGAAATTTTAATGGTCTAGGCAGCCGATATTAGTGTTAGTTTCCTACGAAAATATAAGTTTTCAAAATTACAATATACACCGTGACATTTTAGTCGTCTTACAAAGGTGGTCCACTCAATTTATCCGTCATAAAATACCTCTAGGCGTGATTAAAACATTGTTACCATTAATTAGGATAATAGGTACAAAGAAAAATATATACGCTTTAGAATTATGAAACACCCTTTCTGTTAATAATGTTTACGTATCAAACGGTAGAAAATATCTAGCTACCTACTATTACATTCCATCATTAATTCCATCTCCATAACAGGGTGTTTCAAGGTACGTCATGCGTCTTAGTGAATTATATTTTAATTTTTTTAATTATTCAAATGTTCAAAAATATAATTTTTTTTTTAAATAAATCATTAGTAGTAATTGGATACATAAAGTGGGCTGCCATTGTAAGACGACCAAAAAGTCACGGTGTATAGAGTTCCAAGCTAGCCCTCAGAATGTTAAACATTTCTTAGAAATTTTACTCTTTCCAACCATAGTAGTACTTATTCAGGTATTTTTTGCGATAGTTCACGGATATTGCTGTGTCGCCAGTGGACCTTAGTATTGATTTAAAGAGAGAGAAGTAGCTTACCCGTTTAAAGTTAAAAATAAGTCCTACAAAACATCATCATCTTTCTGCTCTTGTCCCATGTTATTTGGGGTTGGCCCAACATGGATTTATCTTCCTTGTCGGGCGTCTTCTCGTCATTCTATCATTCACTCCATTTTCATTCATATCATCCCTCATACCTACAATCTTTATTTAGTCTTCATATAAAAATAATAAGCCCTACAAAACGAATACCTTTTAAAGCAGCAAGTCGAGATAGACATTAATAATGGACCCTTAAAAACAGCAAAGTAAGGATCACTTAACGAATTCTTTCATAGTAAAAGTCCTTACTCCGAGAAGGCGGGTGACTCCGATACATGGTCATTATCATTAACCTACCTAGAGGCGATAAGAATGTCATTAACAGAGATAATGAGTTGCGATTAATAAATTACGCGCGGCGACGCGATAAAAAATGTTCAATACATACTTGGTTACGCGAAGTTTCTTGATGAAATGTTTTGAAATGCGATGGTAAATATGTGAAGAAAAGAAAGGAATTTGAAAACATTTTAAAAGCCAATTATTTTAAAAGAGTAACCGTGGAGTTTCTTGTCAGCTCTTCTGAATAGGAAACGACCAATTGGAGCCGTGCACCTAGCTTCTGACGTTTCATAAGTGCCCGTGTAAGTTTCATTATCATTTCAGTTGAAAGACGTCCTCTGCTGGACATAAGCCTCCCCCAAGCTCCACCACTTCGACCAGTTCTGTGTTTCCCGCATTCAGCGGAATCCTGCGGTCCTCAAAAGGTCATCGGTCATACTTGTGGGAGGCCTCCCAACTTTACGTCTTCCGGTAAGCGGTCGCCACTCCAGAACTTTTCGGCCCCATCGGCCATCTCAAACCAAGGTAACCGACAAATCCCGAAGAATTGCCAAACTTAAGTGGCAGTGGGCTAGGCACATTACTCGCAGAACATGTAAGTTTATGTGAAATAAAATATTTTGATTTTGAAAGACATACGATTTTGGTTGTTGCCAGTCTGGTGCGTACACTTAGCCGCTATCTAATACCAAATTCAGGATCTAAGATGATGTACGTAATCATCATGATAAAACGATTGGCCATTGGTATAAAGACCAGCCCATAATTTGTCTCACTGCTTCAATAAGGTAAGTATTTGTTTAGGTCGTTTAGTAGGGCTCCTTATTTTTAAAGGCCTCTTCTCATCCAGAGAAGGCATGACGCGACCTACCTAAGGAAATTCTAAATTCTTGCTTATGACAACGAGTTAGTCAATGGTTTCATTAGAAAAAATTGAACGGATGGGAGGAGCCGCGGGCATATAGCTGATACCTAAACCTAATTATGATATCGAGGGATGTAGCCATGATGGGCCATAACTTAATATTGTATGATCCCATACAAATCGGGACAACGGTTTTGTGTGAAT
The DNA here is from genome assembly GCA_949091785.1 of Polymixis lichenea. Taxonomy (NCBI): domain Eukaryota; kingdom Metazoa; phylum Arthropoda; class Insecta; order Lepidoptera; family Noctuidae; genus Polymixis; species Polymixis lichenea. Next base: position 8,217,825 of record OX420938.1, on the reverse strand, counting down.
AAAAGTGTTGTACCCAAAATTTTTTATTAAAAAAAAAACATATCCTACTTTATAATTATATTATAAATGTGAAAGTATGTATGTTTGGATGTTTGTTTTGTAACTCAGTCAGGCAAAAACCGCCAAATTGATTTGGATGAAATTTGGCAAACAGATAGGTTAAGCCTGCCCAAGTAACACAGACGTGCTGAATAAAGTTTGAGTAAAAGCTATCATGAAGAGCATAAGCTGAATACTAAGCTGAATAACGTCTGAGTACCGTCTATTGAGCTGTTATTCAAGCAAAAAGAGCCCCAATTTTAAATGCTTAACGCTGAATAACATCTTAGCAACATTTATTTATTTATTTATTTATTTACGCAAATCTTACCGACTACTACCATTACAGATCTGCGATCCAATGCGACAGAGTGAGTAGGAGCTTAATAACGTTTCAATTAGCTTAATAACTTTTGAATAACAGCTCACATTGTTTTTATTAAGCTCTTACAATATTCAGCTTAGTCGAATTGGTTATTGTTGTGAATTTACTAAGCATTTAAAGGTAATAAGTAATCTATAAGTTAGAGGTCTGATATATATGCTATTAAGTGGAATTTTCCCGCTCGGCTTTCACTATATTCATTACATTTAAAATCATAGCGTCATTTTTGCCTTTGTCTTTTTTTCATAACTTCTTTCGTGAAAAAAAATCTGATTTCCGTTTAAAAAAATAGCCAATTTCGTGTGTGTGGTGTGCGTTTTTTTATTTGTTTTATGTACAGACGCCAGTACATCAAGCCACCCGAAACTTTCCCAATCAACCTTGAACTTAATCCTTTAGCGATATAGATGAAAATCTATTAAAGAAAATGCTACCGACGGAGCTGCTTTTCAGCTTTAGGCCACCTGGAAAGCATAATGCTAAATAACGTCTGTATAATAATCTTACGGTGATTGGTTATTAAGCGTAAAGAAGAGAAGGACAGAAATACAGAATTTATTAAGCGTTAAGAATTTTAAGGGTCCGAACTCAATTCAGCATTTGGCTATTCCCGAAGCTCTTATACAAACTATATTCATCTTTGAACTGTAAAATGTTCTAAATGTGTACTGTTATCTTGCTTATGTGTTACTTGGGTGGATAATTTTTATGCCGGCCAGTACGTTACCGTGGGATAATTTTCGACCTTCACGCGAGCGAATCCGCTGGAAAAAGATATTTAAAAATAATAATACTGAAGTGCAGTGTACTTATTTTGAAGTGTATTGTTTTTACTTTTCTAGAGTGTCCTCAGGGCGATCTTCGCAGTGGAAACACCCGGGCGATTCCTCCCGTCTTATGCGAAACAGGAACCTCCCGAAACACCCGTGTCCGGTGAGGACCAGCGTTAGGCGGAAGGTGAGAACGCAGTGGCGCCGCGTAATCCATTCCTCAAAGAGGGATTTTACCACCGCAATCGTGGCGTGCCCAGCACTGGGTTGCGACAATCGCAATCTCCATGTCGCCATGAGATCCCGGCGAAGCTCTGTCCGCTGTGCCGCGAGTTCCCGCGGCAGCGGAGTTACGCCCCGGCGTTTGGCCTCCTCGCGCCTCTCCCAAGTTTTCGCGAGGACCCTTGCCTCTAGATCCCATTGCGGAAGAGCCGTGTTGAGTTAAAAATCGAACAGTGTGTATCTTAGACACGCTGGGATGCACTCTATTCGATTTTCAACTCTCGACGTCAGAGCATCGAAGATCCAGTGCGAGAGAAAATCCCGCCGCGATTTCATTAGGTCTCTGTGGACGTCGCCTAAGAGCTAATTTCACTAATGAAACTGATCACGATCAGCACCTATGCTACGTTTAAGAGCTGTCAATGTCATTATTTTCTGTGGATACTGACAGCTCTTGAACGCGGTTTAGATGTCGCGTTCAGTTCCATTGGTGAAATTCGCACTAAGTGGGATTAAAATCCGTGTCGTATAAATCTATCCCGCACATAAATAGAGAGTTAAATACTCCATTAGGTAAACAAATGACCTAATCTGCATTGAATTACAGGATGATGAGCCCGTACTGTATTGTATTGTAATTTTATTTCAAATGACGTAAGTATTATACTACCTATTTAGTTTTAATAATAATGGCGTGTTGGTAGTCACCTGTAAGTGGGCTTGTGGCTAAGTAATATCAGACGTACGGGTGGATCAATCGGGTAAAGCTACGCTTGCCGCGGTTGGTATTTGTGGATGGGTGACGAAACTTTAAATACTAATTAGGTAGGTATCCCTCCGTGCCTCGGGAAGCACGCTAAGCCGTTGTTCCCGGCTATTTGACAGTCGCTGGTCAGAATTCACTATGACCACTTAACGATTCCTTACTCGTAACCAGTGTAACCAAGTCAATCACACACGAAATCTGCTAATATCGCATTAATAATATCGACAAATTGTCTTGGAACATACAGAATATGACATTTCAATTCCTAACCGTTACATTGGTTTCTAAAAAAAACGGTATTGACGTTACTTTGAACGTAGGATTCCGCGGGGAATCGTTATAACGATACAGAATTGGGGCCCAGTCTTACCAAAGGGGATCGTGTTACGTGTTACCTAGTAGGTAACTGGGTTGTAGAGGTCAGATAGGCAGGATCGCTCCATGTAAAATACTGATAGTCAGCTGCATCTGGTTAGACTGGAAGCCGACCCCAACATAGTTGGGAAAAGGCTAGGCAGATGATGATGTTAGTACCTACTTCATTATCATCATCATCATTTCAGCCGTGAGACGTCCACTGCTGGACATAGGCCTCCCCCAAAAGGGGGGTTTTGCCATAATCGCCACGTTTGGCAGGCGGGTTGGCGATCGCCGTGTGTTGGTAAAATGCATAGAGAACGCTGCTGCCCATTCTCTGCGGTAAGTCCCTGAGTCGCCTTCTACGACACCCACGTGAAGAAATGGGATGGTGCCATTCTTTTACGTCCGATACCACACGGATAATAATATCGTTATCGTATAATCGTCGTATCGTATTATCGTATAATAATCGTTTGTTCGTATTTAGTCAATTGTAATCGAAACTATCTTGTTTACCAACTATTTTTGAACAGAGGCCCTAGCACGCACGTGCGACTTAAGCGTAAAGCGTGAATTACACAGAAACGGCGTAAGGTGAAGGCGCGGTGCAGGCGCAAATGATATCGTTAATTGATATTTTCCTCAATATTCCATAAAAGTTAGGAAGAAACTAGACCCTAAATTAATTCGATGTTGTTTCACCTTATGTTATCGTCAATATCTGCTGTCCGTGTGTTACGTACCTTGTGGGAGTCACAGATTGCAGTCTCTATGGCTGAAATCGGCGACATAGCGTTGATGGCATCATCAGGTTTCTTCCACTTCTATTAGCGGTCTTATAGTCTTCATTTTGGCACTTCATTGCTCGTTTGCGCGTTGTTGACCAGACAAATTCGAACATAAAAGCAATAGATGAGTAGCATCCTTCCTTCAAAATGATTCAGAATCAGATTTTCGAAGACGAGTCTAGATCAATGACAAATTTTCTACGACGTCTTTATCATACATTATTTTCGAACTTTCTACTTTCTACTTGTCAATAAGTTGTTGATTGAAATAGACTGATTTGATAGGTTGATCGATGTGAGTATCGCGTTGATTAGATTATAAAGTATTGACGTAGATAGACATTACTTTTTGCCTGTTTCCAGTATCGTCAAATTCTTAAGATAGAATGAATTGTTTATTGCCAATCGTGGAAATCCCTTGTTCTTTAAGAAATATTATTTTTCATGGGTGTTCTTCGGTGTTGGTTTATATTAATAATTATATAGGTACTAATCTGAGAAAGACACATCTGTGGAGCGACTTGTAGTACAGGGAAAGGTTGAAGGTACAAGAGCACGCGGCAGGTCTCCAATGCATTGGACCGACCAGCATCATCTTGAAACAGATTGCTAATCCATTGCTTCATATGTTCGAAAAATACGCAACGCAATGAATATTGTGGAACTGTCAAAATGAAACAGATTATGATTGATTGTGAGTTACCCAATTTCGGTGCAAGTCAAAACTGCACTCATGGTCCACTCCACGAATGTTCAAGAAAAGCCACAGTACGGGAGGAATGGCGGCGGATTGTGAAGCTTGCGACCACCCTTGATGTGACGACCACGACCACTCTGCCAACAGTGTGACGACGACGAAGAAGAAGAACCTGAGAAAATTAAATGAAAAACATTAATAAAAATAATGAACCATTTATTTCAGGAGACGCAGGCCCGAAGAGAAACACCTTATCCTTAACGTACATATTTCGATATTTTTATTACATAGAAATACAACTATTGTACACGAAGTGATTATAAATTATTAGCTTTTGCCAGTGGCTTCACCCGCGTGGAGGTCGGTGTATTATACAAATCCGCGTTAAAATCCGTTGCGTAGTTTTAAATATCAAAGCGTACAGACATAAAAAGCGACATTGTTTTATACGATTTATGGATAATAGCTGTATTTGCAGATACAGAGTTGCTTATATTTACGTATATTATGTAATTTGGAGCTAAAACTTAAGAAACTATAGCTAATTTGGCATACGTTTTCTAAATGCTGTTTGAAAATGTTTCTCATTTTACCTACACCATCATAATTGACGTATGAACAGAAACGTTTCAAGCACAAACAAATTAAAAACACTCATACATATTTCTAGCATTACGTGCCATGTTTTTCAGATAAGCGCATTACACGCGACAGCCGTAACTAATGTATGTTTCACACACATCGTATGGGCAAACATGTCCGCCATGTAAATGCCATATTCAAATTATCCTCCATTGCGAAATTAAATAAAGACAGAAACAAAAAAAAAATGTTCATAGCATGCTTCACAGCGCCCCTCCCGCCCCCGGGGTGTGCAGAATGAATAGACTTGCATAGAAGGGCGCAACACCCTCCGCAATCAATTGAACCCTCTTCTATTACTATTCGCTATCCCATTCTATCACGCACTATCTTATATTCTCCATCTTTTTTTATTCCACGATTAGATTGCGAAACACAGCGAGTGATGCCTCGGGCATCGTCACGAGTTTTGAAAACAGAATTCTTGCGACCGTTTACAAAGTTAAATTTCACTTTGGAAAAGTGCTGGTGTAACTTTATTGTCAACGGCATAAGGATTAGAAATGGTTAATTTTAGTTTTTTAACTAGTGTTTCCTATTTGGGAATATTCTAGATTGATGTAGGCTTCGATGTTGATGATGACAGACACATTAAATCGCGTTGACGCTTTGGGCGGGAAAATGAAAATTGGAGGGAAAAAGTTATCGGTTTGAGTCTGTCATCGTGACTCAAACGAGTTCGAGTGGTTTACTTCTCTGAGAATGTTAATTACCTATTCAATGAATGAGGAAAATTGAAGTGCGTTCCTGTTAAATAAGTTTTGAGATTAATAGGTTAATTTTTGGTTGAAAGTGTTTTAGGTACGAAGCAGTTAAAACAATATCGAATAACTGATACCCGGTTTCAGGAGCGAATCTCAACACAATTTTCAGCTACCAAATCATCAACTGCTGTGATTAGTTGACTAAATCATCAACAGCCAATGAGATTACTTGCCATGCGTTTAATTTTGACACGTCATCGTTGATTTTCGTTCCCGGGTAAGTAAGTGTTATTCATCAGGATTTTACTTACTTTATTTATTTGCATCATAAAAGTACAACCAGATAATTTACTAGTCTGTTGAGATATCGTAGGCCCTTTTAATTTAACCGAATGGCTTCGTACTTAGCCTTTGACATTATATCGCTATAAAATATGGGATATTGCTGATGTTCTAATACGTTAGAGAAAAAAATAAGATCGATTTATTTTTAATTATTTGTATGTGACCGGTAGAGAAAAAGACAGAGTTATACCTTGTGGTACGCCCATTTTTGTTTCAGGACTAAAACTTGTTAATGCGTTATTTAGTACCTATGTTAAGTTGTATTATCTATCAATTTATCTTATCTATATTTTGTAATAAAGTATTAATAATAAGTACACCTTCAGAGTTTCATATTATGATCCACCACACAATCGGAAGCCTTAGACAGGTCAAAGAGGAGGTCAATGTAATGTTTTGATAGTTTTTTCGGCTCATAATAGTAATCTTTCCATTTTTTGTAGGTGTCTGCTGCAAGGTCAAGCTGACAATGGAGCAGAATACTAGTAGAAACCTTTTCACAGATATTGGTACTCTTAAAGAGTCGGAAATAACAGCGGCAACAACTAGAAAGGTTAAAATGCCATAGATTTCGAATGTCCGGTCGGATTTCTGCAACTTCAGTTTATCTATCATGATAATTTTTTTATTAATACCTAGTGTTTAAAATACATACATAACATAAAATACATCTATAACGTTCCCACTGCTGGGATACAGGCCTCCTCTCTGAGAGGAAAAAGTATATAGTAAAACTAATTTAATGTCCATATTGATATTTTATCGAGCAAAATTTAATAATTAGAAATGTTTGTGCGTCATTCCATTGGCAAGTAAGGTAATAGCAGCCATATGTTAGCCTATATAAGGTTACCTATGCCGATTAATTCTTTATCCTACGTCTATACAGATATTACTTTAAGTTACCTATACATAGAGTATACTTAAATTAAAAATGTACTAGCAGCCGAGGCAACGTTGGTCTGCGGTGATCATAGTTTCTTCTTCTGTTTAAATGAATTGTTTAATTAATGTATGTATTATTTTTTGTACACCTATTGATATTATTTTACAGAGCTATTTATTTGAAATAAGAAGTACTTCTCATACAAGATTATCTCTCGCTCGGATTTTTATTCGACATCGTCTCCTTTCCGTAAGGTACCTACCTATATTTGTATATCATCATCTCGGTATTTACTCCTTATATAGCCAATATAACTTTTCAGTTTCTTTGGTAAATTTTATTAACCGTTCGATATCATTGATAACTTTCTTTTAAATGTAATGTATCCCATTTCTCCGTATGATATGAATATGACAATCGATTTTCAAACAATTTCTAGTAACCCGTATTTTTTTCATTAAGTTTAAGTTCAATAAGTTAAGTCTATTTGCATTTCTACAATCTACAAATTAATAATTATTTAATAGCAAAAACGACACCATGCTGAATATTTAATAATCAAGTATCACCTGTGTTAATTGAAATTCATTTGCAAAGTAGGTATCGGCTCTTGACTTCAATGCCAGTTTATCAACGTCACCTGCGACTGCTGGGCATTATCTTTCTTATTTTAATTTCGATTTTTTAAAGGTATAAAAAATAGTTGTAGGCAGTGAAGGTAGAGAACGAATGCCGTTTTTATTCTGATGTTATGAATTGTGTGGTATATTATAATCAAAAGAGAAAAAGAGTCCAACAAGTTTTCCCCCTTGAAACAATGAAAAGCATGCGACTGTGTCTCCTGTAGTGGATATTTAAAATGAATGTGGACAATAGTCGAGCACCGCGCCACCTCGACCGGCTTCACCGAACACGCAAACGATCTCAGCTACCAGGCTCTCAGAATATCGTAAGAGGTACCCGTACTATACCATTATTGCCGTCTCGCTTGCGCTATCGACGACCTCAACCCGATGGAACGAGGCAAATGGCCTTCTCAATTCCTACTGCATGCCAAACAGAGTCGTCGGCTATTGAGATAAGACCCGTTCTACACTGTTATTCCGCACATCGCTCAACTTTAATGATCCCCATCGAAACCTCCATTGTGTGTGCTACGAAAATGGAAACGATTTCTGAAACACGTGAAGAATTTCTGTTATATTTCGTCAGCTTATGGTGCCCTAATAACTTCGATGCTTACGGATCATTTTGGCGTGGTTGACATTCCTTTTTTGTACTGGAGTGGAGAATGCTTTGAAACAACCCGAGATCGGCGCAGTCGTGTCGTGTCTGTTTGATAAAAAATAAAGTGGAGGAAATTATTAAGCGGAATGTTTGGCTCGGCGATGGCGGCCGTGGCGCTGCGTCTGTTTTTATCAACATGTTGTCGGTCGTTTCTCTACCGTCAGCGGAGTCCTCGTATCTTTGTGGGCCGCTATTCAACTGTAGGTTTTATGTACCCTTGTTGGATCTTCATTCAGAATAAACAATGAATGACGTAACGTAGATACAGATGGACCTCGAACTACTTCGGTTCCAAGCATTCTGTTGCCGTGTATGTTATTTTATACTTCGTTAATTTTAACTATTATTATCTTTTATACAAGTAGATCCGACGTTATCATTTCATTTTGAATATGCTCATTGCTCTATAAAGAAAAAACGAGCAATCACACGTGACGTCATATATTAAGAGTCAGCAAATAAGCAAAGGATTTTTATATATTTTATTTCACGGCAAAATAATTACTCTTTAATTGAAGTGGTGACATATCAGCATTAAAAGCGGCATTTGGAACTAGATTGTCAAGTTAAGACAACGCTGCCATTCTAGCCCGATCACTGATGCGGTAGAGAAGATGGCGCGTGCCGCGACATAGCGGGCATTTGTACTAGGGCAGCATAATCAGAAAGAGGCGAACTCGCCGCGTATTCTCGCGTCGTGCAATAGCACCGTGTTTAAATTTTCTTTACGACTCTACACAGGTTGGACTCTGCGCTTTAGGAATAAGGAGCAATTTAGCGTGATGCATTGCATTTTACGAGCATGCGGGTAAGTCAAGGGGAATGTGTCGGATAGCCGCCTGTGCAGTATGCTCGCCGGGTGATCAGCGCGCACTGCGCAACTCCCCAGACACACGACGTCACGCACGCTCGCCGCACACACAAGGCAGGCTGGCTGACGGGTGACGGGTGAAGTATTATGCAAACAATACCTATCGCCATCGGACCGGCTCGTCGCGCCATCGCTAATACAAGGCAAATGGCATGTTTATGCGGAACTTGTCAAAGCATCAGTTGGCATTTCTTATTTAGATAGGCCAGAAATGTCATATTTCGTGTGTCTAACAAATAAATAAACTCATTTGATCATTGATGAGTAATTTGTGTTCATGAATAACACCAAAAGTCATTAATATATTACGATTATGATACGAAAAACTTACCTTTGTTAAAAATAGGCCCATTAGTTATTTTACGTGAATTAATAATAACCGAATACTTATTCCTGGCATACATCGTAACAATTCATACAATAAGCATACAACTACATAATTCTAAAGAAAACACAAAATGAACAAACAGCACAAACTCAGTTCGCGCGAGTGTTGGGTTACATTCGGAAAATGAATAGACCGAGTATCTATTTAACCACAATACAAGTTCAGTTATGCACACAGTTACAGATGAGTCGCTTATGTACTAATGCCCATTTCATCACGACCTCTACGAGAGCGATCAACAACCGCTTTCATCATTCAATTGTAATGTAAATGTGGGGGCAGGGGAGGTCAACGTGACTGGGGCAGACTCGGTACGAGAGATCTCTTCGTTTGTTCTGGGCGCCTGGTAAGCTGCGTACAGTGCGGCAGGTTGCGCCCGTATCTGCGACCGTGGCGGCAGTGGCTGTTGCCGCAGAGCGGGGCCACACGGCGCCGTCCCGCGCCGTGGGAGGGTCCCTGACAACAGGGCCCCTCGGCCGGCGTCCCTAGTCGCTGAACAAACATCACTAAGTACCTACACATACCTACTGCCCACGGCCACTGAATGTTTACTGCTGTTAATAACGCCACTAACAAAACACGATGGATAAGACGCGTCAGAGCGTCCGCTATTGTTTGGATTCGTTTGTTTATTCTACATGCTGATGCTCTACCTGATAATTTTCAAGGATTTTACCTTTCAGTTAGTTGTATTTGATTAAAGGGGAAGCGCCGGGGAAGACCGTGAAATTAAAATTGTCTTTCGTTTTTTGCAATTTCCAGGTCAGGTTGTGTGTTAATTAAAATATGATGCGCGACTGTAACAAATATAATAATAAGTCGTTTATTTATAAAAGGGGCACGTTTACAATAAATTCAATAGAGAAAATAGAGCACATTTCCTAATTTTGCTCGAACTACGTTGAACCTGTGAAATATGGGTTTACAGAATTATTAATAATTAAAATCATCAATGACAACCCTCTAAGTTCATTTCATGCGCAACTTGAATCAATAAAAAATATTGAAGTTCAATTAATCCCATTGCTGAATGACTATTCCATGAAAAAGTTATTCAATGGGATTAATTGAACTTCAATATATTTTTAATTTTAATTATTACATTCTGTAAATCCATAGACGTGTTACGGTCGCGAAACATTTTTTTAATTATTATACAGCTGAACACTGACCATCCACCTTAATTTTTTTTTTAATTCCATCATGTCTTTGCTTTAAAGAAATCAAAAAAATAAATTTGCTCGGTCACAGCTAAGTGATTGCAATTCTATTATAATGGATTCATGCTAGATTGCGTTTCCAATTTTTCTCAATTTGATTTGAAATCGATTCGTTTAGCTTGAAGATTAACGGTTGTAAGCATTTTTGTTTAGTTTTGCATCAGCATGTTTGTAGTAAATTATAATTGCTTCATGTTTCTTCACTGTGAAGCGAAATTTGAAATTATAATTGATGTTTTTAAAATGAGACGAGAAATACAGAGAAGTTTCTAAAGATTGCGGATGATACCGAGTACCTATAGAATCCATTTCAGGGCTTGAGAGAGAATGATGAGTCATTACATTATACACCAAATTGTAGCTGGTAATTCGATATACGTATATTGAATCAATGAAAGGTATGAATTAAAATGGACTTAACGGGCGATTTATCCGTCACCAAACAATGAAATCAAAATCAAATCAAATCAAAATATTATATTTCATCTAAACTTACATGGACCTACATGAAACGTTAGAAGCTAGGCGCACGGTTCCAATTAGTTGTTTCCATCCTGTTTATTTACATCCTATCTAAATCTTAACTTTGTATTAGTATTAGTATACTAGTATCAGACTATAAACATTATCTTAATCGATTTCCTTATTGTATCTATTGTAATATTGCAAACTAGCCTAGTTCTCTTCTGAGCTTAAATAACTACATCATTATAAATATACTATTTTACTTTCCGTGTTTAAGAGTGTGCATTCTATTAAGTAGGTAAACTGTTTTTGAGATAAATGAAGATAAAGATTGAAACAACAAAGATTATATGCAATTCTAAAACCAAACGTGCGTGATTTGCGTCTTTAAAATAAACACAAAATTGCTACTGCTATAATTGTTACTGTTACTGTCTGCGCCATCGCACAGCTGGGCAAAGACCTCTCCCCATGACTTTCAGTTTTATCAATCCAGGGATAAAATGGACTACTGGCCGATTGATTATTCCAGGTTGTCCCGCCTTTCTACGGGGACAGGCGCGACGCGTCCCGGTTGGGAAAATTGCATCTTACTTCTATATGAAAAATTATGTTTATTGTTATCAGTGACTACAAGCTTATCTATTGTTTTTGTGATCATCATCATGCTTCTGTTTTTCTCCTAATTCATTTGGGGTCAGTGCAGTAAGTCTTCTTCTTCCATATAAAATTGTTTATCAGCCTTTATCTCAGTAGCTCTCAGCTCTCAGTTGCTCGCGGTTTCGTTCGCGTGGAGGTCGGATATATTCCACGGCAACGGTAATGCGTTTAATACATCTTTTCAAGAGGAATCATTCCGTAATACATTGTTTTCATATATTTCTTTTAGTTTACACGGCACACGCCAATTAAGTTCGCAGTCGGCATGGTTGATTTTATCCGACATCTTCAACAATCATCGTTATATTTCAGCCAATTTATGAAACTCAAATGATTTATACACCTAAACCTTCGTCATTAATCACTCCGTCCATTGGTAAAAACCGTATCAAAATGTGGTAGGTAGTTTTTGAGTTTATCGCGTTCAGACAGACGGACAGACGCGGCGCGCGGGACTATTGTTTATATTATGTAATGATACACTCATTGTTGCAACATTATATTCTATTACTTCACAATCTATTCATACGTAGTTTCTTTTGTCTTCCTCTTCCTAATGCGTTTGTAGTAGTCATAGTTAGTTTTCGACATACTAATGTAATTAAGGTCAAGAGTTTGTTTTTCTTTTTTTGTTTGAAGGCTAATCTTCGGAACTGCTAGTCGAATTTGAACAGTTCTTCTTGCATTTGACAGCCCAATTCTTGAGGAAGATTATAGGCTATTTATCATCACGCTACGACCCTATGGAGCCAGGCAAAAATAAATTAAAAACAGAAAGAACAATAAGCGAAAACGAGGAAACAGCACGGGTGAGCGATTCAATGCAAAGAGAGTAAAAAAAAGTGGTTGTAAATAACAGCAATTTTTTTTTAAATAATAAATGTTTGTATAAACTTCCACACGAACGTAGTCACGGGCAGAAGCTAGTTACGATTTACTAATGTTTCGTAGTGCCTAAAACTTAAAACTAGTTTTAATATCATTGATAATTGAGTTGTTCGATTATTAATTTGCATTTTAATCGTCAATTTACCTATGAGTTAAGATTTGATATTAAAAGCTTGAGACGTTAAACTTGTTTGACGTTTAGTTAAAATATGTTATTGAGTTGGATTTTGTTTCTACTTTGCTTCTTAATATAATTACATATTATTATATTGCTTACGTTACTATCCAAGACTAATGCTGGATTAAAATCTTTCTATTTCTAGCGGTGTATATACACAGCAATTTTCACATGTGTAGGTAAGAATAAGAACATTTTTGGGTGGGAAATCATCAAATAACTTCTCCCGCTCTGGGTGGAGCAGGAGGGCGTGTCAGACTTTTACTGACTAAAACCTACCCGTGTTCCCTCAGTTGCCTGTGTGCCAGGGGCCGCGGTATCTCTTTTGAACAACCCGCACCCTTGGCAGGCATCGGCACTTGCGGCCCTTGCGGGCCCCATCAGTTGTTCTGACATCTCTTTGAGGCGCGCGTGGAACACAACGCGCCGTCGACCCCGGCTTGGTCCTTACCGGACAGCAAGCTACCCATTACTCGCCATCCGCAAGCCCGCGCCTACGGTGGCCGGGAATCAGCCTGGGATTCCCGACGCCCAGGGCGTCTCCTGCGGCGACTAAGGCCGTGAGGGCACATATATCTACTGCCTCTCCCTCACGTGCGCCGCCTCCCTCTTCGCAAGCACTACTGCTTCGCAGAAGGAGGTGAGGGCTACCTATGCACTCCCGCTCCGTACCATGGCCTGAACCAGGGCCGGACGCGAGAGATAGCCGCCGCCGATCGCCTCCACGAGGACACGACAGTGCTCCGCCCAAGCCGGGCAGACCTCCATCGTGAACAATAAGAACATTAGTGTAGTCAACCAAATATCATTGGTTTGAAGTTACAAAGTTACCTACAAGTTACACCATTCCCATAAAGGAAAAGCTATAGCGTAAGGAGCGTAGGTGGCATTCTTACTAAACTCAATGTTTCGTTAGATGTCCATAATGTGATGATGTGTGTGTGATGTGTGTGTATGTGATGTGTGTATGTGTGTGATGTGGTGTGTGTGAGAGTGTGTTGATGTGTGTTCGTGATTGGTGTGACGGCAGAATGTTTTTAAAAATCCGTAAGTATATTATTCATACGTGAGTCACAATGCACTTTATCAGTAGGTAACGTAATACGGTAGAATAAAATAATAATTCCAAAAAGGTGTTAGTTTTTGTTAGTCTTATCAAGTACCGAGAGCATACACACGTACCTATGTAAATTAATTAATTTAATAACTTCTGTGACATAAAGTTCGTCCTAGACGTACTTTTTATTATTTAACAAGTTGATCTACTTCAATAGATTATAGATTTAAATTGTAGCCTGAATTATCATCATCTGCCTAGCCTTTTACCAAATATGTTGGGGTCGGCTTCCAGTCTAACCGGATACAGCTGAATACCAGTATTCTACATGGAGCGACTGCCTATCTGACCTCCACAACCCAGTTACTGGGTAACACGATACCCCTTGGTAAGACTGGCTGTCAGACTTTCAGGCTTCTGACGACCTGTAACGACTGTCAAAGATCCACGAATGACAGCTGGGGCCAAAGGCCTAACGTGCTTTCCGAGGCACGGAGGCGTCTTGGTATGTAAAGATGGTCACCCATCCGCGGACCAACCTTGGCAAGCGTAGCTTAACCTGATCGATCGACCCGTGCGTCTGTTATTACTTAGCCAGAAGCCCTAAATTGTAGCCTGAATATTTAACTGTACCTTTACAACAAATACTATTAAATTTGGTACCTAAATATAATAATATAATATATTCCCACTCTCCGTACACTGCAATAACATTTTCCATTATTTTTATTTATTTTTCCACTGTCGTATTATTACCAACTTATTATACGGGTACATCGTAAACATATCTCTAAAAACAGAATTTAAAATAAGAAGTACTAAAACAGACGAACTTGTTTCCCGCGGTCTCTTCGGGTTTCTTCGGCTCCCGGCCGGAAACAGGCGAATGACTGCATCTCTTTCTAAAACAATGTGTTAGACAAGGAAATATAGTGAAATTCGACAGCTGCGAAGCGTATTGCTGTTTATCTGCAGCTTTGATGTACGAATTTTATTTTTATTTGAACAAGGTATTCGTGGAAAATAAATGAATGTCAGAATAACGAGAAAATTATTCACAAAAGGTACATAGTCCCGGTTTAAAGGCTTTCTTTAAAGGCTAGTCTAATTGATAATTATTTTGTTCTTGTTTGTAATTAATTATTGCTTGTTGCTCTTCTGTACTACGCAAAAGCATTTAATATGATTATGGATTTTTTCTGAGTACTACTTTACATTTTATCTTTTGAAGTGATTCACGGCAGTTCCTGAAAATGTTTTCAGGTCTGGAATTTGTTTGGATTTTAGCGGTAGGTACTTACCACTACAATACAACCATTTCGTTTAAATATAGAGGACAGGAGCCTTAAATTTATGGCGAAGCCGTAGCCAAAATAATCTCCAGTCTGCGCAGGGACGACACAAAAAAAAAAACGGCAATACTAGGTAAATCGCTGTATTAAAAAACCGTATAGAGGACGTCTTCTTTGAGGTTTTACCAGTATAGGGAACTGTCGTCAGACGTTTAGAAAAAGTGGTACATGAAAATCATGCTTACCGTGCTAGTCGAAAAGAAATTCAGCGGCGCAAGATAAAGCTTTTCAGCTGAAAAGCTTTAAATAGGTAGGTATATCTTACGCCGCTGAGTTTATATAAATAATATTTCGCAGTAAATAATACATTTGCCTTGGAATTAAATTTGTTTCAAGTCATTCATTCTAAAACTGGGACAAACAGACATTCTTAGAACCCACGCGACCATTTTATATCACGACGCGCTCTGTCAGCTCTTCAAGCTGTCTCATTTATTTTGTAATCTCTTCCTTAACACTGAGTAGGCAATAAATTGAATGACTAACTAACCTAAGTATACAAATACCAAAAAAAACACTACAACTGGAAAAATAACTTTAATTTCGAAAGTCAGTGTCATTGGTTTTGTGTTTTCGGTTTTTGATACCAACTATTGTAGATTTTAAGGACTCGCGCACTGAAACGGCTCGTTTGCTCCGCTTGAGGGTTTTAGCAGCCACAGCGGCGTCGCCAGCACACCCCATCGTGCTAGGAACATGAGATGCCGCAAGGCTGTCGACACAGGCTGCGTCTCACACCAGAGGCCCACCCACCTTCCTAGGCAACAACGTCATACCGTTCTTGGTTTCTTCCCATCGTAGCCGAAATCTGTTTGGTTTTAATACCGTTAGGTACCTACCGTAAGGGTTCGACGAATAATACCGTTGAATCCAGTGTGCCGTCATAGCCCTAAGAATTGCCAAACTTAAGTGGTGGCAGGGCCAATTGTTCGCAGAACAGACGTCCGATTGTGGCCGAAAGGTTCTGGAGTGGCGACTGCGTTACGAAAGACGTAGAGTTGAAAGGCCTCCCACAAGGTGGACCAATGACTTGGTGAAGGCCGCAGGAATCCGCTGGATGCGGGAAACACAGTACCGGTGGAAGTGAGGAGGCCTATGTCCAGCAGTGGACGTCTTTCGTCTGAAATGAAGAATGTACCGTGCTATGCGATCTACGCTTCTGCAGCAGGACAGGCCATGGTGGTCGAGACTGCCGACAGCTTCAATGCAGTGACACCTATGAGTGACACCGATGTGGAGCAACACAAGGTGCGCCAAAGCGGAGACAGGTAGTAAGCCAAAACTATATTAGGTACCTATTATCAACGTATACTTAAAATCTTGGCGAAGGTCGGTCGTAAAAGCTGTACGGACAAAACCTCGACAGTACCTTCTGACGTTTAAAACTACCTAGATGCTACGCGTTTAGTCTAAAGATAACTTCATCCTATTAACGAAACCCGTTAATCTAATTCTAGAGTCGTGCGCGAAAAAACGTTTCGACGTTATTGAGTTTAGCCATAGAACCACTATTGTTGTCTTCTGAGAATATTATGAAAAACGTCTTTCTGTTCAGTTGGATGAAATTGAATGTTTTACTTATTTTTCTTTTGTTGGCGATTTTTATTCAATTTGTTTGAAATTATGAGAGACGATTTCTTGGAAATCTAATTCTTGTTTACTTAATTTATATTAGAACTGTATTGACGATTCACGATGTAAACGGCTTCATGTTAAAGAAATAAATGGCTTTCCTTGTACTGAAATAGATTGTTTATTTCAGCTTATCACGCTACAAAATAAAAATAAAAACATTTATTTTTCCAATTTGCTGGTCAGTGTCAGGCTGGTTATATAAAATATGACTCGCGACCGTAATACATAAGTATTACGGTCAAAAATCATCAATACAGTCCTTTTTTTTTGAGGGTGGGAAATCATCAAATAACTTCTCCCGCTCTGGGTGGAACGGAAGGGCGTGTCAGACTTTTACTGACTAAAACTTGTTCGTGTTCCTTCAGTTGCCTGTGTGCCAGGAGCCACGGTATCTCTTTCGAACAACCCGCACTCTTGGCAGGCATCGGCCCTTGCGGACTCCACCAGTTAGTGCTGACATTTCTTTGAGGCGCGCGTGGAACACAATGCGCCGTCGACCCAGACTTGGTCCTTACCGGACAGCGAGCTACCCATTACTCGCCGTCCGCAAGCCCGCGCATTAACACAACGCTCTAGGTTAATTTAATACCATTAAATGACTATTTCATGAAATGTCATTCAATGGGATTAACGATGAAAAATCTGTTTATACAGGTTTGAAATCCATTGGTTTTCTTCTACTTCTTCGTCTCTCAGTGCTGCAGCGTGAAGCGCTTGGTAAATGCAGTCTCCAATTTTATAGTTACTTAGCAGTTTAATTTAAGGAGGTAGATATATATTTATGATTGGATGGATCTACGTAATGTAAATAAAGTATCATCGACTGTGATAGATACTGTTCACGAGGAAAATAAATTCAGTTAATACTAGCGGTGGGCGATTATGAATGATTTTGATAATTGAATTGCTTAGTAATACTAATGTTGATAATCGATTATGAAATTAGTAACTAATATATTTTCACAATCGAATGACGTTACTAATTTGTAAAACTAATCGTGTTGTAAAAAAAGTCGAGAGACTCGAGAGTAGCGGTGAGCAATTATGAGCTGTTAATCTGTTATGCGTCGACTCGCGACCGCGACTACTAACTAAATTAGTAATTACTAAATTGTTATAATCGAGATGTCTCGAGACATCTTCATAATCGAATGATTTCATTAGTAGATCTCATAATCGCCCACCGCTAGTTAATACCAGGCCACTCAGAAAGTATTGCGAGAAACAGTTTTTATGTATGAGAGACTGGCCAGTTTTAATCTATTTTGAAAATATGATTATTTGTAAGTAAAAATAGGTACGTTCCGATTTCAAAATTTCCGTCCACATTGTTTGCGACGTAATTTAAATTATCGTGTCTCGTTAAAAATGGATCTGCGCCGGGAAAATTTTCGCGCTATGATTTTTTGCGATTTCAAGTGTCGCCTGAAACCGGACGAATCGTACGATAGACTTAAAATGGCATTCATGGATGAAGGCCCTGCTAAGGCAACCATGCATCATTGGTATAACGAATTCAAGCGCGGTCGACTAATTTTGTGGGATGAAGAACGAAGTGGTCGCCCTTTGACGGCTGTTACGGAAGAAAACGAGCTAGCAGTGAAAATTTTAATTCATGACAATAGGCGAGTTATATATCACGAGATTCAGCACATACTGCAGGTTGGATCGGGAAGCTTTCACGAAATTCTACACGTGCATTTCGCGTGAGGAGGATAGTTTCACGCTGGGTGCCGCACAACCTCACCGATGCTCAGAAGCCCACGGCAGAAGCTCACGGCACCACTCCACCCGGGCCTGCCGGGTGGAGTGGTGCCGTGATATGATAAACAAATTTGAAGTAGGCTCGTCTCGGCGTATGAGTCTTGGATTTATCATTACGATCCAGAAACGAAGCGCAAGTCGCCGGTTTGGGTGTTTCAAAAAGAATCAACGCCTGCCAAAGTAAAGTGATCCAGAAGCGAGGGGAAGATTTTGATCGCGAGCTTTTTCAATTTGACCGACTACTTGGTGTCATTTCCTTTACGGAACCAAAGAAGCATCATCGCTGAATGGTATACTATCAAATGCTTGGCCGAAGTTTTCTCTGTTGTGAGCAACAAGCGATCAAACACAGGGCTCTCCGGGCTACTGCTCCACCACGACAACGCGCCTTCACACACCGCGCTCAAAACGAGGGACTTTCTGGACAGCACGCCGGTCAAACTCCTGAGACTCCTTACAGCCTTGACCTAGTACCGTGTGACTTCTTTTTATTCCCGAAAATAAAAAATCAGCTCAAAGGGATACAATTTTCGTCGCTGGAAGATGCGCTGTCAGCGTTCGAACAGGCTGTAAACGAGGTGTCTGCGCCGGACTGGAAAAAGTGTTTCGAAAACTATTTCAGACGCATGAAACTTTGTATAGAGGCTAGTGGAGAATACTTTGAAAATATTTAATAAAAAAATATTTACCTATAGAACATTTATTTTTATTTCGCAACACTTTCTGGGTGTCCCACGTAATTACCTCTAAAAGCCTAAACAAGCGATCGTGACTGCACAATAACGTCTCCAGCATAATTTTTTATTTAAGTGCAGTAACATCAAGTGCTAATGGGGCCGTTTTAAATTTTTGCGTGTCTCGAGTAATCCAGGGCCTGCTTTATTTATTTTAGAGATTTTTGTTAAGATCACGTAGGAATGAAAATAAAGGAAAACTGCGTAAAGTGCATTTATCTATAATATTAAAAACTCAGGAAAATAAAAATATGAAATAATGATAGACAAACACCGATTTTTTCTCTGATTTCTGGTTGGCATTTTACGAATTTATTATATATACATTTATCTTGTGTATTTTGACTCGGTAAAGGCATAGATAGGTAGGTACGCACTTCCAGCCCTAAAAAATGACTAACAATTTGTAAGTTTGTTTGTTTGTTAGTAACTTTGTATGTATATAGGGGTTTTTTTATCAGTATGGGAAATCATTAAATACCTTTTCCCGCTCTGGACGGTGCTGACATAGCTTTGAGGTGCGCGGGGAACACAACGCGCCGTCGACCCAGGCTTGGTCCTTACCGGACAGCGAGCTACCCATTACTGGCCATCCGCAAGCCTGCCGCTACGGTGCCCGGGAATCGGCCTGGGATTCCCGACTCCGTGTTTGGGGGGTAATCTAGAATTACCAGTCGGATTGGAAAAAATCTTGTTGAATTTAATAACCAAATTCTTAAGGAACATTATAAGCTATTTCACATTACGCTACGATCCTTAGGAGCTGTTTAAAACAGAAAAAAAGTTAGAAAAACGCTAAGCGAAATCGAGGTAAAGGCGCGGGCGGGGCGATGGGATAAGATGCGGTGGGTCGGGGTACGAAATTACACGTAGACGAAGTCGTGGGCACAAGCTAGCTAGTCAATTAAAAACAACATAATATTTGATGGTAAATCATGAAAAAGCATAAAGTGTTAGTTAGCGAAACCCTTCGCTTCTAAACATTTCAAATAAAAGCATAACATAACTTCAGTTTAATCCTCCTATCAAAGAAAACATTTTTCCACAAACAACATTGTTTAGATTTTTCTTTGAAGAAAATATAATAAAAATTATATTAAAGAAAACTTTTCGTCAAATCAAAAGGAAAATTTTCACAACATTGTGTAAAAATATATTCGAATTTTCCTCCAAAAATAATCGAGCACTCCAAGTTAAGCCCGCCCTTCGTCCAAGAGTACAAAGACCCAGCTACGGGGGGACAGGGTAGGCAGTACGGCAACATCGCACGACCGCTATATCGATCCTCAATAATATCCCATGTCAGCGAATAAAGCGCTTTCAAATTCTAAGATTACTAAACGCCAGTTTATTTGCAGCGCTGTAGCAGCTTGGAATTTGTTTAGAAACTGTTTACGCACACTTTTGTGATCAGAATTTCAAGCAATGTAGCGCTGTAGGAATTTTCCCGATACTAGACACTGCGGTGTAATCAAGCGGTGAAGCAGATTTAGTAAACAATGGCTTGAATATTGAGCATGTACGAGTGAGGGTTAGGGTTGCCATCCATACTATAAAAATGGTACTAAATTTTGTTTTCATATTTAATACCTACTGTTTCCTACTGTAGGATTAAAATAAGGTAATCACCAATCTAACATAAAAAAAAAATGACAACCATCCATTAAACTTTTTATATCATTTTAATAATAATGAGCTTATCAATAACATTTTTAAGTTTGATTTTTGTTTCGGCGTGAATTTAAAAATAAAGCGTAACTAGTAAACTCTTTAAAAAATGTGTTATTCAAAATATTAAAAACCATAAAGCCTCCTTTTCTCACATAAATACAAAAGTAGTCCTTCATTTTCTTTCACTACAATATTTTTGTAAAAAAAAAAACTTGACAACCCTAAGCGGGTTAAAATAGGGTACATTATAGAGGGTGTATTTTTTCTCAAAGATTGAAAGTGTCTGGTGAAGACGAAAAGTACCTACGCAAGTGTTAACTGTGGTTTCTTTATATGGCAACGAAGTCTGTGGTTTGTTAGCTGACTATATTAGGACTTTAGGAGTGTAATTGTTACGTGACGAGTATAGAACATTAATCATGACTAGACTGTAAAACTAAATATGGATGTGGAGGACTTACTTGAGGAAACCTTCGTTTTATTAAATAGGACCTATTTTAACATTGGAACCTGTAGGTTAAGAAATCATGGCTTTGGCCCTGGCCCTGTTATACCCGAAATTGCTGAAAGTCGTAGGACAAAATAATATTAAAATACCGGTGCTTCTGACAGCCTATTACTCGTATCTATCTAAAACTTTGATTAATAATGGTAGGTAGGTACTGGAACGCCGATGAGCAAATAATCCCTACTAATATTATAAATGTGAAAGTAACTACGGTCTGTCTGTTACGCTTTCACGCCTAAACCGCTGAACCGATCGTCATGAAATTTGGCAGAGATATAGCCTGGGACATAGGCTACTTTTTACGCCATAACCGACATCCACGCGGGTGGAGAGGTAGTATGGTATAAAAACTATGTTCAACATGGTTTTTCAACCATATTGCTTAGAAATTAGGTTTCATTTATAATTTATTAGTGTATGACGCAACCACCCCGCTGAGCTGTTATGCTAGTTAATATTAATTAATTTGACCATACGATAGTTCAATAAGGCTTGTGGCTAAGTAATATTAGCCGCACGGATCGATCGATCAGGTTAAGCTACGCTTGCCGCGGTTGGTCCGTGGATGGGTGACCATCTTAACATACCAAGACCTCTCCGTGCCTTGGAAAGCACGTTAAGCTGTTGGTCCCGGCTGTCATTTGTAGATCTTTGGCAGTCGTTACGGGTCGTCAGAAGCCCGAAAGTCTGACAACCAGTCTTACCAAGGGGTATCGTATTACCCAGTGACTGGGATGTGGAGGTCAGATAGGTAGTCGCTCCATGTAAAATACTGGTATTAGCTGTATCCGGTTAGACTGGAAGCCGACCCCAACATAGATGGGAAAAGGCTAGGCAGATGATGGTAGTTCAGTAATTTAAATACATATGTATAAAAGACAATGGCCAAACAATTAAATTATCTCAAGAGGCTTTAAGATAGGTGGTAGAAGTCATTATCATCTGCTTAGCCTATTCCGAACTACATATTTTGACGACATGGTTGGCGTAATGGCTAAGCAATCGACTGCTGCGCGGCGTGTCGCGAGTTCGATCCCCGCACGGAACAAATATTTGTATGATCTGCAAGTAATTGTTCCGGGTCTGGGTGTTTGTGCTTGTGAGTTTTCTATGTTAGTAAACGCACCCACGATACAGGAAGAAATTCCTAGTGTGGGGCAAAGTTTAAAAAAAAAAAAACATATGCTGTGCTCGACTTCCAGTGTAAAATCAAAATCAAATCAAGAGTCATTTATTCAAATTAGGCTGAGAGTCAGCACTTTTTCAACGTCAAAATTACATAAGACACTCCCCCCAAAACGCCCGCCCTTCACCACTTCCTAGTGCTTTAGCTGGGAAGAAGAAGTGGCGCAAACTCCCCAGCAGCACAGATGTCTGTTAAGTTGGAAGAACTTGATTTTATTCAAAAATAGGCAAGTAATTCACATTCAACAATAAATGAAAATTTCATTAGTAAAAAAAAAAGGTTTATACAGTCAAATAAAATAAACAATGATATGAAGTAACTCATAAGACCTGTTAGTAGTTAAGCTAAATCTGGTGAAAGAACACAAACGTTGTCTTGAGTTAATCACAGCGACCAACAATTCTTATTATTCTTATGTATCCGGATGCAGCTGTGTTTTCATGGAGCGACTGCCTATATCTGACGTCCACAACCCTGTTACTGGGTAACACGACACCCCTTGGTAAGACTGGTTGTCAGACTTTCGGGTGCCTGACGACCCGTAACGACTGTCAAAGATCTACAAATGCCCGCCGGAACCAATGCTTTGCGAGGCACGGAGGGATCTCGATATCTAATGCATGCGTTCACCCATCCACGGATCAAGCTCGACGAGTCAACCCGTGTGGCTATTATAATTTAATCACGAGCAAGAAGTAATCACAGAAATGAAAATACATTCGACTTAAGGAAAACCTTACTAAAAGCTAATTAACGTGCACCTATTTATCAATCAAAATCAAAATGCAAAACACAAAAATGGCTGTTAAGAGAGGGAAAAGGTAACAAATGGACCAACTTAATAACAGAGTGAAAAGGGATGAAAAAATGAGTAAAGAACGACAAGGGAAACGATGGGAAGAGGACGTCAAAAGAATAGCTGGTCCAGAGTAGATTCAGCGGGCGAGAGACAGAGAGAGATGGAATCTTTAGAGGAGGCCTTTGTCGAAAGTTTTTATTTAACCGCTTGGGTTTAATAAAAAACTTTTACCAAAAAAAACAAAACCGACTTCCGAAAAAACACTACAAAGTGAAAAATAACTTTGATTTCGGAAGTCGGTGACTTTGGATATGTATTTAAATTTTTTGTCACCGCCTTCCGAAATTAAACTTATTTATCATTTTGTAGTGTTTTTTCGACAGTCGGTTGTTTTTTTTTTTGGTAAATGTTTTTATTTTTCACTTTTTTTGTTATAGTATCTATCTAATGCATAATTACGCGATAGCAGCAATCGCGGTTGATTCGCGGTTATATTTTGAAGAGTTCCGTTGTCTGTCTCCGAAACGAATCATCAGATCTAGATGAAATTGAAATGGGACCACAAATGAAGCACTAACTTTCAAATAAAAAATCATCAAAATCGGTTCACCCAGTCGAAAGTTCTGAGGTAACAAACATAAAAAAAAACATACAGACGAATTGAGAACCTCCTCCTTTTTTTGAAGTCGGTTAAAAACCAGTAGAAATCATGAAAGTTTCCGCGAAAATGGTTAGCCTGCCGCATTCATAAACAATCTGTTAATTAATTGGGAATCTTCGACTGACGTCGAAAATTCATGCACAACAGAATTTTCAAAGACATGCGTAGGCGGCCGCTATCATGCTCACAGTTCTCAGCAAATTAATGAAGGTAATCTTCTTATGATTTGACGTTAACGAAGCAACGGCAAGAAAATTCTCGCTTTGGGTTTAAAGAACTTTATAGTTCTAATATTAAGAACTATACGTTCACTTGACAATGAGATACTTAGTTATAACTAGTACTATTAATATTAGTTACCTCTAGGGTGTTGGAGACATTGTATCTAATTAGTTTCTTTTTCACTCTAAATTACTTACCTGCCATACCTTGGGCCTTTTTTTTATAGTGTCGGAAATCATCCAATAACTTCTCCTGCTCTGAGTGGAGTAGGAGGGCGAGTCAGAGTTTTACTGACTAAAACCCACCCGTGTTCCCTCAATTGCCTGTGTGCCAGAGGCCGCGGTATCTCTTTCGAACAACCCGCACCTCTGGCAGGCATAGGCCCATGCGGGCCCCTTCAATTGGTGCTGACATCTCTTTGAGGCGCGCGTGGAACAACGCGCCGTCGACACGGGCGTGATCCTTACCGGACAGTGAACTACTCATTACTCAGCAGAAGTCTTGACTCAGACTCAGAATCAGCTTGGAATTCCCGACGCCCAGGGCGTGAGGCGTGAGGTGAGGGCGCATATACCTACTGCCTCTCCCTCACGTGCGCCGCCTCCCTCGTCGCGAGCATCACTGCTTCGCAGGAGGAAACGACGGCTACCCATGCACTCTCGCTCCGTACCATGGCTTGGACCAGGGCCTGACGCAAGAGATCGCCGCCGCCGATCGCTTCCACAAGGACATGGCGGTGCTTCGCCCAAGCCGGGTAGACCTCCACCGTGTCCTCAGGGCGATCTTCGCAATGGAAACACCCGGGCGTTTTCTCCTGCCTTATCCGAAACAGGAACCTCCCGAAACAACCGTGTTCGGTGAGGACCTGCATCGAACGGAAGGTGAGGACGCCGTGCCGCCTCTAAAGCCACTCCTCAAAGAAGGGACTTACTGCCGCAAACGTGGCGTGCCCAATACCTTGGGACTGGACCGTGTATCGAGTGCGTTCAGTTCTGCCGGTTGGAGGGCCAAAATAATAGATTTACGTATTTTCGTACTACAAAATCACTGTTTTTTAACCTAGAATTTAAAATTTTGTATCGGACCCACCTTCCATTTCACCGTCGTTAGTTAGGCCGTGCGCGGGCGCGTGTTTTGACACCTCACACGCATGTCTAGCTGCAAAAAAGTGTTTTTTTTTATATTCTGTTTTATGTTATTTCAATGTATTTATTGCCTTAATCTATGTGTGAATGCGTCACATTTTTGGATGTCCGATAAACTATTGAACATCAACTTCCCGAAATTGAAATAGAGTTGGATTACTTCGTTAAAATTTAGAATAGGACAATAAGCAGATCCTGAAAATCTTAAAAATGTTTCAAGTACCTACCTACTGGCTAATAAAAACGATATTTACGTAGAAAAAAAATATGAAGGATGAAGCCGTCCGTGAACTGTGTTCGTGAAAACTGCTTGACAATACGTATTCACGAGTATGTAACTTTAGTATTTACCATATTGTCAAAACTAAAAATTGGAATCGTTTTCATCGTCGTCGTCTCTCTGTGCAGTTTAGGTACCTATCAATTATTATATAAATTCTGCACCAAAACTTACTGGTCACGGTGAAAAACATGTTTCAATTTCAATTATGCGACTGAAATCGTGCGGCAATGGACGGGACTGATTCAAGATAGAATAAACTGGCATAAATTAGATAAGGTCAATCAGAAGAAATCAAAGAGAAATGGAAGAATTCAATGAGCTACTAAATGGTTGGGTAAATAGACACTTAAGCCACTTTAATCGCCAGCAAGGAATGGTTTCTCTCCAGACGAGTGACGTATCGGTACGAACAAATACAAATAGCACCAGGGCCCCAATTCTGTATCGTTATAATGATTCCCCGCGGAATCTTACTAAGTTCAAACTATGTCAATATCGTTTTTTTAGAAACCAATGTAACGGTAAGGAATCGAAATGTCATATTCTGTATGTTCCTAGAAAATTTGTCGATATTATTAATACGATATTAGCAGAATTCGTGTGTGCTTGACGTGGTTACGAGTAAGGAATCGTTAAGTGTCATAGTGAATTCAGGCCCTGTAGTGTTAAAAATTCTGCCATCAAGGTAGGCGATTATAATAAGCTACGATTATTGTAGGATTGTGGAGGTGACAACTATTTTTACGAAGTCGGGTCAAGCCAAACGCACGGACAGAATGATGTAACGGAATCGGCTCACTACGAATTGAAGAATAGAAGTAGGTATATGTGATACAATAATAATATTAAGATTAGTAAATAGTAAGACAGGCGAGTATCTGCAACTTCATGTCAAAGCGCGTATTTTGTATACGGATGGGAAAATCGGTCATTTGATCTACTCCAGCTCCTGACGGAAAGGTAGAAACGCCTTGATGTTACTGACAATCTCGAGGAATAAAAACATAGATAATACTGATTGTGTGAGCCAAATCGGTAAGTATTATTCAATGCGAAGCCACGTACTCCATTGATTCGATTTTGACTTTGACGTGGACCGCGCTCATAATCAGTCTACCGCATTCCGCTGGAAATAGGGCTCATTCAAAGTAATGCTGTGACACCCTCTCAAACGACCGATGCCAGGATCTAGTCTACCTTTGCTGCATTAGCTGCATATTTAAATTTCAAACACTACCGATGTGAGGTCGAAGTTGAAGAGATTGATTCAATAATGAGGAGCGCGAGGGTAACCGGCGAAATTCCAATTTTTTACCGATTTCAAAAAGAAGGAGGTTATCAATTCGACATGTTTTTTTTTCCGTCAAATATAGACGGGCTACATTAGCGCAAACATTTTAACGGAAATAGATCTAGAAAAAAAAACAATTCATCTACTGCTACTACTGATGGCTAAACGATGACAAATAATACTGGCGTATTCTTACATAATAGATAATGGCAAAAGCCAAAGTAGTTGATCAAATCATATCAACTTTTTCTACATTCAGTATTTCAAAAGATATGAATAATTTTAATTTTCTTTAACGATTACGCCAAAATTTAGTAGCTATTCAATATTGGCGTAAGCAAACTTCGATTTCATCAACTACTTTAGTAGCTACGTACATTTTGTTTATAGACCGTCAGGATTGAGGAGCCATATAAAACGTCCTGTAACTTTGAAAGGGTTTTACTACAAATTCCAGGATCGTGCCTACAAATTCGGGTAGTTTAGTACTAAATATTGGTAGTACCCGCGTTTTAATATCAGATATGGCTCCTCAATCCACACGGACACGATCTCTTTGGATATTGGATTGAAATATCTCCAAGAAGCATTTGCTTATGGCCTACGTAGAGTAATGGACTAGTGGTTGACGGTCACCCGTTTCCTTCTATCTTTGAACCTTGGGATGTTGGCAACCGCCTTGGGGCTTTTTAACTGACTTCAAAAAAAGGAGGAGGTTCTCAATTCGACTGTATGTTTTTATTTTCTTTATGTTTGTTACCTCATAACTTTCGACTCACAACCGATTTTGATGATTCTTTTTTTATTTGAAAGCTCGTGCTTCCCGTGTGGTCCCATTCCAATTTCATATAGATCTGATGATGCGTTTCGGAGACAGACAACGGAACTCCTCAAAAAATTACAGCAAATCAACCGCGATTGCTGCTATCGCATAAGTATGCATTGTTTCGACCCCAAGGATGATGAAATTTCGAATTAGTGGGTTAGGTACTATAACTAAAAAGTGAAAAATAAAAACTTTTTCCAAAAAAAACAACCGACTTCCGAAAAAACACTACAAAGTGAAAAATAACTTTAATTTCGGAAGGCGGTGACAAAAACTTTAAATACATATCCAAAGTCACCGCCATAAAGTAATTTTTCACTTTGTAGTGTTTTTTCGGAAGTCGGTTGTTTTTTAAAGTTTTTGCTACACCTATAACGGAAGAAAGTTGCTGGCTCTTCGCTGTCTCCTAATCTCTTTGTCTATTTGCTGTTATAATCTTATCGAGGGGTATCGTACTACCCAGTAACAGGGTTGTGGAGGTCAGATAGGCAGTCACTCCTTGTAAAATAATGGTTTATGGTATTCAGCTGCATTTGGTTAGATTCGAAGCCAATCCAAACATAGGATAGGCTATACAGGTGACGATGAATGTAACTTCCTAAATAAAAGTAAACAGAGGATTTGAACTTTAATTAGTTCTATTTCTACTTATGACAAATTTTAGAGATTTTTATTTTGATGCAACTTCTTGGTATCCTTTTAGATATCTGCATTCAAATTTTATTTTTATTATTTTAAAATCCCCAGATTTTAAATATTCTTCCTTCTTTCTTTTTTGACATGATCCTTGTCTAATGCAACTCCCAACAAAGCAATAACACGTTTAAACAATACCTACAACGTACCACAAACAGCCTTAGGATCCCTGTATCACATCAATACATTACTCTTATCTCCCTTAAAATACAGCCTCCTTAGGTACGGGCAAGCTACACTGTAAATTACCGCGTTTATTGCCCGGGCGCAGTCTATACCCGCAAGCCGTAACACGTGAAATGCATGACCAATCAAAATACCAATGTCGGGTCACGCACACATGGACATTGTAAGCAACGTGTGTGCCAACACGCGAGTTGAGTGTGTGGGAGTGTGAAATGCATTAAAACGTGCATGTGTGCTGGTTCGGCGTACGCACACATGGAGCGTGATCAGTGAGACGGAACACGCGTTCGAGGGATAACGGAGGGCTCACATTTATCAAGAAGGATTAGTGTGGATGTGATCCTAATATTTTCATGTCTGAATAAAAAAAATTAAGTGACCTATTTTAATTTTTTTTAGTTTTAGTTGTATGTTTCTGCTTGATCTCAATAGCTATAATCATAAGCTTTGTTCGATACGATATCGATACTTTAACTGAGTCACAATCAAGTTATTTCGCAATTACAACTGCGTAACGCAACGTGATAGCGATTGAGGTTGTAACTGCTTGCGTAATACATTGAATTATTAAATTACAAGAGAGTCAATTGAACGTTGGGATTATATAAAGCAGCCAAGTAAACTGAGGAAGTGTTGTGAGCTAGGTCAGCATTCTAGGTAATTTATTATTGTAATGGAATGTTGATTGTGAATCATAATAATTGATTTAATTGTAATGTTAATTTTGTGTCGTAAGTTCTTTGTTGTTTCTTTGAATTACATTTGTGTTAAGTAATAGGGAATATGCATGTTATTCAAAACAAGATTAATTAAATATACATTTTAAAGGAACCAAGAAACAAATTGTTACATTTTTTTACATTTTTAAAGCATTACTTATTTTAAAAAAATATTTTATGTTTTCTGTTGGAACGGAACGCAAGCTTGAAACGCTTCGTCTTTGAAAATGTCGGTAGTGACCTCAAAGCCATGTACCCAAATAAATATATTTTCTTAGCAAACTGCTTGAATTCTCACCAGGGTAAATTAGTAAGTGCGATTTTTGGTTGAATAAAGCACAAATATAATTTATTATACATGATTTTGAGTTATAACAGAGATGTAGAAAAGCAGTATCGTGTCAAATGACGTCTCATTGTGACAGCAACAATAACGCACGTTTGAACTGTAGTAGAAAATGTATTAATTTTGATAACGTTTTTGAGTAACAAACCGAAATAAAATATGACTTTTAGTACTTTTCTTGCGTATAATATTAACGTGTTTAAAATAAAATTACATGCGTGTTCCCTATTGTAGTATGTGTGTATAACAATATTATTAAGAGCTAAAATTTGTTTGTTTGTTGGTATGTAGGGGAGAATCTATGAAACTATCGGATTTAAAAAAGTATTTTGCATTTGATAGCCCAATTTTTGAGGCTATTACCATCACGTTACGACTCTAAGGAGCCGAGTAACGATAAAAAAGTCAGAAAGAAAGTTAAAAGAGAAGTAAATATCGCGAGCGGGCAATGTGATGCTATAGGATAGACGAAACAAGAAATTTTACGCGGTCGAAGTCACGGGCAGAAACTAGTCTGTTAACAACCAGCAGGCTTAGCATGACGCTTTCTATTTCTACTCTACCGTTGAATAGAAATTGCTTGTCTACATTTCTCGGTACAAAATTGTCAACTGTCTTCACGAAAACGTCATTCTTGTTTACTCTTCCGTCGACAGAACGCTTCTCTACTGTTCTCGTGCTAAGCCTACTGTAATAATAGACACCATGACGAATACATTGACACCTTGTTGTCACTCAAGAGCACGTGTGTTCTCTTATTTCTGTGCTCATTATAGTACAGTAAGTAGCTGTTTTAATTTCACATACAAGAGGGACAATTTACGTGGTAAGACATTTCTGGTAAGATTATATCTACAACAGACATCTCAATGTTTAAATTGGAACTCTTCTTAACGTGATATGATGAAGATAGAAACGTTATTTCTGCATTTCCTATCATGATTACAATTACGCCAAGAAGTCACAGCATAGAAACACCACCACTCACACAAAACCACTAGAAGTAGAAACATTAACACAGAATACACCCGAAACAGCATTCTACAACAACTTTAATCTATCCCAACCAAAATTCGAAATCCAAAATAATACGCAGTCTTATCCACACTATGAAAGCCAGGCGTCTGTTCGAGCCCCCGCCCACATAAAAAATGACATCTAAATAAATCCATTAAGAGCCGTTCTTCCTGCCCGAGCCCCTTTTGTTGATGGCGCCCTGTTTTGACAGACACGACTTATGATTTGTGATGAGCGGCATGCTATATTAACTCTGATGATATAAATATGTTGGTACGGAATGGATTTGATATGTAAAACAGATGGATGAATGTTTTCTTTTATGGGATTAGTTTGGTCTTCGTACTATGGATTTTTTATCCATAAGTTTTGTAGTAATCTGACAGATTTGAGCCCACGCTTTCCCAATCAGAGACTCAAATTATATAGTGCCAGTGACGTATTTAGTAGTCCTAAAGGGTCTTTCTATAAAAATTTGTTAGGGGCCCTTTTTACCCGAGTGCGGTGAAGCTCAAAATTAGGGAATTGTTTTTGATAAAATAATAAAAAAATATCACCTTGACTCGAGATTAAGCTGTCATTGTGATCATATTATGAGAAATTATAAGAGCGAGCGAAGCAAGCAAGCAAATCGGAGTATTTAACTCAGATTAGGGAGCGAGCAAAGCGAGCTCGATAATTAAAGCACCCAGCATAACACACAACGATTCGATATGCTTCGTGCCGAGTTGTTCAATTCGACTCTGAAGATTTGATCGGATCGGAATTTAGACAGTTTAATATTAAAAAGACCGCTTTATCTCCAACAGCTATTTGTTGGTATCAGGTACTTAATAAATGTTTGATAGGACAGCTTGTCAAATGGTTGTGAATAGCTATGCTGGACCGAAATAGGTTAAGTTTTCATTGCGAACATACCTAGAGAACTCCATAGCGAGCGAAACGAGCTCAATAGTTGGAACGTCCCTAGTTCCCTACTCGGAAAAGCTAGTATTCTATTTAATTTTACTGCATAAAAATGAATGCTTGAGAATTGGACCGGTAGGTAATTACGATAATTTTTATATTTTAATTAGAAATTCATTAATCGAAACATTTTTCTTATCAACAAGAATTTAACGTAGGTATTGGATAATATTTTACGAATGCGTTAAGACGCATGAACAGGTCGGGGTCTCGAGGGGGCCATGTAGCTTGGGGTTCCCGTATCATTGATACGGCTGATGCAGCGGTAGCTGCGCACCTGGGAAGAGTGCAAATTAATTCGTAGGTTGGAATAAATAGGTATGAGATTCCTTTGACGAATGAACAATTCCCACTTTAAGTGAGAGCCAAAAAAGTCCAACTAGTGTTTTGAAAACTCCATATTGCTCAAATTTAGGGTAGAAAAGATGAAGCCCTTATATCAAATGGACTTAACTGCAGATTTATTCGACAGATTCTTCAGCATCGCCTCTATAGTGCAGTCTATCCGTAATCCAAGCCAATAACTGATCCGTCAATTAAATCAACCAATCAGTCCATCAAAGGTCCTTCCGGAAATGCTGTTTCGCTGCTTCAACCTACTACCTACGACAAATCGTCAATAGGCAAAGATGTCTTCTAGGTAAGTGCTTCTAAGGAAGATCGAAACGCAAATAGAAAGACATCGAACCGATGGCATTATTGAAAAGACAAATGCCTCAAAAACAGGACGTTAGTTACAAATATATATATACAGATGATATTATAGAGGGTTTCCGCATATACTCCACAATGCTGACTAATTGATCAGAAATGAAACCGACATCTTCGTTTCCAAAGCCATTTTAAATCCCAAAGCTACCAAATTGTGAGACAATAGATCGTTAGTTGTTTGGCGAATTATCGGCAAATGCCAGAGGGATCGCAATCCTATTACCTAAGTCAGGGGACAGTCTGGGGCGGTCTATGTCGAGAAGCGGTAAGCCGATTAAGGTATAAGCAGGATTCAAATGTCACTTCAGTAAGTAAGACTTCGCGTTTATTGGGTATTTCGTTTCAATTTTCTTCAAGTGGTTCAGGGTTTGAGTCATCTGCGTTGTTGGTTTGTGAATCACACTGTTGAGCTTCATTGTTTCATGCAATTATTTAGTCAGGCCTTTGTTTGTACGGAAGGTTTGTTATTTTATAAAATGTGACTGTAGATATTCAGATCTGCACGTCTCACTGGAGAGACGAAGAGCTCTGGTGGCCCAGTGGTAAGGACCACGACTTACAGGTTGTCGGTCGTGAGTTCGAACTCAGGCAGGTGCTATACTTTGTGTAAATAACTTCATCACCACTGCTCTTAAAACGGTGAAGGAAACTGGCAGGTCCTAGAACCAAGACATGTGGCATCTACCAACCCCTAATGTGTTCAGGTGGTGGATTATGGCCCCTCCTTCTCAATGAAAGAGGAGGCCGGTGTCCCAGTGGTAGGAACATTATGATTGCTATGGACGTCTCACTTTATGCAAAAAGAAGGGCGTCTTCTTCAATAAATCACATTCTCAATGTAATTTGCAATGGACATAGAGCTCTCCCATTATCCTCTAACACTTATCCCAATGTATTAGGAGTTGATATAGAATGTCTTCTTCATCCATCATTTTCTAATAGCCGTCATCTCTGAAGTCACCCTCATCCATCGTTTATTTTGGTCTACCTCTTCTTTTAGATCCAATCACATCCATACTTAAAACTTTCCTCGCAACATGTTCCTCATTCTTTTCCATCACATACTATGACAAAAAAGGTCTTTCAAGATAAAAACAACAAGGTACTCAATTCAACACTTAATATCTTGCCGTGACTAAATCACCAGCTCTTTAATTGCAGTCATTTCTCAAAGTATCATTTACATAATCCATTAAACATAAATTTCACCCGAAATGGATATAAAAAAGAACAACTACGCAACAAAGGGTATGTACGAACGAAACCTCAGCAAATAGCAGTGTTCGCGCAATACTTGCCAATGCAGCACTCAAAGAACCAGACTCCGCTGACCTTCCCCACCGCTGTTAAACCTATCACTCTAGAACCACCAGGGGTAAGGTAAGTAATGTTCAGAGGTCTAGATAGTCTGGCCCCTATAGTAGGCAGTAATCTAAGCGCATTAGAGCGCTCGGCGTCGCGTGACACGAAGTACGTTGACCGCACCGCTCACTGTAAAGCAATTGCTCCATTAACAGGGCTATCACTGTTCTTTATGTCCTTCTAAGATACTTTAGATAAAGTTTTCTGTAATTTTATTACTGTATTTGTGCCGTATATTGAGAAATGTCAACACATACCGAAGGACCAAAAATTTGTAATGAAGGACCACGTCAAAAAAACTGATAATATTAAAATGAAAGAAGTTTAAATACATGAACAGTTAGTTAAAAATATATTTCATATACGTGATAACCCTGACCATTAGTTGTACGAAATCTGTGAAGTGATTTGTAGTTAGTGCGCGAATACGGGGCCAACGACCGTGGATGCAAACCACGATAACGGTTCGCGGCGTGCAGTCCGCAGTGTTTTGACGGCCCAATTGCCATTAGCGTAATGAGACAAGAGAGAGCGTGACACACATTGTGAGTTTTGTGAGTGAGAATGGACAATCAACTATTGTTGGAGGTGCTTTATAAGAAATGCCTGTTAATATAGTTTATGTGGAATATTTTAAGAAAGATTACGACTACCAGTATACCTACTACTAGTTTACTGTAGATCTGTGACTATGTATGATTGATGATCAATTAAATTGATGTTATATAAAGTAATAAAAAAGCAGTAACTATGGATTTATGATAATTTAATAATAATAAATCTTTATTTCTCCATAAATATATTTACAGTACTTTGATCTAAAAATGGTTTAAGTTAGTGTTCCAGAGAGAAAAACCCTGACTTCCAAATTTATTTTTTCTTTTTTATTTCACTAAAAAAGTCAGCAACATTACAATTTTCAATGACTAGCGCATATTTGGCTAATAAATAGGTCACAATTATTTTAATACTTTGGCTCCTAAAGTAGGCTTATGTACCTGTATCTTAGAAGCCAGTGTCCCTTCAAAGTGATGTGCTTATAGGTAATAGGACAGTGCACTTTATACACAATACTCCATTCGGCCAAGTCCAAGAGAAACAAAAATTAAAAAGAAAAAGGATGAAAATAAAACAAAAACACAAAAAGATACAAGAATAAAAAAAAACATTGAATGAAAGTTTTGAGTGTCACTAGTATGTTTGTCTGGAGTTATGTGTGTGTGTTTTAAAGGAGAGTGTGAGTTTGAATGAGGAATATGAAAAAAAAACAATTGCTGGCAAAACACATACATTTGGGCCTAGTGTCTTTCTTTATCTTGTTTCGGTTTATGCTTTGAATTCTCAATATTCCAATAAATTATGTTTTACAACATACGATTGAGAAATAGAGAAAGTATGTAAGCGTGTGTGTAAGAAAATGGAGATTTAAAGTGTGATTCTGACAATGTAAATGACTTCAAACTGAAATTACTACATTTTAAGAATACTTCACTAGAACATCATTCAGTGCTAAAGACAGAAGGTGAGAAAACCAAAAATGGTGGAGCGGTGGAGAAACAATATACCTATCATCATCATCATCATTTCAGCCGAGAGACGTCCACTGTTGGACATAGACCTCCCCCAATTTGGGGGGTTTGCCATAATTGCCACGCTTGGCAGGCGGGTTGGCGATCGCAGTATGGTGGTAAAATGCATAGAGAACGCTGCTGCCCATTCTCTAGTAAGTCCCTTTGTCGCCTCTTACGACACCCACGGGAAGAGATGGGATGGTGCTATTCTTTACGTCCGGCACCACACGGAACACGTCCGGCAACACGGAGCAATTTAAGTAAATATCTATACGTTAAGCGGAATGTACCTTATGTATTTTCCAAGAAAGACAAATTAGCTTTAATCTTGCAAAACGTTAGGTACAATTGATAAGGGCAGAAGAAGAAGAATGTTAGAGATCATATAAAAAGACACATTATAAAGACGTTTAGAAATATTGATAAATTCAATAACGATCAGCATGTCGCACACCACCACCGCTTGCAAAACGATGAAGGAAAACATCGTGAGGAGAACGGCATCTCTTTAATCGGAATTTTTGGTCCTACCTGAAATTCGAAAACATATCTACCAACTCGCACTGGGCCCGCGTGGTGGATTACGGCCCGCTCCCTCTCACTGAGAGGAGGCCTGAGTCAAAGCAGTAGGATCGTCTCATTATACAGCATGTACAAACCTGATGTGCACAGTCGTAGAGCTATTTTAATCATAATACATGAGTAACAAATTGATTTAGATTAGCTACAAGCAACAATCAATATTGATAAAGTTCCCAATAAGCCTTTATCGAAACCAAGTCATGTCGATATCGGCACTTTATATTGAGATCAAAGGTATTCGGAATTAAGAGAAAACGCTTTGAAGGTCTAATTGACATGAGTACCACGCTTCAATACTCATTGCAAAACGGAATGCGTGCTGAATACCTTGTGTCGATGAGGACAGAGATAAATAGACTTTCATTTAGGTGATCATACTATATGCGTTCCGTGCCTCGAAAAGCACGTTAAGGGATTTCCCCCAGCTGTTATTTGCGGATCTTTGACACTCATTACAGGTCGTCAGAAATCCGGAACTCTGAAAACCAGTCTTACCAAGGGGTATCGTACAGTGGCGAAAGCCCCATATAACACGATTCCTACCGGCTTCCCTTCAGCGATTCGTATCGTATCGGCAACTTTATCGCTATTAAAAATTGGCACGTTAATAGTGGCTACTATTGTCAAAAAATATAGTTACACTACGGATGTTTAATTCACCA
Organism: Polymixis lichenea; assembly: GCA_949091785.1. Classification (NCBI taxonomy): domain Eukaryota; kingdom Metazoa; phylum Arthropoda; class Insecta; order Lepidoptera; family Noctuidae; genus Polymixis; species Polymixis lichenea. The sequence goes on along the minus strand of OX420938.1, from coordinate 8,181,312 downwards.
TAACAATCAAACGACAAAAACGGTTATTTTTAGCTTTGTATTACAACAAAAAACGTCATAATCGGGAAATAAAAATTTTAGCTTTGTATTCAAACCAAAAACGTCATAATCGGGAACTGGGAAATTCATACAACAGCGATCCCGTAATGATGTCGCTTTAGGTAAAGTGACACCGCTTGATATGGACGAGAGCAAGCCGCTGTATAACGGGTTATGACAGAGACAGATATAGAAAAATGCGTCAGCGAGAACGAGATAGAGGAATATTGCACATTTATTTGGTTATCAGCTGTTCAATTTTATTGTATTTAATTCTTTACATTCCTATATTAATTTTAGAATGATAGTAGGTATTCTTTATTGAAAAGTCAGTAAGTTAAAGCCGACTTCGCTTTGGCTTCTTAGGAAAATTGACACCTCGCCACTGATATCGTATTATCCAATAACTGGGTTGTGGAGGTCAGAAAGACAGTCGCCCCATGTAAAATACTACTACTCAGCTGCATCCGGTTAGACTGGAAGCCGACTCCAACATCGTTGAGAAAAGGCTAGGCAGATTGCTTGGCGTATCCCACATCGTATCGCACCCCACGCTTTTTTGAAATTATTTTCTGCTTTTTTAGTTTGGTTTTTAAAGCGTGTTTTTTAGTTTTTTTTTAAACTATTATTTATTTTCTATTTTTTTAGTTCTGCTATCTACAAAAGCGTGATTTTTCTTATTGAATTTTTTTTATTTGTTTTTTAATTATTGAATTGTCATCGGTTCTCGATAAGTCTACAAAGTTTAAATTAAATCTGACCATTTGAAGTGGGTCAAAATCAAGTCCAAAGGAGTCGGTTACAAACAAACATACAGGTGAAGTTAATAAAAAGCGTGTAAAAAGGTGACGTCTATAACCAGCAATGGGTGATTCTGGACTGAAATGATAATGATGATAAACTCTTTGTGTATCTCAGATCTTGCAAAGGGTAACGTGGTTGTACCTACTTACTTCTTCCTACTGTGAAGCACCGTTGCTGTAGTTTTCAGAGTATTTTTAATGTCGATGTTTTTACAGGCATTTGAGACGTTAATAACAGGAACAACAAGCAGCGTCTGGCAGCTGGTGGCAAGAAGAAACGCTTCTATGGTGCCTCTTATTTTAAAGATGTTTAAAGGCAGTTACAATATTCAACATTTAAATCTCTCGGAACAGCGCTAACATACACCAACCCTACAATATTACAACACGATGGAAATTAACATTACATTCACACGACCTTCTTCCACGGTAGCTTTAGTTTATCGCCATTGAAAATAGTTAGATAGTTATAACATTCGATACATTCTCTACAATATGAACCGACCGTTCAATAAATTGTTGCAATCGCGTAAACGGTGTACTAACACATAAACTATGCTAGTTCACAGATCACGCCATATGCTGAGATTTATGTACGTTTACTGCCATTATGTACGATGGCCAGTTAGTCGTTGAACTTAGCTGGTAGGTAATAAATAAAGACGTTGAACATGTTTAGGTCTATGCTTGCCAACAAATAAAGCAATGTTTCAACTTGTCTGTCTGCAGTCTACAATATTTTAAATTTGATAGACTTGTTGGAAAATAACTGGCAGAACAGGGCTTGCTAATAATTAAATGCGGAAGGTGAAATTGAGAGAGACAGGGATGGATTTGTAAGTAATTTTTCCAGAAATCTAGACCCGAATTGAGATGATCAAAGAGGCATCAAGGCAATATGTAGCAAAACAGATAAATAAATAGATATGGCTGAAGAAAAAGTTGAATAAAGATATTCTGGATCTTGGTTTTATTGCTGTTATTTGGATTGAGGAATGCAGAAATTTCCAAAAGAACTTGATTACCTACAATTCGTTCACGTATGAAATTATATACTTATTTTATTGCTTCTATAAAATGTTGTGGCTGCTGATAGACTCCTATACCTACATTAGTGATATTAAATTTTAATCGTATATCGGAAAACGTTGTGATTTATCTCCCAGAAATAGCCTCTTAATCTCCAATGCCAGTCGAAACATGGGGTGTTCTAAACTTAGCTTAAGACCATACAGTGCAAGTAATAAAATTCTATGATTTATATACCTCCATAATGTATGAAGACAGCTAGTTAGTAGTTAAACTTAACTTGAAATTAATAAAGCCGTATTTCTAGGCTCATTAATAATGCTAACTTATGGATTACGTGATACAAAGTCACGGGGCTTAGTAGATATACGTCATATTTAAAGACCCTATCATAGACATCATTCATTATTAATTTATTGCTAAAATTTTATCTGGCATATTTATGGCTTTATCATTTTTATCGTCAATGACCCAGGACGTATTATAAATTTACACTTAGCTATCATTATCGTTATTTATGAATACCTACTTACTTACATACATGCATAAACTCACGCCTTGTTCTCATGGGGCTAGGCAGAAACTGCAAAACTTCACCTGCTGCGATCCTTACATACGCCAGTTACGGTCATAAATGCTGCGTTGGTTGCGAGTACTACGGACCTGAGGCTTCAGAACATCACCAATAAGTTTTTCTATATATTTGTAAAATTGTAAATACCGTTTGATTATAATCTATCTCGCGAGATTGTGAACTGTCGAAAGATTGTGAACCGTAACATATGGCTTACAATTTAACGCATTATTTTTCGGTAGATTATATTCTATCGAAGTGAAACCGTCAAATTTTGAACTGGTATCTAGACGGATAGTACCTTGCGCTATTACTAAATAGTCAAGTAACTGCCACTATGGTAACTGCCACACATTTATCGACAGTTTATAATCTCGCCAGATAGATTAAAAACTAAGAGTGTTCATAATCTGCCAGGGGTGCGGGTTGTTCGAAAGAGATACCGCGGCCTCTGGCACACAGGCAACTGAGGGAACACGGGTGGGTTTTAGTCAGTAAAAGTCTGACACGCCCTCCTGCTCCACCCAGAGCGGGAGAAGTTATTTGATGATTTCCCAACAAAAAAAAAAACCCGTAGTTCTCTCTTCCCACATTCTACGTTATGAAGTTATTAATTTTCTGATTTGTGAGAAAACTCACTTCTATACCATACATTCCTGTAGTTTCACCGTGAAAACTTCATAACGGCATAGATAAACTTTCCTATTCATCATTGTGCTTGCCCGTATGTGAAGTGTCGCCCCTTGCTAGAGTTTTTGCTACGGTCATCTATCTATCTCGCGCTTAAAGACCGTTTCTCAATTGTCAACATCCCCGCACAGTCTTTGATCAATGACGGGCTCATTTTTGTTTCAGCTATCGTAATTCGGACTTTTTTCTTATCCTTTAATTTTTTTGAGCAAAGTATGTTTCCAAAGTTACGGTGAAAGTAAGCTTAACGTTATCATTTTAATTAAAAGGAATGACAAGGATCTGGCATCCGGATTTTTTTATAAACTCTTTAGATAAGGATGACAAATGATTGTTCCCTTGTTGAGCCAAAATTACAAAGACCGTTGAGCATCGTGTTTTAATTCATCGTGATTGGTTGGTTTTAAATTTAAGGCCTTCCTTTTTTGTATTCTAATTTGTAGATCTGCTAATTAATGAATATTACCTTTTATTTCAATTCCGTGTAGTCATTACCATTATCTTTATCATAGGTTTAGTTGTTCTCTTTATTAATTTCCACTTTCACTTTTAACATGTGTTTGAATACTAGGCTTTTGGTTATTTTGTATAAGTGTGTAATATTTTGTCTATTTTTGTAACGTGCGTCTTGTTTGTGTATAATTTTACAATTTAAGCTTTCTTCTTTTTTTTTCGGTACATGTAGCTATAGGATTTATTTACTATCACCTTACTTTCTACTATAATAGTAGGAAGTAGGGTGAGAGTAAATAAATCCCAGGAAATCGTAGGAATAATTCCTACTATTTCTACTAGTATGATAAATGTGAAAGTTTGTATGTTTGGATGTTTGTTATTTCAATCACGCAGAAACGGTTGAATTGATTTGGATGAAATTTGGCACACATGTAGTTTATAACCTGGATTAACATGTACGTCACTTTTTGTCCCGGTCCTACGTTTCCGTGGGATAATTATCGACACCCACGCGGGCGAAGCCGCTGGCAAAAGCCAGTTTTTCATATATCAAGGAAGAATCTACAACTACTGTCCAACCGAGTAAACTCAATTGTGTTATAAAAGACCACCCAGGGCTATCACTTAAACTCACTTAAAGACATAATTATCTATCCAGTGATTAAGATCTCTTCATTGCGTGATATAGTGGTGAGAAGCACGCATCCCATGATTGATGATCACGCAACAACAGGGAAGAAATATAGCTTCATCATTATTTTGTAAGACTTTTCTTTTGTGGGGTGCTAAAGTGTGAAGCATGTTAAACAAGTAGAATATTGATGAGGAAGATATGACCCTACAGTATAAATAAAATAACTGAGTAAGTTGTACCAAGAGAATGAACGACATGTCAGGTAATATTTATAGTTTGATCAGGTAACCTACCAACTGTGGTAAATTATATGGCTAGTAGAACAGAAATAGGATAGCTTCAAGTAAGACCAAGTCAGGAAGAATACAAGATTTGGTTTAAGGCAAAATCTGAAATGATGACGATGAGTCTATTGACTTCAGATTTACTTGACGTTTCTTCTGGTGTCTGTCTCGAACAGAATTTACTCATTTAAGTAGATCTATCGATCTATTCAGCCCGTAATATCCCACTGTTGGGCAAATGCTATTGCGGGCCCGTCTTTTCGGTAGGACGCGAGTTCGTCTCTCCATCTTCGTTACCGTCGTCTTCATTATGTGAATACCTCTCTCTATTTCTTGCCTCCTTTTTTCTTTAATGCCAAGAAACGAGACCAGTGCCAACAATATTGTGCATAAAGGGGACGCTCTAATAGGTGTACTAATTACGTCAGTTATTCTATTAGTCAGATAAGGTAATTATGGAAATTAGAATTCCATCACCTCTTGCTCCTTATCAAACCGGTCTATTGAGAGAGTTTTGCTCAGCATTGGATATTTAAGACTAAAAATTTAAGAATGTCTACCTAAACATACTTCATTATACATTTTGTTTTAATATTCATGTGTGTTATTGGATCCTACGTGGATTTACGGCCTGAGATCCAATCAACAATTTTGTATGTAAGTAGATACAACATTCTTGGCCTCTCCATTCCGTCTTATAAGGTGCTTGACGCAAACAAACTAATTTACAAGTCTTTATTTGGAAAATTATACGGAGAACTACTTGCGTTCAGACCAGACCTTGAAACTAGAGAAAATGCACGAGAGGCCACAGCAAACTGGTTGACCAAAGTGTACACTTGATACAAATTTACATGACCACCAACACAAGGAGTTATAGACCGTATTGTTGAAGTGACAAAGGTGAAAGAAACTGCAGAAAAAAGTTGGCAGAACTGTATCCCAGACGCCAAGAGCGAACCGTGTCACCGTCCTCAAATGTTGCCGCTTCGTAACGAGCGAGAGGACGCTATCACAGCAATTGATAAGAAAGAAAGAGATGCACAAAACGGGGGCAAACCGAGTAAATTGCTTCATGATTGGATAATTATTTTATTGATACAGTTAAATGCCATTGTAGACGGACCTTAGGGTATGAATGGAGGGAAGTGCTCTAATAATTTATGATGACAATTACTATTTACGCTTTGTATTAGACGTCTGCAATATTCATGAGTTTTTACCAGTAAATATGAAACTTAGTGTTAATTATGTGAGGCTGTTTAAACTGGAGGGTTTACGATTTCTAGTAAAGAGAATTGAGGTTTATTTCGTATTCAAATGAGACTTAAATTAGCCTATGTATGTGAAAGTTTTTAGAGTACTCTCTGTACGTGTTTAGGAATAATACGGTACTCTTCCAAGTAATTCCTCGGTCCAGTTCGTGCTGCTTAAAAGAACCAGCCATGTGTAAAAGCCTCAAATTTGTAAATAGACCGCCATATGCTGACCATTGTAACCATCACCCTAATTGCGGAACTATTATTAATCAGAATCTGAATCATTTTGTAAGTTCCTGCTAATTAATTGCTTCATATGCTCTTTGGCGGAATTCCAGAGGGTGATACTGGACGTATTGTCCTCTGTGTAAACTATATTCATTTACTTATTTAATAATTTTAAGTGGTTGTTCACTGTCAGTCAGGACAGTTTAAATATTTATTTTTTGTTGGTGGCGGTATTGAATTCGTTTTTGGGTAACGTCTATAAGTGAGAAAATTATGACAACATTGTTGTATTGGGTTTCCCACCTGTTAAAAAAATTGTAAGTACTATTAGTAAATAAATAAATAAATAAATAAAAACAAATTGTTCGAAAAAACATTCTGCTCGACAACGTAATCAAAACTGTGTAATAATAGCAATTCCAAAGTAACACGACCAACAGATTAAATCATATCATTAATACATTATATATGCATACATAGCCAAAGATAGATGGCAGTCTCAATGAATCCTCGAATAAAAAATCGGCCAAGTGCGAGTCGGACTCGCCCATGAAGGGCTCAGTAGCAGCAAGTAACGCGCGAATTATAATTATTATTTACTTAGGCACTTATTACACATTTATTATTAGAAAATAATGGTTCACGGGTTATGCATAAGGTTTATGTTTATGAAATCAAAAGTTTTTTAATTTTTTTATATTTGAGTTGATTTAATGAAAGGTAAATTGCGGTTTACGATTTATGACGTATTAAAAAAAACTAGTAACTAGATCTCCTTCAAACCAATTTTCAATGGAAGTTTACATGGTAATGTACATCATATATGTTTTTTAGTTTTATCATTCTCTTATTTAAGAAGTTACAGGGGGGGGGGGGACACATTTTACCACTTTGGAAGTATCTCTCGCGCAAACTATTCAGTTTAGAAAAAAAATTATATTAGAAACCTCAGTATCATTTTTAAAGACCTATCCATAGATCCCCGACACGTATGGGTTTGATGAAAATTTTTTTTTGAGCTTCAGTTCTAAGTATGGGGAACCCCCAAAAAGTATTGTTTTTTTTTTGTATGAAAATCTTAATGCGGTTCACAGAATACATCTACATACTTACCAAGTTTTAACAGCATAGTTCTTATAGTTTCGGAAAAAGTGGCTGTGACATACGGACGGACAGACAGACATGACGAATCCATAAGGGTTACGTTTTCTGCCATTTGGCTACGGAACCCTAAAAATTATTCCTAGAATGAGACGTGGGTTAATTCTGATCTAATGTTGTAAACGATTTTATCTCGTAAGTAAGTAGGTTTCTACAAACACTTTTTATACGTCAATCATATTTTATAAACTAGATAAGGTAAACTCGGTACTCTGAGAAGAAAGGCCGAAACTAACTTAGAAGTCATAGTCTCTTTTATAGTCCAGACATAATATCAGTCAGATCTGTAAATACCATGTAGATTGGTAGGCTTTCCTACTGTGAGTTTAAATGCGTAGGTAGGTACCTATAGGTAGAACTATTCTTGACGAGAGGTAAGATCAAATTATATTCAAACATCATGTATTAATCTCTTCACAACTTGTAATTTTACACTTAACATTGAATACTATTGTCTAAACTAGGTCATCATTTCAGCCGAAAGACGTCCACTGCTGGACAGAGGCCTCCCCCAATTTTTGCTATAATCGCCATGATTGGCGGGCGGGTTGGCGATGGTAAAATGCATAGAGAACGCTGCTGCCCATTCTCTAGTTAGTCCCTTAGTCGCCTCTTACGACACCCACGGGAAGAGATGGGATGGTGCTATTCTTTACGTCCGGCACCATACGGCAAGAATGGTGTCTGACGTAAGTGTAATGTGGTCATCAAAGCTATAATTCGTTTTTTCGATTGACTCCAACACAAAGAACTCTTCAGATTTCGACTGATATCCGATTTGGTCCATTTTCATTTATTTAGAGAAATTCTTTATCTTCCTGGATAAAATATTTCTAAAGAAGTCAAAAAGCCATTATATCTGCTGCAAAGAGCACTTTGCAACAGTTAAAACGGCATTATGACTATCAGCGTATTTTGATCCACCAGGTTTAAATGAGATGTTTTTGATGATTAACCCCGTACGTAAACACAATTTTATCGCAAACAAAAGTTGAACTTATCGAGTTACTGCAGTTGTGTGCACATGTTTGAAATTCCCTTATAAATAGTTACATCTTCTATACAAATATATAATCTACAAATAAACAAAATTGTAGTGTCTCTTTGCAATATAAAAATACCAGCTTCTTGCTCAATGCTTATAACAAAAAACCAGTTTTCAACATTTTTGTCTGTTCGTCTGTCTTGTGTCTGTATTGGTTCCGGTTAATCTCCGAAACGGGTGGACCGATTTTGACGGGACTTTTTCCGGCAGATAGCTGACGTTATAAGGAGTAAATAAGGCTACTTTATATTAAGGGTTCTGCAAAAAAAAGCCATGAAATCCAATTTATTTTCCGACATGCACGTGAACGAAGTCGCGGGCACAGCTAGTTGTGAAATAAAATAACTGAAAACAACAACATTTTCCATTTCTTACATGTTATGAATCTATACTTTCTTTATTATTTTAATAGAATAATGATAAATTGACGTTTCTTTTGGAAAATATCATGACGGCTCTGCTCTACTTTTGATTCTTTATTTCTTTCAGTTTTTATAACTTATAACATACATTTTTTCCGAAACCACAAGCATTAGACAAAAGCCCATTTAATGAGGAAAACAAAAAAATCGGAGTTGAGATGGTAGACACAAAGATAAATTAGGCCTAAAGATAGAATACTGCTTATACCTAAGTACGTTCAAACTTTCTGCTTTATATTGTCGCTTCTTTGAAATTAATCGCTATCAAATAGTCTCAGTCAGTAATACATGATCCACAAAAGTTTCTAAGTATATTAGAAACTTTTGTGGATCATGAATTAACAATTTTAGAGAAGCAACAGGAGATGGCCGCTTGCCAACTAAAACAACGATTTCGTTCAAATCGTGAATTGTGTCTCTCTGTCTTTTAAAATATTCTTTAAGCGTATTTTCACTCAATTCTCTGAAAGTATTCCGATCCTATTCCAAGTAATATAAATGTGAAAGTTTGTATGTTAGGATGTTTAGATGTTTGGATGTTTGTTACTAATCACGCAAAAAAGCCTGTACGGATTTGGATGAAATTTGCCACACAAATAGTTTATGATCTGGATCAAAACATAGGATACTTTATTCCCGGTGGTACGTTCCCATGGGATATTTTTCGACTTCCACGCGGGCGAAGCCGCTGGTAAAGCCGCTGGCTACTCTGTATTTGTAAGCAAATAACAGGATTGTTTGAACGATGAAGCCTTATTAGGTATGGATTAATGACGGAAACATCATAGTCTATCAATCTAAGAATACGAAATACTTATCCAATGAGACATCTCGACATAAAGTGTTATAGATACGGAGACTTTGTGAAGTGCTACTCATTCATAGCTAAGTAGCGCACGGGTCAATTGGGTCAGGTTAAGCTACGCTTGCCCCAGTCAGTCCGTGGATGGGTGACCATCTTTACATACCGAGACCCCTCCGACCCTCAAAAACACGTTAATGACTCTCTGTAGCCCGTCACTTTATTTTGTGTATATAATCAGAGGCCTTGGTGTGAGTTTCAATTAATCATCTCGATCAAACGCGCTCGAAGCGTTTGATCGAGATGGTTAAATGAAACTCACTCTAGGGCCACAGACTGATCACCACTGCTCTCAAATCGGTGAAAGAAAACATCTTGAGGAAACCGGCATGTCCGAAAACCAAAACTACGAAGACATATGACATCCACCTACTCGCACCGGACCCTGGTGGATTACGGCCTACTCCCCTCCTCCCCAGAAAGGAGGCCTGACTCCCAGCAGTGGAAATATTATAAGCTGATTGTAACTCTTCTCTTCTGTTCTTAATGGCCGTTCAATGAGAATGGTCTATATGGAGCCCCATCGCCTGGAGAGGATTTTTAGGGGCTGTTACTATTTGTCATGATGATACAGAGTTTTTACGAGCATGACTATAAGGGCATAATTATAACCTTTCATCCTAATGTCCTACCAAATCAATAAAATACCAAAACCAACTGGTTACCTAAACCGCGTCATGCGAATGGATCGTGGCTGTAATTGGTTTGGCCGTATCTTATCAGCGCTATGTGGTGTATTCTTATCACTGTGTTTACTTCAACTCTGGCAAGCCACCACCAGTTATCTTGACCTCCCTCCCCCCCCTCTGTCCCATACAAAAATGTGTCAACTAGGTGCATATACAAGGTGCGAAAGAAGTCTAATTATATTGGTCGCTATAATATTATTAGCTGATGTTTGCACAACTGAGGAAGAAATATTTTCATTTAGTCACGGCCGTTTCCTGCATGTTTTGAAACGTGGAATGTATTGCGCTTGCGCAAATTAATAACACCGCTCATGCTACCTACAAACAATGGTACTGGTTTATAAATATATACAGACAGATAGTTGATAATAACGAATGAATAATCTCGTACGCTACCTGCCTTTGTAATGACAATGTCCTCGTTTTCAGTAGGTATATCCTAGGTACACACTACAGGATAGAATTTTCTAGACTGAAATGGAATAGACTGTGATATTACGTCAGATTATTTCAATATTACATCATCAGTTTATTGTTCAGTTAAAGAAGAATAAAGATATTTACAAGGTAACGGCTTTGTAGAAGCTGTCAATGTTGCTCTAAATGTTAACAGAGATATAACTGCTGCAAACACCAAAACCAATTTTATTTTTATTTTCTTACTGGAGCCTCGATCTTGCTTGGTGGAAAACGATGGATGAAATCTACGATGGACGAGCTGGCTCAGAATCTTCTGAACTTCACTCTTCCTTAGAAGGCCAACGGGTCATACGCAGCGTGTAAATTAAAGCCTAAAACAAAGCAAAATGTATAAAACAATGCGATAGAGGCAAAGAAAAAAGTCAGTGAAATAGAAACATAGGTAGACAGAGTATGTGCTTCAGTAGAATTAGATTAAATAACTTTAACTAACATAAGTATCATCGTAGTTACTTATTCAGCTAGTACCAAGGAACCTGTAGTAAAAAAATAACAGGAGGAGGAAAAGAAAGTGGTGCACAACATTTAAAGGGCTGATTGGAGATAATGCATAACTTACAATGAAGAAACAGTAGCTTCAACTACTGTATTTGAAACTTTGGCAATATCCCTTAATCTCTCGCTTCCTGCTGGAGCAGCTTTTCCCAGTATGTTTTTATCAACAGAAGACTAGATGGATGGTACAGTTCTTTTAGCTGCTTTTACCAATCTATATCTATATACTAATAATAAAGCTGAAGAGTTTGTTTGTTTGCTTGAACGCGCTAATCTCAGGAACTACTGGTCCGATTTGAACATTTTTTTCAGTGTTAGCCCGTTTATCAAGGAAGGCTATATATCATCATGCTAAGACCCTTAGGAGCCGAGCAAAGAGAAAAACGTCACCAATACAAAGTACTCGCACGGGCAGGTGAGGCGAGCGACGGGGTGGGTCGGTGAGCAAGAAATTTGACGCGACCGAAGTCGCACGTCACATGCACTCACAATTTCTTTTTGTTAGCCTGTTTTTTGTAAGTACCTCAGCTGGCCAAAGGCTTTTCTTTAGGCCCTTTACTCCTTCTAAACTCCTTTACTATCTTCTTCTCCTCCCCCTGTTTTGTGCGATCTCTAGCCATGTTAGCCCTGCAATAATTATCAAGCCGTCACAACATCCAACATAGTGTTGTGACGAGTTGTGTAAAAAACTCCCAAGCATCATAAAACAACTCAAATACGAAAAATATTATCAACAAAAGGTCGAATTCACTCAATTATCGCGAGCCTAACCTAACAGTACATTTGAAACGTCTAAAAATCTTATATTTATCGGCAAACGGCCAATTTCATGGACCATTAGCGTTACGCGCAGTCATTTTACAGTCCCTACTCCACCAAGGTCTTACACCTTAAGCCGTTGTGATAAGATTCATTTTGTAATGGTCGAGGTATCAATTTATCTTGGAAAACGGGTGAGCTGAAGTTGAGAATTCGATACGGTTCGAGATTGAACTGTGAATACTGACTGACTATGAGTTGCGCCATGATATTTGTGGTAATTTGCTTATTTTGATGGTGGTATATTATGAGATGCAGTAATTTGAGGGGTATTAAAAGAACTTGAATGTTATGCTGGGGATAATGGCGGAATCGTGCCGCTACTGTGTTGCTGTGCTGCTTCTGGTAATGTTAATCAATACATTTTGTTAAGTGGTATGCAGCGAGATAGATCATCTGAACACGCACAAAGGTCTTCGATGTTGGACATCGAACGATGGAAGTCAAGTGGAGTTGGTTCATGGTAATGAATGGTGGTGTAAAATCTGTAACTCACTGGCAAGGTGGGATCTGGCACTGGCAGGACGAAAAAGTTGCCATCATTGATGATGATGGAGCAGTGGTGGGCTACTGGTAACGGCCACGACTTACTAGTTGTAGGTGAGAACCCAGAAAGGTGTTTTACTTTTTGTAAATCAGCTCTTAAAATTGTGAAGGAAAACATCGTGAAGAATGTTATACCTAGAACCGAAAATTCGAAGACGTGGATTACGTGGCTCCCTCTCTAACAGAGAGGAGCCCTCTGTCAAGAATATTTAATTGGAAGTAGGCCTAAGAACAGTTGGTTTTCATAAGCTCCAATATTTTACTTACATTAATTTACTACTTACATATTCGTTATTTCTTCAAATAACAACACGCCAACACCTTACATGAAATCAAAAACGTTGTGTTTCACCAAAATACACTTCAAATACCCAATTTTCCTCTACCACCTCCCAAAAACCTCTCACCACTGTTTTTACCACCAGTTAAACAAAAGTGTAACCCAATAAAAGGCGGGTTATTCTCGTAAACAAGTTAAACCAGCGTTCAGAGCACTTTACCTGGCGCTAAGTGGCTCTAAATCAGATTATTGCCCACCCCCGAGGGTAAGCTATTGTTACACTCTCGTGCCGACTCGCTAAGCCGAAGCGAATTAGCTCTGTGATTTTGAGATTGGCAATGCGTTTGCGAATTTTGAATTGGTGTTGCCCGTCGGTCTTTCATGATGAGATACATTTAATCTGGTGTAAGTATCACATATACTTCTTAACCGACGAAAAAACGGTGGAGGTTCTCAAGTCGAGGCGTATATTTTTTTTAATGTATGACCACGCATAACTTTTTACTGAGTAGTCCGATTTTGATAATTATTTTTTTATTGGAAAGGTTTTACCCCTAAATTGGTCCCACATAAATTTGGAAAAAAATCCTATACTAAAGGTAGGAAAATAGGGGATGATTGATTGTTTACTCACAGATTTCAATGCCGAGTTGTGTTTTACAAAAAGTAATCAAAAATTAAGCATGTAGTAATTATTCGATTACAGCCACAAAAAATTATAAAATAAAAACTTTTCAACAAAAAAATGTAACCGCCGAAAAAACAAAAAAGAAAAAAATATCTTTTTTGTTTCGTATAGGTATTAAAGTTAAACAACAGTTTTTTCGGCTATTTAATTTTTTGGTAAAAAGTTTTGCACTAACAGGTGCAGCCGTAAAGCCCCTCAAAATGTTAAATGAAGAAAGTTGCAAAAAGCTCAGTACAGGTACCTAGATGAAGGATGGAGAACGTGCATTCAATGTGTTATTGAATTATCTGAAAACACACTTTCTTCATTTTCAGCCATAATTTTGATCTGAGTGAGTAGCAATTTTTCCCGGACTTGACAAGGATTACGGCATATTACCTCTATTTATATTTTACTCCACGTGTCGTCGACAGGAGAATCCCGAGAAAGCTAAGATGGATATTGTTTGACACAATTCCTTTCGTCTATGACAAGCTTATTTTCGGAAACAATAACGCACAAAAAGCAAGTTTACCACAATGTCTTTATCATTAATCATATTAAAACAGAACCTAACCCCCAGTCGTCGCTTACAGCCGGCACGTGCTACCGCAACTACCCCGCTCGTGTTTCCCCATCTATCCCTATTCTCCCGACGTCCCCCGACTTCCCCCGACCTCACCCGCTACCTACTGCATATAATGAAGCTAATTATGGAAGTATCACCCTTGCTAACGATAGGAAAGTTGGTGAGCGTGATGATTTGAGTTAGAAAATTGATTATGATTAACGGTTTTTGGGGTAATAAAGAGTTTTCTGGTGTCAAAATCATAGTGAAATTAGCAATGGCTATAGTAGCGTTTTGTAGACTGCTATAAAACGCGAATTAAAAGACATCTTACATCGGTATTTAAATTTGGCTTCTTTACGAGAGGGCAAATTTAAATACCAAATTCAATTGAAAAAAAAAACCCGAATGTAAAAACTCTTTCTCTTTGTACTCAAATCAATCGATCAAATCAGCCCCACCCGCTGCTAAAACAGGCAGAAACTGTGGGAAAGAATAGGAAAGAACATCTACTGTCAAATGAAAATAGTTGCATCGTTAGTAATCAACTTGACCATTAATAGAAGGAAAAATAAAAGGGAAGAAATATTAAAATAATCGTAAAAGAACAGCAAGATATTCTACGGAATTTATTTTTAATCAAAAGTAGTCCGTTATTTACTGATTCTCATTTAATTTTACTTATAAAACAAATTAGACTACCTTGTCCAATAAATCAGTTTCCATATCAAACGGTCTAGCAGTTTCGACGTAAATCCCTAACAAAATAAACATCAAATCGCCGTGAGAACGAGACCAACTAGCGCCACCTGTTACCCGGCGGGTAAACAAATGGCGAGACGGGCGGGAGACAGGTTGCGGCGTGCGGGACGCGGGTTGAATGTCCACCTTTTCATTCTAACGCAGACGTAGAATATAAATAGGTGGGTATTTTGTTATTTGAAAAATTGTTATTTGACTAGCTTTCGCATGGTTTTTACGAGTTGACAAAAAAATAAAATTCTTTATTATTGAGTAATAAACTAATAATAATGTAGGTATTATACAGCAACACGCACATAGATACCTTCCGAAATAAATTTCCGTAAAGATGGTAAAAAAAACATTTCGTAGTTTAGAAGAACAAATGTGGTCCACGCACCCTCAATACAGGAGAAATTCCTAGTGTGGGGCAACGTTTTTTTTTTTTAAAAAAAAATAAAAAGATAAAGATCTACAGTCACACGAAAAGTTACCTACTTATTACTTTTATAATACACAAGTATTGTATAGAGACCTGCTAGTGTTTAATCTGCCAAGCCTTGACTATGAATAACGACTAATGATACATAATTTCTAATTTATCAGCCCATTGTTGAGATAAACATCTAATGATAATAACTTCACTTTACATACTGAGAAGTTCATCGAAGTTATACTTACTTAACAAAAAACGAATGAAGAAAAACAAAAAAGAAATTCGGAAGAAAACTTCAGGCTACTAAAAACTTACTTATTTGAGGAAACGTTCTAATAGTATAGTAGTATATTACCATGCTGTATCTCAAAAGAATGAAAAATTACATGTGAAGTAAGTCAAATAAAGTATAAGTCATCGACACCAACAGAAGAAGTAAAATAAATTGACAAATAAAGGATTTATATTACAACGTGTGAAAAAAATAAAAACTAGTATTTGTAAATTAAAAAACCATTTACCTATAATATCTATGCTACAGCAGATGTCATCAAAAGGGGACATTAGGCATGTTCAAAACTACGTCAGCGAAACGATTGATAAAACAAATTAAATAGCCACAATAAACCGCAAATTATAACAAAAAAAAAGCATTCAATCAAACCGCTTTACAACTTAAAAAACAACTTTAGCACGAAACAAAAACGTGTCAAAACCGTTGTCACAATAAATTGAACCTGTTAATAGTCCTAAAAATAATTCGTAAGTAATAAAGTATCGTTTTAATTAGGGTGTCCACCAATTAGTGTGAAGCGGGACTGCCAATTACAACGAATCCCGGCTTCACGCCGCGCCGAGCCGCTGTCACGGCGCAAAATTTACGGACCAAAACAATCCCGTGATCGGGATTATACTCCCGGGATTTTGTGGGACACTAGCGTGATCAGAATTTCTACGTGAAGTGTTCGAATAGTTGTGATATTATGAGGTGTCTTGTCAACTTAGCCACCTCATAATTTCACAAGTATTCTCAACGCTCCATACTTAGACAGTCTAAGTATGGCGATGCGGTAGGTTGCCTAATTGGTATTCTGCTTGACGAGGAACGTGACTGCCGAGTGCTTTGAATATTGCTAATAAAATTACGTGTGATAGCCAGAATCACCTATAGTCGTCTAGACTTCACACCTTGCAATGAACTTCGAATTCACTGATATTTTTAACATACCTAGGTATTCTGTTGTTAGAATCGAGGGTGGACGTGTCAATGATAATTCAGCCAATCTACATACAAATAAAAAAAATAGTGTCTGTTTGTAGTGTGTAAATAACAGCTTATAACTAAAAACATATGAAAGTGTACGGTACCTGAATACCTGTAAGTAACAAAAAAAACCCTTTCACTTTTATTGTGTATGTGTTTGTTCCGTCTAATCCCCGAAACGGTTTTGATAGGACTGTCACTGGCAGATGGCTACTGTTATGAGGAGCAGTGCCTATAGGCTAATTTTGTCCCACTGCCACGTTCCTATAAGGGTTCATTTATAAATAAAGACCCTTTCTATACTTCACCCCTGAAGAAGAGGCAACTAAAACCTGCAAAGCAATACTTATTCGGAAAAATCCTTTCGTAAAATTATGATATTTTTAACCTAACTTTCTTTAAATCAGATTAAACAAAATAAATTACTTTTCCCGGCCGAGTTGCGGTAATTGTTGGACACCGGGCCTGATGTGCGGCGATCCCGGGGGATTACGGTGTCGTGAATCGGGGGAACTTTTTCATTCCCCTTCTGTATAATCCTCCGGTGTTACATTTTTTTATTTTTATTTTAAGGGTTCAGTATACCGTTCTACGTAAATATAATGCAGGTTATATCATTTTGAGAGATATTTTATGCTTTTTAATCGAGTTCAGTGGGAGGAGTGAGCAGTGGCCACGAGTAGGTAGACAGTGAGGCACTTTTCTTTGTGTATTTAATTACATAACCGCTGTTCTCAAACGGTAAAGGAAAACATCGTGAGGAAAGTGGCTTGTTTTAGAACAAAAAAATCACATTTGTGACATCCAACCAACCTGCACAAGGCCCGCGTAGAAGATTATGGCCTCTCATAGAGAGGAGGCCTGTGTGCACAGAAACATTAAAAGTTGATTATGCTAACCAACTCCAGAAAAATAAGGTATTTAGGGCTTTTAATAGTTTCGAAGCAATTTTATTCTCAGTCTGTTCTCTGTCCCAGACTTGGGCAAAGGTTTCGCTCCACTCCTTCCATCTCGTGCGAGCTCGTCCTCCTTCCAGTGTGGATGGAACCTTACTATTATTTAGGTACCTGTTTTTTTTCTCGTGGGTAAACTTTCAATAGGCGCCCCAAAGATCGCCGCCTTTTGAAGGAAAAAGACCGGGGAGTGTGGGATTTTTACCCCACTAAAACCACCCCGGTGGTCATCATCTAAACATGGAAGGGGTTCCGTTACCTCTCAGAAGACCAATCCGGAACCCCCGGAATCTGTTCAACGCCTGTTGTACCTACCTACTAAATATTTTTTAATTTCATCTCAGCACATACCAAGCACGTTATACTCAATGATAATTCAGCCAATCCTACTAACCCTACTAATGACTGAACAGATTGGGATAATATTTGGCACACAGATAGTTTATAACCCGAATTAACACATAGGATACTTTTAATCCCTACAATTTACAAGAACTTTTAACAGAAAACGGTACTTATAACCCAGTTCCGCTAATTGTCCGCCACAGAGTCCGTTATGTAATTATGGGAGACCGCGTCCGATGTATGACAACCCCCTGGAGATTAGGTTAGCGTGAACCGGGGAATCTTTTTAATGGCTTAAAGAGGATTCCCGTGCTGTTTCGATGTGATATATATTGTTATTGTTTTATTGCGGTAGCTATTACTATAAAATCCGCATTTTTTTTATTGGAAATACAGTAGGTCTATTTTATGAAAGTATTTTTTTTTGGTAGAATCACAATTCATGAATCTTTGAAATAGAATAGATTACATAATGGATTCAAACAAAATCGATATAAGTAATATAATTATATATAATGGCACTCCAATATAACATACACACATACGTAGTTATTTAGACATACCTAATTACCTATCGGGTAAACTATAGAAGAATGAATGAATGAATGGAATGCACCAGACTCGATTAATCGAATGAACCCCAACATTTGCACTAGCCCCTGAAGCCTCTTGTTTCATGTTGCTACAAATAGAAAAAAATCAGATTCGCCAAGAATGAAAGAAACAAAATACGAAAATATACGATAGATCAGCCAATAAGCCTAAATCCATAGCCCATAAGCCACCTGCCGTGAAACTTTCCCAATTTTCCTACAACTCGAAAAGCTACTAAATTCCGAAACATTTAACAGTAGAACACCAAACAAGCGAAGTCTAAACACGACAAGTTTCAGCACTTCGATATGACAAAACTTTGTTCCGAAGTTAGCCGTAAGTGCAGTGAGTTCGATATTGGTTGAAAGTTGAGTCAGTTAGGGGAAAGGGAGGGAAGTAATAATGGGTTCGGTGTTTTGTTTGGGCTTTTTATAGGTTTCTCTTTCTGATGGAATGGCTTAATTAATTGCGGTTAGCAGAAGGAATTTCGGGATTTTATTGTTTTAAGGTTACGAGCGGAAAGCTAAGTCTGTTTTAGAATAGTTACTTACCTACTTATGTTGAAAATGACCGAAACATTAATTTCTGACACCATAATTATGTTTTGAAAAATAGATAAGTCTTTGCTGATACATATATGGTTCAATTCGATAATTAGCTAATAACTTGTAAAAAAACCAAGTCTCGCAACTCAGTTCTTCTACCGTAAAAAGTTGTGAGATCTATGTAATACATCATCATCATCATCATCTGCCTAGCGTTTTCCCAACCATGTTGGGGTCGGCTTCCAGTCTAACCGGATGCAGCTGAATACTAGTATTTTACAAGGAGCAACTGCCTATCTGACCTCCACAACCCAGTTACTGGGTAACACGATACCCCTTGGTAAGACTGATTGTCAGACTTTCGGGTTTCTGACGACCCGTAACGACTGTCAAAGATCCACAAATGACAGCCGGGACCAACGGCTTAACGTGCTTTCCGAGGCACGGAGGGGTCTTGGTATGTAAAGATGGTCACCCATCCACGGACCAACCGCGGCAAGCGTAGCTTAACCTGATCGATCGACCCGTGCAGCTATTGTTACTTAGCCACAAGCCTCCCATCTATGTAATACCAAGTCGTTTAATTTATTCAGTCCCTATTTATGGGTCCTTCTGTCTTATGTTATTATATTACGTAATTATATAAATGTGTTTTCAAAGTAAAGAAATATTCTATTCTAATTAGCTAACTTAATAACATCTTATAGTGACCATATCAATATCAAAAATCTTTTATGTTTCAAATAAATAGATTGACTTGGTCATCGCATGAAAACACAATGTATGTCACAAGTAATACATATTTTATTAAATTAGATTATTTAGTGCGATTGCCAAGTCAATCTATTTATTTAAAACATAAAAGATTTTTAATATCTACTTATTACTATATGCTTAATATTGATTACTTTTTGTAATACACAACTCGGCATTAAAATCTGTGAGTGAACAATCAATCGTCCCCTGTTTTGCTACCCTTAGGGTTGGAATTTTTTTTCCAAATTTATATGGGACCAATTTCAAAACCTTTCCAATAAGAAAAGAATTATCAAAATCGGACTACTCTGTAAAAAGTATGGGTATACATAAAAAAAATATACCTACGCGTCCAATTGAGAACCTCCTCCGTTTTTTCGTCGATATTGAAAATCTATGTCCACTGACACTAACAAGCTGGCAAAAGTTAATATAACTAATTTAACTATCGATATATATCTAACCTACCTTCAGAGTGGTCAGCACTTATAACTGTGACGTCACACCGGTTCCTCTCTAATGGTACTCGATGGATAGGTGTCAATTTGTTCAACTCCAGCGCGACACGTGTGTGGTTGGTTCTGGAGGCGTTTTTTAATTACAGTTTTTTTAACGTTCGAATTAGATTTATACGTAAGCTTGTAACATCTGAGTAATAACAGCCGCACAGGTTGATCGATCAGGTTAAGCTACGCTTGACGAGGTTGGTCCATGGATGGGTGAGCATCTTTACATAATAAGACCCCTCCGTGCTTTCGAAAGTACGTTAAGCCGTTGGACCCGACTGTCACGCGTAGATCTTTGACAGTGGTTACGGGTCGTCAGAAGCCTGAAAGTCTGACAACCAGTCTTACCAAGGTATTGTATCGCAGGAAACGCCCTGGGCGTCGGGAATCCCAGGCTGATAGCCGACCAGCGCAGGCGTGAGCTTGCGGACGGCGAGTAATGGGTAGCTCGCTGTACAGTAAGGACAAGCCCGGGTCGACGGCGTGTTGTTCCACGCGCGCCTCAAAGAGATGTCAGCACCAACTGGTGGGGTCCGCAAAGGCCGATGCCTGCCAGAGGTACGGGTTGTTCAAAAAAGATACCGTGGCCTCTGGCACACAGGCAACTGAGGGAACACGGGTGGGTTTTAGCGGGAGAAGTTATTTGATGATTTCCCAACCTCAAAAAAAAGGGATATCGTATTACCCAGTAACTTGGTTGTGGAGGTCAGATAGCCAGTCGCTCCATGTAAAATACTGGTATTCAGCTGCATCCGGTTAGACTGGAAGCCGACCCCAACAGAGTTGGGAAACGGCTAGGCAGATGATGATAATGTTGAAGTATATTATGCCAGATTGCGTTACTGGGCCATGGGATCACTGTTGATCATCTATGACGTCTTTGCTAATAGTCTTTTATTATATTGTATTTTCCATTGTATCTTAAACCACTTTGATCTGCCCAACTCTTATCACATAATCAGGATCAAAACTTACCTCCGTACGTGTCCCTAATTCTTCTGCCGTCAAAAATCACAAAGATTGATACGAAAGTCACCTCGAATTATGTACAAATATCGTGACGCAGACACATTAAAACCACACAAATAAAATACAAAACATCTAATTTACATAACATTAAAGAACAAAAAAGGTTTTACGACTCCTCATACGAACTAATTGGTATATATTCCATGGACACCATTTTATGGGTGTTTAATTCATTGCTATACGGACCTCGTTGCTTTGAGCTGTAATTGACACTTAAGCGGCGCTTTTAATGGTATGGTCAATTGTATAGTTTATAGCCATACACTTAGGTATTTTAGGGGTCAGGCGGATTGATTGGAAACTATAATATCCTTGTTCAGTGGTTCTGTATGGTTTTGAAGAGAAACTTCTTAGGCCGCAATTCGAAAATTGAACGAGAATTGAAAGTTAAATTTCACGGATGCGTCACGTTTATGCAGATTTCGTTACATGAGAGAGAACAATGATATCTCTGTCTGTCTCTCAAACTCAATCTCTCTTTTACTTTATTTTGCACGCACATTTGTTTTTTCCATCTAGGTGACATGAAACTTTATAAGTAACCAAGTTTAGGATTGGTGATCACAGGAGAAATAACCACACGTTACGATTTAATTTTAAATAACTTATAATATTATTTATTATTATCTCTACATAATTTTTTGTAGTAGATATATACGAGTATGTACGCTTAGATCTTTTAAACTACGCAACAGATTTTAATTTGGTTTTCATCAATATCAATAGGTTTATATAATGCATCCATATTATCTACACCACTAATATTATAAAGAGGAAAGATTTGTATTTTTGTATGTAACGAATAAACTTAAAAACTTCTGGGCCGATTTCAAAAATTCGTTTGCCGTTAGAAAGTTACATTATCACTGAGTAATATAGGCTATATTTTATCCCCATATTCCTACGGGAACGGGAACTACGCGGCTGAAATTGCGGAGCGCTGCTAGCATTAGATAAAAGGCAAACATTTCAAAGATTTGTAATGTGATGTCGTAAAAAACATACTTTGTGCGCTTACATTGCGAACGCTGGCTAAACCTTACGAGATAGATAAAAATAATGTATTACAGAACTGTATATCTTAAAAAGATCTACAAAAACGTCCGCGGTGGTATATGTCTATCTTTTAAGGATAGCTTAATATACCCATTATAACTGAAATAAAAAAAATAGTCACGTATAATGCGGTAAATGGAAAGCTATTTAGACGGATAGGTACAGATCCTTATCATTTTAAATGCATTAGTTACCTTAAGCATTTTATGTACATTATGATAATCTTAGACACCATGTAATTTAAATGAATATCTTAGGAGTTATCCTTAAATAAAAACTAAAGGTTCGATCCCCGCAAGGAACAAATATTTGTATGATCTGCAAATAATTGTTCCGGGTCTGGGTGTCTGAAGCGACTGGCTAAAGCTAGTGATTGAAAAAATAAGTTGTTATTTCAACTGTTTAAAGCTAGTGATTGAAAAAATAAGTTGTTATTTCAACGGTTTGCCGTACCATAAACTACATAGTACGGTCTTTGTTGATAGTTTAATTATTCTATCTGCTTCGTGGATGGTTAACCTGTGAACAAAATGATAACAGTTTTGTTTTGGTGCATCCTTTGAATAGGCAAAACCCCTTTTGTCGTCAATGGTGACTGAATGAATGGATGGATGGATCAGCCATCGGGATTATTATCCAGCAATGGATGATGAGCAATGTTGAAGGGGAGTGTTCAATAAATGGTGAAATAAGAAGCAAGCACACTTTTTTTGTCATCGATACCTATTGTTGACAATATAGCCGGTTGTGCTCCACAAATTGCTGTTAAGTAGGCTACCCTTTAGTGATTGTTCCTAGGGATATATCAGCATTATTGTAAACAGATTTTTGAATAATTTAAACCTCCATTTCTCGTCGTATGAAATAATCAATTTTGTTCCTCATAAATTTCATAATCCTTCTTCACTAGATTTTGAAGTAATATATTTTAAAAATAAACACTGGAGTAATTGGTGATCGTGTTATGTTGATAAAACAATGGAGGTTGCTGCTTCAGCTCTTTAAAACGGGGCCATTATCTAATAAAGTTTTGAAAATGAAGATTATGAAACCTTACTCGGGTTGATAAGTAGGTATTATACACCGTGACATTTTAGTCGTCTTACAAAGGTGGTCCACTTAATGTATCCGACATAAAATACCTCTAGGCGCGATTAAATAATTGTTACCATTAATGAAGACAATAGGTACAAAGAAATTATTTATTATTCTTATTATGCTTTAGAATGATGAAACACCCTGTTAATAATGTTTACGTATCAAAGGTGGGTTTGGTTTCCGCACTTAGTCCTTCAAGTGGACCATTGTGCGTGGGCCATGGCGGGTGTCGATGGTTATTCCAGCCAGCCCACCTCCCTCTAGAAGTTGGCTATATCTCCTGGTCTGTTGAGAACGTCCGTGTATGGTGTAAGATCTGGGTGCCCCGGAGGTTTCTGTCCTAATCTGGGCGACGCCTGTACACATGTGTTCATGCACGGTTTCCTCAGCCTCCGTACAAGCCCTGCACAGAAGGTTTGTATGTTTCTGCTTCAAGTACCTACTATGTGAGCAGGATCATCCTGTAAAAATGGAGCATAAATAAATGTAGGTAAATTAATAGAGAACGATTCACAGGTTTTTTTTCACAATAAACACTTAACGGTCCTTTCATACATAGATCTGATATATTAATTGTGTGGCACATAAAAACAGAATAAAATTAAATTGAGCCACGAAATAAACGGGAAGTTCGCCACGGTGGTCGGTCGTCTGTGGGAAATTGGTTCAATACGGTGGGTGTTAAAATGTATAACGTAAGTATGTCATGGTTCTGTAGAATGTTTCGAAGTTTATGTTTAGACGGTTTTTGACTAAGAGGCTGCAACTAAACTTTTGTTCACATTATTAGTTTCAATTATCTGAAGCTTCTTAGGCGGCGATTCAATAATTGGACGAGAATTTAGACCGACATTTTAAGGACTCGTTACGTTTAGTCACAATTCGTCACTTGAAAGATAAGTAAGGTAATTTTTTTTCAGTCTCATACACTATTAAATCTGTCTTTTAAGAAGACTTACCTACTCCTATCACGTGTACGTGCTGCACGCGCTATTTTCATTTCGTCTTTCTCTAATCCTACTATTATTATACCTAAATGTGAAACTTTGTATGCTTAGATGTATGGATATTTAGATTTTTAGATGTTTGGATATTTAGATTTTTAGATGTTTGGATGTTTGTTATTCACGCAAAAACGGCTGAATAGTTAGCTGATAGTTTGTAACCTGGAATAACACAAAGGCTACTTTTTTTCCCGATAGCACGTTCCCGTGGGATAAAGGCTTCTTCAAACAGCCGCGACGCGACACTTGTAGAACAATTTCCGTTAAGTTTTCATAGAAATTGTTCCACGAGTGTCGCGACGCGACCGTCGCGTCGCGCTAGTCTGCACGAGCTTTAATTTTTGACTTACACGCGGGCGAAGCCGCGGGCAAAACCCATGTATTGTTAACATAATATTTAAGAATCATTGTTGAATCAAGCTTTAGTATGCACAATTAAAAAGTTCTTACACTAAATCAAGCGGCCCAGCACAATAAGTTTAATTTTTGACATTGTAGATATATCATATTTCGATATTTTAAACTACTTATGTTTGTTAAATAGATATAGATTTAAAAAAAATGCTTCTCACGACACTTCATAAAAAATCAGCCGCACTTGTTGTGCATATGAATATAATTTTAATGAGTTTCCTTCGTCTGTATATCACGCGTGCGGATCTCTAAAAGTTAAATAAATTGCCGCTCTTGTGAGGAGTACAAAGCGCCGCCCGGCCTGCTTGTATTTCATTCAGCCTATCGATAGGAATGTTGAGCGGATCGGGCAGTGTCACGGCTCGGGGATTTTTCTTTTTTATTGATTGGGTATCAAATGTG
Source organism: Polymixis lichenea (assembly GCA_949091785.1). Classification (NCBI taxonomy): domain Eukaryota; kingdom Metazoa; phylum Arthropoda; class Insecta; order Lepidoptera; family Noctuidae; genus Polymixis; species Polymixis lichenea. The sequence continues at coordinate 8,156,139 of OX420938.1, read as the reverse complement.
TTTGAAAGTGTTTCTTTTTTCGTTTCAGGAAATGAATAGGGAGGTTAAAAGAAATTGTAACAAAGAACAATCGTTTATTTCAACATAAAAAAATATATTTAGAGGTACAATTGATCCCAAACTAGGACTGTATTTTGGCACCATTAAATAGGTTTTGGTAATTTTCAAGTAATATAAAATAGTATTTGAAATTGACTAGGTACAGTTAAGCTAGTTATCGTCATTGACACTAATAAACAAAAATATACAGACAAACTAACAAATTAAAACCGTACCTATTGTATGTATAACAATGGCTAATTAAGGAGGCAAAGGATTCATTCACTACAAGTACAGTACTACACTACACTACAGTATCGGAGATTCAGTTAATTCACGATCACGATTAAAATCTAGGGAGTATTATTGAATGGTGTGATTTTAAAAATACTATTTCTAAAAAATAAACCACTCTTCATGAAAATATCCTGAACAGCAACGATTCACCGATCCATAAGCTCCACGCGGCGTTCACAACTGGTTGTCGTGGGCACTCGTGGGTGTCTAGGGGTATCGATTGATGTTAGAAAAGGACGGTATTATTACCCCATAAGCAAGCTGGAAAGAGACAAAATACCAACCTTCCGAGAACAAGATAGCATCAAGAGTTACGCCAGGAAGACAGAGACGTCTCAGGCGCAGTCAATAAAAGCCCTTTTTATACTTGGTTATTTTTTATGTGGGTTATTTTTCATTTTTTACGATTGTTAAGTGGTTATTTATTCATAACACCTTTGTCGGTTTTTTGTCGCGCTCATTAACTCGAATTAGTTTGAACAGGCGTGCGGCGTTCCCCATAATGACTTGGTGATTATGACTTTTAATATTTGGGTTTTTCAATTTTAATTTTCGACGTCATTTTTTAAGTGAAGTATCGTTTTGAGAGTGATGATGAAGATGATTATGGTGGTCTTAGAACAGCAAAGCTCGTTGCTTAACCTGCATTGGAGTTTCCAAGTCAAAGTCAAAGTCAAAGTCAAAGTCAAAGCATTTATTTCAAATAGGCACTTAAAAGGCACTTTTGAACGTCAACATTTATATACACCGTGCAAAATCATATATACACCGTGACATTTTAGTCGTCTTACAAAGGTGGGTCCACACAATGTATCTGACATAAAATACCTACAGGCGCGATTAAAAAATTGTTACCATTAATTAAGATAATAGGTACAAAGAAAAATGTTCTGTCTGTTAATAATGTTTACGTATCAAACGGTACAAGATTTCTACATACCTACCACAATACCATTAAATTTAATTTTCATCATTCATTCCATGTCCATATCAGGGTGTTCAAAACTACATCATGCGTCTTTGTGAATGATATTTTTTTTATCATATGTCCAAAAATATATATTTTTTATAAATTATTAGTAGTCATTGGATACATGGCTGCCGTTGTAAGACGACTAAAATGTCACGGTGTTTAAATACAGATTGACATTGATGAATATTATCTACATGTCGTGTAAGTATATTAAATGACATGAATATTTGCTTTGTAAAATAATAATTTCCTTTAATTATTGTGAATGTGATGTTGAGGACTAAGTATGCATGTGGATAATTTTGTTTCTGTGAATTTTAATAGTGGAGTGTAATAGTGGAGTGGAGTAAAAGAAAGACGATCCGACGAATAAAATTCTAACCTAAAGCCATCACGCGGCCAGGCCAATCTGATGGGCGCCTAAATCTAACCCCTGAATTCACAGACATATCGACCTTAAAGTATAATATTTATGTCGCTACAATACCCCATAAAGTGACAGAGACAACATGAGACTTCAAGGTGATTTAAAAATGAGTTTTGTTATCATTTCACCCGAAAAGCCCACTGCTCGACGTAGGCCTCCAAGCACCGCACTTCGATCGGTTCTGTGCTTCTCGCATCCAGCGGATTTCTGCGGCTTCACCAGGTCATCGGTCCATCTTGTGTGAGGCCTTCCAACATTACGTCTCCGATACGCGGTGTCGGTTACCTTGGTTCTCCTACAGATCTCTTCATTTCTGATTCGATCGCGTAGGGAAATTCCAAGATAGCCCTCTCCTTGCCCTTTGAGTGACAAAATTAGTTGCGCATACCTAATTATTTGTCTGTATATCATCAAGCGAGATCAATTTACATTGACTACAGGGCCTTTTACCATGCAATCGGGACAATAAGGCCTAGCGCGCACTGCCGTGCGTTTTTTTACCGCATAATCTGTGAAGTAGGTATGAAATGTCATAGAAGTGAGCGCACTGCGATGGAAAAAACGCATGCGGTTGATTCACAGTGGGCCTCCCGCTGCAAATTTGCGGCGAGTCCACCGCTTGTATTTTGTATTGAATAGAGATATATGAACTACCATTCACTGCAGTGAAAAAAAGGCACCGAGGAACTGACCAAGCAGTACCTACTATCCAAATTTGTTTTTAGATACGCCCGTAAATATTCATTTCTTGTGAAAAAGTAGACCTTAATTGGCATTAAAGCCTCCTAGGGATACTCCATTAACTGTTCGGTAAATTCTTTTTTTTTTAAACTTGTCTTTAGCGCCAGTGCGCGGACCCGTGATTGCGTTTGTTATAACGTACGACAGAAATAACGCACCGCATTCCACCGCACCGCAGTGCGCGCTAGCCTTTAGTATTACAGGCTGGTGCTATCAATTTTGTATTAATTGTTTTAAAACCTGCTTCCATCACGTAGGAACACCTCTCGATCAAATTTCTTTAATATTAATTAAAAGAACAAGCTACAAAAGTAACCTTTAGCAACCCAGTGCACATTACTCACGTCGCCACCTGCATATTCGTGTAAATTCCGCAGTAATTAGAGACGGAATAAATGAAATTAAACTACAGCTGTCATTAAAAGATCCTTGATAAGCAATGATACCATTCCGACTAAGTACATATGTAGCAATGCGTTTTACAGGAACTAAAAATAGACGATAAAAAGTTCAACTACTGTTTTGCTTGCCAACGACGGATATTCAGACATTCGGTTTCTGATAAACTCTCTATTTGTTTTTTGTTTTTATTGCTGCATATTGGTGTCAACACCAGGAGCATGCAGCAATAAAAACAAAAAACTCGATCACGCCTGATGGAAAACGATGGATGAGGTCTATGATGGAATGAGCGTGCCCAGAAGATACCTGTTCACACTTGCTGTGAAGGCAGACCGGTCAAATGTGGAAGCGAATACAGACGCGGGCAGTTTGTTCCCCACTTTGGCTGTGGGAGGAGAAGCGCCGAGTACGACGGGATTTCAACCAAGTGAGGGTGATATCCGGCAGAACGTCTGGTAGTCCGGGAGTGAAAGGGGCTGGGACCAGGTCGTGTTGTTTTCATTAGAAAAGACGGAACACCAGTGTAACTAATTGGGTTTACTAAGATAGTGTAATACCTAATTAAATAACGATTCACACTTTGTACTTAATGTAGTAAATAAGAATAGATGTTAAGAACTTACTTAGTGAAAATTTATCTAATTCTATGAAGCTCGTTTCGGGATGGTCATAGAAGAGTAGGTATATGTGTTCCAGCAGTGGGAACACTGGGAACGTTAAAGCACAGATTACCAGATGTAGGTATCACTCCATACAACATTTTCAATACCTGCTGCTATAATAGCCTACACCTTCGAGTCGCTATACAACGTATTACAAGCGTTTTACAAGCGTAAAATGAGTTTTGGTTTGTAGCTGCGTGCCGCCGCGTGGGTCTTGTGTATTGCCAGGGCTGCCTCTTTCGATAAATACTTATGTCAGTCGGTATTTGTAGTACACTTTATGAAATAAAATTAAATGCTTTTTAAGTGACGTAACCGGATTTCAGTCGTATTCGAATGAAATCCAAAATAGAGGAAACCGAAATCACGATTAATTGATGTGTTTATTTATTTACACAATTAGCGTTTTTTTTGGTAACTACTATGAAGAAACCTGCGCTGGCGCCATATTGTGACGTCATGCGCGCTTTTCTAACGCTTGCACGCTTAAATAAACAATAATCATATGAAAATAACATTAACAAGATAATAACTATAATAAATATTATTGAAAATTAATTTGCAAAAAGTAGATTTTTATTAAACGTAATTTCCAAAGACAATTGACCAATGGAGGTCACTGACCTTTCTATTGTTCTTATCTCAGAGGCATAGTAGAAGCACATATTACGTGGGAGAAGTAATTACATACCTACCAATAAAATACAAAAACACAATTTACCTATTTAAAAAGTGATAAAACAAATTAGATACTCATATTTCTGTATCAACAGGTAAACTGTAAAAAGATAACTGGATCTACATCCATGAACTGCACATAATACACCAGAAACAGCCATATCATAAGAATTTAAAACTAAGTAAGTCAGGTCGGCCGAAATAATTATGCGCGCGTACGCGCCTCGCGGCTTTCGGCAACCCACTGAGAAATGGGCCGCGAGCGGCCCCGTGGCCGGTAGGTAGTTAGCGCGTGTAAGTATGTACATGTCACCATCTGGTAATCTGTGGTTTTAGGCTGAATATGCTATGCATTGGTATGCTGTTCGCACAAGAACTTGGTTCAACGTGCCGATTTCAGAACGCCCTCATTGCCATTGTATACAGGGTGGCAGGGGCGTTTTTTTTTTTGATCTTGTAAAATCATCAAATAACTTCTTCCGCTCTGGGTGGAGCAGGACAGGTGGAGCAGACTTTTACTGACTAAAACCCACCCGTGTTCCCTCAGTTGCCTGTGTGCCAGGGGCCACGGTATCTCTGTCGAACAACCCGCACCCCGGCAGGCATCGGCCCTTGCGGGCTCCATCAGTTGGTGCTGACATCTCTTTGAGACGAGCGTGGAACACAACGCGCCGTCAACCCGGGCTTGGTCCTTACCGGACAGCGAGCTTCCCAGTACTCGCCGTCCGCAAGCCCGCGCCTACGGTGGCCGGGAATCAGCCTGGGATTCCCGACGCCCAGGGCGTCTCCTGTGGCGACTAGGGCCGTGAGGGCGCATATACTGCCTCTCCCTCACGTGCGCCGCCTCCCTCTTTGCGAGTATTACTGCTTGGCAGGAGGAGGTGACGGCATAACTTGTTACCATGAACCATATGATAATGAATATGAATGATATTTTTCGTCGATAATAAAAAAAAACAGGTGTGTCATAGAACAATGCAAAACCTATGCGGTTATGTATGTAAACAACAGATTCTTTATTTGACAACTGACCAAATATTTCAAAGCATCGGGTTAATTCTGAAACCCAGTTTCAGAATTAACTAGCTTTTGCCAGCGGCTTGGCCCGCGTGGATGTCTAAAAGCTATCCGATAGGAACGTACTACCGGGACAAAATGTATCCTATGTGTTAATCCAGGTTTTAAACTATCTGTCGGCTAAATTTCATACATATCCGTTCAGCCGTTTTAGCATCATTGCGTAACAAACATTCCAACATGCAAACTTTCACATTTATAAAATTATACTAGCTTTTGCCCGCGGCTCCGTCTGCGTGAATGTCAGTTTCACGTAAAAAGTAGCCTTTATCCTTCTCCATTTCCCAGGCTATATCTCTGCCAATTCATGACAATCGGTTCAGCGGTTTAGCCGTGAAAGCGTAACAAACAAACAGACAGAGTTACTTTCGCATTTATAATATTATAAGTAGGAATAGTAGGGGTTATGTTTTACATACACAGCTATAATAATGACAAAGCTACTGCAGCTATTATCTAGTCTCTCAAGTCATTCACGTTACTTCCTATACTTGTCGTTACAGATGTAGGAAGCAACGCAAATGACATACTAATATTCTTCCTGATACATTGTTTGTTTCGATAAATTGCATTATTTTAATTGATATGGACCTTTCCTCATCTCATACAATAATAAATAAATAATAGAAATGACTAACAACTTGCAAAAAAATATTATAACCTAAAAAGGAAATGAATAAGAAGGTACTCTAATTAAATAATAATTGCATGACAATCTTTTCACACATACCTAGTAATTTGTCGGAAGGTAGTGGCAAAAATTATGAGTCCCGTTCCCGTGCAGCTGTTGAAACATTCAGTTTAAAAAGTAAATTAAAACCGCTCATCATCATCATGAAGAATGAAAAGATCCGCAGGAGAACCAAGGCAACCGACATAGCCCGAAGAATTGCCAAACTTAAGTGGCAGTGGGCAGGGCACATTGCCCGCAGAACAGATGGCCGATGGGGCCGAAAGGTTCTGGAGTGGCGACCGCGTACCGGAAGACGTAGCGTTGGAAGGCCTCCCACAAGATGGACCGATGACCTTGTGAAGGCCGCAGGAATCTGCTGGAAGCGAGAAGCGCAGAACTGGTCGAAGTGGAAGAGCTTGGAGGCCTATGTCCCGCATGGACCTCTTTTGGCTAAAATGATGATGTTGATGATGATGATGATCATCATCATCATTGGCGGATATGGGAGCACAATAAATCTACGCTAGCAATGAGCAAACGTCTATACCCAAAGGCACAACTTTGGTATGCCAAGACGATAAAAACGAGCCTTTGCTTTTAAATTAATCACAGGATGCACTATCTTCCTGTGTAGATAATAACTACATCCTCTGGCATAGCGTGCTGATTATAGCAATATTTATATGGAGTAAGAACTTCATTAGCTGTGTAGATTAAAGAGATATATAATTATACCGTGTGTGTCAGAATTTTGTGGTCATAACTAAGGGAAAACATGGGTATATCAAGCTGAACGACTTTCTATATAGGATCAACATCGTAATAGCGAAAAAAAATCACCTGTACTATACAAAACTTCTACACCTACTCGACGTAAATGTGTAGACAACTTTAGCAGGTATACTTTTCCACGAAAAAGTTTTATGCTCGGTTCCTATAAACAAAAACGGATCGTTTTGCTTACCAAATGGTAGCATGTTTTATTGCCGAACTGGGCATATTAATAATTTCCTAAGCGAATTTTTCCTGTGATAGCTACTTCGGGAGCTTTCGGAGGGTCTGCTATGCCTTTCTTTGCTTCATACTTGGTAAAGATACTGGAGTCTTTTTTATTTTAACCAACAACTGTCCGTAAATTATAGGAATCGGCCATTAGTCGACATTCACACGGACGGACGTAATAAAATCGCGGCGGGTTTTTTTCGCGCAATGGATTTTCAACCCTCGGTGTTGAACGGAGTACTGAGAATCCAACAGAGTGCCTCATAGCGCGTTGAAAATCGAACGGATTGTTTTACTGTTCAATTTTCAATTGTCAAGTAGTGCGTTGAACATAAAGTGCGCACAAAAATCCCACCGCGATTTTATTACGTCGCTTTGATTATGATTGTTCACTTTGATGGTCTGTACACACAACCTTAAATATAACCACAGATTTCTTATATACACGCCTTAGAAAATAAGTGTGTAACAATCACACTCACCTCACCGGACATGGCTGTTTCGGGAGGTTCCTGTTTCGGATAGGGCGGGAGGAAACGCCCGGGTGTTTCCATTGCGAAGATCGCCCAGAGGACACGGTGGAGCATACGGTGGAGGTCTGCCCAGCTTGGGCGGAGCAACGCCGTGTCCTCGTGGAGGTGATCGGCGGCGGCGATCTCTCGCGTCCGACCCTGGTCCAGGCCATGGTACGGAGCGAGAGGGCATGGCTGGCAGTCGCCTCCTTCAGCGAAGCAGTTATGCTCGCAAAGAGGGAGGAGGCGCACGTGAGGGAGATGCAGTACATGCGCCCTCACAGCCGTGGCCTTCGCAGGAGACGCCCTGGGCGTCGGGAATCCCAGGCTGATTCCCGGCCACCGTAGGCACGGGCTTGCGGACGGCGAGTAATGGGTAGCTCGCTGTCCGGTAAGGACCAAGCCCGGGTCGACGGCGCGTTGTGTTCCACGCGCGCCTCAAAGAGATGTCAGCAGCAACAGATGGGGCCCGCAAGGGCCGATGCCTGCCGGGGGTGCGGGTTGTTCGAAAGAGATACCGCCGCCCCTGGCACACAGGCAACTGAGGGAACACGGGTGGGTTTTAGTCAGTAAAAGTCTGACACGCCCTCCCGCTCCACCCAGAGCGGGAGAAGTTATTTGATGATTTCCCACCCAGAAAAAAAAAAAAAAAAAAACAATCACACTCACATTATTATTAAAAAAAAAAAACTTGATTTAATTACAAACGTGTCGTAAAAACGGGACACGTGTTAAGAATAAACACCGTAACCGAATCCAATCGTGCGCAGTGATGAAATGGATTCTAGATACGATAAGACGTCTTGATTTCATGCTGTTCAACTCTTTTCACGACGAATCGTGATTAATATAATAAAAACAGAAAACTATTTTGCTGAGGACGTAGGTAAAGATTACCTAATAGGTATTTTTTTTTTTTTGGGTGGGAAATCATCAAATAACTTCTCCCGCTCTGGGTGGAGCGGGAGGGCGTGTCAGACTTTTACTGACTAAAACCCACCCGTGTTCCCTCATTTGCCTGTGTGCCAGGGGCGGCGGTATCTCTTTCGAACAACCCGCATCCCTGGCAGGCATCGGCCCTTGCGGGCCCCATCTGTTGCTGCTGACATCTCTTTGAGGCGCGCGTGGAACACAACGCGCCGTCGACCCGGGCTTGGTCCTTACCGGACAGCGAGCTACCCATTACTCGCCGTCCGCAAGCCCGTGCCTACGGTGGCCGGGAATCAGCCTGGGATTCCCGACGCCCAGGGCGTCTCCTGCGAAGGCCACGGCTGTGAGCCCCGCATGTACTGCATCTCCCTCACGTGCGCCGCCTCCCTCTTTGCGAGCATAACTGCTTCGCATTACCTAATAGGTTCCGTGTAAGAACTGAGGACCCTGACTCATTGCCGACGATGAGAAAGAGACCAGCTAACAAAGATTTTCTCGCTCAAGAAACGGACGTATAAGATATCTAGGCATTGCTGACTGCTAGGTACTCACCGCCAGCATGCTTGTGGCATATTAGTCGATTTGCACGAAATTACCTACTCGCCGGAAACGGGCGAATAGCGAACTTTTAGGGACTACTCACACTTGTTCAGCTCAGCAGGCCTAGATAAAATACGCCAAATGTACGGGAATGACATTACCTGCAGAAAGATTACGTCGTGTCCTTTCCGCAGGTAATGTCATTTTAGCGTAGCGTTTGGCGTGAACGCTAGCAGAAACGTGTTTTGTCTCAGGGCCCTGTTCAGCTTTTCTCCCTAGAAAACAACGATTTTGTATGAGATGCGTACGCGTCCATTCAGCCGCGGAAAGGTGAATGGACTGTAGGTATACAAAATCGTTGTTTTCTATGGACAAAAGCTAAACAGAGCTGAATAAGCGTGAGTATGTCGTTTTTTCTGTGGGCGATTCGGACGAAGTCAATTTACTTGTCGAATCGATAACTCTAGAAATACGTAGGTAAAAGGCAATTGGCACGTTTTCAATCGTATATCGAAATGATTATTTTGTACGTTTTTTGCGATGAATGAATGTCTTTTTCATTAAAAGACATTAAAATGAATTAAGATGTTGTGAATTTTTTATGTATTGATGATTTTAAAGAAAGATTTTCTTAGATTTTTTTTCATGGTTATATTTCTGTAAAGCCATATCTTAATCACCATACAACCTGACGCTGACCAGCCAACTGCAAAAAAAGTAAGAAAATTTAGAATTTCGCGGGCTTCCTTAGGGCGTCCTCCTTAGTTCTCAACGCTTTTCAAGGGGTAAAACACTACAGCTCCTTTAGATAGTAGGTACAGACGCCAGCACATCAAGCTACCCCAATTTGTCAATTCTTTGATAGTTTTTCAATTTTATTTCAATAGCATAAGGTGCATGTTCAATTGGGAAAATTTGACAGTTTGGGATAGCTTCATGTGCCGTCTGTACAAAAGGTGCTAGGATTAATTGCGATGAATGATCACAAAAACATTAGGTTAGTAGCTAGGCATTAGTTTTGAAGTACATAAAATACTTTCTATAATCAAAAACATACACACGCCAGCATTAAAAAAAAAAACTATGTAATGAGCAGTAAAAAAATTGCACAAAACGATTAAAAAGCAACAATGTGGGAGCCACTCACGACTACCAAGCTTGACTAACGCGTTATAGTTAATTTTCACTTTACACCGTGACCAAAATAATCCCAGCGTGGTTATTATTTTTACGACTTTCTTTTATAGACAAAACACGTACATTTTACACGTTTCACGCTATAATTGACAATTATGAATTTTTTCTAGCTATGTGGTCGTCAGTTAAATGATGACTTCATAGGTTTATTATTTGCCGGATCGGTCACATTAGGTATTGATTTTTTACAAGTGATCGGAAAGCAGTAGTAGCCCAGTGGTAACGGCCGCGATTTACGATTTGTAGTCTGAGCAACCAGCGGCAAGTTCGTCATGCTCCCTTAGATGTCACCGCTTGCGGTAGCGTCGGGGGTCGGGTTGTCTCCTTCCCTAAAATATGGCGAGGCGGGCAATGGCTGATTCTTGCGTTATGCTCGTGACAGTGCCGTGTGCTATGCTTGTGGTGACTGGTCGTCTTGCTGACCATGGTTTTGTCTTTGTTATTAGTAATTAACTGTTTATTTAGCTTAACATTTATTACTTCAAGTTAAATCTAAATGAACATAATGCAGCATTGCATATGTAAGCGGGCACACCCTTTGTGCCTGGAGGTTTTTATGTGGGTATTGAGTTATGTTTGCGTTTATTGTTTTGTTTTTATTATTTATATCTGCTTGAGTTTAGTTACTACGTTTTCTTGGTATATTGACATGTGCTAGCTGACATAAATGGCAATTAATTTAATTTAATGTTTTGTGTTTGGTAATGTTAATGTTGTAAATGTTACAGAATCAAGTTCTTCTAACTTAACAGACAGCTGTGCTGCTGGGGAGTTTGTTGCGCCACTTCTTCTTCCCAGGTAAAGCACTAGGAAGTGGTGAAGGGCGGACGTTTTGGTGGACTGTCTTATGTAATTTTGACGTTTAAAAAGTGCTGACTCTCAGCCTAGTTTGAATAAATGTCTTTTGATTTTGATTTTGATACGTTCGGACCCGGACTTTACCCGCATATGCGCTTTAATTTGTGTAAATTATTTCATCACGCTCTCAAAACAGTGACGGAAAACATTGTGAGGAAAACGGCACGTCCTAGAACCGAAAATTGGAAGGCATGTGTGACATCTCCCAATCCGGACTGTGCCCGTGTGGTCACACAGCCCACTCCCTCTCGAAGAGATGAGGCTTGTGTCCTAGGACAGTCGGATCATTATAGGCTGATTATGCTTAACACATTCGATGCCAAGCAAGAAAAAGAAAAATAATTAGTTCGTGTGTCCACAACTCGCATCCGAGTCGTCGCTATAAGTAGTCTCGCTAGTCGGGTCCTGGGCATGAACAGAATCATCAATAGCTACTTATTGCGACGACTCGGATGCAAGTTGTAGGCACACGAATCAACTATTTTTCGACCCATATGCTGGGTGCTTGGCATGGAATGTGTTAAGCCATGCTATAGTTTGCGTTATGGTGTCTACTGTCGGTCGGCACACCTTAATATCAAAAAATCTTTAAAAGGCCTGAATTAATTATGACCACTTAACGATTCCTTACTGGAAACCACGTCAGTCACACACGACATCTGCTAATATCGTATTAATAATATCGACAAATTGTCTAGGGACATACAGAATATGACATTTCGATTGCTTACCGTTACATTGGTTTCTAAAAAACACGATATTGACGTAGTCTGAAGGTAGTAAGATTCCGCGGGGAATCATTATAACCATACAGAATATTGGGACCCCAATTACTTTTAAATCACTCTAGAAATAATGCATGCATCAGAAAATGTATGAGTCGGCTTACTATTTTGTCGCGATTATATGGTTCGGTTTGATAGTCTTTACTCCACCCTCAAATATGACCACATCATGCTGTGAAGTACAGACGCCAGCACATCAAGCTACCCCAAATCTGTCAAATCCAATCTCTCAAATTTCTTTGATAGTTTTTCAACCCTAGTACAAAAAGATAAGGTTCATGTTCAATTGGGAAAATTTGACAGTTTGGGATAGTTTGATGTGTTGACGTCTGTACAAACCAGACCCTGCTAATGATGTTGTACACGATTCCCTCAGTTCAGTGCTAAAACCGTGTCATTTCATAATCAGCCTATAAATTATCCCACTGCTGTGAGAGGGAGTGGGCTATGATCCACCACGCCGGACCAGTGCGGGTTGGTAGATGTCACATGTCTTCGGATTTTTGGTTTTAAGACATGCCGGTTTCCTGATGATGTTTTCCTTCACCGATTTGAGAGCAGTAGTGATGAAATTAAATACACAGTAAAGTACCTGCTTGAGTTCGAACTCAAGAACTACAAACTCGTAACGCGAGGCCAATACCACTCCGCTCTCGGGCAAAAACCGTGTATGGCAGCAAAAAATCTCCAGTCTCATTCCATTTGCATTTTGATAAATTCCATAAAAAATACCCAAATTAAAACCGAAGTGTGATCTCAAGGAACAAAACCATCATAAGTCTTCTCTTTTATTTAAAAAGGATAAGTAGAGCCTCCGGGCCGAATAATATTATACCTACGGCCCCTTGAAAAAGTCGAGTTCTCGGAGCGCTTCGTATTTGTACGAGAACAAAACGAAGCTTCCTTTGAGGTCTTGCAATTTTAAATCCCCACTTTAAATTGAAATGGACTCAAAGGGTGCCTGTTTTTAATTATTCACGTAGGTATAAACTATATGAAAATCATGAGTTTATAAGGACAGTGGTAACTGCAAAACTAAGTATATATGGAGCCATACGTTTTATTTATGAAGAAAACTGTTGAACTAACACTAAAACTGTGTTTTATCGCCTTTTTAATCGATTATGCTCCACATATAATTGTTACCCACCCTCCTTGGGTTACAATTTTGATCGATACACAGTATGTGGGTGGTAAAAGCCGAATTGTTGGCACACTTTTCGAAATCACTCTATATCTCTCAGAAGAAAAACCAAAATACTTCACTTGAAAAACTAGCCGATACTTTGGTTTTTTAGCTACAAATTTATGAAAACTAAAAACAAAAATCTTTAATATTTCTAGAGTATTAGCGATTTTTGCGGACCTCTATATTTTGGGACATCTATACCATCCCACATGGGAGATAGTTGCCTAATCCTTATAAATTATGTTTCGGATAGATGCCCCGCGCGCCGAGAAACAGCCCACTAAGCACAAAACTGCTTTATAGGATGTCACAAAAGGTAACAACGGTAACTTTAGCATTTAGGAAGACGTATTATAGTACACTCGAACTGCAATAGCTGAAAATTAAGCTTTCGCTTGTGTAATGACACTAATAACGCTATTGTGCGTCACAGAGGCAACGCTGTAGTGTTGCAAGCGTTAATATAGGTAAACAGTTCAGTATTATACGGTTTTTAGCAATCAACAGTACTGTAATTATTCGGTTTTTAGCAATCAATACTACTATAAGCTGTAATTAAGCATATTTATGGACTTAAACTAAGCTATTTTCTGAATTGAAGGCCACAAGTGTACCCTTATATCGTTTGCATTTTAAGAAAGAACATGTGTGAGCTACTATAATCCAATCAGTTATTCTGTGACTTCAATTAACAATGATTTAATGCGTCTTGCTGCACATAGATAAACTTTAATAGTGTTAATCAGGTTGTTATACGCAATCTTATAAAAGCACTTATATGGCCCCCGTGATCACTATGGCCGAACTTATATGATGTTAAATTACAGCAAACTCCTATAAATTAGCTCACATGTAATCCATGATCCCGGTTAGTGCTGAATACTTGTACTAGCGTCGGCAATTAATCTACTAATGTAGTTATATAAGATCTTGAATACTTATTTTTCAGCGCCTCGTAGGTATTATCAGTTAATTGCGGCCAGCATTACGATTTTGCTCTATGTGGAAATATAAACGAAGAACAGGCGGAATACGCCGAAAAATTAATGTTTGACACAACAAGTTACACCTTTTGGGAATAATAACTCAAGAACGAATGGAATTTTAGAACGGGTGGGTTCCGTATCCGGAAATGTTGGTGTAGTCCATCTAAATCTGCACGTCCTGCAGATTTAGATGGACAAAGCTCTACTACTATACACCGAATGTTAAAAGATTGTGGTTACGTATCGTGCAGTAATGACACTGATACATTGCTTCGGGAGGGTATGCTACAGTTATCACTGTCGTAATCGCGAACGTACTGTAGGTGTAGGTACCTAAGTTTTTGATTTCGCAATGACCACACTGTTTAAAAGCCTGAGCTCTTAAAAAAGTTACGAAGTACATAATCATTTCCACTTTGGTCGTGAAAACTGTGATACTTATATACACGCTCATCCAAAAAAAACTACGAAAATATGATGAGTGGTTCTCGGGATGATGTAGGTAACCAAATAACATAAACGGGTAGACACACCAGACGTATAATTGTGTAAAATAAATCCACGGATCCCTAAAACTCATGCAGAGTGTTCAGTGGTCCACTGATGATTACTTAAAATATTTACGTACATGTTACCCATTATCAAGCTTTACATGAATCTGTGGCTGACTTGTTTCACACAAGGACTACTCGTATCGGCTCGTTACTGATTTACCTATGTACCACGAAAGGCTACAGCAAACAGCCCATACCATTTAATTGTGATTAATACAGTGCACATTGCTTGTCTGCCATTTTTTAGCTCCTAACCTATGCAATATAATATATTAACAATTTATCTTTATTTAATCAACGAAAATAACAACTCGATTTGAATAGAAAATCTAATTATTTTATACGTAAACAGCTTATTGTCAAATTACAAATGAAAAATAAGAAGATTTCTTTTCTCCTGATCTATCATCAACCTATTGTAAACTATAATTTTCAGGTAAACAGTGATATTTTGCGAGCGCGTGAAAATTTTCCCTTATTTATATAGTATTTGAAAATAAACTCTCTTTCCATTCGAATTTTACACATATGGACGAAAAAGCAACGTTTTACTTCCCGATAACAATATTTGCATAATTCACCAAAAACGTCACGTCACAAAATGATTCTCACAAACAACATAACAAAATCATAATTACAAAGGGGTAGGGTAAAATTTTGTTGACAATTTTGTCACTTGTGAATTTTCAACTCCAGAGAAGCATTAAAAATATCCTGGTGTAACATTGTGCTGAAAAAAAGGTAACAAGGACTCTATTAATCGGCCATTGTGCTGTATAAAAGGTAACACGTACTCTAATAATCTGTCAATGTTCAGCTCTTGGGGCGACTGTTACCTCTAACAATGCTCAAATAATGCAGACATAACGCTATTATTTACAATTATTCAGTTAACAGCTGTTTAATTTGTGCCCAAATCAGAGTTATATAAGCTGAGACAGCGCCTCTAATGCTCTTATTGAGCAGGCTTGTACAGCTTAGGATTCTATTGTGGACAGTGATTCAGCTTTTATACAGCGTTTTTGTGTTACTTGGGAGGACATCTATCCCGCAAAACTTTGATCGCATTTTGCCTTCCCATGAAATCATATAGACATGTTACACGGTCAAGTTAGTGGTAGTTGGAGAGTCTTAACAGATCGATAGATTAACAAAATAGCATGCAATTAATCCGTGAAACTAGAGTAATTAAAATCGGGGCAACTATACCCCTGGGGCAACTATCCTAGTTTTACCCTATATGTTGTTTGTCTGTTCTCTCATAAGTTCAAAACTGCTTTACATAATTTGACAAATACCTATCGTCGGAAGCGTTTCGTTCGTTAAGCCTTTGATAGTCCGCTGGTTATTGGCGCAAATCGGCGCTCTAAAGGACATAAACAGAACTAAAAAAAACAGTCGCACTCTGGGAGTGCCGACAGAAGTGAAAACTTGATCAGCAAAAATATAAACTGATTTTACATTTTTTGCAAAAAATAAAACAAAAAATAGTAGTTTGAGTCAATTTTGACAGCTATTTTACTAAATCGGTAAAATCTTTTATTACATGTAATTTATATTGATCAAGCTCAACTAAAACTAACTTAAATATACAGAGGTGTCGTTAACGGTGTCGCGAGTCCACTGTTTATTTCCATCTCAAAACATGTCCAACGCGCCTAAAGAAGTTTTCACTTCAAAAAGGTTTTTTTCAGTGATGCCGTGTTGGGTATCAAATGAAAGGGCTTAATTAGCACATTGCAAATATATATAGGTAGGTATATTAAGAGCTAACCCCAAAATGATTAAAATAAAAAGTAAATTCAGAAACTAAAACCAGACTACTGAAAAATCACGCTCTAAAAACTATAAAACAAGACACAACTCATCATTTTCATTACATATTTCTGCTAAATTTTCCACAACACCGTACCGTATTTATCACAAGTCTTACTTACCTACAGCATTTATTTTCTTCAGATTATTTCCTTAATTCGGAGCAACTTCAATCATACCGTATTTCGATATACTTGATTTATCTTCATCTAAAAGGGCTAATTATTTTAATAGCTGTCTTGAAATTGAAATATAATGTCAGTCGTGATATCTCAACATTCTCGACTTCCGAGCAGTACGACACGTTCTCGATTTATTATCACTTCTGAATCTAGAACGAACAAAATCGGCTCTGATAAATTACAACTAGGTTGTGAGTTGTTTCAAATCATTTTATGTTCTTATCTCTCCATTTTTCAAGTCTACTTAGGGCTGATTTTTCTACTGAAAAATTAGAAAATATGCCAAACTATCAGATTTATTGTTCAGATATAAGTTATCGGACTATTGTCAGAGAACTTATATCTGAACAATAAATTTGACAGTTTGGCATATTTTATATACAAAAGCTGTCAAATAGACGTATTTATTTCTCAGATAAAAGTTATCTGACTGTTGAAAAATCAGCCCTAAATTTCGGAAGGCGGTGACTTTGGATATGTATTTTAAGTTTTTGTCACCGCCTTCCGAAATTAAAGTTATTTTTCACTTTTTAGTCTTTTTTTTGGATGTCGGTTTTACTGTAAAATTAGAAATTTAATTGAACTAATTACTAAATTAAAACTATATAAAAATGTTAACTAATCATCTAACTATACAAATAAATACAAAAACACAAGGAGACTTAAGCATCAAAGTATTCGTCCGCATCGCTGTCATCAGGAAACGTGCCCAGAAGACTGGCAGCATTGCCACGTTGAACCGGCCGGTAAACGATGACGGTTGTTTTTTTTTTTAAGTTTTTATTTTTCACTTTTTAGTGGTTCACATGTGCTTACCCCTTCACAGCGTCCCGGCGTGATGCTATGTTACGAAGTGGTGTAAACAATAGACAGACATGAGATTTCTGCAATTCCAGTCCATATGCTATCATTTATTGAGGAGTTCCGTTGCCTATCTCCGAAGTTCTTCATCAGATCTTCACCAAATTGAAATAGGACCACTCCTAGAAAGTACTCTTCCAAAAACTATGCAAATCGCTTCAAGTGTGCCTATAAAATTTGAAGAGTTCTGTCTATTTCTCCAGAATCCCATCATCAGATCCTGACTTGATGATCATGGGACCACCTGGGAAGTATAACCTTTCAAACAAAAAAATATAATCCAAATCGGTCCAGCCATCTTTGAGTAATCGGGGAACATACATAAAAAAAAAAAGAAAAGGTTCCGATGAATTGAGAACCTCTTCCTTTTGGAAGTCGGTTAATTAAAGATAAAACTCAACACATATTGCATACACACCTACCTATACGCACCTATACCGTATTTATTCTATTCTAATATCCTACTAACATTGTACTTTTTTTTTATGTCCAATCATCAAATAACTTCTACGCTCTGGGTGGAGCAGGAGGGCTTGTCAGACTTTTACTGACTAATACCCACCCGTGTTCCCTCAGTTGCCTGTGTGCCAGGGGCCGCGGTATCTCTTTCGAACAACCTGCACGCCTGGCAGGCATCGATCCTTGCGGGCCCCATCACTTGGTGCTGACATCTCTTTAAGGCGCGCGTGGAACACAGCGTGCCGTCGACCTGGGCTTGGTCCTTACCGGACAGGAAGCTACCCATTACTCGCCGTCCGCAAGCCCGCGTCTACGGTGACCGGGAATCAGCCTGGGATTCTCGACGCCCAGGGCGTCTCCTGCGGCGACTAAGGCCGTAAGGCGCATATACTGCCTCTCCATCACGTGCGCCGCCTCTCTCTTCGCGAGCATTACTGCTTCGCAGAAGTAGGTGACGGCTACCCATGCACTCTCGCTCCGTACAATGGCCTGGACCAGGGCCGGACGCGAGAGATCGCCGCTTCCGATCGCCTCCACGAGGACACGGCGGTGCTCCGCCCAAGCCAGGCAGACCTCTACCGTATGCTCCACCGTGTCCTCAGGGCGATCTTCGCAGTGGAAACACCCGGGCGTTTCCTAGCTTTACCCGAAACAGGAACCTCCCGAAACCACCGTGTCCGGTGAGGACCTGTGTCAGGCGGAAGGTGAGGACACCGTGCCGCCTCTCAAGCCACTTCTCAAAGAGGGGACTTACCACCGCTATCGTGGCGTGCCCAGCACTGGGTTGCGACTATCGCACACTCCATGTCGCCATGAGATCCCGCCGGGACTCTGTCCGCTGTGCCGCGATATCTCGCAGCAGCGGAGATCCGCCCGGGCGTTTGGCCTCCTCGCGCCACTCCCAAATGTGCTCGAGGACCTTTGCCTCCAGATCCCATGGCGGCAACCCGGTAAACATTATACGTGTGAAAGTTTGTATGTTTGGGTGTTTGGATGTTTGTTAGTCAATCATGCAAACGGGTGCATGGATTTGGATGAAATTTGGCACATAGGTAGTTTATAACCTGGAATAACATAAATATTACTTTTTATCTCGATAGTACGTTCCCGTGGGACAATTTTCGACCTCCAAGCGGCCGAAGCCGCTGAAAAAAGCTAATTTGAACTAAATGCTTTGATATTGAGTTCAATTACAGGCACTAACCTAACTCGCAACCGGGTTAGGATTTCGAGTCAGGTAAGAAATTAACCGATAAATTGGTTGTATTGGGTCTCTTAAATAATACCTACGCAAGTAAAACTCTCAGCTGTTATGCTTCGGCAATGAAGAGTTGTTGATCTAAAATACTTTGCAGGCCGGCCACTTGTCCGAGTAACTTAATATTTTGTGCCACTGAAACTCGTAAATTAATCAATGAATTTTAGCAACTTAACAAAAAGCTTGTAAGTCGATTCGCATGAACTTACTCATTCGAATTGGGTGAATAGTCACCTTTAAATTTCATATAGATGTAATGGAGAGTTTCGAAGACAGACATCGGAACTCTTCAAAAAATGACAGCAATTCAACCGCGATTGCTGCGAACGCATAAATATGCATTGTTTTGACCCCAAAGGATGACGCAATTTTAAATAGGTGTGGGGTAGGTCCTATAACTCAAAAGTGAAAAATAAAAACGTCTTCCAAAAATAAAACAACCAACTTCCGGAAAAACCACTACAAAGTGAAAAATAACT
Source organism: Polymixis lichenea (assembly GCA_949091785.1). Classification (NCBI taxonomy): domain Eukaryota; kingdom Metazoa; phylum Arthropoda; class Insecta; order Lepidoptera; family Noctuidae; genus Polymixis; species Polymixis lichenea. The sequence continues at coordinate 8,136,563 of OX420938.1, read as the reverse complement.
TTATTTTCGGAAGGCGGTGATAAAATATTAAAATACACATCCAAAGTCACTGACTGCCGAAATTAAAGTAACTTTTCACTTTGTATTTTTTTTCCGGAAGTCGGTTGTTTTTTTTTTAATGTAGGTAATAAATTACTTTAGTGTCCTTAATTTTTCCTTGTTTCCAAAATGTACCAATAATTTTAAGTAAAAGTCAATTTATTTGAAAATTAATATGACGCTATGTAAAACTAAGGACTCGCCCGAGGCGGGTGAGTAAATACGTGTTGAACAGTCATGTCAGACAATGATGTTCCTCAAGAACTTAAAACAACAACATTATGATGACATGCCGCTTTTTTATGTAGCCTGATGATGTCATCATGAACAAACAACACATTAAAGATAAATATGCTTTAAAGTGTCTTGTACACATCGGCATTGCTTAGGACCGTTTATTTTAGACTTATTGGCTTATTATTAGTGACAAAATACGATACACGTGTCATGGATTTGGATAAATTCGTCACAATACAGAAAGTACCAACATAGCCCGAAGAATTGTCAAACTTAAATGGCAGCTGGCAGGGCAAATTGCTCGCAGAACAGATGGCCGATGGGGCTGAAAGGTTCTGGAGTGGCGACCGCGTACCGGAAGACGTAGAGTTGAAAGGCCTCCCACAAGGTGGACCAATGACCTGGTGAAGGCCGCAGGAATCCGCTGGATGCGGTAAGCACAGAACCGGTCGAAGTGGAGAAGCTCGGGGAGGCCTATGTCCAGCAGTGGTCGTCTTTCTGCTGAAATAATGATGATGATAAATACAGAAAGGTGTAGCACATGCCTGACTGTGATCTGACATACCTACTACTGGTTTTCCTGCATCTTCCCACAGCTGGGCAAAGGCTTCCCTCCATGACTTCCAGCGCTTTCGATCCAGGGCTTACCTTGGCAACTGATTGTTTGTTTTGACCAGGTCGTCCCGCAATGTTCTACGGAGTACCCCGCGATGCCTTCCAGCCTAGGTACTAGTAATTCTAACCCCTCTTAGAATGGTTTTCTGTAATGTGGATTGAAGTCAAGTGGCATTGAAGTATTTCTAGTTGGCAGTATCTGCAGAACAATATCCTGCAGTCCCATTACAATGGGCTGTAGATGGTAGGAAATTTTATTTCATCTTCTCAAAAAAACATTGCCCGAAAGACAGAATAATTAGGCGTACAAAACTACCTGTGTCAATATTTCCAGACGTTACAAGAGTGGGTGATATTGTCACATGTGATATTGATCATAAACAGCAACATCAATTATGACGTCATAACTTGATATTAAATATAGGTATTTGCGTAACAGCAACGTCAACAATAATATCTGCCCACGACAATTTGTGAAACCACGCGCCGTGACGTCAACTTATTGATTACGTCAGAGCCACCCCCGCAATCAAGGCGAGGATACGACGACAAAATGTTAATTTGAAATCGTAGCTTCATAATTGATTGGCTTTTGTTTTCAATGTTATTTTTTATTGCTCCACAAGTTGGTTGTGAATGCTTCATTTTCCCGTTGATTCTCTTGTGTGCTTGGAAATTTGGGATACCGTAGCAATGCAATTTTATAAAGTTGTTTGTTGTGTATGGTGATTGTTCCAATTTTCTTTACTGGCCTATTTAGCATCGGATGTTATAGAATCTGAAGAATGCTGAGAAAAAATAAGGAACAAGTCCAAAAGAACCTGTGTCTGTCGTCACCATCACGTCATTATTTCATTAGAAAACGTTTACTGCTGGACATAGCCCCTTCCACAAGCACCACCACTTCGACCGGTTTTGTGCTTCACGCATCCAGCAGATTCCTGCGGCCTTCGCCAAGCCTGCTTCAGGCCTTGCCCGCAGAACAGATGAGCCGAAAGGTTCTAGAGTGGTTACCGCGTGCCGGAAGACATAGCGTTGGATGGCCTCCCAAAAGGTGGACCGATGACCTGGTAAAGGTGCGGTGCGATATCAGAATTGGAGACCAACCCAGCCAGAACGATCGCTGAGGGTAGCTTGAATGGACGGTTGTGAAAGACATCAGTGTTATAATCAAAAGAAGAACGAGGTTTATGTCCAACTATTAGAGGCCTTAGATGTTGAATAACATGAGGGAGGCCTTTGTTCTTTTGTTATTACAGTCTAGCAGTAGATGCCTTTCAGCTGATGATCATAGTCTTCAACCGTAGACTGATAAAGACTTATTATTACTAAAAGCCTGTGATGTCCCAAAGGCCTCTCTACCCTCTTTCCAGTTCTCTCTGTTTAAAGCTGCTAAGGACCAGTTCTTGTTGAAGGAGTCCAGCTCATCCCGCCGTCTCCGTCTGGGCCTACCGCGATGTCGCTTGCCATTAACGGGGACCCATTGGTCGAAAATACCTTTTAAATATAATTACATATCGATCTACCGCTACTTTGATTGATGTCGACTTGTAGTCTCGTTGATTTTGGATCGATGTCACATTACACTATTTTCCATTATAAATGAATTGGTCACGAATGCGTCAAGATTGTGCGTGGTGTCATCACGTATTTTAATTACACGCTTTATATTAGCTTCACTTGTATGTTTGTTTGTTTGTTTGTATGTTTGTATGTAACCGACTCCTTTGGACGCTGTTTTGACCCACTTTAAACGGTCAGATTTCATTTAAACTTTGTAGACTTATCGAGGACCTATGACAATTCAATAATTAAAAAAAATATAGAAAAAAACACGCTTTTGTAGATGGCAAAACTAAAAAGTAGAAAATATTAAAAAGCGTGGGGTGCTTGATATTAATTTATTATAAAAATACCGCAAAAAGCACCCCACGCTTTTTAATAGAATTCAATTATTTTCTACTTTTTAGTTTGGCTTTTAAAGCGTGTTTTTTTAGTTTTTTTTTTAACTATTTTTTTTAAATCTTAGCACTCGGTTTCGGGATGGTAATGGCAACCTTTCTCCTACTTACAATCTTAAGAGAAATAAAAGGCAAAATCCTTCTGCTCATACTTTATGGAAGTATCCACTCAGTCTTTAGAAAAGTAATGTTCAGTAATATTACTATGGTTGTGTTGTTATCTTTCTTTTTTTTCTTTTTTTATTCTAGCCTTTTCCCAACTATGTTGGGGTCAGCAAACAGGCTTCCAGTCTAACTGGATACAGCTGAATACCAGTATTTTACTTGGCTTTACTGCCTATTTGCCCTCCACAACCTAGTTATTTCCTAATGATATAAATGCGACGGTAGAAATTACTATCTCACCGATACCTACATAGGTATACATACCTGTTACTAAAAACACATTAGACTATACTAAACCAAAGTGTTCCATAGTAGCGGCAGCCGAAGTGAAACCGTACCGCTTTCTACTGCGCCAGCGAGCGGTGCGCACGATTCGCGCGCCGCATTTCTATTAATCATGACGTCAACGTCACGACAGACGCTGCACGCACGCCACCGCAAGTCACGTGTGTGTGGCAACAGCAATTTTAAAGGCATTTACTTCACATGTTACGCTGAAAGAATTAAAAGGAAGGTTATAGGATACTTGAACGGCTCAATCAGTTACCTAATTGGCCCAAGGTGTGTACTGTACCAATATTATACTTTACATATCCGAAAGTTTGAACATAAGACCTTGTTAAATATCGCACTTTGAACCCTGGCCTCTCTCCTGCCAGAGGTGCGAGTTGTTCGAAAGAGATACCGTCGCCCCTGGCACACAGGCAACTGAGGGAACACGGGTGGGTTATAGTCAGTAAAAGTCTGACAAGCCCTCCTGTTCCAGCCAAAGCGGGAGAAATTATTTGATGATTTCCCACCCTCAAAAAAAAAAGACTCAGGCCACCCCAATTTCATGAATTATATCATAACTCTACACTTCATAAAGTATTTACGTTTATCTTGGACATTACTGACATCTTGGAAAAGATAAAACATCGTGAGGAAACCTGGTTTGCCTAATGAGACCCGTGAGCAAGGCTGGTAATCAATCCTCGTGCCTTCTGTGTATGAGACGTGGGGACAATAGTAGGCTGGTATCATTTTTTTACTAACGAAGCAGATGTAATTGGAAGCCCCTAGATGGAATTGCCCTAGGAGGACATATAGCGACCTTATTTGCGATGCTCTTCAGAAAGGCCAGGTGCGTACTACTCACAAGCGGCGTGCTTGTATGACCCGATGTATGTACATAAGCGAGGCAAAAGGAGTTTGTAAAGACCGTAGCAGGTGGCGATCTGTAGCTCTTGCTTACCCCTACGGGAACAAGGCGTGAGTTTATGTATGTATGTTTTTATTAAGGTGTCGTTTTTTTTTTATGGGTGGGTTATCATCAAATAACTGCTCCCGCTCTGGGTGGAGCAAGAAGGCGTGTCAGACTGTTACTGACTAAAATCCACCCGTGTTCCCTCAGTTGCCTGTGTATCAGGGGCCACGGTATCTCTTTCGAACAACCCGCACCCCTCTTCAGCCTGAAGATCAATGCTTCACTTCTTTACTTTCACCAACTCTTGGTACCTCTACTTTTAACATAGTTAGGTATAAATTGTCACTAAGATTTGTCCAAGAGTTAAATTTTTCTAAGGATGTAGGTAGTAATTAAAACTGTAACCCTGAATAATATAATTACCTAAGTAGATAGGTATAATAAAAGCCTTGACCGAGTGGCAAGTAATAATCAGTAAATCAATACTACTTACGTTATAAATAGCGTGGGATTTTCAGCAATAGGATAGGTATTTTATAAATAATTTCAGGAAACTAGCTGTGTTTGCGGCTTCGTTCCAAGAAATGTTTTTCACAAAACCTTTTCCAATTTCGCATAATATGACACATAGGTCTATCTGGTTACATACATGCGGGGTGGCAGGGACATCGGCGCTTACTGTTCTATACATTTTGATCGCGTTGGTCTTGCATTTTTCTATGAAACAGCAGGTTTTTTAACAACCTACGAAAAATTTGTATTCGCCTAGGTTGTAGAAAATAATCCAGGCGCTTACCGAATTGTATACATATCTTTTTGTTTCCTGCTTTATATGGAGGGAAGTGAAAACCATGTGTTTTTACTCCTCCACTGTCCCACGCAGTTTCAATACTAGTTGAATTATGTTTATAGGAATCATCGAGCTTCATTGTATCGGTTCTCTGGTGATCACCACTGAACCCTAATTAATCACTATCCGAAAGTTTTGAAGGATATTTCTAATCCATCATAAATTCGTACGAATGAGCGTACGCTCAACATTGTAAATAACGTAATGACTGAGACTGAATTGTGAATATGACAGAGTGGCGACCAACTGTCAGTTTATGTGTGTTACGCAAAATTACTCAGCTGATTCTTGAGTTCAGGAGTTGCCGAGAAAAGAAAATAAAACACTTTTTCTAGGAACTACAACTAAGCAATGCTCATCAATCGTTCGGTTCATGGGTTTTCTACTTCTTCTTTTCCGATACTACCAACTGTTACATGGTAGATAGTTTCTACAGTCAGCAAGGTAAGTTACTGATCCGACTGTCCAGGATGAGCCATATATCAGTGTTGCTGATATTTTCTTATTTTTGTTTCCTATTTATATTCCATTTTGGCTTTTAACCGACTTCAAAAAGAAGGAAGCTCTGTCTGCAATCGGTGTGGTTTATCCCATCTGAAGACGTGTGCTAAGTAGCCCATCCTGTGGTTCTTGACGCGTTTTGTTACGGTTTTTCCGTCTAAGATTTGGTGCATTTTCTTAATTCTTGGTTTATTCCTGACGTGGTAAATCAACTCGTTCATATCTTCTGAGTCTTAATCTGTTTGCCTTGGGTCGATATTTTAAAGTCATATATCATACAAGGTACGATAACCCTTCAATACATAAGTCTAGCTAACTTCCAGCCCATCTTTGAGTTTAGTATGAATGCTAGTAATGATTTGGCGTTTCTCGTGGCCTGTTGGCATCGATTTAATTGTACTTTTTCTGCTTAGGCGGATGTTATCGTGTTATGTATATGCCAAGGTGTTTCATTTCGCCCACTGTCGGAAAACTTATTTCGTTGAGGGTCACGTTGGTTGTTTGCTGTGATGTTATGTTATGGGGTTCCCTAATTAGAATTTTTGTTTTTGTTTCGTTTATTTGGAGGCCTGCGCTAGTTAGTAAGGGTTTTATGGTATAAGATCGCTCTAGTCTTTCTAGATTATCTGCAATGAGAATAAGATCGTCCGCGAATGATAATACCAGGGGGAGAGAAATTTAGCTGTCCTGATCTCAAAAGTAGTTCTTTGGTTCAATGTTAATAATTTACTTCTTAATGAAAAAAAAAAAACAAATGCATTAAGTTTACGCTACCTCACGTTAGGCTGGTGAAAACGAATGTGTTGATAAAGGGCGAAGAATTGAATCCTGAAGATAGCACTGTACCTATTCTTGGGCTTAACTTTGGATGCAAAGCTTCAGTGTGCCCCACATACAGATAAATTGTCGAAAAACCTAAGCTCTGCAGCATACGCTGTTAGAAAAAATCCGTAATTTAACTGGTATAGAGACAGCCCGTTTAGTGTACTTTAGCTATTTTCATAGTGTAATGTCGTATGGTATTCTGTTGTGGGGAAATGCCGCCGACATTCAGACTATCTTTGTCTTGCAGTAAAGAGCTGTTCGATCAATTTATAAATTAAGTTCGAGACACTCTCAGAGATAAATTTAAGGAGATTAATGTAATGACAATGGTTTCACAGTTTATTTTTCAAATATTTTGTATGCCCATAAAAATATTAAATTGTTTAAAAATACAGTGATATCCATAGTATAAAAACTAGGAACAAACACAAATTTGTTGTACCATCAACAAGGCTCAAGAAAATAGGTGTGTCATTCAGATGTCAATGAATACGCTTTTAAAATAAACTTCCAAGCCATGTTCAAGAAGTCTCAATAAATTTAAAGCATTCATTAAACGTAAGTTGTGCCTGAAAGCCTTTTATACCGTTAAAGATTATATTGAGGACAAAAAAGCTTGGGATTGACCTGCTCCAATTTTTGCATACTCTAATGTTTTTTTTTTGTTTTGCAAACTTATAATCTTTGACATTTCATAATTATTATATACACTTTGACATGAATATTTACTTTGAGAAGTATATTATTATTGTTTTAATTATTGTGAATGTGAGGTCTATGTGGGTCATTTTTTGTTTTATGTTTCATCTCTTTCTCAACTGAGAAAGAGATAGAGTTTTAATCTTAATCTGGCAGTTTGAGTACTTTATGCGGCCTATCCAAATGTCCTGTCTTTGGTATTGTTCGTCAAATCGTTGAACTCCTCAAGTTCTGAGTTGAGCTGCATGATGACTGATAAATGCGTGCACTGAATGGACAGGTCCACTCAATCTGTGTGGTTCTTTCCTCAAAAGACCATTTCAGACACCAAGCCACATGGTCTTCACATGATCTGACCAAGATTATGTCTGGACTTTAAAAGAGACTGTGACCTCTGAGTTTGTTTCGGCCTTTCTTCTCAAGTATTCAGATAGGAAACGCCGACCTCACCTAGTTAAAAAAAATATGATTGACGTGTAAAAGTGTTTGTACAAACCTACGTACAGAAATAAAATCATTTATCATTTATCGTTATCATTAGTTTGATTAAATGGGTTATGCCTAATAAACCTGCTTCATTGTTTATTTACTTGTTTAAGTCTTCTACAGCCCGGTATATTACCAGCCAGTCTATTCTGTAAAAATCTCACCGTGAAATCTAAGACGAAGTGAGCTTGCAGTGAGCTGTCATTCCAAACGATGCTAGAGATTGACACTATTGACAGCTCATTACAAGCCAACGTGAATTTCGTTTTCACGGTGAGATTGTACTGAATTGGACTGCCGTAAAGCAGTTGCGTTCAACTATTTGTGCAGAATGCAAAGTGCCGAAATACACCTTAAGGACGCGCTACAACACTGTCCTTGTGGAGGTGATCGGCGGCGGCAACCTCTCGCGTCCGGCCCTCACCGGTTGTTTCGGGAGGTTCCTGTTTCGGATAAAGCTAGGAAACGCCCGGGTGTTTCCACTGCGAAGATCGCCCTGAGGACACGTTGGAGCATACGGTGGAGGTCTGCCCGGCTTGGGCGGAAAACCGCCGTGTCCTCGTGGAGGCGATCGGCGGTTGCGATCTCTCGCGTCCGGCCCTGGTCCAGGCCATGGTACGGAGCGAGAGTGCATGGGTAGCCGTCACCTCCTTCTGCGAAGCAGTAATGCTCGCGAAGAGGGAGGCGGAGCATGTGAAGGAGAGGCAGTAATGCGCCCTCACGACCTTAGTCGCCGCAGGAGACGCCCTGGGCGTCGAGAATCCCAGGCTGATTCCCGGCCACAGTACGCGCGGGCTTGCGGACGGCGAGTAATGGGTAGCTCGCTGGCCGGTAAGGACTAAGCCCGAGTCGACGGCGCGTTGTGTTCCACGCGCGCCTCAAACAGATGTCAGCACCAACCCGTGGGGTCCGCAAGGGCCGATGCCTGCCAGAGGTGCGGGTTGTTCGAAAGAGATACCGTCGCCCCTGGCACACAGGCAACTGTTGGTGCACAACGCGCAACACACGGGTGGGTTTTAGTCAGTAAAAGTCTGACACGCCCTCCTGCTCCACCCAGAGCGGAAGAAGTTATTTGATGATTTCCCACCCTCAAAAAAATAAAATAAGGACGCGTTAATGTAAACCCACAAAATTAAAATCTTCTTACGTTTTTTAAAACTTACAAGTACCTAAGCGATGATTCGCGACTGTCAAATATGGCGTTACAGAATTAAAATCATTGCAAGATTGTTTTCTACCCAAAACTATTTGTGATTAGAGTATGAAACCAAACAAACGCAATGGACTATTGCTAACATACGTAACTAACACCCCAAATAATTGCTATTCGATTTTTCAATTAAAAAGTCAGAATCTATTTATTTCTATGGCTGATTATTTACACTACGATAAATGCCAATTCCAAACGATTCAAAAGTGTAAAAGTTAGCGTTTCTTCAATAAAATTTTGGTTTATGTATTTTTTATGTATGAATTACACAATACGAAGTCTGGTTTCTAGCTTATAAAGCTATAAATAAATGGAATAGATGAAGAATGCGGATGAACGCCGGTTATGATCGCGATACGTAATCGGTCTATCAATATTGGATTTACGAAACGAGCTGAGAAAAATCTTCTTCTGAGAAAAATCTTAGGAACTAATAGTATTGTTTTCTTGGCGTTAGTTTATTTGATAAGTATTTTTGAGAGTTGAATAAGATAGAGAATTTACCTTATAAACGTTGATTAAATTTAAGTAATTATTAGCGACTGTTTAGCCGTTAATTTTTGACGTTTAATCATCTCTTAACTTAAATCAACGTTTTTAATATTATGGCATTAGATCAAAGAGAAGGTACCTAACTATATTGAATCGGTTTTTTTTTAATTTATGATGGCATTATAAAACCAGTTTTCTTAAAAGTAAGTAACTATAAAAGGTTTGTATTTTTAATACAACAATTTTGGTAACAACCAACATTCTCTCAAAAATACTACTTACTTTATGTAGGTACTTAAGTAACAAAAACATACTTCCCATTACCCAAGTTATGAGAGAGAAGATTTGATATTTTCCCAAGCTCTAAATGTGAAACGGACCACACAAACCGCGACATGATTGATCGGCCGTGTTGCAAGTATGACACGACATTACAAGCCGCGCGGCTGTCGCGCGTCGAGTCGCGGCGCGGTAAATCATGTGTTTACCAATGCAAATCACGACGTAATTTATTAATTAAGGTATTACTGGTCTGGGAAGTCTATGTAGTGAATCTATCCTTATTGTACTATGATTATAATGTGATAGTCTAGTTGTTTCGGTGTTTTTTTTTAAATAAAACTGATTTTAATATTCGGCTGAAAGGCATTTCGGCAGGTATCTGAGAAAATGTCTCTAAAGGTTTTTTTGTCTGCAAAGGTTTCCATAGAAGTGGAGTCAAAGACAACTGGTTAAACTTCGTCTTTGAATCGAGTAGGTATTCAGTGTAACGGAGTGATGCACATCATCAACAAATAAATTGCGTTGTTATTTCCGAGTACGAATGAAAACGGAAAAAAATGGTCTTTCATTTTCAAGTTTCATGTATTGTAACGATCATTTATCAACTAGTATTACGTGAAAAGCCATATACGATATAAGCTAGGTATTATGTTTATGACACAACGGCTCGGTGGTCGCGAGTCGCGGCAAGGCGCGATAAATCACACCGTTTACCAATATGCAAGTGGCCACATTATCATTGCAAATGACGACAGTAAGTAATTAATTAAATAACATGAGTGTGTAATGATTACAGGTAGTCTAGACAGAAGAGTTGTTTTCTATTCTTTTATTTTAATTTATATCTTTTACAAAAGATAAATTACACCTCTAACCTATACCAATGAAAACGTATGTAAATACGTGAATACCGCAGTATCTCACGACGAAAGTTTTTGACCAGTGCGTGTTGCCAGTGATGACATATGGAACCGAAACGTGGTCGCTCACAATGGGCCTCATAAGAAGGCTTAAAGTCACGCCAAGGGCAATGGAGGGGGCTATGCTTGGAGTTTCCTTACGTGATCGAATCAGGAATCAAGAGATCCGCAAGAGAACCAACATAGCCCAAAGAATGACCAAACTTAAGCGGCAGTGGGCAGGGCACATTGCTCGCAGAACAGATGGCCGATGGGGCCGAAAGGTTCTGAAATGGCGACCGCGTACCGGAGTACGTAAAGTTGGAAGGCCTCCCACAAGGTGGACCGATGACCTTGTGAGGGCCGCAGGAGTCTGATGGATGTGGGAAGCACAGAAGCGGTCGAAGTGGCGGAGCTTAAGAGAGGCCTATGTCCAGCAGTGGACGTCTTTCGGCTGAAATGATGACGATGATGACGTATAGGTAAGTGAAGCAAAAACTCTGTACCCCTTTTTACGAAAATTGCGCTGATGGTGGAGTATGAAGTTTAGCTCAGATAAACTTTATATGGAAAAGGTATACCCTTTTCCATATAAAGTCTAGAAGGCTAACATTTTTATCTAACAATTTATTTCTATTTAAATGAATTATGGACGAATTTCGACCATCAGGCGACCAATAGTAATAATAGTTGTAAATATCTATCGCTGTGTTATTGTCATTGCTCATGTCAATTACCTAAATAAATTGACGTATTTTTGTGTAGGTATAGGAATAGAACAGAAAAGAAGAAAAAAACGTGTTTTCTTTTGTTTAGAAAATAAAAGAAATTTTTAGCTGTGAGTGTACGATGATATTATAATACATTGGTAGATACATAGTCAACATGGTAAGGTACCTACAGTACTTTTCCTGTTCAATAATACGTACCTACAATCTACCCAAGTACCTAATAACACTACATGAAAAGCTACAGACCACACAAACGTGATTGATCGCCGAGAGTGTTATGACAGAGCGCGCGGCGGCGGCGGCGCGGTTGTCGCGAGTCGCGGCGAGGCGCGGTAAATCATTCTGTTTACCAATACGCAAACGGTCACATTACCAATGCAAATGACGCCCTATTGAGCCCGCTTGGTGAGGACCGATAGCACGCGAGTCTTGAATAAAAATAAATATTTTAAGTTATGACGTTGGATTTTTTTATAATTTTTTTTTTGTAAAATAATTATATTTTAAGTGAGATGCATGTTCTGTGTGGTGACGCACGTAAAAGAATAGCACCATCCCATTTCTTCCCATGGGTGTCATAGAAGGCGACTAAGGGACTTACTAGAGAATGGGCAGCAGCGTTCTCTATGCGTTTTACCACCATACTGCGATCGCCAACCCGCCTGCCAAGCGTGGCGATTATGGCAAATCCCCCTAGGCTTATGTCTAGCAGTGGACGTCTTTCGGCTGATATGATGATGATGATTATGATGAAGTGAGATGCAGGGCTCATTGCTCGCAGAACAGATGGCCGATGGGACCGAAAGGTTCTGAAGTGGCAACCGCGTACCGGGAGACGTAGCGTTGGAAGGCCTCCCAACAAGGTGGACCGATGATCTTGTGAGGGCCGCAGGAGTCCGCTGGATGAGGGAAGCACAGAACCAGTCGAAGTGGCAGAGCTTGGGGAGGCCTATGTCCAGCAGTGGACGTCTTTCGGCTGAAATGATGATGAGGATGATGAAGTGAGATGACCAATATGTACTTTCTAGTCAAATTGTATTAATAATATTCAAACAAATCTTTTAAGACAGGAGTATTTTTTCGACAGCCGAATCATCAGAGATCAAGATGGTGGTAAAAGTCGAAGATGAGATTTGTGCAAATGGTGAATATGATCAGCAGTGGGTAAGCTGCTGTAGTTTTTGATCGGATCAGGTCTCTGTCTGTCGTGGAAGATGACCCTAAAATAGGCAAGAGAAGATGAAATCATACATATGACATGAATTTTTGACTTAAAAGTCAGTAGCTAAGAGCAACACCGGCCGCTTTGCTCTATGTCAAGTAGGTCCTGACTGTCATGAATAGAGATCGGATATTCGGATGCATATTCACCTAAAGTTGATAGGTTGGCTAACATGGAATGCGCTTTTGTACCGATTTTTTTTAAATTTAATGTAAAAAAATAAATGTTTTTACTAACACACACCACCCCTACTCTTACAGACTTACACCCTAGGTACATAGGTATAGGTACCAAATTTCCATCGGGGTTAACTTTTTAATAAATATGCGTCTGAATAGTTATGCAATCCTAATCATTTAGAAGTCGCTTCCATACTATACAACTGACTAGTTATGCATTCCCGGTGTTGCTGGCATCCCGGGATTTTTGTACAACAAAATCCGATTATCCGATCCCTAGTCATGAGTGAGCTCTGCAGTGCAGTTTCAATGCAATGTTGATAATTAACTATTTAAGCCTAAAATAATTCTACAGAATTTGTTTATTTTGGTTTAGGTGAAGATTTAGACTGGTTAGTATTTTACAGACCTTTTTTTGCTATCCAATTTTTTATAGCTACGGTGCTGCAACAACATTTCCACAATAATTCGCTCATCTAATCAATTTAATCTCACCGGAGGTAAAACGATTAAGTAAATGAAACGTATTTTAAAGAAAATCAAATAAACAACTCTGCTGACCATACATACATTTTCGACAGCATGTTTTGCTTTTGCGTGCCGAGGTTATGTCTGTGTGCGTGACGTTACAATGTACATACACAGACGGGGCTATACGTAAATACCACACACATGGCCTGGGCAGACAGTGTAAGATGACCTATCGTGTCCCCCGTAAGTGTACGCAAAGAGGAACAAATAAGAGGAGGACAGGAGAGTTTCAAGGGTCTATATTGCTGGTTGTTATAAATATATGCAGCTGTCAATGTGTGCGTATGTCGTGATCGTGGTGTTAGCACTCGGCTCACCTTCGTGCGACCTCGTGTTTCGACATCGGCGGCCGAACAGCTAGTTATTGTTCCCCCGAAGGTTCACGCCGGCGCGCGCGCAGACTACTGATGAGCTCTCAACGTTCTATTTTTAAACATCGATACGAGTTTGAGATGTATGAATTGTTGAGGGACTGTAACACTTGTTTTAGTTTCTGCTTACCCTATTGGAGGACGGGTGACCTCAATGTTACCTACGCGTTTGATGTGAGATTAATAGACGGGATTTTGTAATGGTGTTAGTAAATTAAGATTATGCGCGTGGGTAATTTATGTACAGTTCATTTAATGCATCCTATCTTATCTCCTTAGCCAATAAATTAATGAGCCATTTATTTTAACTCGTATTAAATGGTTATGGGGAGATACAGAAGTTTAATTTATTAGTTTTCGTTACGTGCCTTTGGTTTTACCATAGTCTGAATTAATTAAATCCACCAAAGCCAGGGGTTTTCATAGAACAATAATATTGACCAGTGCAGGGTTATTGCATGTAAGTACCTGTATCCTGGACCTGTATGGTCTGTAATAGGAGCGTACCAATAAATAATGGCGCCTAGGGCTCATCATATTTGCGCCCCTTTGTAAATTATCTTCTCGGTCTACACTGAGCAAAGCTAGGTCACATAACTTTTCTTGACCCATTATAGCCTTCACTAACCTAACTCAAATCTTTGAGTTAGGTTAGGTAACAGTATAAAATGGTTTATTGTTTTTTTTTATTTACCTATTTAATAACTAGCTGACCCGATAAACGATGTCCTGTTTTAACTACTTATGCCTTAAATATACACCGTGACATTTTAGTCGTCTTACAACGGCAGCCCATTCCATGTATCCAATGACTGACTACTAATCATTTATATTAAAAAAAATGATATTTTTGAACATTTGCATAATTCAAAAAATTCAAATATCATTCACTAAGACGCATCACGTAGTTTGAAACACCTTGTTATGGAGGTGGGATTAATGATAGAATGTAATGGTAGGTAGGTAGATATCTTCTACCGTTTGATACGTAAACATTATTAACAGGGAGGGTGTTTCATAATTCTAAAGCATTATTTATTGGTCTATGTACCTATTATCTTAATTAATGGTAACAATGTTTTAATCGCGCCTAGAGGTATTTTATGACGGATACATTGAGTGGACCACCTTTGTAAGACGACTAAAATGTCACGGTGTATATTACGCGAAACTTTCTTAATTTTTTCTTTCATAAGAACCTTCTCCTCACAATAACAAACATAACAAAAAAAGAATTAGGACAATTGGTCCAGCCGTTCACGTGTGATGCCATGCCATGACCAAGAGAATTAGGGATTCATTTTTATATATACAGGATAAGTTTTTATCCAGTGCGCAAATTGTAACCATGAATTCAGTATATTATTCCAGCGTAGAAATTCTTCCTCGGTTATACAAAAAAATCTGCTGTTTCATAGAAAAATGCAATACCTACGCTGTCAAAATGTATGGAACAGCTGATTTTTTTTGTATAACCGACGAAAAATATCCTGTATAGATTGGCGACTTTTTGCAGCCCCCTTCAAAAAAAAATCAAAATCAAAAGTCATTTATTCAAACTAGGCTGAGAGTCAGCACTTTTTGAACGTCAAAATTACATAAGACAGTCCCCCAAAACGCCCGCCCTTCACCACTTCCTAGTACTTTAGCTGGGAAGAAGAAGTGGCGCAACAAACTCCCCAGCAGCACAGCTGTCTGTTAAGTTGAAAGAACTTGAGTGACGTAACACAAGAGTGTTACGAAGAAGAAAAAGTGCCAGGAACACAATGTAGATGAAAGAGCTTGAAAGATTGTTATAACGTATAGTTATTACTTAACAGTTACATAGTTAAGAAGATTTTAAATATTGCCTATCATCATCATCTAGCCTAGCCTTTTCACATCTACGTTGGGGCCGGCCTCCAGTGGCGGATGCAACTGATTACCTAGCAGTGCCATTTTACTTGGAGCAACTGCTAATCTGATCTCCACAACCCAGTGACTGGGCAGCACGATACCTAGTTTACTACTACTAGACTAGTTTTGTTTTAAATATTGCTCAAGGAAGCCATAAATGCAAATGCACGCCCAATCTTCAGCATTAAGGCCCTGGTAACTTTAAATAATGTCGTTATGAGCGATAATAGTTCTTATTGCAATGCGATAAGGGTTAAAATCTGTTGTAATGAATTCGAATAATAAATGAGCAAACGTACGTCGTAAAAGTGCAAATAAAATCGTATAAAATTAGATATTAACTATTTAATAATAAATAATCCATCACTGGATGCAGTTTGGCATTTGGAATTTTATGGTATATTTATAATTATAATTGTTATTGAAGGGATAAATGGATTTTAAAGATAATTAAGAGGTGACTTTGATGATTTTTTGATGCATTAAAGTGTGTTTTATTATGATTGAGTTCCATCACTGTATGCAAAATAAACTTATATTTTTTTGCTTTCAAAATTATTTACGGTTAAAGAGATACACTGGTTTTAAAAACCACCTTTTGGATCGTTTTCAAGAAATCTCCGCCTTAACATCAATCAACAAGATTGTTGTTGTCGTATTGCTCATGCAAATGTAACCGGATCCGAACCTCTATTTGCTCAGATTCTCAGGCTATTTCATCTTGTTAGTTCATGTCTGAAAGCTCACTTTATCGGCATCGATTTACGTTTTTCCGTTTTCTTCGTTTCGTCCTTTCGACGTTTCACATCGTTTCATTTTGAGCACTTGATTGCTTTGAAATGCAAAGGCCGATTTGTGATTAAAGAAACCTGTTTTTTTTTTGTTTAGCCTATACTGTCCCACAGCTGGTCAAAGGCCGGTCCCAAGTCATTCCAGTATTCCAAGAGCTCTTTTCGCGCGCCACCTCAAACCAGCCCTCGCGGTAAGCGCCCAACAGGCTTAGCACGAGAACCATAGAGAAGCGTTTGTCGACGGAAGAGTAGACAAAAATGACGTTTCCGGGTAGACAATTGACAGTTCTGTACCGAAAAATGTAGACAAACGATTTCTGTTCTAGGTCTGTCTGTTCTGCAGGTCGTGTCGCTATCTCGTTAAAGAATCCTTATTAAAAATAAATTTACAAAAAAAAAACACCACTTCATGAGAAACATAATACTCACAGGAAAATAATGATAACAGGTTGCAGAGGTTTAGGTCGGTACCTACAGTATTAGGTTATAGCAAAAACACATTCAGCACACACAAAAAATTTAAATGACACATAACATGCTCAAAGAACCATATTAAAGTAAATAACAAGATTTTAAAAGCATTGACCGTCCCCCTAAGCGACGATGCTTTGATCAAAATAATACCGATTTACAACTTAAAGGGCCAATACCTACATATCTTTATTTTGTTTTACTTTTTATGGGTTTGTTTGTGTTTGCGTCGGGGATTTTTAATTTAACTGTTTTCCCTTGCTTTTTTTAAACTAAATATACCTATAGTGATAGTAGACACGTTACGATCAACACATGCCGCTCATATCAGCGTAGCTTTACGTGTGTATCACACAGTGAAGCTAGTTGCTTAGTTATCCTCTTTCCTCTTTGGTACTCCATCATCAGTACCTGCTCCAGTGTCAGTTTAAGAATACTTTGTTCTTCTAATATAATTAAAGTAATAGATGTCTAAATTCTACTAGATTAGATCTGTGGAAGATGCTCACATCCCTTCATCGACTAGAAAAACGGCTGAAAAGATTTTCTTGAATCATAGCTAAGAACACTCTCGATACCTTTTATACAAAACGTAGCAAAATCCAAATCGGTTCAGCCGTTTGGGAGCTACGATGCCTCAGACACACAGACACACGTTAAACTTATAACACTCCTCTGTTTTCGTCGGGGGTTAGAAACGAAAATCATTTAACACGGGTACAATAAGAACGATTTTCAGTTGATAAGTCTCTCTATATTATGTCTCTCTTCAATAATGCTTAAGAAATCTGAAATAAAGAAATACGTTTATTCGCGGTAAACATGACACAAAGAAAGAACACAAATACAAAAAGAATAAGTTGGGGGAAAATATGCATCTCATCCACGCAAAACGCAACGCAATCGCTTAGCATAATGTTATAAGCCTCATCGAGTGTAGTACTGGCCTAGCAATAACGGCTCCAACCAGTTGGACCACTACCCAGTCATTGTTACATATTTCATGAGCACTGCTCTCAAAACAGTGAAGGAAAACATAGTGAAGAAACCAGCATGTCATGTAGAACCAAAAATTCGAAGACATGTAACATCTACCAACCCGCACTGCGCCCGTGTGGTGAATTACGACGCACTCTCTCTGAAAAGGAACGGAGGCCTGTGTCTCAGCTGGAACAATAAAGACTGATCGTGTAAAGTCTTATCTCGATAATATATCCACACGATCCTTAAAAATCCACAGCCATCTAACTTTAAGGTTATTGTTTCCAGCAAAATACAAATCCAAACCTACTAACCGATTTCTGGACCACGACTTTAAAAATATATTTAAAACTATATGCGAAACTGGATCGTATGGACCAATAAAACATAATAAAGACCATAAACACTACATCGTATACTTTATATTCCACTCAGATCTGAAATCAGTTTTATTTCCAAGTATAAATAAAATTTCCAAATGTTTGCATATGGGACCGTTGTGTCTGCGATGGACAAAAAGATAATACTCTGGGGAAAGACCTTTCTGCTGAGATTGCGGTAGACAATGGCGATATTGTGTTGTTAGACAAAGCGAAATCACATTTTCGTGGAAAGAATTTTGTTTATATTGCATTTCCTATTGTTTTCATGCCGATGTTATGACAAAAGTCTGCATGGACGACGATACTGAAGTAAGTAAAAGTTGGACTATTATTCGTTTTTATTACGTGTTTTGAAATTAGTTAAATAAAATATAATACATACGTGTTACGGTCGCGAATCATATTTTGTTAAATATACAGCCTGCAAATTGCAAAAAACGTAAGAAAATATGATTTTCGGGGGCTACCACGGCGCTTCCCTCTTAAAACGAATGATTAGAATATCAGATTCTAGACCTAAAGAAACTTTGACAGCCTGCTAACCAATGTCGTGGATAAGAAACCCTATTTTTTTACGGATTTAGTGCACAAACTCGTCAATACGCGATGTGCAGGGCTAGACGAAGTCATCAAGTCAAAATTGTAGCTGTCTTATTACAAACATTGCTGTGGAACCTTGCTTGTGCCTTCTTGTCTTTGAAAATGTTTTTAAAGTTCCGGTACCTAAAACGTTCCAACCTACCCTAACAAAAGATAAAAGATACCTTTGACAGATTGACAGTCGGAGGGACGGGCGGACAGCGGAGCCTTACTAATAGGTATACCTATAGCTAATACTAAGGCTCTGCTGTGGTTTTTACACCCAGCAAAACTCTGTATCCTCAATTTGGAACAAGACGGTGTTAAAAGTAGCTCGGTGCTCATGAATGAAGCGACCGCTGCACTTGTCAACGAAGTCAGGAAGAGTTCATTTAAAATAGCTTACCTGGCAACCAGCCAGAAAAACGTGAAACAGATGAAAGAAAAATTTTAGATCCCACTTTTCATCCACTTTAAACCACATACCACGACGATTGCTTGTTTCCTTAAAATTAGCTGTTATTTCAAGATTTTCTCCACTCCCTTTCATTTCTTTTTCTCCCTCGTCATTTCCCAGTACCTTACGTACTTTGTTTTTAACACCCGGCTTTCTTTCAATTTCACGGCTTCCGCCCCCGATTTTCTTTGTAGTGAATAAATAATGTTGGCACCTCGTGTGTTTTGCTTTATTTTGAGGTTTCTGCCTTTGAGGGGATTTATTTCGTTTAGAGACGTGAAAAATGCGACGGGATAGACTCGTGATGTGTTTATGGTTAAGTTTATTTACGGGTTACGGTTGTTTGACTTGTTCGGAGCAGAAAAGGACGGATAATCCGATAATGCTATTGGATTTTGTTTGTAGTTTCTTTTTCAATACAGATTTGTTTTTTTAAGAGTGTCTATTCTTTTTTTGTTTCGGATGGCTTTTGATACCGTGGGGGTAGTCCGTAACACACTATTAGAAACAATGGTTTTTATTTTGACAGTTCAATTTCTTTTTCAATACGGACTTGTTTTTTAAGAGACTCTAGTCTATTTCTTTTTTTTGGATGGATTTGATCTGTTTGGTACTTGCGGAACATACTGTCAGTAGCAATGGGTTTCATTTTGAAAGGTCAACAACATTCCTTGCGTTATTTACGCTGCCAAGCAGCCATCTTTTGCGTACATAAGAAGCTATGGATTAGCAATATCCTTCCAATTTATTCGGATTGAGATTGATGGTTTGTTACGCAATTAGGGTGATTTTTACTACCTTACACCTTACTTTGTCATATCTTATAATAAAAGAAGAGTGAAATGGATAAATCAAGAACCCACTAGTTTCGAGGAACCTGGAACCGGCTGAAGTGGCAGTGCTTGAGGGAGGCCTGGGTCCAGCAATGGACGTCTTTGGCTGCAATGATGACAATGATGATGAAATGAAGAAATACGAAGTAATGAATGTTAACAATAAACGTCTAATAATTCAGCTGTTCACTCACTTAAAGACGCTGATGCTGTACCTACTGTAGCTCACAGAGCAGCCAGTTAGAAACCTGTCCTTTTTTCTTTAGGTTCACTGGAGACGCTATAATCTAGCTTTTAAATTTGAGAACATTATCACAATATAGCTAGGATAGGCAGAAAATCGGGCAGAAAGCTGTATCGGGATAGGCCTAGATAGCAATGTAGCTTGCTATGTCGAGATGACTAACTCCCGGCTTCTGAGCTTTCTTACCTGAAGTTTATCTTTTCGATATTGCTATTAATTAGCCAGTGATGATGATGGGACTTCCTTTTCCGCACTTAGACTCCCATTTGGTCCACCGTGCTCGATTAGTTAGTTCCATAACTTGCTTCTGAACACTCAGTAAAAGAAGTTTGCCGAAATTGATAACTATATCGAATTAATAACTATTGAGAGTTTATCGAGGTCCTCAGAAACCAGATGTAGAGTGTTTACGCGACGGGGTAATTGGGGAACTAACAGTAGCCATGGCTTTCATTTTGACAACCCAACAACATTCATTGCATTTGTCTGCTCAACAATACCTTGTTGAGTAGATTTTTTTTTCGAATGTATGAAGGAATGGAAGGATATGGCTGCATTATGCAACGTGTAACGGAAAGAGTATTTACATACCAAGGGCACGGCTTCTTTGGATGATATTCATGATATCAAACGATATTGGAAGGGTTTTATTATCTTATCTCCACGTTGTGTTCATGTTCCGAAGTTATGAGAATTTTTAATACATTGATACCAGAACAAATTGAAACAAACACATCACTCGGAAGAGATTTATTGTGAAATTGGGAAGTAACATGGAAAGTTATTGACCTACGTAGTGCGGTGACACGTATGTTATGATTTGAATTTAAGAAACGTGTGAAACCGAAAATTTAGTATCAATTCTTAGAGTATTTTATTTCGACTTGAAACTATGTATAGTGATTCTATACCAGCTGTTATCTTTAGTGCTTAAGGATAGCAATAGGGTTTTTGTTACATCCTGTATATCCTTCAAAGTAATTCAGATTGTGATTGTTAAGACTAAGTGGACATTCATAGACGACTACACCCTGCAGTGTAAATGTAGTGCTGTTCTACAAACGATGTGACACATATTATCATGTCCTGAGTGTCCTGTGGCACGTTACAGCAACTGATGGACGCTAGTGATGCACGTAGCCGATTTCTGAGCCGGGTCCATTTAGTTTGCCATCGGCACGCTAAGAGGTGATGGATGGTGTGATACGCAATCAGGGTGCAGGTGTTTTGACATATTAGGTGAATTAGGCCTGACCCGGAGTAAATGGAAAGAAAGAAAGAAAAAAAGAGAAGCAGGCTGATGAGGAACAATACACGACTGGCCTAATTTTAAATTGTGTGAAAGTACGTAATGCAACATGCATCATATAATGAGCAGTTGGCTCAAACATTTTGTAGAATTGAGACGATGTCGTTCTTATTAGTCTCATAGGTAATAACACTTTTCAGATTAAACAGCAAGATATCTTCTAACGTCACCTTGGCATGTTTAATTCCCCACAAATGAGTGATCAATCATCGTAATAAGACAGAAAACAAATTAAACTTCTCAATCTCTAATTGCGGCACGAATTATAATTCTTGTCTGAGTCTTGAAATACACCTGTACATGAAAACGGTGCGAATCAACCCAACTTGTTCGTCGCCGACGCCGATTCATTATCGGACTTCCAGACGAAACATGAATATTATTCCGGTAGAAAACACAACCCCAAATTGAACTCACCCACAGAAAGCTTAAGGTTGTTAATCGTACGGACAAACAAAACCGATAAGACAAACTGGAATCGGACATCGAATGATTACTAGTCTCGCGTGTTTGAATTTGAACGTCGTATTCGTTTTGAATGCTAATTAAAATGTAACTGTAACGCGTTGTGATAAGGTTAGTTTTCCAAAATTTTGTGAGCATGTAGGTTGTTTTTGAAGCGTGCTTCGGCGAAGCAATGAGAGAGGGCGTGCGATAAATAACCGCCTTTGTGCCGTCACCGGTCGGCTAAATAACGGCTATTAAAATGTGTTTCGAGATTGCTCGTGTTTTTTGCGACTTCGGGCAAGGATCGACAGGTATGCGGTTCGGACTTGGCATTTAAGGGAAAGAATTTCGTTGAGGGCGCTCATAAATAATGAAATAATCTGTGATATGTGATGATCTGATTATGGGTTGTTGGAAGTTTGGAATAGCTCAAATCTGATACGATCAAACAATGGTTCTTGAACATTCTTGTACTTAAGTATAAAAAATACACAACACAAAACTGGAGACTAAATTATTCACATAAAACCAATTTTCTGAGAATACTAATAACACTTACTGTTACGTGGAAAAATAAAAAACAATCGACAACAACGACTTCAGTCACCTTGTAGTTTTCGTCATGCGATTCGACGGTGTAGGGTAAACATACCGGTTAACCGGCCACTACCCCTTTTCGGCCACTTCGCACGTTATTTGTCCTTATAGACAGTGTTATAGGCCGCCCCTTTCAAATTTTGCGCCATTCGATCCGGACAAACTTCACGGTTCATAATCCATCGGCATGACCGCGAAATTTGCGAACTGAGCCCTCAGTCGCCATTTCAAAATTTGGTGTGTGGACACTTGTCAAAATTAGCGAAAAAAATAGCAGGTGGATTGATTTTCTAAGGTAAGTTTTTAAGTGTTACTGTTGGTTTATTTTTCATTGATTTGGTTTGTGTGTATTTAGCATGTTTAATTTCAATATTCAAGTGCCCAAACTCATCTAACTTTTCATAATTTGTGATATTTTTGGTGGTCGGACAATACGTTAACGATTAATTTCAAAATCTACTTTCCGACCGGGTGGTCGCATAACCGGTTTATTCATGTCATTTCACTTTGCCTTTATTGGAGAAACCTTAAATTCACCTACATAGATTCCATTATATTTGTAAACAGCTAGAATTTTGAAAATTTATAACTAGATTCCGGCCGCCAGTATACCTCATATTTTCAAAGATATGACCCTCAAAAATACCAAAAGTTTAGCGGCCGATAACTGGTAAAAATATAACCTGTCTCCGGCCGTTCAAAATAAAGGACGGCCGAAAATTTGTAAAAATTACACCTGATTCCGGCCTTTCGAAAAAAGAACGCCCGATAATTAGTAAAAAGTAAATCTATTTCTGGCCGTAATATTTGTTTCTGATTTCATGTTTGTTACCCTGTTTATGCTGAAACGGCTACATGGGTTTGAATGAAATTTGGCATAGCCTTACTCTGAATTAATACACAGGCTACTTTTTAACCGCGGAGTCGAAGAAGCTTATGTGTTAATATGTGATAACGGATAAATTTTTGGTTGATGTGCTTGGTGTTGGAATTGTGCTTTTTTTTTCAGATGGCACCTGTCAGTAAAGGAATGAAAAAATAAATGAAGAGCTTTCCCGAAGGATTGCTTATAGTGAAGAAGCACTGACAAGCGCTCTTTCAGATATATGCGGCAATATTCGCGGCATCAGGAAAGCGAGCCGGTAGGACGGAGTTCACTATACAGGACAGGCTTTCCAGTCGTGTTACTGATTTAAGGAGAAAAATTGGCCCAGATCCTATATTTGGTTTTGATGGAGAAATAAAAATCGTTAGTTGGATAATTGAGTTGGCGAATTTTCATGAAATTTCATTTTTTTTTAATTTTATTTTTATATGATTGTGTTCAGAGATTTTTTAATGATGCTAAAGCCAAAAGTAGCTATAAGTCGTACAAAAGAGTAAAAATATACCGCTTATTGAGAATTTATTCATTGTTTTACTTTCATACTATTAAAAACCCTATGAGCTACTGAATAAGAGTCGTTTTTCTACCGTGAATTAGGTGGCCGATAACTAGTGCACTAGTGGACGATAACTGAGTGAAAAGGCCGATAGCCGGTATATTTGCTATTTTTACGAATATATATTTTTTATTAATTATGTATAACTGATACGTCTATAAACGTTAGGTTTTATGAAACTACACTATAGTAGGATAAAATATTATTTTTTTGAAAAATCTTGGAGTACAGCATTATGATAGAAATCAACTCTAAAGTCAACAAGCCGCTTAAACGGCCGATAACCGGTATGTTTACCCTAACTAGCGCCATCTATGTTCGAAACGTTTTTTTGATTCACTTCGTTTGAAGATTCAACGACGTGGTTGCTATGCTTCGAGACAAGATTTCAAAGGACAAAAGGCTTGGAATTGAGCTACCTACTCCAATTTTTACAAAGGTACTGTATGTTGCTTTTTTTCTAGCTTATATTTAATTCCTAGAAATAAAATAAAATAAACAATATCTGAATTAATCAAGAAATTTATAAAAATGGAAGAAAGAGTCTTTAGGTCTACTTATTTGTCTATGTGAAAGTTACATAGATAGTTTTAACATTGGTTATAAAGTTTCAACTTACGGGGAATAGTTAGGTATCAAAAGTGGTAAAACAAGGTCGACTATAAGTACCTACCTAATTTGCTTTCAAACACGTTTCCGATGTCTTGCTTATTTTCTTCGAAGGTTTAGCTACGCTTGCCGCGGCCGGTTCGTGGATGGGTGCCCATTGATTACATACCGAGACCTTTCTGTACCTCGGAAAGCACGTAGGTCCCGCCTACCATTCCTGGATCTTTAACAGACGCTCCAGATACTCAGAAGCCCAAAAGTCTTACCAAGGGATATCATCATACCCAGTTTTTTTTTTGGGTGGGAAATCATCAAATGACTTCTCCCGCTCTGGGTGTAGCAGGAGGGCTTGTCAGACTTTTACTGACTAATACCCACCCATGTTCCCTCAGTTGCCTGTGTGCCAGGGGCCGCGGTATCTCTCTCGAACAACCCGCACCCCTGGCAGACATCGGCCCTTGCAGCCCCCATCAGTTGGTGCTGACATCTCTTTGAGGCGCGCGTGGAACACGACGCGCCGTCGACCCGGGCTTGGTCCTTACCGGACAGCGAGCTACCCATTACTCGCCGTCCGCAAGCCCGCGCCTACGGTGGCCGGGAATCAGCCTGGGATTCCCGACGCCCAGGGCGTCTCCTGCGAAGGCTACGGCCATGAGGGCGCATGTACTGCCTCTCCCTCACGTGCGCCGCCTCCCTCTTTTCGAGCATTACTGCTTCGCTGAAGGAAGCGACTGCTAGCCATGCACTCTCGCTCCGTACCATGACCTGGACCAGGGCTGGACTCGAGAGATCGCCGCCGCCGATCGCCTCCATGAGGACACGGCGGTGCTCCGCCCAAGCCGGGCAGATCTCCACCGTATGCTCCACCGTGTCCTCAGGGATCGTTATACCCAGTAACGTAAAAGGTTAGATAGGCAGTGCTGATATTCAGCTGCATCCGTTAGGTTAGAAGCCAACCCCAGCTTAGAAAAGGCTTGGCAGATTGAGACAGATGAGAATTAACTATCCAATTGACAACGCCAGCTGATAGGTTCTATCCTATACAAGCGAATGTAGGTTCATCAGATTAAGAAAGCTAGCTTTGCATTGCAAATTGCAATATACGACACTAAACTTACGCCTGAGGCTTCTGTGCTCTCTCTTTACTTAAAAGACGCATAAGTCACATAATTGGGTGGTTGGTGGGTGGTGGTTGGTTGGTGGTATTTTCTGGTGTACAATAAAGCATATATGAATAAATATTTAAAGGCAACAACAAGCTTCAAGATTATTATACTTATGCATTTTGAAACGACTGCGCGACATCAAAGCCCCATTGCCTTTGATGTCGCGCAGTCGTCAGTCAGGGAAAGAAAACGTTAAAAAAAAACCGTCCGCAAGTCAAAAGTTTAAAACAAGATCACTTTTCAATCTGTCAGCAACTAAAATAACTAACTGTTTAAATGAAAAGTGATGTTGTTTTGCACTTTTTAGATGCAGTCGGGTTTTTTTTTTATACCTATTCTCTATCTTTTTATTCTACTTAAAGGCTTTCACATCTTATGTAGTGATGAGTGGATCGAAAGATCGAAGTAATGGCCGGTTTCTGAGACTGTACCTACCTTTTCTTATCATAAATAAGGCACATGAATGGAAGCATATTCTATACAATAACAAGCTTTTGTTCGCGGTCTCACTCGTGTGGAGGTCGAAAATTATCTCACGGTAATGTATCACCGGGACACAAAAGTAGCCTATGTCCTAACCTAGATCATAGTCTATCTGCAAGCCATTTCAATATCAAGAAAATCCTGTAGCACAGAGATAGACTGAAATAGTCACTTTCTTCTTTATAATACAGGATAAGTTTTTAACCAGTGCGCAAACTGTAACCATGAATTCAGCATATCATTCTAGACCCCCAGAGCAGAAATTTTTCGTCGGTTATACAAAAAAAAATCAGCATTCATGCAGCAAACATTTTGACCACGTAGGTATGGCACTTTTCTATGAAACAGGTGATTTTTTTGTTGCATAACCGACAAAAAAATTCTGCACTGGGGGTGTCTAGAATAATATGCTGAATTCATGGTTACAGTTTGCGCACTGGTTAAAAACTTATCCTGTAATAAGTGTAACAGTTAGAGAAGAACTTGGACATACTATAAAGAGTTTAAGTTAAGACCTCAGAAACTGGACTAGACTCATCAATCAATATTAGAATATCTATTTTTATACGTAGGAATTCAGCAAAAAACTGCACGCATAGCATTAATTAAGATCTTTTCCCAGGCTTCGTATCTGCGTAGTCACTGGATAAAGTGGGTAAGTACCTACAAACGATAACGTATCATATCAGGTTTAGTGATAAGCTGGGCTAACGCTCTCGTATAGCAAGCAGAGAGGTGTACGTAAAGATAAAACTGATTGTTAATTTACTGGTTCTATCTAAATGATTAGAGTGGTGAGTCTCATGAGCAGTGGTAGCCAAGTCGTAGGTCCGAACTCAGACAAGCGCTTTAATTTGTGGAAACTATTTCATCGAGACACCACTGCTCTAAAAACGGTGAAGGAAAATATCGTGAGGAAACTGGCATGTCCTACAACCAAACATTCGAAGACATGTAACATTTCCCAACCCCCATCGGGCCCGCGTGGTAGATTACGGACCACCCCCTCTCCCAGAGAGGAGGCCTGTGTCCCAGCAGTAGGAAAATTATATGCTGATGATGATGATGATGATCTCAATGAGACTGGCTTCTCATATCTTTTCTTCGAAAAAAAAACAAAGATAAAAAGATGGTGAATCTGAAACAAAAAAAATTGTCAAGTGATTGCTAAATTACAGACATCCAACCATTGCCTTGTGGAAAACGGGCTCTAAACAGTTTGTGTACGAGAAATCATGAAACGTAGATTACTTATTTATTTTTATTAGATTTAGATACACGCTTTAAGAAACCAATTAAATAAAGCATAGTATACAACGTGTAACGGTAAGGGTATATACATACCAAGGGCACGGCGTCTTTGGATGATATCAAACGATATTGGAAGGGTTTTTTAATCCTATCTGTACATGTTCGGAAGTTATGAGAATTTTTAATACATTGATACCAGGAACCGAACTTTTCAAATTGAAATAAAAACATCACTCGGAAGAGATCGTGATATTGGCAAGTAACGTGGAAAGTTATTGACCTACGTAGTGCGGTGACACGTAACAAACGTGTTGATTTGATTTTAAGAAACATATGAAACCGAAAATTTGGTATCAATTCTTAGAGTATTTTACTTTGAGCTGAAACTATGTATAGTGATTCTATACCAGCTTTTTTTTTTTGGTGGGAAATCATCAAATAACTTCTCCCGCTCTGGGTGGAGCGGGAGGGCGTGTCAGACTTTTACTGACTAAAACACCCCTGTGTTCCCTCAGTTGCCTGTGTGCCAGGGGCCGCGGTATCTCTTTCGAACATCCCGCACCCCTGGCAGGCATCGGCCCTTGCAGGCCCCATCAGTTGCTGCTGACATCTCTTTGAGGCGCGCGTGGAACACAACGCACCGTCGACCCGGGCTTGGTCCTTACCGGACAGCGAGCTACCCATTACTCGCCATCCGCAAGCCCGTGCCTACGGTGGCCGGGAATCAGCCTGGGATTCCCGACGCCCAGGGCGTCTCCTGCGAAGGCCACGGCTGTGAGGGCGCATTTACTGCATCTCCCTCATGTGCGCCGCCTCCCAATTTGCGAGCATAACTGCTTCGCTGAAGGAGGCGACTGCTAGCCATGCACTCTCGTTCCGTACCATGGCCTGGACCAGGGTCGGACGCGAGAGGTTGCCGCCGCCGATCACCTCCACCAGGACACGGCGGTGTTCCGCCCAAGCCGGACGAAGACCTCCACCGTATGCTCCACCGTGTCCTCAGGGCGATCTTCGCAATGGAAACACTCGGGCGTTTCCTCCCGCCCAATCTGAAACAGGAACCTCCCGAAACAGCCATGTCCGGTGAGGACCTGTGTCAGGCGGAAGGTGAGGACGCCATGCCGCCTCTCAAGCCACTCCTCAAAGAGGGGACTTACCGCCGCAATCGTGGCGTGCCCAACTCTATACCAGCTATAATCTTTAGTGCTTAAGGATAGCAATAGGGTTTCTGTTACACCCTGTATATACTTAATGAGTATAAACATAACAACTAAACAAATAACAACAATTAAATAGATACAATTTTGCTCAAAAAAATATTAGCACTTATCCATTTATTCGTCAACAGGTCGCAGTCCGTGTTGGTTTCCACGAGCTTGTTTAGTGCAGCACGAGCTGCTGTCCGGCAAGAAGGCACGTCGTCTAGCCGTCGGTGTTTTCTGCTACAGAGATAATTATTCGTTATAGTACGTGATTGATGGTATATTCCGTTACGTTTTCAAGAACATGAATCGTAATGTCTTAGAAGTACGCCTGGCACTAATTATAATCTTGAGTGGAGACCGCTAATCGTCAAACGTAAGGTAGGACGCCCTCAGGCTAGGTGGAGCGACGATCTTCGCATGGTGACTGGTAGCAGCTGGATGAAAGTTGCCGAGAATCGAGCTGAATGGCGTGCAATTGGAGACGCCCATGTCCAGCAGTGGACTGATGTAGGCTGATGATGAACCTGGGTTTTGTCCATGTTCATCCGGAGACCAATGTGTAGGAACAGAAGAATCAACTAGCCTGACATGGTGACACCAGGCATAAGCCAAAAAAAAAAAATGGGGAGGTTTGCCATAATCGCCACGCTTGGCAGACGGGTTGGCGATCACAGTATGGTGGTAAAATGCATAGAGAACGCTGTTGCCCATTCTCTAGTAAGTCCCTTAGTCGCCTTTACGAAACCCATGGGAAGAAATGGGATGGTGCTATTCTTTACGTCCGGCACCACACGGAACGTCCACCACGGCCCGGCACTCGTCTAGCAGTAATTTGTAAACTTATTCTGACGGTGATGGTGACAGTGATCAGCGGAAGGGGTCGTGCCGAAACAATAACAGGCAGACGGGACGGTGGAAGGATAAGCTACCCTTGCCGAGACAGGTCCTTGGACAGGTGATGATTTATAACAAATCGAGACCACTCCGTGCCTCGGAAACACCTTAAGCCGTTCCTTATGGGTGGTCAGAAGCCCGAAAGTCTGACAACCGGTCTTACCAAGGGGTATCTTGTTACCCGGTAAGTGGGTTGTGGAGGTCAGATAGGCAGCCGTTTCATGTAAAATTCTGGTATTCAGCTACCCACACAGTTAGGAAAAGTCTATACAGATTCATTTAAGCGATGATCATCAACTGCTTCATTATGATCCAAACAAGGCTTCCCTTAACCATGACGAGCTAATATCTTTAAAGTCACATATCACTACCCTCAAAACGTCAAAATCATAACCCAACCAAGGCAAATATTGAACATCGAATAAATCTACTAATAAACCCGTCTTCTTTCAACACCAATTCGCTACCATCAATAAAGAAAGAGCTAACAGCTAACCCTATCCAATATCGAGGCTCATCAATCGAAGCGTGAACATTATCCTGCGGATAGTGGCGCTGGGTAGGCAGGGTGACAGGTGGTAAATCACTGCAGGGAACGACATTTTTTCCGCCGTCGCTTCGCTTTGAGTTCGCCCCCGAAGTCGAGAGCTGTCTCGAGAGATATGGTTGGGGAAGGTCTGCAAAAAAGGATGGAATATTTTTGTTTTTATTACTTTTGTGAAAGAAAACAGGTTAAGTGCATGTCGGACCGTACACACGGCTACACATCAAGCTATACATTTCCAGTTTACGCTGATCTCGCACTGTACGAAAATCCTATACAATGCGAAATTAGCTTATACTGCAAATGTACAGCTTGATGTGTAGCCCTGTGTACACAGTGATGAGTGAAGGGTTCTGTATTCACGGTGAATACACTTGCAGTATCGGTTTAATAGATCACAAAAATAAGTTTGTATCTCAAAGTATTTTTCGGAAAAATTATGAAAACTAAAGTCATTTTCGATCACTGTCAATTTACTGGTCTTTAGTACTAAGGGTCTTTCAGTAAAACCGCGGAAAGATAGACAGACAGAGTAAAACAGGAAACCTTTATAGCTGTGCCTGGAAACTATAAGGGTTTCCTGTTTTTACCCCCGATGCACAAACAACGGGGTTCTATAAGTTTGACGTGTCTGTGTGTGTGTGTGTTTGTGTCTGTGGCATTGTAGCTCCCGAACGGATGAACCGATTTTGATTTCTTTTTTTTTTAAGTTGACTTATTCAGGAGTGTTCTTGTCTAAGAACCGATTTTGATGAAACATGTCTATGTACTAGTCTTAACTACTTAGTCTTAAGTACTTTCATCAAAATCGGTTTAGCAGTTTGAAGATTATCAGCTCTTTCCTGGTTGATAAAGGAATTTGAGCATCTACCACGGCTCTGACCAAGTCGAAATTTGGTATTACTTCAATGATAGTAGACGAACAAAGTAACCTTGAACTGATGCTGGAGCAACACCTGGAATTTCCAGGATACCCAAGTTATCTAG
The DNA here is from genome assembly GCA_949091785.1 of Polymixis lichenea. Taxonomy (NCBI): domain Eukaryota; kingdom Metazoa; phylum Arthropoda; class Insecta; order Lepidoptera; family Noctuidae; genus Polymixis; species Polymixis lichenea. The sequence continues at coordinate 8,105,513 of OX420938.1, read as the reverse complement.
TTCTAGTTAGGTATTATTAGTTCGTTTTTCACCAACAAACAGCAGAAGTATCGTGGTTGGGCTCATTGAAAAGGTCTCAATAAATAGGTTATGGATAAATGGTGATCAGGATGAGGAATGAGGATAAATCCGGCCAGGGGTGCGGGTTGTTCGAAAGAGATATTGTGGCCCCTGGCACACAGGCAACTGAAGGAATACGGGTGGGTTTTAGTCAGTAAAAGTCTGACACGCCATCCCGCTCCACCGAGAACGGGAGAAGTTATTTGATGATTTCCCACCCAAAAAAAAATGAGGATAAATTAGCAACAAACTTCACTGTGGGAAACATACGCAACGCTGCGCAGATTAATTAAGCGAGACATTAAGATTAAAAGGCAGGAAATAAAAGTTAAATTTAAAATTTAAAAGAATTTTTTTTTTTTACTTTTTAGAGTTTTTTACTACAAAAATCTTAAAGCATTGACAAATAAATAAAAACAGAAGGCTGTGTGGTTGGTATGCTAGCAGACTGTATTATTTTATTATCTGCTGGATAAGTTTCACATGATTTTTTATCTAAAGTGATTTGCATAGGATTACCCTAAAGTAAATTGTTGCTTCACAAACGTACTGCTAAACTTTTTCATAGTCACTAAAATCGATCGAATAACAAGAACACCATAAGAAATAGCTGCTGAGTATCCATTACATGTGATCCATAATTCATCTATAATGAATGAAAGACACGCGCAAGAAAAGAGAGTGTCCATTTCTTTGCTAGGAACTGAAGAGTTCCAGATATCTAGCATTAAAAAAAACGAAATAGGTAGGTCGATTTAAATTTTATAAAATTTGAAACTACTCTAAATTCATGGCGTTTTTTTGCTATCGCTACATAGTGAGGGCGTGGCATCATCCTCATTATTTAGATATTAATCCGGCACTCTCCCTCGCTATCCTTCGTGCACACGAGGGTTGCGGGGGTGCAGGGTATCCCTCCGGGGGGGGGGGGGGGGCGGGTTGGCGACGCGTCGTCTCGTTTTAATTAATATACGACACTCGTGGGACTTTGAATAGTCTCACAGTAAAAGTTTTTAACTTTTTGCATTTATTCGAGTTTTATTTAAGTTTTGCTTTTCCGAGTATTTATTTGAATGTGAAAGTTTGTCTTCGGATAATGTCTGGGACACCCCGTGATATTTCATGTTTCAAAAGAGGGGTTGCTGTTGTTATGGTCATCATAAGTTACTGTTTCAAAACGGGTTTGGAATAACTTTTATACTAAACTTGCTCGAAAAGGATCTTATTACTTTTTAAACATGAGGCAGAAGGCATGTCATTACTTTTGTACCAATGTGCGGGTCGAAAAAGTAGTGTATGAAAATCCATTATGAACGTGCTGAGTGGGCAGAAAAAGTAAATAAAAAACCATTGTTAACGTGCTGTTTTTTTAGTAACCGCAATTCAGTAGCTAACCCATTTACCTAAATATAGTTTATTACTGAAAGAAAAAAAGTTTTTACCACCAAGCGCAAAATAATACTGGCCTTATACTTTTGCTGCATTGTCTTAGGTGAATCTAGTTCACTATTTTCCCATACAAACTTCGGTAGTGTATTACTCCACTGTTGGACAATATACATCAAAAATTAAACATGGTATGGTTTTTCCTCATTATTTATAATGTCTAAAGTTAGGAGCCAACAAAGATTCGTTTTTCTTGCTAATTTAACCTAACTTGGGCGTGTTTAAGTAATAAAAGAAGTGTAAAATCTGAAAAACCAAGTCGGTACCGACAAGCTCAAATATCGCAAAGTACAATAAACTCTATTGGTCATTGATTTAAACAGTGGTTTTTTCATAAAACCGGATCTTCCGAAGGACTGTTCTTAATTTTTTACGCGCCTGTTGTGCTATAAATGATCCTGCATCTCACTCAATAATGTTGTGCGTGTAGACTAGCGTCTAACTGCTCATCACTGATACTACATACCTCTGTCGGACACGAAACCTGGTGAGATAGCGAGCTTTTTAGCCAGACTCATCATTGAGTTCGAGCCCGCGTCTAGGTTCCCCTTAAATGTCTCAATCCAAGTTCTCAATCAAATTTATCTGGCAAAAGTTGATTTTTAATTTGTAACAATTTTAATGTTTACTTCACTTAAAACAATGTCTTTTATTTTTCTCGTGCCCATAACTAGTATAAATGACTATGTATCAATCGGAACAGTCGGTGTCGTAGGAGGCGACTAAGGGACTTACTAGAGAATGGGCAGCAGCGTTCTCTATGCATTTTATCACCATACTGCGATCGCCAACCCGCCTGCCAAGCGTGGCGATTATGGCAAGCCCCCCAAATTGGGGGAGGCCTATGTCCAGCAGTGGGCGTCTTCCGGCTGAGGTGTTGAATCAGAAGAAAGTACGATTCCCAACTCGTGTGTATTAAAGGCCACCCTCGTTAGTGATCGGTCATTTTCTCCCCTCAGTGAATAGGTAGGTAATGTACCTACTATTTCTTTCATACTTACCAATCTTGGTCGATAGGTAATAAAAATAACATTAGACTATGTAATTAACATCTCATAATGTTTACAATATACAAAACCATAGGTTTTATCTCTACAAGGTCAAATTATAGAAGCCAGTAAAACTCCGGAGACGTGATGGGTGTCGATATGTGAACATGATAAAACAAAAAAGAAAATTGATGACGTACGAGCAAACCCGTACATATCAATTATCGTATAGAGGATAAATTTTTATCCAGTGCGCAAACTGTAACCATGAATTCAACATACCATTCTAGACACCCCAGCGCAGATTTTCGTCCGTAATACGTAAAGAATCAGCTGTTCCATACAGTTTTACCGTGTAGGTATTGTACTTTTCTATGAAACAGCTGATTTTTTGTTTGTAAAACCGACGTAAAATTTCTGCGCTGGAGGTCTAGAATGATATGCTGAATTCATGGTTACAGTTTGCGCGCTGGAGAAAAACTTACTCTATAGATCTTTGCTGACATAGACGCGCAGCGAATTAATAAAATATATGACATATTTAAGTTGGAAATTAGAATCAGTAGTTGCATAGCATTCATTGCGGGTCGATCATTTATTTTCAATATTCAGTAGACATTATCATCATAATTTCAACCAAAAGACGTCACGTCATAAGGCCTCCCGAAAGTTTCGCCACTTCGACCGGTTATGTGCTTCCCGCAATACTTAAGTTGAATTAAAATTAGTTTATCATTTAAATGTCACCTTACCTGTGTCTGCCAGGGGTGCGGGTTGTTCGAAAGAGATACCGTGGCCCCTAGCACTCAGGCAGCTGAAGGAACACGGGAGGGTTTTAGTGAGTAAAAGTGGATTTCTTTGTGGTGTAATCGACCGCACTAGCACAAGTACCTAGTCACTTGAAATAGCAGTTTAAAAAATATGTTTATTTATTTGTGTAAGCTTCACAGATGTGATGGGATTTGATAGGTAATATACACGATAAAACAAAAGAAAATAGATTTTCTCAACTTCAATTTCAACAAATAAAACTACCAGTCTACGTACTATTCGTATCAACAAACACGTGTTTAAAGAATTTGGTAGATAAAAATACCAAATTTGAAAACATGTAGTTGCCACCCTGCCCGCTATGGCAACACTGACAGGTAAATGTCTCTTCATTACGTTTAAAGTTTGGTCACATTTTCCGACTCACGCAAAAAGGAGGGTTATGGGTTTATGATTTTCATTATGAAGCAGGGTGGGAAATTCTTGAATGGGATGGGAGCCTCTGACGAGGCAAAAAAAACATAATCTCTTTGATTTTTTATTTTATCGCGTTTAGATATCGATATCCATTCCGCTACAAAGTTTCGCTGGCTAATTTATTTTAACCTGTATTTGGCTACAGGGTCAAAATAAATTAGCTAGCGAAACTAATTATAGGATATAGTTAGCTATATCCAGGCGCAGCCGCTGGCAAAAGCTAGTTACCAAATAAATCTCCTTCACATACCTACATATTGCATGTATGCAATGACTGCTTGTTCCAATGTTAACCCAGTTCTCATCTAGTTCTTTTGACGAGAAGTTAAATGTGGCGAGTATGATATGGAATGCAACAAGTGGATGTCCTATCTCACCTTATAACAAATGAACCCCCACCACATTATGAAACACCCTCCCTGTTAATAAGGTTTACGTATCAAACGGTAGAAGATTTCCTTGTCGACTCGTAGTCACACCAGTGTGAGAAACAGGATTTTTTTTCTCGTTTGTCACACCACTGATTTTTCCACACCATTTATTCCTAACTAGTGCTGTCCTAGCTAATTAGCTATACTACTTAGTTAAATTAAAAACCTTCAAATTTTCTACCTACCTACCATTATACCATTACATTTCATCATTCATTCCATTTCCATAACAGGGTGTTCAAAACTACATCATGCGTCTTAGTGAATGATATTTTTTAATTATTATGTCCAAAAATATTTTTTTTAAATTAACGATTAGTAGTCATTGGTGAAGTGGGCTGCCGTTGTAAGACGACTAAAATGTCACGGTGTATACTGTGAGTAAACCCAAAAAAAGTAAGCTCAGTAACTAAAAAAGAAAATATTCTCACCTGAAAGCCGTGTGTGTAATTTTTCTGTAATCGGGTTTTAGTTTTTGAACTTACTTTTTCCTTTTGAGGTACGGAACGGAACCCTAAAAACACCGTATTTTACAAGTTCACACCCAAAGTTAATGAGTTAAGTGGAAGTCATTAACGATTACGATATCAGGGCGTCATAAACAGCCTGTAGTTAATTTATACTCGAAGCTAACAAGGAACATCGACCTACAATAATGTTATAGGTACACACACGAGCCCCAGGGGGACAGGATATGAAACAAGTAGACAGGTTTAAAATAATAAGGGGTGATATTTAGGGTCCCATACCTGAAAATTAAAAAACGGAACCCTTATAGGATCACTTCTTTGTCTGCGGATGCGCCAGTGGCGACGGGTTCACAGAAGCCGATTCCCATCGGCTTACCTTTTAGAAATCCTACCTCCCACCAATCCACCATTCCTTTTTATATTTATTTTTTCTTTATATTCTTGTATAATTTCTATCACATTCACATTATTTATATTAATTTTCTACAAGTTCGATGTTAATTGTTTGATGCACCGGGCGACGTCATTACGTCAAAGCCGGCTGTCGCTGAAAACCAGCGCTGGGGCTTTGTCTTGAATAGAGTTGCAGCAAAATGCTGAGCGATAGCAGTTTTGTGTGGATGGGACGCATGTTTCGCTCAACCATTTATTATTAATTTTTTGTGTGTTCCTGGTTTTTGCGTCATGTTTACCGCAAATAAACGTTTTTTCTTTCTTTCATTATTTTAAAGTACAATTTTTTGAACTGAAAAAATTGCCTTATCATGTGAAGAAACTAAGCCGTTCAAAAAAAATCACAGACTTTTTTTGAACATCTTACTCTGGCCATAATTTCACCCATCGCCACTGGGATGCGCTCTGTTGGGTTTTCAATACTTATCCCAACACTGAGATTTGATAGTCCAGTGTGAACGTGGGTTAATAAATTTCTGCATGCATGCCGTTGGTCACGTCCACTCAAAGCTGCAATGGATCTTTCCTCAAAAGGTTCTTCTAGCTAGACATTGCTCTGTTAATTGTTAGGCTCACATCATTAATATAATGTCTGGTCCATGATCAGTTAGCTGGGAAATGCCGTTCCGTCTAGTTTTGTAATATTTACTAAACGTGCAGAAGTGTCTTGAAAGATCTACTCTTATAAGATACAGAAATAAACATAATTTTATTTCATTATGTACAATAAACAATAAATAAATTTGAACAATCGAAAATATCGATAGAATTAAGGCTCCCACAGACAGACGCGATGCGACAGCACGACTGACTTTTGCAGAAAACTATCCATGACAATTTCATAGAAATTGTACTACTAGAGTAGGGTCGTGCTATCGCATCGCGCCTGTTCGTAGGAGCCTTTAATTGCAGTATAATTTATAGGTAGACTCAGACACGCATAACTCAGTGAACACAACAGTCCCCACGTCATAATTATTGCACAGGACGCAACAGCACGTATATGTGGGACATCGGACATGGCCAAGCCAGGATTTCGAATTCAATTTGTGGGATAGGTACGTCCCTATTATTTTTTTATTGAAAATATCCCGTCTTCTATTGAATATAATGAGACAACTGAATGAATGGGAAAACAAAGTCTTAAAAGTCTTATAACTCGATAATAATAATTACAAATAGGTAGCGTATTTATCCTAATAATATTATAAATGTGAATGTTTGTATGTTTGGGTGTTTGATACTCATCACGCCAAAACGGCTGAACAGATTTGGATGAAGTATGGCAAAGTTTGGTTTATAACCTGGTTTAACACAGAGGTTACTTTATATCCCGGTAGTACGTTCCTGTAGGATTAGCTCCGACCTCTGGACGCGGACCCGCTGATAAAAGCTACTACAAAATAAATTCGAAAGAATACCGTCATATTAAAAATTACTTAATGAAAGACTACTGTGTGATCGACATTGTTGTCGAAAATGTCAGAATGTCGAAGCAAACAATTGCAATAAAACAACCGACTTCCAAAAAAACACTAAAAAGTGAAAAATAACTTTAATTTCGGAAGCCGGTGACTTTGGATACGTATTTAAATTTTTTGTCACCACCTTCCGAAATTAAAGTTATTTTTCACTTTTTAGTGTTTTTTTGGAAGTCGGTTGTTTATTTTTTTGAAAAAAGTTTTTTTTATTTTTCACTTTTTAGTGGTTCACATGTGCTTACCCCTTTACAGCGTACCAGCGTGATGTTATGTTATTAACTGGTGTAAACAATTGACAGACATGAGATTTCAGCAATCCCTGTCCATTTGCTATCATTTATTGAAGAGTTCCGTTGCCTATCTCCGAAGTTCTTCATCAGATCTTCACCAAATTGAAATGGAACCACTCCGAGAATGTACTCTTCCAAAAACTACACAAATTGCTTCAAGTGTGCCTATAAAATTTGAAGAGTTCTCTCTATTTCTCCAGGATCCCATCATCAGATCCTAACTTGATGATCATGGGACCACCTGATCAAACCACCTTTCAAACAAAAAAAAAATTATCCAAATCGGTCCAGCCATCTTCGAGTAATCGGGGAACATACATAAAAAAGAATAAAAAAAAAAAAGGTTCCGACGAATTGAGAACCTCCTCCTTTTGGAAGTCGGTTAAAAACAGTGTAAAATGTTGCAGTTAGCCTAACTGTACCGGCTTCCGTCAGTACGCTGCTCATAATAATATGTATTTGTTATTTTTACCCGACTACGGCGAAGCTAAGACAAGGGTTTTGATTTTGACCGGTATTAAGGTAGCTATGTATATTCATCTGTTCCCTGAAAACTTGTAGCATACTATAGCCGTGGTTGGTATGACATTTTACCCGGAAGATTGCTTACTAATGTTAGATTGCATTGTTTTGTTGGGGTAGGTTTTTTTCGACCGGCCGGCTTTCTTTTTTATAGCTTGTTTTTAGTTTTGGAACTTAATTTTTTAAGTTTACTTCGCATAATGTTTTACAAAAAGAGTGGCAACTTGTAATTAATAAAGGATTGAAAGGAAACAAATAAAAACATCATTTTTAGGGGTCGAAGGGCCGAGAGTAGATTAAAGTAAATGTTCTCCAATTTTATCAAAATAAACGCAATGTTGTAAGTACAACTATAAATCAATCTGTAGGTACCTATAGCCTAATTACAACTATAATGGGGTTGGTTTCCAGTATACCTGATACAGCTTAATCCAGTATTTTACATGGAGACTGCTATCTGACCTCCATAACCCAGTTATTTGGTAACACGATGTTCCCTGGTAAGACTGTTTATCAGGCTTTCGGGCTTCTGACCACCCGAAACGTCTGTCAAGGATCTGCATATGACGCTGATCTTGCACCCAAAATCAAAATCAAAAGTCATTTATTCAAACTAGGCTGAGAGTCAGCACTTTTTGAACGTCAAAATTAAATAAGAGAGTCCCCCAAAAACGGCCGCCCTTCACCACTTCCTAGTGCTTTAGCTGGGAAGAAGAAGTGGCGCAACAAACTCCCCAGCAGCACAGCTGTCTGTTACGTTAGAAGAACTTGATTCTATACAATAATAAGTAAGTAATTAACATTACTAAACACAAAACATTAAGTTTAATTAATAGCCATATGTCAGCTAGCACACGCCAATATACCAACAAAACATAGTAATTAAACTGAAGCAATTGTAATGGATTATCACCCATCCACGGACCCACCTCGACAAGCGTTGCTTAACCTTGAAGATTGACCCGGGCAGCTGTTATTTAGTCACGAGCCTCTATTTATCAACTTTTAACTCTTGTTACCAATCATCATCAAAACTGCCTCGTTGGTCTAGTGGTCGAAAGCGGTACTGCTGAGCTTGAGGTACACGGTTCGATTCTTAGGTCAGGCAAAATGTTATTCCTATTATATTACTTTCCGATTTAATTATTTTTCAATTTCAAATCTTATTTAATTTGTATTCATCAATTGTTATTGAAGGAAAACCGCATGAAAATCTCTTTCGTAATTAAGAATTACAACGAAGTCAAACGATTTTGCTTTATAAGTAGGTACTTTTGTTTCATTGTAGATAATAAGCAAATATTGGGTGTTATATATTAAACTAGTTTTTCTATCTTCACAACACAACGCCTACTCTCAAACACATGTATGCCACAACATTTTATTTTTAATTTATTTGTAACTCTATTAATTTATTATTACGGACACAAACGGAAAAATAAATACATAGTGAATGTATTTATTATTCGAGCGTATGGTACTCGTGGGTTTCAGATGAAAATCAACATCAGGTGGTGCATACCTACAGTGCTGCCGTCTGACATTATGCTAAGCTGAGGCCCTTTTGGCATTTATAACATGGTTGTGTTTTATTTATATATTTACTTTAAGAAATATAATATTATTATTGTTTTAATTATTGTGAATGTGAGGACTATGTGGGCCATATTTTTTATTTATTTTTTGTTCTTTTTTGTTTCGTGTTTCATTTCTTTCTCAGTTAGTTTTAATGTTAATCTGGCAGTTTGAATACTTTATGCGGCCCATCCAAATGTCCTTTCTTTGGTATTGTTCGTCAAATCGTTGAGCTCCTCAAGTTCTGAGTTGAGCTGCATGATTACTGATAAATGCGTGCACTGAATGGACAGGTCCACTCATTCTGTGTGGTTCTTTCCTCAAAAGACCATTTCTGACAGCGATCCACATGGTCTTCACATGATCTGACCAAGATGATGTCTGGACTTATAAGACACTGTGACCTCTGAGTTTGTTTCGGCGTTTCTTCTCAGAGTATTCAGATAGGAAACGTCGACCTCATCTAGTTAAAAAAATATGATTGACGTGTAAAAGTGTTTGTACAAACCTACTTACAGATATAAAATCATTTATCATTTATAGTTTTAAGGTTTTATAAGCTTTAATGCCAATAAACGCATTTTTTTCTTTCATTCTTATTGAGATTTTCTATAGACTAATCTAATCTTCTCAGTAGCAGCCCGGTTGATAGGCGATGGCAATAGGCTCGCCCCCTATTTCATGGGGCTTAAACATAAATTGTGAAATGTGGGTATACTATAGGTACCCCTACCCAACTCTTCAGGAAAACCAATGTTATTTTATCCATAATAACCAATGTTAATATATCCATGTTATTTTATCTTTAAAAACAGTTGCTACATTAATTAACTAACAACAGACTATTTCAATCGGAACAATAACGCGTGTTTTATTGACGTTTCCTCGGTAGCTACTGGATAGTTAATTGCGGTTATAAAGTTAATGGAATAATTGATTATACATTGGACCGACATTTGTGGCTGTGTCTGTAGTGAAGCCATTGTCATGATTGTAATATTTTTGGGTGCAGTCATGCCTTAATTACTAACCTTTTCATGATTTTTTTTAGGTTTATGCAGCAACCATAATGGCGATGACAACGTATTTGATTGGCACTTGATGATGATGGTGATGATGATGGGACTCCCTTTTCCACACTTAGACTCCCATTCGGTCCGTTGTGCGTGGGGATTCTGGCTAACAAAGCCAGCCTAGTTCCGCCCAGAAGCACAGAAGCTTCCTGGGAGATTCGCAGGCTTCGCGGAGCGACCAGTGAGGTCGCTCCGAGGATTTCTTCACGTTGAGAAGCCACGGCCTCGCAATCTAGGATGACGTGGGCGGCTGATTCCTCGGCGTCAAGGCAGCCCCTGCAAAGTGGGCTATCTGTGACGCCTATGTTAAAAAGATGTTTGTTAAGGGGGTTATGGCCCGTAATTGTTCCTATTATTATTCTAAAGTTATTTCTACTCAGGCTGAGAAGCTTTTTGGTTAATCGCGGGTGTACAATTAGTAAAGCCAATTTTGACTGTCTACAGTCTGTTGCTCGTGACCATCTGTTGTTATGGAGTTCGGTCGACCTTTGGCGAATCCACGCACGAAATTGTGAGAAAGGCAGGGGGAGAAGCGGGTACGGGCCTAGCACTTTCATATCAGAGCCTCTCTTCGTAAGTTCATCTGCGGCATCATTGCCTATGGATCCACTATGCCCTTTGATCCACTGGAGGGTAATACGATTGGACGTCGATAAACTCTCTAGGGCTAGATGGCACTCAAATATTAGTTTGTTGTTGGTTTGTTTGTTTTCTAAAGCTTTGAGCACATATAGGCTGTCGGATAGGAATTTAATGCCGTAGTTCCGGATGCCTAAGCGCTTTACTGCTGTTGCGGCTTGTGTTAAAGCACTCACATTGAAAGACTGAACTGTGTGTGTTGATTGGCACTTGTAATTAAGTTTAGTATACTGATGAGTCTAAATAATTGTGTGATTTGCTCACAATACCTAGGTACTACTAGACGTAAAAGTTGTTAAATCAAAATCAAAATCAAAAGTCATTTATTCAAATTAGGCTGAGAATTAGCACTTTTCGAACGTCAAAGTACATGAGACAGTCCCCCAAAACGCCCACCCTTCACCACTTCCTAGTGCCTTAGCTGGGAAGAAGAAGTAGTGGAACAAACTCCCCAGCAAAATGTTAAAAGTTAAGTTGTTGGAAGGCCTCCCATAAGATGGACCGATGACCTTGTTAGGGCCGCAGGAGTCCGCTGGATGCGGGAAGCACAGAACTGATCGAAGTGACGGAGCTTGGGGGAGGCCTATGTCCAGCAGTGGCGGTCTTCGCCTGAAATAATGATGATGCTTATGACCTAGGTACTTCTACAGCTTGTTCAGAGGGGCTTCTGGCCGATTAATAACAGCCATACGGGACGATCGATCAGGTTAGGCTACGCTTGCCGCGGTTGATCCGTGGATGGGAGACCATGTTTACCTACATATTAAGACCTTTCCGTGCGTCGGAAAGCACGTAAAGCCACGAATGACAGCCGGGACGTTGATCCCGTGGTTCGTGGATCTTCGACAGTCGTTACGGGCTGGTTAAGCCCGAAGCCCGCCTTGATATCAATTACAATCTATTCATATCATTTTGAAAGATATTGCTATTAGTTTCGTAGCTAAGTTCAGGAGCGCCTCTGGCAAGATTTGAATTATGCGCCCCTCGACCCCTACACTTATTTTTTGGGAAGAGTAAGGACACAATTAGGAGACCAGTTCTGCCCCAGTGGTAAAGGCCGCGACTTACAAGTAGGTAGTAGGTTTGAACCCAGACAAGCGCTTTAATTTGTGAACATTATTTCATCACACTTGCTGTCAAAACGTTGAAGGAAAACATCGTGAGGAAGCTATGCTAGAACCGAAAATTTTAAAACATTTGAGATCTACTAACCCACAATGGCCCGGCGTGGTGGATTAGGTGAGAGGACGTGGGCCGCCACGTCCTCTTACCGAGGGGAAGCCAGCAGCGGAAACATTATAGACTATTATGCTTAGCACAATGATTCAAATTTTAAATTACTTTCGTATACATTCCAATATTTAAGTACTTACCTATATTACAATAAAAAATTATACAGGATAATTTTTTATCCAGTGCGCAAACTGTAACCATGAATTCAGCATATCATTCTAGACCCCCCACAGCACAGAAATTTTTTGTCGGTAATAGATACCTACAAAAACAAAATCAGCTGTTCCGTACATTTTGACCGCGTAGGTATTGCACTTTTCTATGAAAAAGCAATTTTTTTTTTGTAAAACCGCATTTAGAATGATATGCTGAATTCATGGTTACAGTTTGCGCACTGTATAAAAACTTATCCTGATGTGAATAAAATTAATAAACGAAAATAATAGCAGTATTCACAAAAAGAACAAATATTATACAATTTTAATCCCGGGGATGTTTGGCACCGAAATCATTTCATTATTTGCGGCTGTGTCCGAGTAATGACAGGGTTACCCTCGCTGTAGGTAACCCTTTCTGTCGTGTATTTATTTGTCATTAAACTGGTCACTTGTAACGGTCCCATTTAATTTCGCCTTTATCCCGGGGTTATGCTCCCGTTGGCATATTTCGAGGAATTCAGGATAGAGGTTAAAAATATTCTTATTAACAAACAGGGGAAAACAAACGTTAAAACGCGTATTTTTGGGTCTAAATTAGAAAATTAGAGCATCCTGATTGTGTTACCAGGTTAGGTTGTCATTATGATTTTATTAAGAGAATGAAAGAGCGAGCGAAACGACAACGAAAACTTATCCAAGTCAGGGTGTGACTTGGATAAGTTACGATTTTCTGTGTGATTTGCTAAATGAAAGTAACTTGTTTCTGTTAGTTTTTATTAGGTTTGCATCCATTACGGGCCGCTTTTCAATAATAATTTGGGGTTTAACATTTTTTGCTTCCACTCGTCGCTTCAGCGGGCCCCTGTATCAGGGGAGCACCGTATCGTTGGTATGGCTGATACTTACGGGGTAGTAGCTACGCCCCTGCACTTAACCTCCATCAAGGCACAGTGTAATGGTCACGATGATTTTGACACCCCCTTGGCTAAGGCGCCCGAGGCAGTAGCCCCCTTAACACTGATTTTAGGAATCAAATATTTAGCTCAGCTCAACAATGTATGGATTTCTAGGTGAAGGTATAAGCCTGGCTGTAAAATAAGGTCATTATTAACTGCCTAATCTTTTCCCAACTATGTTGAGGTTGGCTGCCAGTCTAACCGGATGCAGCTGAATACTAGTATTTTACATGGCGCGACTGCCTATCTGATTTCCACAACCCAGTTACTGGGTAACACGATAACCCTTGCTAAGACTGTTTGTCAGAATTTCGGGCGCCTGACGACTCGTAACGACTGTCAAAGATCCACGACTGACAGCTGGGATTAATAACCACCGGATTAATTAACGTGTTTTCTGGGTCTTCATATGAAAAGATGGTAACCCATCCACGGACCAATCGCGGCAAGCATAGCTTAACCTGATCAATCGGCCCTTGCGGCTGAAGAAGCTGTAGATAGATAGATAGTAGATAGTGAGCAAATCACACAGTGATTTGGACTTGTAACAGTAGGTACTAACAGTATATCAAACTTAATCATAAGTGCCAATCAAATACGTAGTCAATTAATTATTCAAAATTATTCAAATATGTAGTACAAAATACTAAACAACGTTCACAATAAATTACTTACAAAATGAATATTGACAGCCCTACCCGCATCCCATCCCATTCCCGGTCGGACCGTCCCGACATTTGTTATTACTTTAGTGTATGCTACCCATTGAGCTGCCCGCTTTCCCGGGAACATCCGAGAATGTTCTCGGTTACATCCTGTGTAGGAATTTATTCGGATATCGATGTGAAATGAAAATGTAAGAGAGAACGAGCTCAAAGGGAAATGGCTGTCTTTTCCAGTGAAAGTGTGGTTTTCCTATTGAAATGGATTTTCCCGTTTCAATGTTTTCACTTTGTTCATTGTTTTTTTGAAGTCAGATCAATTTATTTTAAATGTGTTTTTGTGTGTAGTTGTTAGCTGGACCTTACATTATTCCTTTGAGGTGATAGCAGTTTAGTTTACTAACTATTTAAAAAGATGATTAGAAGGCGTTCTCTGAATTTAATTAGTGCCGGGTAAATTTTTTTTTACTTGTGAACTTGTGTGCGTTTAGAATTTAGATAACGGTTGAGTATTTTTCGTGTAAACATCTGTTTTTTTTAAATAATCTTCCTAGCTTTGATAAACCGTATACCCTACCTACCACTTATCGTCTTTTCTGTGGTACACTCACAAGCACTAATAGGTATGTATATGCTTACCAACTTTTACAAGTGATTTCCTCCTCTTGTAGGTATCTGCTGATTGTAATTTAATGTTATTATGAAAGTCATATTTTGGAACCCACACTATAATGAAATACCTGGGTTATCTCAAGGTTGCAATCGTAGTTAAAGAGAAATCGCTATTCGATTTGTCTAAGTGTATACATATTAATACTTGTGACTGTACATTCACCAAAAGAGATAAGTAACAAGGCTCGTCGGATATGCTTGAAGTTATAAGAGGTTTAGTAAGACACCAATGGATGTTTTCGAATAAAATTAAAAGTGATAAATTAACTGTTTGTCTTCTATGAGTTACTTAAACAAAATTTTATTCGATAACATCCATCGGTTTCTTAATAAACTTCAACTATATTACTGAACTTGCACCCTAATTGCGTAACAGACTATCAATCATAATCCGTTTCATTTTGACAGTTCAACAATATTCATTGCGTTATTTACGTTGCTGAGCAGACATATTTTTCGAACATATGAAACAATGGATTAGCAATCTGTTTCAAAATGATTCAGATTATGATTAATCGCGCGTTACGCAATTAGGGTGCTGGTTGCTTATCTGTTTTGGTGATCGTACCTACAACTTTAAAAAACATTGTAGGTGTGTAGGTACCTAGTGTCGTTTCTAACTCCAGTACCTAGTCAAATGTGTTGACTATTGATGAATACCAACAAACGAGACGCTGCGTACCTACACTATAAACAGGACACAATTTAACGATCGTCTTTGATAACTTTCAAACAGCACGTGTTCCTCGTTAAATCTTTATTTCTCGCCCGATATCCACTACGAGTCCTCCAGGTTGTGAACCGATCCATCTAAGACTTAGCATAAAAACATCTATGTAGGTACCTAGCTAAGTACTTACTTTAGTACGTGGTACTGTTGTATAGTGTTCCTTCGTATTCAAGCGTGTATATTACCTACTCGATTAATATCACATTTCCGAAGGCACATCTCCGTTTCGTTCTATCGCCCCGCGCTTTCACTTTTTGATCGCAGTTTGTATCTTTTTAGCCCACTTTCAACAGTGCCGGCTAAACCCCCAACAAAACTTCCTTTGTTAATACAACTGGCGCTAATAGCCACTAATATGGTTATATGGTTCAGCTCTTTAGCCTCTTTAGCGCCTTGAAGTCGCTATGCAACGCAAATGCACGCGCTATCGTTCCGGCTCGCAACGTCGCGCGGCTATTATTACGTAAGCAACGTTGCCGTTCCGCCAGACACCGGTCTCGCCGCTCTCGCCCGCCGTGCCCCTCAGTCTCGCTAGAGCGCTTTCGATATTACAACGTCAATTGCGACATTCATGATGGATTCAAATACAAATTCGTTCGATATGTATTCTCCGAAAATAGAAATTGACTCGGAGAGTGAGAAGGAGTATTCAAGGCGAGATATGAAGTTCGATAGTGCAAAATTTAAGGTTCACTGGAATTCTGAGAACACGATGAAGTTGATCGAGACTATGGAGAAAGAGTGTAAGGAATTGTGGGACATAAAGAATCCATTGATAAGGGATCGGACCGCGCGGCAGACGAGGTTGGAGTATTTGGCGGAAATCTTCGGAACGACATCGGAGGAGATGAGCAGGAAAATTCACAATTTGCGCACACAGTTTAACAATGAGTTGCGGAAAATAAAGCGACGCCAAGTTGTGCGCAGTGGTTGGGAGTACTTCGATGCTCTCTCGTTCCTGATGCGAGCGCCCTCTACCGACCCTCTGGAGACAGTAGACGCAGTTAATTTGGAGGTAAGTAGTGCCTCGCTACATCACGTTAAACTGTTGCGCGCTCGATATGTTTTTTATCTTTGTTCTCTATTTTTCATTGTTGTTTTTGATGACACCGGAATGTCAACGTGGTAGGATTTTATCGCTGATGTTATCAAAAGTGATGTTTGAATGTGTGTCGCGGTTTGATATTGCTAACATTAGTTTCACATTTAATTATGATTCACTTGATTTAGTGTATCGTACGGCTAGCAATAAGATCTTCGTTTCGTATGTTTGAAAAATGACGTCTCTGAGACAGATTATGCAGCAATTAGCATAGACAGTTTTTTTTTTGCGTGTGGATCATGAAGTCTCTTCTAATGGAGTCGTAAAAACCAGAGAAGAGGGAGTCGAGCTCGCACAATTTAGAAATTAGAAAGAAATAAGTAATAACGTTTATTTGGACACATTGAGTGATAACATAATTAATTCAATAACTACCCATTCATGTTTTTAAATTAGGTAGGTGGGTACTTACATATTTGTTTACAAACAAAGACGATCGTGTTTTTATTACCTACCTATTACTTAATTTAATAAAAGTAGGTAGTAAGACAATGATTTAATTAAATTTACTTACCGGCTTATTATTGTTTTCTTTTAGGTAATACAATTTCATGGAGCACAATTGTTTCGTTACAAACTAAACTTTAGGAAAATTGTCATAAAGTCCGTATTACCTTGCCTTTGAGGACGTAATCACGTGACTGTCTTCTAACGAAAGCCAGCTGCGAGGCATAGACGAACAAGGTCAAACAAATTAAGACCGTATGCGATTCACGTAAGGGTTGTTTTTAAGGCACGTAGGAATGACTGTTCCGTATATTGTATTCATGGAAGTTTTGTATTTTATTTATGTAAAGTTTGTATCACTTTTTCCTTAACTTTTCAAATGTGCCAGTTGCCTAATACGTACTTCTTGAATTGTCGATTCGCCCACAATTATATTAACTACATGCGAGTTGCCTATACAAAATATTAGGTAAGTATCTACCTAAGTATATTGTTTAAAGTGACGATTCGCCCAGTAAGGACGAGTTAAATCGTGCGAGTTGAATAATAGGTGAGCCCGCGTAAATTAGGTAGGTACCTACCTAAAAGAAATCACATGACCCCGGTACGAAGAACCTACACGATAAATTTTTATCCACTGCGCAAACTGTAACCATGAATTCATCATATCATTATAGAACCCCCAGCCACAGTATTACAATATTTCCTATGTAATACTGTGCCGCAGCGCAGAAATTTTTCGTCAGTTATACAAAAAAAAATCAGCTGTTTCATAGAAAAGTGCAATATCAACGCGGTCAAAATGTATAGAACTGCTGATTTTTTTTTGTACAACCGACCAAAAGTCTCTGCGCTGGGGTCTATAATGATATGCTGAATTCATGGTTACAGATTGCACACTGGATAAAAACGTACCTATCCTGTATTTTTTTCGTCTATAAGTTAATCTTTCCATTGAGCGCACTATTGAGTTGTCTTGTGTTGAATTCGAGCGATACGTTATAATTTGCGTTTATCGACCCTCTGGGGATTTCATTCCTTTTGAATCGATAAGGAGGATTCACTCAATAAGTTAAAATCAAGTAATAAAACTATAATTTTATGTGGAGATTTTAATATAAATATTTCAGATGTTACTCCATTAAGTATTAGACTTCTCAATCTGTTCAGATCTTTTAATTTCATTAACTTGTTTTTTGAACCTACTAGGATCACGGCATCTTCATCAACATGTCTTGATAATATATTTAGTGATTGTGATGTCAAACATAAATTAGTGTTAACTGACTTAACATCTGACCATGTGGTTTATTAGCTAGCTTCCCCATGCCATTATATAAAAAGTCGCATACGTTTGAATGCAGGCCTTATACAGCTAGTCGTTGCAACAAGTTTAAAAATAATTTAGCTCATAGAATTACACCCTCCATAGCACAACACGAGAATCCTAATGAAATTTATTTTGCCCTCTTTGATGATGTGCAAAAAGAGCACCAATCTGCTTTCAAGACTAAAACCATTAACATTAATGGCACCTCCGTTGGCATTAACCAATAAGCTACTCCAGGTAATTACAAAAGTAGAGCGAGACTATACGAATTATATGGTTTGAAAAAATACAGGTTTGAGACTCCTTTCCTAGAGTATATCAAAAACTATTTAAAATTATTTAAAAAGATTAGTGCTTTTGCAAAACCGATTTTTTTAAGCAATACAATTAAAAATTCTAATAACAAAGTAAAAACCACGTGGAAAATCATTAACAATGGAACGTGTAAATCAGTTAAACAAGATAAACAACTTGAGATTATGGTCGACAGCAAATTAGTAAGGAAGCTGACGTAGCACAGGCATTTAATGAGTTTTTGCCAACATCCCTGTAACTACGACTTGCTCCCTAAATTCGTCCCCGTCTAAAGCTGAAAACCTTTTGCATAGTAATGTGCCTAAATGGAGCGACCTATTCAGTTGCGAACATGTAACGCCTCGTGATGTAGTTAATGTTTTAACACACTTAAACCTAAAACACTGGTTATTTCTGGGGCATTTCTATTAAACTATATGTAATATAATAGACACCGTAGCTCCCTATCTAGCTGTCACTTTTAATAAATGTGTTGATTCAGGGACTCCCTGACCTCATGAAGAGTACTAAAATCATACCATTGTTTAAATGACGTTCGTAATTTCAGGCCTATTTCTATCTTACCTGTATTTAGAAAAATATTCGAAAAGTTGATACTCAAGCAGTTGCTAAGACATTTTAATTTAAATAGCCTCCTTCATAATGAGCAATATGGTTTTAAAAAAGGTCGTTTGCCTACAGATGCGGGTGTTGCTCTGATGAAACACCTATTAAACGCATGGAAGAAATCGCAAAATGCTATTGGAGTATTCTGTGATCTGTCCAAAGCCTTTGATTGCATGCACCATGAAAAGCTCTTGCGTAAACTACGTTATTACGGAGTCCATAACGAAGCTTTAAACGTAATAAATTCTTATTTACATAATAGGTTGCAATGTGTAGAAGTTAATGGAGTAAAATCGTCCGGGCTAAAAGTTCAGTTAGGTGTGCCCCAAGGCTCAATACTCGGCCCATTCTTGTATTTAGTGTATATCAATAACTTATCATTTTATTTAAAGGGTATTTCTGATGTTGTACTGTTTGCAGATGATACTTCTCTTATTTTTATACTAGACAGGAATAGACAAGGTTTTGACGACGAAAACAGTACACTCTCAATGGTTAATGTAATCAATGCCAGGAAAACTAAATGTGTAAAGTTTGCCTTACCGAATGTTAGAAATGTAGGTCCCAATATCTTCTTACATAAAGAGGTGTTTGAGACTGTAGACTCGGCAGTTTTTCTGGGCATAACAGTACATGCCAAACTTCAGTGGGGATTACACATATCATGCCTATCGGGGAGGATCGGTCCAGCTGCCTGCGCCGTTAGGAAAGTAAGACAATACATTGACGTCGATACAGCTCGGATAGTCTACTTTAGTTATTTTCACAGCGTTATGTCCTACGGTATTCTGCTGTGGGGCAAAGCTGCTGATACTCAAAATATTTTTGTATTTCAAAAACGTGCTGTTCAAGCAATTTACCAGCTAGGTGCCAAGTTTCGTTGAGGGACTTTTTTAAAGATATTGGAATTCTCACGGTGGCATCACATTCTTTGCCAATATCTTATATTTTAGACAAAATATACACTTGCACACTAAAAACTGACATTCACACCTAAAACACTAGAAATAAGGACAAACTACGTGCTCACTTTCACCGGCATCATAAGGTTCATAATTCATTTGTTGGGCTTGGTATAACCTTTTATAACAAGCTTCCCTCTGCTTGGCTAGATTTGCCTTTTGATGCGTTTAAAGCTCAAATAAAATCCAACCTGTGTTTAATAAAAGCTTACTATTCCATCAACGACTATTTAAATGACAAGAATAGTTGGTCGCACATTCCATGCCAAGCACCCAGCATATGGGTCGAAAAATTGTTGATTCGTGTGCCCACAACTTGCATCCGAGTCGTCGCAATAAGTAGCTATTGATGATTCTGTTCATGCCCAGGACCCGACTAGCGAGACTACTTATAGCGACGACTCGGATGCGAGTTGTGGGCACACGAACTAATTATTTTTATTTTTCTTGCTTGGCATCGAATGTGTTACTCAAAATAATGTTTATGTTCTTTCTCCAAAATTAGCGTACCTAGAGACAGGTTATGGTTCATATAATTATTTATATTTTTTTTAATAGACTAAGTATTTTTTTTAAATTATAATCTATTTTTGTGAACGGGTGCTGCTTGTGGTGACGGGTCGTCCTGCTGACAACGATTTAGTTATTGTTGCTAATAATGACCTACCTGTTTATTTATTTTACGTCGACGGTCCTAGGTTATCATTTGTGAACATAATCCAGCATGGCATATGTAAGCTATCACGTCATTTATACCAGGAGGCTTTTATTTTGGTAGTATGCTTTGTTTAATTTTTTATTTTTTGTGCTTGAGTTAAGTTTTCATTTTATTTGTTGGTATATTGGCATGGCTACCTGACAACTAATTATTTAAGTTCTGTCTCGTAATGTTGATTACTTTGCCTACCTATGCCAATCAAGTCGTATCTAACTACACAGACAGATGTGCTGCTGGGGAGTTTATGCGCTACTTCTTCCCAGCTAAAGCACTAGGAAGTGGTGAAGAGCAGGCCTTTTGGGGGACTGTCTTATGTAATTTTGACATTCGAAAAGTGCTGATTCTCAGCTTAATTTGAATAAATAACTTTTGATTTTGATTTTTCGCCTAATGATTTTTGTGTGATATCGAATGTACCTAATGTACCTGCCACTGACACAGGACTCGTAGTTACACCTGTCTGAATATTCCGTATAGGTACCCTCCGACATTTGAAAATACTTGCATTATAATGGTCGATTATACAACTGCTCTCCCAAATAATAATGTTCTTTTTGAACCAGTTTTAACCAAATAATAGCATGCGGGTGACGAATTAGCATAAAATAAGCTAGGAAACCGCTGTGTAAACGGAAATTAACGTTGCCATTACCTACATATCCTCTCTTATAAAAATACTAACGATACAAGATCTAATAAATAAATAAAACCACCTACTTCAGAAACTCACGTTATCTTTATTTGAGGATATTATTAAGAAATGTTTTCATTGACACGTCTTATCTGACCGGTTCTCTCATCAGCCTTAATCGTGGATCTAT
Organism: Polymixis lichenea; assembly: GCA_949091785.1. Taxonomy (NCBI): domain Eukaryota; kingdom Metazoa; phylum Arthropoda; class Insecta; order Lepidoptera; family Noctuidae; genus Polymixis; species Polymixis lichenea. The sequence continues at coordinate 8,084,124 of OX420938.1, read as the reverse complement.
TACTAGAACGCATTCAGTAAAAATCTCACCGTGAAAACGTAGGTGAATTGAGCTGTCAATAGTGTCAATGGTGGAATGACAGCTCACTTCAAAATCACTTCACCTAAGTTTTCACGGTGAGATTTTTACATAATAAACCCCCGCTGATCCACTATTATACTAGCGCTGTCAATGTAATTTTTTTAGAAGTGTGTTGTAGTTGAGTGTAGGTACTTTGATGTGCCGCCATTCAAATTTGCTTGAGTAGTACAATTTAATTCAAGCGATATTGTAGTAGGTATTAAACATTATTAAGTATCATTTGATATTTTTGCCGAGGTCAAAACAATTCCTATTTCCATTCATAATGAAAAGCTTACGTGTATAATATCATATCGCCACAAATGCCTATAGGTATGGAAATGACAGCAAACTTACTGTGAAAAGTATTTTGGCTTAAAATGGACACAATATAGTCTCGACGAAATATGGGGTAATATTTTTTTCCCGAGACCTAACTAAGCTAGCGATAACAAGTTTAGCGATCTGAAATATCACCTAGTTCTGCCTCCAAAAAAGCTTTAGCGATTTCGAATTTAACAAGCACTTGTTTTCTACGAGAAAGTTTTTTGAATGTATCGGCGGCATATCCTAAAAACAATAAGTCCACAGCGTCACACTTTACTTCGACTTTCTCGTTATTGCAACTGGTGTCAAATGTTGAGTTTTGATTATTTTGCATTGTTCTATTTTTTTCATTCATTTCTCTCTGGTCTACTTCTGGAACCGTTTCAATCCTTCTTTTCTTTCTGTATTTGTCTTCAGCGTTTGCCGTTTCTAATAATGCAGAAGGACTAAGTTCAAGAGAAATTTCAATTTCCACCGTTTCTCCTTTTTCTTGTGAACTTGAAGACTCGTCAATGGTATAAGAAAATATATCATTGTCTTCTTCTCTATTGCTACTGTTGTCAAAGGTACTTGTTGACTTTTTACTATTTTGTTTTCTTCGTTCTCTTCTCTCTGGGCTACTTCCGGAACCGATACAGTCCTTCTTTTCCTTCTGTATCTGTTTTTAGCTTTTGCAGTTTCTAATAATTCAGCAGGATTAGGTTCAGGAGACCGTTCAATATTCATCGTTTCTTTTATTTCTTGAGAACTTCTAGACGCGTCATTAGTATAAGAAAGTATATCACCGTCTTCGTCTTTCTCTTCTTTTACGCACACTTTTGGATCCGAATCCATTCTTTTTCTACTGATATATTCATTTTCTGTATTTTTTGCAAATGCAGAACTGGACTCAAGGCTAGGTTCAATGTTCACCATTTTATTTCTATGATGAGAATTTATAAGCATATCATTGGTCGCAAAATTATCGCTGTTTTCTTCATTAGCCACAAACTGTTGGCTGCTGCTGTGAGTCTCATCCACAAAGTTTTCTTCTAGAAAACTCAAATGTAGTACCCACGCGAAGTTCTCAAGTTTTATTCCACCAGGGGTATAGGTTTTATTGGGGAATCGTTTAAAATATGTGTACGTGCCTTTTAAGAAGCTCCACTTAGTCTTCAAAATAGTAACTGAAAAATATTATAATGTATCAGTAGGTTACGAAAATTATAAAATATGAACAGCCTTACCAATAAAAATATTTAAAACACTTGCTCAACAACTGTATATTTAAGCATTGTATACCTAAGCAATAGGTAAGAATTAACACACTCCATTTACCAATAACGGGTGTGTAAGCATTGTATTGTGCAACATTCTTCGGAAACGTTTTGAACCTAGATTACCAAATTGTCAGACATTTAGAAAACCTTGTAAACAGTCTATACAATGTTTACCTATATAAATAATAATACAAATTGTGCCTAAAATATTGTTTCGAAATGTTTTGAATAATTTCATAATATTTTACGGTAAACGAAAGTAAGATTCATACTTTTTAAGTTCGTCATTAAGTTTAAAAACGCACCTTTCAAATGTCAAAAGATTGGAGGATTCCGGCGACTGGGACCGCAATTAACTGGAACCGCGACATTGACAGAATAGTCGACATCGGCTTTCCTTGCCATACTAAAAAATAGAATAGAATAAAACTGGAACCGCGGTGGGAAGTCGCCGGTCGCCATTTAATTTAAAATTTTTCTTCCGGCGACTGGGACCACCCATAAATGAATAAAAATGTCTATTGTTCAAACCAAAAACAGTACAGGCAAACGAAAAAATGTTTAAAGTAATAACTAAAGAAAAAACTACAATTGTATAGTAGGTGCATTGATTATTTTTAATATTTTTACTCGTAGGTTTGGTAAGCTCCTACCTACCAAGTTATAACATACTGCTACTTCGAAGGCATAAAGCGTTTTCTAGCTGACACACCTACCTATGTTAGGTGAGCTTCTACTGAGTTAGGAGTATGACTAGCGTTGCCGGATATAAATATTCCGAAGTATTCCCGTCGTATTATTCGCGAAGCATTCGGAAGTATTGAGTAATATTCTGAATGATTCCCCGAGAAGAATTACAAGGAAAATATCTTGCTAAGTACATGTTCGACCACGCATAGAGTAGCTAGATTGAACCGCAGTGAGTCACGGTGTGCCACTGCCACGTGTAAGTGAACGCTGATATCGCGCCGACCGACATCGGGTACCTACTTATTGGATCACCTATTAGAATTCGACTATTGACCGCTAGATGACGACGCAGTTGCAAATTATATATATGTACCGCCTTGTGATTGTGTATTCATAATTAAAAAGTATTCATAATAAAACCCACGAACCTTTTTCCTTCCTAACCTTGGTCACTTCAATGGCAGAAAGCCCGCGCAGGCGAGCTTTACCGACAGAAGTTGTTCAGTTACAGCTTTCACTTTTACCCGCAAGATGACGTTAATACGATTTGAAAACTTCCGAATATTTCTTAAGTACATTTACTTATAAATGAACTTACGTAACGATCTTGGTAATTTTACACGGTCCATAAAATCTAAATAATGCAAACACACATTGCTCGCATAACAGAAAAAGGAAATCACGATGATGAATGCAAATAATCCATCAGAGACTGAGATTTATTTATTTATAAATAAAAAATTGAGATTTGAATGCGAACGTTCCTAAAAGTGAGTAAACTTGCTCCCCAGATTCCCGCCAGAAGTCCGGTTACTACGCGTACGGTTATACGCTCACTAAACAAGGTTTGAGGACTGAATAACAATTGCATATTGTATAAACTCCTGCTATAAAACGATGTGTAAAAGTGAACTGTCAAATATCTTTTATTGGTAGAGTAAGCGTTTTATATTATATTATAACTCCCGTATACCTACGTCGTTAGTAAATTGTTTTTAGTAAGGCTGTACAATTTAGATTACCACTAATGCGGCGGGTGTAGCCGGCTTTCGGCGTGGCGACGCGACGCGGCCGACAACCAACATCATCTCATCTGCCTAGCCTTTTCCCAACTACGTTGGGGTCGGCTTCCAGTCTAATCGGATGCAGCTGGATACCAGTATTTTACATGGAGCGACTGCCTATCTGACCTCCACAACCCAGTTACTGGGTAATACGATACCCCTTGGAAAGACTGGTTGTCAGACTTTCGGGCTTCTAACGACCCTGTCAAACGACGACTGTCAAAGATCTACAAATGACAGCCGGGACCAACGGCTTAACGTGCTTTCCGAGGCACGGAGAGGTCTTGGTATGTTAAGGTGGTCACCCATCCACGGACCAACCGCGGCAAGCTTAGCTTAACCTGATCGATCGATCCGTACGGCTAATATTACTTAGCCACAAGCCCCCCGACAACCAACATCCAAACGAAAATAAAGAAAATACCTATTCTTTATTTCAATTTCGTTTGGTTGTGGCCTTTTTTCTTAAAAAAAAAGGTTTTTTTATTAAGTAAGTAAGTAAGTATGCCATATTTATTTTCTTTAGTAAACCATTATTTAATGCATATTTTCTACACAAAATAGTTCCGATGTTTTAATTAACTCCTGTGCAACTTCCCGCCAAACTTCTGCCTGCCATAAGTAGTAACGATGAAGAGGATTACAGTGTGAATAGAGCACATGCCTTTTTTGACTGCTTCAATTAGTTTTTCAGTGAAATCAATATCCATTAATTTCGCCATAACAACAAACCACGCGAGACGTGCGGACTAGACGCGAACCCGGCACAAAATGGTGGTGGGTTGGCGGTGTGCGAGAAACGGATAGAGTTATTATCGAATCTGTGTCGCATTCGTTTTTAGGGTTCCGTAGAAAAATGGCAAAAAACGGAACCTTTATAGATTCATCATGTCTGTCTGTCTGTCTGTCTGTCTGTCTGTCTGTCTGTCCGTCCGTCCGTCCGTTCGTATGTCACAGCCACTTTTTTCCGATATTATAAGAACTATGCTGTTGAAACTTGGTAAGTAGATGTATTCTGTGAACCGCATTAAGATTTTCACACAAAAATAGAAAAATAAATACATTTTGGGGGTTCCCCATACTTAGAACTGAAACTCAAAAATTTTTTTTCATCCAGCCCATACGTGTTGGGTAACTATGGATAGGTCTTCAAAAATGCTATTGAGGTTTCTAAATTTTTTTTTTTTCTAAACTGAATAGTTTGCGCGAGAGACACTTCCAAAGTTAGTAAAATGTGTCCCCCCCCCTGTAACTTCTAAAATAAGAGATTGATTAAACTAAAAAAAATATGATGTACATTACCATGTAAACTTCCACCGAAAATTGGTTTGAACGAGATCTAGTAAGTAGTTTTTTTTTAATACGCTAATGAAAGGTAAATCGCGGTTTACGTCATAAATCGTAAACCGCGATTAACCTTTCATTCAATCAACTCAAATATAAAAATGTTACAAAACTATTTAATTTCATAAACGTAAACCTTATGCAAAAACCGTGAACCATTATTTTCTAATAATAAATCGTGCCTAAGTAAATACTAATTATAATTCGCGCGTTACTTGCTGCTACGGAACCCTTTATGAGCGAGTCCGACTCGCACTTGGCTGCTTTTTCATTCTTATCTAGAATGGCTAATAGCCGATTCCTATAATTTACGTACACACGGCTACACATCAAGCTATACATTTCCAGTATAAGCTGATCTCGCATCGTACCTATAGGATTTCCGTATAGTGCGAGATCAGCGTCAACTAGAAATGTGTAAGCTTGATGTGCAGCCGTGTGTACAGTTGTAGGTTAAAACTAAGACTCCCGTATCTTTACCAGTAATGAAGCAAAGACCTTAATATCTTTGCATAGTAGACCCCGCCTTAGGAAGTAGCTATCACAGGTCAAATTAGCTTACGAAACTATTTTTTTTCCTAGTTTAGAAATAAAAAATGCTACCGTTGGTAAGCAAAACGAACTGTTTTTAACCGACTTAAAAAAAAGGAGGAGTCTCTCCATTCGACTGTATGTTTTTTTTAATGTTTGTTACCTCATGACTTTCGACTGGGTGAACCGATTTTATTTGTAAGCTCGTGCCTCCCGTGTGGTTCCATTTCAATTTCATATAGATCTGATGATGCGTTTCGGAGACAGACAACGGAACTCTTCAAAAAACAACAGTAAATAAACCGCGATTGTTGCTATCGCATAAATATGCATTGTTTTGACCCCAAGGACGATGAAATTTCGAATTAGTGGGGTATGTACTATAACCAAAAAGTGAAAAATAAAAACTTTAAAAAAAAAAAACAGGTGGTGACAAAAAAGTTAAATACATATCCAAAATCGCCTTCCGAAATTAAAGTTATTTTTCACTTTGTAGTGTTTTTTCGGAAGTCGGTTGTTTTTTTTGGAAAAAGTTTTTTGTTTATAGGAGCCGAGCATAAGTCACAGGGCTAACTAGAAAACAAAGTTTGCCGGTTTCGCGTGTGGTTTCATGTAATTAACGAAAATACACAGCTTCAAGCATAGATTTTAACCGTGGAACCGTACCCATAAAAAGCTTAAGTAACTGTACCTTCTACCCAGGGGTACTGAAAGTACCTACCCCTAAATGAGTATGAAATAAAATGTTAGTACTTACTTACTTAATGTTTATTAAAATTAACTATCGTAGGCTTTTATTCACCTAACAATATCTTCTCGTCCCAAATACCGCAGTGTCTCAAGACGAAAGTCTTTGACCAGTGTGTGTTGCCAGTGATGATCTATGGTACAGAAACGTGGTTGCTGGCAATGGGCCTTATCAGAAGGCTTAAAGTCACCCAAAGAGCAATGGAGAGGGCTATGCTCGGAGTTTCCCTACGCGATCGAATCAGGAATGAAGAGATCCGCAGGAGAACCAAGGTAACCGACATAGCCCGAAGAATTGCCAAACTTAAGTGGCAGTGGGCAGGGCACATTGCTCGCAGAACAGATGGCCGATGGGGCCGGAAGGTTCGGGAGTGGCGGCCGCGTACCGGAAGACGTAGAGTGGGAAGGCCTCCCACAAGGTGGACCGATGACCTTGTGAAGACCGCGGGAATACGCTGGATGTGGGAAGCACAAGACCGGTCGAAGTGGAGGCACATGGGAGAGCCCTATGTCCAGCTGTGGACGTGTTTCGGCTGAGATGATGATGATGATACCACCAACATCAGTCTGACATTTACCCCCTTATTTATAAACGTTGCTTAAATTAAAGAGGTGTTTAAAATTTTAAATGTCAAAATGTATGGTTACAACATTACATAACTTTAAGCAACGTTTTAAATTACAAAACTCCGCAGACGTGATGGGTATCGAAATCTAAACACCACAAAATAAAAATGATTTGATGTTATTTTGAGGGGTCAATGACCGCTAGCATTGTTGTTATTTTCAGAAAATCTATTTTCTTTAGTCTTATCGTGTAAGATATCGATACCGATCAGGTCTGCAGGTAAAGCTAAAAAAAAAAACAGATTTTTAAACTGATATTTGAAGTGACTGCTCTAGGTAACATCAGTCGATGACCCCACAAAAAAAAAATCATCAAATTAATGTACTCATTTTTTGTGTTACTTATCTTGTTTAAGTAATTATAAGGTCAGAATAAACGCAAGTCCTGAAAGTAGTTGATTCATAATTGACTACTAAATCGATTTCATTACATTTTTAGCCAAAGAAAATGAAATCATATTACAAGGACATAAGAATCAATTTTAAATGCGGGGTCAACGCTATTTTCGAAACAATAAAAGCTTGCTTTAAAAAAAAGTTTTGATCATTGTATTAGTTATGCTTTTAACGCAATATTCTGATTGGTGTGCATGAGGTCTGGCGTTAAGGGGAATCTAGTCGCGGGCTCGGACTCACTGATGGGCCTGGCTAAAAAGCACGCTGTCTCACCAGGCATCGTGTCCGACAGAGGTAGCATCAGTGATGAGCAGTTAGACGCTAGTCTACACGCACAACATTATTGTGTGAGATGCAGGATCATTTATTGGACTACAGGCGCGTAAATAATTAAGAATAGTCCTTCGGAAGATCGGGTTTTATGAAAAAACCACTGCATAAATCAATGACCAATAAAGTTTATTGAACTTTTCGATATTTGAGCTTTGTCAGTACCGACTTGGTTTTTCAGATTTTACGTTTCTTTTATTACTTAAACACGCCCAAAGTTAGGTTAAATTAGCAAGAAAATCGAACCTTTGTTTTCTCCTAACTTTTTAATGGCTTTTCATTTTAGTATTCTGTTTCCGTACACGCAATATTAATAATGAGGCAAAACCATACCGTGTTTAATTTTTGATGTACATTGTCGAACAGTGGAGTAATACCCTCCCGAAGTTTGTATGAAAAAAATGTGGACTAGGTTCACCTTAACAGGATATTACACTCATTTTTGAAAAGTGTCTTAATTAGATTCTAGAGTGCTTATAACCACTAAAAAATCAACATTTTTATTCAATCGATTAGTGCCATAAAATGCATTAAAATTTTATATTTTCAAATTTCGCGAGTAATTTAACGAAAACGCTAGACGCAGTGGATGCCATATTACTGTGTGGGTATGACGTCAAATTGCTAGATAAACAAGCGCGCTGATATTTTTTATGACATTGTTTAAAATATAAATAATGAGTTTTTCTAAGTGTCGTTGGTTTGCTGTTCCTGAATGTAAGATATTATTTCAATAAAAATTAGTTTGTTTACGAAAATAATAAAAGTACATTCGTATGGCAGTTCCTCGTGCTGTCTGCGTATTTTGCCCTCATTTTATTGAAACTCCGTACTACGCTAAGCCAGCTCAAGGTCACGGTCAGGGTCAATTTCGTGCGGTCGACTGCACAATGTTACTTAATATATTGTTGTTATTGAACAGGGTCAAATTAAATTAGCTGGCAATACTTTACCCACGTGTTGGGTATCGATATCGAAAATGAATGGAACAAAAGAATACAGAAAACAACACTTTTTCTCATAGCATTAGAGATATGAAAGTGTGTTTTCCACAATTTCAGGATTGGTTCCATAAAAAAACCCCGTGTATGGATTAAAACGATCAAAACGTAACGATGTATTTAATATCAATCCATGTATTATGGAACCGAATATGGAATGGAATATGTTATGCGTTCCATTATGTTAACAAGTTCTCACAATGGTATAAAGCTAAGATACAATACAGTAGAGTACAGCAAAGAGAAAAAAAAATACCTCTAGGGCAGAAAAGGAACTCAATAATTCTTTAAGTAGTACTTAGAAAATTATTGAGTTACGTTACGTACCGTTACGGTTAGGGAACTACGGTGGTTCGAACTCTTGATGTTACACTTACTTACGAGCACTAAACCAATGAGGCTCTCAAACTGAAATATTGTGGTAATTTTGGACAAATTAATTCTAAAACTCTGACCAAAGTTTTAACTAAGGCTAACATCTAGTGAACTTAGATTTTACTCAAGACAGGTACAGTAAGCGTTTCATACGAACATGAACCTTATTCACGGAAATTTAATGTGCTTATCGGAAATTAAATGTGCATATTCCTTTAAGCGACTATGATAAAGCGTTTTAAACAAATGTGAACATTAACACGTCATAGTATACATACACGTATGAAACGCTATTGTTCTTAGGTTGTGGTCTATCTCCGTCCGTCACCGGACGGCGCGGACGACCGAATGCTGTGTTCGTAAATACTCGAGCGCTGTCTCGCTCGCCCGCTGCCCGCGACCGCCAGTTGCGACGCGACGCCGATAACGAACGTTTTGGCAACCTGTGGCGTGTCGCCCGTATCGGTCGTCCGTCGTGACGTCACCGCATGCAGTTTTCAAGAGACCGTAGCCTTAGCTCTCTGGCAGTCGTAACGAGTAGTCGGAAGCCGAAAAGTCTGACAGCCAGTTTAACCAAGGCGTATCGTGTTACCCAGTAACTGGACTGTGGAGGTCTGATAAGGAGTCGCTCCATATAAATTACTGTTATTCAGCTGTATCCGGATAGATTGGAAGCTGACCTTAACATAGTAGGGAAATGGCTGTGCAGATTTAGACCGATTTAAGTATAGTTTTTACTCAGCTCGAGCAATGTAAAAGTAAGTGAGCCTTACTTACCTACATAATACTTTTCTCATCCAGCTTGCGGAGTTCCAAGCTGATGAAGAAGAGGAGTTCGGAGCAGCTGCGCGGGCGCATACAGCGCTTTCCGTCAACAATGGCAACAATACCAACAGCAGCCCCAGCAGGCGACTGCACAAGCCCCTCCGGGTTGCCGCATCAGCCCCCCTACCAATGCCAGCCAGTGCTAATCCACTTCTGTGGCCTGAAGAACCTACGCCAAGGATTAGGCCTGGACTGAATGCTGATGAATGTCAGGTAAGATGAAGTTCAATAATTTATTCAATGTTTGTTTTTCACCCTGTACCTATTTTATGTGTTTTTATAAACACCTACACCAGAGAAACAGAGTACCGCAAGTAAGCCTATGACGAAATAATATCGCGGTGGGATTATTTGTATTATTCCGAACCTAACCCGAAACCCTAACCCGGTCGCGAGTTAGGGTGGGAACTTGAAAAAAAAAACATAATATTTGTTCCGAACGTAACCCTATTCCTAACCTGACCCGACATACACACACACACTGTTCCTATCATAACCCGAATTGCGATATAGATACGTTCCCTTCTCCCCTTTCTTAAAATAAAAAGTACAGAGGCCAACACATCAAGCTATGAAATCTGTCAAATTTCTTTGATAGTTTTTCAACGTTATTCCAAAACAATAAGGTTCATGTTCAATTGGGAAAAAATGTGTCAAATTAGAGTTTAATATTTATTATAGGTACGTAAGTAATCAAAATATCACACTAACAATAAATTAACATTAAATACGGTAAAAAAAATGTAACATGTTTATACGGTATGTTGCGCTGGCGCTGCCGATGCGGCTGCGGAAAACCTCAAGCGGTGAAAGTATAACAACTTAATCGGTAATTATATTTTCGAGCCGTATGGGGTTGAAACCCTCGGGCCGTGGGGTTCAAGTGCTCATGGTCTCTTCAAGGAAATCTCAAAAAGGCTGGTTGACACTTCCCGTGACCCAAGGGCTGGTTTCCACCTTGGCCAGCGGTTAAGCATTGCTATACAAGGTGGTAATGCTGCCAGTCTCTTGGGAATATTATCAGTCGACAGCGATGCGGATGAATTTTTCGACGCCATTTTTTTATTTGTGAATAGGTTTAGTTGTGTGTGTTATATTCGTTTTTTATTTACAGAAATATGTACCTACTTATATGTTAATAAACAACCAAAACGACGTAATAAAATATCCAAATGGTTAAAAAACATTTCTATTATGTGTCATACTTTGAAATTCCTTTTTAAACATTGTGTTAAATTAGAGACTGATTTGACACATAGATACTTTTTATTTTAAGAAAGAGGAGAGGTGAATGCCTATCTATATCGCAATTCGGGTAATGATAAAAATTATACGTCGGGCTAGATTAGGAATAGGGTTACCTACGTTCGGAACAAATATTATAATTTTTTTCAAGTTCCTAACCTTACCCGCAACCGGGTTAGGATTTCGAATCCGAAAAACTCCCGCCGCGATTTAATTTTATTACGTCCCTGTGGACGTCGAGCGTTGACTAATATTATACCTTGACCCGAAACAAATATCTGTGAGACATACCTACAGTTAATTTTGAACATTCCAAATAAATATTTGATCAATTTGAGCCCACCCTATCGAATAAATTCCGACCTTTCCGAGTTCTAAATGACTGATTTCCATGATTTCAATAGTGAAAATATTTTCATTGTTTCTGAAACATAAATGTGACGAGATTCCGGAAACTACACAACATTAGTTATAGTTTCCGGAACTTTATTAGATATATACTTGTGCTTATTTAATAGATACTTAGGTATCGACGAATAGGTGTCAAAGAATAAACGAGTTCACCCATTTAAAGATCATTGTATGTCTTTGTTCGCAAATTCATTACAGCATTATCGCCATACAAAGACATGTTTCTACTACTGCCACTGCACAATGCCACCATTCAAATAAAATGTAATTCATTCCTGGCCGCCGACTTTGTTTTTCTATCCCTAAAATAGGTGATGTCTTTTAAAACCTTATTTTCTAAATTAACTAATTGAATAGCTTATTACATTCTCCTGCGACTAACTATGTTATCACACAAATGTTCTTAATACGCTTTTACCTAGCTCATTAATGTTGGTACCAGGCGTACATAGACAGAGAGAAACCATAACAATATCTTTTTCCCCAGATATTCGGCGACTTCGTAGCCTCAGAGCTCCGTACGCTCCGTTCCCACGAATCCCGCAAGCGACTGAAGAGGATGATCCAGAAGGCCATCCTCAAAATCGGAGAGGAAGAGGATGTCAATGTGATAAGTGGATGACAACGACGCTTATCACTCGATTCCACTGAATAAACTGTTGGATAGCCAACAGCTGGTCTATTCTGAATAAATCTTCCCGTGAAAACTTAGGTGATGTCATGGTGAATAAATAGTTCGCCAGGTATAGCATTCCAAGACACAGTGGCCGCGAGGGTGACACAAGCTTACGTCATCACCGCTGTGTTATCACTAGTGTGTAATAATAATTCCCCAACCACCTCTGTTACCTTCGCGAATCCGGTAAAACAATAAGGTTTTAATTAACAACAACGTTGGTTTGTAAATTTAACTGTTTTATTTGATTAGAAAAACGAAACTTCTACACAGAAAGGTAACTAGTGAATGAATGTTAAGGAAACATTTTCAGCAAGGAAACATTTAAGTGGCAACTGGATAGTGACGTAAGCAATTATGTCACTCCTGGAATGCGAGGCCTTATTTTTTTTTAGACCATGGGTGAAGTGAGCTTGAAGCAAGCTGTTTGACAGTTCACTGAGACTTCACCTAACTTTCCACGGTGAATATGTTGCGGAATAGACCAGCAGGTTTCCGGTGAATCTTGTGATACCTCTTTGAAAAACTCTTCTTCGATTCGAGGCATACTTCTTTTAGTGACCCTGCCAAGTGGTGATTTAATGTTTAATGTCTAGAAAAATATATTGGAAAAATACTATGCATTAAATTAGTGTTATTGTATTGTATATCTATGTCAGCTGTTTTATTATATGCTTGGTCATTATAATCAGCTGCTATGTGTTATGTGCCTAGTTTAAGATCTGTGTTTTAACGTCGTTCGTATCTTATTTATTAGTATTACTTGCCTACTTACGACGAATTTCCCCTTTAAAACTGAACGCGATCAGCAAAAATCTTAACCGGTTTCAAGAGCTGTCACTGTCATCATTATTGTGGAATATTGGCACTGACAACACTAGAACACGGTAGGAATAGGGGTATACCTACCGTGTTCTAGTGTTACTATACCTATACTAGTTTAGGATCTGAACTATGAATGAATGACAACACGATTTGACAGTCGCCTTACTCCCGATGTGGTTTTGACCGATCAAAAAAGTTAATTAATCCGGAGTAGAGTACATTCCGAAGTATCGAACTACTTTCGGAAGGACCCGTATCTTCGTTGAAGGGTTTATCGTGTCGATCGTGTTCATGAGTTTCATTGGCGAAATTCATCCTTAGTACGTAGGTACGGACGTAATAATATCACGGCGGGGTTTTATCGCGCACGGGATTTTCAACTTTCGGTGTTGAGCCCAGCCATTGACAATCCAACAAAGTTCATCCCATCGTGTCGCACACCCATGCTGTTGGAATTTCACCTCTCAGCGCTAAAATCCCGGCACGATATTTGTACGCCTCGCGCGAACGCGGACTCAAAGGTAAGATATAATTAGGAAATAAATAAGGGCAAACACTCAGTCACAATTCAACGGAATGTTTTCAATGGAAAACAAAGTTACGGGGAGCAGAAAGTTCGTGAACGAGCTAATTAAACACATGGCTGACTCTCGGTTAACGAGATGGAGAAAATGGAATGAGGTGATACTGCATAGTGGTACACTTTGATATGTGGAATGGAAAATATTTGGAGCATTTCTTTTGATATATTGTGGACTGTTGAATTGTTTATCTAGCTTATATAAGCGCATAATGGATGTGTTTGTAAACATATAAGTTAAATTAAACAAGTAGTGATCTATCGTAGATATTTTAGACAAAATATTTTGTGTGTAGATTTCACAAACTATACCTATTTAAAAAAATATATATTGTAAAATTTGTGTTCAAGATTGGTACTACAATATGTTAGCGTATACATTAATTATTGTTACCTACAGTATTTTTGGTATCAAAGGAAAAATTAATTGTCCAAGGCCACGCAGTTTGTAGACAGCTTATCACGTAGATCAATATTTTAATTTATGAAAAAAGTGTAAGTAGTTGTAGGAAAATTTTACTGTAGCTTTGTAAAATATTTGTACCTACTTCATTCAATAACAACATGTTTTGCCGAAACTGTAGGCCACTTAGGACAATTTTACAAATTTCAAATGATTGTTATGAAACTTCTAATTAGGTAATTACCTAGGTATATCTAATTGAGTATTCAGTTCTTAAGTGTAGGTATTTAAATTCCCATTGTTGAAATAACAGATGGTAAGTAATATAAAACCGTGTAAGTATTCTGTTTCTTGTTATACTCATGATACTTCAATAAATACAAAATATAATATTCTATCCCCTGCTTTATATTATTTATTCTAAATTACTACCTAACCTATATAGCTTTCCATATGTACGGTCACCAAAACAGATAAGGAAGCGGGGTCGTCGTATGTAGTTCAAGTTTAGTAAAGGTGCTCTTACACGGGCAATTTTTTGAGCAATTATTGCTCGGCAATACTAATGGATCAATCTGGATCAATTAAGTGGAGCAATCTGGAGCAACAACAAATTATGGATATGTTTCAGGAATATTGCTTCTGATTGCTCCATATATTTCTTGAGTTGCCGAATATACAATCGGTTTGGAAATTTTTAGTCAATAAATGTATATGATAAATGATTTTATTTCTGTAAGTAGGTTTGTACAAACACTTTTACATGTCAATCATATTTTTATAAACTAGATGAGGTCGACGTTTCCTATCTGACTACTCTGAGAAGAAAGGCCGAAACAAACTCAGAGGTCACAGTCTCTTTTAAAGTCCAGGCATAATCTTGGTCAGATCATGTGAAGACCACGTGGACTTGTGTCTGAAATGGTCTTTAGAGGAAAGAACCACACAGATTGAGTGGATCTGTCCATTCAGTTTCTTTCAATTTGTTAATTTTCTTTCTATCTCGTTTGTGCTTAAAACCACGTCTGGCAACAGGTTGCTACATGTTGCCATTGCCTTAAATTGCTGGATGTAGTTGTGACGTCATAGTTGACGAGAATGGGCCAGGATGGAGCAATTTTAGTTGCTCGTGTCAGCGCACCTTAAGAAACCAATGGAGGTTTACAAATAACATTTAATTTAACAAATGGTGCACAAACAGATTAAGATGAATAATCAAATTGAATTCATTCGTAAACATCCATCGGGTTCTTACTTAACTTTAACGGCTATACGACGACACTGGCCACTTAACTCTTTTGGTGACTGTACATAGGTACCTACATAAGGATCCTATTTCCTACTATTAATATTATTAATGTAAAAGCTTGTATGTTTATAAAAGCTATACCAAACTGTCAAATTGTCCCAATTGAACAAGAAACTTAGCATTTTGTAATAAAGTTGAAAATCTATCAAAGAAATTGACAGATTGGGGTAGCTTGATGTGCTCTGTACTAATCACGCAAAAACGTCTAAAAGGATTTGGATGAAAATTTGGCACACAGAGAATTTACAGCCTGGATTAACACTGGATATTTTTATCTCGGTAGTACGTTCCAGTGGGAAAATTTCCGACCGCCACGTGGAGGAAGCCGCTGACAAAATTTAGTCAAAAAATATCTTTCATAGTTTCCGTTCGTATTAAAAAAAACGCATGTGTGCAATCTTTCTTTCGGTATTATAATTACGAAATACGAATACATGTATTAGTTTGCATAAAATGAATATAATATTTTATATCTTACGCCGCGCCGCGGTCTTAAAACTTATAATTTATTCTAATTATGAACTTATACAAGAAATACGATCTGGAAATCGAGTAGGTATTTATTTATGATATTTATTGATCTTACCGCTTGTATACCTAAAGAGTATGAATGAATGAATGAATGAAATGCATCGATCCCAGCGTGCCTTGACTCGATTAATCGAATGAACCCTAAGATTTGCACTAGCCCCTGGAGCCTCATGCTTCATGGAGTTATAGAGGCCGTTGTATATATCAAGAAGTAGACCGGGGGTCGCTGTAAAGGTCGGGAGACGTGGACGTGGTCGTATCCTAAGTTAGGAAAGGATTCCGAGCCTATCGGATATACATCCTTGAGTAAGCATTGGACTAGTGGAGAGACTGGTGGTACCGATTTATTTATAGGAGGGCCCCATCTTTTCACGACGTCGCCGGCATGTTGATTCAGTTTGGGCTTCCTCTAGGGTAGGTTCAACTGTTTTCTTAGCTCTTTTCTATGCCGTTGCTTCGCTATGTTCTGTGTTGTTGTTTTCATAGCCGTCTTCTGAGTTCTCGCTGCTATCAGTTCTGGTTTTTGTAGATATCGGTAATTAATTATTTTATATTAAACTAGATTCTGCCCGTGGCTTCGTTCGCGTGGAAGTCGTAAGATACACAATATATATTAAAATAACAGCTACACCCACCGCGTCGCATCGCATCGCCCGCGCTATAGCTTCGTTTGTCGATTATCATTTTTAATCGTCTCCTAAGTGTCATAGCGTGATGTTAAATAGCCCTTCTCAAAAATTGGGCAAACAAAACAATTATTTTTTCAAATTCGACTGGTAGTTCCGGAGATTAGCGCGAACAAACTCTTCAGCTTTACAGTATTACGAGGTTGGTAAGTATTTTTTATAGTAGGTACCTAAAGGCTTACCTACTTAAAAAATTTTGGTCCCTACTTAATGTTGTCGGCTTATTTGAACCCTAAAAAGGAACAGTCGGCTATTGTAATCTGTACCTACCTACGGTTTAGGGTACCTTCGTGAAATAATAATATTATTATTTTGTAAGCATTAATTTGTTATTTGGTTCAACATTTCGTTGTAAATTAACACACAATTAAGAAATGAGTGCACAATGACGTCTGAAAGTGGCAGCTCTGACTGAAAAGTTTTGCAGAAATCAGTTGCCATGGGCGTGTGATGTGATGAAATGAATGAGGAAAATGTGAGGAAAGTTTTGAGTGTGAAATAAGACCAAAGAAACGTTGGATGAACTGTGTGAAAGATGATATGGGTCGAAAAGGTTTGACTACCGAAATGAGGACTATCTAACAGAGAAGTATGGAAGTAAAATAAACTTAAAAATCACGCTTTCGTAGTTAGCAGAATTAAAAAATAGAAAATAAAAAATACTTACAATAAAAAAACACGCTTTAAGAACCAAACTAAAAAAACAGAAAATAATTTCATAAAAGTGAGGTGTTTTTTGAGGTATTTTTATAATGAATTAATGTCAAGCCGTGAAGGCTTTTTGAAATTATTTTCTGCTTTTTTAGTTTGGTTTTTTAAGCGTGTTTTTTAGATTTTTTTTAAATCTATGTATTATTTTTTAC
This sequence comes from Polymixis lichenea, assembly GCA_949091785.1. NCBI lineage: Eukaryota > Metazoa > Arthropoda > Insecta > Lepidoptera > Noctuidae > Polymixis > Polymixis lichenea. Next base: position 8,067,019 of record OX420938.1, on the reverse strand, counting down.
GTTATTGAACAAATTTATGAAATGATTGAATTGTCATCGGTCCTCGATAAGTATACAAAGTTTAAATTAAATGTAACCGTTTGAATCAAGTCCGCAGGAGTCTGTTACAAATGCTATGTAAACCACATCGAATCCTATGGAGAAAACAGTAAGCAAAAAAATACTACGTACACTGGATTATCAACTCTCGGTGTTTAGTCGAGCATTGAGAATTCAACAAAATGCACCCTAGCGCGTAAAAAAACAGTATTAGATTTTCAACTCTCGACGAAAATCCAGTGCGCGATTAAATCCGCCGCGACATTTTAACGTCTGTGCGAACATGGGCTTAGTTTCATATAAAAAAGGGTTATAAACGTTTGTCGTTTATTAAAAATTCATTCAAGTTATTGTCTTGAACTTGTTCTTTATAAATTTACTGAAGATGCACAGCGCATCAAGTTAACCCAAACTGTCAATTTTTCCCAATTGAATATGGACTTTGTAATAGGGTTGAGAAACTATTAAAGAAATTTGACAGATAGGGATAGGATAGACTTTTAGCTTGATGTGCTGGCGTCTGTACTTAATCGATGTAATCACAAACCTGCAATTACCACTTTAATGTGATCGCTATTAACGAACCGGCACCCTAATTGCGTAACATAGTATTAATCAGAATCTGAATCATTTTGAAGCCTATTGTTAATCCACTGCTTCATATGTTTGTATAATTCGTCTGCTCAACGACGTAAACCACGCAATGATTGTCGTGGAGCTGTCAAAATGAAAGCGATTCCTACGGATAGTGTATTACGCAATTACCCCTCTGATTAGGTTCCATTGGTATAAATAGATAAACGTGTCTATATTAGGCTTTAGTATCTTTAAATGGTATCTATTTCATTCAAATATAGAAAAAAGTTCAAGCGACCAAACGGTGAACACCATGACACCACTATGCATTTTATTTTCATTGGCGCTCAACCTTTTCCCCGAACCGCAACCAAACCCAACAAAATTAATAATTAATTAATTTTGTTGGGTTGATCTTTGGCATTATCATTTATCGTGGCAATGCTGACAGTCTTTTGGGCACGTCTCCGGATGACAGCGATGCGGACGAGTAGGTACTTCGTCGTCTGACTGTCCTTTGGTTTTTGTGTAAGTAATTTATTTGTCAAAATCATAACTCTCCTTTTTGGGCAAGTAAAAAGCAAGGTTATGATTTTGACCGGTATTTATGTATATTTTTATGTATGTTTTTGATTTTTAATTCTTATTTTTAATTTAGATATTAATTGTATATTGATTTTAATTTTAATTTAGATTGTTATTTTAATTTTTAATTTTAGTGTTGATTTTGATTTTAATAGTGATTTTGATTTTGATTCTGATTTCATTTTGTTTTTTTTTGTATTTAGGTTGTTATTTTAATTTTGTTTTTGTATGATTTAAATGTTCACTGTATTTCGATTTCAATTTAGAATTTGGTCAAAAACGTTACTATTTTTTAATCCTTTATCGACAATATTCGGTGAGTAATATGAACTCATATAATTTTAAGCAGGTGCCCAAAATCAATTGACAAACAAGTAATGCATGATGTGCTTACCCTATAAGAAATTGGTACACTAGTCTTTAAGTATATTGGATCTCATATCTTTGTATCAGTGCATTCAATTGTTAGTGAGCCAAATAAATAAATAAACGTCAAAACTTTATAATAATTTGTCAAATGAGGTATCGTCTTTTTTTTTTCTGGGTGGGAAATCATCAAATAACTTCTCCCGCTCTGGGTGGAGTGGGAGGGCGTGTCAGACTTTTACTGACTAAAAACCCACCCGTGTTCCCTCAGTTGCCTGTGTGCCAGGCGCGACGGTATCTCTTTCGAACAACCCGCACCCCTGGTAGGCATCGGCCCTTGCGGGCCCCATCTGTTGCTGCTGACATCTCCTTGAGGCGCGCGTGGAACACAACGCGCCGTCGACCCGGGCCTGGTCCTTACCGGACAGCGGGCTACCCATTACAAAATGAGGTATCGTTTGAAGCATCTTGATTGTCTGCTGGTTATAGGCTATCACGTCACATTACATGAATATGGCGCTGTCTAAGGACATAAGGTCAAAAACTAAAAAAATACCTAATGATCCCGCGATGATATCAGCTTAATTACTTAGTATATTTCAAAAATATTAAATTGTAAGCTTACCCTAAAATAATTTAAATAAGATTGTAATACCTAAAAGTAAGTTTAAAACTAAAACCCGAGAACTGAAAATTCACGCTCTAAAAAGTATGAAACAAGAAAATATTCTCATCTGAAACCTGTGGTCGTATGCCACATACCTGAGCAATACAATACATTCTAACTGTAGTAAGTAGAGATGGGCCGACTATTACTCTGGCCGACTAGCCGACTAGTCAGCTGCAAAATAGCCGACAAGTCGGCCAAGCCGATCATTGCTTTCGGTTGAATTCGGGTGACATCGGCAATGTTCAAAATGGCAAACCTACAGATGTTTTTGTTTACTTTGCATTTATTCTTTCATTGTTTACGCGCGAGCCGGCGTTTCTTTCTATCCTAATTTCCTATCATAAGTATTCTAGATTGTACTTAAAGTAAGCTGTAAAACTGATTCTATAATAAAAAATAAGAACAGTTAATACTTTAATTTCATTTCAATCACCGTCTTTTACATTTTGAAGCATAATATCTAATACGAATAAAAATGGGCCGACTAAGCATCACTAGTAATAAGCGATCACAAACTTTAGGGTAAAGTGGCAAATGACCACGGCTTTCAGATGAGAATTTTTTTTAATGTCTTAATTAAGTATTTACTAACATTAAAAAATAGACACAAAAAATCCTCAACACTCGAACAACAAAAAGTAGGTAGATCATTTAAAATACACTTCACTTCCTTTTATTAAAAACACGCTTATCGGATATTCTTTTATGTTTCGAATCTCGCATAAAAAGGTCTGAAGGTCGCAAATTAAAGCCGACCTTAGGTTGAGCGCCGCTGGACTGTTATCTCAAGTTTACACACGGATAAACACGCATGCGATCATTAGGGTTCCGTAGAGAGGTACGTTATAAGTATTCAGATATGAGGCTCTTATCTATTTGACACAATAGGTACTTATTTTTATCCAAGTAGGTACCTACGTTTCAAATGTGAGCTAACTAATAACAGTCGCAATTCGATCGATCAGGTTAAGCTACGCTTGCCGCGGTTGGTCCGTGGATGGGTGACCATCTCTTAACATAGGTGCCGAGACATCTTTACATGCCGTTGGTCTCGGTTGTCATTTGTGGATCTGTGTTACTAGTCAGAAGACCGAAAGTCAGACAATTATTCTTATCAAGAGGTATCGTAATTACCCAGTTACTGGGCTGTGGAGGTCAGATAGGTAGTCTATTATTTGTGGGGAAAGGGTTAGGCAAATGATGAGTTACTTACATTTCAAATGTTACAGATATGATAGTAGGTAACTATAACTCAGTAGTGTATTAAGTATAGTATAGTTACCTACAGATACTTATATAATTTTACATCAATTTAGATAAACTTCGTTCATGCTACGAAGAAGAAATTTTTTAAAGTATACCTACAATCTTCTACCCACGAGAAGTTTTGTCCCCGACCCACCGCGTCGCATCCAATCATACGCCCGCAATATTTATTAGTTTTCGTTTAGCTTTCTTTTTGACTTTTTTCTTTTTATTCGGCTCCTTAGTTTCGTAGCGTGATGATAAATAACCTATAACCTTCCTCAAAAATGGAGGTATCAAATACAAAAAGATTTTTTTCAAATCCGATTCGAGTAGTTCCAAAGACCACCCCCAATAAACAAACTTACTAACACAATTTACCACTTCATAATGTTAGTTATAGCGTATTGATCTAATGTTTATATTATTAAGTAAGCCACCAAACCACAATAACGTAAGGTGCGACTGCGACCCTTCGCATCTTAGTGCGATTGACGAGTTCAGCATATTAAATTTTGTCTTAATTTTGTGGGGTGTGCTTAATAATAAACTTTATGACCGAAATTAATTGAGAGATGACGGCGAGTTAGTGATTTATTAACTTTACATAAAGTTATCTGTTTTTTGACTCATAAACTCAAAACCCAATTACGCACTTTTGAATTGTCAAGGGGTCGGTCAGAAAGAAGGAAGAAGCTAGTTGCGCATTCGATGGAGAAGAACGGACAAGAAACTCCACTGACACTCTCTTCAATTGATATTTAATTGGATCGTGAGCTCAACTGTCATTAAAATAAAGTTATATCAGCACAGACTTTCTTTCATAAATTATTCATGAAGAAAAACATACCATTCACAACAATGTGTGAGTGTGGGGTTTAATTCACACCCCAAAATCAAAGCGTTAAAAGCTCCGAAAACAGACACAGATCGTACAGACAAAGCATCAAAATATACCCCATAGTGTGAATTAACAACAGCTTTGCAGACACAGACACTGTCGAGACGGACACTCGAAATAAATCGCATCGCATCGCCCGGACGACACACCCTGTAGAAATAACACGCGTCGCTTCCTATCTCCCTTTCAAGCCATTGCACATAATATGTGATTTTATTCTAAAAGGGGATTATGGCTAAATGTTCGTGATAAGTGTTTTGTTCTGCGATAGTATGTTAAGAAGGAGGAAATATAACCAGTTGGAACAAATCTTTGGGACACAAAATACGAAAAAAAATATCTAGCTAAAGGCTGTTCTTATGTTATAGGTATCAAATATAATGGCTGTAGGGATGAAATACTCCAGTGTAATGTGCAGGGGCGTATCTATCAACCGCATGATATGGGGCCCACGAGTTTGGGACTACTCACACTTGTTCAGCTCTGTTCAGCTTTTATACTCTGCATGAGATGCGTACGCATTCGTTCAGCCGCGGAAATCTGAACGGAGTCTATACAAAATCGTTGTTTTCTATGGACAAAAGCTGAACAGAGCTGAATAAGTGTGAGTAGTCCCCTTACAGGGCTCTCCGACGTGTGTAAGCGAAAATTTGTAAAATATTACCCAAAACCTAAAAAATATATTGAAATGAGGCTAGTAGTGTATGAATAGGTATGTCATGGAAATCTGAAATTCTCAAGCTCTTGTATTTCTTAACTCTAGCCTATCAGAGTCGGATGCTCCAACTTTCTAGCTCGCTTCACTCGCTCATGCATTCTCTTCACTACATAGTATAAGACAAAGTCGCTTTCTCTGTCCCTATATCCCTATATATGCTTAAATCTTTAAAACTACGCAACGGATTTTGATGCGGGTTTTTTTAATAGATAGAGTGATTCAAGAGGAAGGTTTATATGTATAATACACCGACCTCCACGCGGGCGAAGCCGCTGGCAAAAGCTTGTTGTAAATAATTTGTAAACCAGTACTTATTGGTAAACGGAAACTTAACAGAATGATCCAATTTTCGAGCTCGCTTTTGTATTCTCTTTGTACGGCCACAATGATAGCTTAACCTTACGACTCAGGATGCTGTAGTCGTATTTTGTAAAAAATAACAATACCCTCCTTTTGAGCTTCGCAGTAAAAGGGCCCCCGACACATTTTGATACTGGGCCCCTTAGAATTAGCTGTGCCACTGGTATGTGAAAGCATATTAACTTGATTAATTACCACATCATTTTCGACTCAAACCTACGCAATTACGCATATCCCTGATACCAAATGACATGCCTTACCTAAATAACATTCCCTGAATTCCCTCTACGTGCAGTACGGCTATATCACCGTTTATAATAACAGTATAGCCCCGGGCCGTTCCAAATTATTGCCGCCACTTGACTACGAATAACGAATGGTAGTTTCAATTGTTCGTCAATCACAGTTTTTTTGGTACGAAGTTCAATCGGTGTCAACTCTGGGCCCTTCTATTGATTCTACCCCTATATTTCGGTGATGTAGGGTTGAATGTCAATTACTGTGTATTTTTGATGACATACAAGCTACTAATGGATTATGTAAAATGTTTAGTTCCGATTAAATTTTTAATTATCGAATGAAATGCACTGAATCGAATTAACCCCAAGATTTGCGCTAGCCCTTGAGTCCTCATGTTTTATGGTGCAACAGAGACCATTGCATTTCCAGGAGTAGACCGGGGGGCGCTGCAATGGTAGTAAAGACGTGCCCTTAGGATATAGTCCTTTCCAAATTGCGAGCCGTACCGGATATGCATCCTAGAACTGGCGTTGGAGTGGTGGAGAGTAGAGACGAGTGATATTATATTAAATAAGGGAGGGATCTTTTAATTTGACAACCTCGGATCCATCATCATCATCATCATCATTTCAGCCGCAAGACGTCCACTGCTGGACATAAGCCTCCCGCAAAAGTGGGGGTTTTGCCATAATCGCCACGCTTGGCAGGCGGGTTGGCGATCGCAGTATGGTGGTAAAATGTATAGAGAACGCTGCTGCCCATTCTCTAGTAAGGCCCTTAGTCGCCTTCTACAACACCCACGGGAAGAAATGGGATGGTGCTATTCTTTTACGTCCGGCACCACACGTATCCAGATTGCTCCAAAAAGAACTTAGATGCCAAAAAATCTCCTATTCATCCCAAAAAAGCTAGGTCATACTAATAATGGAACCATGAACACCGCAGCAGCACATAGATTCATCTTCTATGCAAATCTCGGGATCGACAAAAAAATGGAATGGAGTGGATGTACCGTAATCTACCTGGACTAAGGGTTTAAGGTGAATCTAGTCCACATTTTTCCCATACAAACTTCGGGAGTGTATTACTCCACTGGTCGACAATGTACATCAAATTTAAACATTTTATGGTTTTGCCTTATTATTAATATTGTCTGTACGGAAACAGAATACTAAAACAAAAAGCCATTAAAAAGTTATGAGCGAACAAAGATTCGGTTTTCTTGCTAATTTAACCTAACTTTGGGCGTGTTTAAGTAATAAAAGAAGTGTAAAATCTGAAAAACAAAGTTGGTATAGACAAAGCTCAAATATGGAAAAGCACAATAAACTTTATTGGTCATTGATTCATGCAGTGGTTTTTTCTTAAAACCCGATCTCCTAAGGACTGTTCTTAATTTTTACGCGCCTGTTGTACTATAAATGATCCTGCATCTCACTCAATAATGTTGTACGTGTAGACTAGCTTCTAACTGCTCATCACTGATCAGTCCCTCAGTCGGACACGATGCCTGATGAGACAGCGTGCTTTTTAGCCGGGCCCATCATTGGGTTCGAGCCCGCGACTAGGTTCCCCTTAAAGATTGATATTCGGTAATTCCGACATCTGTTGCTCTTCTAGTATTCCACAGCTCCATGTAACTGTATATCTTAATATAATGCTATCTGCTTCTCAATATAATGATGAATAAATACTGCATCAAAATCCATTGAGATGTTTAGAAGAAGAAAACGGTCACAGGCAGACACTAAAACCAACTTATTTTATACTATTTCTATATACTTAGAAGGTATATTCTACCTTTCTTGTCTAAGAACCTTTTGTGCCTACATAAATTAAGACCCATACCGGCTTGCTTTGGTATTTTTCCAAGTGCACAGAATCAAAATAAAACATCCACCATTTTATCTAATTTGATCCAAACTAGTAATTTAAATCCATTTCACAGTCATAATGAGTTCCAAACAAATGTCAGGCATCGAGAAGTTCCTAAATTAATCATTCCGTACATGTCACGTGCAGGTGAGAAGGGTTAGTGCGTACGCTTGCTGACCCCTAATTGCCTTGTTTAATTTGACGTGCGTGTGTAAATAATAGCGTACGCTCTAGTTTAAGATTTATTTACCTGATAATGTCGTATATTATGATGGATAGATATATATAGATCCTAGATATTATAGCCTGGAGATAGTGAGGCCGGGGAAGGGAAATATGCTCCAGGCAAAGCACCGATAGATGGTCAGATGCGATCAAGAGGGCTATTGGAGGCAGCATCTACAGAGTGGTCCACACTGCAAAAGACCGCATAACGTGAACGACGAAGGAGAAAAAGAAGTACTGAAGACCGTCATTGTTTTTTTTTTTAAACTAAGTCTTATCTGGTTCCGTGTGGAGCCGGACGGCTCAGCCACATATTTTGACTATTAGGTGTAGAGTTTGTGAAGTTAGGCCTTGTAGAGTTAGGGCGTGTAGAGTTAGCAGCTTAGGTCTACATAAAATCTGAAAACTTTTTGACAGTGCGAGTCATATGGTCTAGTCTTGGCAACATTTTACATGAAAATGTTTTTGGTGGGATTTCACTTCTTCTTGTAAGTTGCTCGTGACAATATTTTTTTATTTCAATCTATATCAATTTTCAGACCTCTAGCGTCAAAATTGCGGAAGTCTCATACAAACTTCCATCCCCTAGTTTAAGGGGTTGGGGGATAAAAGTTCCAAGTTTTAGATTTTTTTTGCTGTTTGTTTACCTACTAATACTGGCATTCATTCCAAATTTCAGCTTTCTAGGACATTCAGAATTACCCTAAGAATTTTGATGATCATCAATGAGTCAGTAACAAAACCAGTGTTTTTAAAATATCAATATAATCTAAAGTAGGCTTTGCAATTAAAACTTTATATGTTTATAAGTCTGCTATTGACAACATATCCCGAGAAGTTTGTTTATCTGGTATAATCCAAACCCAAGTTAAAAGGGTTCAAAAAAACGACGAAGCGCTTCGAGAAAAGGTAGGTAGTGCCCTGGCGCTCCGCTTGGCTCTTTTTGGCGAGGGCACTACCGTGCCCCCAGATATTTACTATGTATCTTAAATTAATAATAATAACATGTATATTCAAAAACCAGGGCAAATAATCATAGGGCATCGAAAAAACCGTCCTCTTCGCTGTCAACAAGAAATGTACTTACCTACCCAAAAGGAATAACTGACTGGTTGAGATTCCTAACGTACGATGAAACAGAAAGTATTCTGACCAGGATAAGCTAAGAAAAAAAAAATACAATCACTGACACACACACACATGCACACACACTTCCACACACAAACACACACCGAGAGCTGCTAAATTAATGTTATATTGTTATTTTTTATTTTTATCATTTTTTATTTTCTTTCTTTTAAACCGTCTAAAACATTGTTATGCTACCACTTATAGGAAGAGCGAGACAGCTCCGACACAAGTATTTCTGTAACTTACTGGGGCTGCCTCAATTTATGTCTGACACAATGTTTACGATGAAATAAACATTTTTGTATTGTATTTGTATTTGTATACAAAAGGCGTGATAAGGCAATAGTTTGGATATTACATTTTTATTTGATTAATTAATTAAGTATAAAATATTATTTATGTTCCTAGAGTTAAGTAAAATAATTTTCACAATAAACTAATTCTTAGTTCTAAGGTCCACATGTCAAAAATTCATTGAAAAAACGAATAGATATTTTATACCATTTTATTTACAAACAATTTTCCTGGAAACTTTCCATCTTCCTTAATTCTAATACAATATTCATTTGAATGGAACCCGTCTCACCTTCGCGTGGTAACAGGTAAACAAAATACCTCTTCAAACAACCTCTGTTCTGTCTGTTCGTGGTATAGGTACTTATACGGTAGGTATCGTGCCGCCCTACCCATTGTTTACTTATTAAAGCCATTAGGGTAGGTCGGGCAGAACAATGGATTGCCCTTTTATGGTTAGAGGTGAGACTTAGGGAAAATTAAAAATAGTAGAAATTGTAAAAGGTTTTGCGGAAAATTGGTTACTGGTTAAACACTTCGAGTATTTCACCAAAATTAGATTTTTTGACGTTTTTTGCAATTTACAGAGATTTCTAAGTTACTTAAAGGGTGTAACAGAAACCTTTTTGCTATCCTTAAGCATTAAAGATAACAGCTGGTATAGAATCACTATACATAGTTTCAGCTCAAAACAAACCACTCTAAAAATTGATACCAAATTTTCGGTTTCATATGTTTCTTAAATTCAAATCATAACAAACGTGTCACCGCACTACGTAGGTCAATAACTTTCCACGTTACTTGCCAATATCACGATAAATCTCTTCCGAGTGATGTGTTTATTTCAATTTGAAAAGTTCGGTTTCTGGTATCAATGTATTAGAAATTCTCATAACTTCCGAATATGTAGAGACAGGATTAAAAAAACCCTTCCAATATCGTTGATCATCCAAAGAAGCAGTGCCCTTGGTATGTATATACCCTTTCCGTTACACGTTGTATAGACAGTAGGTGAGTTTTTGTTACTGGCTGTACCTGTAAATGTAGCAAGCTAGCCATACTCCATAGATTTAGGTAAACAAAAAAAACCCCGTGAGTCATAGATGCGAAACCTTTTATTTCAAATGTTAAGGTCATATTATTTATAGTCATATTATAATCATATGCCCTTTTCGGATCGAATCTGAATCAGAATCTGATGAACTATTTATCACATTAATAATAAATCGTTCCGTTGTATCATCAATTATTTTCCTAGCTATAATAACTCAATTTAACAAAATCGAAACGCACTCGCAAAATCGTAAATGTCGATAGTTGAGAGCACTGTGAAAGTCTGGTTAACCGACTAAACATAATACCTGCCACTTCAGTTGCCATACTACATCACATACAGTGTTACTTTTCAATTTAGGCAGATTACAAAATATTATATTATTGTAATTAATCTAAAAAAAAAATTGTGCTCAAGTAGTTACATCTAGGAAAAGTAGTTCACGAATAAATGATAAAGTTTAATATTTATTAATAAAAGAGGAAACTATCGTATAAATCGTAAATAAATATGATTTTGTTACACCGTATTTTTAAACAAGAAAGTGTCACCTATAAAGAACCCTTTTTACGATTTGTTTACCTTTATTTAACTACCTAAATCTATGGAGTATAGGCCTTTTGGCTTTTGGTTATATACAGACTGGATATGGAGCTTTGACGCAGTGTGGCGCAAGAAATCTGCCTCATTGCTTCGCAGGTTGCGTGACAGTCCCAACATCATTCTGCACTCGATAGCCGCCCGGGCAGATAGTCCGCTTGTGTGGGCGTTAGCCGATCGAACAAGATCTGTTTTAGCTGTTAAGTACTAACATAGGTTAAGTAAAATTGTTACTAACACAATGGACCTCATTTGTAGTCTTAATACATAAATAAAATAATAATAATAATAATATGGAATACAGAGAACCGGAAGCAACTATTAAGTCCCATACTTGCGTAATTATGTTGAGCAGTCGACAGCGATAGGTTTTGTTGAGATAGTGGTTGCCAGTTTTTCGTCTATTCAGCAGGGAAGATAAAACTAGCTTCAATTTTTCGAGTTAAGTGGACAGACTCCTTAACAGTTTAGAAGTGCCTGTAAATGGTTTAATTAGTAAGTATAAGTGCATTGAGTTTAGTTGGAATTTGAGGGCGATTGGGCCGAGGTATCCCTCTACAATTAATCATGCCTATTATCGCTGATTACCAAACATAATTTACCAATTAACGGTAATTTGCTGATTGTGGTACCTACATACATCGTTTATATACATCCAATTAATACATGGATCAGTTACTGAAATTCATAATTACTATAGTATGTATTCAAACAATTATAATGTCTGAGTATACCTACATTATAATGATCTAATTAACATATTTCTTGTTCCTGCTACGAGATATCTTCACACGCCATCCAACTGATTTTCTCAAACACGCAATTTTACCGTTTTTATATCCCGGTACAAACTAGGTATTCAGTTTAATGTCGATGAGTTTAAAGACCATGGACTAAATTAATTAAAAAGTGTGAAAGACATTTAGGTAATGCAGAACGATTGTCTGTGACGGACGCGGGCGGTATTAAACCCGAATGTAATTTATTTATATAAAAGCGAAAGGTCACTCATTCGTGCTCTGATATAACACAAAATCTCAAAAACTACTGGACCTACGAAGATGAAATTTGGCACAGAGGTAGATTATGAGTAGAAGACGTCAGCTATGAAAGGATTTCTGGAAACTCCTCCCGTAAAGGGATAAAATGGGGAATGGAAGTTTTCATGAAAACATAATATTCTTTGGGCTAGAGAAGCTTTTTTCAGATAATTTTCAACATTGACGCAGGCGAAACCATGGCCAGCAGCTACTTTTATTTACAGTCCACTGGTAGTTGCAAAATTCCTGATTGATCTAGTTCATGGTTCTTCGATCCGGATCAAGGAGCTGAGTTGTTAGAACAAAGAAAATCTTTAGCGTGTTATTGGAAACTGTTTACGTATGTGCTACATATTTATAGAATTTCATGTAAGGAATGATTTCCTGCGAGTGATTCCAATCTGCCAAAAAATTTAATCCTTTGTTCTTTGTTGACACAGTCAGTATCGTCTATCAATATCTCAATAGATGAACCTTCATCCTTGAATTCAGCAAATTCTCAATAACCTGATAAAGAGTTCATGATCCTAATAGGCTCGAAATTCTCTCACCATTATAAACAACAAGCAATTTATCGATGTCGACCCGCGAGGACGCTGAGACAAAGAATAAAGACCTATTTTTTTTTTCCTATATTTCGTTCACCTACTTCCGCTAATCGATAATGCTACCACCACTTATTTGTACAGCAATTGTTCCCTCTAATTTTCGGCCTGCTCTCGTGCTCCAAGCAACTTCTAAGTTAAATCGAACAAAAAGCAGAAACCGTGTTTTACTTTACGACCGTATTTGCCAGCACTTCTCGTCTTGCTCTCTCTCTCTGACGCATTGAATGTAATATGTTGGTCCTTATCGCACGGCCGTCGACCCGACACGGCACCATTAGCCCGCACGGTAAAAGTACATACAATCATACAGAGATTGGATTTTATTATTGGACACGTTTCATTGGACATGATGCAGTTTTTGTCGTTTTAGTGTCCTGCGTTTCTATCTTGTTGCGGACTTACCTATCCTCTTAACAATGTTAAAGTCTTTCAGAAACCCCTCGCGATGATGAACTAACGGCTTCAATTAAATTCACAGAATCAAATAGCTACTTGGTAAACCACTTAGCAGAAGTTAATATTAGAAGTACAGTTAGAAACAGAATTGTTTACGCGAATAATTTCACTAGCAGAAACAAAATTAGCGTTGCACGATCAGGAAATCATAAACCAAGAAGACTTATTTATTATTCTCCTTAACTCCAACATTCTGAGAACTAAACGAGCGCTCATTCAATTTAATTTACAAAGAATGCGCCGTGAATTATGTTCTGAATCCGTCATTCATTTCAACAGGCACTCGAGTTAAATACCAGGAGCGCATGAGTGCCGCGGCGGTGGAGACAAGCTCTTCCTGCGAGGACCTGCGATGACAGATAGACATGCTAATTGCGCCCGGCTGTCGCTAACGCCATAAATATTTAGCAGACACTTAAAATGTGACGCAACTGCAAGCCATGTTTGGTGAGCTCCGACTTAGTGCTGATAGATATTAGCTGTTTTGATAAAGACTCCTAACACGATTTTAAATTCCCGTCTACTACTAAAAATATTGAGTATGGAAGCTTTTAATATTAAATCTAAGATTGGGTATTATAAAGCGTTTACGTTTCAAGTCTTCAGCGTAATATCTTTATAATGAATGTCGGGACTTCGGGAGCACATGTGAGTGCGGTATGTAAACACATGTTTCGGATATTATTTATTACACGCGATAAAAGACGGAAAGGATCCATAAAAACAAAATCTTTTATGTCTTAATAGCTTCAGCTATTTTGAAATATGTTTGTCAAGTGTTTCAGTTTTGGATCGTTCTTGAATTTTCTAGTTTCTACGATATTGGGTGTGGAGAATTCTCCCCTGCTAGGTTTAGATTGGAATTCTGCCCAACTGCGCAATTAATGTTTATTTGGTTGGCCCCGATACACAGTAGCACAATAACAGAAAGTATTAAACATAAATACAGAACTGTCTTTGTACCTTCAGTGGTCACAACCGCAAATATTATATTGGCTAACGAACACGTCCCATAATCAGTAGTACAATCTCAATTCCTTACTTACACAATTAAATAACGTCTCCTTATTAGATTAATCCAATAATAATATCGATATTCCTCAATTCAGACATCTAATATTAATTATCCGTTCATTGTGATTGACTTCTCCATTCGGTTTTACTCCTGTTATATGATATTTATTTGCTACATGAGGACGTGCCTCTGGTTGTCCATATTTTTCGTAACTATCTGGTTTTGGTCATTCACTTGCAATAATGGCAAGCGACATCGCAATAATGGCAAGCGACATCGTGGTACGCCCAGACGGAGATTGCGGGATGAGCATGACTCCTTTAACGATAACTGGTGGAAATAGACTAGCGAGGTCTTTGCCCTACAGTGGGAAGTCAAAGGTTTATAAAAATTTAATAACAATAATTTGCAATAGCATCTTCAATATTTTCTACTATTGCAAGATACTGAAGCTACTAGACTGATATAAGAAACGTGAGGACTTCGTTAAAATTTGTACATACACTACCCTCCTAACGTCTGCCGTTTACACCATAAAATAAACAATGTCATGGTTGTGTAGGAGGACCGTTTCCCAATTTTGTCTTGGAATCGCAATATTTCCTGTGTTTAAAGGTAAGGCTCTTTGTCTGTTGGAAAAATTATAAACAGGAGAATTTAAATAAAATTGCCATTTAAAACTTGTGTTTTTTTTTGGTTAGAAAATCATCAAATAACTTCTCCCGCTCTGGGTGGAGCAGGAGGATGTGTCAGAGTTTTACTGACTAAAATTTACCCGTGTTCCCTCAGTTGCCTGTGTACCAGGGGCGACGGTATCTCTTTCGAACAACCCCCATTGAGGCGCGCGTGGAACACAACGCGCCGTCGACCCGGGCTTGGTCCGTACCGGACAGCGTTCCCATTACTCGCCATCCGCAAGCCCGCGCCTACAGTGGCCGGGAATCAGCCTGGGATTCCTGACGCCCAGGGCGACTGGCGACGGCGGAGGCTAGGGCCGTGAGGGCGCATAAACTGCCTATAAACTTGTATCAAAGTCTCCAGAATCTGATGAGAATATCGACGTGGATTTTCTAATCAAGTATAGGGATATCGTGTTCCCCAGATGGTACTTAACTGGTTTGTAGAGGTCAGATAGGCAGTCGTTCCATGTAAAATACTGGTAATCAACTGCCTCCGGTTAGACTGGAACCTGACCCCAACTTAATTGAGAAAAGACTAGACAGATGATGATTATGATAAGTTTATAATCAAGTAGATAAACCCACATCAATAACACCATCTTCAAAGTTATATCTATGAAAAATTGGACACTTTTTATACAATTGTGTCAAGGTACCCTTGCCTAACACGGCTTGTTATAATATTGCGTAGGATTACATAACTATGAAGCAGGAAGTTGATACTTATCTGCTTCCGGTATTTTATTTCCATAGAGCCAGTCAGTCTAACAGTATTTAACAGTAGTACAGTTGGTTCAGTTACCAAATCTCAGTGCTTTGTCCAATTTATACCTAATTGCACGAGCATGATATCTAGCTGTTGAGTAGTTCCATGTTCATTGAATAATAAAAACAGGAGAAATTGCAGAACTATTTATACGTGGAATGTCGTGCTCAGCGGTGCTCAATACTCTATCCGTTTGAAAGTTGAAAAACAAAATGTATTGCAATACCATTCTAGGTAAATATCGACGGACACAATGCTCGACGAAACCCGCTGATTTGAGTAGGCGTAATATGTTCGGTTAGGGAGAGGTGGTTCCTACTAGATATATCGATGTAGGTATTCAGAAAACTTAAAGAAAAGGAAACAAGAAAGAAAAACATTTTATTTGGTACACGGACAGAAAGTACAAACAGTTAAAAAGGACCGTTGCACGTATTTTTCTGTTCTATTCTTCTTTATTTATTTATTTACTATAAGGTTTCTTCACAGCTGAAAATAAGTACACATTTTAAATTATTCTAAACATTACGCCAATTACGAAGTACTCAGAAAATAAGAAAGTACAGAGAGTGACATAATTATTAATAATTAAAGTGTGTGTATGCGCGTACGTGTGCGATGTAGGTGCTAAAAATGTGTGTGATAATGTGTGTGTGTCTGTATAACTAAACTGGCACTACTGAGTTAGCTGAGTTACCGGCGTTTGATGGAAGATTTCTTGTCTATATATTTGTGTGAGCATAAATGGTTTAATAAATAAATAAACATTCAACCAAGTAAGCAAGCAAACAAGCAAAAGTAAGCACGCAACTAATCTCATGATGATGATATTGGAGTCGTTTATGACGTTTCCATAGAAGGCGATATCCAGTTAGCACCTGCAGTTCACGCGAATGGCTCTCAGGAACCAATGGATGATTCCAGCATGCGAAAGACGGCTTTTTTTGTCCAATAACTGAGAAGTGCCGAACAGGAACTCAACACTTGCGCTTCGTCTGCTAACACAGCCACACTGTTTGCTATATATGGGTATATCCACGAATTTCTTGCAGGAAGACGATACTCGATAAATCCACTAGGATTGGAATGTATAGAGTAGATAACGGTCTGGGTTGTCACTAATGACGGGCTCTAATTGAATACGCTTTTAAGTTCCGATATTTGACAGTCGGAATTTACTGGAATGTCGCACGATACTCGCTCTTCATTAACGTTCGTGTCGAATATTACATTCCATACACCGAAATTATTTTAGTGACTTGATTGTCCGCATCACTTTATTAATTCGTGGGTATCCTTTTCATTCCGTATGTATAGATTTTGCAGACTTGTGTTCTGTATAATTTACTAATGATTCTAGTCAATTTAGTTAAATGAACAGCCTAAAGTGTGGTTTTGCCCATTGCTCTGGATTTGTTCGAGTTTGAATGACAATAAAGATTTTTTGAATACTTATTTATTTTAATTTTCTAGCTTAGATTTTAATACACGACAAATCTATGATAGCCAGAATTATATAACAGAAAATAAGGTTGGTTAAACAAATATACTTAGTTAGACTTATTTGTGGCCCAAAATTTGAGTAACAGCTTTCTCCTTAATTACATTTCATTTTGTTCATTTAGAAAATGAACGCTCATTTGGAAGATTTTTTTTTCCAATTACACATTATTGACGTTGTTTTTTTAAGTTTCTGGGTAAGAAAGACGGTGCTAATGATGTAAACAGCGTCTCAATTAGCGCGTAAATAACACTTGATAGAACAATGACCGACATTTTGCAAGGTCCCCAAACACAAGCTGCATCCATGTTGACCGTATCATCATTCAACTTCCCACTAGCTTCATGTTACGCAATTACAGCTTTTTTATATTATTTTCATTCATTCCGATGTTACGGCGCATTTTAATCCGCTGCCGCAGCCATTCATTTTGTTCGGGACCCGTCAACCGAGACGCGTTTGTGTAATGTTCCGGTCCTCTACCTCTCTCTTTCACTCACCCTCTAATTTCTATATTTTGGTCCTTTTCTCTGCACCGCATGGTTCCATTATACCTTTGAAGGCGATCAGGGGGACTTGGCACGCTCCTGAGAAAACGGCAGATGTTGAAAGTTTGTTTGCTTCGGCGACAGAAACTTTTGATAATGATGGGATTAGAAGAGTTTTGAAGGCTTAATAAAGTTTTTACGCAGGATGTTGAAATAAGAATCTGGTGTATAGAAAGGGACTATGGCAACATCCTTTGTATCGGAAGTTTGTGTGAATTCTAATCTTTCATTGACGTCTTGCTTGTAAGTACTAATAGAATAACGTTTTCTGTTAAACGTTAGTTGATTGTGATACCGAAAGAATTAAAAAATCCTACTTATAAAAATATAAAATTGAACTGGTCTGCCAAGTAAGTAGGTATTCTATTGATCGACTAAAGGTCCCAGCAATTAGATGCTTATTCCATGGAATAGACCAAAAACATTTGAAAAACAGAATACCTACTAGATATCTCTGACTAAATTGCTAAATAAAAGACATAGGAACCCTTACATTATATCATTAGGTACACCAAGTACGAATCACTAATCAAAATGTTTCGTTATAAATAAAGCCAAATGCCATGATAATAAATTAACGCCTCCCATTCACAATAATGGTACACCGCCCACACGCTGCCGATCCCCCTCTCTGCATTTTCACTGGATTCCAAGAACTTCAAAATATATGACTAATCACTTGGTAGGTAAAAATATAAATTGCGTGGGCCACCTACCTAAACCTTCATTGTTCATTGAGTAAATAACTGACAGAAATAAAAACCGTTCACCAAAAACGAACAAAGAATTTGAAAACAAGTCTCCAACATAAATTTGAAATTGGAAAATTGATCGAACAAAAAGTGAATTCGAAAAATAAAATCCATTTTATTCAACACTCATTTATTTTGTAGCGGCAACAGATAACTTTGTGGAATGAACTCGAGTATCTACAGTTTTATCGTGTGTGCGCTTGGCAGCAATAATGGAGAGACATTTCCCGGCTTCCGTCGGCCTCGCGTCGAAGTTCCTCGTGCGTTATGTCGCTCTGGTACTTGTCACCAGTTTCGATTGAGCATTTAACGCGCTGTACTCATTAACTTCTTCGGTAAATAAGAAAGTTGAACAATTTTAATTAAAGTTTGTTTTATCGTTGTCATCATCATTTAATGTCTCCTCGGTTTCATTTTTCTTTTAAACTCTGTTATTGGCTTTGTCGCACAAATCGGAGACGCCAACTTTTTTGTCTTTCTTTAGATGTCATTTTTCTTCGAAGCGTTTGGCTTCCGAAGGCTTATTGACTTACAATAAGGGACACACCTACGTTTTGGTCGTTATTTTTGTATTTGGCTTTTTATGGATGATTTTTTATTTATTTATTTATTTTATTATTTATGTACACACAGTAAAATACATACGATGATCTTTTTTCCGCTTTTGTTTGGTGTTTTTTATTTACTCTGTGTTTTAAGTATTTATGAAATTGGAATTCACTTTTAAAACGCTCTTTCATCAACGAATCGTTCTCCACAATCTCTTCCTCTACTTAAATTGTTTAGAATACTCTACAATTCAAAGACGAGTGAACATTTCATTCGTGCAATGAAACTGTGAAATATTTTCAAGCCTCTATATCTATATTAAGGGGAATGCGGTAGCCAAAGAAATTTAAATTGACTTAAATATTTTCGAAAGTGTCAAGTGGTAACTCTAAAATTGTAAAACTGGATATAAATATCTATTTATTTATTATTATTTAAGTTGTATCTTGACTAAAATATGATTCGCGTCCGTAACAAATATGGCTTTACACAATTATAATCACTAGAATCAGTAATACGAAGCATAAGTTAGAATTGACCTCAAATGTCATTCATGATTTTATGAGATAGTTATTCATTTGATATGAACTTAAATAAATGTAGCTATTGATGACATTTATTATTATAATTATGGGAAAATATTTCTTCTATTTTTTCGGATCCTATTTAGATCAACATACAAATTGATAGGTACTGCTAATTGCAAAAGACGTAAAAAATAATAATTTCGCTTGCTATCCTGATGCTTTCGCCTTAACTGCTTCAACTTGGTCACTGAAAAACTTGGCAGAGCCAACACATAAATTATAGAACTTTACAGACTTCCCATAGCAACCATTAAGTACGGGTTTTGTTGGTGACTACCATTTCGCAGTTCCTGGTTCACATTCATTGCCTACTGTGAACTTATTTTTATTTCAGTATTCCTTTATGATTTTCGGAATGCGAATTTTATATGATTTGTTTTCCATGTGTGGTAGTGTTTTTGTTTGTATTTTTCTTCTGTTATCTGTTTTTGCTGGGTAAAGTAGTGTAATAGCTCATAATGCATGATATCTATTTCGAATGAGTCGGATTCTTCTTGTAAATGGAACTGTTGCTTGTTTGAGATTTTACTGTCATTTGCGTTTTATTTGTTAGTGTTTTTAATTATTTCGGAGACTTCTCTCTTCGTCTTTGCCTTTGTTGTCTGCATTACAATTTACCTAACTCACTAGCTTCGCCCACTTGCCCACGACTTCGTCTGCGCTAAATTTCTTGTTTTAATGTAAAATAAATCCTTTAAACATGGTATCACCCGCCCGTGCCTTTTGTTATCTAAGTACCTACCTAGTTTCTTTGCAACTTTTTCTTTTTAACACGATTTTTTGCTCGGTTCCTTAGGGTCGTAGTGTGAAGTTATTTAGCCTATAACCTTTCTCAAGAATTGGGAATAATAATTGGAATCATCAAATGCATTTTTTTTTTTCAAACACGACTAAGTAGTAATCCTAGAGATTGGCGTGTTCGAACAAACCAACAAAGGCATTATTTAGCTTTATTATTAAAGATATAGATAGGCACGTTAAGTAGGCATGTCTAATAAGAATATAGAGAAATTATGCATCTGGTGTCTATCTGTGCTATAACTCTAGTATTTTTATTATACACATTTTATATTATTGTACACATTTTATACAGAACAGAAATGGCCCCATTGAATGACTTTTTACTGTAGGAATAAATCTCAAAAGAGTCGGAGCCTATTATTAAATGTACAAAAAGAAAAAACATAATCCACATTCTACCAATCCCTAATCTTAGAATTCAATAAAACATGTTTTTAGTAATACGAGAAGTTTCTACTATACAACACTACAGTTAATAAAGTTAATATACCAATTTAGATAGATGCAGGATTATTTATTACTGAAAAGCGGGCTATCAAAGATTTAACATCGAAGCAACACAGAGCTAGGACATAAAAAACTCCTCGTTCCAACCAATTCCATTTAAACTCGTGTTAAGCCACTAAAATCTTCAAACCAGGAATGTGGAACTACTCCGTTGAATCTACAAGCGGTATGCCGTCCCGTAAACGGCAACCAGATAAAGACGGTAATTGACGTCCACGGTTGCTCGCTGTGAGACATTTAGCTCACTCGTCCACTTCTGTTACTCCAAGAAACATACCCCAATCAAAATACGACTCAAAATCCATGAGCATAAGCTTGGGAATCGAGGAGCAGGTTTCGCTTGCGTCATTACGCGGCGCAGAAGTAATTTGAAGCCGTATGGTTAGGAGCGAACAACATATGATTTATGTCAGAGTGTTCCAGTGTGTATGGACGGACGGTGTCTATGTGAGCGTGCGTTCAATATTATGAGGCATGCGCAGTGGTAGCTACTGCCATCTGTTGACAGCCACGTGGTTTGGCGCGTTCAGCGCAGGCGCGACCTCATCGATCGTCACCTTGACTGCTTAATAAATTCATGTACGCGATAACACGAGCACGTTTTGTGAGTGAGAAACGCATTTTATGAGTGACGTGACGTTTGTTCTGGTCGAGTGACGCTCGCGGCATTGGCGAATTGGTCGTGTTTGCCAAGGTTGGCGGCATGCACGACCAATTCGCCAACTTTGAGAGGCACTGTATTTGCTCTCTTGGTGTGACATCCGCATTGCGATAAACACTTACGTCGCGTCTATTATTTTCCTCTCCTTGTAATTAATTAGTTGTTGTTTACCCAACTCCGCGTTGAATTCATTTGGGCAGTAAATACTTAACCTCTACTGCTCTTTCATAGCTCATTTTGTTTGAGGAAAATCGAGCTCTGTTTGCAATCAGCCTTTAATTTCCTTTTTGCAGATTCTGCTTTCCTGTTACTGTACAAACATAACAGTTTTATAAAGAACAATAAATAGCATAGCAAGGATATTATTTATTATGTTAGGCTGGAAACTAGGTATGTTACATTATGTACCTAACTATATGATCAATACGAAAAAACGAATACTGATGGACACACTGGTGTCCATCAGTATTCGTTTTTTGAATTTTCTCTACTGCTGTAATGTCTTAGTTTTTTTCTGATTGATAAATTCATTGTTGTATTTCTATCGAGGGTTTCCTCGATAGTACATCTGACCAATTTGAAAACAAAATCCCCTGCACACAATGACCGCATCTGTTAGCAAGCGTTACTATAGTGGCTGAGCGCTGCAAGCAATAATAGTCCTTACGGTGTTTAGATGTTAGTTCCCTCGATGGTACATACCTACGTTTAGATTGAATCCGAACAACTTATACAGCCGAATTGCGGACACTTGAAACAAAACAAAAAAATAAAAATACCAAATACTAAACCTGCGAATAAAAACGAATTAATATGTTCCGGCTACGTCTCTAATTAGGTATTCCAACTGACCTATTCTGCAAAAACCTCTCTCTCTCTCTCTCTCTGAGCCTGAAGTTAGCTGTCAGGATGACACTATTGACAGCTCATTTAAAGCTCACTTCACTTTAGTTTTCACGGTAAAATTTTTACAACATAATATGTACAAAATATCAAGAGTCTACAAGTAAACCAACTTGATTTTCGGATGTAGGTAAAGACCAGTTTTTTAAACCGGTCGCCATTGTCACAATCCAGCTTGTTTTCACCTGGTTCAACTGACCATATATTTCATAGAAGAAGAATTATTACCGTAGTCTTTTATAATTTATCTCCTCCATTCTAGCCTTTGCCAAAGCCCTGACTTAATCCAGTCTTACTTACAAATGCGGCGAAACATCTGTACTTCATAGAACCTTCAAAACGTGCATCATTACCACTTCTGTCACTAGGAAAAATAGACATATCTCTTTATATAACATAACCATAATCAGCCTTTAATATTGCCACTTCTGGGACACGGGCCTCCTCTTTTCCTGAGGGCTATTATCTACCACGCGAGCCCAGTTCGCGTTGGTAGATACATGTCTTCGAATTTTTGGTTCTAAGACATGTTGAATTTCTCAAGATGTTTTTCTTCACCGTTTTGAGAGCTGTGTTGAAGAAATTAATTACACAAAGTCCCATGACCTACATCTTGTAAGTTGGGGGCCGTTTTTTTTTGTTTAATATTGGGAAGTCATCAAAAAACTTCTCCCGCTCTGGGTGGAGCGGGAGTGTCAGACATTTACTGACTAAAACCCACCCGTGTTCCTTCAGTTGCTTGTGTGCCAGGGGCCACGGTATCTCTTTCGAACAACCCGCCCCCCTGACAGGCATCGGCCCTTGCGGACCCCACCAGTGATGCTGACATCTCTATGAGGCGCGCGTGGAACACAACGCGCTGTCGACCCGGGCTTGGTCCTTACTGGACAGCGAGCTATCTATTACTCGCCATCCGCAAGCCCGCGCCTACGGTGGCCGGGAATCAGCCTGGGATTCCCTACAAATTTGGGGGCCGTTGCCTTTCGTTTCTTCGGTGGTAATCCTTTGCGTGCTGTCAAGTATTAGCATGATCCGCGACTACATAAATAGGTACACACGGTTAAACATTTGGGCACGCCGCGATTGCGGCGGTAAGTCCCCTCTTTGAGGAGTGGCTTGAGAGGCGGCATGGCGTCCTCACCTTCCGCCTGACACAGGTCCTCACCGGACATGGCTGTTTCGGGAGGTTCCTGTTTCGGATAGGGCGGGAGGAAACGCCCGGGTGTTTCCATTGCGAAGATCGCCCAGAGGACACGGTGGAGCATACGGTGGAGGTCTGCCCAGCTTGGGCGGAGCAACGCCGTGTCCTCGTGGAGGTGATCGGCGGCGGCGATCTCTCGCGTCCGACCCTGGTCCAGGCCATGGTACGGAGCGAGAGGGCATGGCTGGCAGTCGCCTCCTTCAGCGAAGCAGTTATGCTCGCAAAGAGGGAGGCGGCGCACGTGAGGGAGATGCAGTACATGCGCCCTCACAGCCGTGGCCTTCGCAGGAGACGCCCTGGGCGTCGGGAATCCCAGGCTGATTCCCGGCCACCGTAGGCACGGGCTTGCGGACGGCGAGTAATGGGTACCTCGCTGTCCGGTAAGGACCAAGCCCGGGTCGACGGCGCGTTGTGTTCCACGCGCGCCTCAAAGAGATGTCAGCAGCAACAGAGGGGCCCGCAAGGGCCGATGCCTGCCGGGGGTGCGGGTTGTTCGAAAGAGATACCGCCGCCCCTGGCACACAGGCAACTGAGGGAACACGGGTGGGTTTTAGTCAGTAAAAGTCTGACACGCCCTCCCGCTCCACCCAGAGCGGGAGAAGTTATTTGATGATTCCCACCCAAAAAAAAAAAAAAAAAAAAAAACGGTTAAACATTAAGCTATAATTTCCACTATAAACTGATCTCGCATTGTATGGGATTTCCGTACAGTGCGAGATCAGCGTAAACTGGAAATGTATAGTTTCATGTGTAGCCGTGTGTACTAAGGATAAGTTCAATGATAGATCTGCAGTTCATCTGTGTAACTGGACACCGGAAAATGACACCCTTCGAATGAAAGATAGGGGCCAAAATTTAAACCGACGGCGAATATCCTCGTACATTCGGCTACGACTGGATAATTTTAAAAAGAACTTTCTAATAATTTTCCTGTTAAACAAATATTCCACAGTATGAAAAAATTCTAATCCAATTCCCATCTTTTGAAAAAGTTCTGTCAATTCTTGTTATAAATGCCAACAAAGAGAGCAGCTTCCACATTGAAGTTTGTGAGGCCAATTCCAAACGGAATGCCCAAAAGTTCAATAAATCATTGTGTCGTCTAGCTAAAATAATGCTCTATATAAATATTATGTGGTAAATAAGGAAAATATCGATAATCATGATAAAGCCATGGAAACTTTCGAATAAGACCGCTACGTAGTACATTTCAGAAATAAGAAAATTTCAACTCAAGTTAACGCAAAATAATTAAAAAAAACTAATCATAATCATCATCATATCATAATCAGCCAATAACGTTCCCACTGCTGGGGCACAGGCCTCCTCTTTGTGAGAGGGAGTGGGCCGTAGGTAATCCACCACGCGGGCCCAGTGCGTGCTGGTAGATGTCACATATCTTCGAATTTTTGGATCTAGGACATGCCGGTTTCCGCACGATGTTTTCCTTCACCGTTTTAAGGGCATTGGTGATGAAATATTTTACACAAAGTTAAGCGCCTGACTGGGTTCGAACCTACGACCTACATCTCGTAAGTCGCGTCAGTTACCACTGGGCCACCACTGCTCTCTCACTCTCTGCACCACTGCCCAAAACACAAAGGTAAAATAAATATTTTGTTACGAGTATAAACAGAAACGTTTAAGGTGAATCTTGTCGACATTTTTTCCAAACAAACTTCGGGAGTATATTAATCCACTGTTCGACAATTTACATCAAAATTTAAACATGGTGTGGTTTTGTCTCATTATTAATATTGTCTGTACGGAAACAGAATACTAAAATAAAAAGCCATTAAAAAGTTAAGAGCCCACAAAGATACGTTTATCATGCTAATTTAACTTAACTGTGGGCGTGTTTACGTAAAAAAAAGTGTAAAATCTCCAAAACCAAATCGGTACCGATAAAGCTCAAATATCGAAAAGTTCAATAAATTTTACTGGTTCTTGGTTTATGCAGTGGTTTTTTCATAAAACCCGATCTTCAGAAAAACTTTTCTTAATTTTTACGCGCCTGGTTTACTATAAATGATCCTGCATCTCACTAAATAATGTTGTGCGTGTAAACTAGCGTCTAACTGCTTATCACTGACACTACCTCTGTCGGACACAACGCCTGGCTAAAAAGCACGCTGTCTCACCAGACAGCGTATTTTTTAGCCAGGCCCACTCGTGAGTTCGAGCCCGCGACTAGATTCCCCTTAATTCATTAATATCAGAATTAACA
Source organism: Polymixis lichenea (assembly GCA_949091785.1). NCBI lineage: Eukaryota > Metazoa > Arthropoda > Insecta > Lepidoptera > Noctuidae > Polymixis > Polymixis lichenea. The sequence continues at coordinate 8,041,338 of OX420938.1, read as the reverse complement.
ACGTCTACAAGACTTACAAAACAAGATATTATAAACAGGACTATCCGTTATCTGGGGTAGGCATAACTATAAATTACTAATAGCGCTGTCAGCAATTCTATCAAGCCTGTTAATAATATAACTGTTACCTTTTCAGCACCGCTAATAGAGATAGTATCGTAACAAATTGTCTATGAATATAATTTGTTGAGAAAAAATTGGAATGTTGAATACATTCCAATTTTTTGTTGCTCTGTATAAGAAATAAAGTAATTCCCTTCAACATCGTTTTAAAGAAATAATCACATAGGTACGTCGACGGAACTTAAAAATACGGCTATCAATATGATGATTTAAGTCTGTATATAGCATCGAATTTGTGGTCTTTTCATCTACTTACTTAATTTGTTTCCATAAACATCTATTTCTGTTGTCTATTTTTACGTTGTGTAGTATTATTTTTTCTGGAATGATATTTTTGGATTCTAATTTTACACAAAGACACGTTTTTTACAAATATTCATCTTATCATATTTGGTTCTGGTTTTTTAATGTTATTGGATAAAGTATGTACTCAAAACATTATCTATCGTATCTGATTCATTGCTTTTAACATTTTTGAGCAACCATTACACAATTTATTCATTCCTTAGTTCAAAATTTCATAAAACTAATCTCAAATTCAAAATAGCAACGCCACCCGTCGGCCCGGCGCGTTTCTCCCGCAGGTAAAACTGACGTCAAGGTACCAGGATCGCATAAATTTGAAGAGATATATTGCTGTCTCACCACTTGTGGATGGACACGCCCACGCCCCTTCTCCCCGTCTCGCTCTCGCTTTAGGGCCGGGGATATTGTGAACATGTGCGTGTAGGTTTGAAATTTTGAATAGGGAATGGAAGATTTTAATGTTTCTGTTATCTGTGCTATCTTTTGTACTATAGCGTTCTTTCTCTAGATATTGATCTATTCTTTTGTGTGACTAAGATTTGAATGAGTGACGATAGATGTTTTTAAATTATGCAGGGCTGCTATTTTGAACTGCCACTGTTAAAATAACTTATTTGTTAGCACCTATCCACCTATTAACCCACTTAACGAAAGGTGCATCCTGTAGTTACCTAAATCCTTAAGTGCATTTATGTTTTCGAAAATAAAAACTGAAAAAGATAAAACACAAGTCAAAAGCTAGACAATAGTGGCACTGGCATCCTCCATGCTTACTTCATAGTTACAATTCAAAGAATAAGCAGCTACACCACATTAATCAAACCTCAAGGTAGGTATGAAAATATCCAGCCCATACAAACAACGCGGACCGAAAGACTTACCTAAAAGGGAAAATAATAAAGAAGATGGATAGATAACAATAATAAACAAAACCTTACACCGTCTGAAACCTACACAAAATGAACAAAGAACGCGCAACAATCTAAATGTGGAACGCTACGAACAGCGCCACCTATTATTGCGAGAGTGAAAAGTTTCTACGCATTCTCGAAAAACGAAACATAAAGTTAACGAAGTTTTCTATCTACGACAGCTGAACTGTTTGGACTGTTAAGTCAAATAACTCTGATAACTTGACAAGGTCTGCCCTAGGCAATAAGGAATAGGTAATTCGGAATTAGGAGCCGTGTCGCCCCAGAAGATACCAATGACCTACAATAGTAAGAAGATAATACTAAGTAAGAAGTTATATGACCTCAATTACCCTACAACAGTCACTGTAGAAAAGTTAACTATAAAAATAGAACTCAAAAGGAGCTTTGGGTCTATTTAGAAAAAAAAAAATAAGGCACATGATTAGGTACCTACGTAGGTAATACGGAAACGGCAATGAAACGAAGTCGCTCACAATGGACCTATAAGTAGGCACATTACCTAATCGCCCAAAGAGCTATGGAGAGCTCGAAAGCAGAGAACCAAGGTAACCGACACAGCCCAAAGAATTGCCAGATATATGTAGTTGTAGGCCATGGCTTGAGAACCGATAGCCCGGTGAAGGTTGCGGGAATCTGCTGAACATGGAAGGCAGCGGATGTCCGATGCCTGGGACAGGGGACGGGCTGTAAGCAGCAGTATAGACGTCTCTCGGCAGAATGTTGAAGATGAATTAACGCGAACTGATCTTTTCGCAATATCAACGGATCAAAATATTATCAAACAGTTCACCGTTGAAATATCTATTGCTGGTTTTGAATCAGTTTTCTTAGCATATTAATAATGATAATTCACCGAACTAAATTTTAGGTTATCAATCATGTAGCCAATATCATTCCAGACAACGTCTATTCTTGTTCTCTCTACGACACAAAAACAAAAATCGATACGTTATTATCACCGAATGAGTCACGCCTTCCACCACAAAACTTCACCAATACCTACATAGTTATTGCGGTTCAACTCTCTGAAACCTCGACCTTTTTATTTAGGTACCTACCTTCTAACTTTTACGGCTTAACTACTTTTCAGAAACCTACTAAACAGAAGAAAGAAAACGCCACAAATGGGAACTTGGATTCGGAGCCATATCTACACCACAATATAAAAACAAAAAGAGCCCATACATACAAATAAAATAAAAATACTGTGTAAAGTCACCAAATTACCCAACGACCCCTTATAAAGACATGACGGACCAATACCAAAACAAACACTCCGCGTTAAAAATTACGTTAATATACGAAAAACCGGTTAGTATGTGACACTAACCGAAGAAGCTAAAATTAACATTCACCTACTTTTTACAAATACTCTAAAACGTCATAAACAGTTTAAATCTGCTCTAATTAACCCTTAACTAACTAGCTACAGAAGTCAGTCGTGTTACTTCCTTCAAAGAATAGGCCACGCCCTCTATTCCCATGGAGGTAGTCAGGCGGCTAATGTGAGCAAAGGGCAGATGCATCCTCCCATGAGCGAAAGGTATATCAATACAGTGCATTTTGACGCATTTAGGAAGAATAGAAGCTAACTCCAAAGTAGAAAAACAAGCCTTTATAATCAAAGTTTTGTAAAATATCAAGGTCTTGGATTGATGCTAATTTGTCAAGCATACCTATTAAGTACGTTTTTTTACGAGTTTTGGTGAAAAATGTTTTGAGTATAATACGCATTTGACACATCTTTACTCTAGTATCAGGGTTTATGCTATATAATAGCAATTAAAATATTGAATTCTAAACAAAACTACGCTCTTTACTATCCAAAAAAATATCTGTGCGTATGACGAAATGACCAGAAAGCCCGAGAGACAAATCAAATAATAGGATAGGTAGCGATCAGCACATATTTTATCTAATACAGGTAAACACACCTGAATGCGATTGACGCAGCATACAAAAAACGCAACAAGCGCAGAGTGTAAGGAAATAATGACGGATGAAATTTGAACTTCTAAAAACGAAGTTATTGTAATCCTAAAACACCTGCTGAGGATTTCAAGGATTTCATGGCCCATGCTATAAATAGGTTCAATTCCATTCGGTATTTTCCTTCCCAGGATCAATCAAACCTAGTGAACAAGAAACATTTACGAAAACGGTAAAACGGCTTACATTCACTTTACCAGTAGTAGCCTGAGCCAAATGTACAAACTTTTCAAAAAGCCCTTTAGAGTATCAACGAATCGCAAAACCGCTTAAGCTTACTAGCACCATAATTCCTTCACATATCTCATAGAATCACTTCAAACCAAGACCTTCAAAATCACGTAGACTTATGAAACCCATTCACTCAGCAGTACCTTGCCGAAGGGCTAGGGGGCGGGGCGCGGGGCGGGGCGAACGCCGCGGGCCGCCCCAAGGAGTGGCCCTGCGCGAGCGCGGGCGTGCGCGCCTCGCTTTAGACCCCACCGCTACACTGTGGCACCAAGAATCTACCATACGTTGTGAGACTATAGGGAAAAAGTTCCTTTATTAGCGTGATAAGAATAGGAGGAAAATTGTGTAGAATTGCAAGAGTTACTCTGACCATGAGCTAGCGGTTCTTAAATTCAGTTTGATGTCGAGTTCCGGCGAGTTTGAATGCCAACTTTAGGACCAATGTGATACACCCACTTCTGATACGGATACTTAACGTTGGAGGGGTCACATTGTAACACCCATTTTTGGAGGGCGTTCCAGCTGTAAACACGAGCAACCTTGTCTAGAAATAGTTTGATTGATGACTGATGAATAGTTGTCTGAGAGTGAAAACTTACCTACTGGTTTTGGCAATCGATGTCACAGGACTTTGATAAAAACCAGTACGATCGGTAAAATTTCGATAAAAATCCGAGATAAGGTAAAATGAAGAATAGATTTGATCGGAATCCGAGCAGGGAAATAATTTTGATAAAACCCATGGATTTGTCTAACGGTCCTTCTGCTTGAGGGAGGGGCCAATGTCCATCTGTAGACGTCTTTCTCCGGAATAATGATGATGAAATACCTAAACGTGCTAACTTTAGAGCTATAGGTAGGTACTTTTTGTGTTTTTATTTTACAGTGTTCTATGTGTGAGTGTTATGGAGAAGTGAAAGGATAGTAGGGGGAGGTCTTTGTCATGAACTGGGTAAGACAAAGACATCACAGAATTTTAATGGTAAAAATATAGGTAATACCTGGGGCTTGCGGCTTAGTAATAGCAGCCGCACGGTAACCGATCAGGTTAAGCTACGCTTACCGCGGTGGGTCTGTGGATGGGTGACCATTTTTTCATACTGAGACTCCTCCGTGCCTCGGAAAGCACGTTAAGCTGTTGGTCCCGGCAGTCATTCGTGGAACTTTGACAGTCGTTACGGGTCGTCAGAAGCCCGAAAGTCTGACAACCAGCCTTACCAAGAGGTATTGTATTGCCCAGTAACTGGGTTGTGGAGGTCAGATAGGCAGTAGCTCCATGTAAAGTACAGGTACTGCATCCATTTAGACTGGAAGCCGACCCCAACACAATTGGGAAAAGGCTAGGCAGATGACGATAGGTACCTAATACCTAATTGTGTTCTAGAACGCACTAGGCATACCTTTATTCAAATTTTTTCCTCTTTGGGCGAGCATACCGTGGGCAGTTGGTCCCGCTTCAAACTTGACGATGTCTTATAAAGGTACCTACTTAGGTTTTTTACTAATAGCCTATAAGGTGGCTGGGACAGACTGGATACGGAAGGCGAATGGCAGGGTGTTGTGTGTTGTGGCGTGATTCGGGAGATGCCTATGCCCAGCGGTGGACGATAGGCTGAGCTGATCGATTGATGAGCCTAACGGATGAAGGGCGCAAAAAACCGGGAAATACAACATATTCCACGCTAGAAGATGATGAGGTGATGACAAAGCTTTTGTAATATATCAATTGGTAATACGTCCTACTTAGCGCCGATTCGAGTCACCGCCAAACAAGTCCGAGATTTTCTGATTCTAAACGGGTGTCGCTGTTTCAAACCAAAAATTCGAATACACTGGGCCGGCGTGGAAGATTAGGTAGGTATGTACTTACAGCCCACTCCCTCTCACTGAGTTTTGCCTCGTTCCCAGCAGTGGGTACTTGATAGGCAGATTGTACTTGTTATGTATTTCGCTTTGGATTAGCTTTGTAGATACTGGCAGGAACAAGGAAAATGAGCGTTTTAGCATCACCAACCGACACCACTACCGCAGTGGTGTGGCTATAAAGGGGACAATTACTTTGTATAAATGAGGGATCAATTTTGATCTTCGAGATTCGGAAACTGGCAACTGGCCACCTGCACCCATGTACCTGTTTATGGCGTTTTATGTATAATTTGAAGACGCAGACGCTGCTACAACTGGCAATCGTTAGTGGAAACCTTTTAGAAAGTTGACAGTTGCGTCAATTAAAGTATGAGCAACGCCTGAGGCACGCGTTTTTTTTTTAATTTTACGTAAGTAGATCGGCACAATAACCTAAATTAATAGGTAATGAGCGCTTTTTCATCTATCGTATTCCATGTATATATGTTACCGGCCAAACTCGATTTCAGGCCAAACTAGTTTTTCCGAGACCAAACTAGTTTATTAAGCCGGGGCACCCCGTTTAAATGGGTTAGGTTAGGTTAGGTTAGAACTGTGACCAAAAGCGCGCGAGAAGAGCGAGCGAAGCAAGCAGTGCTGCAGCAGCGGCCAGCGAGCGCTACTTCCAAAGGCTGATAACGAAACGGCTAATTAAGCTAGTTGGCTGCGACTTATCACGCGTTGGATAAGTCTGTTTGGCCTAGGACAAACTAGTTTGGCCTGAAATTGGGATTGGCCGGTAACATACCTACCTATACATTGATTTACCTGTCTTACAAATAAATGATTCTATCTTCTTCTTCTTTTTCATCTTTGCCGTGCCTTTGCGTTGCCGTGCCAGTAAACTAAAGAGAGGTAAGATTAGAGACCAAATATTGAATATGAACTTAGGTAGGTAGTAGGTAAGTACTTCCGTGCCAAGTACCAACTCAATGACTAAAGTAGCGATCGCATTTAAAAACTGTCTGGCTCCTAGGGATATCCTCCCCTCTATATAGGTACCTACCCATACTGGGCCTACCAACATCTACATAATTATATCTAAGTAGTATACCTACAAATAACTTTCATGAAAATCAGATTGTCTGTTTTTAATGTCAAAATAACAGCTTTTTACTAAATACATAGGCATGAAAGTATAAACGGTAGGTACATATAAAAAAACTTTTTATTTTTATTTTTGTTTGTATGTTTGTTTCGGCTAACCTCCGAAACGAATGGACCGCGAGTGGACCAGTCGTTGACTGGGTATTTCACTGGCAAATAATTCGCTGATGTTATAAGGAGTAACATAGATTTTTGTCCCGGTTGTAATAATTGCACGTACCCGTGAGTTAATTGCCGTATCCACGCGGGCAAAGCTGGCAGTAGGTAGTTGCACAGTAAAAATAATGACCGTTATATAATATTAACCACAAGTAGGTACTCCAGTAGGTAGGTAAGTACCAATGGGCCCCTTAATTATACTTATTCGTTATTTTAGTTGTAATCGAGGAAAAAAGTTAGGCAAGCGGTTAACCAACAATGAGGAAAAAAACAAGTAATTACGGCTCGGTTGTAGTTGTAACAGCGACTTGCAGTGTGGTTTAACTTAAACGTTTTGGTATAATTATTATAATACAGGGTCATGTGGTGTTCCGTGTGGTGCCGGACGTAAAAAAATAGCACCATCCCATTTCTTCCCGTGGGTGTCGTAGAAGGCGACTAAGGGACTTACTAGAGAATGGGAAGCAACGTTCTATATGCATTTGATCACCATACTGCGAACGCCAACCCGCCTGGCAAGCATGGCGATTATGGTAAAATCCCCCCTTTTGGGGGAGGCTCATGTCCAGCAGTGGATGTCTTTCGGCTGATATGATGATGATGATGAGGGTCGTTGAAAAAAATGTTGGCAAGCACTCGGAAGTTAAATAATTTAAGTAGGTATGCACCGACTCACCGACTGTGAGAATTTAATTCTCTCTTCTTCGTCGTATCGGTGATTCTACCGCTGCGCTGCCGTCACAACTTGGTCAGGTGGGGAGGGGTCCTCCGATGAGCCGCAGTTGAGTGCCACAGTGGAGCCACATCGCAAATTATGCCAACACCTGCACAATGGAAGACCTATGCGAGGACAACGATAACGCTATCGAAACGGCTAAATTCTGGTCGAGCCTATTAAAAACCAACAAAAGGAATTTAATTAATTAAATATAAAAAGCAATTGAGGAGTATAGTTTCAAAGGGCCTCATTTCCATTTAGATCAAAAATTTGGGCCGGCCACATTAGCCGTAGAACCAATGACCGTTGGGGTAGACGGGTTCTTGAGCGGAGACCGCGGGTTGGTTTTAGTCAGTAAAAGTCTGACACGACCTCCTGCTCCACCCAGAGCGGGAGAAGTAATTTGATGATTTCTCACCCAAAAAAAAAAAAAAAAAATTTGTTGGTCATGACGTTAACGCCGCCGGCTGTTGCTAAATAACAGCGCTGGACTCTGTCTTACACAGGGTCGCAGTATTATGCTGAGCGATGGGCGTTCTTTGCGGACGTGACGCGAATTTCCCCGCAACATGTTCTTTTTTTTTGTTCGTTTCTCTGCGTCATGTTTACCGCAAATAGTCGTATTTTCATTCTTTTTTTTCTAGTCGGGTGGATTCTTCTTTTATTTGATATTTCATACCAAGTTTGCAGCCGTCCCTCCTGATGATATAGGTAAGCTGTGAGTGGAAATTATTGATGTGGATTTTTAATTCTAGAACATGCCGGTTTCCTCACGATGCTTTTCTTCACCGTTTTCAGAGCAGCGGTGATGAAATAATTTACACAAAGCAAAGCGGCTGGCTGGGTTCGAACTTGCGACCTACAACCCGTATGTAGCGGCCGTAACCACTGGGCGACCACTAGTTTCTAAACAAGCAGGTAATAAAATAAACAGTAAGTAGGTAGGAGGAGGTACTTATAATTTTTAATACTACCGTATAAAACGCTCAAATAGAAAAGTGGGCCAAAAGAACAAATACTAAAACGTCGCATTGTATGTAACATATAATGCGACGTTTTAGTGTTTCGTTTTTGACTTCACTCTTGGTGTTCCGCGCGGTCTATTTGCCTTTTATAATCTGAGACAAAACGTTAGAACTTCCTTTAGCTAACCTTGTGACTCAACCTTAGTCCCCCTTCCACTGTTTAGCAAAAAAATCTATAATATATGCAGTTTACAACAATAGCTCATTTGGTTAGCAACCAACCGTTCAAAGGTTGTTTTTTGTAGTCGCCAGGTAAAGAAGCCGCAAAAAGGTGTTGGTTTCGGTTACAACATCTACCTTCCTACCAGCCACCAAACATTCGACTTAACCTGCTTAATTATTCACTTTGAAAATAATTACAAAGGAAACTGGCTCGTTGGTCTAGTGGTCGAAGGTCGAATGCTTAGTATGAGGATTCTCAGGCCGGGAAAAGTGTTATTGGGTTTTTCCATCTGAAATTTCTCAGTAGCAGCCTAAACTCTGATTTTCTGCCCGATTGCAATAGGCTCGTCCCTAATGACTTGGGACTTAAACACTGGCGAAATGTAATAGTACACCCAGTCAGTACTATAGGTACGCCTCTGCCCAAACCTTCATCCAACTTTTACACGTCAATCATATTTTTAAAACTAGATAAGGTCCAGTTCAGGCCCAGACAATGATCTTGGTCAGATCATATGAATACGATGTAGATTGATGTCTGAAATGATCTTTTTGGATAGTAACCACACAGATGCAGTGTGCAGTGAGTGCACGCATTTATCATCGGTTATCGTGCAGCTCAACTCAAAACATAAGGAGGTTAACGACTACATAAAGATACTTTAAGACATGGAAAAACAAATAGTTTGTGTGTAACTAGTTACATATTTGAAGATCATCACTCGTATCAACCCAGCCTGTGGTTTCTGCATCCCACAGATTCCTGCAATCTTACCCGTCGTCGCGACAATTTGTGAGGCCTCGGGATCCAAGTACGCTGCACCTTCCGGTACCACACGATCGCTACTTCTAAACACTTCGGTCCCAAAATCGGCGAAACAATCCATCGGTTCCATTTCGGTATCCGTTCTGCGACCAATGTGTCCCACCCTATGCCACGACCATTAACAGCATCTAGGTACTCATCTACCTATGAGGTAGATTATAGATGAGTAGGTACGAATATAAATATAAATAGCTTCCGCCCGCGGCTTCGCTCGCGTGGAAGTCGGAAATTATGCCGCGGGAACGTACTACCAGGTTAAAAGTATCCTATGAGTTAATCTATCTGTGTGTCAAATTTCATCCAAATCCATTCAGTCGTTTTTGCGTGAAAGAGTAACAAAGATCCATACATCCACACATTCAAACTTTCGCGTTTATAATATTTTTGGTAAGGATGGAGATCGATGAGAACCTATCTATTTGCTGAGTATTTGATGGATTACGACCTGGGAGTAGTGAATTCTGTGTCGGGGTAAGCAGTGATCAATGTTTGTTTAGGCAGACTGCGGCTCGGGCCGCGCTGTGATCACACTTGGGGCGATTTAGGGCTCCCGCAAATAGCCGCTACGCGACCCTAATAGAACAATTTCTATGCAATTTTATGGAAGTCGTAACGTGGTCGCCCACAATGGGCCTCGTAAGAAGGCTGAAAGTCACCCAAAGGGCAATGTAGAGGGTTAAGCTTGGAGTTTCCCAACGCGATCGAATCAAAAATGAAGAAATCCGTAGGAGAACCAAGGTAACCGACATAGCCCGAAGAATTGCCGAACTTAAGTGGCAATGGGCAGGGCACTGGATTGCTCTGGTGTGGCGACCGCGTATTGGAAGACTCGGCATTGGAAGGCCTCTCACAAGATGAACCGTTGACCTGGTGAAGGCCGCAGGAATCCACTGGATGCGAGGAGTACAGAACCGGTCAAAATGGCGGTGCTTGGGGGAGGCCTATGTCCAGCAGTGGACGTCTTTCGGCTGCAATGATGATGATAATGACGATGATGAGAGTAGCGTCATGGCGTTGCATCGCGCCTGTCTGCGTCTCTGCATATACGAACACGTGTAGGTAAGTATGCTAAAGCCATACAGAGTTTCTATTGGAAGCAAAGAAAACCACAGGTCCCTTTGGACATCATTCAAATATGATAAGTCCTCAAATAAGTGACCCTCAAAAAAAGAACTCAACAACATCAATTTTCTTCATATAGCAAAATTTCTTCATAAAAAAATACAATTTCAAATCTGATTAATAATAACGAGATGTTATTATATCTCTAAAAAATCGCTTCATTACAACGTGTAACGATTGTAATTCAAGAAACACCCACAGGGGGGGTACAGCTAATCGGCCACGTAGGTAGGTACCTAGTAATGTTGGATGAAGGGCGTCTGTGGAGGGTGGCGTATCGATCCAGCGGATTACTTCCCACTGGGAGGGTGGTGGACGTTTTAGACGATACGATTTGGGAAGTTCTATTTTGTTGATGTAGTCGTAACGAAGTCGTAACGAAAACATTGTAAAAGAGAATTATTTTTGACAGAGCAACTGTGGAGTTTTGTTGCGGCTCTTCTCCAAAGGAAACATCCAATGGGAAAAGTGCAACTAGCTTCTGGCGTTACAGTGCCCATGTAGGTTGATGTCAAATACTTTGATTTGATTTTTCGCTGCGATGGTGGCGTGTGTAATGAACGATTTAGAAAAATATAGATTTTTATCAAAATACCTATTGAAAAAGCCATTACAAAGCGAAAAATTACATAATTTCTGCCTTCTTTCAGCCAGCCAGAATACAATTCTGTTGTGGAGACATTGTTAGATATACTCGTTTTGTTAGAAACATTCGATTTTGGTTATGAATTAAGTACTTACTGACTTTGTGCCTAGCTTTAAGTCATTGTCTTAACATCTTATAAACATTGTAGAATGCAAATAAATCAAATATTTTGAGTAGGTATGACTATGCGTGGATGAGCATGTGCGGTTGGTTACCAACCAATCAGTTATGTAAATAGAAGGGACTATCGAGGGGCCACCCTTCATCGTATCGACCGCAAGGCACCCTCCACCCGGCCGGATGAGTCAGAAAGATTTTAGATGTCACGACTTCAAAATTATTTGTTTGTTGAGATAGTCGTTACGGTATCGTGAGGAAAGATTTAAGTAGGTAGGTAGATTAGATCATTGATATAATATAATACTTTTATTAGACAATTTTTATTGCTATTGTAGGTAATAGACATAGTTAACCCAAGATTAAGATTAAGATTTTATATCAAGCCATTTGTGACATAATAGACATACGTTCAGCCATGTTTCACCATTCGACATGTACCTAAATATTTTTATTATAGTTATTGTTCGTTATCGTATTACCTGCTTTCGTTTTAGGGACTTTGGTAAATACTAAGAAATCTAAAAAGATCGTGAATTAACTATTAGGTGATTTGGCTTTAGGGAAAAAGCTACTTACAAAAAAAAAAAATTACGAAAGCAGGTGCTGTTGCGTTATCCGGACGCTCAGTAAAAAAACACTTTTGTAGACGGTTAAAAATATATGCGATGCTAGGTTATGCAAGCGTGTGTTTTGTCGAATAAGAAATAAACTCGACGTATTCGACATTACCTAATGGAAACTTATTGAACTTAAGTAGGTACCTAATTTATACATATTAGAACGGTCACAGTGTGTTTTCAGCTTTTTAGTCAGTTTCATCTGAGTATTTTAGCGTAAAATTTAATAAATTTGCATGATTTCTTGGTAATATCGCACGAGCGATAACAAGTCAGGAATATACAAGTAGCGCCATCTATAATGCCAGGCACGCACTGCCGATGCAACGTTATGAAATATGTTTGCCTATGTTTAATCAATTTGCTTTCTGAGAATTTTATTCTAGATAAGAAAATACACGAATGAAAACATTGAATAGTTTCCTAAACGTATAAGTGCCTAGTACTAGCTACTTATAGTATTGTTTTAATTTTGATCGTGTGCAATGCTTCGAACTAAAACTGTATAGGCCTGTAGGTAGGATAAAGACGTGCCAAATGAATTAAGTTATGTACTCTTTTTGACGCTCAAAAGTGCCTTTTATGTGCGTATTTGGAACATATATGCAGTGGCGGATTTACCAGCAGGTTGAGTAGGCTGGAGCCTAGGGCGGCAAATTTGGCTCATTTTTTTGCCCGGAGAAAAGAAGTCTCAAAAATTTTACAAAATTCCAATATTTTAGTACCTACTATACATACAGTAGGTATACCGAATATTCCAATGTCTGTATAATATGAAAAATTACTAAACGCTGTGTAAAGTAATTGTGAATATGATTTTTTAAAATATTCCAATAGCGTTTCAATGTTACAATTCAATAGATTTAGTAGGGGCGGCAAAAATGTAATAGCCTACTGTCGGTAAATGTGTAAATCCGCCACTGCATATATGCTTGTACTTTGACAGCACTAAATATTTAAAAAAAATCCTCTATTCATAAATTACATTACCTATCGCAAGAGGTGATGAAACTGAAAAAATATTTGTTGTTTTTTTTATTGTTTTGGCGTTTGCTCTATAGGTTACCTATACACTTTTGTACCTACATAAATAAGGCTTCGACCAAAAATTCGTCAAAACTATGACCACAATGACTTAAGTAGTGTACCTATGTGTAATAATGTCTCAAACCGATTTACCCTATAGCCTTTTATTAATTCACACGAAGATGCTAATTATTGAATTGATACATGTTCATTAGATTTATTTATGACATTGATTTACACTCCGTGATTACTTAAACTCACACACTGACTTATTGCTTGTTAATATTCTAGGAAAATCGTATACTTACCTACTTTTACTACCTATGTTTGTAAATATGTGAGCACCATATCTAATATATAAAATTCTCGTGTCACAGTTTTCGTTGCCATACTCCTCCGAAACGGCTTGACCGATTTTGATGAAATTTTTTGTGCTTATCCGGTATCTATGAGAATCGGCCAACATCTATTTTTCATCCCCCTAAATGTTAGGGGTAGTCCACCCCTAAATAATTTATAAGGCAAAACAACGTTTGCTGGGTCAGCTAGTCTATCATATATTTAATTTAGATGTCACTGTTTCACTTTTAATTCTTTTTACCTATTGTGGTTTGGTAATTTTATTCTAGGTGCATCGTTTTCACACAAAATTTATAAAATGAATGTCTGTAAAATATTTTAAAGGAGTAACGGTGGAGTTTCTTGCCCATTCTCCTCCATACCAAACAAAATTTTGGAAGTTGCGACTAGAATCAATTCTATTTTAATGTAAATGTTGACATTCAAAAGTGCCTTTTAATTGCCTATTTGAGATAACTACTTTCGACTTTGACTTTGAAGAAGTAAGAAGTTCGATATACCACAGGCTGATAAAAAATGTCGTTGTCCTTTTAATTAATTGCGGAACACACTATAAATCAGAATCTGAATAATTTGGAAAAATATTGTTCATCCATTGCTTCATATGACCGAAAAAAATGCCTGCTCAACAACGTATGTAACGCAATGCATGCTGCTGAAGTGTCAAAATGCCTGTTCAACAACGTATGTAACGCAATGCATGCTGTTGAAGTGTCAAAATGCCTGCTCAACAACGTATGTAACGCAATGCATGCTGCTGAAGTGTCAAAATGCCTGCTCAACAACTTATGTAACGCAATGTATGCTGTAGAAGTGTCAAAATTAAACCCATAAAAAAAATAGGATTTTTTTGTTATTTCAAGTTTTGTAACGGTCGTGAAGCCTAAAAATGTCGTACATTTAAAAAAACATTGTTCATTACATTTTTGTCTAATCCAATTTGATTGAAAATTCTGTCTAATAACCAAATAATAATATTTGGTTATTAGACAGAATTTTAATTACTTTAATTATAAGTATTACAGGACAACAAAGTTTGTGTTCACAATTGTTTGAGTAAAGTTTAACTAGACGTAGTAAATAGATACTTAATGAGAATCATTTATTAACCTTACAACATGATACCTACCTAATGCTTACCTACAATATTTTGTGATTTGAATAATAATTTGTGAATATTTTATAGAACTAAAAATATTTTTTCTTTGGCTCACGAAACACTTTTTCTATTTAATAAATACGTAACTATGTCCATCAGCCGCCTTTTTTCAAAAACAAACAAACCTCCGAAACGAAAAACCTCAAACTCAACTTTTACCATTTCACCACGGAACCCTAACACCCATAATAGTTGACAAGAGATAAGGCCGTGTTCAACAAAGTTTAACTACGTGTCGATCATCCCTTATCCCCATCCCCCTCCGCCCTCCATAACCCTCCGAAAGGGAAGAGGGAAACCCTGTGTTATGCCAGCCACGGTTTAGTAATTAATATTTTGCAATTTGAGATATTTTGTTTACTTTTATGGAAGATTAAATTACTTTAATAGTTTAGATGTTGATTAGTTTGGAGAGCTGTTTCGTTGTCGATTTTCAGTTGTTTTTTATGATTTTTTTGAGTAATTAAAGTTATAGCTAGGCTTAGTATTCTATTATTAGGATAGATAATTCTGAGAGGGCTTGTGGCTACGTGATAACCGCTGCGCGGGTCGATCGATCAGGTTAAAATGCCGTAGGTCACCGTAGGTCCCGGTTAGAGATTGCAATCCAGCAAATTGGGATCCCAGGATCCAGCGGGACCCAGCATAATTTTAGACCCCTGCGGGATCCCGTAATATCTTGCGGATCCGCAATGCGAATCTGCAACCATCAGCTGGTGCAAATTTATTCAAATTGCCGCCTTTAATCTACTCAGCCACGAGCAACAGCAGAGAAAAACTTAAAGAAAATAATATTAAAGAAAGAAATGGCAGCATTTGAAACCAATGGAGTGAATGGAAAGTATTTGATTTTGTTGCACGACTATTTATTTATCAAGCCAACAAGTATAGAGGCAGAAAGAAGGGCCGTTTCGGCTGCTGGCTACATATGTAGTTCTATAAGAAGTAGGTTGGGAGATAAAACCATTGATGCCATTTGTTTTTTAAGATCATATTTTCAAAAAGAGAAGTGACTGATTATTTTATTATTTTAAACTAGCTGACCAGGCGGCGAACTTCGTACCGCCATATTTTATTTCTCCAGTCGCGACTGGTAAAATCAAATCAGTTGGTCGATTGTTTCGTCAAAGATCTGTCGAAGTCTTCTGTCACATACCGTCAATCACTTTTTGTATGAGATTGTAAAAATGAATTCTGATTAAATCCATATATTTTTTATAGATTTTCTTGCACAGACCTTGTCCTGATAATAAGGAACACATAAAAAAAAAGAATCATCCCATTTGGTGCAGTCGTTCGGAAGTTAAGCGCGTACATACATTTCGGCGATTCATTTATATATATACTAGCTTTTGCCAGCGGCTTCGCCCTCGTGTAGGTCGGTGTATTATACATATAAACCTTCCTCTTGAATCACTCTAGCTATTAAAAAAACCTGCATCAAAATCCGTTGCGCAGTTTTAAGGATATAGGGACAGAGAAAGCGACTTTGTTTTATACTATGTAGTGATATATAGATTTCTAATGTTATGATTTTTTGTAAGTAGATAAATAAGTAGCCGAACTGGTGAAATAATTAGTCAATTAATAGTAAGTAAGGCGTTGTTGATTTTTGTATTTTAATTAAAAGTTGATTATAACCTTAATAAAGTTTATTATTTTGAATTCCATTAAAAAAAAAAAAAACTATAAACGACGCGGGATCCAGCTGGATCCCGCTGTAAGGAAGTCAATCCAGCAAAAATCCCGCGGGATTGGAAATAGTGCGGGATTGCAATCCTAGTCCCGGCTATCATTCGCGGATCTTTGACAGACGTTACGGATCGTCAGTAGCCCGAAAGTCAGACAACCAGTCTTACCAAGGGGTATCATAATACCCAGTAAATGGGTTGTGGAGGTCAGATAGACAGTTCATCCATGTAATACTGGTATTCAGCTGCATCCGGTTAGACTGGAAGCTAACCCCGACATAGTGAGGAAAAGGCTGGGCATTTGCCCAGCCTTTTCCATACTATTACTATACTTGTTGCCTTTTCCTTTTTTTTATAAATATAAACCTCATCATCTGATGAGGTTTATATTTATACTTACGAGTGCATATCTTCGCGAAATTTTTACATTTTATTAAAATTACCACCATTGGTATACGTGCTGAAAACTCCAGAAAACATAAACCCATAGGCTATCTTTTGCCAGTTGCTTCGCCTGCGTGGAGGGCGACAATCCCACGGGAACGTACTATCGGGATAAAAAGGGTAACGGGAAAGTACTATCGGGATCATCATCTGCCTAGTCTTTTCCCAACTATGTTGGGGTCGGCTTCCAGTCTAACCGGATGCAGCTGAATACCAGTATTTTACATGGAGCGACTGCCTATCTGACCTCCACAACCCAGTAACTGGGTAACACGATACCCCTTGGTAAGACTGGCTGTCAGACTTTTGGGCGTCTGACGACCCGTAACGAATATCAAAGATCCACAAATGACAGCCGGGACCAACGGCTTAACGTGCTTTCCGAGGCACTTTACATACCAAGACCCCTCGGTCTTGGTATGTAAAGATGGTCACCCATCCACGGACCAACCGCGGCAAGCGTCGCTTAACCTGATCGATCGACCCGTGCAGCTGTTGTTACTTAGCCACAAGCCTCTCTCGGTATATCCTACAACAAGTACTATCGGGATATCCTATGTATTATATCGGGGTACAAAATATCTGTGTGCGAAATTTCATCCAAATCCGTTCAGCCGTTTTTGCGTGATTGAGTTACAAACATCCAAACGTCTAAATATCTTAACATATAAACGTTCGCATTTATATTATTAGAAAAAAATTAGGATATTCGAGTTGTTGATGAAGTTCTCTCCAGTCTTTTGATAAACATTCTGTTCATCTCTTTCCGCGAATTTTAATTAATTAAAAGGAGCTTCTAAGTTTTCCTGGACATGAAGTTTCTCGAACAAGAGAACTTCTTCGAATTCTGTCTTCAATGTCTTCGCTTCACTGTCCAAAGCGCTAAAAGAAATTATACAACATGACAGATTGCGGATGTTTTGAAGAAACCATGTATTTTCCGGTGAAATTTAAAAACTGGGACAATTTCCATTGAATGCCAACACAAGTAGGTACTCCTTTACGATATGTAAACAAACTGTGAGAACATTTTTGCGGGTTGAATAGTTCTAGTTCTAGCAAGGATGACAGAAATATGTTTCTATGTTCCTCTTCTACGATATTTATTGTTATTTGACGATGTTTACTTAAATTCTTTTGCAATAACCACATTCTACCTTAACAGCACACCTTCAGTATCCTATCTGCCCTTCTATCTATTCATCATCTATATCTATTCTTCCTTCGTCTTATTATATTTCTTTTTGTATGCGCTGCCAGTACCTTCGTAAATATTTTTGTACCATAAAAGTCTCTTTCTATGTTATTTAGCCGTCTTCCGAAATTTTCCATTTTTTTTTTATTTAACACTACCTACGCATCCCACGCTTCCTTAGTTTTCCTCTATTCATAATCTGTCCATACATAAGTACATTCCTTCCATTACTATGCATCCGTCAAAAGAAATAGTTGTGTAACAAAAATTGCATTCACCAAATTTTTGGTCCTACTCTACATCGAGTCTCCCGGTATTCTATCTATATTTAATTGATTTCGATACAACACTGAATTAAAATCAATGTCCAATCTCATCAGTGTATTTAAATGGACGCAGAATTAAATTTTGAAATGCTAATATAAAGTGAAATCGTTCCCCTTTAGAGCGCGCGCCCTCCGCTCACCAATATCAATATTTAGGCCTAAACGAACGGACAAATGTATTCTGCGCTCCGCTGTTAGCCTGGTACTTATTGTTATAATTATTGCTTCATTATTATCCGTAACAGTGTTATAACGAAGTGCTATTATTAATGTTGCTTGAAGTAATAAATCTAGCAATAATAAGGTAATTACTGCCAGATAAAATTATGAATAATCGCAGTCAAGAAACTCTGCAGTCTTGTTGCACTGTAAAATTGAACTCACTAGTTTATTCCGTCATTCATAGCAATACGTCTGCTTGATTATAGTAATTTTAAGATTAAATTGTCTAATTAAAACAATATTTATAGCAAAGATGATGGCTTATGTCATGTTGTTCTTACTACAAAGTCGTTTAACTAATTATAACGCATCAGAAGACTATAATTTTACCTACCTACTTTAAAATTTTGGCGTTTTTATCTAGCAGTAGGAAGTTATAGTAAGTAATAATCTTAAAACAACTGACCCAATTACACAGAAAAATCTTTGATTCATTACTAATACAACATCCATCAATAAGAAACATTGCTTCTTAATATCCGCCACATCATTTAGGCCTAAAATTATTTACACACGAAGCTACATATCAAACTTGATAGCCTTCATTCCAAATTACAGTACCTACCTACTTGAATTGAAGTGAAGAAAAAATCACGCTTTATTCCTTTCTAATTTATTCTTTAAAAATCAGCTTGTATCGGCCGCTTTCTCGCGGGTCACGATCCACAACATCCGTTCTCTTCTGAATGCACAATAAGAATATTGACATCTCTTTCTAACATGGCAGTTTATACTATGTTTATCTCTTTTCCCCCGTCATGCGACGTTGTCAATCCTCAGTGCTGTACGCGGTGACCTTGTCGCGGCGTTCACGATACAAACACTAGGTATAATTACTTAAGATTTATAGTTTAATTTACGACCGCACATTCTTTCTACTCGAGAATAAAATCCTGTTGGTTACATGTTACGCAATTGGGCAATTTGTTATGATTTTTATCATGTTTTGGAAGTGGTATGACTTGTGACTTCGTGAATTCGTGACATGGTGTGTTTTAATGAATGCTAAGTGAAATACGTGTTTGGATATCGAAACGGGTACATTATTATTAATAGAACTGGTTGGGGGGAGTACTTTGTAACAGTTGTCTATGGAGGCAATTGAAAAGTAATGAAAGAGGTTCTGTAGGTAATTGCTAGGTGTTTTTTTCCCAAGTAAGTTAGGTATAAATCATGTAAGTATATGAAGAAACAACAATAAGTATTAAGGAAATTAGTTCCAAAATTATAGTTTTCGAAAAATAATTCGTCACTATTACTGAAAAAAAAAAATAAAAGACAAAAACAAAAAGTGACATTTTATATCTATTTTTATACACAGCTCCAGTATTTCGTTCTGGTTAGCAGATTTTTCAGGATTTTTCATTTATACCTACTTAGACCTAGCCAAACTTTCAGAATCTGCAACTGATATCACTGATGGCCGTTTTGTATGGATGTGACGCATATTTCCCCTAAGCTGCTCTTTTGTGTTTTTTTTCGTTTTTTTCATCATGTTTTACCGCAAATAAACGTTCCTACCTATTTTCTTTATTTTTATTTTTTTCTATTTTGACTTAGTGCTGTGAAAAATTAAAAGGACATGCGCATCTGGCTAGATATACTCAGGTACTTCGTTTGCACTCATAGCCAACTCTGAAAACAAGCCTGAATTTGAATACATTTCGCAAACATCAGCCAATAAGACGCAACATTGTAGTTCTCTATCAACTTTGTCATGTAATATTTATGGCGCTTGCCGTAGCTATTAATTTAATCAATTAAGTCGTTACTTGTGATAGGTTACGGACAAAATTAATTACTTTATTTATTACGTCGATGGACCTCAGGAAATGAATAAACATTGAAGTTATTCTATGGCAATTTTTCTTCAGGAGTAATAATAATACTCGAATTGCGTATATTTGCCATCGACACGTTAAGTGTTATTGGTTATTACATATTTCTCAAGTTTTTTATTTCTAATCCTAGGAACTATACGTACTATAGTTTCCCAAGATGTTCAGAATGTTCATAGAATTACTTTACACTTTAACAAAATGGTTTTCTGGTAAGTACGATATGCGAGATTTGACGTTTGAGCATTACCTACGCATGCATCTCCGATAAAATTAATTGCTGCGACGATTAATTATTTACGCATTAATACGATAAGATACTGGGACTCTAGGAACTGAAAGTGGCGAACTGAAGATACTTAGTTTGTCTGAAAGTCAACCTTCAACAAATTATCCGGGATCAATCAGAGACAAGGCGGTGGTTAGCGGCAAATACTTTATTTTCTTTGAAGTTGGTGAAGGTGTTACTGCAGATTTGCCAATGCTTCTTTAAAGATAGGCATCAAACCTTGGAATGCCTATCTTTAAAGAAGCTTACGAAAAGCAGCTCAGAATTATCCTCAGGGGTACCCTGAAATCACTTCCTAAACAATGCTCCTAACATTTAAACCTCAGTCGTGAGGATGAATGATTTCTCTTCTCTGCCTATCCAGTGGTATATGACGCAAACTAATGTATTTGGGGATAATTTATGCAATGTATTGCAGTTTTATGGAATACAGACTTTACTTACTTTTGCAGAAAGCCTGAAAAACATAAGCATACACTACTGTAGACGATTGATAACCAGTGTAACCTGCAAGTAAAAATATTTGAAATCCTAATTTTATTACAACTCATACAAATTCGAATGGTGTGAAATCCGGTGCCGTATTATCAGTGGCCCAAAAAAGCTCGCGTGTGTTGCGTTATTTAAAACCTACTGCTGAACACGTCCTGGGAATAATTTCTTCTGTCGACATGTAAACACGGATGCCTGCCTTAGCCACACCAAAACGACTTAAATCCCATCCTTAAATAACGAGAAAGAAACTCTATGAGTTAAGAAATAAAGTTGAAAGTACCTTGAAGGTCGTCTGGATGCGTTCTTTAAATTGTAAGGGGGTTTGTATTTATTCGTAGTCTATTTTTGGCTGCGGTAGGCGGTCGCTCCAATACATCTTGATTTTTATATCTTTTTAAGGGCCTTTTTGTGGCCCGCGGCTATGTCTGGATTTAGTCCGTGTTTCCGGCTATTGTGCTCGAGTAATTTTTCAATTAAAAGTCCTTGGTACGGTATTTGATTTTAGGGTTAGGTTAAGTTACTGCGTCACGGGTGTGAGTTTTGTTCATTCTTAGTGTTGACTAACGGTTGTTGTAGTATTGGACAGAAAAGTAGAAGAATAAACACCATAATTGCCAAACATAACTGGGAGGGATAGGATAAAAATGGTTGCAGATTAGCTAATAGGAAAACTAAAACACGATGTCGAAATTTTTCATTTAAATATAACTAAGTAATCCGGTATCATCATTACCATTAAAGACGTGATATCTGTTGCTGCACTTTAATTTAGCGGTAGTCATGGAATATAGTACCTATATTTAACACAATTAACTACTTACATACACAAGGTAAGTATCTACTAAGTTAATTGACTAAAGACTGGTAGCAACACCACGTTGAATGGTAACGTTAATTCTTTGCCCAAAGAACGGGTCAGGCCAGCCCTCCGATCACGTGAATTTTCAACCTGCAGGCTTAGCACGAGCACCGAATTGTCGACGGAAGAATAGACGTGACTATTAACTAAATGATGTACACTAGGAGAATATAGTTAGTTTTCTATTAATTATTACAGATATGCATTCTAAACGAATCATGATTTTGTAGATAATCGTATATACTTTATAATAATAATAATTTTAATAATTTATTATAATTATGGCCGTCGAGTAGAAAGTTTGTTGTCAGTGTGTCATGCTAAACCTGCAGTCGGCGAGAAATTTTCAATAAAAGGAGACGCGCACTCGGGCCCCATGACCCAAGCGTTTCGATTCCAAACGGCTCAAAATGCAGTTAACCGTAAGGTTATATGGCTTATGTTATTGGGCATAATTAGCCTATAATGTTCCCACTTCTGGGAAACAGGCTTCCTCTCTGCGAGACTAAGTGGGCCATAATTACTTACTTGGTTTTAAAACTTCTATCTTTTGCAATTGTTCAGAAACAAGCACAGCACAATAATAATAATAATATAAACCTTTATTCAAGTACATAATTTTTTACATTGTTTGAATCTTAATCTAACGATTCTAGCGAGTCGGTGACACCGGCAACCCCGGTCTGTTTGCCCAATTTTGGCAAAGGCCTCCTCCATCTCTTATTCCACCCACTCTGTTCTATTTTGCGCTCTTCTAGTCCATGTTTTCCCTGCTATGATCTTTATTTCGTCTTCCCATCTTCGAAACTGTCTACCTTGATTTCTTTTCCTATTTCTTGGGTACCAAAATACTATGTTTTTGTTCCACCTTTCAATGTCTCTTAGAGGCCATCCATCCATAAATTACGTAACACAAATTTTATGGTTTTTTGACCACCCCCGTTCTTGTCACAGGAGGTCACACTATTGAAACCCCCTCCCCTTGTGTGACGACACATATTTTTCAATTTTATATTTAGAAGTACATAATTAAATAAAACGGCAGTTTATTCCATTTTTTTTAACTTAAATTAAAAATAATCTTTAATAAAATAAAGTCAAATATTTTAGATAATGGTGATTTTAACATGTGACGTCACAAAGCTTTTGCCTCCCCCCCTGTCCCTTGTCACACAATGTCACATTTTGTTGCCCCCTCCTTAACGTGTGACCTAATTTTATAATAATAATAATAATAACAAAATTTATTTCAGACCATATTAAATCCATAATTTAAAAAACATTTCAATTTTACATACATACATACACAAAACAAAAGGATACGCACACAAAGATACTTACATAAACACACTTAAATAGAATAAAAAAAAAATAGGTAAAAAAAACTTTTTCAGTTAAACGGTTTTATGTTAAACATACATTGCAATGTTTAAGATAAATGTACTAAAAACCAAAAAAATAATAAAATAGATACAGTCGTGGGAATTATAAACATATGCATAGACTAGACTAAAATAAAACCGTGGGGCACGTCAATTGTCTACAATCGTTGATTAAAATGTTTGTTTTGTAATGTTACACTATAATTAGGCAGTTGTTCAACCGACAACGATGGACGTGTGATAAGTAGGGCTAGAATGTGGAAACAAGCTAGCAAGCTCGATTATAAGCGAGTTTTAGGGTTTCATAGTGGTGAGCGAGTAGTACTTTTATCATATGTTTTGTCGATTAAAGACAAACTACGAGCAGTGAAACGATTCCTCGCCAGCCAGCAGTGTGAATGTCCAACGATAAACTAGTTGAAACATCTCTTTTATTTACATGGAGTGTATAACTATTGGAATTTCCATGAGCAAGAAAATAGTAAGTAATTTCCTCACCGTCTGCGGGCCAACTGCCTATTTTAACGACGAATTAAACGATTCTTCTATCGCACAATAAGTCGATAATTTGTAGACAATTGACGTGCCCCACGGTTTTATTTTAGTCTAGTCTATGCATATGTTTATAATTCCCACGACTGTATCTATTTTATTATTTTTTGGTTTTTAGTACATTTATCTTAAACATTGCAATGTATGTTTAACATAAAACCGTTTAACTGAAAAAGTTTTTTTTACCTATTTTTTTTATTTTCTAGTTTTTAGTTTTTATTTCGCATTCTGTTTAATTCATTTAGTGCTTCATTATTGCAAGGTTTCTTGCCCGTTAGTTTATTGCAGTCCAGCTCCTCTATATGTAGTCCCTGCAAAGATCTTACTCTACTAAGAGCCACGTAGGCTTGACCTTCTTCAAACAGTTTCGCACCTAAGTATACGACTGCGTGATCCACAGTGCTGCCCTGCATTTTATGTATTGTAGAAGCCCATGATAGTATTAAAGGCAACATTCTTCTTTCAGCCGTCCCGTAATTGTACTTAGCTGGAAACTGTATGGCTTTCGGGTGTATAAGATGTACTCCGTCTCTTGCGAAATCAATTCGGATGCGCCTGAGTCTTGAGGGGAAAACGCTAACGACATATCATTTTTATCCACCCTAATGCCATACAGTTCTCGGCGCGTTTTAACCTTTCACCTTAACTTGGGTGGTGTACCGCTAACGACGTATCATTTTTAGCCACCCTAACGCCACACAGTCCTCAACACGATACAAAATCTTGACTTGGGTGGTGGATTCAGGCTGGATTAATCAGATACCTAAATTACAGATTCAATTTCTAAATTTAAATCTTATTATAATACGCCATTTGGTGGCTGCGCCCATCTTAAATATTGAGGTTGTATAGTGCACTGTATTCTTCTTGTCAAGCCCTTTTATTTGATACCCATATTGGTGGGATTGATAAAAAATTGTTATCAGTCATTTGGTAGCGGCGGCCATCTTAGATTTCAATTTTGCATAGTAAATTGTATTCTACTTGTTGAGACCTTTCATTTGATACCCATATTGATGGGATCGATAAAACCTACGTTATCCGCCATTTTGTAGCGGCCGCCATCTTGTATTTCAATTTTTATAGTATATTGTATTCTGCTTGTTGAGCCCTTTCATTTGATACCCATATTGATGGGATCGATAAAACCTACGTTATCCGCCATTTTGTAGCGGCCGCCATCTTGTATTTCAATTTTTATAGTATATTGTATTTTGCTTGTTGAGCCCTTTCATTTGATACCCATATTGATGGGATTAATAAAACATAAATTATCCGCCATTTTGTAGCGGCGGCCATCTTGAATTTATAATAATAATGAATAAACATAATTGTATTGTCACCAAAATCCAAAGTGTATACAAAATTTCAGATTAATCGGTTGACAGGAAGAGGGTGAAATTTGAATTACTAAATTTGACCCAAGAATAATAAATAAAACAAACAGGGTGAGCTAAATAAAACCGTTTAAAAATGCAAAGAACACTCATTTTACATAAGAAAATGACGCACGATGAGTGGTCATCCAGTGCCACATCATTGGACGACCCCTGGGGATGACTCCTTATTATGTGACCAGTCCATTTCCACTTTAGTTTCTTTATTCCCTCACAGCACAAATGCTTTTCTAAATAAAATTAAAGTATCAAATAAGCCTGAGATGACTCAGCACAGTCATCACCAGCCGTAGAAAATCCAACAACAGAGATAATCCAGAGGTCAAGCTGCCTAGGGTTTTCCTAACTATGTTTGGGTCGACCTCCAGTCTAACTGAATTCAGCTGAATACCGGTATTATACATGGAGCGACTCCCTGTCTGACCTCCACAACACAGTAACTGGGTAATACGATACCCCTTGATAAGGCTGGTCGTCAGACTTTCAGGCTTCTGACGACCCGTAACGATTTTCAAAGATGTACAAATAACAGCTGATGCCACATGCTTTCCGAGGAAGGGAGGAGTCTAGATTTGTAATGGACGGTAACCCATCCATGAACCGACCGCGGTAAGCTTACCTTAACCTTCCATCGACCCGAGCAGCTGTTATTATTTAGCCAACAGTTCCTCCGAGAGTTATTTCAGAGGTACCTATTCCTTTTTATGCTTGCTATAATATTTTATCGAAAGCTATAAAAATACACTATACGCGAAGCCATCTCCTGTTTTATTGGTTACAGTCCCATTTCGATGCGTTAGAGAATTTGTATTATATTCTTGTTTATTTTCAATCCCACGGGTCAAGTTTACTTGATTATGTCGTCAAGTAGATTATATGATTATCTTTATTACCTAAAGTCTTGGGAAAAAAGATTTCTGCTACAAAAATTACTTTTAACGTCTTGGGACAAAAGAAATGCATTTTTGAAACAAGAACAAGAAGTAGTATTTCAAAATGAGTACTTGAAAAGCAATTGAATTGATTGATGTCTTACAAAATCGATCAACAGCAAGCAACATTGCTTCTTAATTTCAAAAAAAAATCATCTGTTCAACAATGTCAATAACGCAATGAATGTGGTTGAACTGTCAACATGAAACCCATTCCTATTGTTAGATTGATAGTGTGTTACGCATTGAAGGTATTTTACTATACCTATAGGTAGGGCTCATATATGAGAAAAAATCTACAAAACATATTATTGAGATAGCTTAGGCAAAAACCAGTCGGAAAACGTTGGTTCATGAAATAACAAAATAAATTTTAAAATTCAATTCAAAGATTTCAGTTTTTTTAATCTGTTTTTGAACACCATGAAATAGTAGCCGCCATGTTATTACAATCATACCGCTGTTTTAATCAACTGAACAACTTTATACTTTTATTTTCGTAACCAAAGTAATTTTTATTTCAATAATATCTTACATTCAGGAATAGCAAACCAACGATAAGTAGAAAAAAACTCATTTTTTAAATTATAAACAATTATCATACAAAATATCAACGCATTTGTTTACACAGAAAACTGACGTCATACCCACAGAGCGATATGGCGCCCACTGCATCCAGCGTTTTCGTCAAATTATGCGCGAAATATGAAAATTTGAAATTTAAATGCATTTATGGCACTAATCGATTCAAGAAAAATGTGTTTTTTTTGTTGGCTAATAGCATTTTTTACCGACTTCAAAAAGAAGGAGGTTATCAATTCGACACGTTTATAAATATTTTTTTAATGTATGTTCGGGCATAATCCGTCATATATATTTGTATGTTCGAAAGGAGTTTATTCCGAAATTGTCCCATAAAAATTTCATATAGATCTGATGATGCGTTTTGGAGACAGGTAACGGAACTCTTTAAAAAATGACAGCAATCGCGATTGCTGCTATCGCATAAATATGCATTGTTTTGACCCCAAGGATGATGAAATTTCGAATTGTGTGGGGGTAGGTACTTAACTAAAAAGTGAAAATTAAAAACCGGAAGTCGGTGAACCGTGCAAAAAAAAAACAGTCGACTTCCAAAAAACCACTACAACGTGAAAAATAACTTTAATTTCGGAATTTAAGTTATTTTTCAATTTATAGTGGTTTTTTGGAAGTTCGTTGTTTTTTGTTTTTGAAAAAGTCTTTAGAATCTAAACACACACTACACACACTGACACTATTCAAAAATGGCTATAATACCCTATTACCCCGCAGGAATACCTATAGGTAAGGATGGAGGATGTCAGCGTAAGTAAAGCTGAAATTAAAAACATGGAGGAGCAAAAAAACGTCAATATTTTCATTGATAATTTTCTCCTAATTTAGATGAAAAAAAAATGATGCGGCTGTGAAGACGAGTTATTTTCACTATGGCTGTCTTTTCTTAGATAAGTACTTACCTACTGGTTCCTCTCTGTGTGAATATCGTGGGTATTACTTACAATAACATTTCTATTTGTACTGTGTCCCAGTGGCTAAGTAATAACAGCTGGGTCGATCGTTCAGGTTAAGCTACGCTTGCTGCGGTTAGTCCGTGGATGGATGACCATCTTTACATACCAAGACCCCTCCGTGCCTCGGAAAGCAAAGCTGTTGGTTCCCAGCTGTCATTCGTGGATGCTGACTGTCGTTACGGGTCGTCAGAAGCCCGAAAGTCTGACAACCAGTCTTACTAAGGTGTATCGTGTTACCCAGTTACTGGGTTGTGGATGTCAGATAGGCAGTTGCTCCATGTAAAATACTGGTATTTAGCTGCATCCGGTTAGACTGGAAGCCGACCCTTGTTGGGAAAGGGCTAGGCAGATGATGATTGTGTCCCGACTCCCGATGTTGCTTCCTCCATTGCTATTCTGTAACGATCTCACCGCGTGAAGTGAGCGTGGAGTGAGCTGTCAGTGTCATTCCACCTGCAGTGCTATTCTGTAAAAATCTCACCGTGAGAACTGAGGTGAAGTTAGCTGTCAATCCATCTGATGCTAGGAATAAATACTAATGACAGCTCACTTTTAGCTCACTTCACTCAAGGAATCACGGTGAGATTATTACAGAATAGCACTGCTGATGCTTGGTCAATCCCTAGCATCAGTGGGATAACACTGACAGCTCACTCGACGCTTACTTCACGCGGTGAGATGTTACAGAATCGACATGTTGCTGTCTTAACCAGTACTCGTTATCTAATAAAGGAATAGGTAGATCAAGCTCGTCTGATGTTAACCCACTCCTTAAAAAATTCCAAAGATAAAACTTTCTCAACAGTTTCACGAGATAATTGAGGTTACGCAAGTGATGTTCTCACGTCTTCGTAATAATACGTGACTTATCAGATAAGAAGATGAAGATACATAGTAACGGAGAAGGTAAATAGGAGTTGGTATTCTGCTTGGCAACAACGATATCCTACTTAATTTCTTTAAAGGATTTGGGAGAGGTGAAAATAACAATAGTAGGTACCTACTTTTGACGCCATTTTTAAAATCTGTTACATGTAAGTTAGGATCTAGCTTATTATCTGCAGATTGATGATACAAATTGGGCAGACGAGCATTATGCAGCTATTTAATAAAGAACTTTAATCAAATAGGCGCGAAGATCAGGAAGATTAGGTGGTTGGCTAGCGACCGTTATTTGGCAATCTCATTCGGCAACGGGAAGATGGCAGTAACTTAAGTTGAAACATTTATGAGGGGCATTAGAGTAGGTGTCTGGTCCACCAGAAATGAGGAAAGCTTTTGGCTCTTCTCATTTCTGAAGGATCAGTTACTCTTGCTATCAACAACAACGGTTTAGACCTCCTCAAAACTCTCTCACTTTGGATATCGTTCGTTGCTGAAATGGAAAAGCCAAGAATCAAACTCTGTTCAAAATGACCAAGCGTCCGTGTGGATAAATACTCTGCCGACCTACCAATTTGTTGGGTTAGAAGGTATTACATTAACTACGTATGTCATCCCATTTAAGAATAATCAAATTTAGAGACTTAGTGCCATGGAATTTTCGAACTATCAACTCCTCGTAAGAAAAATCATTCGTTACGGCGATAAATGGCAATGGGAGGTAAAAGATACAATGACATAGAAATAGGTAATTACTATTCTAGTGCTTGCTACATTGCATATCAACTCGTAATTAAATCGCTCTTACAAAAGCAAATACAATGAAAAGGTCAGAAATCAATTGATCTTGCCAAGCACGCATTCCGACACGAACACGTCTAAACAACAACTGGTAGCGCCATCTCTTAGAATGAATGCGAACTACCAAGCCAGCGCGTGTCGCTTTCCATTGGACGAAACTGACGTTGTCGTCACCTTGACAGATGAGACAGATATATAGGACGATAGGAATGTTAGAAAGAGACAAAACAATAACAAAGCGGCATCGATTCGGAGGTCAGCCGCGCATGTCAAGTGCATTTCGATAAAAATAAATAGAGTTGCGACTGGTTGTTCGAACGTTTCACATTGGCAGATAAGATGTGTCGGTATGAGACGTGCGTGCTGATAGAAATACACGTGAGGATCAGCGGGATTAAATCCAAAATAGATGTGTTTTTTTAAGTTTAACTTTAATACAAGATCCTTGAGTATAATTCTGGGAAAGAACATCCTAGTAAAGAAAAATTGTCTCGTGTAGAAAATGATTTAGAGTAGGTTAAATGATTTTGAATACAATATTATTTCTGCGCGAAACAATTAAAGTTCTACAAAACAGAAAACAAACATCAATTTAAAAAAAACTTTTTCTAAGAAGAAAAACATATTTAGGTACAACAACTTATTAGTAGAGGTGCACTTAAAAAAGAAAACAGTTTGGCAGACAAATCCAAATCAGGCCCAACACATTCGTAAAAGTACAATGAGATTCATCCCAACAAACTAATGATTACTTAATGTCGGACGTGGTGGATTGTCCAAATAAAGATAAGTCACGCAACCATTAGTGCCATACAACACATACAAAAATTACTATCAAAGAATTTGCGTCCTTTTCTATCTAACGCTCATATTCCATTTCCATCTCTCTCCCACATTTTTCACTTATCCTCAATTAACAATTACTTATGTCACTTGTCACTGAATTTTCAGTCTTATGTGGTAGCGAAAGAGTTACTTTTTTGCTTGCGAATCTATTTAGGACAGATAAAACATTGTTGCGCTAATTTCGATGTGTGAGTGTTTAATTCACTCGTACAAATGAAAAGAGGGAAGTTCCAACTACTGGAAACACTGTTGTTGATAATGAGAATTGTCGCTTTGAAATATCTCGTGTCTCCTTCTATTGTATCAAATTAGACGAAGAACAAGACAGGATGATTGAAGGGAGAATCAGGTGAGTTTGTTTAGTAGGGTTTACCCTTAGCGCTTGGATCGATCTTTTTCAGCTGCAAGGTACACACGGTATGAAATTTCCACGGATTCGGATTAACGAGATAGAAATAAACAAAAAAAGAGGGAGAGACAGACCAAAAGAAAACATGGATGGATTATGTGAATGCTATATGAATGAAAAGAAATTGAGTAAAATGTAACGGTGCGCAGGGAAGGAGTAAAATATTTGCGGAGACTACTTACGAGTTACTTGGGACAAGACCAGTCATAAGTTTACAAGACTGCAAATACAAATCTTATAACAACTATATCAAACTTGTTTATTTCAACTCTGCCTGTCGCAATCCAGTGCTGACCTCACCCTAATTGCAGCAGGACACCACCAGAAGAACCAAAAAAACTGCCAACCGTCTTTTTTGTAAAAAAACGTTTTTAATTTTTAGTGGTGGTACAGACGCCAGCACATCAAGCTACCCCAATCTGTCAAATTTCTTTGATAGATTTTAATCTTTATTACATAAGTGTAAGGTTCATGTTCAATTGGGAAAATTTGACAGTTTGTGGTAGCTGATGTGCTGGCGTCTGTATCTACCTTTTTCACTCTTAATTTCCTATGGCAACAACAGAGAGTGTATAACATCATCAACATTCAGCAAGTGGATTAAATGCTACGCTATGATTATGCTAAGTTAATAGATTTATACCAAATGAAAAATAAGTTTCCAAATCGGTTTATACATGACGGAGTTCTCCTCCTACTTTTAAGTCATTACAATATTGTGTGTTGTTGTTAATAAGAAAGTTGGTGGAAAATATGCGTTACAGCCTCGAAAGAAAACGGCCATTGCCTAGCATAAAGTTGTGACACTATGCGAGACAGCTACAGCGTGGTTTCCTGCGACAATCGGCGTTTACGTGATGACGTCTATCTATATAACCTCTGGGACATACCTAGACCCCATCGTTAGTTCTGGAAAAATATCATCCTTTAAAAAATAAATAGTTTCTACATATTAGAAATATTTGATAAAGCAAGCGGAGATTCATCGTGAAAAGTTTCACCCCGTGTGCACAGGAATTCGGTCACTCACACAGTTACACACACAAATTCCGCCCTACACACACCCATCCTCACACGCCAACAGCACACAAACGCACAGAGGTGACGTTGAACTTCGCACACACCTAAAAAATTGCATGCAATTCTCGATCTTATAGCAACGGGGTTGCTCTCAATGTGTCCTACATACCGATCCCTTAGATAACCTCAAAATTTGAGTTTTTGACCCGGACAGATCATGATATCTACTATGCACAGTTTCCTTTGGACTTGAGCCTTCAGTGCTTCGAAAGATGACGTAGTTTTTCGTTTATATTGTGTGTGTCATTTTTGTGGCGTGGGTGTGTATTGTGGCTTAGATTTGGGACGTTTTCGCCCAATATTCGGTTGGGTCTGGATGTAGACAGTTGTAGGATGTGTTGTGCAGTGCGACCGTCATTTGTCTTCGTCTTATGATAGTGTTGGGACTTGGATAAGTAAATGATCGGCAACAGTCATTGTGGCAGAGAATGAGCGTGAGTACTAACCTATATTTTCATTATTTAAATAGGAAATGTTAAACTTTTATCAAGTTTTTTCCCGCAATTAAATACAATGGTGTTTAACACAGGGGTGAATATTTTTAACAATTCGTTAGCTTTATGATTAGACTCATTGTTAGCCGGAAAAAATACGCGACGAATTTATTTATCCTCCCTATAAATATGTAGAGTTTTCCTCTACCGGCACCTCCCCTTCCCACATTTCTCCCATTAAATATTTATTACGTGGTTGTAAATATTCGTAGTGATGCAAAACCGGTTATATATTATCTATTATCTAATAGTTCAAGGTCACGTTGTCATTCGATCGTGGAAGTTAAATGCATGTGTGGCCATGGTTACCATATGGATTCAATACAAATACACGGATAGGTAATCAGCTCCGATGATAAACCGTTTAATAAAGGTATTAAGATAATGGTTTTCGAAAGTGCTTTTTGGTAATTATTGACTTTCTATTATTATCTGTGGGGTTACCGGTGTCTGATGGGGTGAAGTTTGTAATAGGAAAATTATTGGCTATGGTGAGTGTAACTTGTAAGTAATTGTTGTGTAAATATAATATTTGGTGAGTACATACTTAAATATTAAGTATAATCGATCACATAGGTCACTATTAGATGCACGTAAGTGATTTAAAGACGAAATATAGCAAGATTATACGATTAAGGAATACGCTTATTTATTTATTACTAGTGGTCGCTGAGTGGTCTAAATTCGACCATAATTCATTTAAAACTGACCGTAATTAATTTAAAACTTAACGTATTTCTAATACATTATTATGTAAAATAATAGATTAAAAATCTACAAAACAGGCTTTAAAAACGCAACTAAAAAGCAGAAAATAATTTCAAAAAAGGGTGGGGTGCTTGATATAAATTGATTGTAAAAATACCTCAAAAAGCACACCATGTTAAATTATTTTCTGCTTTTTTAGTTGCGTTTTTAAAGCGTGTTTTGTAGATATTTTTTATCTATTATTTATTTTCCATTTTTTAGTTCTGCTAACTACAAAAGCGTGAGCTTTCAGTTTTTTTTTAATGATTGAATTGTCATCGGTCCTCGATAAGTCTACAAAGTTTAAACGAAATCTAACCGTTTGAAGTGGGTCAAAATCAAGTACAAAGGAGTCGGTTAAAAACAAACATACAAACATACAGATGAATCTAATAAAAAGCGTATAACAATAGTAGCTTTCTGCACTTCTTCATATAGATAAATATGAACTATGCCCATGCCCCATTGACTTATAAATTACTGCGACTATGCCCAAATTCAAACACCTCTGTCGTCGTAATTTTCGTAAATAGGGGTACAAAGTTTTTGCTTCACGTATTGAAATATTAATATACGGATATCGGTCATTAGTTCATTACATAATAACAGTTATTGTGTATGTTTTCCTAGTTAGAAAACAAAAATCTGCTTGTATTTGTTTTCGTTCAAAACAGGAGAAGTTGATAGTGAGGGATCAAAATCATCATTCAACATTCTCTTGCGTTATCCTAATTTACTTGGGGTCGGCGCAACATGTATTTTTTTCCGTACATTTCTATTAGTTGCCATTTCAATAGTCACCCCCTTCTAACCATATCTTAACACAAATAAAACTGAAAATAAAAAGCGACTATCAAATGCCCTAGCTTAACAAAGTGCAGGGTTTTCTTTAACTTACTTTACTTACACATTTTCCCGGGTTAAACTTGGTTATTTCTGAACTTTACACTACTTTACACAGTATACTATTGTAGTCTTTGTTTACTACTTTTTACGGTAGTTTCTCAAGATTTACTACCTGACATCCAAGGAGGGATGTTTTTTACGTAAATGCTTAATATACTTAAATGCTTGATTTCTTTTGGATGATTTATCGGGACAGCAACGAGAACCAGTCCAGACATGTTCTAATTACGGGATTGCCACTTATTTTTCATCTACTAATGCTTGACGGAAACCAGTCCTTGATAAATACAATATTTACCTGTATTACGAAATCGTTTTATGGCTGATTTATTTTGAAATAGTTAAGTTACGAGTTTAGTTCAAGTAGCAAGTTATTGTGTCCAAAGTGACAGTTTTTCATTGTGAAGGTGACACATATATATACGTCAAGAGACTTTTTTTTTCTGGGTGGGAAATCATCAAATGACTTCTCCCGCTCTGGGTGGAGCAGGAGGGCGTGTCAGACTTTTACTGACTAAAACCCACCTGTGTTCCCTCAGTTGCCTGTGTGCCAGGGGCCGCGGTATCTCTTTCGAACAACCCGCACCACTGGCAGGCCTCGGTCCTTGCGGACCCCATCAGTTGTTGCTGACATCTTATTGAGGCGCGCGTGGAACACAACGCACCGTCGATCCAGACTTGGTGATTACCGGACAGCGAGCTACCCATCACTCGCCGTCCGCAAGCCCGCGCCTACGGTGGCCGGGAATCAGCCTGGGATTCCCGAAGCCCAGGGCGTCTCCTGCGAAGGCTACGGCCGTGAGGGCGCATATACTGCCTCTCCCTCACGAGCGCCGCCTCCCTCTTTGCGAGCATCACTGCTTCGCTGAAGAAAGCGACTGCTAGCCAAGCACTCTCGCTCCGTACCATGGCCTGGACCAAGGCCGGACGCGAGAAATCGCCGCCGCCGATCGCCTCCATGAGGACACGGCGGTGCTCCGCCCAAGCCAGGCAGACCTCCACCGTATGCTCCACCGTGTCCTCAGGGCGATCTTCGCAATGGAAACACCCAGGCGTTTCCTCCCGCCCTATCCGAAACAGGAACCTCCCGAAACAGCCATGTCCGGTAAGGACCTGTGTCAGGCGGAAGGTGAGGACGCCACGCCGCCTCTCAAGCCACTCCTCAAAGAGGGTACTTACCGTCGCAATTGTGGCGTGCCTAGCACTGGGTTGCGACAATCGCACTCTCCACGTCGGAGATCTCGCCGGAGCTGTGTCCGCTGCCCCGCGATTTCCCGCGGCAGTGGAGTTGCGACCCGGCGTTTGGCCTTTGCCTTTGCTTCCAGATACCATGGCGGCAATCCGGCAAGGAGGCCCACTGCCTCACCGGAGATCGTGCGGTATCCCCGTATCATCCGGATGGATCCTTCAACCGGCGTGCTGGTTGGCGCTTCAGTGCAGGCGCCCACACCGGTGCCCCGTATAAGGCCATGGCCCGCACGAGCCCCGCATAGAGCCTCCGGCAGGAGGCGTTTGGCCCCCCCTAGATTGGGATACGTCAAGAGACTTAACATGCTACTTAACTAATACACATGTAAATAAAGGAGTCTGACCACCACACCGTTACCACTGCGTAGTTCGCCCGGAGGACACGGTGCAAGGCTGTCCCGCGATCGGCGGCGGCGATCTCTCACATCCGGCCCTGGTCCAGGCCATGGTAGGTAGCGAGAGTGCACAGGTAGCCGTCACCTCCTGCGAAGCAGTAATGCTCGCAAATAGGGAGGTGGCGCACGTGAGGGAGAGGCAATCTATGCGCCCTCACGGCCGCAGTCGTCACAGGAGGCGTCGGGAATCCTGGGCCGATTCCTGTCCACCGTAGAGGCGGGCTTGCGGACGGCGAGTAATGAGTAGCTCGCCGTCCGGTAAAGGACCAAGCCCGGGTTGATGACGGCGCGTTGTGTTCCACGCGCGCCTCAAAGAGATGTCAGTACCTACTGGTGCCGTGTCCTCGCGGAGGCGATCGGCGGTGGCAATCTCTCGCGTCCGGCCCTGGTCCAAGCCATGGTACGAAGTAAGAGTGCATGTGAAACCGTCACCTCCTGCGAAGCAGTAAAGGCAACTGAAGGAACACGGGTGGGTATTAGTCAGTAAACGTCGGATACGCCCTCCCGCTGTGCCCAGAGCGGGAGAATTTATTTCATAATTTTCCATCCTCAAAATTAAAATGTAGACAGAGTGTACAGTCCTCATTCTCAGTTAATTGACCTCTGACAGCAGCAATCCAACAGCAACCTTATTTTTATAGAAATAAAGACGACTTTGATTTTGACAGTGACACAAATCAGAGGTAAAATTAGTGTGAACGGGCTGAAATATTAATCCAGCCACATTATGTAATAAGGTACCTCCTTAGTACAACTATTTTATAATAACACATCAACATTTAATGAACCCAAAGCGTGGTTAAATAAATTAGCCATTAAAATAACACAATAGCCACCACAAGTTTAATGTTCACTATCATAAAATAAAATAATAATTAGGTACGACGGATGTAAAAGCCAGTTGATATCACGAATTACAATTGTATCTTATTAATAATATTTAATATGTATCTACCCATTTCAACAATATAAAAGTAAATAGGTACCTACTTACTCGTCATCCATGTCAATGTCAACTTGTTCCACAGATGTACAAAATGAAACAGAAATGGCGTTTAAATTAAAAAAAAAAAACACAATTAAAAAAAGCATTACAAACTGAAAAATTACTTTAAAAATTAAATTCCCTTTTTTTTTCTCGGAAGTCTCTTTGGTTTTGTATTTTTGTTTTTTTTTTCCACCGACTTTCGAAGTTATTTAAGTTTAAAGTGGTTTTTTCAAACTCAAACTCAACTCAAACTCAAAGCATTTATTTCAAATAAACCAATTACAGGCACTTTTGAATTGTCAAGGTCGGTGAGTTAGAAAAATTAAGCTAGTTGCCCATTCCAAAGCGTAGGTACCTATGGAGAAGAACGGGCAAGAAACTCCATGGACACTCTTTTAAAATCATGGTGTTGTTACAAAAAGTTGGTTACATCATTATGTTGAAATTTTCAATGTGAGAACGATGTAAAAAGACGTGCACATTAAAGCGTCCGTAATTAAAACAAAATTAAAATAACAATTCAGAAATTAAAATAAGCCGTGGGAGCCAGGAGATGACCAGTCCCCACTGGCGGCGCCCGTTCACGAACATGACGTGTGGATCAGCACCATTCAGCTCAACCATTTTGAAGGGAACTTAATGATCCAACACACACGCCACCACCAGCGAGACATTTGAGTGAGCATGACATACTCTCAGCTGCCAGGGCACATTCAAGTCAATGAAAGACGTACCTTGTAAATGGTAGCTTTATAGTAGGAACATAGTGCTCACACATGTGCTATGCAATTATACAATACTAGAAGTTTAAATTTACACAATGCAAAGATATCTAGTCTTTTACAGTATTCAGCAGCTCCAACAACGTTTTCAAATGCTAATCAATTTGGTTTAAGCTACCTTGCGGAGCAGGACAAGCAGCGTTTAGCCAAGCATTTTTGTCAGCGATGTAATCTCCCAACTTATAATAAGCATGGCTACATAGTGTGCGTTTTATACAATATTTAAATTTCATTTCATTCAGTTGGAGTATGTGGGGAGGTATTTTATTGTAACATTTTAAACAGTACCCCATGAAGGATGAGTCTACTTTAGCCAGTCTGAAGTCTGGTTGAACTAAGTGGTCCCTATTTCTAGTACCAACGGTGTGTCTTTCACCTCTTTTACTGAAAAGATTTAAATTTTTCCTGACGTACATGATGTTCTCATAGATATATTGACAAGGTACCGTCATGATATTAATATTTTTGAAAAGTTCCCTTAGAGAATCTCGCCTACGGAGGCCATATATTGCTCTGATGGCTCTTTTCTGCAGAATAAAAATAGACTCGATATCTGCAGCCCGTCCCCATAGTAAAATACCGTAAGACATGATACTATGAAAGTAACTGAAATAGACTAGCC
The DNA here is from genome assembly GCA_949091785.1 of Polymixis lichenea. Classification (NCBI taxonomy): domain Eukaryota; kingdom Metazoa; phylum Arthropoda; class Insecta; order Lepidoptera; family Noctuidae; genus Polymixis; species Polymixis lichenea. The sequence continues at coordinate 8,003,427 of OX420938.1, read as the reverse complement.
TCGCGGTTTCTACATTAGTGAATTGGCGGATTTTTCTTACAGCAAATGCTGCTGAACTTAGCCGTCCTGCAAGAGCTGTTAAATGAGGACTCCACTGTAGCCTTGAGTCGAGCGTGATCCCTAGGAAAACAGTTTTATCGACGAATTCTAGTTTCTCTTTATTCAATACTATGTCACAATCAGTACTTTTAACATTTGGTAAAGCAAATCTTATGCATTTAGTTTTTTCCCATTTAATACTAAATTATTAGCAGTGAACCAATTTTGCACCAGCAGTAGGGCGTTATTTACGTCGTCAAGATTTGATGCACGTCTATTTATTTTAAAAAGTAGTTTTGGAAATAGGTTTTTTTATTTTTACCTTTTTTTTTCACTTTACCATTAATCACACATCGAGACTCTTTCGTGCCTCGACAAGCACGTTAAACCGTTGGTCCTGGCTGTCATTCGTGTCTTTGACAGTCGTTACGGGTAGACGGAAGCCCGAAAGTCTGACAACAAGATTTTCCAAGAGGTACCGTGCTACCCAGTAACTGAGTTGTGGTGGTCAGATAGGCAGTCGCTCCATGTAAAATACCGGTGTTCAGCTGCATCCGGTTAAACTGGAAGCCGACCCAAATATAGTTGAGAAAAGGCTTGACGGATTGATATTGTGACATTCTGAGCTGCCGTTCATTGCAGTATACAGGATAAGTTTTTATTCAGTGCGCAAACTGTAACCAAGAATTCAGCATATTATTCTAGAACCCCAGCGTACAAATTTTTCGTCGGTAATACAAAAAATGATCAGCTGTTCATACATTTTGACCGCGTAGGTGTTGCAGTTTTCTATGAAACAGCTGTTTTTTTTGTAAAACTGACGTAAAATTTCTGCGCAAGGGGGTCTAGGATGATATGCTGGATTCATGGTTACAGTTTGCGCACTGGATAAAAACTTATCCTGTATAATAAAGATCCATTTTGTTGTGTGGGTACACGCACGACAGTAATGAATAAATTCATAATATTGTAATGCTTACAGCAATATTTACTTTTGCACCGCACCACACTTGTACTCAATCACGGTGGTGACGGAATTAACTGATGCTTATAGCACAGGAATCCTCCTTTTTTTTTTTTTTTTTTTTTTATTACGGGGGAAAATCCTCTTGGATGTCGGAGGCGGCGGCGGAGGGGTCTGTCAGACTATTACTGACTAAAACCACCCCGGTGTTCCGTCTCTCACTTGCACCGGGGATCACGGGAACTAGTGTGACTTCCGCGATCCCCGGCTAGTGCAGGCCCGCCTCTGCGGGCCACCTCGCGATAGGGGGGACTGAGGTGTTAAACTCCCCCCTTACGTCATAGAGAGGCGAGCGTGGAACACTACGCGCCGCCATCTCGGGTCCTAAGAAGTAGGGGGCAACGAATTTCCCCAGATCCGTTGCACCTGGACCCATTTAGGGGGGCTGGAAGAGGGCGTTATCCGCCCTCCGCCGACGCCCGGTGCGTCTGCTGCGGATCGGGTTAGCGGAAGCAATCTCCCGCTCCCTCTCCGCAGCCTCCTTCTGCGACATGACTATTTCGCAGATGGATACCACCGCGTCCCAGGACTCCTCGCTGCCGACCATCGAGACGACAACGGCCGGCAGCGACAGGTCACTGCCGACTCCTGAGATGAGGGCATGGCGCCGCGCCATCCTCCCAAGCGGCACACTCTGCCAGCGTGTGCCACGCCGTGTCCTCCCGACAGTCGACGCAGTGGTGACACCGAGCGTCCGGCTCCCTGTTTATGCGACACAGGTACTTCCCGAAGCAACCATGCCCCGAGAGCACCTGTGTCACCCGAAACGACAGGGAGCCGTGCCTCCTCCCGAGCCAGCGCTCGAGTACTGGCCGGACCGCCCCAATGGTAGCGGGGCCGGCGGTAGGGCGTGAAAGCCTGTTCCGCCATTCCGCCACCAGGGCTGCGCGAAGCTGTGACGACGGAATCCTCCTAGTTTAAGCCCAGTTGCTCATGTTTTGTATCAAGAATTCTGGACTAAAAATGTTGCTCAGTTATTTTATCTCTGAATTTGCGTCACTGTTTCAACGAAAGTGATCTTTACTTATTTTAAAATAAGGTTTATGTTGGGTTGTTGCCACTGACTAGTCTGTCTAATTCACAGTGATATTTATTTACGTTACGATAAGGTTGTAGTTAGGTTGCACGTGTCAGAGGTAAAATAACTGTGAACGGGCTGTACAGACGCCAGCACGTCAAGCTAGTTACCCCAAATCTGTTAAATTTCTTTGATAGATTTTCAACTTTATCACATAGGCATAAGGTTCATGTTCAATTGGAAAAATTTGACCACTAACTTATAAGGTACAAGATTTGTAAATAGGTTTAAGTCTTGAACAAATAAATATTACTATTTTTAGCAGCCGGCTGGAGTGGTAGGACACTCAGAATAATACATTTACTCGAGAAGCTTCCTCCATATCACCGACATATCACTTATGTTACCGATATTATTCACACATTGTGTCATCTGAGAGGCTGGCAGCTTCGCTTGCTTTTACGTGTAAGTGCTCCCCTCCATTTATTTATTTAGATTCCTCTGGCTCGTCCATTTCGACCTCGGTTAACGACAGTGCCTATCGTAAAACATCCGATTACAAAGGTTAGGTTAGATTACAAAGCGTGTTTATTGCCATGAAGCACTTTCAACCATTCTGTTAGACACGCAATGTAAACGTTTTCATCATAAACGGTTATTGATTTAGGGAAATGTTTTCATAGATTCTACTTATTTTTTTTTTCGAAGCACTTTATTCTGTAGGTAACTAACCTTTATCTGACTAAAATAAGTTTAATAAATGTAGGTATTACTTATTGTGTCCTTAGACTTGGATAAATTTCAAAATACTTTTATGTGAAGGGTACTTAATTCAAAAGTAGGCAAATAACCAAACTATTAATGCAATACTGGATATCCGATGGGATCTCGTAAAGCCACGAAAATCTGCAAATAAACGGGTGACTGAATTTACAATTCACAATCAAATTATAGGAAGGAGTATAATTGAATAGAATTCTCTTTGCGGCTTTCAATTTGAAATCCTTCAGCCCACAGAACACGGAGACACCTCAGCGACCACCGCTAGACGCGGCAGTTTTCATACAAATCAAGTGTATCATTGAACGTCACCGGATACTCATAGAAACAGACTGAGCGTGATAATTCTAAAGTACCACATTTACGCCATTCTGTCGTTAAACTAAACAATATAACTCTTATCTCATTGTAATACGGTATCAATTAGGATGAATACAAAGAGTTTGATCTAAATCTCGGCATTCATCCAATTTATAACTGGTAGGTATATTGTTGTTGGTTGGTTTCACGTCAAAATTGATCATTCCGATTTTACTATGAATGTATTAGACAATGCCCTGTAGGTGAGTCATTTATTTCATAACAAAATACATTGTTTTGAAAATTAAAATATTAATAAAATAAAATATAAAAACATTGAGTACATTCATATTTAAAATATAACACCAACAAATTATTGATCAAATGAATATTTAAAGTTCATTATCTATAATTTTTATCTACATCTAAAGTAATATTATAAAATTTATAAAGCTGAAGAGTTTGTTTGTTTGTTTGCTTAAACGCGCTAATCTTAGGAACTACTGATCCGATTTGAAAAATTATTTCAGTGTTAGATAGCCCATTTGTCGAGGAAGGCTATATAACATCACGCTAAGACCCCTAGAGGCCGAGCAAAAAGAAAAAAGTCACGAGGCGAGCGACGGGGTGGGTCGGGGAGCAAAAAATTCGACGCGAACGAAGTCGCGGGCAGAAGCTAGTCAAATATAAAAATAAAACATACCTACGTAACAAAATGATTCACAAATAATTTAATTGTGGCTGTCGTTTATCATCTATAAACTCATCGATACTGTAATAGCCCTTCCTCAATAAAAATGTCTTTAATTTGTTCTTGACTAAGTTAATGTTGTTCATACTTTTAAATTCTATTGGTAACTTGTTGTATAAAAAGACAGATTGAACTCTAGGACCACCAGAACCACGTTCAATTTCGGTTCGATTATCGAAGGCAAGTCTTTCCTACGAGTAGGTAGGTACTATCTCTAGCTTGTCTTTCTTCGTTGGTCTCGACAGTTACGTTGCGCTCAGTAGCGCCATATTCAGATACGAATGTCCGTTAAGCTGTCTCTAGTCGCTGCCTGCGGCTATTCCCATCACTGTGCAGCTGTGCTTCACTCTTAGCGGAATAATGCTCATGAAATAATAAGTACTTAGCTTAATATTTTTTGTGTAGGCGGACTATCTAAGCTTAAAAGTAAAGCGTCTTTCAAATTCTTAGAAGATAAGTAGGATTTTCGGGAAAAATCTGTCACAATGTCACATTTATAGCTCAAAATTTAATAAAATCCACAGCGAGGAGTGCCTGTAGATTTTATTACCTCCAGCAAACCCGTGTTTGAACATACGAACACCGTCTTTTTGTGTTCAAAAGATAAAAGATGTATGCATATTCACTTATCTTTCCTTTTAAAGTAAGTAACTAGGTAGTCAAGCCGATATGAAGAAATTATTTCACGTAAGAATTCTGGACTAAAAGTAATGGGGGCAGATCAAATAAAATAAAAAAAATGTTGCGTTCTGTATCCGCTCAGTTATTTTATCTCTGAATTTGCGTCACTGTTTCAACGAAAGTGATCTTTACTCTTGTTAAAATAAGGTTTCTGTTGGGTTGTTGCCACTGACTAGTTTGTCTAATTCACAGTGATATTTATTTACGTTGCGATAAGGTTGTAGTTAGGTTGCACGTGTCAGAGGTAAAATAATTGTGGACGGGCTGAACATCAAGCTAGTTACCCCAAATCTGTCAAATTTCTTTGATAGATTTTTAACTTTATCACACAGGCATAAGGTTCATGTTCAATTGGAAAAAATTGACACTTTAAGGTAGCTTGATGTGCTGGCGGCTGTACAAAATCTGTCTCAATTATCTGTCAAAAATACTTTTTAGTATTGGCACAGTTTTTGACATTGACTATCGTAGATTTTGACTGTTCTTTAATACGGGAAGTGGCCTTCTGATGGCTATTTCTCATATCTACATCTATCACGTTTGATTTTGATTACTATCTATCTTGACTGCCTTGTTGGTCTCGTGGTTGCAGGCACTACGGCTGAGCATGAGGTCCTGGGTTCGGTTCCCAGGTTGGAGAAAGTCTTAAATTTTTTTGTATCTGCAATTTCTCAGTATCAGCCCGGAGTCCGGATTCGTGCCCGGTCGATAACAATAGACTCGCCTCCTATTTATGAGACTTAAGTATAACTGGCGAAACGTAGGTGTACTAGAGGTAGGTACACCTCTGCCCAGCCGTTCGGAGAAACAAGGCATGATGTTATGTTTTATTGTCTATATTCATATTATTAAGATACGTAACCCTAAGAATAACAAGACAAAAGTTAACCCTCCTAAACACACATTCTTATGTAACAGACACCAAACTCCTAAGTCCTAACTAACACAAGATACCTCAATAAATATTCTAAGGAGCTACTGTCCCTAATACACGTTCAAACAAGGGTCGTATCTTTCCAAACAATTTACGAGGTCAGCAGGGCCAGTGGAAACGTCTTACGTAAGCCCAATAGTGGACAAAGAATGATAGATGAATCAGACATGACATGTTTTCTTCAGTGCTTTTGTTGACTAATATAATAGATTTTTGGTTGAATAATACATATGTTATTTCTATACTAGTAATATTTATCTACTTCTCTCTATATAGACGTGGAATTTTGTGTCTTTGTACTTCCCTGGTGCTCAGATCATTAATTCATTTTCTCATTCTTTTATATCCCCTTCAGTTTGTTTCGCTATTTCTTCTCACGGGTTGTCAGATAGGACATTTTTAGACGTGTAAAAGTGATTCCAATATTCTTTTTACAGAAAAAAAAACATTTAATTTCATTTTTCTCGAAGTCACTCTTCTTTTCGCTAATTCTTGTGGACAATAGGAGATATCTTAGAGGTCCTGACATCTTTAAAGCGGAATGCAACGACCCAGTCTAGCCTTGTCAGGGCTCCAATTTTGTGCTATATCGCCCAGAGTTTCGGCCAGCGTCCGCCAGACGTCACATGATCAGTTTGGACACGACTTTTAGTCTTGAAACGTTTATGTAACATAGACAATTTGCGTTTTGGAACACAGTTTCGAATCCAATCGGTATCAAAACAAGGTTTTTATTTATGCATCCAGCCTTTTTTTGAAATAAGAACCTAATCGAAATGGGAATACAGTTCCTTTTTACAAAATTAACCACTTAACTACCTACACCTAACCACCGTTCCGCTGCAGCGAGAAATCGCGGCGAAGCGGACAGAGCTCCGGCAGTCCGGCGGGATCTCATGGCGACATGGAGAGTGCGATTGTCGCAACCCAGTGCCGGGCACGCCACGATTGCGGCGGTAAGTCCCCTCTTTGAGGAGTGGATTGAGAGGCGCCATGAGAGGCGCCACGGCGTCCTCACCTTCCGCCTGACGCAGGTCCTCACCGGGCAGGGGTGTTTCGGGAGGTTTCTGTTTCGTACAAGGCGGCACGAAACGGTCGGGTGTTTCCACTGCGTAGATCGCCCTGAGGACACGGTGGAGCATACGGTGGAGGTCTGCCCGGCTAGGGCGGGGCACTGCCGTGTCCTCGTGGAGGCAATCGGCGGTGGCGATCTCTCGCGTCCGGCCCTGGTCCAGGCCATGGTACGGAGCGAGAGTGCATGGGTAGCCGTCACCTCGTTCTGCGAAGCAGTAATGCTCACGAATAGGGAGGCAGCGCACGTGAGTGAGAGGCAGTATATGCGCCCTCACGGCCCAAGCGTCCGCATAAGACGCCCTGGGCGTCGGGAATCCCAAGCTGTTTCCCGGCCACCGTAGGCGCGGGCTTGCGGATGGCGAGTAATGGGTAGCTCGCTGTCCGGTAAACACCAAGCCCGGGTGACGGCACGTTGTGATTAACGTGCGCCTCAAATAGCGTTGCTAGGCGTCCGGATAAAGCCGGACAAAATCAGGCTTTTTGGTTGCGTGTACGGCCAACTTATATGGTGTCAAATATGTCCGGCTTTTGTTAGGCTTTTTAAATTTGTTTTTTTTTTTTACATTTGTCATGTGTTGGTTTCCGCTCCGCCCGCCTCACCTTGTATCGCTAGCGCAAGCGAGCGGAGTAGCACTGCCCATAATAACCAAGACTGATTCATTAATTTTTGTTGTTGTTTCATTAGAATTTAAGAAAGTTTTATGGTAAATGACAAAAAAGCCGAGTTTTTTTTTGTACTGTTAAAGAGATACCGTGGCCCACGAATGCCCCCGTGGATTACCACCGAAGAAACGAAAGACAACGGCCCCCAACTTTGTAGGGAATCCCAGGCTGATTCCCGGCCACCGTAGGCGCGGGCTTGCGGATGGCGAGTAATAGATAGCTCGCTGTCCAGTAAGGACCAAGCCCGGGTCGACAGCGCGTTGTGTTCCACGCGCGCCTCATAGAGATGTCAGCATCACTGGTGGGGTCCGCAAGGGCCGATGCCTGTCAGGGGGGCGGGTTGTTCGAAAGAGATACCGTGGCCTCTGGCACATAAGCAACTGAAGGAACACGGGTGGGTTTTAGTCAGTAAAAGTCTGACACAATGAGCGGGAGAAGTTATTTAATGATTTCCCAACGTCAAAAAAAGCACCGTTCTTAGGTTGTCAATTTTATACTTTGTTTAACTTTACTAAAGTTGGCACAAAGTTCGAAATACAAAAACTGTCTCGAAGTTTTTGTGTTTTGTAATAAGATGGAATTTCATCCCAATGACATGAGTCAAACCGCGAGCAACCGTTTGTTAATATTGCGTTATTATCATCATAATACCTATATAATTTCACACCATTTTCCCTAGAGGGTCAGAGAAATTACTGAATGGCACGCGCGTCGTACGATGACCTCCATGAATGAGGGTCGGCCTAATTCATGTAACTTTTTATTTATTCATAAAAATATGGGTGTCGGGTCACGATTTCACGAGTGTCATGTCGAGTATTTTTGTTTTCTTCCTGGTTTAAACATTTTTCGTGTTTTGACACTTATCTTTAGGTATATTTGGAATGGTGTTTGTGTCTGTTCGTCGCCATCGGTGAGGTGTTACCTTCTCTTGGTAAAATAACTGAAACCCAGTAGTATAGGTACCTGTCTGATGAAAGTAAAAACGCTTTTCAGTTTAAATTCTTTAATCACTCACTGAATGAATGGTATGAGTAATACATTAATCTGTATTTAGAAGATTTCAAAGCTATATCTCATAAGTTATTTCAAGAATTACTTTTAAAGAAACATTCATCCATCTGTCGCCGCAGGAATCCGCTGGATGCGAGAAGCACAGAATCGGTCGAAATGGCGGTGCTTGGGGGAGGCCTATGTCCAGCAGTGGACGTCTTTCGGCTGAAATGATGATGACGAAGATGATCCATCGCCGTCCATGAACCCCACTTGTGGAGGTTGTCCTTGCTGCGTCCTACTTGGGTACAAACTCTATTTAAGGTTTCCCAAGTAGGCCACGGTAACTTGTGTCTGGATGGGAGGCTCTCTGATCGTTCAATAACGAAATCGGGAGGCTTAAGGCCCTGGTAACTTTAAATAATGTCGTTATGACCGATAATAGTTCTTATTGCAATCCGATACGGGTTAAAATCTGTTGTAATGAATTCGAATAATAAATGAGCAAACGTACATCGTAAAAGTGCAAATAAAATCGTATAAAATTAGATATTAACTATTTAATAATAAATAATCTATCACTGGATGCAGTTTGGTATTTGAAATTTTATGGTATATTTTTAATTATAATTATAATTGTTATTGAAGGGATTTTAAAGACAATTAAGTGGTGACTTTGATGATTTTTTTGATGCATTAAAGTGTGTTTTATTATGTTTTGAGTTCGATCACGTATGCAAAATAAACTTAAAAGTACCATATTTTTTGCTTTCAAAATTATGTATGGTTAAAGAGATACACTGATTTTAAAAACCACCTTTTTGATCGTTTTCAAGAAATCTCCGCCTTAAGGAGTTCTTGCCAAAAGATCACGTCTATGTGGCTGTGTGTTCTCGTCCTATTATTATGTTTGTGTCCTATTTTATGAGTATATATTACTTGAAATAAAATGATTTAGTATTATGATTATTATATCTATACTCTATATCTTCTATTCCATATCTATACTCTCTAATTATAATAAAGCTGAAGAGTTTCTTTGTTTGCTTGAGCACGCTAATCTCGATTTTTTCAGATCGGATCAGCAGTGATCCGATCTGAAAAATTATTTTAGTGTTGGATAGCCCATTTATCGAGGAAGGCTATAGGCTATATAACATCACGCTAAGACCCTTAGGAGCCGAGCAAAGAGAAAAAGTAACGAATACGAAGTACTCGCATGGTCAGGCGAGGCGAGCGACGGGGTGGGTCGGGGACAAGAAATTTGTCGCGGGCAGAAGCTATATATCTTTCTATAAAGGGATTGCCATCGGCTGGACTCTCGGACCCACGAAATTTTTCACGGCTTTTAAACCTCTGTGGTACTGGAGTTGCATTGGGTGGCGTCGGTCATTCTGTAACTTCGCCCTGTCGATGCGGTTGGCTATATTCCTGGGAATTTAAACGCAATGAATGTTGCTGACTTGTCAGAATGAAAGCCATTTCTATTGATAGTGTTAATTACCCCGCTAGTTATCAAAGTCTACAAGTTTTACCCCGCTAGTTTGATACAGTCCCTAGTGATGGATGGTGTTTGCGTGATACTAGTGACCTGAAATTGAGGTGGATTACATAATAACTAATATTAATTTATCTTATCAATATAATATGAACTCAATATATCATTGGAATATCTAGGCTACCAACGCCAACGATAATATGAATACATTCTTCATTAATTTCGGTTGAGGTTCTCTAATCCGATTTAATAAATAGGTAATGATACTATAGGTATAGTCGTCAATAAAAATCTTGAAAACCCGTTAGCTACAAAACTTTAATAAAAGTTTATTCAAGAATTGTTTATACACCGTGACATTTTAGTCGTCTTACAAAGGTGGTCCACTCAATTTATCCGACATAAAATACCTACAGGCGCGATAAAAAAATTGTTATCATTAATTAAGATAAATAAATAGGTTCTAATAAAAATAAATAATGCTTTAGAATTACGAAACACCCTCCCTGTTTATAATTTTTACGTATCAAACGGTAGAAGATTTCTACCTACCTACCATAATACCATTACATTTCATCATTCATTCCATCTCCATGACAGGGTGTTCAAAACTACATCAAGCATCTTAGTGAATGTCATTTTTTTTAAATTAGTATTTCTATGTTCAAAAATATTTTTTTTTTTAAATAAATGATTATTAGTCATTGGATACATGAAGTGGGCTGCAGTTGTAAGATCACTGAAATGTCACGGTGTATAATATGAAGTTGATCCGCCCCGCGGTTTCTCACCCGCATAAGTCTCGATTCCGTAGGAATATCCGGATTAACTGTATTATTTATTCTATATCGTAATCCATGTTATGGTCTATCCATATACCAAAGGGCTTTAAACCTATGGCCTCGCCTCGGTCCGCCATTATGCCGTACATGGCGGCTTCATGAAGGGTTTTGTTACACCCCTGAATAAAACTTGATGTAGGTACCTACAGCAACAGCCATTAAAAAGTTTAATTACTTACATAAGACGGAAAATGAAAAAAAGGAAAAACAATTTTCTTTATTTTACCACAAAGTAATTCAAAGAAGACTTTCAAAACTTAATGATTAAATATGAGGCACACCAACTGTGATTACCTTCCGTTGAATTACTAACTTTTTCCTTATGTATACAAAGCTTATTATAGTCTCTACAATAATAATTAGGTTGGTACTTACTTACGTAATATCTGCCAGTAATGTTCGACATTAATGTTGAAGCTATTTCTCGAACCAATTGAGGGTGAAATGACGCTCGCTCGACGCGTGGGATTCGATTCCGTGCTATTAAACACCAATTGCGAATCAATAAATAGGTATGTGGAGCAGATATATGTACAGAATTACTATTTATCTAGGTTCTCATTATTATCATATGAAGGAAGGTTCCCGAGGAAATGTATTATTCTGAGTTTTCTCATACCACTACGGCCACGACGACACATTCACCGTTCCGTTCACAAGGGCTGGCGTGGTGATTAACGGCCCACTCCTTCTCACAGAGGAGGCCTGTGTTCCAGCATTGCAAACGTTAGAGGCTGATTGTGTTAATACTACTCCAGGGGCGTACTGACAGAAAATGGCGCCTAAGGCACGCATCACATTTGCGCCCCTTAGTAAATTCTCTTCTCGGTCTACACTGAGCAAAGCTAGGTCACATAACGTTTCTTGACCAATTATAGCCTTCAATAACGAAGGTACTAATTTCAACTTGCTAAAAAATCGCTTGCAATGCTGAAATTTTAAGAGAATTTCAATAGAAATAGGCAGATTTGGAAATACGCTTTCATCCCCGTACTGCACAATATATTGAAGTAGCTCTTCAAACTTATATACTACCTATTTGGTAACAGTATGAAATAGTTTATTCGTGTTTTTTTTTATTTATTTAATAATTGGCGACATTTAGCACATCCCTTCGATAGACGCCCAGGGTTCTTGCCCAGCCTGCCATGGCTAGTTACGCCCTGTGCTACTCCAGCCGACTGTTACAATGGATAAAAAACACTGCAATGCACGGTAAATGGACAGCTCGGAATGTCACAATAACAATGTGCTCAACCTTTTCTCTACTATGTTGGGGGCCGGCTTCCATTTAATGTTGCTCTCTTACGATTATTAAAATTTTTATAGCATTTATTATTATAAACGAAATCGTGACTAAATATTATGTATTTGTTTCGTGTCGTCTTAATTTATTGACATATTATTAATTATTCGTTTTTGGGCAGAAATTGTGACATCTTACCTATGTATTAACTTTATTTTTTGTTCTAATTTTGTTAATTTACATTCGATAAACCACCTTATTTTGTATGCCCTTTAGCGGGACATAGTATGGACAAACATAGTTTTATATAACATCTATTTATTTTTTACTCTATGTCTACAAAATTAATAAATGAATTTGAATTCTTATCGGTGCAGCTGCATACCAGTATTATACATGGAGAGTCTGCCTATCTGACCTACACACCCCAGTTACTGGATAAAACTTTACCCCTTGGTAAGAATCGTATCTAGGTTCTATCAATTAAAATTATTGAATATTTGTGGTGATAAAATAGTCACACTTTAAGTCTTAATTTAACAAAGCACTAAATACACAGCAACACACAGCTCCATTAAGTGGTTACCCCTCCAAAAAGCATGCGCGTTCAAATCCGTGCTAGGCCCAAGTTACTTTTTTTATTTTGCAAAAATATTTTATTATAATTTACTGTATTGTTTTAGTTAATATGGTTAACAGTTACGAGAAGTAATACAACGTTTAATTAGACTGGAGGTTTCAAGACCGTTTGCCGTGGATAAGATGAGAGGTTCTAATCCTGGGCACGGAATGTGCTTTTTTTTGTCATGCAATGTTTTTTTTACAATAAACTCTTTTTGAAGTATTCTTTAGATTATTCGTAACGAATTCAATGTTGTAGCAGTGTAACATTTTAAAACTTGAGGGGTTAGCACGTACTGACGCTGTGTGTACCTAGGTGAGGTAGTGCTTGACAGCGTAAAACGTAATTTACATTTTCCTCACGTACGTACCGTCGTAATTAGGTAATTGGGGACGGATTTCCTTAAAATCTCGTCAAGGTTTTTTAACGAGAATCTCTTTGCTTGGAGCTTGGGAAATATAATCAGAACCTTAAATATTATGTACGACGTAGTTTTGACGATGTTCTACTTTAACTTTATATTTCTATGTTCTACTTATTCTATTATACAGTATACGTTATTAACCAGTGCGCAAACTGTAACCATGAATTCAGCATATCATTCTAGACCCGTAGTGTAGAAATTTTTCGTCGGTTATCCAAAAAAAAAAATCAGCTGTTTCACAGAAGAGTGCAATACTTACGCGGTCAAAATGTATGGAACAGCTGATTTTTTTTTGTTTAGCCGACGAAATATTTCTACGCTGGGGGGTCTAGAATGATTTGATGAATTCATGGTTACAGTTTGCGCACTGGTTAAAAAATTATCCTGTATACGACGTATTTTTGACGATGTTCCACTTTAACTTCCTATTTCTATAAACAACTTATTTTATTTTAGAGCAATATTATCAATAATAAGAAAGTATCACGGTAACGATAAAGCTTGTGGCTAAGCAATAACATCCGTTCGGGTCGATCGACCAGGTTAAGCTTCGTATGATGCAGTTAGTCCGTGGATAGGTGACCGTCTTTACATACCAAGACCCCTCTGTGCCTCGGAAAGCACAGGTCCCCGCTGCGATTCATGGATCTTTGACAGTCGTTACGGGTCGTCAGAAGCCCGAAAGTCTTTTAATGTATGTTCCCCGATAACTCGATGATGGCTGGGCGAATTTGGATTTTTGTTTGTTTGAAAGGGTATACTTTCCAGGTGGTCCCATGATCGTCAAGTCAGGCGCTGATGATGGGATCCTGGAGTAATAGAGAGAACTCTTCAAATTTCAAAGGCACACTTGAAGCGTTTCGGATAGTTTTTGGAAGAGTACTTTCTCGGAGTGGTCCCATTTCAATTTGGTGAAGATCTGATGAAGAACTTCGGAGATAGGCAACGGAAGCTACGGATGTAAGACATCCGTATCTTCCGTTGCCTATCTCCTGCCTGACAACGATAGTCTAGCTGTTCTCTCGATATGGTTTGCGGATAATAATCTTTTACTCAATGCGAACAAAAGTAAATGTCTTATGTTCTCATTACCAAATGTACCCCAAGTAGGGCTTAATTTAAAACTTGATGGCAAGAAACTAGGTGCTATTTCGGAAACTGTATTTCTAGGAATTACTTTAGATTCAAAATTGTAATGGGGTGCCCACATTAGAGTTCTTTCAAGTAGATTAAGCTCAGCTGGCTGGCTGGCTGGAAAAAATAAGGCAGTTGACTGGTGTAGCCACAGTTAGGTTAGTATACTTTGCTTATTTTCACAGTATTATGTTTTATGGCGTTCTGCTGTGGGGATCGGCAGCTGACGTAGATTCAGATGTCATTCTACAGAAGAGGGCAATCCGCGCAATCTATAAAATGGGGCTTCGCGAGTCTCTTAGAAACAAATTCAACGAAATTGATATGACTAACTCTGCCTTCTCTTTATATCCTAGAAAATATCTTGTATGTTCTTGCGAACATACAAGATATTTTCTAAAAGATTTTGATAAAAGACTTAAGTTTTTGCAAACTTAAGTCTTTTCAAAAAAAGATGCGACTTCCATAATCTAAATGCGCGTATTAGTAAAGATGAAATTGTGATTCCAAAATTGAGATTACCTAAAACTAGCAAGTCATTTCTAATAAACAGTATCCGCTTCTATAACAAGTTGCCAAAGTAAGTCGGTTACAGAACTTAGCGATGGAAAGTTTAAAACTGACATCAAACGTTTCCTTACCAAGAAAGCATACCTAAAGATAAAAGACTACGTTGAAGACAAGGAAATTTGGCATTAATTCTCACATGTGGCTTCCCTGGTACCTCATTAACAGCATAACTATGTGAAAGTCTGTTAACTGCTGCCAAATTACAATGTTAATTTGTTATTCTTTTTATTTTTTACAATTTCTGACATATTCTCATCATTATTTGACATTATACATCAATTCTATTATCGACTATTTATTACTGATTCTTATGGAAATCATGTCACTTGGTTTAAATAGGTTGATTTTACTTATGTAGATTGTTTTACAGATTGTGAATGAGAGAACGTTGTAGGCTTTACAGACATCGTCTATAAATCTACAGATTTATAGACGATTTTCTATTCTTTATTTTCATTCCTCTAAGTACCTGGTACTTATTGACAGGCCTGCACTGTCCTCTCATACCTATTGTCACTGTAATTTGGAAACATTGTAAAAGCCAATTATTTTTACAAGAGTGTGAAAAGAGTGGAATAAAATATTTTGCTTTGATTTGATTTGATTTGGAACTCCTCAAAAAATGATAGTCAATGGATTGGGATTGCTGAAATCTCATGTCTGTCTATGGTTCATAATATAACATCACGCCGGTACGCTGTGAAGAAGCACATGTGAGCCACTAAAAAGTGAAAAATAAAAACTTTTTTCAAAAAAAAAAAACAACCGATTTCCAAAATTAAAGTTATTTTTCACTTTTTAGTAACAAAAAAAAACAACCGGCTTCCGGTTGTTTTTTTTTGTCTGTGAAAAAAGTTTTTTATCTGACACCAGTTTATTTTATTTAAGTATGCAAACACACGTCACGTTGCAGTACCTATTGGTATAAAGCTGATTTACATCCGTCATCTCACACGTCTGGTCCAATTGAAAACTAGCGTCAGGCACTAGTTGTCTGGCATTTATGCTGAACTGGGCCTTTTTAGCGCAGCCGTGAGGCACACTTTAACGCACTTTAAACTTTTGTTTTTTTTTATTTTGCTGTATATTGTGTGCCTTTTTAGTCTGTGCTAAATAAATGTATTTACTTTTTTCTTCCTCTCTTTCTTATAGTACACCCACATTTCGCCAGTTATGTTTAAGTCCCATATAAGAAAGGAATCCTAAAACAAAAGAAGAAAAATACATTTTCTCTCACAATTCCGGGTGAAAATGGAACTGCGGAATAACATGAGATAACTTTTACGATTGGGTTAGTAATGTCAAAGAAATGGGTGTCTGTATACATACAAATGTTCCTACTTTTATTAACCGACTTCAAAAAAAGGAGGAGGTTCTCAATTCGAATGTATATTTTTTTTATGTTTGTTACCATAACTTTCGACTGGGTGAACCGATTTTGATTGGATTTCATATAGATCTGATGATGCGTTTCGGAGACAGACAACGGGACTCTTCAAAAAATAACAGTAAATAAACCGCGATTGCTGCTATCGCATAAATATGCATTGTTTTGACCCCAAGGATGATGAAATTTCGAATTAGTGGGGTAGGTACTATAACTAAAAAGTGAAAAACTTTAAAATAAAAACTTTTCCAAAAAAGAAAAAACAACCGACTTCCGAAAAAAACACTACAAAGTGAAAAATAACTTTAATTTCGGAAGGCGGTGACAAAAAATTTAAATACATATCCAAAGTCACCGCCTTTCGAAATTAAAGTAATTTTTCACTTTGTAGTGGTTTTTCGGAAGTCGGTTGTTTTTCGGAAGTCGGTTGTTTTTATGAAGAATGGCTTGTACGACACTTTCATGTCGGTACATATCTCTCCATACCAGGGATGGTGAACCTGTAAACCTCTACGAGATATTCAAAAAATAAAAATTAATATGGCATTGACGTGCCAAAAAATAATCTTGACTTGTTGACTACTAGAAAAAATCGAAATGCTTTCACAATAACTGGTACCTACTCTTTATTATCAAACAGAAACCGACTTGTACTATTATACAGTAATCAACATCACACCACCTTGTTTACGTGAATGAACAAATCAGTGCAATTTCTGGTGTCTGGTATTAGGTTCATATAACTTTTAGCAGAATGCAAGCTGAAATTGAATCATGCGACATAGGTACGAATTATCATGCTCTGATTTCTTTGTTTATTACTGTGACTTAGGCTGCCTTGCCCGAATTATTTTGTTGCGTGCCACAAAAGGCACGCGTGACATTGGTTTGCCATCCCTGCTCTATACCAACTAATCAAATAAAGCTGTACCTATTGGAAGAAAAAAGCTGTACAGACTTTGCTTGTTTATTTGTTTCAAAGGGCTAATCTCGGGAAGTTGGATTTTCAAAATTGCTTTTTCATTTGATAGCCCAATATTTGAGGAAGATAAGGCTATTTTACATCACGCTACAATCCATAGACCCAAGCAAAATAAAAAAAAGGTGAGACATTAACGATGTAACTTGCACAGTTGTAGGGCACAGAAATAACAAGAAATTTTACGCGCGTGCAGAAGATAGTACTTATCTACTTATTATCAAAAAACTTTTTCCAACTAATATTATAAAACATTAAAAAAAAAACAACCGATTTTCCTCGACCTGCTCCTTTTTGGAGTCGGTTTAAAAGAAAATATTCGATTTTTTGTATGTTTGTTTGTTACCAAGTCTAAAACGGCTGAAAGGATTTAGATGTGGCACATATGTAGACCATGACCTGGATTAAAACAAAGGATACTTTTTACTCATTTTTCCTACGAGATCGAGACTGATGTGGGTGAAACCGCGGGACGCAGCCAGTAATATGATAAAGCCAAAGAGTTTGTTTGTGTTTCTGTTATAACGAGCGTATTTTTGGCAATTCGCATTTGAAAAAAAAAACTTTTTTATTTCATAGCTTAATTCTTGAGGAAAGTCAGGTAACATGACCCGCTAGGACCCTTAGGTACACACGGCTACACGTCAAGCTATACATTTCTAGTTCACGATGATCTCGCACTGTACGGAAATCCTATAGAAAAATTTAAAAAATCATTTATTTCGGATTCACCATAAGATTACATCCATAGCAGTTAGCACAAAATACAGACAGTATAGAAGTCAATCTACATACAAAGTGCGCTTGAGCAACGCACACATAGACACCGCTCACGGACACGATATCTCGGACAGGTTGGGACCAGTGCGAGCGCGAGTGGCCATCTCTTGAGACACGCGTCTGTGAAGTGCAAAAATGGAGCAACAAAAAAAAGTTATTATAACTGTTCAGTGGACGGTTGTTTAAATTCAATATTAAACTGTGAATTGTCGTTTTATAAGCTACCAGTTGTTTCAGAGAGGTAAGTACATACCTAGGTATTTGCTTGTTTCGATGGTTCGTTTTAACACGTAATAGTTAGTTGTAGGTAAGCGAACATGACTTTGTGGCCTTGTAATAATATTTTTACAATTTATTTAAGGTATTTATTGTAGTACCTATAAACTAAATAATACGCTCATCTTCCTCATTATAAATAGTTTAAGAACTGCTCGGCGATCGTACATTTCGCCAATGTCGAAATTGTCGCAAGATATTTTCCGTGACAAATTTGTAATATAATAATAAAATTAAAATTAAAATATTTTAGATAATATCGGTTTCTATTTCCTATCTTCCTGTTTCATCCTTAACAATAAATCAAACATTATAGATACGAGTGCCACTAACATGATAGTTTTTTGTGCATAAGCCAAAGTTGACAACCCTAGCGCGACCGCCCGAGCGTAGGTATGAAAAGTGAAGTATAATATATGTGATTAACTTCTGTACTCTTTGCATTTTGTGTCCATAGTTTGTTAGTATAATTGTGAACTTACAAACTAGTGTAAGTAATAATTATTAATAATATCAATAGAAGGAAAATAATAATATATTAGTAGCAAGTCCGGGTGAACTCTCCGAATGATGGTGACAAATCACTATACGACTGTGTCCAACCGTATCCATCGAACCAGCATTGGAGAGTCCCACCGGCCCGCCAGCGCGCGCAGGATGGCGTTGGGACTGTCGCGCGTGCGGCGCATAAAAGAAGCGCACCGTTGACGCATGATGGACGCAAAGCGTCTGTGTCAGCCGCCGCGAACATTGCGTAGGCGCGGCAGCCTCTTCAGCACCCGGACCGCGTTATTGTATTGGATGCGCAGATCGCTGAATGTCCGCTGTATGTAGTTAACCCACAGGCTGCAGGTGTAAAAGGACTGATAGTACGCTTTAAAAAGCGCAACTTTGACAGTCCTCGTACACCGTGAAAATCTGCGGGCCAACATGTTACATCGGACAGACAGCGCCCTGCGCTTCCTTTCAAAATCCACACCGTCCTTAAGGTCCTCAAAAACTCCCTTAAGGACCCAGTGGCCCAAAAATTGCTCGACTTTGTTTAGAGCTGTACCACATAAAGTGAATTTTGGAACGAATCTGTATCGCTTTTTGTGCGGCCTGAAAGTCAATATTTCACTCTTTTTCGTATTTTATTTGAGCCCATGAGTCACGGCTTAGGACTCACAGATATTCAGCAGCCTCCGTAATGCACCAATCGCCCTTCGATTGGTGCATTACGATGCAACACTGCGAGATCAGTTTATACTAGAAATGTATAGCTTGCTGTGTAGCTGTGTGTATCAAACAAAAAAAAATTAAGTCAGAAATAACGCTAAGCGATGCGACGCGGATGGGTCGAAAGAACAAGAAATTCCACGTGGACGAAGTCGCGAGCAAAAGTTAGTTGCTTAATATTTTAAACTACAGAAAGCTACGTTCTACGAAGAATAACTCCTTTGCTTCGTTCTCATTCATGCATATTTTATGTGCGCGCCGATGGTATTTAGAATTGTCGATAACATTATGTGCTAATGTGCTCTTACCCAGGAGGCTATTGGTACTAGGCACGAAATTGGCAAGCGACGCGATTTATATATTTTAATAGACATTTATCGTTGCATTACACCCGATAATTTTGTTTGAGGGGTTTATGGCTATTAAATAACAGCCGCAAGGATCGATCGAAGGTAAAGCTACGCTTGCCGCAGTACGATTAGTTTGAAACCCAAAACTCTGACATTCTTACCAACGGAGCCTGAAGGGCGTGTCAGATTTTTACTCACTAAAACCCACCCGTGTTCCTTCAATTGCCTGTGTGCCAGGGGCCGCGGTATCTCTTTCGAACAACCCGCACCCCTGGCAGGCATCGGCCCTTCGGACCCTACTAGTTGGTGCTGACATCACTTTGAGGCGCGTGGAACACAACGCGCCGTCGACCCGGGCTTGCTCCTTGGTCCCATTACTCGCCGTCCGCAAGCCAACGCCTACGGTGGCCGGGAATCAGCCTGGAATTCCCGATGCAAGGGCGTCTCCTGCGGCGACTAGGGCCGTGAGGGCGCATATAATACCTCTCCCTCACGTGCGCCGCCTTCCTCTTCGCGAGCATTACTGCTTCGCAGAAGGAGGCGATGGCTACCCATGCACTCTCGCTCCGAATCATGGCCTGGACCAGGGTCGGACGCGAGAGATCGCCGCCGTAGATCGCCTCCACGAGGACACGGTGGAACTCCGCCCAAATCTTACCAACGGGTATCGTGTTATCCAGTAACTGGGTTGTGGAGGTAAAATATGCAGTCGCTCCATTTAAAATACTAGTTACATCCGGCTAGACTGGAAGCAATCCCCCACTACTAATACCTGGGGGTATTGTGAGCTTCTTTTGCAGTTAAAGTTATCTGCAAAATTAGCTCACTAAAGTCATTTTTCTGGGGGACAAGATTATTTTACCACTGACTAAGGGTTAAGGGGAGGCCTTTGCCCTGCTGTTGGATAAAATTGGCTAAATTAAAAAAGATGTTGGATTGTCTGCTTACGAACCCACGATAGAAGTGAAAACTAACGACTGGAGCCGAGTATACGCGATTCAGCGTCTCCGACCGACTGGAGTCAAGTATACGCGATGCAGCGTCTCCGATCCGAGATTAATGGTTCATTTCGTTCACTATGCAGAAAGAGCACGAAGTTTGCCTAAAGAAAATTTCACTTCAAAATAACAGAAAAAGACTGGGCACGTTTCTCCACCAAAATACATTAAAATCCCACAAAAAACCACAAATCATCTAAAATTGCAAAACCAACAGAAAAGGAATCAATACAGTCAATCTAAATTCCACAATTACTTTGCCAGCGGGTCCCCTCTTCACCCTCACCAGTTGAATGCGACATTGACCCAATTCTACGAGGGGAGACAGGGGAACACTCGAACCGTGCCAAAAATGAAATTTTATGGAAATGTCGTTTCCTTTTTACTTTACATGCATATTGGGTGGATAATGAAATCAGGCCTATCGGAGTATAGTGATGGGGCGTAAACTATTTGAATATGGAATGAGAGAACGATTTTTCTGAATTGGAATTTTATTAGCGTTTATATTTTTTTTAAACCTGTTTATGGAAAATTCGTTTGAGTAGCCCGTGAAATTTAAATTTTCTTACGTCTTTTGCAATTTGCAGGAAGGACATTGTGAGGATGTATTTTGATCGAAATATGATTCGCGACCGTAACAAACAAGGCTTTATAGAATTATAATCATTAAAATATAAGTTCTATATATAAGTTCATATAATCCCATTTAATGACTTTTTCGTGAAATACTCATGGGATTAGGATATGAACTATTTTAATACCAATATACAATAACTGTTATGAATTTTCAAACTAATTTGAGACTACAATCACTACAGGTAAGTATGTATGTGTGTTTGTACAGTGAGTTTAGGTTTAAGTTTAGATTTAGGACCTACATACACCTAAAGGTCTTAAGTGAAGTGGGCGGGTATCCGAGTTCTAATTTATTTTATTGTTTTTTTGTAACAAAAAATATAAAATAAACACTGGACTATGTAAGGATCGTAACAGGTGTGGCGTTTCGTAATTTCTGCATATAACCATGGGAAGAAGTTAATAATATATGTAAATACCCGTGCCCACTTCGTTGGGCGGTGAACATTTTTATATTACTCAATAGATTACGTCACGGTCGCGGTTCCATACCTATGTCGTATTATCTCTTTAACCATTCGTCCAAATTATATGCAGTAAAAAGGAAAAGTCTTTTGTTTTACGATATATTATAGACGATAAATTTACTTATTTTTATAAGAATTAATTATTGTTTATAATATGACCAATAAACATGACTTAACGATTTAAATGATTTTTTAAATATAAAAAACTAGTTTTTGTGACTTAAATAGAAATACTATAAAAGTTAGACATATCGCACACCTAGATATAAAGGGAGCTTAAAAATTTGGGAGTTTCGACTTATTCTTACCATTGAATTCCTTAACTCACTACCTATAGACCAATAAAATAGATTTAAAAATATTTTTCTAGTAGAACTTGCAAAGCAAATATGTACGCAGATAACTTCTCCAGTGCACAGGAATACGGTTAACAGTTTTGACCTTTTCTGAAAAAAGTGTTTTTTTGAGTTAAGTAACTCTGTTTAGATCTAGGTGTGCGATATGCTGTCGCCGACTTTTTTGTAGGCAAGCTTTAAAACTTTTCTCCAGAATTCAATCATATATCTCTCATCGCTAAGGCAGCGTTCGTAAGAAACGTTTTCGTTCGATTGTTTTTTCTCCGACTTAGTTTGCTAATCCGACTACCATGAAAAAGTATTTTTTTGGGCTAAATACCAGGCTATATACCAAGCTACGTTATTTGTGAGTGTCATAGGCTTATGACACTCACAAATAACGTAGCTTTCTATTGGTAAAAGACTTTTCAAAATCGGTTAAGTAGATCCAGAGATTACACCCTACAACCTCACACCTCACAAACTTTACCTCTTTATAATATTAGTATAGAAGTATAGATTTATAAACACAAAAATTACCATAAAAATGTATTTGTTGTAGGAAGTTATAGTTATTTAAGGTAAGTAGGTACCAAGTTGTACTTTCAATGTTATCCTGACATCTTGTAGAAATATCTTGAACTAAACGTTGTGAAGCTTGTGAACCACAGCGACAAGGGCGACAGCCTGAATTTCAGCGAACATTTCCACTGAAACTTTGAGACGAGTTTCCGAGATCGCATGATAGATGGCGTTAGTGTAGAATCTGTTTGAACAAAAATAGGTAATTGAGAGTGATGGTAAAGACATGAGACAAACAGAAAGAAATGCCTAGAAAATAGAAATATTTGAACATCATGGTTGCACTCGAGGCAACATGTATTCAGCATAGTATTAAATTAAATACCTATGCTTTAAAAACTAAACAGTCAATTAAGCTCAGCTGGCTATCTACTCTATGAAAGGGGTGATAAGATATTCGTTCTTTGTTTGTGTAAATGGATTTCCATGAAATATTCATAGAAATTGTTCTAGTAGATTCGCGTCGATCTGTTGATTCGCGCCTGTCTGCAAGTGCCTTAAAGCTGCAAGGTTCATTTGTTTGTTTGAGCCTGCTAATCTCTGGAACTACCAGTCGGATTTGTAAAACTCTTTGCATTTGATAACCCAATTCCACCCCAATTCTCAAAGCTACGGTAACGGTATACCAGCGGCGAGGTGTCAATTTTGCTAAGAGAGAAGCCGAAGCGAAATCGGCTTTAACTTACTGACTTATCAATAAAAATACTTACTATAATTCTAAAATTAATAAAGGAATGTAAATAATTAAATGCAATAAAATTGAACCGCTGAAAACAAAATAAAATGTGCAATATTCCTCAGTCTCGTTGTCGCTCATGCATTTTTTCTATATCTGTCTCTGTCATAACTCGTTGTACAGCGGCTTGCTCTCGTCACTATCAAGCGGTGCCACGTGACCTAATTGAGTGACATCATTACGGGATCGCTGTTGTATAAACTTTTAGTTCCCGATTATGACGTTTTGGCGTCGGGTTAATTTAGTCTTTTTTTTGTAATACAAACCCAAAAATAACCTTATTTGTTGTTTGAATGTTATGGTGAACCTACGCGTTGGATAGACCTTAAAAAAGCTGCAACACAAACGTCCATAGTCCAAAGCTCCCGAGACGCTGAAGACCGCAACAGGTGGAGGCGCATCGCGAGGGCTGCTTCTTTCAAAATAAAATGCATCATCGTCAACCACGACCATTCTGTCAAGAATGCACGACTGAGGAGGAGGTGAATTAAATACCCGTAGTGTTACTATGTTTTTTGACAATAGTAGCCGCTATTGACGTACCATTTGTAATAGCGATAGAGTTGCCGATGCGAATCCCCGAAGGGAAGCCGGTAGAAATCGTGTTATATGGTGCTTTTGCTACTGCGGTAATACGGTAACCTTATGGATAACTATAGTTTTGAGCCGTTTGGGGTCGAAACGCTCGGGTCATGGGGCCCGAGTTCACATCTCCTCTTCAAGGAAATTTCTCGCCGGCTGGTCGGCACTTCACGCGACCAGAGGGTTGTGTCGTTCTTTGGCCAAAGCATTAGCATTGCCATTCAACGTTGCCACGTTGACGTGCCCAGAAGACTGGCAGCATTGCCATGCTGACAGTCTTCTGGGCACGTTTCCTGACGACAGCGATCCGGACGAAGACTTCGACGCCTAAATTTCCTTTTGTTTTTATATTTATTTGTATATTTAGTTAGTAATTAAATTTTTAATACATTAAAAATATGACCTAGTTAGAATAAAGTGGTATTGAAAAAAAAAAAAAATCTCGAGGAAGGTTTAATATATATATATAAATAGCTTTTAACAGTACGCCACGACCTTAAGGATTCGTGCAAAACGAAACAAAGTCAGAAAGAACCTAAGGGAAAATGAAGTCACAGCGCGGGCGGGTGATGCGATCTGTCGAAGTGGATCGGAGACCAAAATTTAACGACGACGAAGTCACGTAGAGAAGCTATTGATAAAACAGAGGGATTAAGTATTTACCCACTCACCCAAGCTGGTAGACCAGATAAAAACTTATAACGGGCAGATACGTCATTTGTAGTCCGTAGGTACGGAGGAATGACTTATCCGCCCACACTGAAAAACAAAAACTAACCTTATTTTGTCAATTTCGCTATCTCAAAATACCCAATGAATGTATACTCATGGTTCCGACATAAAAGGTCGGGATAATAATATAATTTTAAAGGCTAATTACATAAAAGCTTATTGATATAAAAATAAAATGGTTAAACTGGGACCTACTTATCGCAAAAAGGTAAATTTTAAAAGGGTCTATTAATATCCGTAGATAAAATTATAACAAACAAGGTTAAAAAAATATTTATCGGGAGTACGTAAGTAACTATTAATTTTAAATCATTAAAGGTTTTATGATAAAAATGTACCTTTTCACGATAAGGATCTTTTTGGATTGCGAAATATCTCGCTATCCTTTTAATAAAATTAGTTTCTTTTTACTATAAATATGGAGAATTAAGTTACCTACCATAGTTCAGGTTTATGCTGTAATCGATAACAAATAAAAGGTTGCATGGTTTAGATACAGAAGTAGTATTATCGTATTTACCTAGTCTTAAAAATAAGTATCAGATGCAATGATCCCTTTTATAATAAACATCGCGAATAAAATATTTAACAAATATTTAAAGTACCTACGTGCGTAGTTCGCATGTGGCGGCATCTACATCGCCACATGCTAACTAGAGATGCGCAAAATGTGTCAGTAAAAAGAAATGAATGAAGTATATCTTTTCGCGTAACGAAGTAGTCCACTCATTTACTTCAGTACTTCATTTAATTCAGCAAATCAGAACGAGTCCTTATCATATGATAACAACAGTGGTAGACAAGTTACGACAAATGATGCACTTCAATAGTTCAGTTTTATACGTATGTCGATTTTCCTTCATACTTTATACAGGTTTAGGACTGTCAACCTAGAAATATTAATGAAAACAAAACTATTTTTATTATGTAAGTACCTAGTATGTTTTGTTTTTTTTTTAGTGATAGTTAGAAATTCTTGTCTAGGCTGGCGTAATTAAAAATCGAAATAGCGAAAAGAAAGACTGAACTAAGTGAAGTAGACACACATTTGAATGACTACTGATTGAATGATAAGTTTATTTTGTGATATGAAGTAGTTCATTTCCTTCAATCGTTCGCGAACTATCCATGTCTAATGCGAACTACGCATCACACTGACGTCACACCAAATCCTGCATCGCACAAGCATGGTTACATTTTTAGGTACTTATATATGCTCGATACACGGTAAAGGACCTCATTCTTCGGGCAATAGCCCACAACACCCGTCTGGTCGGACGATCCTCCCTTTTCTCTGGAGGATGAGTGGACTTTACACCCTGTTCGTCATGCATCTATAGTGCTATCTTAACATGTTTCAATCCTAATAAAGGTAGTCTAAATCTATTACAGGGTGACACCGTGACAATTCATTAATATTTAAGTTTAAGTTAGAAGTCCTTCCACAAAATGAACCGATGATATGGTAAAATCGCAGGAATCCGCTGGATGCGAGAAGCACAGAACCGGTTCAAATGGCGGTGTTTGGAGGAGGCCTATGTCCAGCAGTGGACGTTTTTCGGCTGAAATGATAATGCTGATGATAAGAAACAAAAATGGCCAGTGAACAAGATAATATTGGGGCTGATTGCAGGCCGAGCTTGGGGTATTAAAGTACCATAGTTCGATATTTACCTATATTATCGGCTGTTTTGTACTGCAAAAAAAATATCGAGTTAAATGTCATTCAAAAAGACATCTACGTTAACAGAAAACAAACTGTCATGATAAATCTAATCCTTAGCTTTTAGAGACGGATAATCTTGCCTCGGCGTAAAATAAATATTAAAAGTATTCATAATCCTGAAAAATAAAGGATCGTTTCCATGTAAACGGGCAGTCACTTTAGTCCATTAGAGGATCCGCCGCTGGCTGTTTACGCCGCCATCAAAGTGTCGTTTTCCAAAGGATATCTATATATTTATAAGTAAATCTCCCGATAAAACGTTCTCCGTGAAACGCTTATTTAATTTGCGAGGTAATAGAGAACCCTCAAAATTTTTGGATTTTTTTTAAATATAAGTATTTTTGAGAGAAAAAATTACTTAATTTGTTTTCAATCAACGATTCTCAGCAGAGGCCAAATTAACGTGGATGAGACCGCACCGTGTTTGGGACAGTAAAATTCAGCATTAGCAGCCTACGGCAATGAGCTCAAAACATGGGACTTAACAATAACTGACTAATTTGTGGGTCTCTCAAAAACACTTCTAACCAGATCTTTTAAGAAACACAGGCTTAAAAGGTGTCTTATGACCTATGGAGTCAAAACATGGACCCTCACGGTACGGCTGGTCTATACATTCAAGGTCGCTCAGCGAGCTATGGAACGAGCTATGCTTGGAGACTTTTAGGCATAGAATCCGGAATTAGGTGATCCGGCAGAGAACCAAAGTTGCCAACCAAATAGCCTACAGAATAAGCAAGCTGAAGTGGTACGTAATGGGCTGGAAATATTCGCCGTAGCACTGATGACGGTTGGGGTAGACGTGTTCTTGAGTGGAGACCGCGAATCGGCAAACTTAAGGTACGACGCCCTCAAGCTACGATCGTCGCAGGGTGGCTGGAAGTAGCTGGATGTGAGTTGCTGTGATCGAATTGAACTGAATTGCGTGCAATTGACTGCTGTAGACTGATAATGATGACGATGATGCGTACTGTTTGTTAGATGGCAGTACATACTACTCAGAAGCGGTGGCCGGATTCCTTCTTAAAGAAAATTTTATGTCGCCTGCCCATGTATAGGCATAGGCAGTCTTCTTTATATCTTCATTTTAAACTACTAGAATTGTTTATTACCTGGCAAGGCGAGCCCTAGCCATTTTTCGAAGTCTATAGAACCACAAAACAATAACCGCCTCACCATTCCTACACCTATTATAGCTATGGATAAACTGTATAACAATTATATCTAATTGTTTGGGCACCGCGTGCGAGCCCCTCACGTGTCACATTTAAGGGTACGGCACGGGTTTGTATCGGATTGTCCTGGGTCTTGTCCCTATTGTATGGTACCGTGGGACATCTGAGAACAGACATAACATGTCTAGAAGCTGGAACAGACGGGCAAAATCAAAATCAAAAGTCATTTATTCAAACTAGGCTGAGAGTCAGCACTTTTTGAACGTCAAAATTACATAAGACAGTTCCCCAAAACGCCCGCCCTTCACTACTTCCTAGTGCTTTAGCTGGGAAGAAGAAGTGGCGCAACAAACTCCCCAGCAGCACAGCTGTTTGTTAAGTTGGAAGAACTTGATTCTATACAATAATAAGTAAGTAATTAACATACAACAATAAATGAAAATTTCATCAAATTCATCAATTTAAAAAGATATGGTTTATACAGTCAAATAAAATAAACAATGATATGAAGTAACTCATATGACCTGTCACTAGTTAAGCTGATTCTGGTGAAAGAACACAAACGTTGTCTTGAGTTAATCACAGCGACCAACAATTTTTTTGTTTGTCCATCTGTCACAGCCAATTTGCTCCAAATTTAGAGATCTAGAGAATCAATCAGAGAGACAGACGCATAGACAGACACGAGTGATCCTATGAGGGTTCCGTTTTGCATTAGGACCTTCGGAACCTTAACAAGATACCGGCGTTAGTTCCTATTATGGCCGCTCGCCAAAATATCCATGTACAGCTACACTATACTAGGCCAGCTCTACACCTTTTTTCTACGTCCATAGAACTACAAAACAATAATTGCTATACCCTTCCTACACCTATAATAGCTTTAGACTGTATAACAATTAGAAACACCGCGTGCGAACCTCTCACGTGTCCCATAAAATGGTACAGGTCTGTTTCAGATTGTCTTGGTTCTTGTCCTTATTGTATGGTACCGTGGGACATCTGGTAACAGGGATTACATGTCCAAAGACGATCAAGCTGATAGATATTTATTTGTTGCCGTTTACAGATGATTTGATATGCAACGGAGGAAACCAGAGTTTGTTTTGGGAAATCGTAATTTTTCGCCGGTTATAAAAAATAAAAACAGCTGATTCATAGAACAATGCAATAGTTACGCGGTCAAATGTATGGAAGAGCTAATTAAAAAAAACAAACGTCTGATAAATTTAACATAGGGGTTTTCTAAAATAACACAGGCCGACAAAATTAGACGAACACTCTTACCCAGAAACCAGACTATATATTTCCGAAGTAGGTATTTCGATGCGCTGAATCCGAATCTCAAAAAAATCCGCAGAATTGCCCCATCATGTAAGGATTTTGAGATATCCTAACCTGACAGAGCAAAAAACACCGTTTTTGCTCGTTTTTGTGGTTACGTAGCCCGCTAGATCCTTTTTCCTCCAAAAATGTATCAACATTTTCATGTAAGTATTTTGACTATCCTTCTAAGGGTTGAAGCAGCTATATTAAATTATTCTAAAACATTTTTAAAATCTGACCTTGGCTTTTAAAAGACTATGCCTTTTTACTGTAGAGAGCATTTATATTAAGTAATAAGCATTAATTTATTACATTAAGTATTTAAGCACTTCCTAGCCTGAAGCACAGGTTCAACCTAGTTCAGGCAATAAGCATCTGTGCCCTATTTTAAATTGTTAAGATACTCTGTAAATGAAAATGTGCCCCCTTTTATAAATAAACGATTATTATTATTATATTTTACTGAGTTTCAAACATATTTACTTATAACGAGATCGAACGAGTGGTAGTCCTTGTCGGAGTCTGTGGTGAGCTATGACCCGGAAGTCACCAAATTTCGAATCAATCAGAGAACTTCGAGATTTATTACCACTAAGTTTAAATAAAAAGTAAGTTAAAAAATAACAAATCACGCTCTAAAAAGTTAGTATGAAAAAATAGAATTTCCTCATCTGAAAGTTTTCAGATACGAGATACAGAAATATTGATGGTCTATTAAACAAACAAATTACACGTAGGTACATAACGTATAATTTGTTTATTACAACGTATTTCAAAACATATTTGTAGTAATGTTCAGAAGATTGCCGTGGTCAACTCAAAACGCTTCCAACGATACCTCATTTATCAAATTATGATAAGTAGTTTAGAAGTAATGAGCGAACAGATGAACATAGTACATACATACCTGTCAGAATTATAACCCTCCTTTTTGCATCGTCCTAGTTGTGAAACCAAACACTTCATGCTTTTCTTTTTGAAAAATGAGAAAACAAAACACAATCGTATAATTCGCATCGCATTGCATATTTGCAAATGATTTTAAAACACAAATATCACGATAATTGCCTAGTATATTTACTTTTCAATAAAACAAACTTGCATGGCGAACAATTATTGTTCAGCTAAAGTAGAATTAATATCGATGCTGTGCGGATGTGTTCAGGTAAACATCGGCTTCAATAATTTGATCAATATTGAAGTGAGTTGCAGTTCTGTTAGCACTAGTTTGGGTCTATTTTCTATTGAAACTGGTTGAATGTTGTTCTGGATCAGACAGTGAGAGCTGTGCACGGGTCTTTGTACGGAATTAGTTCTTCTAACTTAACAGACAGCTGTGCTGCTGGGGAGTTTGGAACGCCACTTCTTCCCAGCTAAAGCACTAGGAAGTGGTGACTGAAGGGCGGGCATTGGGGGACTGTCTTATTTAATTTTGACGTCCAAAAAGTGCTGAATCTCAGCCTTGTTTGAATAAATGACTTTTGATTTTGATTTTGCATTCATAATCCATATTGTACGTGTTGACCATTGTCAATTCTTAGAGATTCGAAGATTCGGTCGGATTCTACTCGGTCGCCATTGTGAAGCCTGTAAGCGTAGATAGCAGTTCTTACATTGAAAATAACATTGGTAACATAACTACACACCTGTGTCCCTGGGGTTAGGCAGAGGTTTAACTACAGTACACCCATATTTTGCCATTTCCGTTTAAGTCCCATGTAATACTTAGGAGGTGAGCTTAAATGACGGCAGTCAATCGAGCACTAATCTAGACTACGCGCTGCTACTGAAAAATTCTAGATGGAAATCCCATTGACACTATGCCTGACTCGGGAATCAAACTCATGACCTCATGCTCAGCAGTAGTGCTTGCGACCACTAGACCAACGAGGTATTGAAAATAGGGCGTTGAAAAAATTTTGGTCGAAACAACGAATGTCCAAACTAATGCAATTCTAATTCTCGCAATATTCTGGGTAAGCCCTTCAATTTATAGGGTATAACAGTTTCTCGTAACCTTGCATTATACATTCTTCGTAGGCGAACGCGGCAACACTGTAATCGGGTCTACGGTGCATAGATGTCGACGAAGCATAGACATACATGCCTTTGTGTGTCACATGGATATAGATACTCCTATCCAGTTATAAGTAAGCCGATACCTGCAGGGTAAATGCGTAAAACGCTAACCGTAGGAATGGATTTCTTTTTACACGCTTTTTATTTGCTTCACCTGTATGTTTGTATGTTTGTTTGTAACAGACAAAGTATAAATGAAATCTGACCGTTTGTAGTGGGTCAAAATCAAGTCCAAAGGGCCGCCTTTGGACTTGATTACATTTATCGAGGACCGATGACAATTCAATAACTAAAAAAAAACTGAAAAATCATGCTTTTGTAGTTAGCAGAACTAAAAAATAGAAAGTAAATAATAGATTAAAAAATCTAAAAAACACGCTTTAAAAACGCAACTAAAATTCTGCTTTTTTAGTTGGGTTTTTAAAGCGTGTTTTTTAGATTATTTAATCTATTATTTTAACAGTTAAACAACATTAATTAAGTTATTAACGTTGTTGAGCTGATAACTATTTGAAAATATGAAGTAATGGATTATTAATAGGAATTTATTTCCAAACTTCAGTACACGTTACATCAATAAGGTCTCGCCCCTGAACTAAGACATCCGATTAAGACGTACGACAGGGGTTGAGGTTTCTCCAGTTACAATGATCAACATGAGAAGGTTTAGACTATATACAATGCACACATAGTTTAAACAACAATTAAAAGATAAATAAAATTAGTATAAAATATTTTTTTTAACATGCTAAAATTTTCGATAATTAACTGGAAAATAAAAATAAAACATAAATTCAATTGTTAATAATTCGAAATAAAATATACAATCAATTTCCGATAAGAATAGGGGATTAGCAATATAATTTAAAACGATTCAGATTCTGATTTATAGTTTGTTACAAAATTAGGGTAAGTACTGGTGTAAGTGCCCCATAAAGCATTTATCGTTGCATCTACTAATGGTATGCCACATGCAATTATATCGCACGTGTAAATTAGAGGATATGATATGTATGACTGACGCGATGACGCTTGCAAGTCGATTCTTTATTTCGAATTTAACTTTACATAAGTTTTTATCCAAAAGTTGCTTTTTTTATGGTGGGAGATCATCGAATAACTTCTCCCGCTCTGGGTGCAGCAGGAGGGCGTGTCAGAATTTTACTGACTATAAGCCACCCGTGTTCCCTCAGTTGCCTGTGTGCCAGGGGCAACGGTATCTCTTTCGATCAACCCGCACCCCTGGCAGGCATCGGCCCTTGCGGGCCCCATCCGTTGGTGCTGACATCTCTTTGAGGCGCGCGTGGAACACAACGCGCCGTCGACCCGAGCTTGGTCCTTCCCGGACAGCGAGCTACCCATTACTCGCCGTCCGCAAGCCAACACCTACGGTGGCCGGGAATCAGCCTGGGGTTCCCGAGACCCAAAAGGTGCTTTGAGTTGTGCTTTTAAGGGGAATCTAGTCGCGGTCTCGAACTCACTGGTAGGCCTGGCTAAAAAGCAAGCTGTGTCATTGTGTCCGACAGAGGTAGTATCCGTGATGAGTAGTTAGACGCTAGTCTACACGCACAACATTACTGAGTCAGCTGCAGGGTCAGTTATAGTAAAACAGTTGAGTCAAAAAATAAGAAAAGACCTTCGGAAGATCGGGTTTTATGAAAATACCACTGCATATTTGGGCTTTGTCGGTACCGACGTAGTTTTGGAGATTTCACACTTCTTTTGTTACTTAACACGCCCAAAGTTAGGTCAAATTAGCAAGAAAAAGGAATCTTTGTTGGCTCATAACTTTTTAATGGGTTTTTATTTTGGTATTCTGTTTCCGCACAGACAATATTAATAATGAGGCAAAACTATACCATGTTTCATTTTTATGTAGGTATATTGTCAAACAGTGGAGTAATACACTCCCGAAGTTTCTATGGAAAAAATGTGAACAATATCCACCTTAAGTAACAGTCAATGTGTGTTTCTGATTTCAATTTCATACAAGAGTAGGTATTTCCATTTACGCTGTGAAGGGCGTGACGTGAAAAATAATATTTTTGCACAGAGTCATAATTATTTAAACTGGGTTCAAAAATGTAATAAAGCTACGTAGGTATCTATCCCGTGGATGTCGTAGAAGCGACTAAGGGACTTACTAGAGAATGGGCAGCAGCGTTCTCTATGCATTTTACCACCATACTGCGATCGCCAACCCGCCTTATGGGTGACTATGGCAAAACCCCCCTTTTGGGGAGGCCTTTGTCCAGAAGTGGACGTCTTACGGTTGAGTTGATGAGGTATCTATCATAAGAATATGATAGATACCTCATCAACTCAACCGTAAAAATACCCAAACACCCAACTTGAGGAGCGACCGAGCGAGCTTCTTTACAAAGAGGTTTTCATCAAAGATGTCTTTCAGAACAACACTTTGATGTTTTGACATTCATTAGGAAATATGAAA
This sequence comes from Polymixis lichenea, assembly GCA_949091785.1. Lineage (NCBI taxonomy): Eukaryota > Metazoa > Arthropoda > Insecta > Lepidoptera > Noctuidae > Polymixis > Polymixis lichenea. Next base: position 7,970,015 of record OX420938.1, on the reverse strand, counting down.
ATAACTTTGATATAAATAGGGGAAATGAGAAAATCATTGAAATTACTTAGGTTCTCTAATAAAGTGTTGGAAGTTTTAGTCCGATTTTCGAAAAGGACATGGATAAAGTGTGGCCCAGCACGGACAAAGACTTAATTATATTGGAAAAAAGTATAACATTTGAATTTCCAGTATGGCCTTAATTTCTCCGCACGTCGTTGCAGGCAAATATCAATTTAAAAGAGTATTTTCTTTGTTTGTATTAACTGGATTTCCGTCCGTGAATTACTAATGTCACAGAATGTTGCAATGATTTGAAATAAAATGGTAAGTAGTAAATACTCATTGTTCAAAACGACATGTATATATTTGTAATTTAGATAATAGAGTTAGAAAAAATATATAAAAAAAAAATATATTTGTGTTTAGTGATAACGGAACCGAATGTTAAAATTCTCTATTTATTTCTTTAATTAAAAGTCAACAGAATAATTGTTTCTTCAAAGTAATCGAAACACTATCTTCTTCAGTTAAGACAGGAACACACGAAGCAATAAATATGTTTTAAAAATAATGCATATTTTGATATAGTGATGGGTTCAACATACATATAAATAACATTACGCCTGTAGTACACTCACATTTCGCCAGTTATTTTAAGCCCCATGTTATAGGGGGCGTGCCTATTGCCATCATCCGGGAAAATTTCAGTACATATAACATAAATTAATTACTTAGAAAGTCTATTAGTACCTAGTCTAGTTATCTTTACAAACAGATATTTGGTGCAGGACGCATTATTGTATTATTATAGTAAGGTCATTTAAAATATAATTATGTTGACTTATTTTTGTGACATTTACGATATAGTTTTTGTTATAATAGACACAAGCAGAGCTATACCTAACAATTATATATTTGACACCTTATACAACACGATATATCCGTTCTCAGTTCAGGATAGCAGTGGTGGCGCAGTGGTAAAAGCACCGACTTCCGAGTTGTAGGTCGTGAGTTCGAACCCAGGCGGACACTTTACTTTATGTATTTCATTTCATCATTATTGCTGTCAAAACGGTGAAGGAAAATTCTTCATTTGTCCTAGAGGCACAGAATTCGAAGATATGTGACATATAATACACTGGGCCCGCGCGGTGGATTATGGCCCACTCTTTCTCACAGAGAGGACGCCCAGCAGTGCAAACGTTATAAGCTTTCTTCATTTGTCCTAGAGGCACAGAATTCGAAGATATGTGACATATAATACACTGGGCCCGCGCGGTGAATTATGGCCCACTCTTTCTCACAGAGAGGAGGCCCAGCAGTGCAAACGTTATAAGCTGATTATCGATGCTATTAATACGATGCGTCTATGACTAGATGACTGGATAAATCAACGTGGTCAAAGTAAAAGGAGTACGTACATAAGGGTTTTTTTTTTTTTTCTGGGTGGGAAATCATCAAATAACTTCTCCCGCTCTGGGTGGAGCGGGAGGGCGTGTCAGACTTTTACTGACTAAAACCCACCCGTGTTCCCTCAGTTGCCTGTGTGCCAGGGGCGGCGGTATCTCTTTCGAACAACCCGCACCCCCGGCAGGCATCGGCCCTTGCGGGCCCCTCTGTTGCTGCTGACATCTCTTTGAGGCGCGCGTGGAACACAACGCGCCGTCGACCCGGGCTTGGTCCTTACCGGACAGCGAGCTACCCATTACTCGCCGTCCGCAAGCCCGTGCCTACGGTGGCCGGGAATCAGCCTGGGATTCCCGACGCCCAGGGCGTCTCCTGCGAAGGCCACGGCTGTGAGGGCGCATGTACTGCATCTCCCTCACGTGCGCCGCCTCCCTCTTTGCGAGCATAACTGCTTCGCTGAAGGAGGCGGCTGCCAGCCATGCCCTCTCGCTCCATACCATGGCCTGGACCAGGGTCGGACGCGAGAGATCGCCGCCGCCGATCACCTCCACGAGGACACGGCGTTGCTCCGCCCAAGCTGGGCAGACCTCCACCGTATGCTCCACCGTGTCCTCTGGGCGATCTTCGCAATGGAAACACCCGGGCGTTTCCTCCCGCCCTATCCGAAACAGGAACCTCCCGAAACAGCCATGTCCGGTGAGGACCTGTGTCAGGCGGAAGGTGAGGACGCCATGCCGCCTCTCAAGTCACTCCTCAAAGAGGGGACTTACCGCCGCAATCGCGGCGTGCCCAACGTACATAAGGGTAAGGAACGTTCTATAGTTTCTGCCTACCCCCATTGGAAAAGCAGTTAGTTTATGTTTTGTGTACATATTATGGCTAGGTACGTGTGTTACGGGATTTATGTCAATGGGCATGACAAAGTCAAGGCATGTCTTTTATGGATGACGTTACAATTTAAATCATTCGTGTTTAGGTCTCTTCTGGCTCGCACCATGTATGTTTACTTGTGGTTTCTCGTGGTGATTTACGATGACCTTTCGCTTTGTTTCTGATTATCTGTTGTTTCTGCTCTACTAACCGACCGCGGCTTGCACGGACTTAGCATCTACTCATTTAGATTTACCTTGGCTACTACTTGACAACCGATTTTGCCCCATTTCTAATAGAGAACCGGCGCTGCACTAACTGTGGTATATATGAATTCAAAATAGTCACACTGGTACTTGCCAAGAATTCAACCCACAACCTCGTGCATAAGAAGGACCATCACGATAATGTACAAGTTTACTGTATTTAAACATCAAAATGTCATACCAAAATGTTTACCTAAAATGTCTTATATCTCGTCACCACCGAATTTTGAAGTAATCAAATATAAACTGGACTAATCAATACAAATATTGCTTCATGATATATGTTGTTTTATTATGTTCATGCTGGGCCAAACTTGTATGGGAGCGTTATCCTCCTCCTTTGGTAAGTATCGAAGATTTTCACGAGGAGTGTTGCTTCACAATTTTGTCTACACTAATATTATAAAGAGGAAAGATTTGTATTAATGTATGTAACGAATAAACTTAAAAACTTCTGGGCCGATTTCAAAAATTCTTTTGCCTTTAGAAAGGTACATTACTTATCACTGAAGCAACATACGCTATATTTTATCCCCATATTCCCACGGGAACGGGAACTACGCGGGTGAAACTGCGGAGCGCTGCTAGTCAGAAATAATTTAATAAATTAATTTTGATTAGGTTCGTTATCTCTTCAAATATTTTTCAGCAAACTTTTGCTTAAATTTCATTTTGGCCATTTACTTTATCATGAATGTTGACTTTTCGAGTTTTTAAAGTCAGGGAAATTAATTCTGAAGCAAATTAATGAATCCGTCAATATTTTAAAGAATATTTATATACGCCATTAGGTAATCCTTCAAGCTCCAACGAAGAGCAAGACTTCATGGAAAACTTTTTAAAAAGACACATTTTTAATTTACCAACCTCCGTTTCGTATCTGAAGTCAGTAAAACTTCAAACTTGTACAAAAACAAGAGCAGCAGTTCTCAACTTTGCTCCCGTGCCAGCATACAGCTTGGATCTAAAGAAATCTTCCACCTTGCTTCTCAAGAAAATACTGAAAACGATTCTTTTAAAACGAAATTAAACACACGTCGATACATTCTCCTGGACCTAAGTACAAAAATAGGGTTCATCAGTAAATACACATCGATTGTTAATATATTTTTCTTCTAAAGCTTTTTCTGGCATATGGAAAACTACATCATTTAAATTACCACCTCGGCTTTGTATGGTAGCGTGAATACGAGAGGTCCTATTTTCCATGACGGACATAATGACACCTCTATCCCATTGATGACGCTTCTGATGATACTCTTTAGGTCTTTGTAAATTCTTACCTTGCTTGCATACACCAGGGATTTCACATAGCCCCACAAAAATAATCAAGGGGCGTTAAATCACATACACACTTACACTTATACACTATACTTTATATCCTTCTTATAAGTATATAAGAAGTTTATCCAGGGAACATATTTTTATCCTCTTCTTTATCTTTCGATACTATAAAACAAAGTTGCTTTTTGTGCACTCTGAGCTGGAAAAAGCTAGTTGTTAAATATAATAAGTACATAAAAACTTTAAAAAACATCTGATTTTCTAATTGTGTTTTTTTTTCTAACTCCGAAATAAACATTCCTTAATTTTAGAGCATTAAAAGAAAAAATCTTCAAAGTAAAAAAGTAAATATTCAATATACACGTAGAGTATAAAAATCTATCATACCGAAACAATAACATTTCCTTTCCCCTTGTTATTTTCACTAATGAGGAGATCTGTCTGTTATTATAAATCTGTTACCATTTGAAGCAAAGACTTTATTTAAAAAACATGTGGATCTAAATAATATTTAGATCCACAGGTTTTTTAAATAAAGATGTGCTTTGTAAAAGGGGGCTTAGTAAAAGACAGTGTCACAAAAGTAAAAAAAATACGCAGCAGTTAATATACATTATTATGTTAGAGAAAAATGACCGTGTTATGCGGCTGCGACGATTTTGTAGTGCCTCGGGTATGTTCGCGGACGCGCAAACTGACAGCTTCGCTGCGATCAGGCGCAAGCGGGCAGCATCTCTGTTGCGCCGAGTGCCTGCCAGCTCCAACAGTCTTCTGGTTGTCGTTACTAGCAAGCTGGATTGCTCTATCTTTCACTTTTAAGTCAGCTGCATGTACCTGCTAATATATGTAATTGTGTAGACATAGATTTTTTTTTGTAAATATTACTAACATAGCTTGTAAGTAACTAACATAATGAGTCCTGGAAACTTGAAAATAAATGGCTTGTGTTTAAACGCCTACCAGAAAAGTACCTATTTTACTACCAAAAAGTTCGAAATACCTGCCAGATGGATAAATGCTCACCAAATCGTGTTTCATAAAGTATTGTAGAAATGAACCTATTTTCCTTTTTATTTTATGCCATAAAGATTTATAAACGCCTTTAAAGTTAATTTCAGTCCAAATATTTGATATTATCGCTAAATAGATGTTCCCAATATTTTACTTCACGACTTTCATTTTAGTCAATTTTACTGAGGCAAAAAGCTAACGGTCGATGGAACGGACATGCAACAAGCATTGTTTCTGTCACGGCTTCGGCGCTGCGAAGTTATCGTCGCAGATGGTTTTAACGCTCACCACCGCAGGTTCAGCCACAACCGCGGCGGGCGGCGGGCCTTCAAACCACCTGCTTTGCAAATCGCGGGCCGCCCCACCCTCCGCGCCTACGCGGGCTTAAATTACACTCTAGGGCTGACAAGACCACGTGAAGTCGGTTTTGCAGCGATTCGTTTCTCACTAAATTTTTTAGCACAACATATTGATTCAGGTTGGGTAATTTGATTACACTGAAGTTATTTAGAACTGTCATTTTGGGTATTAATGTTACTATTTCAGGGAAACAAGATTTAGTGAACATTTATCCATTTTGGTAGGCAAAAAATATATAAACACAACACTACTATTTCACTTGGTACTTAGTCTTAGGGTCTAAAAATTATTTTGGTGAGATTTTCAATTGTTCCCAAAATAAATGTTTTATTATTATTATGCAAAATAGACTGACATCATATAAACCTTTTCGAGTTATTAGGTCTGGCACACCATGTAAGCCCTTGCTTAAAGAAAAACGAAAGAGAATAATTAATTTGACCATGGTTAGTTAACCTAACCGTTTAATAGCTACTTAGGTATACATATAGGAATATGACCCTTATTATCTTGTTTAGTACTTACTGTTAAAAATGAACGTCTCCTAATCATATTATGGGTCTCCTGAAAACTAAAACCGATCATAAAAATGCCATGAATCGTCCTATGTTCACGTACATAATCATAGGCATTGATACTTTTCATTGGAATGAGTAGGTAAAAATGAAAAAAAATTATCCAATAGCATTTAGTTCCTGGTAAATTTTTGGTGCTGCATTCGGCATCCAAGCAATATCTAGTTTTTGCTAAATTAAAACTAAACGTTATTCATACCATCTTTTTGTTATGGATTTCAACAAAGTAACGCCTGATTACATAACTTAGGTACTCACATTTGTCCTTTTCTTCTATTACAGCAGATGGCGACAGACGACAGCATGAGTGACGATGTGTTCGAAGACGACACGCTGCGTGCGCCCGCGCATACCGCACACCGAAGCACCCCTTCTCCTACCGGTTACAGGGATTACTATCCTCCAGCCATCACACCTTCCCGCTTGCAGGAGGAGGATGATGTCATTATACACAAGGTAAGAACCACTAAATTATGTACTTATTAAAAATCTAAAAGAAAAGTATCATAGGGCATCAAAAAAATTCGTCTGTAGCGTTTTCAACAGGAAAGGTACACAAAAGGCTGTCAGCATTGCCACGTTGTATGGTAATGCTGATTCTTTGACTAAAAAATAGGCCAGCCCTCGGGTCACATGAAGAGTCGACTAACTGCTTGACAATGTCTCGAAATACTAGGTTCCGACCTAGTATTTCGAGACATTGAGAAAATTGTTGGAGTTGAAACTCTAGGGCTATGGGGTCCGCCCTATAGCCCTATATAGAGTTTCAACTCCAACAATTTAAAAATCTTAAATTCTTTCGCTGACTGACAACGCGTAGCGACTCGGTCGAGAAGTATGACATTTTGTACAACAATTCCCTACGTACGTAGTGAAGGTGTGCAAGGATTTTTGACAATAAATCCCCATTAGGGATTAAATTCGCCATGGAAGTTTGTTTGTTCGGGCACAAGGCTTGAAACTGTTATATAATGTTTATAATATTAGTCTGAGAGATTTTATCAGTTTTCAATGTATATAATAGGTAATAAGCATATGTGACATGGCACATTTTAGCCTGTTTTGTCATTTCCACGCCATTTGTCTGTAGTCCAGAAAAATGGCGTGGAGCTTGGTTTGAAGAAATTTTATCTTTGCTTAAAGATACATTTCCACAAAGGATCGAAATTAGCCTCTGCTTGACTAAGCAGAGGCTAATTTCGATCCTTTAAATAAAACTCCTACGTTCCCTACGAACTAATTAGACTAAGTCTGACGCAAAATGAGCAAGAATTTTCGCCACAATAAAATAACACTAAGCTACTTCTTTATTATTAACGTTTCCCGGCTAATCTTAAATTACACTCAATTTTCATGAAAAATTGCCTTTCTTCTTAAGCCTTAATCATCTTCAAAGGCAAACCACAAAGCCTTGTAAACCATGACGAGGCATCAACTATCTTAAAGTGCCTTTGGGTACCAGTAAGCCTGTCTGAAATTCCGGCAAATTATTTTGTGTTTCCAGGAACTGGTCTTAATTTACTAGTATTAACTTAGGTATCTGCGCCTATTAAGTTTTGGATTTAGATGTGGGGTTCAGTTTCTTGACCCAATAAGTATTTAATTTCTTAGCTAGAATGTGTCAGGTATTTGGTCTGCGTTTGTGTCCGTCTTGCTATAACAGCAACCACATTGAGTAAACTTAGCCAGTCAACTTGGCTCTTCTTCATTGGCTCCTATCACAATGTTGTACTTGCATACTGACAAGTAATCATGATAACATTGACAATGGACATTGTCCATCCATTTATCATCATCATTTCAGCCAAAAGACGTCAACTGCTGGACATAGACCTCCTAATTGGGCGGATTTGCCATAATCGCCACGCTTGGCAGGCGGGTTGGCGATCGCAGTATGAATGGTAAAATGTATAGAGAACGCTGCTGCCCATTTTCTAGTAAGCCCCTTAGTTACCTCCTACGACACCCACGGGAAGAAATGGGATGGTGATATTCTTCACGTCCGGCACCACACGGAACTTTCATTTAAAATTTCATTTATAGTCCATTTAAATTTTACTCAGTAAGTCAAATAAATCAGTGTGTGATTTAAAGTAATCACAAAATGTAAATAAAGAGCATACAAAATTAATAAATTATACAATTAAATTAGCCACCCGTTTGATTTTGTGTAAAGAAAATTCGATTTTGTGTAAAGAAAATTCAAATCTTGCTAACTCACCAGGATCTACATAGATCTTTATTCATAATTCTAACTATCACAAACTTATACATTGTTCTGCAACACTCAAGTTCTATTCTCAATAAGTCATTAGCACTGTTGACAAGCACGTTTCTATTCGATGCATAGTTGAACGACCTGACTGCAGTCGTCAGCGTCATTAGGATGAGATCATGTTGTTTGTTTAGGTCGTCTACCTGTTGGTATCATGCCCGGTGCTTCTAGTACATACATACAAATAATATTGAAGTGTCTGTTTGTTATGTCAAAATTTAAGCTTTCTCTAAATGCTTATGAATTTATATACCTGTGGTACTTATGACGAAAATCATTTTTTTAATGTTTATATGTCTGTTTGATTGTTTGTTCCGGTTGATCTCGGGAGGGCTGGGCCGATTTTGCCCGCGCACCCACGTGGGCGAAACCATGGGCAGAGCTACTTATAACTACATGTTTATATTATACGTATAATTTGTATGTACTAGTAACAAACAATATAATGTCGGTAGTGGCTGGCTAGATTATGGAAACAAACAAACAAACAACAAACAAACAAACAAACAATAAACAAACAAACAAAACAAACAATTTTTTTTTTTTGTTACCTACGCGTTCAAACATTTTAAACGCGTAGGTATTGCATTTTTCTGTGAAACAGCTGTTTTTTTATGGTAACCGACGAAAAGTTTCTACTCTAAGGGGTCTAGAATCATGTACTGAATTCATGGTTTCAGTTAGCACGTCGATGGCCCTGACTCCGTATACGATTTAAACTGATTTTGATCTTGTAAATAAATTGTACGTACTGGACAATCATGTATCTCGGTTTGTATCTGGTGTGAAATGACGTTTTTTAAATTGGGTTTCTGAGATTCACACCATCTGTGAGATGATGTGAATCTCAGAAACCCAATTTAAAAAAACGTTAACAATGGTTTATGATTCAGTTTTTCCCGAGAAATGTCTACCGGTTTAACTTTTTATTTTCTTTTATTTAAATTTATTTTTATTCGAAAACATCCGTTGGTTTCGTATTAAACTTCAACTATATTCGACGACCCTGGTTACTTGTTTATTTTTGCTAACTGTACATTTAAGTTCCAAAGCTTTTTTACGGACGGTTACTTACAGCTATATTGCATTATTATGCTAGACAGAACAAGTTTTATCATATTTTTCCTCATTTTTCTTCCCTTCAGTTTACTTTGCTCTATAATTTTCCTACACGTTCTCCATACAAGCAATTTAATTAAGAGCTACCTCCACCTCATACCACACCCTTTGTTTCACATCAGCTTCGTCAGACCGCAGCACATTGTCTGCTAATCTTTTTGGCTCAGCATACAAATTAATTGACGCACTCCATACAGCTCTATAAGGAGTTATAGGTCTATTGTTCTAGTTGGAGCATTTTCTAATGATTTTGTATTGTTTGTCTTGTAAAACAATGCCAATACGAAATGTACCACAGAACACGAAATCAACCCGCCCGGCACCGGTGAATCCCAGGCTGATTCCCGGCCACCGTAGGCGTAGGCTTGCGGATGGCGAGTAATGATTAGCTCGCTGTCCGGTAAGGACCAAGCCCGGGTCGACGGCGCGTTGTGTTCCACGCGCGCCTCAAAGAGATGTCAGCAGCAACAGATGGGGCCCGCAAGGGCCGATGCCTGCCAGGGGTGCGGGTTGTTCGAAAGAGATACCGCCGCCCCTGGCACACAGGCAAATGAGGGAACACGGGTGGGTTTTAGTCAGTAAAAGTCTGACACGCCCTCCCGCTCCACCCAGAGCGGGAGAAGTTATTTGATGATTTCCCACCCAAAAAAAAAAAAAACCCGCCCGGCAGCGGTAAAATCTAGATACGGCAAACCACGGCAAAACGAATGAAATTCGAGGCGCTAAAAGTGCGTTGAGCGCACAACTATTGTCGTATAAGGTATAGAAATTGACGGCTTCAAAGGCGGTCTTATAACGCGGTCCCACAGCCCGTAAACTGACGGGTCGCGCCAGTTGAGATCTGTCGCGATCCGTGCCGTCAATTCCCATAAAAGCAAAGCAAAAAGAAACGCGCCTGTACAAGCCGTACACGCTGTGACATGCGTCCCCGCGCCGCTTCACGCCGCGTCTTTGACCTTACCTAGGTAATACCGACGGATTGGACAGTCCTGTCGGCCTGGCCCGGCGCAATGCGGCCCATCAGTTAACGGGCCGTGGAGCCACAGCATGAAAAGCCTTCAATTTCTATACCTACGTCATTTGTGTCGTATTTGAACGGCCAAAAACCGGCCATCAAATATAAGTAAGCCAGATACCTGATGATGATTAATGTCTCCCCTAAATCCATTATCCGTACAAGTAGGTACGTTTTGACGTGAAGGTTGCTTTTAAAATATCTATGGCCTAATCATATGGAACTGATGACTGATGCTGTTGCATCTTCAGGCTCCATTTATCACATCCATTTCAATTTTAATGCCATAACTCTTTTCTCATCTTACAACCTCAGAAACATCCTGTTTGTCATTCCAAATCTGCGTGCAAAAGTGCATTTTATCCGCTAGCGTGAATTTTTTTAAATTCACACCTTTGTATTCAATCATTTTCTAAACAGCCAGTCCACAGAAAATGCATTGATACTTATTTTATGTCTTTGTGTTGTGTTTCGCTCGGCAGCAAATGTATTCTGCGTCTCGTACCTTAGAAAGCCTCGCTACGCTCAGGATTCTATATTTGAACCGCTCGCTTCGCTCATGGTTCAATCCTAGTTAAAATCCTTCGCTTGCTGAGTTTTCAATAGTCGCGCCAAAAAACAATTTTGCAGCCTTGCAAAACAAATAACTATTGCTTCGTGTGGAAAGTCTTTACTTATTTATTGGATCACCAACAGAGGTTACACAATTACTTGCATGTTTACAAGAACAAGGATAAATACAAGAGTTGAAAATCGAACAGTGCGTTTCTCGAAGCGCTGTGATGCACTCTCTTGGAATCTCAATGTTCGGTTCAGCACCGAGAGTTGAAAATTCAGTGCGCGCTAAAATGCTGTCGTGATATTTTTACGTCGGTGCGCACGTGGTCTTATACAATGCGATTCAATTATGAATAGGAACGTCAATTACCTCTATCTGTCAAATGTTGATTGAAAAGTACAGTTTGCAAAGAAAACTTATTTGAGTATCAATAATGTTTTTATTTTTGTTTAACTGAGTCTTAGTCAAAGTGAAAAAAGCATAAAAAATATATTTAAATAAATATAAACATACAAAAATAAAAAAATATACATTACAATTGCTTCAACTACGAGCGACGATTAGAACAAAGAAATTAACCACGTCAAAAGAATAGAAAATGGATACTGATGGCAACGAGAGATTTTGAAGACGATGATAACTTTAGATGTATTATAAATACAGGTAACAGAATGCCTATTTTATTTTAAATAGCAGTTGGTGAATAAAATATTCAATATATACATTTTATTTTATAGAGGAAAACGGCAGTGATGATGATGGGGATGACGACAACGATGACCACTCAAACAGTAATATAGACATGAGCGGAATTGAATTACTAAATTCTTATTCAAAATTCTTCGTTCATGATTCGTAAATAAATGTTATTTAAAAATATCTTGTTTTGCTCACCCTACCCAATTTATTCGATTTGACAGCTATGACGTCACAATATGGCGCTAAGTCGATCCTATTCTTATTTGAAACGCATAGTACTAGATTTGCTACATCATACTAATATTATAAATGTGAAACGTTGAATGTTTGAATGTTTGTTACTCAATCAAGCTAAAACGGCAGACCAAGCTAACCTAGATTAACATAGAGGGTACCTTTTATGCCGATAGTACGGTCCTCTGGGATAAATTCTTACCTCTACGCGGGCGAAGCCGCTGGCAAAATCTAGTACTAAATATTTCCTAGGTTTTCCCACAAGGCGGCCTTCTGGTCGTCATCTTTAAACGGTTGACAGAAACAGAACAAAGTTCTAAACGCGTTTTGGTTTAAACGCATTTACTTAGATAGAAGTACTCTTTATTATGTACACCATAATAAATAATGAATGAACGAAATGTTCTAGAATTTTTGGTCGGTAGCGGCTCCTGTACCGTTATTGTATACCACACTATCAATCACAATCTGAATCATTTTCAAGGATACTGAGCTCATCCATTGGCTAAATAATATTAGCTGCACGGGTCGATCGATCAGCTTAAGATACGCTTGCCGCTGTTGGTCCGTAGATGGATGACCATCTTTACATACCACGACCCCTTCGTGCCTGGGAAAGCCGTTGGTCCCGACTGTCATTTGTGGATCTTTGACAGTCAATACGGGCCGTCAGAAGCCCGAAAGTCTGCCAACCAGTCTTGCCAAAGGGTATCGTTTTACCCAGTAACTGGGTTGTGGAGTTCAGATAGGCAGGCGCTCCATGTAAAATACTGGTATTCAGCTGCATCCGGTTAGACTGCAAGCCGACCCCAACATAGTTGGGAAAAGGCTAGGCAGATGATGATTAAGCTCATCCATTGCTTCATATGTTTGAAAGTCTACTCAACAACGGACCTGAATAACGTAATGAATGTTGTTGAATTGTCAACACGAAAGCCATTCCCATTGTTAGTGTGTAACGAAATTATCCAGCAGCGTGCTACCCTGTTACCAAGTTCGGTGAAAATAATACGATTTCACCTGCTCACCTGTTACTAACAACATCGTGGGAGTAAAAAAAATCAATACAAAAATATTGAGTTACTAGCTTTTGCCAGCGGCTTCGCTCACGTGGAGGTTGAAAACTATCCCACGGGAACGTAGTACCGGGATAAAAAGTATCCTATGTGTTATTCCAGGTAACAAACTACCTGTGTGCCAAATTTCATTCAAATCTGTTCAGCTGTTTTTGCGTGAAAGAGTAACAAACATCCATACATCCAAACTCACAAACTTTCACACAATATTAGTAGGATTTTAACTTTTAAAGCGTGGGTTGGCAATTTCACAACAGTGCTGTAATTTGTTGATTTATTTACGTGTTGATAAGTTTTTGTAGGTAACATTTTTGTGGTCCAGGTAATAAGGGCCAAAATCAAATAAAAAATATTTTATTTCATCTATGAAACGTCAGAAGCTAGGTGCACTGTTCCAATTGATCGCTTCCTATACAGGATAAGTTTTTATCAAGTGCGCAAACTGTAACCAAGTATTCAGCTGTTCAGCATAATATTCTAGCGCAGAAATTTTACGTCGGTTTTACAAAAAAAAAAATCAGCTGTTTCATAGAAAAGTGCAAGACCAACATGGTCAAAATGTATGGAACAGCTTTTTGTATTAAAATTTTAGAAATGTTACCTACAAAAAACGCATCAACACGTAAATAACTCAACAAATTACATACCTCTTGTGAAATGGCCAACACACGCTTTAAAAGTTCAAATCCTACTAATGTTATTTGAAAACTTTTTTTTGGGTTGGAAATCATCAAATAACTTCTCCCGCTCTGGGTGGAGTGGGAGGGCGTGTCAGACTTTTACTGACTAAAACCCACCCGTGTTCCCTCAGTTGCCTGTGTGCCAGGGGACGCGGTATCTCTTTCGAACAACCCGCACCCCTGGCAGGCATCGGCCCTTGCGGGCCCCACCAGTTTTTGCTGACATCTCTTTGAGGCGCGCTTGAAATACAACACGCTGTCGACGCGGGCTTGGTCCTTACCGGACAGTGAGCTACCTATTACTCGCCGTCCGCAAGCCTGCGCCTGCGGTGGCCGGGAATCAGCCTGGGATTCCCGACACCCAGGACGTCTCCTGCGAAGGCTACGACCGTGAGGGCGCATGTACTGCCTCTCCCTCACGTGCACCGCCTCCCTCTTTGCGAGCATCGCTGCTTCGCTGAAGGAGGTGACGGCTATTCATGCACTCTCGGTTCGTACCATGGCCTGGACCAGGGCCGGACGCGCCGCCAGAGATCGCCGTCGCCGATCGCCTCCACGAGGACACGGCGGTGCTCCGCCCAAACCGGGCAGACCTCCACCGTATGCTCCACCGTGTCCTCAAGGCGATCTTCGCAGTGGAAACACCCGGGCGTTTCCTCCCGCCCTATCCGAAACAGGAACCTCCCGAAATAACCGTGTCCGGTGAGGACCTGTGTCAGGCGGAAGGTGAGTACGCCATGCCGCCTCTCAAGCCACGTCTCAATAGTAGTTACGCCCCGGTGTTTGGCCTCCTCGCACTACTCCCAAGTGTGGTCGATAGGATCCGGCAACTGGGATTCGAAATGGCCTTGCACAAGTCCGAGGCCATGTGGTTTCATGGTCCTCGGAATGCGCCACCGTCGGGTTCCCAGATGACGGCGAGAAGGGTTCACATCGGAGTCAAGTCGACGATGAAGTACCTAGGACTCGTCCTCGACAGCCGGTGGAACTTCGCGGAGCATTTCCGAAGTTTGGCACCCAGACTGGAGCGCGCCGGGGCGTGCGGGCCATGGCCTTATACGGGGCACCGGTGAGGGCGTCTACATTGAGGCGCCAATCAGCACGCCGGTTGAAGGCGACCCATAGGGTCAGAAAATTATTGCATAGAAAGGTTCGAATTTCAAAAACTTTCCACGCTAGCGGATAAAATGCACTTTTGCACGCAGATTTCGAATGACAAACAGGATCTTTCCGAGGTTGTGAGGTGAAATAGAATTACGGCATTAAAATTGAAATACATGCGATTAATAGTTTGAAGATGCATCAGCATCAGTCATAATACCCATAATAATTGGGCCGTGCATATTTTAAAAGAAACCTTCACGTCAAAACAACTTGTACGGATATGGATTTAGGGGAGACATTACTCATCACGAGGTATCTTGCTTACTTATATTTGGTGCCCGATTTTTGGCCGTTTAACTACTACACAAATAACGTAGGTATAGAAATTGATGGCTTTCATGCCGCGGTTCCACGTCCCGTTAACTGATGGGCCACATCGCGCCGGGTCAGGCCGACAGGACTGTCCGATCCGTCGGGACTGCCTAGGTAAGTTTATGCAGCGTGACGCGGCGCGGACGGGGGACGCCTGTCACGGCCAGTACGACTTGTATAGGTGTGTTTCTTTTGCCATGCTTGTATGGGAATTCTCGGCACGGGTCGCGACAGGCCTGAACTGTCGCGGCCCGTCAATTTACGGGCTGTGGGACCGCGTTATAAGATCGCCTTTGAAGCTGTCAATTTCTATACCTTATACGACAATAGTTATACGCTCAACACACTTTTAACGCCACAAATTTCATTCGTTTTGCCGAGGTTTGCCGTGTCTAGATTTTGCCGCTGCCGGGCGGGGTGATTTCACGTTCTGTAGTACAATTCGTATTCGCATTGTTTTACAAGACAAACAAAACACAATAATTAGAAAATGCTCCGACTAGAATAATATTATAGACGTGTAACTCCATATAGAGCGGTATAGAGTGCTTCAATTAATTTGTATGCTGAGCCAACAAGATTAGCAGACAATGTGCTGCGGTCTGACGAAGCTGATGCGAAACAAAGGGTGTGGTATGAGGTGGAGGTAGCTCTTAATTAAATTGCTTGTATGGAGAATATATAGGAAAATTGTAGAGGAAAGTCTACTGAAGGAAAGAAAAATGAGGAAAAATATGATAAGTTGTTCTGTCTAGCACAATAATGCAATATAGCTGTAAGTAACCGTCGCTAAGAGGAAATAAGGTGAAAACTAAAACCTTTGGAACCTAAATGTACAGTCACCAAAAAAGATAAGTAACCAGCGTAATTTTATTTGATAAATGAACTGTTTGTTTTGTATTAATTAAATAAATTTTTATTCGGAAAACATCCGTCGGTTTCATATTAAACTTCAACTATATTCGACGACCCGGTTACTTATCTGTTTTGGTAATCGTTTCGAATACTTAAAACGTGTTCGAAAGCGGTAGACATTCTCGGGAAAAACTGAATCATAAACCATGGTTAACGTTTTTTAAATTGGCTGTTTGAGATTCACACCATCTCTGTTCACTCCGAATACAAACCGAGATACATGATTATCCAGTATGTATAATTTATTTACAAGATCAACCACCACTAGGGGTCTAGAATAATATGCTGAATTCATGGTTACAGTTTGCGCACTGGATAAAAACTTATCCTGTAGAGAAGGGCCGGCAAGAAACTCTACGGTTACCCTTTTAAAAATAAATGACTTTTACAAAGTTTTGTATTAGCAGTTTTGTATTTGTATGGGCAGTGCAGGCTTGTAAATAAGAGAAAGTGTGAAGAAGAGTAAGCAAGTTCACAGGTTAACAGCAAGTTGAGACGACATCAGTGGCTTAAAATACTACCTACAGCTAGGTTTCAATGTTATGTTATTTGCCAGTGAGCACCAAACTAGACAGTTTATTTAACCTTTGTTGGCTTTGTACATTTTATGCTGCGAGAATGTTGAGATAAAATGCGAGAATATTCTGATGCCTGTAATCGATTGCTTAAAAATAAGTTATTTAATTAATAGCTCCGGCCGGGAACGTGTATTCTCCAAGTGTAAAACAATATAATCATAGGTAGGCATACGTTGTACTTTAATACCAAAAGCAGATCTAAACTGTCTATCTAACACACTCCACCATCCACCACCAACACCATCCATCCGCATCCTCATGAAGCTTCTTGTCTAGGGTCTGATGTGATTCGCCTCACGATTTCTTGCCATCTACTCCGACCTTTGAGATTTAGTGTGTACTCGTAAAAGGGATCATCCACAGCTGATTAAATTTGGTCAGTCCATCTCCTAGGACTTCGAGGGGCCTTCCACTCTGCCATGTACGACAAGGTATTGTCTAGAATCACCCTCACGCCTCCAGACGCTCACTATACTAAAACTAATATTTTTATGAAGAATTAGTTTTGTTGTTTCAACGGGCTAATCTTTGGAACTAACATTCTGATTTGAGTAATTATTTTTAGCATTTGATAGCCCAATTCTATTCATAAATATGCATTGTTTTGACCACAAGGATGATGAAATTTGGAATTAGTGTGGGGTAGGAACTTTATCTAAAAACTTTTATCAAAAAAAAAAAAAAACAACCGTCTTGCGGAAAAACACTACAAAGTGAAAAATAGTCGGTGACTTTGGATATGTATTTTAATTTTTTGTCACTGACTTCCGAAATTTAAGTTATTTTTCACTTTGTGTTTAAGTGTGTGTGTGTGTGTAAGTGTTTTTCCGCAAGAAGGTTGTTTTTTTTAATAAAAGTTTTTAGTTATAGTACCTACCCCACACCAATTCCAATTTCATCATCCTTGGGGTCAAAACAATGCATATTTATGCGATAGCAGCAATCGCGGTGGATTTGCTGACATTTTTTGAAGTGTTCCGTTGTCTGTCTGACGGCACGGTTGGCGCAGTCGTTAAGCGATTGACTGCTATGCTGCGTGTCGCGGGTTCGATTCCCGTACGGAACAAATATTTGTATGACCTACAAGTAGTTGTTCCGAGTCTGGCTGTTTGTGTATGTGAGCTTAAATGTTTGTAACCGCACCCGCAATACAGGAGAAATTCCTAGTGTGGGGAAACGTTTAAAAAAAATTTAAAAAAAATCCTGTCTCCGAAACTCATCTTCAGATCTTTATAGAATTTAAATGGGACCATTTCGAAATAAAACCCTTTCGTACAAAAAAAAAGAATTTTGAAAATCCGTCTTTAAATGATGGAGTTATGCCCGAACATACATTAAAAAAAATGTCGAATTGATAACCTCCTCCTTTTTGAAGTCGATTATAAATCAAAAAGAACGCTACGCCAAAACAAAGTACACATATTAAAATGCGCAGTTTGCACAGATAACCGCAATAACTGCACATACATCCAAAAGTGCCTCATATGCACAAGCAGTAAAACCAAGCATACCATCCAGTCTAGACGACAAGCTCAACCAGATCTTGAAGTGCATATCCTCATTTGACAAGAGACTAGAGAAATTAGAATCAAGCACTGTACAAAATCATTAATGAATAACACACTCAAAATAATGGCGTGGAATTCCAACGGACTGCTGCAACACCAACATGAGTTGCTAGTAGTCCTAGACACAGAAAACATTGATGTGTGTTTGATCTCTGAAACGCACTTCACCAAACAGTCTTTTGTAAAGTTTAAAGGTTATAAGGTTTATCACTCGCTACACCCAAACAACACGGCCCGAGGAGGTAGCGCAGTTATTATTAGAGAAAATATCTGTCATTACGAACAGTGTAAATACGAGGAGCCAGACACGCAAGCTGTGGCGGTATCAATTAAAACAAAGAAATTTAATGTGACAGTAGCGGCCATATACTGTCCCCCAAGACATATGATAAACAAAGAACAATATGTACACTTCTTCAGACTCCTTGGACCGAGATTTATATTGGGCGGTGATTTTAACGCTAAGAACACTCATTGGGGATCGAGACTAACTTCAACTAAGGGAAGACAGCTTTTTAGTGCAGTGAATGATATGAGCTGTGAGGTCATAAGTACTGGAAAACCCACATACTGGCCGACTGACCCCCAGAAACTTCCAGACCTTATCGACTTTTTCATTGTCAAAAATATATCCAGCAATTATCTGAGTGTGGAAGAGGGGTATCACATGAACTCCGATCACTCTCCAATATTATTACAACTAAGTCACAAAATATTACTGAGAAAAAACCACCTGACATTGGGAAATAAGTTTACAGATTGGGAAAGTTTTAGCATAGACTTACAAAATATTATTGACCTAAAAACTGCATTAAAAAGCAAAGATCAGCTCGATTCTGAAGTAAACAAGTTTAGCAACAATATCCAACAATGTGCATGGAACAACACACCACAGTTTATAAAAAAATGTAAAGGAAATACCTACCCAAAGGAAATAATAGACCTGTTACATGAAAAAAGGAATCAAAGAAAAATATGGCAGCAAACTAGATTTCCGAAAGATAAAACACTTTTGAATAACCTATCGAAAAGACTACAAAGAACAATACAAACATTTCAAGATGAGGCTCTAAATACTAACCTACGGCAGTTAAGCAGCGATCATACAACGCAATACTCTCTTTGGAAAGCAACAAAGTCACTGAAAAGGCCAATCACATCAATTCCCCCTATCAGAGATGATAATGGAAAGTGGGCCATAAGCAACGAGCAAAAAGCCCTTAGATTTGCACATCATTTAGAAGAAACCTTTCAGCCAAATGACGGGTATGTAGACAACCTGCAGTTTGACAATATTCTGCAAGATAAGAGAATTAAGCTTGTGACCCCGAATGAAGTTGCAAAGGAAATTCAAATCATAAGCTTAAAAAAGAAATCCCCAGGGTATGACCTTATTACGGGTGAAATCCTAAAACATATGCCACGTAAAGCCATCGTTAAGCTTACCAGGCTTATCAATGCTGCATTCGTGCTAAAGCATGTTCCTGAGCCATGGAAAGTTGCCGAAGTGATTATGATTGCTAAACCTGGTAAACCACCTCACGAAGCATCATCATACAGGCCCATTTCCCTGTTGCCAATACTATCAAAGCTGTTTGAAAAATTATTTTTAAAACGCCTAAAACCGATTATAAACGAGAGTAACCTGATCCCTGACCACCAGTTTGGTTTCAGAGAGAAACATTCAACAATAGACCAAGTACATAGAATTACCAACATCATTGAGAGAACGCTTGAAGATAAAAAAGTCTGCTCCACCGTATTTTTAGATGTGGCACAAGCTTTTGATAGAGTTTGGCATGAGGGTTTGATATACAAACTAAGACTAATGCTGCCTAATGATTTTGCCGATATCTTGCAATCATACATTACAAATAGAATGTTTAGAGTAAGGCACGAGGATGCTTTTTCTGAGCTAAAAATTATTAAAGCTGGCGTGCCTCAAGGTAGTGTGCTGGGTCCAGTGCTCTATTTGTTGTACACGTATGATATACCAGAGCTAGAAAATAATACTATTGCAACCTTTGCGGACGACACTGCCATTATGGCTACTG
Source organism: Polymixis lichenea (assembly GCA_949091785.1). Lineage (NCBI taxonomy): Eukaryota > Metazoa > Arthropoda > Insecta > Lepidoptera > Noctuidae > Polymixis > Polymixis lichenea. The sequence goes on along the minus strand of OX420938.1, from coordinate 7,950,012 downwards.
GGTCATGCCATATGGAAGCAATCGAAAAGGTACAAATTGCTTTAAATAAAGTTCATGACTGGGCACAAAAATGGAGAATCAAATTGAATGAATCAAAGTCGTTTCACATTGATTTCACCAACAGGAATTTTGAATACCATCCAGTCTTCATAAATGGCCAACAAGTACCATACGCAAATACAGCCAAATACCTTGGCATAACGCTTGACGCGAAACTGCGCTGGAAAGCGCACGTCAAAAAGAAAAGACAGGAACTAGACATGCGTTTTAAAAACATGTATTGGTTGATTGGACGGGATTCCTGTCTATCGATACACAACAAAATTTTATTATATAAGCATATCCTTATGCCAATATGGACATATGGCATCCAACTGTGGGGCTGTACTAAACCGACCAACATCAAAATTATACAAACATTCCAGAATAAGGTACTCAGGAGTATTGTTAATGCTCCCTGGTACATAAGAAATGACGACCTCCATCGTGACCTAAAAATGGCACCAGTCACCACCATAATCCAAAAATTTGCTGAGGCCCATGAACAACGACTCCATCAACATGTGAACATCGAGGCGATTCAGCTGTTAGACCAAACAAATATAGTGCGCAGACTAAAACGAACAAAACCTTTTGAGTTAGTGTAGTGCAAAAAGTGTAGAAATAATAGTGACATTGACACACATAATAACACATGAACAAAGTGTTTATAATTCATCATATCAGACTCTAAGAAAGTGGAACGGACTTGTGTAAAGTGCAAAGGACACTATTCTAAGTTTTAAAATAATCATCATGTATAAAATTAAGTTAGATTAAAATTGCTTATTAGTCTTATAGACTAGATTGTAATGAATTACTAAGAACTGGGTTCTTTTTAATAAAGTATTAAAAAAAAAAAAATATTATAATTGTAAGTTAAACAAGAAATTTCGCGTGGACGAAGCCGCGAGCAGAAGCTAGTTATGTTAGCAGATAGCAGTAAAATTACATTTCGTAAGTCAATCGTCATTGACAAAGAAGAGCAGATTTCGCATACAATAATATTTACCTATAAAGTTTTGAACATTCTAGATTTGAATATTAAAAAAAAAACATATGTATATCCTCTATCAAAACCTCTGTCGATATGAAACCTGTTTCACTGGCTGTATTGGATCGAAAAACAAGCGTATTCAATTTTTTTTTCTTCTTCACTAGCAAATGACCATCTATAGCTTTTTTCTTCGAAAGCAAGTAGGTATTGACGCTATTTCATCAAAACTTATTTTTTTCTAAACTGCCAACTCCAATACCTATACAATCACATTAAGTATCTACAATAGTTATGTATTTATGTATTTGTCTTTCTCGTAAGTTTTTCCATTTTCAGAATATTCAAATAACCAATTTTATACCAATACCGAGAATTTTCTTTTCGCTGCGAACGATCTAATGCAGTTATTTTTTTAATAAAAGCTAAAAAAGCTGTGTGTATATATATGCACGTAAAATATAAGTCCTTTACGGATTAGTAATGCTTTCACCCAGCCGGCTCTTGACAAATACGAAGCGCTGTACACCTGTACACGATATTCCGTTATTGAGTTACTGCAGCGGACAGATGGCCTGCACAGAGCTTTGATAACCTGGTTTAATCCTTCGAAGGGCCTTCAAAACATTGCCAGTCGATTATATTAGTTGGTGCAATACTGTGTGACCTAAATTGTTAGGATATGGAAATAAATCTTGGTCAAGAGCAAATGCAAGGACCTAGTAATCGCTATGGAATAATCTGTAATTTGACTTTTGTCTATGACAGAGAGGCATGGAATTAGTATGTACTATAAAGTCCAACGAGAGGTTTGTGTTTATAAACAGCCTATAATTTTCCCACTGCTGGGACCCACGCCTCCTCTCTCTGTTAGAGGGAGTGGGCTGGAATCCACCACGTGGCCCGTGCAGGTTGGTGTATGTTACATGTCTTGGAATTTTTGGGTCTTGGACAAGCCGGTTCGAAGGATTGTTACCTTAACGCAATAGATACATGACCAGAATAAAAGCAATGGTTGTTAAACTTCGCTAAATCTTACCCAAAGGTACTACTCTGCTTTTCTGTTTAATTCAGCGAAAACAAGAAAATACTTCTAAACATTTCTTTCAAACTCGAGTTTTTAACAAGGGTACGGTTAATTAAAATGTTGCGATTAATTAACTTTTTTCTATAGTAACGAATCCAGTCTCAGAAAAAATAGCCTTCGTTTGAAAACCTGCGATATAATTGAGAAGATATTAAAATAAAAAAATATATATGAACCCAGCGATTGGTAGTTTACTGATATTTTGTTTGAGGAAAATTAGAAATTCTGGGCACTCGTAATTTCATTTACCTGTTATACCCTTATGTTTAAATACCTATTAAATACATGGCAAAATATTTTTATAAGTACTCTTGTATTTAACAAATTCCCGGAAAAAATATTTGAGGGGAAAAACGAATAACTTTTCCCCCTTCTACAGCTGTTTGTTTCAATAACAAAATGAAAAGGAAACAAAAACATGACTGGTAAGCCTTTGATGTTATGTGGGAGTCAATTGAGGGTTGTTCCCTATTTCGGTATTCAATGGCAACATTTTTCTTTTATAAGTTACCTACTTATGGCCTTTTTGTAAGCACATTTAAGTAAGTAAATATAAGTATATTTTATAAAACATAAATTGGTGAAAATATCGTATACATATAAAGTGTGTGTTTTAATGGTAGGCTAGTACGATACACGCTCACATAGTTAATTTAAAAGTGTCAGAAATAATAAAATCCTTCTGAATGTCTTTTTTTTTTTTTTTTTTTTTGGCTTCACACGGTTTGTGCATTTAGCCAGTGTCAAGTAATTTTTCTTTTAGATCAAGTAAATGGCCCGATATCGGGCACGAAGTTACAAAACAGTCATAGTCGTCAGTCAGTCAAGTCAAAGTTATTGTAAAGCGGTAGTAACTTTACAACAACATAATAGGAGTTTTTGGGGGGAACACGAAAAGTCCACGTTAGTCACTTATTTTCACCTTCACTACACTTGTGCACTCACACGTAACTAAATTGAATAATTCACTATCAAAATTATACAATTTAATTCGCTATTTCACTAAATTCCATGAAAATTAAAATTCGTGCGACATGTTCCAACGCGATCCCGCCAAAAACTCTTCTGAATGTCTTTGAAATAGATGTCAAAATATAGTTCCTTTTTTATGGCAACACAAAACTGAACTGTCAATTTCCATTTAATGCCTTTCAGCTACCTCTACCCGGTAAACCAAAAACCCGAACTCGAAACCTAAACAATTATCAATCGATTCTCTATTCACAGACGATCCTGCTCGGTGACAGCGGCGTGGGTAAAACCTCTTTATTAGTGCAGTTTGAAACAGGGAAATTTCAAGCTGGCAATTTCTCTGCAACCGTCGGTATCGGATTTACGGTGAGTGAACGCATCAATTGGTGGTAAATTCGCCATAATATGAACGCGACGCTTTCAAATTGGGGCCGAATATTCGGGATTTGAATTAAATCGAACGCGGGTGAGCGGGTAGCCGTTTTGTGGCTAATTTATCAATTTATTGATTGACGTCAGTTAGCTTTGTTTTATAAATGACGTACATAAACAGGTCCGTGCTCCGTCAGAAATATTGGTGAGTGCATTTATGAACTCGTTCACAGTTCACACCCGTCCGTGTCCGGGGCGGCGGCGACGGAGTTTCCGTTCCCGCCTTGTGTGTGCCACGGCCCCGAAATGGATGAACTTAAATCAATGTGTATAGCCGTATCCTAATATAAGCGATCGTATCGTTAATTTTCTTCTGCGAACCCGAACACGAATCCGACGCGCGTTCTGTTTTTCAGAACATGGGTCACAAATAAACACGATGATCGCTTATTCATGCGACGATCGCTTACACACGAGGATAAAGATTGTATTTAACTATGCTACAGTTTATCCGTGTTTGACAGTTGGACTACGCAGTGTAAAAGTTTGTGCGGACTAGCGCGATGCGACGGTCGCGTCGCAAGTGTCGCAACACTGGTAGAACAGTTTCTATGAAGACTTCATGGAAATTATTCTACAAGAGTGGCGTCGCGCTGTCGCGTTGCGCCTGTTTGCAGAAGCCTTAATGATAAAGTCAGCTACTGCTGACAGGTTTTTCTGTAAGTCTCGTATACCTACCTAGGACACTTGTATTGTCGTGTCCAACGCTCATACATGTTCTAAGAGTAAATTCTAAGAAAACAAAGAAAATATGCCACAAAAAGAATAATACATTTGAAGATCATTTGAACAATTTGAATTATAGAGTGCCTAAGGACTACCCTTGGGTACTTACCAAGCCACGCCGTTCATGTCCTAAACGGTTTAACAGATTTAATGTTTATGTATTTACTTACCTACTTACTATGTACCTACATAATATATCTTTACGGTCCGACGTCTACGTTTTTATGTAGATAACAAAATGTGTTTTCGTTTTCGAATTTCGGAGAAAAACAATATTTTGACATGAAACTAAATAAAAGGTAAGTAGTACATCTTTTAATATTTAATGTAGAAAAGAACTTAAATAAGTAACTAAATATGAAAATCACAAACGTCTTTTAAAAACATTACATGTTAAAATATTATTTTATTATTCATTACACGTTCCGTGTATTGCCGGACATAAAAGAATAGCACCATCCCATTTCTTCCCGTGGGTGTCGTAGAAGGCGACTAAGGGACTTACTAGAGAATGGGCAGCAGCGTTCTCTTTGCATTTGACCACCATACTGCGATCGCCAACCCGCCTGCCAAGGGTGGCGATTATGGCAAATACCCCCCAAATTTGGGGGAGGCTTATGTCCAGCAGTGGACGTCTTCCGGCTGATATGATGACATGTTAAAATAAGAAAAATCTGTTAGGTTTCCCAAATTCTGAATCCCCACTACACGAAGCGGGGGGTACCTAATTGCTTTACACATTAACAGTAAGAATTGCTTCAATTTTGACAGTCCAACAGCATTCATACGTAATTTACGCTGTTGACAAGACAATATTTTTGTACAGTCAGCGTCAATAATATCGGGACGAACAGGCTGTTCAAAATGATCTAAACAACTATGAAAATTAAATATTCACTCAATGACACAAGGAATGTTTCAGAATGATGACAGTAAACGACAGCTGTCATTCTGACGAGAACTTTATTCAATTGAGATAAAGTTTAATTTTCTTCGTTGTTTAGATCATTTTGAACAGTCTGTTCGTCCCGATATTTTTGACGCTGACTGTACATATGAAGGATTGGATTAGCAATAACCTTTAAAATAAGTAATTCAGATTCTAATAGATAGTGGGTAACGCAATTAGGGCACTCTGGTTACATGCGGTTAAAAAACTGACTTCATTATTCCGTTTTATGAAACCTTTACAATTTTATTAAATTAGATTTGTCTATTGTCCTCTAAATAACCAGACAACAAAGCCAGATAATTTCAACAAACCCCGTATAAATGTCAAGTGGTACCTAAAGGTACCTACAAATAATTGGTAACGTTATAACAATAACAAAACCAGCCAAACGTCAATACAAAATCACTAGACCGACATTAAATCGGCGTTCAACAAAGTATCCGTTCACCTATAAACTATCCAAGTCGGTAGGTATAAAGGTACTTACGTGAGGGTAGCTACCTACCTTGTGCATTGAGTGTAAGCTACCAAGCGAGTCGTACACACCCCTTGTTGACGGGACATGTTGCCTGCGACGGCCACCACCTACATATACATAGCTACTTAGGATGATACACTCAACAGAAGAGACAAGTAGGCATGCTCGTAAATACAATTTTTGACAGCGTAATTGTTTACCGAAGAGACCTAGAGAAGTTTACCGAATTTAGAGAAAATATTCTTAAGTGAAAGCGTATTGGACGCTTTCAGATAAGAATATTTTCTTGTTTGAACGCTACTTTGCCCTAAAGCTTAGGATAGGTGGCATATGACCACGGCTTTCATATGAGAATATTTTCTGCTGGTTTATGCATACAATTTGTGAAATGTTACCATTTGTGAAATGTTAAGCTTTAAAGTGATCATTTTTTAAGAGTCAAGTGTCATCGTACCCCTGCCTGCGAAATGGTTGTTTTTGGAAATTCACAGTAAGTAGTAGAATTGGCAAGTTAAAAGGAAAGGAAATAAGACACCAACTTACATTTGCATTTGAAATGTATGGTAGAACGCATGCATCAACTGAAATGTTAAGTTTGTTCTTGGGATAAATTCATCCCAACTACAGAAGCCTTCATTGTGCGTGGTTCTTCTTTTTGGTAAAAAAGTAATTTTTGGTCTTATGGAATATTTTAACATTACATAGAGTGATAAATAAACAGAAAAACAACAGGATAACAGGTGAACAACTTCGTTATTTTCTCCTAATTACAAGGAATCCTCATATTAGTAAATGAATAAGCATGTTCCTTATGGCAAACATTATATTTGGGATAACTGGCGGCTGTATCTGAGAGTTGTAAAGTTAATTAATTATACATCTAAATGTTTCAGTCTCTTCCTGTTGACACCGCGCATAAGAGGATTAGTATAAATCCTTAGGATAATCATGTTAATGTTGTCCTAATGGATAACTAATAACTACTAGCTCAAGTTTATTGTAGTTGTGGTCATATAATTAAGAACGATTTGAAGTTCCAGATTTTTTTAACTTGATCATGTCATGTGTAATTATGTGTTCCTTCTTAGAAGTAACTAGTTCTGTTATGAAATAGCCACATGCATAGAGCAAACGGGATTAAGAATATAGAATAAAATCGCTAACTTTTTTTTCATATTTTCTTTATTCTCTATAAAGAGGTATGAGGAACAGGGTGTAAAGTTCACTCATACTCTATAGAAAAAGGAGGATCCTCCGACCAGAATGGTGTGGTGTCTGGTGGGCAACTGCCCGATGGTTGATATCGGGATGTTGTATATATACGAGTCGCGCAGTGAACTCTGATTGCGTGATGTAGGATTTGTGTGACGTCAAGTCTTTGATGAGTAGTTCGCATGTGGCATTGTAGATGTAGCCACATTACTCCCTTCCGGAGACCGGAGGTCGATAGTGGGCGGGGTCAGTGCATATATTGTGATGCTTGCCAAGGCCAGTTGTGGTTCCACTGGGTCGGAACCGGGTGTCACATAGTTCTCGGTAAGTCGGAACTGTCTGCGGTGATTTCCCAGTGCGTCGGGGTGGCGCTGCGTTGTGCTCCAGTGAGTCGGATGTGGTACAGCGCCGGGTTGAGGCTGACTACTGGCGTCGACTAGGAGAGGTCTTGAGGGCTCTTCTTGTGGACTGGCTGAAAGTGCAGTGTGCTGGGCCATGTTTTCTGATGAGGCTTTGGGTGATTTGCAAGAGAGATACGAGTTCAATCCTTCAAAGAAAACGTCGTACAGCTCTCTTAAATTGCCACACTGTCGATTTGAAACCTTTATCTTGACTTCGCACCAAATATGCTCTTGTGGGTTTAGATCTGGGCTATTAGCTGGCCAATCTAAGACAGAAACTGATTGCGATGTGAGAAATTCCTTAACGGTGCGTGCACTTTGGAACATCGTCGTGCTGGAATGTCCAAATACCCGGAAACGCGTCTTCAGCATAAGGTAACATTGTTTCTTCCAGTACATTCTTGTATTGGAATTAATCCATGTTTCCTTCTATCAGCTTAACAGGTCCAACACCATGTCCAGAAAACCACCCTCAAATTTCTAAATTACCCCACCATGCTTTAATGTCTTTTTGCGTACTTTATGTCGAAGGACTTATTCGGAGGGCGTGGTACACATACCCTGTTTATTTTTGTCTCTGTCTTAGCTCCCAAACGGATGAACCGATTTTCATTTTGTTTTTGTTTTTGTTTGAAAGGTGAATTCGTTGGGAGTGTTCTTAAATATGTTTCATCAGAATAGCCAAAGCCGTTTGAAGATTATCAGCTCTTTTCTAGTTGATGAAGGCATTTGAGCATCTTCCACGGGTCTGATCAAGTCGAAATTTGGTATTATATTACTTCAATGTTATTAGAAGAACAAAGTAACCTTGAACTGATGCTGGAGCATCACCTGGAATTTCCAGGATACCCAAGTAACAGCTGAAGTATCGTGTTTGGGCTCATTGAAAAGGTCTCAATCAATAAGTTATAGATAAATGGTGATTAGGACGAAGAATGAGGATAAATTAGTAACAAACTTCAGCAGATTTAAGCGGGACATTCAGTTTAAAAAGCTGGAAATAAAAGTTAAATTAAAAATTATAAAATCCCCCCCCCCCGACCCAAACAAAAACTCTAAAAAGTAAAAATTTAATATTTATTGGCCTTTTAAGTTGTAGGTAATATTTTGATCAAGGCATTGTGAAGTCGCGGGACGCTCAATGAAAACGTCAAACAGAGGAGGCCTAGCATTTTTCAACTATGTTAAGATGATAAATAATAAAAGATTTTTGGGTCTCTTAAGAGATATTAAAATTGTAGAAAAACTGTTTCCACGAAGTGCAATCTGGCTCTTTCAAAGCACACGGTAGCTCTTCCACTACCAGTTGTTTTGAAAGAGCCATTTTTAACCACCGACGCAAAAACGACGGGGTGTTATAAGTTTGACGTGTCTGTGTGTGTGTGTGTGTGTGTAGTGTGTGTATGTGTGTGTTTGTTTTAAGTACTATCCGAGGACATGCACCTGAATACACGAGGAACTTCCGAGGACATTTTCAAACCGAGGACATTTTCGGGGGTCCTCGGATTGACTTATCCACTGCATCGTATTTGTCGTGCGATTCTGAACCTGTATGTATAAGTAATAAGAAAAAGTCACCCAAACCTCGTTTTGATTAAGAGAATTCATATCTACACACCGACAGTGTGTGACCGCTACGCGGCGCCAGCATCGATTTTTACACACTCGCCTTACACACGAGTTAAATTTTGTAGTATTATCCGAGGACTAATGTGTGAATTTAACACACCTGCCCTCGGATGAGTAGCTATATCAGACAGTGTGTATTCAGATCCTCGGAATGGTAAGCGGACCAGATAGTGTGTATCCTAGTATGAGTATTTTTGCGGATTCATAGGTTTTATACAGTAAACAAAAGAGCAAAGTAAAAAAATAAGTATATATTTCTCTTATATAAATATCTTTTACATTCATAAAAAAAGGTGTTTCAAACTTAATAAACATTAATTTAAAGTAAAGTATTATGATACTATACAATACTAACATTAAATATAATACATACGTTCTTTCATACATCTCCGTTTATAATGACATCGAAGGGAAATAACAAATACGTCATATTAAGCGGACGTCATACAAAGCATTTTGTAGAAAAAAATAACTTATGTTACTATTCATTTAATTTGATAGAGAGAATCAAATTAGAGATAACTCAACATTAAAAGTTGTCCGTACAACAATGTTTTGTCGAACTTTTAAACGAATTATCGAGCTTGCAGAACAAATTGAAGTCAAGATTACCAAAACATAGGGCCGCTGACGGGTATTCCTTTGTTTCGAAGGTGTAAGGAATCACGTCAGTCACAATAATTCGACACAATTGATTAAAAATGGGTCACAATGAGCAACTTGTCACTATAAGCATGTCATAGTATCTGACTTTGTTATAGTGAATTTTATATGAAAACCAAACTTCGTTGTGAATTACGTCATAATAAGCGGTTGGTCAATATAGCCGGAGTCATAATAAACGGATTCTACTGTACTAGAAAATGTAATAATCATGATTTTTAAATCTCGGTATTTTATAGATGTTATTACATATCCCACTTTTTGTTACGTACTTCCTCGAAGTTTATATATTTTATATGCACTGGAATATCCGATCTCTACTTATTATATTCGTCTACATGGGGACTCTTATATTATGGACCTGATGCTATCAGAACAATCTGCAAATCATCCAACTCCTCAATGGCTTACAGCAAGCATATCTTATAACTTATAACTATTATATAAAGCTGAAGAGTTTGTTTGTTTGTTTGCTTGAACGCGCTAATCTCAGGAACTACTGGTCCGATTTGAAAAATTATTTCAGTGTTAGATAGCCCATTTATCGAGGAAGGCTATAGGCTATACGGGATCGGGAAATTCTTATGGGAACGGGAAAAAACGGGATATGCGCGTACGAAGTCGCGGGCACAAGCTATCTATATATATAAAAATGAATCGCTAAATGTGTTGCTAAGCGCAAATCTCGAGAACAGCTGAACCAATATCGCTAATTCTTTTTTTATAATATTCCTTGAAGTACGAGGATGGTTGTTACGGAGAGAATTTTTTTTAAAAATAGGTAGGGTAGGTAGGGTAGGTAGGGTAGGCAGGGTAGGCAGGGTAGGCAGGGTAGGCAGGGTAGGCAGGGTAGGCAGGGTAGGCAGGGTAGGCAGGGTAGGCAGGGTAGGCCGGGTAGGTAGGGTAGGTAGGGTAGGCAGGGTAGGCAGGGTAGGCAGGGTAGGCAGGGTAGGCAGGGTAGGCAGGGTAGGCAGGGTAGGCAGGGTACGCAGGGTAGGTAGGGTAGGTTCTTGCTTGACTATAAGCAAAACTTCATCAATGTTCATTCGTGAAAGAACATTACTTCGCAGCTTCTCTGAAGCAGCAACGGAAATAGGTAATAGCATAGAACCTTCTCTTGGAACAGATTTTGCCTTTGTGTCGTCTCGTTTCGAGCAATATGAGTAGTGACGAGAAAGTTTATTTTTTGAATAAACAATTGATTTAAAGAATAATATTTACTTTGAAACAATAGAAACTTCCACAAATAGATACCAATACAAGTTAAATAAAAGTAGTTGCATTGTTATAACAATGTCTTAAATACCTTTTAAATTTGACAGACAATGAACACCTTCATATTATACTCCAACCAACTACTCGCATGTCAAATTTCATCCGAATATAGTTTAAATAGATTTAAAATATAAAACACCTATATAAATTGTTAACGCGAATTATTATTCGCTTACATACCACGTGGCTTTCGATATTATCGTACTAAAAACAATGTGTACGTTGTTTTTTAGTACGATGATTTACGTACGTTGTAACATAAATCTATAAAGCGATAAACATAAATTTCGTTTTTTTATTTGCGTCTATAATTGAATGAAAAGCATTTCAATAATACATGTAAAATTATCTGAATCATATATATTAAATAGTAATATGTTCAAAGATCTTACCTTAGTCCATGATAGTTATAGTAAATTTGGTTGGCGGCAAAAGAAATGTTCTCGGATAGTACTTAATCTAAGAAATGTGTGAAAAATACTGCAAAACTTTGTAAAATATTTAGGTCAAGGTACGAAATACTTAGGTAGAGGTCCTCGTTTTGTATACATAGGGCTCTTCAAAAAGTCCTCAGATTGTTTCTGAAAAGTATAACACAAGGTCCTCGCATTGTACATAACTCAAGGAAGAGTGTGTGAAAACGAGTCCTCGGATTGTCATGTCCAGGCGGGTGAGTAGGTCCTCGGAAGGCTCACACAAACGTCCTCGGAAGGATGTGGCTTGAAGAATGAGCAGTGTATTTGAAGTCCTCACACTGTTCATAAAAAAACGGCGGAAAAAAAGTGTTGACAGCACTACACGAATAGATTCATTAAATAATATTTCGAATTCTGATGCTTTATATCTTATCAAAAATATCGTACGAGGCCGTTAAGACAGTATTTCAGAGCGTCCTCGGATTGTTCATAAAAAACTATAGTCCTCGCATGGACGTCTACACAAACAAGGGTGTGTGTGTAGTGTGTGTATGTGTGTGTGTGTGTGTGTGAGGGTGTGTGGGTGTGTGTGTGTGTCTGTGTCTGTGTCTGTCTGTAGCATCGTAGCTCCCGAACGGATGAACCGATTTTGATTTAGTTTTTTTTGTTTGAAAGGTGAATTAGTCGGGAGTGTTCTTAGACATGTTTCATCAAAATCGGTTTAGCCGTTTGACGATTATCAGCTCTTTTCTGGTTGATGAAGGGATTTCAGCATCATCCACGAGTCTTATCAAGTCGAAATTTGGTATTCTGTTACTTCAAAGATATTAAACGAACAAAGTAACACCTGAAATTTCCAGGATACCCAAGTAACTCATCAACAAACAGCAGAAGTATCGTTTTTGGGCTCATTGAAAAGGTCTCAATGAATAGGTTATAGATAAACGGTGATCAGAATGAGGAATGAGAATAAATTAAGAACAAACTTCAGTTAAATCGAAAATTTAAAAAACCCCCGACCCAAACAAAAACTATAAAAAGTAAAAAATTATATTTATTGGCCGTTTAAGTTGTAGGTAGTATTTTGATCAAGGTATTGTCAAGTCGGGGGACGGCTAATGAAAATACTACGCCTCCTCTGTTAGGCGTTTTCTATGACCGTCCCCCGACTTGACAATGCCTTGATCAAAATACTACCTATAACTTAAACGGCCAATAAATATAATTTTTTACTTTTTATAGTTTTTGTTTGAGTCGGGGGTTTTTTTAATTTTTTATTTAATTAAGTTGCTCTATTTCTGTTTTCTCACACTGTTACCTATTTTTAATTTGAGTACCATCACTATTACACTGATTATTGAAAAAAACTTTTAAATTAAAAACAATCAGCCTTTAATGATTTTAATGCGGGTTGTTCGAAAGAGATACCGTGGTCCCTGGCACACAGGCAACTGAAGAAACACGGGTGGGTTTTAGTCAGTAAAAGCCTGACACCCTCCCGCTCCACCCAGAGCGGTAGTTAGGTTAGTTAAGTTATTTGATAATTTCCCACCTAAAAAACAAAGCCGCCAAAGTACTCGTCTGCATCATTGTCATATAAATATATATATATAACGGGATATCAGGAAGGCCGGGCTGTTGCATCTGATTGCTGATTCGTGACTTCGTCAGCACGGGAATCCATAGTGGGCGTTAAAATTCAGGAAACGTTGAAATAAATACACTGTAGCGTTGACTGTTCACTATTTTAATTTTACAGACACTTAAATGACTTAAACAATTAAGGATTGCAGTAATAATTAACGATTTAGAGCTAATGGGTTTGCGAGTGACCACCACGTGCAATGGCTGTCAACAATCTAATGAACTGACACGACGTCGCCCGCCATGACAGACACAACTCCATTCGGTGTTACCCGCTCTTAATTAAAATTACCATTTAGTTGAATTCAAATCGATTAATCGTTAAAATAACAGAATAAATTACAACTCTCGAAATTAACTGATTTTCATTATTTAATAATGCCACGCGCCGTTATATATATATATATTCTGGGCTACCCTTGCGTTCCCGTCTTACCTACATTAACTGCTTTGTGGTGCAAGCGGGTCTAAGTGAACTCTTTTGAAGTGAAAACTTCTTAGAGCGCACTTTGCGCTCTTTCTGAACAGTAAACGAAACTGAACCGTCAAGCTCAGATCGGCGGCGCGACTCGGCTCCAGTCGTAAGTTTTAATTTCTATCGTGTGGTAATAACCACACGGGGTGTGTCCTTTTGTTTTATTTAATAAATCATATGTAATACTACAGTCGGTAATTGATTGTATTTTTTCCGAATTCCACGCTCAGTTTTCGTGAATAAATATTGTTTTGTATCAGATTGTACTTTTACGTGCTCTTTGAGTAACATTGGTATGTAAACATTGCTACTGAAGTATATTTGTTTTTGGTTTCCGCGAACTTTTATGTGTAGGTAGGTACTTATTTCCTGGAGAAATGTTGTTATCGAGTTTATAATATAATAATCACTAAAGACAACAACTTTTGAAATTATAGTAACTTTTTAGTTTCTAGTGTTTTTGAAAACCGTTTGATTTTTTTTTTTCAAACATGATCTCGTATATAATAACATACTTAAAAACAATTCATACGAATTGAGAACCTCCTCCTCTCTGAAGTCTGTTAAAAGTTACCATAACCAATGATGTAAATAATAAAAAAATGTTTTACCATTCAATGCCTACTTAGGGGCGTCATTAAATTCTAAAAACTGAAGATTACTTATTGTATAGTGTCTGTTTGATATTTCTTGTATAGGAAATTGGCGTAAACTACTCAATTTCGACAGTAGTTTCTAAGTAAATAAAGCCTAGCTTAATACACATTAAAATGTTGCTTTAGACAGCAAACTGTCAATAACGTTAATGTAAATAAGACATCTAAACCTTTAATTGAAATCAGTAATTGATTCCGTATTCAATTTAGTCAGATCCCTACTAAGTATTTATTACTGCTAACAAATTTATTTAAACATCATCCAAATTGCTTTCAATCTCTATTTATATTATTTATATACATATTAAGCATTAAAGTTGGATTTGGTGTCTGTCTGTATGACCTGGTTGTCCTTCTAAACTACGTAAAGGATTTGATGCCGTTTTCACCATCATTAAGAGAATTTATTCCCGACGGTCTATGTGTATAATACATTAATATTAAACTTACGTATGATGAGGAAATCTCGACTCTTCCTTGCCTCGGAAAGCACGTTAAAGCCGAATTCACATTACTGTGTTGTGTCGTGTCGTGACGCCTTCTGACGTAGTGTTAGCCAATCAAAACTCGTTGTGATTTGACGTAGTCATCGCGTCACAACACAACACGACACAGTGATGTGCACTTTGTAGTGTGGCTTAAGCCGTTGGTCCCGGCTGTCATGGCATTGTCAGTGAATCTTTGACATTCGTTACGGGTCTTCAGAAGCCCGAAAATCTGACAACCAGTCTTACCAAGGGTTATTGTGTTACCTATTAACTGGGCTGTGGTGGTCAGATGGGCAGTAGCTCGACAATACACACACACAATACTGTTCAATTCAGTGAATACCAGTATTGTTCATGTAGCGACTGCCTATCTGACCACCACAACCCTATTCAGCTACATCCGGTTCGACTGGAGGCCAACCCCAACATAGTTTGGGAAAACTCTAGGCAGATGATGATGAA
Source organism: Polymixis lichenea (assembly GCA_949091785.1). Classification (NCBI taxonomy): domain Eukaryota; kingdom Metazoa; phylum Arthropoda; class Insecta; order Lepidoptera; family Noctuidae; genus Polymixis; species Polymixis lichenea. The sequence goes on along the minus strand of OX420938.1, from coordinate 7,935,011 downwards.
TAAAGAAATCCCGATGTTTTATCAAGTTGTAAAAATCGTGCAAAACAGGGGCGGGTCGCAAGTTTATTTATAAAGAAAATAGGACATTTATCCAACCTTTAGAAGCCGAAGTAAATATCTGCGAAAATATTCGATTTGCTGAAGAGTTTACCGAAGACTCGCCGAAATTGAGATATTTGGAAGCCTTATTAATTTTACCTGGAGAGGAACTTCGGTATTAGGAACGACAAGTTATTATAAAGTTCGTGATTTTTGATAGGATTACTTACTTTCTTTGGTGTTCTTGATGCATGTTTTGTGACTGTAATTTTCGAAGTTCGTTTTTATGTAGGTAATCTCGTATTTTTAGTTGGTAGGTATACTTTCAAAGTGCGTGTTGGTCCACGCACAATAAAAGGTTCTACAGTTGGTATGAATTTAACCCCAGAACAAACATAATTTTATACCTAGTTGAAAAACATTCTCCTATACCCACATTCCAACTGCAAATGTAAGTTAACTAAGAAGCCTAGTTACTTATGTGTGATAGTTTTACTTTTATCTAGGTTATATATACTACTGCCATGTTTTTTTTCATACTTACATATATCCAAAGGTGTCAATAAATAAATAATCGGTTGTAGGACACAGAACGAGACACAATAGAAGTTTTATTGTCATTTCGTCTGGAGGCATTTAGTGTCCCTCAAACTTTGGTACCTAATACACACAAACTATTAAACTACACCGCTTAACTACAACATTTTTTTTTTTCATTTACTTGCGCAAAGGAAAATTGGTTGCTACTTTTAATCGACTTCAAAATAAGGAGGAGGTTCTGATTTTTAACACGCTTTTATTAGCTTCACCTGTATGTTTCTTTGTTTGTTTGTAACTAACTCCTTTTTTGGATTTGATTTTGCCCCACTTCAAACGGTCAGATTTCATTTAAATTTTGTAGACTTGAACGAGACGAGAACCGATGACAATTAAATAATGTAAAAAAAATAGAATTAAACTGAGAAATCACGCTTTTGTAGTTAGCAGAACTAAAAATCGAAAATAAGTAATAGTTTTAAAAACCAAAAAACACACTTTGAAAACCAAACTAAAAAAGTATATAATAATTTAATTCTATTAAAAAGCGTGGGGTGCTTGATATTCATTGATTATAAAAATACTTCAAAAAGCAGCACGCTTTTTAATAGAATTAAATTATTTTCTACTTTTTTAGTTTGGTTTTTAAAGCGTGTTTTTTAGTTTTTTTGATTATGTTTGTTACATCAGAACTCCGCCATTTAAAAACCGATTTCAAGAAAAAAAAAAACATATGGTTCGAAAGGAATACTTACCGAGAGGTCCCACACAAATTTGGTCAAATTAGCTTTTTAGCTAGTTTCAATAATACGTAGGTACCTATTTTTATCCACAAAGTTTATGTTAATGATGTTATAATCCTATCACAGTTATACTTAGCAAGTAAAGGTATACGAAATCGTGTGGGGTAGGTACCACAACCAAAAAGGAAAAATTATATTTAAAAATAAAAAACAACAGACTTCCAAAAAAAAAAAACTACAAAGTGCAAAAAGCTTTAATTTAAGAAGTCAGGGGTAAAAAACCGAAAGTGCAAACCAGACACCGACTTTAATTTTCACTTTGTAGTGTTTTTTTGGTCAATCCTGGTCATAATAATACTTACCGTATAATCTATTACTTTGTGAGAACGCCACAAGCACGTCGTAATATTTTTGCAAAGGGTCGAGATTCCTAACTGTATTAAATATTGTACATTTTCTAAAAACGTTCTGCGAAGAACTTGAAAGTGCTACAGAGCGCGCTCAAAGGGTTGTCTGTCGACGAAAACTCTACGTAGGTACTACTCTAGGTACGTAGAACATATACCCCACGACAGATTTCAGAACGTGATATTGGAAGAGAAGTAAATAATATTGAAATGCGAATATAATTTAGCTTTGGGTTATCCCCAGACAGAGAGTTTTCAAGGTACTTGATGATGTAGATGTAAGCACAAACTGGTGGGGTCTGCAAGGGCCGATGCCTGCCAGGGTGCGGGTTGTTGGAAAGAGATACCGTGGCCCCTAGCACACAGGCAACTGAGGGAACACGGGTGGGTTTTAGTCAGTAAAAGTCTAACATCCTGCTTCACCCAGAGCGGGAGAAGTTATTTGATGATTTACAACCCAAAAAAAAGGTACCTACTTCAAACAGTTGACTGCCTCGTTGGTCTAGTGGGCGCAAGCGCTACTGCGAAGCATGAGGTCAAGAACTCATGGGCTAGATTCTCAGTGTTATTGAGTTTTTCTGTCTCGAATTTCTCAGTAGCAGCCCGGAGTCTGCCCGGTTGACGGCAATAGGCTCGCCCCCTATTACATGGGTCTTAAAAATAGCTGGCGCAATGTGGGTGTACTAGAGGTACACCTCTGCCCAAGCCTTCGGGGAAACAAGGCGTGATGTTATGTTCAAAAGGGTGCCCGACAAGGAAAATAAGTTATATTGGCTAAACCGAGTTTCTTGTCGTCTCTGCTTTAGACTTTTCTTTGTGTGTTTCGGTATACTCCGGAATAGCGTTGCCAGGCGTCCGGAAAAAGCCGGACACAGTCAGGCTTTGGTTGCGTGTGCGGCCAAATTATATGGTTGCCGGATTTTGTTAGGCTTTTCCAACTTGACCATTTTTTTACATTTGTCATGTGTTGGTTTCCACTCCGCCTGCCTCACCTTGTATCGCTAGCGCAAGCGAGCGGAGTAGCACTGTCCATAATAAACAAGACTGATTCATTATTATTTTTTTGTTTCATTAGAATTTAAGAAGGTAAAAGATAAAAAACCTTGTTTTAATTTTCTTGCTAAAAAATTAAGGGTGTCCGGCATTTTTACCCAAATATCCGGCTAAACAGACTGGTCTGTCCGGCTTTCTGGTTTTAAGACCTGGCAACCGTACTCCGGAATATACAACTACTTTCACTCCAGATAAATCCTAACTAAATATTATAAATGCGAAAGTAAGTTTGATTGTTTGTTACCGTTTCTTGCCTAGCTCACTGAACTGATCATCCATGAAATGCATACGTTGTCAGGTGTACAGAAACGGACATAGGGTACCTTTCATCCCAAAAATAGTACTGTTTCCGAGGAAAAGAACAATAACGTTCTTATGGTAATAGATGGCGCCACGTATCTTTCGAATCATGATTTAATTATATTATTACAAGCAGAAAACAACCCGAATTGATTATCAAATCATCAATTAACGCGAGCGAAGCAGCGGGCAAAAGCTAAGTAGTTTTAAATTAAATGAAAAAAATTAAACACCTAATTAACTAATTAATCAATGAACATGAAACCCCGAATTGAACATTGTTAAATACAAATTATTTAATTTCTGCAACAGTTCCTTCGTAAAACAAACGCCCGCCCACACATTTCCAACTTACTTAATTATAATATTATATTCTGTCTGTTTGAACCAAAAGTAGCTCTTCATTACCTATAAAGTATAGAAATATGCATTGTATAGTATATGCTAAAGATTCACATGAAAATTTGGAAATATATAGTTCTAAATAATAACGCTACTGTGTTTCTTTTTTTCTTTCTTTCTGCTGAGCAAGATAATAAAATCAAGTATCTTGACTTAGCTCACGAGGTTGTCGACATGTGGGACGTGGACTCTGCAATAATTGTACCGATAATCGTTACAGTACATGGCCTAATAACGAAGAGCCTCGATCAACGCTGAGGTCCAATCCACCAATGAGAGCCGGTCCGCGCAATGAGAGCCTCTCATTGCGCTGTCGGGTCAAGGGCTTGATTCAGAAAGCAGTACTCCTGCACACGGCACGCATATTCAGGACGTTCTTCTCTCTAGAGCCCTGACCACCCGCATATTGGACCCTGCTCCTGATACCGATGGGCCACTATTTATAATATTTATTCATTTTGCTTTTTTTCCTCTTGATGCCGATGGGCCACTATTTTTAATGTTTGTTTATTTATTTATTTTCTCTGTTTTTGTATGATCTTTGTAAAAATATTCTTAATGTGTAAGAAAATAAATAAATGAGAAAAAATAAATGGAGCTTTCACTTTATTCATCTTAAACGGAATGTTTATACAATTGTAGTTTATGAAACTGTTGCATAATGAGGGGTATTAAAACACGAGTGTGTGGCGGGTTACTATGTTGCAAGATCAAAAATCAAAAGTCATTTATTCAAACAAGGGTGAGAGTCAGCACTTTTGGAACGTCAAAATTAAATAAGACAGTCCCCCAAAACGCCCGCCCTTCACCACTTCATAGTGCTTTAGCTGGGAAGAAGAAGTGGCGCAACAAACTCCACAGCAGCACAGCTGTCTGTTTAGTTGGAAGAACTTGATTTTATACAAGGTTTTTAATAGTGTCAGACGAATGTTTCAATACCTAGTTATTTGCAGTTTCATACTCTACTTTATTCTACTCTCTTAAATTGGGATTGAATCTACTAGGTAAATAAAAGATCAAAGTTAAAACAGTAAGAAATCGTTTTGAAATTCTATAAAAATGGCGCGCCCCGCATTTGCGTTCCATTAGAAGCAAAAATAATAATTGATGGAAACTTTTTGATGATATAAATTTCTTGGATTTGTATCGCATTGGTAAACAAATAGTTGAAGAAAAAGTGTCAGATTCTATTTTTAAATTTCAGTATTGTGTTTATAAATTATGTCAATGAAATAAAAAAAAATAAGTTTATAGTTCGAATTTTACGATATGAGAGTAGCTTTGTGCGTTGACAGGATTTATGTCTGGTGCTGGACCCCTTGAATGTAATATTTACTCACCTAATGAGGGCAATAAAATACGTGAGTTTGAGTTAGAATTCAATTCAAGGATGTACCGTAATCAAAGTATTTTCATACCGCTACTAACTGCATCCAATTTGCGTGGGACACGAAGGCTAGTGGCTCAATGCCGAGCACAGAGTGACAGGATGTGACAAGGAAGTTAAGAAGAACAACTTATAACAACGTAGACCAATAACTCTCTGAATGTCAAAGCGTTCGGAAAACGCAAATGTCTATTTGCCGGAAAACTGCCTTCCGCTGGAAAAACAAGATTTGGGATGCGAGCTCCTCGTTTCCTCTAGTAGTCGTAAAATTTTTAAATCACTTTTAATGTACAAATAAAAAGGGTTTTATGGTGTAGCAACATTGCTCACCATTTAACTTTCGCCTCCCATATTGTTACTTATGAACATAAATGACACCTACTTATAATGTAACTTGTCATTCGCGTCATCCGAATTCAGAAGTAAAGTTTCAGCAATTGTGATTTATGACTATGTACAGAATTAAATAGGCCTTCTGTTTATATCTGTTTTGTGGCAACAGGCAGCGGGAGGGGACGTGCCCGGGTCCCAGCATCCCTTTCAACAGATCTCGACCAGTCGAGACGAGACATCGGCCGCGAGTGCTCCCGCTATTTTCGAGCGGGAAAATCGCGACAACTTTTCGCTCCTAAACTGACGGTTACTGTTTGAAATTCGAATTTTACGAGTGCTTAATTTATTGAGTGCCAGGATTTGTGAGTGTTTGACAGTGTAATTTTTGTTTTATACGACAGATATTTATTATTTTTCAACAGATTGATTTCTAAAACTAAAACTCTGTATGTATAAATTAAATAGAAAAAAATAATAAAAGTACCATTAAAATATTCATTAGTAATGGACAATGAGAAATGATTTCGATTCTTGTTAATAGTCTCGATTACCGGCAGATAACAACAATGATAATAAAAGCAAGACCAGTATTTAGCTTAATTATTGGAACAAGGGAAAACGTGCTTTTACCTCAATTAAGTTATATTATTCATTATTACAAAAAGGATACACGTAACGTTTACTAAATTATTCATGCTGATAAAAAGGGGAGTACAGGATGCGATTCGTAGAAAGATTCTTTTATCTTTTAATAAATTCATGTTTAACGTATAATCGCTACGTTTATTGCAGATTAACTTATTTTATTTTTATTTTAGGCGCATTCTGTTTGATTATGAACTATTATGATGAACTAACTCTCTTTAGACTTTACAATATTTTTGGAGAAATCTTGGAAAATATGGCAGAGCTTGCCTCCACATAGTAATTACAGCATTGATTTGAAATTACTTTGCCTATACTTACGAAGTTTCCTTGTAACTTGTTGAGTATTAAGTTTGTAATGTATGTTAATAATTTAATTATTATTTAATTTGATTAAAAGCCTGTGATGTCTCACTGCAAAGCGAAGGCTACCCTCCTTCCACTTCGCTCAGCTTAAAGCTGCTAAGGACTAAGTTCTTGTTGAAGGAGTCCAGCTCATCCCGCTATCTCCATCTGGGCATTCATTTAAAAAACAGTCACAAATTTCAGTGTAGCTCTGGCTCTTGTACTAGAAGTTCCTGTATCACAAGAGTCAGAATTAATATGGCATAATTCCTATATAAAGGTAGGTACATAGGGATCTATGTTCTAGTCTTGTCTACGATGCCGAAAGTACGTCACAGATTGAGTTTTGAATGAGCTCCGATAGTGACACAATGCATGTAAGCCGCTTATTCGATCGGTGTAAACAATGTGTTCGGGACTTCATGGAAAATCCACCACATCGATATTAACTATCAATTAGATTCATGATTTGTTTTATATTTTAGAAAATTTGTATGTCCAACCCATAATAATTACTCTTTCACCTCACAACCTCAGAAAAATTTTGTTTGTCATCGAAATCTGAGTGCAAAAGTGCATTTTACCCGCTAGCGTGGAATGAGTTTTTGAAATTCGAACCTTTCTATTCAATAATTTTCTGTACAGCCAGTTCACTGAAAATGTATAATACTTATTTGATGTCAGTGAGCCAACCCAATTTTTAGAGTAATCGCACTGGCCATCGAGACGCTCTCATGCAGTATGAAAAAAAAGAAACTTAAAAAACTTCGTCTCTTCAATTCGGTTTCGATCATTTTGGTTTATTTTTGATAAAATTGATAAAATTTAAGCGAGTCCAGCAGCGAAGAAGATATATATTTAACATCTGTAGAGTTTGTGCTCGCGATACATAATGCCGAATTAAGTCATTTTCGGAAAAAATCGCGAGAAAAGTACATTATAGCGTACAATTTATTCAATGCATGGAGACATTCTAAAGGCGTGAAAACGTTTTCCAAGACTACATTGCAATGCTATCATACTTCATGGAACTACACTAATTTAATATATTGTTTTTCTTGCACCTAGCATTTTCCTCACTGTAGTGAGGTGAAAAATTGTGTTTCGCTCGGCAGCAAAATTATTCTGCGTCTCGTACCTTTGAAACCCTCGCTACGCCCAGGATTCTATATTTGAACCACTCGCTTCGCTCCTGGTTCAATCCTAGAATCCTTCGCTTGCTCGGCTTTCAATACATGTAGGTACTCGCGCCAAAAAACAACTATGCAGCCTCGCATAACAAATAACAGTTGTTTGTACAAGTTAGTTGGCTGATGACAAGTATGAAACAGAATGTAACTGTTGCAAAATGAGTGGTATTATAACAAGTTATGTGCCGTTTCATACACTACTTTATCTACTCTCCTACATTGGGATTGAACCTATTAAATAATAAAATATTATCAGTTAAGTTAAAAGAGTAAGAAATAGTTTTGTAATGCTATATAAAAGCCGTGCGTCCCGCATATGCATTCCATTAGAAAAATAATATACCTAAGTAGTTGATGGAAACACTTTGGTGATATGAAATTTTTGGATTTATTCTGTTTCGTATTGGTATTTTTTTTAATAAAATTTTGTTAGGTAATCGTGTTACAATATGCTTCTATTTTTACATTTCGGTATTGTGTTTAAGTAAAAAGTATGTCAATATAAACTCGTTTTGAAGTTTATAATTCGAATTTTACGGTGTGAGAGTAGACAAACAAAATAGAGGCTGTGTTTTCCGAAAATAAATTTTCGGAAAACACAGCCTCTATTTTGAATTTAGATTTGTATTGCATTATTTCACATATATACTAGGTAGGTGCCTACTACGGCTTGCAAATATTCGGAAATTTTCAAATTCGAATATTCGTTTTTTTTCTTCGGGTAATATTCGAATTATTCGAATACTTTAACAAATTAGCCGTTTTAATAATCATGTCATTATTTGCCAATGTCTTGGATACAGTAGGACTCTGAGTAATATCAAGGAATAAATCAATATTTTACTGTTTATAAAAATACTAGGTACACGAACTTAAAGGCCTTTAGATACAAAAGCGATCGATACACAGACAACCAAACACAATACAAGTCTTATTAATGGAGATCTCAGATCTCGATTAAATAAGTATTCTTATTATATTTATAATAAATTTAAAGAATTAAATAACAAGTAACAAAATAGAGGAAGAATTTAGGCGAGGCTTTTGCTAAGCAGTGGGACAACATAGGCTTCAAAAAAACTATAAAATCTTTAATGTAACAGCACTATTCTTACTTATTCTAATGTGATTTTTGGTCACAGCACCGAATTGCAAAAGTTAAGGGATATATATCTAATCAAACAGATTACCAGAGAGTGGTAAAAAAACGTATAATTAGAAGGAGCTATCTTTATCATCATCATCATCATTATTTCAACCGAAAGAAGTCCACTGCTGGACATAGGCCTCCCCCATTGTTCTTCAATATAATTTCGTTTCTTTCTGTAAATATATCCAATACTCAAATTAATATTTCTATGTGCTAGACATAGTTGATGGTACGAAGATACTAGTTGACCACACGTACCACACATCACGCTTGCGCCGTCAGTCTCATAGGGGATCGCAGTCCGGTGTTATGAGATTTGGTCGATTATTCGAATATCGTAATTTTTGCATTCGAATATTCGGATTTTTTTTTTCGAAAATTCGAATATTCGAATGCAAGCCCTAATACCTACACTATGTATTGTTTCGAAACTTTTTGACAACCTGCCAATATCTGGCAGTCACAAAAACGTGGACACTTTTTTATTTCACCGGAGCGAAAATTTTATTGCTCACTTTGGTTCACCGGTTCTATACCTAAACGTGGAATGGACCAAAGCTCGTGTATACGTAACCGTGGACCTCAATCAACACTGGCTAACTTCGGCCCAGTTTGATTAAACCCAATGCATTGCAACTATTTTCAATTTAAAGCTGCCCAAAACCTCAAACATTGTTTAACTGTTCATTGAAATTGGGGAAGTAACTGGTTTTAACTTAATTTGTATTGGTTTGGCTCGTGGATCGGTTTCTGAGGTATACAAACCGAACTTTATCGTGTTACTGCTACTCGTTCGATATTGGACATACCTATATCTATTACTCTTCTGAACGGTCAGGAAGGACTTTGCTTCGAAAACTAAAAATCAGTCTGCCTAGCCTCCTCCCAACTATGTTGAGGTAGGCTTCCAGTCGAGCCGGATGCAGCTGAATACCAATATTTTACATAAAGCGACTGCCTATCTGACCTCCACAACCCAGTTACTGGGTTATACGATACCCCTTAGTAAGAATGGTTGTCAGACTTTCGGGCTTCTGACTACGCGTAACGACTGTCAAAGGTCTACAAATGACAGCCGGGTCTAATGGCTTAAACGTGCTTTCCGCGGCACGGAGGAGTCTCGATATGTTATGGATGGTCACCCATCCAGGAACCGACCGCGCCAAGCGTAGCTTAACCTTCGATCAACCCGTGCGGCTGCAAGCCTCGAGCTGCTCGCTTCGTAATACCAACCTTTGTCAAATCCATAGCCATTGAGAGTTCATTCTAGGCTCAGTATAAATAGTTGCTAGATAATTATTAATGACTAAACCTTAAAAAACCGACTTACGGAAAAACACTATAAACTGAAAAATAACTTAAATTTCGGATGTCGGTGGCTTTGGATATTGTATTTGATTTTTTTGCCACCGCCTTCCGAAATTTCAGTTATTTTTCACTTTGTAGTGTTTTTCCGGAAGTCGGTTGTTTTTTTTTTGGAAAAAGTTTTATTTTTCACTTTTTAGAAATATCGAGTTGTCGTACTATACCTACCCCACGCCTATCCGAAATTCCTTCATCCTTGGGGTCAAAACAGTGCATATTTATGCGATAGCAGCAATCGCGGTTGATTTGCTGTAATTTTTTGAAGAGTTCCGTTGTCTGTCTACGAAACGCATCACAAGATCTATATGAAATTTAAATGGGACCATTCAGGAAATATATTTTGCAAATCCATTTTTAGATGACGGAGTTATGCCCGAAAATACATTTAAAAAGATATACATAAACGTCAAATTGAAAACCTCCTTCTTTTTGAAGTTGGTAAAAAAATTGAAAGCTCTGCAAAGAGTAGTAGAATTCCCTACTTTAAATCTAATCCTACAAAAGGTTGGCAAGAACAGTGACGGTAATTTGTGATGTATGAAAATCCGGCCATCTCTTCAGTCTTCACCCTCGTCTGCAAACAGATTATGTACTTGGAGAAGAAAGGTAAGAGCCTACACGAAAACCCTCTTTAAATGCCCTCATCACATTTAACAACACTTTTCAGCTTCTGAAAAATGATAAACAATTTATTTCTGCAAGTAGGAACACGTCAATCATATTTTTAAAACTAGATAAGGTCGACGTTTCCTATCTGACTACTCTGAGAAGAAAGGCCGAAACAAACTCAGAGGTCACAGTCTCTTTTAAAGTCCAGACATAATCTGGGTCAGATCATGTGAAGGTCGAAGTATTTTGAGGAAAGCACCACACAGATTGAGTGGACCTGTCCAGGGATCCAGCGATGAATATCCAAAAATCAGCCGTTTAGACTTTGATTAGGTTGTCGTTCTGTGGTTAGGTTGATGTTATAAGTATAGCTGCATGTTTTGCGACGGCCATTTTTTACACGCCTTATATTAGCTTTAGTATGTTTGTATGTTTGTTTGTTTGTAACCGACTCCTTTGGACGCTATTTTGACCCACTTTAAACGGTCAGATGTCGTTTAAACTTTGTAGACTTATCGAGGACCTATAACAATTCAATAATTTAAAAAAAATAGAAAAAAAAACACGCTTTTGTAGTTAGCAAAACTAAAAAATAGAAAATAAATAATAGTTTAAAAAACTAAAAAAACACGCTTTAAAAACCAAACTAAAAAGTAGAAAATAATTTAATTCTATTAAAAGCGTGGGGTGCTTGATATTAATTGATTATAAAAATACCTCAAAAATCATCCCACGCTTTTTAATAGAATAAATTTTTAATTAAAAGCGTGTTTTTTTAGTTTTTTTAAACTATTATTTATTTTGTCTCTTATCGCCATATTATGCTCTAATTCAATAGCTCCTGTTGTGGGTAAGATATTATTTAGTAAGCTAGGACGGTAACGAAGCTAACTGCCTAGGGCCAGTCCATCGTATGTTCAACACCGAGAGTTGACAATCGGATGCGCGAAAAAATCATGCCGCCGCATGTTTATTACGTAGGTATGTGGGAATACGGGCTAACTTGGCTCGCAGTTTGGTGCTAATTTATTCATGTACTTACGCGTTAACCGGTATGCGCCGATGCATGCATGTTCATTCTCTGAGGGCAACAGTGCGCGAAAATCGAGCAGTGTCACGTACAATTATTAGTTTTATTACTTCGCTTATCCGCGCCGAACATTCGTGTGGCTCGTTGGATAAATGGGACACAAAATGGTGATAGTCGCTCAATGGGCCCAGTCACCCTTGATGCCCTTGGATATAGGTTAGTGTGATTAGTTGAAATGTATGCGTCTGTGTGTTTTAGAGATTAGATCATGTACGGGAGAGCACCAAAAGAGATAAGTAGCCAGGGTCGAAGTATAAGGTGTAAGATATAGTAGAAGTTTAGATTTACCGATGGATGATTTCGAATAAAATGTAATAAAATTAAAAGAAAACAAACAGTTAATTTATCTCATTCGATAATTTATTTATTTATTTATTTATTTATTTCAGACACAATATTCGTCCATAGCTACAAAACTCATATAAATAAATTCTCTAATACTCATACTTAAAATATTCAACAACTCGGAAAACTATAAAAATAATTGTCAAAAAACTTATAAAAATCCGGAATCGTGTTAAAAAAAAAAAAAAAATTAAAATAAAATGTAAAATATAAAATTGTCAAATTGTAAAGTGATATAAAAATGTCAAAATATTTAAAAACCAAATAAAGATTATATGTATAAAATTACAAACAAAAGAAATTGATGATTATTTTAATTTTTTTTTTTTACCTGCCCCAAGCCTGATACACGGGTGCATGTAAGGCTTGCCAGTGCCGCAAGAAAGGCCCGTCCAACCTGGTGGCTACAACGGTAAGAAGACTGTTACCGCTGCCCCGCACTCTACTCGCTATCGAGGTCGCCCTTTTGCGCATGCTGGCATAAAAACAGTCAATGCGGACGCTCGCGAACATTTCCGATGCGCTGCAGAAGCGAGGCAGCCGCAGCAGCGCCCTCAGCGCGTTATTATATTGAACGCGGAGAGCGCTGTAGGATTTCTGCAAATATGACACCCACAGACTACTCGTATAAAAAGATGTGCAGTAGGCTCGAAACAAGGTGATCTTCACATTCTTGGAGCAACGAGCGAACCTGCGGGCAATCATATTCGCCCTCACCGACAGCGCCCTCCTCTCTCGCTCAATGTCAGCGTCGTCCTTCAGGTCGGACGTCAAAATATGGCCCAGATACTTAAAAGTAATAATAGTAGTAGTAGTAGTATAATATATATCGTTTTCTTACTAAACTTTAACTAAATCCGACGAGCTTGGTTACTTATCTCTTTTGGTGACTGTACATCCCAAGTAGCAGGACTGTTTTAAACTTAAATATCTTGTAGGTAAGAAGTACGAGGCGAACGTTAATCTAATCGGTCACAATTCTAATCTTCATGCTTTTTGGCCAGCCTATTCTATCCCACTCCTGGACAACGGCCTCCCTCCATCCCTTCCATCTTTCGCATTTTCGAACTTAGCTGTTAAAAATTATTGCTGACGTAAAATCATGGATTCAGGGACTCTTGGCAATCGTGTTTGAGGAGAAATGTAGGAGGCTGTAGAGGACTGTAATCTATTTTATTGGCTCCGTTTTGTTGTTGTCTGTACTTTGTCAAGAGGCTGCAATATCGTTAAGTGTATTTCCGTTAAAACGATTAAGGATCGTGGAAGAAGGATATGCTATTACGTCCTTTAGTTGGTACCTCGACACAGTAAACATATATGTTATCTACTTGGAGTTACCAAGTAGATAACATATTAATATATATTTTTTAAATACCTTGATCCTTAAACATTTTTGACGTGTGTATTCAAAATAGAGCAAGATATTGAAATAAAAGGTTTTTAGAAGGAAAATAAATTGAAGAAAATAGCTATATTATATAACTAGCTTCTGCTCGCGACTTCGTTCGTGTCAAATTTCTTGCTCCCGCCACCCATCCCGTCGCTTCGAATCGCCTGCCCGTGCGAGTACTTCGTATTCGTGACTTTTTTCTCTTTGCTCGGCTCCTAACGGTCTAAGCGTGATGTTATATGTATAGCTTATAGCCTTCCTTGATGAATGGGCTATTCAACACTAGAAGAATATTTAAATTTGAACCAGTAGTTCCTGAGATTAGCGCGTTCAACCAAACAAAGAAACAAACTCTTCAGCTTTATAATATTAACATATATATATATATTATTATATAGTATAGATTAAGATCGCATATCCATTTAGGTAATTCTATGTTATTGGGTAGGTAAATGAATCCTTCTACCGTCATATAAAATCCAACGAGACGTTACCATAATAACCGACAGTGCAAAGTTTTAATAGTGTGTGCTTTTACTCAACATTCTAATTAGTGGCTTATTAAGAGCCATTTTATCAAAACTGATAATCATTAGCGAGGCTAATTGCTAAAATCGTCTTCAAATTGATTTTTGGCAGGCTTTGACTTTTAAAAGTTAAAACACTGCTTTCTTAATTTTAATTGGAAAATATTTAAGTGATCCTCTAAGGAACACTTTTTTAAATTAATAAACCTCGGAATACTTTTTGCTCATCCAATGATGCAGACGTATTTTAACCATTGAACCTCTTTTTAAAATTCTTGCCTTTTCTCACAGTTGATCGCAGTTACTTGGGCTATTTAGTATTTTTAGAACCCAAAATAGCTATTATTTGAGGTTCACAAAAAGTGGGGCAATCATTATATTAGAGTGTTTAATTATACTTTTACAGCACAGCACAGAATGAGAATTATTAGATTGAAAGGTTCGATTAAAAACATGCCCTTTTTATTTTGCAGAATACTGTGTTAGCCTTTTTAGTTTACACAATATTTTAGTATGTGCTAAATAAATATATTTCCTTTTTTACTTTTCGCTACTACCTATTTTAAGTTCAGGTTTCCTTATAATGTTTTTGTTCACCATCAGTCAATAAATGGACAAGTTTATTGGGCCTTGGATTTGTACAGATTAGGGGGATCTTGTTTCTTAGTTCGTATTGTATTGCTTGTTAATGTAAAGAACTTTTATTCCTTCATTTTGCGATTTTCCGGACCATATTCGTTTTTCTTACCCACGGAAATGAGACACGCTAAGCTCCGCAGGGCAAATTTCACCATCGAAATTGTACGCAATCAATACTTCTAAACCGAGTTTAAGAGTTGTCAGTGTCAATATTCTAGAACAATAATGACATTGACAGCTCTTGAACACGGTTTATTTAGATATAGATCACGTTCAGTTTCAATAGTGAAATTAGCCCTTAGAGGCCTATGTCTTAACATTCTAATGTAACATATGAATATCTGGATGATTGAGCTTCGCTCGGATTATTTATTGGTTTGACGTTTTCTAATAATGAAACCTAGCTAGATCGATTTATCGCCCCCTGCATACTAAATTTCATGAAAATCGTTGGAGCCGTTTCTGAGATTCTGGTTATACAACGTGTAACAGAAAGGGTATACATACCAAGGGCACGGGTTCTTTGGATGATATCAAACGATATTGGAAAGGTTTTTTAATCCTATCTCTACATGTTCCGAAGTTATGAAAATTTTTAATACATTACAGAGCTTTATCGCGATATTGGCAAGTAACGTGGAAAGTTTTATTTTTTTATTTATTTATTTTTAGGGGCTTTTTTTACGCATAGCGTATGTCAGTCCCAACGTATCCTAAATAATTGTATTTTCACAACACGTGGGCCATGAATTTGAACAAACCCTTCGCATCGTCGCCATTTGGTTGGGATAGTAACGTGGAAAGTTATTGACCTACGTAGTGCGGTGACACGTTTGTTATGATTTACGTTTAAGAAACCGAAAATTGGGTAGGTATTCTTAGAGTATTTTATTTTGAGCTGAAACTATGTATAGTGATTCTTTACCAGCTGTTATCGTTAGTGCTTAAGGATAGCAATAGGGTTTCTGTTACACCCTGTATATATACAAGAATTGCTCGTTTAAAGGGACTAGATATGTCTATTTGACCACATTTTATTTTCTCTGACAATTCCACTTAATATTTCAAAAATATAAAAATTTGTACGATTGGATGTTTGGATGTTACTCAGTCACGTAAAAACGGCTGAACGAATTCGTGGAAAACTTGACACACAGATACTTTGTTTATCTTTGTTTATTATATTTATAAAGAATACTTTTCCGGTAGTGCGTTCCCGTCGGATACTTTTCGAGATCCTCGCGGGCGAAGCCGCTGGCAAAAGCTAGTTTTAATATTTTTGAGTATTTCAGCCAGTGTCATCGCTTTCGAATATTGACACTGACAGCTCTTAAACGTGGTTTAGACGTGCCGATCGCGTTCAGTTCCATTGGTGAAATTCGCCTTAAGTTTGGCAGTCTAATAAATCCGATATTCTGTGTAAACAAAATACTTTTAGCTCAGATATCTGAGACTTTTCCAATAGGGCATTGACCAAGGTTTACCTTGGAAAAACGTTCGTAAGACTTAGGGTATATGAACCCTGTAATAGTATCTCGATAATAGATTTACGATAAACTGGATCAACAAATTGGATACTGTATTTAATCAACAATTTTATTTATTTGTTCCTTTTTAAGTTCTTCATTCACAAACCCACAATTTTATCCGTGTGGAGGTACAAGCTGTGTGTGTCTCGGTACAAGGTGTAGCTTAATATTTTAATTCGTACAACCCACATCATACCACTACTTATATCATATGAGCGAAAAGATTTAACATACGGGGGTAAGCTCGTTTTGTTCGCTGTGTTTTCGTAATTAGGTTTCATAACGCTTTTCTAAAGGAGAATATAATACTACTGTTTGTTTCTGTACTAATAACAGATTGTGATTGTGTAGCCACTTTGTTCTCATGTGGTAATGCATACAGCAGAGGTAGCTTAATATGTACAAACTCATTTATTCAAGCTACTTTTTGAACGTCAAAATTACACACCTAAGACAGACCCCCAAAATGCCCACCCTTCACCACTTCCAAGTGCTTTAGCTGGGAAGAAGAAGTGGCGCAACAAACTCCCACAGCAGCAAATGGCAGCTGAACTTAACAGACAGCTGTGCTGCTGCTTATTCCATACAATAGTAGGTAAATAATTAACATTATGAAACACAAAACATTAAATTAAATTATTTGCCATATATTTCAAAACTTTACTCAAGCTGAAATAAATAATAAAAAACACAAACGTAAACAGAACTTAAAAATTAAATAAAAGCCTCTAGGTATAAAGGGCGTGCCGCCCACATATGCAATGCTGCATTATGTTCATATAGATACAACTAGAAGTAACAAATGTTAAACTCCAAATTCTGAAATAAACATTTAATACTAATAACAATAACAAAACCATGATCGAGCAAGACGACCAGTCGCCACAAACAGCACCCGTTCACGAGCATAACGCAAAGATCACCCATTATTACCCCCGTCGCCATAATTGTGGGATGGAGGCAACCCGACCCCCGACGCTACCGCAAGCAATGACATCCAAGGGAGCATCACGAACTTGCTGCCGGTTGTTCAAGCAAGAATAATATAATCAACCGACAAACCGTTCGGAACCATCTACTGAATCCATGGTAACAGGATGTGCGTACCTGCCACCCTGTATATTTTATTATCTCGCTTCTATGAACATATTCGTAATAAGGTCAGAAGATTTGGGTCACAATCATTGTAGTTATAGGTAACATGCGTATGAATGCTAATAACTGTTTAATTATACGATAATAATTATATGATAGAAGGCTGCTAATTAGCTGCTATGATCGGAAATTCTCTCAATAATAATAATCCGATTAAAAGACCTCGACCTCGCTGGTCTAGTGGTTGTCAGGGCTACTGCAGAGTGCAGAGAGAAGCATGGGTTCGATTCCCAGGTCGGGTAAAGTGTTATTGGGAATTTCTCAGTAGCAGCCCGGAGTCTAGATTTGTGCTCGGTTGATGGCAATACGATCGCCCCCTATTACATGGGATTTAAACAAAACTGGCGAAATGTGTGTGTACCTAACCTACCATGGGTATACCTCTGCCTAACCCCACGTGGAAGCAAGGCGTGATGTTATAACCTATGTACGTAGATCTACATATTTGTGGTCAGCTGAAATGGGGCAGTAATTTCTCATCGATTTCGGTAAGCTTTGATCACTCTATTGATGAAATGCCTAATGCGGTATAATTTTAGAGTTACATGTATCTATGCAGTTTTGTGGGTCAATGTAGTGTAGACTCTCTAGTATATGTAGTAGTCTATGGTGTAGACATATCAGGCTAAGACTGTGTAAACAACTACTGATACAATTATATGTATAGTCAAAAAGTTACTGTACTAAGTAAAATAAGTAGGTAGGTACTTATAGTTCGATTTTTAACCCACGACGCAAAAACAACGGGGTGTTATAAGTTTGACGTGTCTGTGTGTGTGTGTTAGCTCTTTTCTGGTTGATGAAGGGATTTGAGCATCTTCCACGGGTCTGATCAAGTCGAAATTTGCCAAGGCATTGTCAAGTCGGGGGACGGTCATTGAAAATGCCAAACAAAGGAGGCCTAGCATTTTCATTAGCCATCCGGACTTGACAATGCCTTGATCAAAATACCTACTACCTACAACTTAAACGGCCAATAAATATATTTTTTTTACTTTTTAGAGTTTTTGCTTGAGTAGGGGTTTTTAAAATTTTTAATTTAATAATTGTATTCAGTAACTTGCCAGTTCAAAGAAAAATAATGTTACGATGCTAAAACTAATAGTGTTGTGGATACCGTATTTCTATCTAGTGAACGATTTTGCGTAAAGAGCGATTGATGAAATGGTTTCATTTTAAATTAAACCATTTTATCATTCGTTATAAAACCTTTAAAACTCATTTGTAAGATGTGGAATATAAGAATAATTAATTATTTATGAATGTAAGTCATTTCATTTTTTAAATTTCTTCTAATATAAAGAAACTAAATAAATTATCTTACTACTGAAAAACAAAACATACCAAATTCTATAATTTTTAATAGTAATCATGTTTTTAAGACAAGCTATTAAATTTAAAATAATTAAAAACAGCATGTAAGTACATAATTTCAAGTTCATTCAATTTCGTTCATTCTTACAACACCTCACTATCTTTTTTTTGTCAAAATATGCCCTTCAACTGTCAAGTTACTGAATACAATTAAAAGTCGAACTATAAGTATCCATTTTCTTTTTTTGTTGGAGTAAAAAATTGCCGGGTGGCAGGAACATCGACGAGTATGCAGTTACCATGGATTCAGTACTCTGCGGGGTAATTGCGTATCACACTATCTGGGCCTCAAGTCTGCTATTACAATAGTGTCAGAATGGATAGACCATTCTGACACTATTGTAATAGCAGACTTGACACTGATTTCATAATTGTCGATTTTGACAAGTTTGGTCAATCTAATAATATAATGGCGTCATTATGACTTTCAAATGGTCAGCCACTGACACTCCATTGAAAGAAATGGCATTTATTGGTAATCTCGTACATAGAATGACTGACTTAGGCGGTAATCTGCTAAAATTTAACACTAATAAATGATGTGTAATATATATATAAATGAAATCAGGCATGAATAAATGTTTAAATTTTGTAGTCGTTTTTGGAAAATCATTTCTACTAACGGGTTTTATAAATTAATGGCAATACGACAATGCCATTATAACACAATTCTATTACGTGACCATTGACCGACCAATGATCGACCATTATGAATTTGGCAGATTACGAACTTTTAGCAAAATTACTATGGGATCGTGTTGGAATGACGAATTTATAAAAATAGCAGACTTGGGCCCCTGTAGATATGTCTTTCATTTTGACAGTTCAACAACATTCATTGCGTTATTTACGTTGCTGAGCAGATTTTTTTTTTAACATATGAAGCAATAGATTAGCAATACTTAAGCTTCCAAATGATTCGGATTCTTGTTAAGTTAGTTACGCAATTAGGGTGCTGAGCCCCATTTCGTAAAAAAATTATGTCGGTTATTTAAACAACAAATAGCTCTTCACTGTTGTCAGTGGCACAATTTGACTTTTTATCTTTTTAGTTCTTACGATAAACTGGTCGCGGTATTCACATTGAGGATATACATCAAAAATTGCTATCGCAGTGACTGAAACATCCGCCCCCGAACTAAATACCTATATTTAGGATAAAAACACGAGCTGTCAATTTATTTTTTTAAATATTATAATTGTCTGGTATTTAATCGGTTGAAGGACACTAAACGAGGCACAGTAGAAGTTTTATTGTTGTTATGTCTGGGGGCGTTTAAAGTCCCGCGATAATTTCAAAGTTAAACTATGCGCCATAATATTCCTGGCCTATAAAATGTAAAATTACAGACTGCATGCGTAGCTTAACTTTCGATTGACCCGTGCGGTGGTTATTATGTAGCTACGAGCCCCTCATACAAACCCTTTTTTTAGATGGGAAATCATAAAATGCTTCCTCCCGCTCTGGTTGGAGCAGGAGGGCGTATCAGACTTTTACTGACTAAAACCAACCCGTGTTCCTTCAGTTGCCTGTGCAAGGGCCACGGTATCTCTTTCAAACAAATCCGCCACTCTGGCAGGCATCGGCCCTAGCAGACCCCTTCAGTTACTGCTGAAGCCTCTTTGAGGTGCGCGTGGAACACAACGCTCCGTCAACCCGAGCCTGCTCCTTACTGGACGGCGAACTGGCCGCCTATGGTGGCCGGGAGTCCGCTACGGACTCCCGACGCCCAGGGCGTCTACTGTGGCAGCTAGGGGCGCGAGGGCGCTAGGAATGCGTCTCCCTCACGCTCTCCGCCTTTTCCTTCGCGAGCATTACTGCTTCCACATACAAACCCTTGACTTGATACATAATATTTACCTGAACGAGATAATGCACTGAAGTTAAAGCAAATAAACCAGCAGGGATTTCCAACCTTGGGTATCGTCATAAGCCCGGAAAAATGCAAACGCTACGGACAGGCAGAAAACTCAATTTGGATTTTAAATATATTTGAATTTATTATGACGAAATATCCATCCCTTTTTGACTACGTGAAATGGCTAAAATGTTAATTTTTATGTTGTTTTTGAAAGGAAAATGGAGTCCGTATTTAATTCGTTTACATTTCAATTTACGCGCGAGTGTGTCTTCTATGAATAGGTTTTATCAACAAATTGTCGTACCTACTTTAATTTGTTGTTTGTCTGGGTGGAGCGGGAGGGCGTGTCTGACTTTTACTGACAACCCGCACCCCTGGCAGGCATCGGCCCTTGCGGGCCCCATCAGTTGGTCCTGACATCTCTTTCAGGCGCGCGTGGAACACAACGCGCCGTCGACCCGGGCTTATTCCTTACCGGACAGCGAGCTACCCATTATTCGCCGTCCGCAAGCCCGTGCCTACGGTGGCCAGGAATCAGCCTGGGATTCCCGACGCCCAGGGCGTCTCCTGCGAAGGCCACGGCCGTCAGCTCACTCTCAAGCCACTCCTCAAAGAGGGTACTTACCGCCGCAATCGTGGCGTGCCCATTCTATTGGATACTTGCTTACTAAAATTGCTTCCGGAAGTCAATACAAATATCTATATGTTGGGGTCGGCTTCCAGTCTAACCGGATGCAGCTGAATACCAGTATTGTACATGGAGCGACTGCATATCTGACCTCCACAACCCAGTCACGGGATATCTAATACGACCGTCGGATAAGATTGGTTAGTCAGACTTTCGAGGGTCTGACGATCTGCAACCACTGTCAAAGATCCCTTCCCGAGGCAGGTAGGGGTCTTGGTCTGTAAATATGGTCAACCATCCACGGACCAAACGGACGGCTGTTATTACTTGGCCCCAAGCCCAATAAAAAGGTAAACGAAGTCATGTTTTTTTAAATTGTCTACCAGTGTCTGTACGTCAAAATAGAAATGAGGCTTGAAATATATAAAATCTCCATATTTAAACTTACCTGTAAAACTCCATTGTTATACAAAATGGAGTCGGAATTGCTACCAGTCGGTTTGTAGCGAACAAATGAATGTTTTGTTTTTTTGTAAAACCAATTAATTACTTTTCGGCATCAAGCGGCAGGTGTCGGTAGGGGACCGGCCATTCATTAATCTGGGGTTACTAACAAAACAAACAAAACAACTGAGATTTTTTGATAGGGTAAGCCGATGGTTCGGTTTTGTTCGGAATTATCCCCTTATTTATAAACGTTGCATAAAAGTTAAGAGATGTTTAATTAATCGTCAAAAATGTATCGTTAAACAGTCGCTAATGATTTACTTAGCTTTAAGTAAGTAGTGTTTATAAATACATATGGAGTAAATTTTTATTTCGTTTTTTTGTTGTACATGAATTATGTAAAATGTGATGAGACTAAGTATCTACCGTGGATGACCCATATTTCTTACTTATCCAGGATTAGCTACGATAACACAGGCCAGCAATTTTTTTTTTTTGTGGCCAACTATTCGATGTTATATAACTACGGAGTCAACAAAACATTAAAACTACGTACAGGTTCGTATCGTATATCGATAATTTAGACCTGTGTAATATTCAATTAATAATTACAGCAAACTGTAATGTTGATATGTTTGTTGTTGGTTGGAGAGCAGTGGGGGCCAGTAGCAACGGCCGCGACTTGCGAGAGCAGTGGGGGCCAGTAGCAACGGCCGCGACTTACGAGAGCAGTGGCAGTGGGGGCCAGTAGCAACGGCCGCGACTTACGAGAGCAGTGGCAGTGGGGGCCAGTAGCAACGGCTGCGACTTACGAGTTTGTAGATCGTGGCGTCGAACCCAGGCTGGCGTTTTATTTAGACTATCAAGTGTTAAGTATTAAAAACTTAAAAAAAAAACAACCAACTTCCAAAAAAGCACTAAAAAGTGAAAAATTACTTTAATTTCGGAAGGCGGTGACTTTGGATAATATGTATTTTAACTTTTTGTCACCGCCTTCTGAAATCAAAGTAATTTTCCACTTTTTAGTGGTTTTTTGGAAGTCGGTTGTTTTTTTTTAATAGTTTTTATTTTTCACTTTTAGTGGTTCACATGTCGCTCATTTGGAGCGACAGTGACACAAGTGCAAATTGGTAAATTTTACACTACACCAGTTCTAATATTTTTTCGTAACACACCCGCGCAACTGTCTGTTCGGCCGCTGCAGTTGTCGCCCGGAATCCGCGCGCCAAAATGGAATATTGCAACAACGTCTTTTCGCTCTCTAGCGGACGTTTTTTGAACTTACAAATGTGACATTCTCACTCCTAACGTAGATTGTTATGCAGATAATTTTGATGTAATTAGGTCAGTTTCGCATTTTTTTGCAATTGTGTCACTGTCGCTCCAAATGAGCGATGTGCTTACCACTTCACAGCGTCCCGGCGTGATGTTATCTTATGAACTGGTGTAAACAATAGACAGACTAGAGATTTCAGCAATTCCAGTCCATTTGCTATCATTTGTTGAGGAGTTCCGTTGCCTATCTCCGAAGTTCTTCATCAGATCTTCACCAAATTGAAATGGGACCACTCAGACAAAGTATTCTTTCAAAAACCACCCAAATCGCTTAAGTGTGCCGATAAAATTTGAAAAGTTCTCTTTATTTCTCCAGGATCCGATCATCTGATCCTGACTTGATGATCATGGGACCACCTGGGAAGTATACCCTTTCAAACAAACAAAAATCCAAATCGGCCCAACCATCTTCGAGTAATCGGGGAACATACATTAAAAAAAAATAGTAAAAAAAAAGGTTCCGACGAATTGAGAACCTCCTCCTTTTTGAAGTCGGTTAATTAACACAATTAGTTTTCTATCGTTATCAGACTCAATGAGCGTAAATTGTTTCATCACCGCTGATCACAAAACGGTGAAGGAAAACATCGTGAGGAAACCGGCATGTCTTAGACACAAAAATTTGAATTAAGGTGAATCTAGTCCAAATTTTTCCCATACAAACTTCGGGAGTGTATTACTCCACTGTTCGACAATGTACATCAAAAATTAAACATGGTATGCTTTTGTCTCATTATTAATATTGTCTGTACGGAAACAGAATACTAAAATAAAAAGCCATTAAAAAGTTAGGAGCCAACAAAGATTATTTTTTCTTGCTAATTTAACCTAACTTTGGGCGTGTTTAAGTAATAAAAGAAGTAGAAAATCTGAAAAACCAATTCGGTTCAAATATCGAAAAGTTCAATAAACTTTATTTGTCATTGATTTATGCAGTGGTTTTTTCATAAAACCCGATCTTCCGAAGGACTGCTCTTAATTTTTTACACGCCTGTTGTACTACAAATGATCCTGCATCTAACTGCTCATCACTGATAGATACTACCTCTGTCGGACACGATGCCTGGTGAGACAGCGTGCTTTTTAGCCAGGCCCATCATTGAGTTCGAGCCCGCGACTAGGTTCCCCTTAAATGGTTACTTTGAGTTCAGCCTACAATGTTCCCAGCAGTGGGAACATTGTAGGCTGAACGTCTGTAAATATAACCGGGTTTTTATTCCATAGACAAAATTATCCAACTCCGTTACATGATCCGTTTCGTAAAATCAATATACTTTGCGTCCTTATCCAAACTGTTTACATTACACAAGATGTCGATCAAAGTACATAACCCTCATCGACTTTGGGTCTCGTTTGCTGTTATTTAGAAGTTAAGGGATGCTCTGACAGACCCTTCTAATATCCTGTGTATACAACATTTTAATTAGGTTGCTTTATTGTCATTGTTTTTGCAAAGGGTTTTAATTTCGATGGTACAGACGCCAGCACATCAACCTACTACAATCTGTCAAATTTCTTTAATAGGTTTTTAACTTTGTCGCTGAAGCATAAGGTTGAAATTTGATTAAGAAAATTTGACAGTTTCGGGTAGGTTGACCTGCTGGCGTCTGTACTATCATGTAGGTTTCTATCTTCCTACTAATCCTACTATATCCTACCTACTATAATATTATAAATGTGAAAGTTTGTAGGATACTTATCATCCCGGTTGTACGTTCTCGTGGGATAATTTTCTAACTCTACCCGGGCGAAACCGCTGTCAGTTACTAGTAAAAAATAAATTAAATGCTATTCTTTGGTAAGTGCATTACTTGAGAACGGCTGGACCGGACACTTTTTGTTTTAGAAATATAGAAATAGTCCAAGTTAGGGTTTCAGGAAAAGAAAAATAGGAAATACTACCTGGAAAATTGGTCAACCTGTGAACTAGTAATATTATACAATACCTGTACATGGAACAACTTTATAAGAATGAGAGTTGAGCTTAATTCAGACTCTATTTTCTTTCTTTCAAAGTACCTACTTTTTTCCAAAAAATATACCTACGTCTTTGACGATATATTTCGCTAGTAGGTACGTATCGTATACAAAGTATTATTTATTTTTCCAATATATTTGTGTGACCTACATTTACGTAATTGTTGTACACAAAATATGAAACAAAGGGAAAGTGTCTATTTGTGAGTAAAGTTCACGGGAGTATAAACAACTCCCTGCGAGTTTCTCATCTCTATTTCTGTTTATCGCAGCGAGTGGACCGAATGAGTGAAGTTTGAGTGAACGAGAAGCATTGTTCTTGTTTCACGGTTAGCTTTGAACTTTGAACTAACTTTGCGTTACCAACTCTTTGTAATTAATTAAAAATCTGATGAGTTTCTTATATGGAAGGTAGTTTTATGGTTGAAGTTGGTGACGGTAGATACTCTTATACAGCGTCTTGTTTTTTTTTTTTTGATGTCGCCTTTTTAGTATTCGGGTATCCATTTTTGAAGGATTTATTCAAGAGCATAAGAAAGAAAATACATTTGCTTGCGGTAAACATGACGTAGAGAAGGAACACAAACACAAAAAACAACAAGTTGGGAGATCGATATGCGTCACATCCACGCAAAACGGCCATTGCTCAGCATAATGTTAGGACCATATATGCCAGACTGAGCCCCAGCGCTAGATTTCAGCGACAGCGCGTTGACATGATGTCGTCAACCGGTTCAGCAACGATATTTCATGACATGGAATTATTAATGGCCTAAAATTTGCAATTTACCTGTGTTGCATTTTACATTTTTAGATAGATTTTTCATTTTCACTTCGGGACACAACGCCTAACAACGTATTAAGTATAAAACTCTTATCGAGTCTCGTTCAGTGTCCTACAACCGGTTAATAAACATGTCGAAAGAGAATTTCCATTTTATTCGCGACGGAATGTCGTGGTTAATCACTGGATAACCAAACTGACTTCATG
This sequence comes from Polymixis lichenea, assembly GCA_949091785.1. Taxonomy (NCBI): domain Eukaryota; kingdom Metazoa; phylum Arthropoda; class Insecta; order Lepidoptera; family Noctuidae; genus Polymixis; species Polymixis lichenea. The sequence continues at coordinate 7,909,217 of OX420938.1, read as the reverse complement.
TTAAGTGTATACGATGCATGATCTACCTGTCTGTTATGTACTTTATAATGTCCATCAATGCAAACAATTCCATTTCGGGGTGACTGGCACTGGGGCTACGAATAACCTCCAAAAAAGCAGCGTAAATATTGATTTACGCTTTATTTTTGTTGAATAATGTATGTAAACGTGGTCGGTCACAACAGGCCTCATAAGAAGGCTTAAAGTCTCCCAAAGGGCAATGGAGACGGTTCTGCTTGGAGTTTACACTGCGTGATTGATTCAGGAATGAGGAGAACCAAGGTAACCAACATAGCCATTGCCAAACTTAAGTGGCAGTGGGCAGGGCACATTGCTCGCAGAATAGATGGCCGATGGAGCCGAAAAGTTTTTGAGTGGTGACCGCGTTCTGAAAGACGTAAGGTTCGAAGGCCTCCCACAAGGTGAGCCGATGACTTTGTGAGGGCCGCAGGAGTCCGCTGGATGCGGGAAGCACAGAACCGGTTTTAAGTGACGGAGCTTGGGGGAGGCCTATGTCCAGCAGTGGACGTCTTTCGGCTGAAATGATGATGATGATGATTATGAATATATGTAGTTTTGTATCATTCACCAAAACTGCATGTATCCAAGAAACTGGTGGAACCTAAAGCATAATCAAACTTTGTTTCCCCGAACGGTTGAGCAGAAGTGTACCTATAGTACACTCACCCCACTCGTCCCATGTGATAAGGGGCGAGTCTATTGCAATCAATCGCGCATAAATAAATACAGACTCCGGGCTGCTACTGAGAAATTCCAGATATAATAAAAAATTGTTTAAAAAACACGCTTTAAAAACCAAACTAAAAAAGTGTAATATAATTTAATTCTATTAAAAAGCGTGGGTGCTTTTTGAGGTATTTTTATAATCAATTAATATCAAGCAAGTGGGGTGCTTACCCCATGCTTTTTAATAGAATTAAATTATTTTCTACTTTTTGAGTTTGGTTTTTAAAGCGTGTTTTTTAGGTTTTTTTACTATTATTTATGTTTTATTTTTTAGTTCTGCTAACTACAAAAGCGTGATTTTTCAGTTTATTTTTTTGGAATTATTGAATTTTTATCGGTCCTCGATAAGTCTACAAAGTTTAAATGAAATCTGACCGTTTAAAGTGGGTCAAAATCAAGTCCAAAGGAGTCAACAATCAAACATACAATTGAAGCTAATAAAAGCGTCTTAAAAACCCAAAAATACTGTCTAACCTCGAATCGAGGATCACCCCGAAATGGAATGGAGCCCAGGATCGAGGTAAAATGGTGGAAATTACCTGAAATTACAGTGTTACCAACATAGAGCAATTATGAGTCAATTTCATCAATGTTTATTATTATACGGTTTGTTGGCTCCTATCTAGCAACACGAGTTCGGGTGCTACCCGACCTCAATTCAGGATAAACACCTGAATTTGGGGACTTTGAATTACTCAAGTAGTGTAGGTATTTGTTCAGAACACTTGAGTCTAACACTTGAGTGAAACTTGATATTAACGTCTGGGAACGTATGTTGTAAGGAATAGATTTTGAACACATAAACATCACGCCTATGTCCCCGAAAGGTACAAATAGTACTTACACCTATTTAAGTCCCATGTAATAGGGGCGAGCCTATTGAGTAAATGTTGAAGCAAGTAGGTCAAAAATCACTTTTAATTGTGTTTTTTTAAGTTGTGGTTCTGAAAATGATACATTAATATGTCAAACCAGATTTCTTCGTCTTGGAAGTAGGTACCTATGGGTTCACAAAAGCAGACCCCAACTGTGTTTTTCTTAATACGTCTTCTTGTTGGAATAAGATTAGACATTTAAATAAACCTCTTTTACAGTCCATTCAACCGATTTTGACTTCTATTCCGTAGGCATAAAGATGACATTAAAACTAAAAAAAGTGGTTAAAATACCAACTGTTTGCTGCAGATGCCATTTATCATGCTGCCAACACACTAGAAGTCAAAATCAGTTGAACGGACTGTAAAAAGGTTTATTTAAATGTACAAATCTTACTCCAAACGGAGTATAGGTGAGAATTAGTATGTTAATAATTATATGTAACATGCTACAACCCTGCTACTATACTCGGAGTAATCCTAATGATAATTCTCCAGCAGACTTAGCACCAGAACCGTAGGACAAGCGTTTGGTCGTCAGAAGAGTAGACAAAAATGACGTTTCCGTATAGACAGTTGACAGTTTTGTACCGAGATCTGTAGACTATTGTAGACAAGCGATTTGTATTCTACTGAAGAGCAGCAATATAGAGCGTCATGCTAAGCCTGAAGGACTATCAGATGGATGTAAGTACGGTACGTGTAGGTTAACCTACCTTTAATTAGACATCTTAATAACCCTTTCACGATCATCTTTTGACGATTTCGTAGAACCGGAAATGTACATGGTAATTTGCGCGAGTACTTGCCCGAGCACTTGCCCGAGCCCTTGCCCGAGCACTTGCCTAAGCACTTGCCGCCAGCACTGGCCCGAGCACTTGCCCAAGCACTTGACCGAACCCTTGCCCGAGCACTTGCCGCCAGCACTTGCCTGAGCACTTGCGCGAGCACTTGCCCGAGCACTTGCCCGAGCACTGGCCCGAGCACTTGCCCGAGCACTGGCCCGAGCACTTGCCCGAGCACTTGCCGCCAGCACTGGCCCGAGCACTTGCCCAAGCACTTGACCGAGCACTTGCCCGAGCCCCTTGCCCGAGCACTTGCCTAAGCACTTGCCGCCAGCACTTGACCGAGCACTTGCCCGAGCACTTGCCCGAGCACTTGCCGGAACCCTTGCCCGAGCACTTGCCGCCAGCACTGGCCCGAGCACTTGCCGCCAGCACTGGCCCGAGCACTTGCCCGATCACTTGCCCGAGCACTTGACCGAGCACTTGACCGAGCACTTGACCGAGCACTTGCCCGAGCACTTGCCCGAGCACTTGCCCGAGCACTTGACCGAGCACTGGCCTGAGCACTTGCCACCAGCACTTACCAGAGCACTTGCCCGAGCACTTGACCGAGCACTTGACCGAGCACTTGCCCGAGCACTTGCCCGAGCACTTGCCCGAGCACTTGCCACCAGCACTGGCCCGAGCACTTGCCCGAGCACTTGGGCGAGCAGTTGCCCGAGCACTTGCCCGAGCACTTGCCCGAGCACTTGCCCGAGCACTTGCCCGGGCACTTGCCCGAGCACTTGCCTGAGCACTTGCCCGAGCACTTGCCCGAGCACTTGCCCGAGCACTTGCCCGAGCACTTGCCCGAGCACTTGCCACCAGCACTGGCCCGAGCACTTGCCCGAGCACTTGGGCGAGCAGTTGCCCGAGCACTTGCCCGAGCACTTGCCCGGGCACTTGCCCGAGCACTTGCCTGAGCACTGGCCCGAGCACTTGCCCGAGCACTTGCCTGAGCACTTGCCCGAGCACTTGCCCGAGCACTTGCCCGAGCACTTGCCCGAGCACTTGCCCGAGCACTTGCCCGAGCACTTGCCCGAGCACTTGCTCGAGTACTTGCCCGAGCACTTGCCCGAGCACTTGCCCGAGCACTTGCCCGAGCACTTGCCCGAGCACTTGACCGAGCACTGGCCCGAGCGCTTGCCCGGGCACTTGCCCGAGCACTTGCCCGAGCACTTGCCCCAGCACTTGCCCGAACACTTGCCCGAGCACTTGCCTGAGCACTTGCCACCAGCACTTACCCGAGCACTTGCCCGAGCACTTGACCGAGCACTTGCCCGAGCACTTGACCGAGCACTTGCCCGAGCACTTGCCACCAGCACTGGCCCGAGCACTTGCCCGAGCACTTGCCGCCAGCACTGGCCCGAGCACTTGCCCGAGCACTTGACCGATCACTTGCCCGAGCCCCTTGCCCAAGCACTTGCCTAAGCACTTGCCGCCAGCACTTGACCGAGCACTTGCCCGAGCACTTGCCCGAGCACTTGCCCGAGCACTTGCCGGAACCCTTGCCCGAGCACTTGCCGCCAGCACTGGCCCGAGCACTTGCCCGATCACTTGCCCGAGCACGTGCCACCAGCACTTGCCCGAGCACTTGCGCGAGCACTTGCGCGAGCACTTGCCCGAGCACTTGCCCGAGCACTTGCCCGAGCACTGGCCCGAGCACTTGCCCGAGCACTTGCCCGAGCACTTGCCGCCAGCACTGGCCCGAGCACTTGCCCGATCACTTGCCCGAGCACTTGACCGAGCACTTGACCGAGCACTTGACCGAGCACTTGCCCGAGCACTTTCCCCAGCACTTGCCCGAACACTTGCCCGAGCACTTGCCTGAGCACTTGCCACCAGCACTTACCCGAGCACTTGCCCGAGCACTTGACCGAGCACTTGCCCGAGCACTTGACCGAGCACTTGCCCGAGCACTTGCCACCAGCACTGGCCCGAGCACTTGCCTGAGCATTTGCCCGAGCACTTGCGCGAGCACTTGACCGAGCACTTGCCCGAGCACTTGCCACCAGCACTGGCCCGAGCACTTGCCCGAGCACTTGCCCGAGCACTTGACCGAGCACTTGCCCGAGCACTTGCCCGAGCACTTGCCGCCAGCACTGGCCAGAGCACTTGCCCGATCACTTGCCCGAGCACTTGACCGAGCACTTGACCGAGCACTTGCCCGAGCACTTGCCCGGGCACTTGCCCGAGCACTTGCCCGAGCACTTGCCCGAGCACTTGACCGAGCACTTGCCCGAGCACTTGCCCGAGCACTTGCCCGATCACTTGCCCGAGCACTTGACCGAGCACTTGACCGAGCACTTGCCCGAGCACTTGCCCGAGCACTTGCCCCAGCACTTGCCCGAACACTTGCCCGAGCACTTGCCTGAGCACTTGCCACCAGCACTTACCAGAGCACTTGCCCGAGCACTTGACCGAGCACTTGCCCGAGCACTTGACCGAGCACTTGCCCGAGCACTTGCCACCAGCACTGGCCCGAGCACTTGCCCGAGCACTTGCCCGAGCACTTGGCCGAGCACTTGCCCGAGCACTTGACCGAGCACTTGCCCGAGCACTTGCCACCAGCACTGGCCCGAGCACTTGCCTGAGCACTTGCCCGAGCACTTGCCCGAGCACTTGACCGAGCACTTGCCCGAGCACTTGCCACCAGCACTGGCCCAAGCACTTGCCCGAGCACTTGCCCGAGCACTTGACCGAGCACTTGCCCGAGCACTTGCCCGAGCACTTGCCCGAGCACTTGCGCGAGTACTTGCCCGAGCACTTGCCCGAGCACTTGCCCGAGCACTTGCCCGAGCACTTGCGCGAGTACTTGCCCGACTTCTTGCCCGAGCCCTTGCCCGAGCGCTTGCCTAAGCACTTGCCGCCAGCACTGGCCCGAGCACTTGCCCGAGCACTTGACCGAGCACTTGACCGAGCACTTGCCCGAGCACTTGCCCGAGCACTTGCCCGAGCACTTGCCCGAGCACTTGCCCGAGCACTTGCCTGAGCACTTGCCACCAGCACTGGCCCGAGCACTTGCCCGAGCACTTGCCCGAGCACTGGCCCGAGCACTTACCCGAGCACTTACCCGAGCACTTGCCCGAGCACTTGACCGAGCACTTGCCCGATCACTTGCCCGAGCACTTGCCGATTGATTTACACACGAAATAAGAAATTCGTCCTCGATAGAACTTACTACGTTGTAGTAAGTAAAGATATATTATTAGGCCACGGCTTAGTTAATTTAGTTATTATAGTATTTGGGTTACATCTGTGCGAGGCCTTTGATATAGCGGCGGGATGTACTACACTACTCTTGCAGATACACGGTGTCTACTCCAGGACTCGTCTGCACCATAGGCAATCGGTCCTTTGACAAACATGGCCAGCCTACTGCCGCCTTAGCTTCACTGCAAGCTGTCAACTCAGCCTATCGCAGTCCACTGCTGGACATAGGCCTCTCGCCGACAGCGCCACAACACTCTATCTTCCGTTTTCCGCATCCAGTCTGTCCCAGCCACCTTTTCAAGGTCGTCAGTCCATCTAGCTGGGGTCCCACACTATGTTTGCCGATACGCGGTCTCCACTCCAGGACTCGTCTGCTCCACCGTCCATCAGGTGTGAGATGTATTCGCCGTTGATATTGATACCCTGTCCAGTCCAGTCCAACGTCTTAAAGATGACCTCCAAGTTCCAATGCGTTGGTGAACAGTTTAAGGGATATAACATCCCCCTGTAGCACCCCTCTGAGCAGTTGGATGGGACTTGTTTCCCTATCCTGGATCTGGACAGTCATCGCAGCAGCGTCATACAAACATCTCAACACCTCGATATAGCGCCAGTCAATTCGACATCGTTGCAGAGAGGCCAGAACTGCCCATATTTCGATGGATTCGAAGGCTTTCTCGTAGTCCACAGATGCCATACACAGCAGTTGGTTGTACTCTTCTGTCTTCTGTACAATTTGCCGAACAGTATGGATGTATTCTACGGTACTGAAGCCTTTTTAAAAACCGGCTTGTTCTGGCGGCTGGAACTCGTCAAGTCTTCTGGCGAGACGATTCGTGACGACCCTCGAAAACAGCTTGTAGACGTCGCTCAGAAGTGAAATGGGTCTATAGTTCTTCAACAAGGTTTTGTCACCCTTTTTGAAGAACAGAACCACCGCGGCTCTGCTCCACGCCTCGGGCGTTGTACCCTCTTGGATGACGGAGTTGAAGAGACTCGCTAGCTCTCTTAGTACTGGAGCCCCGCCCGCTTTAAGGAGCTCTGTCGTTATTCCGTCATCACCCGGTGCCTTGTTGTTCTTAAACTGCTCGAGAGCCGCCCTAATCTCGCACTGGTCGACATCTGGGATGTCCTCCGTGTAGTGGCGCGTTAATTCGGCTCGGTGTTCATCTACACTATGTTCCGCTGGTTTTGCGGTCCGCGTTGAGTAAAGGTGCCCGTAAAAATCCTCGACTTCCTCAAGTATCTCGGACTTTGAAGTCACGATTCTGCCATCCGCAGTTCTTAGTTTCGTCAGGTGGGACCTTCCTAATTGCTCAGCAAACACTTTCGGCCCTCGGTTTTGCTCAATCGCGACCTTAATGTCGTGGGTGTTGGAGCACCGAAGGTCGCGTTGCGTCAGCTTTCATATTTTTAGGTTTAAGGCCCTCTTCTCTGACGAAGACGGCTGTGTGGCAATTCTCGTCTTTCCCTCATAAGTCCGAGAGTCTTCAAGGAAAGTTTGGCCACCTTACTTTTTCGCTGCGACGGGAAAAGTCTGCGGGACACGTCACGTAGTGCTTTGACCACCTCGTCGGCTTTCTCGTCAACAGTGCTTGTGGTTTCCAACAGGGCGAATCGATTTTGAAGTTCCAGTTGGAACTTTTCGTATTCTAGAGCAGTTTGGAGCTGCGTAGGTCGGAGGATAGGCCTCATCATGCGGATTCTCTCAGCTCGAAAATTGATATTTAGAGTGCCTCGGACAAGCCTGTGATCGCTTCGGGTATTGAACCTGCTGATCACGGAGACATCTCTAAATATGTCCTTCTTATCCGTCATGATGAAGTCAATCTCGTTCCTTGTCACGTTATCGGGGCTCTGCCAGGTCCACTTCCTTTGGGGCTTCTTTTCGAAGAACGAATTCATCAAAAAGAGCCCCTGCGACAAGCAAAGCTGCAAGCTAAGTATATCAGTAATTCCCGTTTTCTGATTTTATTTTTAACTAGTTATATTTTTTTATTAGGTACTTATTCAGTCAACGTGAACTGACGTACATCATGTACGAAATATAACATAATTAATGCCTGTGAATGTTTTCCAAGTTTAACGGAGCACATTTTACTCTTAATTAAATCCCATTTCGGATGCAGCCACCTGCAAGCTGTGATCAAAGCGACAACCATATCTGGTTTACCTTGCTAGCATAATGTATATACAGATAAACGAGAGAAGCTTATATACTTACTTCTGTTATTTAATACATAATAAAGGGCTTTATTATAAGGTATTGGTTTACAACTATTCATAGACAGATTAATTGTTGTAGGCAAAATTAATATCCTGTTGTAAGAGGGTCACTGATGATTTGTTTTGCTTAGACAGAATAATTATAGTGTTTTGTTTATAATTATCATTGTCTTCTACGTTTTTCTTGTCGGCACGAGATATCATTGAAGTAAGAAGATAGCCAAACTACGCAGTTGAAAGAGAGCTTAAATTTAACATCTTAAAGGGTGCGGCTTGTTCGAAAGAGATACGTCGGCCCCTGGCACAAAGGTAACTGAGGGAACACGGGTAGGTTGTAGTCAGTAAAAGTCTGACACGCCATCCCGCTCCACCCAGAGCGGGAGAAGTAACTTGATGATCTCCCACCCTCAAAAAAAAGCTAGACATGGTGTCACTTACAGAGGCTCCGTTAATGCATCCTACCACTTCAGTAAACTTTTATTGTGAGGGTAGACAGAGCCCTCTAATTTAGGGACCTACATGGACGATTTCAGCGGCACAGATATTGCGAAAGATTATCACACATAATGCCTCCGCTCTGTGAGAGATTGGGCCGCAATCCACCATGCAGCCCAGTGTGAGTTGGTAGATGAACTCCATCATCTCCATTCTAGCCTATGCCTGTTACTAGGAAAAATAGACGTCTCTTTCTATAGCATAATCAGCCTATAATGTTCTGCTTCCTTTTTTCGCGAGAGAGTGCGCTGAAATCTACCACGCGAGCTCAGTGCGGGTTGAAAGACGTCAAATATATTCGAATTTTCGGCTCTAAAACACCGGTTTTCTTACGATGTTTTTCTTCAACGTTTTGAGAACAGTGGTTATGAAACACGGTCAACTGTGGCATCTTTACTTTCCATGAGCAACTTTACCAATGAGAACTGTAGGTACTTAAATTTCTCTCGATATCTTAAAATCTTTTGCCGCTATTTAATATCGAAGCGATACAGAAGTAAAATAATCTACTAATTGTTGCAATTTTTTAGTAATCGAGAGATATTTTAATTCTGTTCTCATTGGTAAAGTTGCTTATGGAAAGTAAAGATGCCACAGTTGACGGTAATTTGGACATAGAAAGCGCTTGGCAGGGCTCGATCCTACGAGCGACCACTTGTAAGTCGCGGCCGTTACCACTAGGCAATCACTGCTCCTTACTAAAGATTGTTGAAAAAAATGCAGTACTTAATCGTTTTATTATCATAACGTTTTTGCTAGATTGTTAGTGAGTGCGTGCACTGACTAGACAGGTCCAACTCAATCTGTGTGGTTCTTTCCTCAAAAGACCATTTCAGACATCAATCTTCATGGTCATCACATGGCGTCTGGACTTTAGAAGAGACGGTGTGACCTCTGAGTTTATGTTGGCTTTTCTTGTCAGAGTAGACAGATTAGAAACGGCGACCTCGTCTAGTTTATTCTTATATGATTGACATCTAAAAGTGGTTGTACAAACCTACGTACAGAAAACAAATCATTTATGATTTAGGGACCTATTTCTATCTCAATTATTGCTGTAGTTATTTATCTACAGATAAGGAGGCCGGACGGTACCAACGTTTTCTTAAAATAATTACCGTTTGCTTCATTAACTTTTAGAACTCAACTCAACTCAAAGCATTTATTTCAAATAAACCAATTACAGGCACTTTTGAATTGTCAAGGTCGGTGAGTTAGAAAGATGAAGCTCGTTGCCCATTCCAAAGCGTAGGTACCTATGGAGAAGAACGGGCAAGAAACTCCATGGACACTCTTCATGGTGTTGTTACAAAAAAAAATGGTTAGATCATTATGTTGAGATTATAAATGTGAGAACGATGTAAAAAGACATGTACTATTACTTCGTCTACGGAACAGCTGCCACATCTACATAAATGTATACATGATATACATATCCCATATTAGTTGTTTAATTTGTTTAGTGTATTATTGTTTTTGTTCATAAATTAATGTAGTTTATTTTCTCTTTTACCCTTTCACACGCTGTCTACATCTCTTTATCTTCTCTCCTATCGCAGGTATGCTGGAAGAGATTTCTTTAGAAATAAGCATCACCTCTGTACCTATTTTTCTGTTCTAATCTTCTTGTCTGTTTATATAGGTGTGTACATAAATGGTTAAATAAATAAATAAAAATAAATAAATGTCTACCTAAGAACTTAGGTACATGAAGATCGTATCTCCAACAACAGTGCCTAATCCTTAACTTATGAAACCTACGTATATTTTCTACTGTCCATCCATCTTTTAATAATCCTCTTTTCCGATTTTTTAACACACACGGCACTCGCTTTCGTTGAGAACTTGAGATTATAGGAATATCGATGAGAATATGAGATAAAATTTATTTACTCCATTTTTATATCTACATATAAGAAAATAGTAACGAAGTCAAAACTGTACACGAAAAAATAATTGTTATACCAAGTGTACGAGACTGATGCCGAAAATCTATTTTGTTTTTCATTTGTCTGTTTGTCTAGATGTACTATGTTCTGGTATGACGCAAAAACGGCTGAACGGATTTCAATGACACACATACATACACTCGATAGTAAAGATATCCACGTGGTGACGTGGGGAGCCGTAAACAAAAGCTGTTAGTAGAATAAATAAAGAATTTACTTTGACGTGGATAAATCTAGAAATCTAATAAATAATTAAATAAAATACATAAGTACCAATATGTGTAAATATTTTTTTAAACGTGTTTTTTTATTTATGTCTGTCTGTCTGTCTGTAAGTTTCGGCTAATCTTCGAAATGGCTTTAACGATTCGGCGGAACTTATACTAACAGATAGCTGACGTTATAAAGAGTAACATTTTTTTTGTCCACGCTCCTGTGGTATGATTTCAGACATACGCGGGCGAATCCACGGGCACAGCTTGTAAAACCTAAATATTCTTAGAAGCACGCAGAGTTTATTTAATTTTACAAAATAAATAATTGTGCCGAGGTATATGGTTTATAAGTCAATAACAAAACTCATTTGATGTTACTTACTTTGATGTTTCTGAAAGAGACTTGTAAGTAAAAGCTTTGACTTGTTATTTAAAGGAGCCGGTCGGAAAATGTTTAGCAATCTATAGGTACCAACAACAGCTTTAGTTACCTAATTGTACTTATCCCTATTTAATATTATAAATGCGAAAATAACTCTGTAACTCTGTCTGTTACGCTTTCACAGCTAAACCGCTGAACCGATCGTCATGAAATTTGGCAGAGATTATAGCCTGAAATGTGGAGAAGGACATAAGCTACTTTTTTACGCGACAACCTGCATCTACGCGGGCGGAGCCGCGGGCAAAAGCTAGTAATAATAATAATATAGATATAGCTGACGAGTTTGCTTGTTTCGACGCGCTAATCTCAGGAGCTACTGGTTCAAATTGAAAAATTATCTTAGTGTTGGATTGCCCATTTATCGAGAAAGAATAATAGCTATATAACATCACGCTAGGACCCTTAGGAGCCGTGCAAAAAGAAAAAATGTCACGATTCGAAGCACTCGCACGGGCAGGCGATTCGATATGACAGGGTGGGTCGGAGGAGCACTAAATTTGACGATGACCAAGTTGCGGGCAGAAGCTAGTATACTAATAATAGTACAAGGTGGCAGGGACATCGACACGCAACCCGTTATCATGAATTCAATTTATTCAGTACATGATTCTGAACTACGCACGTAGGGGGAGAGGCAGTATATGCGCCCTCACGGCCTTAGTCGCCGCAGGAGACGCCCTGTGCGTCGGGAATCCTAGGCTAAATCCCGGCCACCGTATGCGCGGGCTAGCGGACGGCGAGTAATGGGTAGCTCGCTGTCCGGTAAGGACCCAGCCCGGTCGTCGGCGCGTTGTGTTCCACGCGCGCCTCAAAGAAAAGATTCTTGTACCTTTCAATGCCCACTTAGTTAGGGGCTACATTCGGAAAACTAAAGATTACTTAATGTATAGTGTCTGTTTGATATTTCTGTTAGAGCTAATTCGCTTGAACCAGTCAATTTCGACAGTAGTTTCTAAGTAAATAAAGCCTAGCTTAATATACATTAAGAAATGTTGCTTTAGACAACAAACTGTCAATAGCGCTAATGTAAATTAGACATCTAAACCTTGAATTGGAATTGTCAATTAACACCTCAAAGAGATGATCAGCACCAACTGGTGGGGTCCACAAGGGCCGATGCCTGTCAGGGGTGCGGGTTGTTCGTAAGAGACACCGCGGCCCCTGGCACACAGGCAACTGAGGGAACACGGGTGTGTTTTAGTCAGTAAAAGTCTGACACGCCCTCCCGCTCCACCCAGAGCGGGAGAAGTTATTTGATGATTTCCCACCCAAAAAAATAATAATTCCAGGAACCCACTCCAACTAATACCACAAATTTCATAAAAATCGGTCCAGCCGTTTAGGAGGAGTTCAGTCACATACACGCGCACAGAAGAATTATATATAAAGATATCATACAAAGCAACAAGGCCGCAAAGTAAAATTAAACATAAACCTATATGAATCTATAAACACAATATGACCCAATTAGTAGAAAATCAATACAAGATTCGGAAACCTCTAAGTTAAATCCCGATTATCAATTAACATACAACCACTTAACATTTAACAATGTTATTTAAATGAACGTTATGTTAACATTTAACATTCCAGTAATTCGTTCCCCGATTAATTTGTCGCTAAGTGTAAATCTCCCCTCATATTAATTTACACAAAACCGGCGGCCATCGATTTCCAATATCGTCACTGAAGTATGCTTAATCAACTTGCTTGTTTTTAATGCAGTGGCCCTTTGTTTTTATTGTAAAAAGCTCAGCAATTGTTATACTGAGGTAGGTCAAGTAATTAATATTGGAATTGCAAATTGAAGCAGGCAGGTACTGTTTTACCAATTTGCGGTAAACATGACGCAGAGATACAAACACAAACACAAAAAGAACAAGTTGGGGGAAAACATGCGTCACATCCGCTCTAAACAACTATCGCTCAGCATAATACTACGAGTCTACGAGACTTTACGAAGCAGAGCAGTAGGCCTAGACAAAACACATTTCTGTTAGCGTTCACGCCAAACGCTACCCCAAAATGTACGGGAATGACATTACCTGCGGAAAGGATACGACGTAATCAGGTAATGTCATTCCTATACATTTTGGCGTAGCGTTTGGCGTGAACGCTAACAGAAATGTGTTTGTCTAGGCCTGCTGGGCCGCTACTTTTCGACAGCACTCTAGTACTGTCTGCCACCTTGTAGGTATTGAAATCCATACTACGCTAGGCTAGCTCAAACTCAAAGCGTTATCACCGACGTGTGGTCTACTATACCTGCAATAAGCTAAATTGAATACAGACAATAATCCCTTTATCCTCCATAGCCTGTATAAACATACGCTTCAATTTAACGCCAGTGCAAATGGCTTGTGTCAAGGCTGAACGAAAATCAACACAAATCGCTGATTTTGTGTAGAGGGGTTGAAAACAATCATGGTATCCGAAGTTAAAACAAAAGCATAACAAGGAACAAAACAAACGTTGATGTGTGAGTATATAGGTCGGACACTCATACGCAATAAACGTTTTGACTTTGACTTTGACTTTGACTCTGTCGAAGTTTTCGGGGATTATAGACATTATTGTGGACAAAGCCCAATAAAACAAGCTATTTTTAATGTTTTGATGATTCTTTTAATGTAGTTAGGTACCTGTATCGTTACCTGTATAATCGGTATTAAAATCAGAGTATATCCCTATTAATAAAACGTTCATCAGTCAAGAGTTTTACGTTTTTACCTTAAGTAAACTAATCAATAAGTGTTGTTTGTGAAGTAGTGGCTCCGTTGTTCACTACTAGTCGCGATGTACCCTATACCCAGCTAGCCAGTCTTCCAGTATTTTAGCATAGGATTTTATTGTGACCTATTGTTGTATAATCTGTGTACCTCATGTTTTATTTACTGGATTGTGTAATTTTCTATTGTTGTTCTGTTGTTAACAACAATAGAAATATAATAATTCATTATTTTAACGTCTGACTGGTTTACTTTGACTCCTTCGTCACGGGAACACCGTTACCCCCCCGCCCGCAACACCTGACTCACGCTATAATTAACAATGATTTTATGTGTGTTTGTTGGACATTCAAAGTTATGGTAAAAAGGCAAACAGGGCTGTTCTGCACCCCTGCAATGATAACAAGTCAGAACAATGCTTTTAGAGTAACTTAAGGACATTGCTTAGTCCATTCAGACTAGGTATAATGTTCCCATTGCTGGACACTGGCCTCCTTTCTGTGAAAGGGAGTGGTCATTAATCCACCACGCGAGTCCAGTGTGGGCTGGTAGATGTAACACGTCTTCGACATTGCTTGCTTGGTTGTGTAAAAACGTACCCAGTCATTAAAATTTACACAAGGCTAAAATAATTTTCGATTCGGACTCATTAAAATTCAACCTTTTTAAAATTAGCTCGATATAATTTCATTTATTTTCAGGTTGTGCTCAAAAATCTTTACATAGACTCTGAATAAAATAATTATTTAATTAAAAATTAAATAGACGTGGTTTTAATTTAAGCCTATTAAGTTAATTCTTGACTAGTATTCATTAAAATTTTATTATAAATTAGAATTAGAGGAATAATTCAATATAATTAATTTAATGAAAAATGGACGGGCTCGACGCTAAAATAATAGCCACCATCAGTTATACATATTATATCAAGAGCCCCTTCGTGCTTCAGTCCCGACTGTCATTTTGTAATCTTTGACAGTCGTTACGAGAAGTCAGAACCCCTAAACTATGACATAATCATCAATGATGAAGAGATGGAGGTATGAGTAACAGGGTGTAAAGTTCACGTGTGTATAGGCCTAGGTGGAAGTAAAGCAAGTGGACTGTATTTTATAAAGCTTTATTAGGTGGTTCACAATTTATTATGGCAGAATCAAAGGGAATGTCCGAGCGCAGTCGTTTCGAAATATGCAATGCCGCGAAGCGGTCGCGTCCCGGACACCGCGCCGCTTATTGACGACGTCGTGGTGTGTTCGTTGGATTTATATGTATGTGTGTGAACAACTTGTCTTCTATAGAAATGGGAGGATCCTCCGACTAGACGTCTGCTGTATCCGGTGGGCTACTGCCCGATGATTGAAGTTAGTACGATAGTATACGTTGTAATAAAGTTGCGCGCAGTGGTTGCGCGACGAATTTTGCTTGCGTGATGCAGAATTTTGACGTAACAATCGACTACCAAATAAAGGCTTCTTCAAACAGCCGCGACGCGACAGCGCGACGCGACACTTGTAGAACAATTTCCATTAAGTTTTCATAGAAATCGTTCTACGAGTGTCGCGACGCGACCGTCGCGTCGCGCTAGTCTGCACGAGCCTTAAGACAGAAATATACAAGGTTGCTGCTCCTCTTTGCCGGAATAGCCAAATAATAATCCCCACGAAGGTATTATTATTTGACCTCGGATTATGTATTTTCGTTGTTCGATCCATCTTTCCTTCCAAGCAGCCGTTTCCGAAACTCAGTTTTTTACGGCTTACTTTGAAACTACTTACCTTTCAATCTTTTTTCGTTTGATCTCACCAACCACCAATCTGTTGTTGTTTTTCCGTTTCCGTGTTTGTGGGGTACTGTTGTTTTTTCAAAGCGTTTTCTATACCAGCTGAGAATTATTGGAACAATATTTTGTAGTCGAATTCTGTATCGTATCGAGGACTTGTTCATGTTAGAAACTTTTTGAAAAAAAAAAATCAACGTAAGCATTAACAAAATACTTGTCTAAAAATTAAATGAAGTAGGCTCAAGAATCAAGCCATGTCAGTTTACTCATCATTTCACCGCTTCGCGCAAATCACTGTTGTACTTGTGTGATCCGTGCACGTGTTGAAACGCGTCAATTCGTAAATGCGTCCTAAAGCTAGCTTTTGTCCACGGCTTCACCCGTGTGGAGGTCGGAAATTAACCCATGGGAACTTACTGTCGGTTTAAAAAGTATCCTATATCCTAAATTTGATCAAGGTCTAAAACTGTCTGCCTAAATTTCTGCTTGTCTAAATGTCAGGGGTTAGATAGGCAGGTTGGAGGAATCCAATGACAAGTATTTAGCATTATGTTTACACGTAAAGCTATTATGCATGAGGTAGCAACCCACGGTCCCCAGTCCCCACCTGTTGCACTGAAGACAGTGTAACAGGTGGGGACTGGGGACCTTTGCGTAAGAACGTAACTTTAACCAATTTGTGGCCGCCACACTGTATAACCCCGGTTCAGACATCGTTGCACAATGCACAGTGCTAGCACTAGGTACTACCTAGTACACTATGCACTACTACGCACTATGTACTTATATAGCTCTATACAAAAAATCAGCTGTTCCATACATTTTGACCGCGTAGGTATTGTACTTTTTAACCGACTTCGAAAAAAGGAGGAGGTTCTCAATTCGACTGTATGTTTTTTTTATGTTTGTTACCTCATAATTTTCGACTGGGTAAACCGATTTTGATGATTCTTTTTTATTTGAAAGCTAGTGCTTCCCGTGTTGTCCCATTTCAATTTCATATAGATCTGATGATGCGTTTCGGAGACAGACAACGGAACTCTTAAAAAAATAACATTAAATAAACCGCGATTGCTGCTATCGCATAAATATGCATTGTTTTGACCCCAAGTATGATAACTGTGGATGTACTGTAACTTAAAAGTGAAAAATAAAAAATTTTCCAAAAAAAAACCACCAACTTCCGAAAAAACACTACAAAGTGAAAAATAACTTTAATTTCGGAAGGCGGTGACAAAAAATTTTAATACATAAATCCAAAGACACCGACTTCCAAAATTAAAGTTATTTTTCACTCTGTAAGTGTTTTTTCGGAAGTCGGTTGTTTTTTTTTGTCTATGAAACAGCTGAGTTTTTTTTTGTATAACTGAAGAAAAATGTCTGCACTGGGGTTCTAGAATGATATGCTGAATTCATGGTTACAGTTTGCGCACTGGTTAAAAATTTACCCTGTATAGTGCGCTTCTTCCTATCTGGAAACGTTGTAAAGAAAGTTTTGAGAATGAATGTGGCTAGCGATAAGAGTAGGCGATGTCCAAATAAACGATGTATGGACTGTGTGAATGATAACATGGCTAGAAAGACGGTGACTACAGAGATACGACTAATAGAAATGTTCCTATGGAAGAAATGTTGCACCGATCCCAAATAAATTAGGTTAAGGGCGAGATAATGATGAGTTGATGACCAACACAGTTTCAATTCACTGTTTGCAGTGCATCTCCGTTTATTAGGGACTAGCTTCTGCCCACGGCTTCACCCGCGTAGATGTTGGTTATTATCTCACAGGAACGTGCCATCTATCTCCTTACCAATGCCTGAACTTGAAGTTCAGTGGTTTATGCGCAAAAGGTACCATACATACAGAGTTACTTTCGAATTAATTTATAACGTTAGTATCGATAGAACTTCAAGATGCATTTGTGACGGTTGAGTGACTATTAGTAGACACTGACTAAATATCGATCTCACATCAGTTTGTTTTACGTTACAGGATTCCTACGATGACATTGAAGCTTCATCAAAGTTCAACCAACATAGTTATCGGTAAAAACACGGTTTTTAGGGTTCCTTATTGAAAGACTGCTAACGGGACGGGACCCCCTATTACTGTGCCCGCTCGTAAACAGGACAGACGCATTTAGAAGTACACTCCGTGCATACCTACGTACAGGATAATCTTATACAAGGTGCAACAGAATAAACGCAAGACCTGAAGGTAGTTTGTTCCTAATCTGACTGACTGTATCGATTCTGACTGAATCGAATCTGACTGAATCGATTTCACTAACTTATTTTTAAAAAAAACATGTATTTTATCATACCTACCGCTGATTAAGCCAAAGAAAATTCAATCTTATTTCAAGGCAATAAGACTTAATTTTAAATGCATAAAGTAATGCAGTAATGGTCAACACGTTTTTCTTAATAATAATAACAAACGGGGTGAATAGGGAAGCAGGGGTGAATCGGGACGAAATTTTAACATGGATTTTAACGTTGAAATAATATAGTTGGTTGCCAACAAGGGCACTTAATTGTAATTATAATGAAGTAAACAGATTAGAGTAATTTTTAGAAGCAAACTGTATTATTTAAATTTTAAAATCCCTTTAAAGTGTCGCCCCGATTCACCCCTGCATCCCTATTCACCCCGTTTGACTACTTGTTTGTTTGTCCTATTTTATGTTACGAAACCCTTAGTTCGCGCACGACTCGCACTTGACAGGGTTTTTATTTGATTAAAACATTCTGACATTGCAGCGTATACACAGTGGCTTTTCTGCTGTATTCAGTTTGGTGTCCTTTGTTATTTTTTGGTCCATTTTCACAAATATGAGCGTGGAGATTTTTGCACGAGATAAACGAAATCAACTTGTAATAACTTTTGAGTGCAATGCTTTGTAAAAGAGAGAATACAGGGTGACATCGACGCGCAAACTGTGAATTCAGCACATGTTCAAGACCTTACAGCATAGATATTGCTCATCGGTTATCAAAAAAAAGCTGAAGTTTCATAGAAAAATGCAATACATAAACGTTAAAAATGTATGGAACAATATTATTTTTTTTAAATCGGCTTTAGAATCATGTACTTGTTTAATACATGGTAACGCATTGTGCATTACGGGCTTGCGGACGGCGAGTAATGGTAGCTCGCTGTCCGGTAAGGACCAAGCCCGGGTCGACGCCGCGTTGTGTTCCACGCGCGCCTCAAAGTGATATCAGCAGCAACTGATGGGGTCCGCAAGGGCCGATGCCTGCTGGGGTTGCGGGTAGTTCGAAAGATATACCGTGGCCCCTGGCACACAGCAACTGATTGAAAACGGGTCGGTTTTAGTCAGTAAAAGTCTGACACGCCCTCCAATTATTCGATGATTTCCCAACCTCAAAAAAAAAACACTGGTTGTGCGTCGATGTCCCTACCAACCTGTATTGTTGATGAATCAAGCTCTGTATCTATTGCTGAATAACTCATTATGTAAAATGCGTTAGGTAAGTACTTAAGCCTTTTAGGTATAGTTCGACTTTTAATTGTATCAGTAACTTGACAGTTGAAGGGTCATATTTTGACAAAAAAGATAGTGATGTGATGTAAGAATGAACGAAATTGAATGAACTTGAAATAATGTACTTACAAGCATATTTTTTTATTTTAAATTTAATAACTTGTCTTAAAAACATGACTTGCAATTAGTTATTTATTTTTTTATAGTTTCTCAGTAGTAAGGTAATTTAAAATAAAACAGCTTAGAGATGTGATGTGTATTTATAAATGTGAATGTTTGTATGTTTGGATGTTTGGGTGATTTACTAAATCACGCAAATATGGCCGAATGGATTGGGGTGAATTTTGGCACACAGATATTTTGTAACCTGGATTAACATAGTTATCATCATAAACAGCCTATAATGTTCCCACTGCTGGGACACAGGCCTCCTCTCAGTGAGAGGGAATGGACCGTAATCCACCACGTGGGCCCAGTGCGTGTTGGTAGATGTCACATGTCTTCGGAATTTTTAGTTCCAGGACATGCCGGTTACCTCACGATATTTTCCTTCACCGTTTTGAGAGGAGTGGTGTAGAAATAATTTTCATAAAGTAAAGCGCTTCTTAGGGTTCGAACCTACGACCTACAACTCGTAAGTCGCGGCCGTCACCACTTACACTGCTCTCCCTCCTCCTCCTCCTCCCCCCTCCTCTCCAGCTCTAATTGATTAACATATAGGATACATTTTATCCCGGTAATACGTTCCCGTGGGATAATTTTCGACCTCCACGAGGGCGAAGCCGCTGGCAAAAGCTAGTATTTATTGTAAAGGTATCAGTGATGTTATCAATAATATGGTTCATACGACACATATCTCATACGTGAGATACGCAAGCACTCCATGACGAAGGGGTCACCGTCACATTACTTACCCTTTCTTCAAATATTTTTTAACTTCTTTCATCTTAAAAGATTTATTATTTTTTACGACATGCCCCTTTACCCTGTGCCCAAGTTAATTCTATTGTGTTGAGTTTAAAAATGGTTTCATTTAAAATTAAACCATTTTCATCATTCGTTCTTTACGCAAAATCGTTCACTACCCCAACACTATTAGTGTTATTATGGTAACATTATTTTTCTTTGAACTGGCAAGTTACTGAATACAATTAAAAGTCGAACTATATAAATGTAGACATTTGTGTTGTACCCAACATCACTACGGTTTTTGTCGTCCATTTTTGAAATCGTTTAGAAAATATCAAAAACTTGATTGAAATGAGGTTTCCTAAATAAATAAATAATGCAAAAAGGCAGCTTTAAAAAAGGTAAGAATTTCACATTTCATATTCCTTTGATGGCATTAGGAAAGTAGTTTTTTCAAAGGTCTTACTTAGTTCGTCTCTTCTCTAAGTCTACATTAGTGAGCTTACAGTTGTAATACCATTGAGAAAATGAGAATTCACATTAAGAAAATGTATTATTTACTTACTATCATTTTCTTTGTTTTTTTTTTTTTAAATACGACCATGAGGTCGTATTTAAATGATGACATTTCTCCTTCTCGTATCCCAATTTATTTGTGGTCGGGGACAACATGAAACATATTTTTTTTTTTTTTTAAACTTTGAAAACATTTGAAAAGGGTTTTCAAGAACACGTTGGGAGTTTTTGGCGGGATCGCGTTGGAACATGTCGCACGAATTTTCATTTTCATGGAATTTAGTGAAATAGCGAATTAAATTGTATAATTTTGATAGTGAATTATTCAATTTAGATACGTGTGAGTGCACAAGTGTAGTGAAGGTGAAAATAAGTGACTAACGTGGACTTTTCGTGTTCCCCCCAAAAACTCCGATGATGTTGTTGTAAAGTTACTACCGCTTTACAATAACTTTGACTTGACTGACTAAAGACGACTATGACTGTTTTGTGACTTCGTGCCCGATATCGGGCCATTCACTTGATCTAAAAGAAAAATTACTTGACACTGGCTAAATGCACAAACCGTGTGAAGCCAAAATCTAAAAAAAATAAAAATAAGAACACGTTGACAAGTCCAGCACGTCGTCTTGTTATTTTTATTTTGAGTAGGTAATGTTTTTCAATTCAACTACAAATACAAGTATGTTTTTTTTTGGTTTGACACGATTTTTTGCGAATGTACCTAACATAACACAACCGGATATCAATCTCAATTACGTTTTTGGCAATTTGCTCGTCTGTGTGAAGGATGGGCGTTTTGGGGTCTGTCTTATGTACTTTGACTGTTCTTGACCCTCAAAAAGTGTCGTCTTGGCGTCTGTCTTATGTACTTTAACTGTTTTCGACGCCCAGAAAGTGCCGTTTTAGGGTCTGTAATGACTTTGACTGTTTTTAACGTTCAAAAAATGCTTAGCTTAATTTGAATAAATGACTTTTGATTTTGTGTCAGGTTGTAGGTATGTTGAACAAAAGGTGATTCGCGACCATAACACGTATGTATTGACAGAATTAAAATCATTACAATTCAACTTATCAATACAAACCTCTAAATTCGAAAGAAAGAAAACTCAAATTTTGCGGGCTATCGTATTACGTCCTCCTAAAGTATAGGTGGGTATAATAGTCCCTGGTATAGAGAACAGCTCAGAGACCTTCGTTAAAACTGTTATTCAATATCGTCAGAACTGCTCAAAGGTGAGCTCAGAATAATTAATAACAGTACCGAAACGGCTGAATTAACGCAACGCTCGTTAGTTGAATACAGTGACTAAAGAAATCAAAATATGAGAAACTTGATCTGAAATTAAATCATATATTCTATTAACCAGTGATACACAAAAAACCTGTTCTTATATCAATGCTTTTAACATCTAGATTATGCGTGAACTACGTACATTACCAGTTGACCGCGACGCGGAACAATTTTGCGACGCCATGTTTAGATTTGTTAATGTCATAAGTATGTTTAACTTAGGATTTTTTTAATTTGAATAATTTTAAGTTGGTTGAGATGAAGAAGTTTATCTAATGTAGATCCTACTAATATTATAAATGTGAAATGTTTAGATGTTTGGATGTCTGTTACTCAATCACGTAAAAACGGATGAACTAATTTGGGTGAAATTTGCCATTCAGAGATCATTAGTAGCCTGGAATAACACATAGGATACTTTTATCCCGTTAGTACGTTCCCGTGGGATAATTGTCGACCTCCACGCGGGCGAAGCCGCTGGCAAAAGCTAGTACTATATATTTTTTAAATGTTCAAATTGAACTTTGATCTCTATTTGAATAATTAAAGCTTCTTATTTACTGCGCCCGCTGATTCACCCGTATAATACTGTGGCGGCATCTATAACGCGGAACGCCAAATGCGAACTACGCATCAAAAAGACTTGAAACACAAAAAGTGATGTGGCGCCATCCACAGTGCCACATGCGAAATACGCAAGACTTGACGTTACAGTATTCCTACATCGCGCAATCAGAGTTTACCGCGCGACTCGTATATATACAACACCCCGACATCAACCGTCGGGCAGTTTCCCACCAGACACAACACCCGTCTGGTCGGAGGATCTTCCCTTTTCCATAGAGTATGAGTGAAGTTTACACTCTGTTCGTCTCATACCTCTATAATACTCAATCTCTTGCGAATATCGGTAATGTCCTTGTCCAGGTACATGAGTAGACCACTCATGTGCCATATTTCTCATCCAAGTACGTTTTAGCGTGAAAGCATAATAATCAAACATACAAGAAATCAAATCTTTTCTCCATAAATTATTAGCTAGGCAAATCGTAGCTAATTTCAGAAAAAGTGAAAAAATAAGATAATGTAAGTAGTGTAAATAAGGTAACTAAGTAAGTAAGTAAAAGTTTTTGTAAAACATAATATTGGGGAAAATGCCAGTGTCTGTTTGTAGCAATTGAATTAAAAAAAAAGGAATAATAGATAAATACGTACGTGGGTAGGTATTACTTAATTTTTGGTACCTACAATAGGCTACAATTGTGGTGACGGCTTAGATAAAGACTGTACCTATTTCGAATAGGCTGTTTACTGCCATCAAAGCTGCCCTGAAAAAAAAGTAATTTCGGTACAATCCGCTACAAATTGGTTGGCGCCCACGTACGATTCGCTTCGCGCAATTAATTTAAAATATAAAAATATTCAAAGGAAAATATTAATTTCGCAATTCAAATTCAGATGATAAAAAAATAAAACGTGTTTTTTGCTTTTCTCTATGAATACTGGTACCCAAGTATGATAAACGAAGATTTTTGTTGCCATGGTAATTAAATTATACTTTTCACCAAATTAACTTTCTTTCTATTTTATTTATTTCGTAGTAATACTTTAAAAATGCCACAATTTTCATAATTGCCTCAAAAATATCAAGACCTCTTTTCAAAATCCAAAACCTGAGGACAAAACTCTGAGGCTTACTAGAAACATAAGTATTGTGACTGTTTATTTAGATAACAACAAAGTTTCGTAATTAAATAACTTCTCATATTCAATTATTCAACTTTATTAAATTACAAAGTTATTTTAATCTATCTCTGGAATTAAATAAACATAAATTAATCAGTTAATGTAGTTGTCTTACAAACTACTACTCAACTCGCCCCTGCTTGCCAACATAACAAACATTACATAGCAGACAGCTGTGCTGCTGGGGAGTTTGTTGCGCCACTTCTTCTTCCCAGCTAAAGCACTAGGAAGTGGTGACGGGCGGGCGTTTTGGGGGATTGTCTTATGTAATTTTGACGTTCAAAAAGTGCTGACTCTCAGCCTAGTTTGAATAAATGACTTTTGATTTTGATTTTTGATTTAGCACGGTTTTTACGACTTGACAAAACATCGAGATCTCTTTATTATGTGTAGGCTTAGATTAAATATTGCAATATTATACACTAATCCTTCGGGATTAAATTCTCTAAATTATGGTGAAAACTACATCAAAAACCATTGCGTAGTTTAGAAGAACAACGCAGTCACACAGACGGACACAGAAGCGATTTTAATTTAGAATATGTGTAGAAGTGGGGTCGTAGGTACCTAGGTACTATTTGATGAGGAATAATGAGGGAGTGTCAGTAAACTAAATCGGTAATTATTCTTTTATTGATAGTTAGCTGAGCCGCGCCAGTTCACCCGCATGAGTCTCGATCCCGTGGATATATCGGGATAAAAACTATTCTATGTCCTTATGCAGGTAATGGTCTATTCATGTGCCAAATTTTTAACAAATCCGTTCAGCCGCTTTAGCGTAAAAGCATAACAAACACACTTACAAAAGATAAAAGCTTTACCCTTGATGCCTACCTAATATCATAAGTTTAGATTAATAAACATTAAACTTGTTATTTCGGCAATAATATTAAACAACCATCGGCATTTTTAACCGACTTCCAAAAGGAGGAGGTTCTCAATTCGTCGGCACCTTTTTTTTCTTTTTTTTATGTATGTTCGCCGATTACTCGAAAATGGCTGGACCTTGGATATTTTTTTTTGTTTAAAAGGGTATACTTCCCAGGTGGTCCCATGATCATCAAGTCAGGATCTGATGATGGGATCCCGGAGAAATAGAGAGAACTCTTCAAATTTTATAGGCACACTTGAAGCGATTTGGGTAGTTTTTAGAAGAGTACTTTCTCGGAGTGGTTCCATTTCAATTTTATGAAGATCTGATGAAGAACTTCGGAGATAGGCAACGAAACTCCTCAATAAATGATAGCAAATGGACTGGGATTGCTGAAATCTCATGTCTGTCTATTGTTTACACCAGTTCATAACATAACATCACGCCGGTACGCTGTGAAGGGGTAAGCACATGTGAAATTGCGGAAGGCGGTGACAAAAAATTAAAATACATATCCAAAGTCACCGACTTCCGAAATTAAAGTTATTTTTCACTCTGTAGTGTTTTTTTTTGGAAATCGGTTGTTTTTTTTTTGAAAAAAGTTTTAGATAAAGCCGACCGTCATGGCCCTACATATCTAATACCTTTAAACGAGCAATTCTTGTATATTCGATCTAGCTAGGTTTCATTTTCAGAAAGCGAAAAAAAAAAAATTACCGAGCTGAGTTCGGTCATCCAGATATGAAATTTAGAATGCAGAAATGTTTCGGGGGCGATAAATCAATCTAGCTAGGTTTCATTTTTAGAAAACGTCAAACCAAAAAAAAACCAAGCAAAGCTTGTTCAATCAGATATTTATTATATTAAATCTGCATGTTACAATTCAATTGGGCAGGCCGTTTTACATCAAGGACTTTCCTCTTTACAATTATTGTCTTAATAACTTAGACTACCTAAAATACATTATTATCCGCCTAGCCTTTTCACAACTATGTTGGGGTCTACTTCCAATCCAATCTAACCGAATGCATCTGAATATCGGTATTTTACATGGCGCGGCTGCCTATCTGACTCCACAACCCAGTTACTGGGTCATACGGTACCTCATGGTAAGACTGGTTGTTACACTTTCAGGCTTCTGCCGACTGTCAAAGATCCACGAATGACAGCTGGAACCAAAGGCTTAACGTACTTTCCGAGGCACTGTGGTGTGTAAAGATCTTGGTCACCCACCGACGGATCAACCACAGCATGATAGACCCATGCCGGCTGCTATTACCTTATACATGGTAGGTATAATAATTATGAAAAATATTCGGAATAAGTTGACGATGTACGAGCAAGTTGGAGATTTACAACAAGTTTGTAGAACGCTCGGGGCTATCACAGGGACTTTCAAACCACCTCGCGCCTTTGCGAAATGATAAAACTTTTAATTCTGTGTTGAAATATGAAGATACAAAATTTAGCTTTTGATAGGATGACGACGGCATTCAGATGTTTAGTAAAGTTAATGTTAATTTATCATTAAAAGATCGTTAGTCCAAGATTATCTTTATGTTGTATGTTTACAGGGTCAAATTAGAGTAGCTAGTGAGACTAGGTATCAATCGATATCTAATTCTAAACATGATTGAATAAAATAAAGAAAGATGTTAAGTTTTTTGTTGGGGGTCAACGGTTATTGTTTTTGTTGAAAAAATTTGTTTTCTATTGTTTTATCGTGTTCAGACATCGATACCTATACCGTCTGTGAAGTTTAAAAAATAATAAGAAAACAGATTTAGAAAAAAATACCAGATTTTTCCAATGACCCACTACCTGCAGTCCATGATCCCACAAAAAATACATCAAATTAATTTAGTTTATGTTTTATCTTGTTTAGATATCGGCACGCACCATTGAATTTATTGATCAGGGAAATTAAATTGTAAGGCAAACTGATGAACTTAAATTGCCCGTAATTGTTTGAATTTTTTTTGACGGTTGCTTGAAACGGTTGTAAATAGGGCAAATAGGCGTAGGATGTAATTTTGCTGAACAATTAATTTCTATAAAGTTTCATCTTGAAGTTGGACTAAAAATCAATACACATGAGGTATTGTTATGAAGCTTTTATTTTATAATTATTTAATATCGATACCAAGGTCAGACAGTACCTAGAAGTTTTGACAATTAATTAAATTTAACTCTATAATGGCTACCCTAAACTTACCAATAGAAAATGTCTGTCAATTCTATATAAATCGTTCCATTCACAAACTGTAGAGACGGTTGTAGTTATGTTTCAGAACGCTTTACTATAAACCTAGCCAGGGTTCCGGCGAGTCTAAGGCTCAGTGAATATTGTGTGGAAAACTAACCTGAATATTCGCTCTAATGCTACGAGACTGTAATCCTTCAGGAAATTAGTTGCAAACATGTTCTACCAAAGCTAGAACTTATTTAGCTGCTAGTAAAAAAGTCTTCTGAATAAAGCCAGGAATACACACGCCAGTTACTTGCACAAACCAGCTTGTTGTGGTCTACAAGCTACTTTGTGCAAGTATCTGGCAAAAAACTTTTCACACTTTTTTTTCACAAACAGCTAGGACCCGGAACAACTACTTGTAGGTCATACAAATATTTGTTAGTGCGGGAATCCAACCCGCGACACGCAGCGCAGCAGTCAATAGCTTAACCAGTGCGCCAACCGTGCCGTTAGTTGTAGTCTTGTAGTAGCATAATGACATGCAAGCTAAGTATACTCTTTTCACCGGGCGTGCTAACCGAATTGAGTCGAAATAAACAGCGCATTCATAATAACGTTTGGATAATTATGCCTATAGCTCAGTCTAAAATATTTGACATCATGACAAGCTTTAAGCTACGCTGGCTCAAATTCTTTTTTAATTTTCTAAATACTAATTAGTGTTTATCTCATTATGCCATCAATTTATAAACTATATTCATAGTGGTTGCATGGTAACCCATGCAGAATAAAGGCTCTTACATGCTCTTACAGTAGGTACCTACTTGCATACTTATGTGTTCTGTGAATACTTTTGGGCAAGTTACGGGGGTGTGTGTTCCAGGCTTAACTTACAGTTTAATAGGTATTCTGAATAATCTACATTCTTAGGCTTTCATCATAGGAAAAAATAACTACGAAGGCCTCATTTCGGCTATAAATGTATGCCAACATCCATATTAAAATAAATAAAATTATACTTAGTAATAAATATTGACATGCACGATTCACACATAAGAAAAAAGAAGACGTATTTAATACCTACTAGCAGCCGAATACTTCTGTTCTGACGTGTCCATATTAATTGAATAACGCTGTATAATTAAGAAATCTATATACAAATGCCGGCGCGTCTCGTTTCTCCATACAAAATGGAGTCAGCGGGGCGCCTGATTATGATCGGAGTGAATTATCACGTCGTTCCACTGACATGGCACTCTCGAAACACTATAGAAGTATTGCTGGTACCGTTATTGGTTTATTTTTTGTTTGGAATAATGGGAAATAATGTGGATTTTTTGTGTTAGTTACTTATCAATCAATGCTGTGTCGTTCTAACGTCATAACTAGAGATCGGATAATCGGATGCATAATTTACCTTAAGTAAATTTTTGGTTATGAAAATAAGGGGCTGCTTAAAAAATATTTTTTGATAAAAACATCCCGGGATGCCAGGAACACCGGGAATGCATAACTAGTCAGGTGTATAGTATGGAAGCGACTTCTAAATTATTAGGATTGCATAGCTATTCAGACACATATTTATTTAAAATTTATTGCGATACAAATATGTGTAAGTAGGGTGTATATAGTCTGTAAGAATGGGGCTAGCATGTGTTAGTATATTTTTTTTAATTTTTACATTAAATGAAGATTTTTTCATTACAAAAGCGCGTTCCATATTAGCCAACATCGCAACTTTAGGTGAATATGCTTCCGAATATCCGATCTCTGGTCATAACACTGGAAATAATCATCTTGCTAGCTTATTCAGCCTATAATGTTCCTACTTCCCACATATATACAGTTTGTATGCTCCACAACGTAAATAGTGCAGTGAATGTTGTCAAACTGTCCTAATGAGATCCATTGCTACCCTTGGTGTTATCTATAAATATAAATTTAATCCCTCCCCCAAATTTCCCTTGGTGTTGGCATCACACGTGAACGGCTGGACAAATTTTACTAATTGTTTTTTTGTTGTGTTCGTTATTGTCAGGAGAAGGTTCTTATGAAAGAAAAAATTAAGAAAGTTTTTATCCAATGCGCAAACTGTAACCATGAATTCAGCAAATCATTTCTAGAATGATATGCTGAGTTCATGCCTCAGAATTCACCCCTAGCGCAGAAATTTTTCATCGGCTACTAAAACGGCTGGATGGATTTGAATGAAATGGGTAGACCTTTAATACCCAATTAATACTTTTAATAGGTCATATAATAGTTTTTACATTTTAACACACATATATATAACACGAATTCAATATTCATAATTAAGAGAGGACAACGTCTGTCGGGTCAGCTAGTACGCAATAAAATTATCTTGCGGGCCCTAAAGTTTTAAATACAAATACCTACATGTGCTCGTAAAAGTGGCATTTTGTATCAGTAATCGTTGCAAAAATAGGAGTATGATAATGATCGTCCAGTTATTCTAAGGTTCGGTGAAATGTCAAAATTCCTGACCGCAACCTACATGGCTAGTCTACGTTCCCGTGGACGTAAAAATATCGCGACGGGGCTTTTTCGCGCATTGGATTTTAACGCAATGCTAACGCCGCACGCCGAGAGTTGAAAATCGAACAGTGTGTTTTTCGACGCTCCAGGATGCACTCAGTGCGATTCTCAATAGAGATGGGCCGACTATGGGTTTGACTGACTAGCCGACTAGTCAGCCAAGCCGATCATTGATTTCGGTTCAGTTCGGTTGACATCGGCTGTGTTCAAAATGGTAAACCTACTTATTGCCAATTGTTTGCTATTGAGTTTCTTCTTTTTTGTCAGAAGTATTAACTAATTTTACTTTCGGTATTTAATTTCTGGATCTAAATCCTATTAATTAATGGACCAAACGAAGGATTCCTATTACTTACTATCCTAATTTTCTGATTGCACTGAAAGTAAACTGTAAAAATGATACTATAATAAAAAAAATCTAACAGTAAATATTTCAATTTCATTTCAATCACCGTTTTTTTAATTTTTAAGCATATTAATACAAGTAAACAATGGGCCGACTAGTCGGTACATGGTGATGTACGGGTGTTGAACCGAACATTGAGAATTAGTGAATTTCGACGCTCGGATCAGCACCGAGAGTTAAAAAAAAATCGAGTGCGCGATAAAATCCCGCCACGATATTTTCACGTCCGTTTTAATCACACAATGTTGATCATCACAATCATCGTGATCATCTTAATTAAGTTCCAATTAATATTCAAAATAAATATTAAATGCTATTTAAAATTCAAATCAGATTTATCTAAATTGGTAACTTTAAATGAATGAAGAAATCCAATTCGCTTTAAAGTAGCTTTAGACGATTAAGGTAAGTTAATGACTACTTTAAAATCAAATACTGTATAGCTATTGCAAAAATCTGTGATTTTGTAAAGCTTGAATATTAAATAATCAACTTGGGAATATCGTATTATATCAAAATGGGCTATTATTTTGAGACCTATTAAATATTTATTACTTCGATAAATGAGATGTTTTATAATATTAAACGCTTTGAGCGAGGACGCCCACTTAATAAAGGCTATTTATTATGAAGGTTGCATAGCCGATTTAAAATCAATTGATTAAAATATTAGATGAATGGCATTAAAAGCGCTATAATAACGCATTTTTAACCACTTTTATTTTGTGTGTCGGCATTTGGTCGTTTCACTATTATCCTTGGTTTAGAATAATAAATGCATAGGTAAATACATTTATGCATACATTTATGCATTTATGCATTTATAGTTTTTTTAATGGATACCTTGGGTTTTACCTACTGGATAAGGCGGGGATTTCTTGAAAACGGTCAAAAAGGTGTTTTTTAAAGCAGTGTATCTCTTTAACTGATAATTTTGAAAGCATTTTCAAGTCTTTTTTGCATACAGTAATGGAACTCAAATTATAATTAAACATACTTTAATGCATCAAAAAATAATCTAAGTCACCTCTTAATTATCTATAAAAGCAGTTTAACCCGTCAATACCAATTAGTATATATAATATAATTAAAAATATACCATAAAATTTCAAATGCCAAATTGCAATTGTTCAGTTATGGATTATTTGTTATTAAAAAGTTAATATCTAATTTTATACGATTTTATTTACATTTTTACGACATACGCCTGCTCATTTATTATTCTAATTTATTACAACAGATTTTAACCCGTATCAGATTGCAATAAGAACTATTGTCACTCATAACGACACTATTTAAAGTTAACATGGCCGTCGTGAGTTCCAACACAGGCAATAATTTCGTTCCCACTACTCTCATAACGGCGAAGGAAAGCATCGTGAGTAAACCGGCACGTTCTAGAACCAAAAATTCAAAGACATGTGACATCTACCAACCTGCACTGGGCCCGCGTGGAAAATTTCAGCCCACTGTCTCTCGAAGAGAGAAGGCCTGTGTCCCACAAGTGGGAACTATATAGGATGATTATCCTTATGCTTGTACCTAAGAGGTTATATGGAACCGAGACGTGGTCGCTCACAATGGGCCTCATAAGAAGGCTTAAAGTCACCCAAAGGGCAATGGGATACTTGGAGTTTCCCTGAGTGATCGAATCAGGAATGAAGAGATCCGCAGGAGAACCGAGGTAACCGACATAGCCCGAAGAATTGCCTAACTTAAGTGGCAGTGGGCAGGGCACATTGCTCGCAGAACAGATAGCCAGCCGATGGGGTCGAAAAGTTCTGAAGTGGCAACCGCGTACCGGAAGACGTAACGTTGGTAGGCCTCCCACAAGGTGGACCGATAACTTTGTGAGGGCCTCAGGAGTCCGCTGGATACGGGAAGCACAGAACCGGTCGAAGTGGCGGAGCTTAGAGGAGGCCAATGTCCAGCAGTGGACGTCTTTCGGCTGAAATGATTTGAATTGAAAGTCGTTCTGTGTAAAATCAACGTTACTGATTAGACTGTCCGCTTCTAAAGACTATAGACGTATGTTAATTATGATAATAGCAACTTAATATAAAGTAAGTAATTCCTCACTTTATTATTATAAGCCTTTGGGCTGCAAACTTAAAGTTACTGTAATTATGTAAGTAGGTACTCATGTTAATAACGGTACTAGCGTCGGTTACTTTTGTAAGTCTACTTTGGTCATAATTTGCACATTAATATTTGGAACAAATCTCAACGCTCAAGTAGAATAATTTAGATGGCGATTTTACCTACCTAATTACCTACTACACATTTAACTTATACGTTACATTATTATTACCTACGTTGAAAGCTTATCAAGCTCATGAGGACCAATTGCTATATAAATCAAGCGTGGCAATAGTACGAGTACATTTACAAAAAATGAATCATATCTAACAGTGAATTCATTGAACATTCGCACATTTCCTTGACAAATCTCAAGGTAAAAACGCCTTTCATTTTTCCTCGCTTGTATTTTATTGGCGAAAATTCAGTCAATTTTAGACGGGAGTGAACTCGTGTCTTCAAATTAAAGGGTAAATGTTTTGACCTTTAACAAATCATATGATTCCGTATTTTATGAACCTACATATAGCCGTATAGGCGCTTTGCCTTGAATTTGATTGCATGTTGACCTTTACCCTAAGTAATAGAATTGTCTATATTTAGGAATGGCATTTCAGGATGTGTGATAAAATTATGCATATGAATAAAATAATAGGATGTAAAAAATATTTCGGAACCTAAGTAATTCTGTTACATAAAAGGCGACATGTAGTGGAAGTGGCTATATTATATTAGCAGTGGCATTTCAGGACCATTGTGTTCCATATTCATAATCAGCCTTATAGAACGTTCCCACTGCTGGGCCACAGGCTGCCTCTCTGTGAGAGGGAGTGGGCCGTAATCCATCACCCTGTGCGGTGCCACGTCTTCGAATTCTTGGTTTTAAGTCATGCCGGTTTCCTACCGATATTTTCCTTCACCGTTTTGATAGCAGTGGTGCTGAAATAATTGACACAAAGTAAAGCACTGTTTCAGTTTCCACTGGGCCATTACTGCTCTCAAAAAAGTAATTATATCTTGAAAATATCGATAAAATTTTCAGTTAATAAGATGGTAAATACGGTCTACCTTGTGGTCTCTATCTACACTTTATTGAAATAAATTAAACTTTAAAAAACTAAAAAAACACGCTTTAAAAACGAAACTAAAAAGTAGAAATAAATTAATTCTATTAAAAAGCGCGGGGCGCTTTTTGAGGTATTTCTATAATCAATTAATATCAAGCACCCCACGCTTTAATAGAATTGAATTATTTAATATTTTTACAGTTTGGTTTTTAAAGCGTGTTTTTAAACTAAAACTTATTTTCGATTTTTTAATTCTGCTAACTACAAAAGCGTGATTTTTCAGTTTCTTTTTCTTTTTTTTTTAAATTATTGAATTGTCATCGGTCCTCGATAAGTCTACAAAGTTTAAATGAAATCTTAACGTTTGAAGTGGGTCAAAATCATGTTCAAAGGGGTCAGTTAAAAACAAACAAACATGCTTACAAACATACAGGTGAAGCTAGTAAAAGCGTGTTAATGTCAAAAACACTCCATTCCGTTAAATTTTAACATTGATTAAAAGCAAATCCAAATATATTTTATTTACATTCGTATGGTATAATATGTATAAATGCAAACTTATCTCGTCCCATTTCGACATAAGCATTCAATCAATAAATTAACATGTTCAACAAAAAAACGTAATAATCAAATATTACAAAATGAATTCTGAAGCTAATACAATAAAAGCATAAGAACTAAAAGCTATTAGAGCTTGTTATTAATTCCGTTCGCGTCCACGTAGGGATACTGAGCTAAAACGGTGAGGGATCTTCCCTTCAATAGGGTGACTATAATTATGTGTAGTAGGAGACATGATCATTAAATCATGACAATGTGTAAAGGTTTTTTACCTGATTATTTCGAAAAACACTTAATGGATAAGTATCTAATAATATTTGTAGTGCCGGACGTAAAAGTATAACACCATCCCATTTCTTCCCGTGGGTGTCGTAGAAGGCGACTAAGGGACTTACTAGAGAATGGGCAGCAGCTTTGTCTATGCATTTGACCACTATACTGCGATCGCCAACCCGCCTGCCAAGCGTGGCGATTATGGCAAATCCCCCCTTTTGGGAGAGGCTTATGTCCAGCAGTCGTGTCGCGTCTTTCGGCTGATATGATGATGATGAATATTTGTAGTAATGGTATAATAATATAATTCGCTAGGTGTAGCATTCCGAAACACAGTAGTCACGTGCAAGACACAAGTTAGCGCCATCACCGCTGTATTGCCAGTAGTGTGTAATAATAACTCCCCAACCACCTTTATTACCTTTGCGAATCCGATAAAGCAATGAGTTTACATTTTACTATTACGTTGGTAAGTGTTTATTAAATTGAATTGTTTCGTTTTATCAGAAAAACGCAACGAAAATTTAAATGCTTTATTTATGTTTTTTTACAGAATGGTGAACGAAAATATTTCCAGGTCGTGTTTTGTTGCAATAGTTGGCAACTGGATAGTGACGTAAGCATGCGTCACTCTCGGATTGCGAGCCCTTGTTTTTAGACCACATTTTAGCCGTAATAATATTGATTAAATATGCACTGGAGTATCAGTCAGAATAGCTATACACGACCGAAATTAATGTTCTAAATACAATTGACTAATTACATAGAACAGCACAGCAGAGCAATTACCTAATTGCGTAACACAAGATCAATCATAATCTGTTTCATTTTGACAGTTCAGCAATATCCATTGCGTTGTTACTTTGTTAAACACACACATTTTTCGAACATATATATGAAGCAATGTATTTGTTTCAAAATGATTCAGATTATAATTAGGTGTCAGCAACACCTTTTTTTCGGCTAGTTGTAAATATGACCAAAGAAACCTTTTAAGATTTACACGAAAAAATATCTACTCAAAAACTAAAGCCAGCTACTGGTAATCAAACTCGAAAATACATACTTGTTTGTTGTTGGCTTTAGAGTCTTCTCACTCGACCGGTTGCGAATAAATCGATTCTGGTGTTTGTCCATAAAACAACTTTAGACTATCAACAACGCGCAATGTTTATCAATTTCGTCCGATCCCTTGTAAACTGATTAAACTGTGAACGTCAAAACATCAAAGATGTCAGTTTTTCCGACAATATTGCTTGAATATAAAATAGTCTTATTTTATACCTATTTATTTAATAACTAATGGTTATGGTGATCATTTGAAGGATTCTGTAAGTACACGCAGGTACTGAGATGGATCCTAAGCAGCAACAAAGTAGGACAATCTGTAAATACACAGATGCTTAAATGCCACTGATTACTGTTTTAACCAAATGGTTAATTTCATGGTTCTCATAATTGTTCTCTTCACTTTTCAAAATATTATACGAGCAGCTAGACAGTATGCCCTACAATATTACCTATTACCCTACAATATTAGATAAGTCATCTATTGACATGACACTAATACACAAACATCGGAAAGTCTGTCCAATCTGTGGGTACAAACAGAACCCTAAATAAACAGGTTCGACGCCAAAATTCAGTAATTGTCTCACTTTGCTCGCAAAACGATGGTGACAGCACTTAGCCCTCTCTCTGGCTAAAAATAGCCGTGTATTCATTGAGCCAATTCATGTGGGGTTAATTCATGTTGCTCATGGAGGCCTTCATTATAGCTCGGTGTTATGGAAATGTTTTATTTTTAGCCATTTAGCCCTCTTACGCATACATGTGCTATAAAATGTTGATCTACTTTTATGTTGCCACCCTGTGTCATATGTCGTTTACCAATAATTTAATGAAACCGGTTTATGAATATTTAATTTGGTTGCTCATGTTGACAGTGTGGTTTAATCTTTCAGTTTAGTATAAAATACTCTGTGGTTTAATCCCTATTTCCCTACTAATATTATAACGCACAAATAACTCTGTCTGCTACGCATTCACGCCTAAACCGCTGACCCAATCGTCATGAAAAATGGCAGAGATATAGCCTGGGATGCGGAGAAGGACACGGGAGAGAAGAGCATTTTGTACGCGATGACCAACATCCACGCGGGCGGAGCCGCGAGCAAAACCTAGTATTTAGATATATAACAATTTTAAAATCGACTTATATGACAGAAAGGATAATGCGTTCATTAATCACGACTTCTATATGTATTATGTATTAAGTCTAGCTGCTCTAATATCTTACAACGAATGTACGCAAAGCCAGCAGAATATAAAAAAAACAGAGACTAAATCCTAGCATATCTTGATTTCCCCAGGGATACTACGCAAGGTCAGACAGCTCACTCTGTGTCAAACCAAATTAGAGAAATAATCACTAAAGATGATCTTTTAAGTTTAAATGAGATGAGAAGACAAGTTAAGTGGGTTTTTTTTAAGGGAGCGAAATCATCAAATAATTTCTCCCGCTCTGGGTGAAGCAGGACGGCGGCGGCGTGTCAGACTTTTACTGACTAAAACCCACCCGTGTTCCTTCAGTTGCCTGTGTGCCAGGGGCCACGGTATCTCTTTGAAACAATCCGCACTCCTGGCACCGATGCCTGCCATGCTATAAATCTACAGATCTACAGACGATTTTCTATTCTTTATTTTCATGCCTCTAAGCACCTGGTACTTATTAACAGGCCTGCACCGTCCTTCCATTCATAATATCACTGTAATTTGAAAACATTGTAAAAGCCAATTATTTTTAAAAGAGTAACCGTGGAGTTTCTTGCCGGCTCTTCTCTGCAGGAAGCAACAAATTGGAACCGTGCACCTAGCTTCTGACGTTTCATAAGTGCCCTTGCAGGTTTATCTGATTTTTTTTTTTGATTTTGAATAGAAATAAAGAGACCCGTAAGAGAACCAAGGGAACTGGAAATTGCGGGGAATTGCCAAACTTAGGTTATGGTTCTCTTCTCAAAAGCCTGACCAAGATTTTGTCTGATCCAACTGGTTTTTGTCAGAGACTGTGATCTCTTAGTTTATTTTGGTCTTTCTACTCAGAGTGGTCTGTACTTTATTATAGTTATTTTTAACCAGTTTAAAGACATAAATACAATTTATCCTCAATAGTCTTTCCTACATAATTACAATGTTTATTTGTTTAACAAAGCAATCAATCATAATCTAAGAAGATATTTAACAATGTTATTGTTTGACATTTATAGTGTCGTAACGACAATGGATTCCACCCCAAAGCGCCATTCTGCAGGATAGAGCGTTTTCAACAACGTGACCAAATTTTCCGGCTTTCTAGAGGGTCCCAAAATAAATCTGCCATTACCAATAACATCCACAACAGAATCTTACCCAACTCATCTCATTGCTATATTATATTTATATATAGCTATAAAACCTTGCACAGCGAGTATATAGTGTCACTTGTTGTACTTATACGTAGTTTGAAAGTGTCCCCTGTGGACAGCTTTCATTCCCAAATTGGATTAATTATCGCTTACGTACGAACAACAGCGGGGATTGAACTATTGTAGTCTGATAATAGATTTTTGTTATCAAGTTTTGTTAAATCGGCATGGCGTTTCTTGTTTTTTGATGAAAGCCATGTTTTAGGCGCTAATTGGTGAATAGGGGTGGTTGTTTAGTGTATTAAAGATACAGGTAAGTATACCTCTACCTTACCTTTCGGGGAATGGCATACTTAATGGTGTTATGTTTAGGTCTATTGTAGACTGTAGAAACCTGTAGGTGTACATACGATAATGGGGATATCAAAATGTTCATAGTGTTAATTAGATGGATTAAAAGTACTATTCCAAAAACTATCCAAATCGCTTCAAGTGTGCCTATAAAATTTGAAGAGTTCTCTCTATTTCTCCAGGATCCCATCATCAGATCCTGACTTGATGATTATGGGACCACCTGGGAAGTATAACCTTTCAAACAAAAAAAAAATTCAAATCGGTCCAGCCATCTTCGAGTAATCGGGGTTCCGACGAATTGAGAACCTCCTCCTTTTGGAAGTCGGTTAAAAATGATGTAATCCCATTTCTTCCCGTGGGTGTCGTAGAAAGCGACTAAGGGACTTACTAGAGAATGGGCAGCAGCGTTCTCTATGCATTTGACCATCATACTGCGATCGCCAACCCGCCTGCCAAGCGTGGCGATTATGGCAAATCCCCCCTTTTGGGGGAGGCTTATGTCCAGAACTGGACTGATGATGATGATGAAGATTGTGTATGACATTCAGCTCGTAATAATAAGAGAAAAAAGAACGAAATAAAGAAAATTGGTACATTTATTTGATACAAACATGACGCGGAGAAAGAACACACACAAAAATGAACAAGTTGGAGGAAAATGAGTCACATCTACTCAAAACGGTCACCACTCAGCATAGTGCTACGGACCTGTAAGTCAACGTACACACGGACGTAATAACATCGCGGCGGGATTTTATCGCACACTGGACACGTCAACTTTCGGTGTTGAACCGAGCTCTGAGAACGAGAGAGAATGAGAATCTAACAGAGTGTAACCGGCGGGATTTTTTTGGCACACCGTATCTTCAACGCACTTGCTTAGTAGCGCCGTAGTTGAAAATCGAACAGTGTGTTTTTTTTGGCTCACTGGATCTACAACGCACGTGCTTAGTAGCGCCGTATAGTTGAAAATCGAACAGTGTGTTTTTTTTGGCTCACCGGATCTACAACGCACGTGCTTAGTAGCGCCGTAGTTG
The DNA here is from genome assembly GCA_949091785.1 of Polymixis lichenea. Lineage (NCBI taxonomy): Eukaryota > Metazoa > Arthropoda > Insecta > Lepidoptera > Noctuidae > Polymixis > Polymixis lichenea. The sequence goes on along the minus strand of OX420938.1, from coordinate 7,870,949 downwards.
AAAATCGAGCAGTGTGTTTTACCGAAGCGAATGTGAAAGTGACGAAACTTTTACGAGTAGGTAACAAAGACGTAATAAATTCATACTACCCAACCCACCCAGTGGCGTAAGTAGGGTGGGGCAAGCAGAGTCTCGTTCTCGTCATTATTTGACATTATACAACACTTGTAATATAAAGTATTTATTAGTGATTCTCATGGAAATTCTTTTACATATTGTGAATGAGAGAACGTTGTAGGCCTTACAGACGTCGATTACGATTTTCTATTCTTTATTTTCATTCCTCTAAGTACCTGGTACTTATTGACAGGCCTGCACTGTCCTCCCATACCTATTATCACTGTAATTTGAAAACATTGTAAAAGCCAATTATTTTTAAAAGAGTAACCGTGGAGTTTCTTGCCGGCTCTTCTCAATAGGAAGCGACAAATTGGAACCGTGCACCTAGCTTCTGACGTTTCATAAGTGCCCTTGCAGGTTTATACGAAATAAAATATTTTGATTTGATTTGATTTGAGAGCAAGAGCCCTGGGCGCCTAAATAAGGGGGGCGCAAAAAGTCGCTCATAAATTAAAAATTAAACAAAAACATAAATAAACCCTTTTATACTGTTACCTATAGGTAACAAATCTGCCTAATTTCTATTCAAATTCTCTTAAAATTGCAGCATTGCAAGCGATTTTTTAGCAAGCTGAAATTAATACCTTAGTTATTGAAGGCTTTGGTCAAGAAAGGTTATGCGACCTAGCTTTGCTCAGTGTAGACCGACAAGATAATTTACGAAGGGGCGCAAATGTGATACGTGCCCTTTCATAGTAGTAATTTTCTATTGGTACGCCCCTGTACCCACCCATGGCTTTTTTTTAGACCTACACAAAACAATTTCATCATCTCCATTTGAAATAAGTAGGTACCCACTTAAAGCAATCAACTAATTGAGGAAAATCACAACAGGACGTTCCTGTAAAAACGTAAATCTTTGCAGAATAAAAATCTCGGTTTACATTTCAAGATTGCTTTGTCGGACAAAATGAAATCGTCCAACTTGACTCAGACATCCAATTGCAAAGTAAGTTTGCTGGACTCTTGAGTGTGAAATTTAATACTTTACTAAAGAGGATTTAAGAAAATTCTTTTGTCTGAGTTGTATTAAAGCTCATCACTACACCTCACTTTTTTACAGTGTTGACAAAAAGGATAACTGATCACAGAACAAAATCGAATTTCATTTATTCAAACTAGGATAGGAATTAACACTTTTTAAACGCCAAAATTAACTATGACAGTCCCCCAAAACTCTGCCCTTCACCACTTCCAAGCTGGGAAGAAGTGGCGTAACAAATTCCTTAGCAGCACAGCTGTCTGTTCAGTTAGAAAAACTTGATTCTTTACAATAGTATGCAAATTATAATAAGCCTATAACGTTCCCACTGCTGGGATATGGGCATCCTACGGAAAAATAACTTTAATTTCGGAAGGCGGTGACTTTGGATATGTATTTAATTTTTTTGTCACCGCCTTCCGAAATTAAAGTTATTTTTCACTTTGTAGTGTTTTTTCGGAAGTCGGTTGACCCCACTAATTCGAAATTTCATCATCTTTGGGGTCAAAACAATGCATATTTATGCGATAGCAGCAATCGCGGTTTATTTACTGTTATTTTTTGAAGAGTTCCGTTGTCTGTCTCCGAAACGCATCATCAGATCTATATGAAATTGAAATGGGACCACACGAGAAGCACGAGCTTTCAAATAAAAAAAAGAATCATCAAAATCGGTGCACCCAGTCGAAAGTTATGAGGTAACAAACATAAAAAAAAATTGAGAACCTCCTCCTTTTTCTGAAGTCGGTTAAAATTGCATTAACATTTAACATTTTCATATTTTGCGCGTAATTTGACGAAAACGCTGGACGCAGTGGACGCCATATTGCTCTGGGTATGACGTCAGTTTGCTGTTTAAGCAAATGCACTGATATTTTGTTTGATAAGTGTTTATAATTAAAAAATGAGTTATTATTCCACTTATCGTTGGTTTGTTGTTCCTGAATGTAAGATATTATTTCAATAAAAATTACTTTGGTTACGAAAATAATAAAAGTAAAAAAGTTGTTCAATTGATTACTTTAAACAGCGGTATGACGTAATAATATGGCAGCTACTATTTCATGGTGTTCAAAAACAGATTTAAAAAAATATTATGGAATGTTATTTCATGAACTAAAACCAACATTTTAGGACTGTTTTTGCCTAATCTATCTCAATAATAAAAGTTTTCGATTTCTTCTCATCTAGAGTAAAATACCCTAATATGTCGGCTAACACATCCCAAAAATATTGTTTCGTTCATTAAAATAACATTTGATGAATTTTGGTTGCAATTAATTAACAGTTTTTGCTTGAGGCGACTCAGGCTATTGAAATTTAACTTGTTTATTTTACATGAACTCGTCATTAAAATTATTTAAAGTTTCTGCAGGTACTGCTGCTTAAATTCGGTTCATTTGACGAGCTTTTATTTAGTTTTACCTGTCCCGGTGTCTATAATGAAATCTTGCAAGTTAAATTTGACCCACTTCCCGATTTCCGATTGACCTGAAATTTTGCATGCATATGTATATCGCGTGACAATGCAATATTATATACTACGCAATAAAACGACACAACCCTATCGAGTTTGGGCTCGTTTGATTCGTATTGTACCAGTACTATGACCCTGTATGCTAACCAGGGTCTGATGCTGGAGCTGGAAGGTGGCCATAGATAAATAACACTTTAAGTGCTCAAAACAACACATTATGACGATCGACTTATTACGAACTACATAACGGAAAAACGCTGCTACGAACTACACCGTAGTAAATCTCTTATCATAAATACTAAAAACTTAAAATAAAATTAATAGAAAAAATAACTTTTTTCATCAAGCTTTTATTATTAGATACTTGTTAATCGAACTAAAAAGTTAAAAATAATTTAATCTCAATTATTTAAAAATAAAAGCGTATTACATATTGACGGTTAGAAATAAAGAAGATCGTGTTACATGCTAATAAATGTTCTATTTAGATTATAATAATAGTTGAAAATAACTGAAATATTCTCGTTTACCGACGACGGACATTAAATTTATTGCGGAAATGTAAATACAAGGCTTTTGTTTAGTTTTAAAACAGACACAGACCAAACGTTTCATGAGTAGGTAATTATCATTTTCACACAGAACAGTGAAGTTGCTATAAATACTATATAATATCTGAAACTGAAAACAGATAGTACGATGTTATCTTTTCATTTCAGCTGGTCTGCTTCCAGTCTAATCGGATGCAGCTGGATACCAGTATTTCACATATAGCGACTGCCTATCTGACCTCCATGACCCAGTTATTGGATAATACGAAACCCCTTGGTAAGCTGGTTATCAAAGCTTCAGGCTTACGACTGTCAAAGATCCACGGATGACAGCCAGGCTTAACGTGCTTGCCGAGGCACGGAGGGGTCTTGGTAAATAAAGATGGTCATTCATCCACGGACCTTACCTTAACCTGATCGATCGAACTATACGGCTGTTACCACTTAGCCACAAACACAAACATAGATTATCTAGTTACTAGTTATTAATTAAATAAATAAATAAATAAATAAAAATCTTTATTGCAGACCACATGATCCATAAAAAGCACAATAAAAAAAATACAAAAAGTAGAAAATAATTTAATTCTATTAAAAAGCGTGGGGTACTTTTTGAGGTATTTTCATAATCAATTAATATCAAGCACCCCACGCTTTTTAATAGAATTAAATTATTTTCTACTTTTTAGTTTGCTTTTAAAGCGTGTTTCTTCGTTTTTTTAAACTATTATTTATTTTCTATTTTTTTAGTTTTGCTAACTACAAAAGCGTGTTTTTTTCTATTTTTTTTAAATTATTCAATTGTGATCGGTCCTCGATAAGTCTACAAAGTTTAAATGAAATCTGACCGTTGAAAGTGGGTCAAAATAGCGTCCAAAGGAGTCGGTTACATACAAACAAACATACAAGTGAAGCTAATATAAAGCGTGAAAAAATTAAAATAACCGTGTCCTGCAACGCCCAGTCGTCCGTTTAGTGTGAAAACTCACATCGAAGCCCTAGTGTGAGTTTCATTTAACCATCTCGATCAAACGCAGTGAGCGCGTTTGGCGCTCCGATTGGTCCGTCACCAATCCAGAGCAAACGCGCTCACTGCGTTTGATGTAGATGGTTAAATGAAACTCACACTAGGGCCTCCGATTGGCCAATCGGAGCGCCGAACGCGCTCACTGCATTTGATCAAGATGGTTAAATGAAACTCACACTAGGGCCTCTGAACATAAAACGTGGTTTTATTTTATTTTATTCTTACCTAGGTATATCAATTATCCTTCCTGCTAATATTATACCTAAATGTGAAAGTTCGTATGTTTAGATGTTTGGATGTTTGTTACTCAATCACGCAAAAACTGCTGAACAGAATGGGATGAAATTTGGCGCACAGATAGTTTGTAACCTGGAATAACACATTGGATACTTTTTATCCCGATAGTACGATCCCGTGGGATAAAATCGACCTCCACGCGGGGAAGTCACTGGCAAAAGCTAGTTCCCTATATTTTTAATGACCGAAGTGTTAGTCTTTGATTTATACCGTTATTTCCCAAAGAAACGCCATAATCATTGCATGATGTTTATTTTTCTGTTGTAGGAACCCGCGTTTCATCTAAGATATTGCTATGGGAATATTGGTATAATCTTCGCGTACAAAGCCGCAGGCTGTAGAAACAAATAAAAATAACATTCATATACCAAGCATTCCCAATAACAGGAAAAATACACAAGAAACAGACTCATCCCGCCATCTTCAAACGTTTCATAAACATGAAAGAAAACAACCTGTGTTTAATAAAGCAACCTTTTAAATTCATATTTCGACTTTATTAAAAGTTCGTCGAAGCGGAGCAGTTTCCAATATTTCCATTGCGCGTTTTGTAAGTAAAACTTTGATTGTTTACTTTTGTCGGGTGGCTAGAGCGAGCAACAAAATTGTCCTTTGGAACTTGCGTCAAACGATACCGGATAATTTTTTAACCAGTGCGCTAACTGTAACCATGAATTCAGCATATCATTCTAAACCCCCTAACGTAGAAATTTTTCGTCGGTCATACAAAATAAAAAACAAACTAAAAAGTAGAAAATAATTTAATTCTATTAAAAAGCGTGGGGTGCTTTTATGATATTTTTATAAACAATTAATATCAAGCAACCCACGCTTTTTAATAGAATTAAATGATTTTCTACTTTTTAGTTTGGTTTATAAAGCGTGTTATTTTAGTTTTTTAAACTATTATTTATTTTCTATCTTTTAGTTCTGCTAACTACAAAAGCGTGTTTTTTTCTATTTTTTACTTATCGGAAGTATAAACGATTTTAGCGAATTTCCAATAGAATATAAGGATTATTATAATGATGATAGAAAGTAGTCACTTCCAGAGTATCCGAAATTATATTCACTATCACCTATTTTATCCCCAAGACTTATTTTATTGCAAAAGGCAAGTATCCAAATCTTTAATAACATAATATTGCCTACACATATATATCCTTCCTGCTTATCCTTACTTAATATTATAAACGCGAAAGTTTATAAGTATGGATGTTTGTTACTCTTTCACGCAAAAACGGCAAAACGGATTTGGATGAAATTTTGCCAATAGCTAGTTTATAACCTGCATTAATACATAAGATACTTTTTTATCCCGGTACCACGTTCCCGCGGGATAATTTTCGACCTCAACGCGGGCAAAGCCACTGGCAAAAGCTAGTACATCCATAAACTCACGTTTTCTTTCCATGGGGGTAGGCAGAAACTGCAGAACACCGACTGCTATCCATACATACTCCTTTTATCGCGTTTACGGTCATACGCCGGAAAAAAACTGGTATTACATACAAAAGTTCAATAACAACTACTAATAAAACAAAATCTGCTATTGCATAAATCTTGATCGAGTAGGTCAATGCCTACTCGATCAAGATTTATGCAATAGCAGATTTAGTTTTTTCGTGATTTCTGAGTTGGTATCAAAGGTTATTTGTTCATATTCATGAGTAAAACACCCTATGAAAGTATGGAAAGTGATAAAAACGTATTCCCGTACAGCTAAACTAAGCACTGAGAGAGGATTTTGACAAATGCATGTCGGGGTTAGGGTATGAAAGTATTGTTTGGAAGTTAGTCAATCTTGCCAATGGGATATTCTAACGGGCACGTGGCTTATATGTTAATAAAACCTAACTAGAGCTTCAATTAGGCAAATGTTAACTGCTACAATTAACCGTAAACGCTTACTCAAACGGCTGCTATGGGCTAACAATTATATCACCTAGGGCCCAGGTTATCTGCATAATAATATAGTGAAGGTAGTTACAGAAACAACCTAGCTCAAGACGAGAGCTTGCTAATTTAGCCGAGAAAATGAACAATTGAATAGAATAACCGTTGCTTAAGGTGCTCTTACACGGGCAACTTTTTGAGCAATAATTGCTCGGCAACACTAATGGATCAATCTGGATCAATTAAGTGGAGCAATCTGGAGCAACAACAATAAATTGCCGATGTGTTTCGGCAATATTGCTTCTGATTGCTCCATATATTTCATGAGTGGCCGAATATCCAATCGGTTTGGAAATTTTTAGTCAATTTTCTTTCTATCTCATTTGTACGTATAACTACGTCTCGTTTTTGCGTGAGGAAACGGCCGGCGCGGGCGGCAGAGGCGGTGGGGGAGGTGCATTGCCTAGTTTTTTAAGTTGCTCCATATTGGTCCATATTGCTCCATATTATGTGGCCGTATCTCTGGCAACAGGTGGCTACATGTTGCCATTGCCCTAAATTGCTGGATGTACTCATGACGTCATAGTTAACTAAAATTGCCAAAGATGGAGCAATTTCAGTTGCTCGTATAAGCGCATCTTTACAATAAAAAGGAGCCATTGTTATCGCACAAATAGCACATCGACGACGTACGAAAATGTCGTCGATGTGCTATTTTCAAAATTGTCTTCGAATGACAAAAAAAAACATTTTAGTTTTAACTAAGGCGTAGGCGCGCCAAATAGTCTTCGGTTTTCTTTAACTTTTAACATTTTTCGTTAATTTTTTTTGTTGACGACTTTCATAGACTTTTTTATATTAGGGGGTTACATCATCCGTTTTCAAAATTCAAATCACTTTACTAAAACACTTAGTAAAAAAACAATTGAACCAAACCAATAAGAAAGCCAATAAAACCGAGTTTACAACAGAGGAATTAAGTGCTAACAATTGTAGCTACTAACAAGATTAGCTGTCATCTTGACGTGGAGGCTGACGTCGACGTCTATTTGACTTCATTACGAAGTCTTGACGTTTTTGTTCCGTTCCTTTCGATTCCAGCCCATTATTGCCGTTTTTTGCCCCTTTTGTCTTCGCAAAGTCTTTGTAAAGTGATGAGGGAAAGGGATTGGAAAGCAACAAGCTGTAAGATCCATTAATCATTGGGTTTGTTATGTACGTGTACGCGTAGCGTTTGTTGATGTATCGTTATTTGTATGGTATGTTTTGTGTCACAGGTGGTATTTTAAGACTAACACGTTCAATTCAGCACTTTTCTATTATGTATTAGTTATGTAGATATATTTATTATGCTGTCTCTTTACTTGAAAGCGTTATTAAATCGTCTTTTGTTCTCAACCGACCCAATTGTCATCCGTTTTGCCATCCGCCCTAGCTCTTTTCAAACAGTCAAAAATGCCAAACAATTAATCCACACTCAGAACTTGAAAGCGATTTTGTCTGTTTCTTTCTCCCTTGTGACGAATACTGGAAACCTCCAAAGGGCAAAGAAAGCACCCTTATGCTATCCGGGTTTTAAGGTTTCGGCAGTTTTATTCCGGAAAATTAAAAAGTCTTTACACGTGGACCCCGACACGCCTTGCCGCAGGCAACAGTGAACATTCGGCTTTTTTTTTCAATTATTTTATTTTAATGTCTTCAAATGATCACGTCAAAGTAAACCTTAGGAGCAATCCTTGTAATTTTAAGAACTTTCAGTCTGATCTCAGTCTCAATCTGTCAAAAATACCCCAAGTTTCTTTAGAGGTATTTTTTGGCAGGTTTTTGACATTTGTTTGTCGCCGAGATGAGTCTGTGACTAGATTATGTTTTTTTTTATCACAAGAATGGGTCTTCTGATGTGTGTATCTTGCCTTATGACTGTTTGCTATAATAGCGTTTATGGTTAACTTTAGATCGAGTGCATAGTACTCGCAACCAGGGGCCCAAGTCTGCTATTTTTATAAATTCGTCATTCCAACACGATCCCATTGTCATTTTTCAAAAAATTTGTAATCAGCTAAATTCATAACGGTCGATCATTGGTCGGTTAATGGTCTCGTAATAGAATATTGTCATAATGGCATTGTCGTATTGCCATTATTATAAAACAGTTAGTTGAAATGATTTTCCAAAAACGACTACTAAATTTGAAAATGTATTCATCCCCGATTTCATTTATATGTATTTTTACACATTATTTATTAGTTTATTAGTGTTAAATTTTAGCAGATTAGGTACCGCCTAAGTCAGTCATTCATTTGTCATTATGTACAAGATTACCAATAAATGCCATTTCTTTCAATGGAGTGTTAGTGGCTGACCATTGGAAAGTCATAATGACGCCATTATATTAGTAGGTTACCAAACTTGTCGGAATCAACAATTATGAAATCAATGATAGACCATTCTGACACTATTGTAATAGCAGACTTGAGGCCCTGCGTGCTTGTATGACCAACGGGGGACTTTTTAATTTTCCGGAATAAAACTGCCGAAACCTTGAAACACGGAAAGGATATGGGTGCACAATAACAGTAGAAATGGCTGTTATTTTGACAGTTCAACAACACTCATTACATTATTTACGTTGGTGAGCAGAAAGATTTTTCGAACATATGAAGCAATGGATTAGCAAAATCCTACAATATGATTGTTGTAGGATCATAGCAGGTGGCGTCCTTTAGTTCCTGCCTACCCCATAGGAAGAAGACGTGAATTTATGGATGTATGTATGTTTATAAAAATTCAAAAGTTAAAGGTTAGTTACTGTCCAGGGGTGCGGGTTGTTCGAAAGAGATACTGCGGCCCCTGGCACACAGGCAACTGAAGGAACATGGGTGGGTTATAGTCAGTAAAAGTCAGGGGGCTATTCTCTAACAACCAAAATAGTCCGAAAATACTTAGTTCGAAACTTCAAAGGGAGTGACTCCTACAGCTGATTAATTAACTTTTTGGACGGATAAAACCATAGATATCGGGAGTATGGACAACTGTCAATCTTAGTTTGGGCCCCAAACTTAATCATAGGTCGGTAAGTGATACGGGGTAGGAAACGCCCGTGACTTCGACCGAGATTGCGGATTTCGTGCTTAGAGAGTAGGCCTCCCTGACACGCCCTCCTGATCCACCCAAAGCAGGAGAAGTTATTTGATGATTTCCCAACCTAAAAAAAATATTTTAAAAAATGCGGTAGGTACTGTAGCTTATCCTTGAGTAAATCAAATAATAAATTGATATTTACTTGTCTGGGAAACTTGTATCGTTAAAAACGTTTATTAGAGTTACTAGAAAACTTTTGATTGGCTTTCATAATGTTGATGAACTATTAATCACTTTCTAACTGAAGATTACTTTACGAACTGCATAATATAGGATTTAGGTATATATTCATTGATGTGAATGAGGGGCTCATGGCTAAGTAATAACAGCCGCACGGGTCGATCGTTCAGGTTAAGCTACGCTTGCTCTATGGATAGTGTTCATACCAACAGGCTTAGCACGAGAAACATGAAGCGTTTTGTCAATGGAAAAGTAGACAAAAATGACGTTTCCGTATAGACAATTGACAGTTTTGTACCGAGAAACGTAGACAAGTGATTTCTATTCTACGGTAGAGAAGAAATAGAAACCGTCATTCTAAGCCTGGTGGACCCCTCCGTGCCTCGGAAAGCACGTTAAGCCGTTGGTCCCGGCTGTCATTTGTGGACCTCGTTACGGGTCGTCACAAGCCCGAAAGTCTGACAACCACTCTTACCAAGGGGTATCGTGTTACCCAGTTACTGGGTTGTGGAGGTCAGATAGGCAGTCGCTCCATGTAAAATAGTGGTATTCAGCTGCATCCGGTTAGACTAGAAGCCGACCCCAACATAGTTGGGAACAGGCTAGGCAGATGATGATTCATTGATGTGAAAACCGAGGATAGATACTTACATTATTCAGTTTTATTTGCTGGCCAGGTGGTTTTTAGTTTAGTCATATATTTTTTAAGCCCTAATAACTTATTTACCTTGTTACTTACCAAATTATGAATCTTCGCTCGAAATAAAGATTTTGGTTTGATTTGAAAAACATTTCGGGTTTCTCAGTTCTTTGTTCGAAACTTTTTTCAATGTCTCTTTCATTCAATTTTAGTTATTCTTTTTTATTATATTTTTTAATAGAAGACAACAATGACAAGATCCTACTTAACAAAATGAAAAGAAACAAATGGTTCCAACGAAAACCTACTACAGAAACAAACAAATTACATACATACAAATGGACATAAGTAACATACAAATAAAAAAGTGTATGTTTGTAATGTCAAAATAACAGCAATTTACTAAATGCATGTGAAAGTTAATAAGTACGCTACCTACTTAATTTTTTTTTTTAAACGGTTTTATTTAGCTTGCCTTGTTTGTTTTTGGGGTCAAATTTAGTACTTACTTGAAATTTTACCCCCTTCCTGTTGGTAGATTGATCTGATATTTGGTACACACCTTTAGTTTTGATAACAATACAATTTAATTTAACCAGTATCATTGTAAATCCAAGATGGCCGCCGCTACAAAATGGCGGATTACATATTTCTTCATAACCCTTTCACGGGTATCAAATGATAGATATATGAAAAAAAGGGCTTTAAATGAAAATAATTATGTGGATTATGTACTAAAAGCTAAAAACTAATTCGGTAGGTCCTAGGTACCAGTCGTCACAGCACTTTCTTCAACAATCTAGGGCATTGATCAGACAAAAAAATAAAATTGTGGGACGTAGCGTAACCTGAGTAAATATGTAAATAGCATATGAGCAGTTATCTATTGATAGAAATGAGGGGCTTGTGGGTAACTTCCAAAAGCTGCACGGGTCGATCGATCAGGTTAAGCTACGCTTGCCGCAGTTGGTCCGAGTATGGGTGACCATCTTTACATACCAAAACCCCTCTGTGCCTCGGAAAGCACGTTAAGCCGTCGGTACCGGGTGTCATTTGTGGATCTTTGACAGTCGTTACGGGTCGTCAGAAGCCCGAACGTCTGACAAACGACTGTTTGTCAGACGTTCGGGCTTCTGACGACCCGACCTTGGTAAGACTTTACCAAGGGGTATCATATTATCCAGTAACTGGGTTGTGGAGGTCAGATAGGCAGTCGCTCCATGTAAAATATTGATATTCAGCTGCATCCGGTTAGACTGGAAGCCGACCCCAACATAGTGCTAAGCGCACTTTCTAAGATTCTAGAACGTATCCTAAATAGTTACCTGACTAGTTATTTGGACAAAAACAATTTGATCTCAGGCAACCAGTACGGTTTTAGAAGTGGCCTATCAACCGAAGATGCAGTTGCAGACTTTAGTAACAAGGCAATAAAATTTCTAGACAAAAAGCAGAAATGTTTTGGAATCTTCCTAGATTTGTCGAAGGCGTTCGACACGGTCTCAATTCCTATTCTTATCTCCAAGATGGAAAGCATCGGCATACGTGGCCTAACCTTAAGCATTTTTAAAGATTACTTGTCTGGTCGGACGCAGTCTGTTCGTATCGGCGGGGTGGTGAGTGATGAAGAACCCATAAATTACGGAGTGCCCCAGGGGAGTATTTTGGGACCAACGATGTTCCTAATCTATATTAATGGTCTATGTAATCTAAAAATTCCGAATTGTGACATATTAACTTATGCCGATGACACGGCTCTATTATCACACGGAGAAGACTGGATTTCTGCCAAAAAACATGCCGAAAATGCTCTGCGGCTCGTAATGCAATGGCTCTCTAACAACTTGTTAACCCTTAACATAGAAAAAACTAAATTTATGCGTTTTTATCTTCCAAACTCGCCTGAGCCACCCCGAGTCACCAATATACTCAAAGCTCACATCTGTGCGGTGCCAGCAGACTGTGTCTGCTTGTCATTGTCACGAGTGAGAAATATTAAATATCTTGGAGTCATATTGGACGAACGACTAGACTGGTGTCCACAAATTGAAGCTCTCACCTGTCGCATCAGAAAACTGATGTACATTTTTAAGACTCTGAGACGCAGCGCTGATGCTTCAACGATTTACATGGTCTACACTGCCCTATGTCAGTCAGTCTTAATTTATTGCATCCCCGTATGGGGTGGAACTTATAAAACTCTCTTTCTTGTACTGGAAAGAGCGCAAAGGGCAATTTTAAAGGTGATACAGTTTAAACCAAGGTTTTACTCAACTGCCAAACTATATGCCGAATGTCAGGTCATGACTGTGAGGCAATTATATATTTTAAAAACAGTACTTCGGAGGCATTCGCTATTACCACTGGACGACAAAACGAATAAAAAACGCTCTGGTGCAGTTGTTTGCCCTGGTGTACCTTGCAGAACAGCTTTTGCTAGTAGGCAATTTGACGCAGTAAGCTCGAGACTGTATAATGCAGTCAACAAAACCATCAACATTTACAGCTTAACTAAACGAGAGGTTAAACATAAATTAAGTAATTGGTTGCAATCTATGGATTATGCTCAAACTGAAATGCTTCTAACTATAAAAAGTAAAACATAAAAATTTATTCGACGTGAAGGTATACATATATTCTTTATTAAGAATATATTTTTTTTTTTTTTTTTTTTTTTTTTCTTATTAAGTATTATTATTTTAATGATTTTTCTTTTCTTTTCTTTTTTTTATGTAAATTGTAGTTTTAGATAATGTAGATACTATTAGATATTAGTTTCTCAATGTATGTTTCAAAATGTAGTTTGTTCACTGTCAAGTATTGGAAGTCAATTACTAGGCTACAAGGTTGTGTATACGTAAGTCCTGCATCTTCCGAACCACCAACTTCCAAAATACAAGCTTGACTTAGTTTGGGAGTTGGTAGATCATTTATTATGTGCTGCTGTACAACCGACAAACAACTCTTTATATAATTGTAATTGTAAAATCTTGTTGTACTTTGAGAGCGAAATAAATTATTTATTATTATTATTTATTATTATAGTTGGGAAAAGGCTAGGCAGATGATGATAAACTGTTGATAGAAATATCACGAGCCCGACGATTGTTTTTTTCATCATCGTTTCAATCATCTCAATCATCATTTCTCGCATGATAATTGCGCACACGCTAACAATTTATATTTTGACAGATCGACGACATTCATTGCGTTATGTATTTACTTATATTCAAACATATGAAGCAATGTTTGTTACGCAATTCGGATGTTGATTACATGCTACCGTCCTCAAAGACTGATGAATTGAATTATTTTTGTTTGCTTAAGAGCATTCTCCCTACGCGGGTTGGCAGCGGCGCATTTATGGCGGTTTTTCGTGATTATTTCATTAAATAGAAACAAAAGTAAACATTTTTTTTAGCCATACAGTAGATCATTGGTATTTTCAAGTTTGTATGCTATTTTTTTACAGTCATTTTGGTATTTGGTTATAAAAATGGACATACCCTCAATTGTTTTCTATTTAGATTACTAGGTACGATTAAATGTTTTTATGAAAGAATAAACATTTAAAATAACTATAAATACCAACGATCTAGTGCTTGGCTGAAAAAAAATTGTAATTTTGTTTGTATTTAATGAAATAATAACGAAAAACTACTAAAATGCGTTGTTTCCAGCCCGCTTGGAATGAATGCTCTTAAATGCTCATTAAAATAACAAATAATTGAAGAGGATGGTAACAGAGTTTGAGCATCCTCTGCCTCAAATAAATCGCTCTTCAAATCTCTTGAATCTCTGCCATTCATTAAAACATTACACTTACATCGATGTTCACACGGACGTAATAATATCGAAGCAGGATTTTTTCAAGCACTAGATCTTCAATGCATTGCTTACCGCCAAGAGTTGAAAATCGAACAGTGAAAGAAAAGAAAGAAAGAAAATACATTTATTTAGCACAGACTAAACGACACACAATATACAGCAAAATAATAAAAATAAAAAACCAACAAAAAGTGTAAAGTGCGTCAAAGTGTGCCTCACGGCTGCGCTAAAAAGGCCCAGTTCAGCACAAATGCCAGACAACTAGTGCCTGACGCTGGTTTTCAACTGAACCTGACGTGGTGAGGTGACGGATGTAAATCAGCTTTATACCAATACTGCAACGTGACGTGTGTATGCATACATAAATAAAATAACTAGTTTAAAATAGTTCAGTCAGTGCGCGTTTTTCGACGCGCTGACATGCACTCTGTTCGACTCTCAATTGTCAGTCCAACTCCGCGAGTAGAAAATCCAGTGTAGAATAAAATCCCGCTACGATATGTTTACGTCCGTGTGAACGTCGACTAACACTGATTAATTTGATTAAATTGTCCAACTATACGAGTAGTTACTGCTAACAAAGCTTAGTAGGTATCTATTATAAACAAACCTAAATAAGTGTTGTTTCCCGCGACGTCACTCGCGTAGAAAATTATTTTATACTTGAGTAAAGTGACCCTCTGTTCATCCGCATGGAAATAAAAAAATACTATAGCTATGGCAGGATTGGCATTATTAAAACAAATTGTTTCAGAACAACTGCGGTTTAAACAGCGTTTAAAACAGAAAAATAAACAACGTTTTATTATCAGTGTTTGAAAACACAGTTTTAAACGAGTGTTATAGTATTTTATTTGCTAGTGAATGGGAATTAGTTACACATACATCATGCCTCGGTTCCCAGAAGCAGACACCTCAGCCGAAACGGACTTGCAAAATGTGGGTGTAGATACTATAGGTGTTTTTAACACATGCGGAACTGAACATATCAGTTTTATTTTAGTTTTTATTTCCAACCCTGCACTAGGGACATCACTATCGATCGGGCAGTCTGACTTTTACAGATAAATGGATTAGCAGTTTTTTTACCTACAGCAGTAGTAGCTTTTATCTCAATTTGTTTAGGGTCCACGAAATTTTCGTCCATTTGCTAGGTAGATATGCACCTGCATCCCTGTTAGCTATCATCTCAGCCTCCGATTATAAAACAAAGGGATATTATTTATTCTATAATCTGAGATCTCAGCGTTCACTTCTCTATCTCAGCGTTCACAAAATCTATCCATTCTTACAAGCTTTTATTTATTTTCTTTAGAATTCGTGTCCCTCTTCTTATAATGTTCACATTCATACATAAACTGCCTGAAAAAGAATCCTTTCTCTATTTACCCGACTAAGGCGAAGCAAAAAAGAGGGTTATGATTTTCACCGGTATGTATGTATGTTCATCTGTTCCCTCATAACCTCTAAACTACTTATCATAATTTCAAAAATGTGGTACCTTTGAAAGCGTATACAATACATTCTAGGAGTAATAAGCGATCATAAGCTTTAGGGGGCAAGAAGGCGACCACGACTTTTAGACGTGAATATTTTCTTTTTTCAACTTTTTAGATCGCTATTTCTTGTAGTCTGGTTTTAGTTTTTGAACTTACTTTTTTGATGTATGGGTAATACGAGTTTTTAATGATGATAAGAACTTTATGGCGACGTGATACTCGTTATAACAAAAAATATCTTTAGCATGACGACTTCTTATACTAGGAAAAGTTACAATTCCTTGGAGAAAGTTTTACCAATCGGGTGGGAGATGATTTTTTTGTTATTTGCGAAAGTCGTGGAATAAAAGTTATTTGTTTTAATGAGTTTTGGTGCTCAGTGAAATAAAAAAACGCTATGAAGTATGACAGTAACTACCTATCCTACTAATATTACACCTACTTAAATATGAAAGTATGTTAGATGTATGTTACTCAATCACGCCAAAACGGCTGAACGGATTTGGATGAAATTTTGCACACAGATAGTGTATAACTTAAACTATCAGATAGGATATTTTTTATTATTTTTAACCTGAAATCGCGAAAATAAAATCAGCTGTTCCCTACATTTATGTTCGCATAACTCGTCAAAATGTAAGGGACAGCTGATTTTTTTTCGCGATTTCAGGTTTGGTCCCATAGTAAAAGTTGTTCAAAATGATGAGTACAATGACCCCTTATGAGGTTAACGGTGATTAAAATTACACCTTGTATATATATCGTGATAAATTCGTGCTTACCAATAAGTATTGATAAACCGACGATTTATCAAGGTTTTCAATATTTCCAACAATCTCGATAGCTAATCTTATAAGCTTCCATAAATAACTCCCTACAGATAAGTTATTTATGAACTTTATTGAAACGATCCTTTGATCCTATTATACAGATATTTTCGGAAAGTATAAGTACCTAGTGGTAGCAGTGAGCACTTACCTAGATTACATTATAGCTAGCCCTTGCTTCACTTGATTTTTACAGCTTGACAAGGCATCTAGTTTTCTTTATACAGCTACAGGTACAGAGTGGCAGGGACATCGACGCGCAAACTGCAGGTAAACATGAATTCAGCACATGATTCTAGACAACGCCGCATTTGTTAGCCGGTTTTCAAAAAATATCTCCTCGCTTACCTACAACTAATTATTCTGTGTAACGTTAAAACGAACCATCGAAACACAAGCAAATACCTAGGTACTTACCTCACTGAAACAATTGGTAGCTTAAATAACGACAATTCACAGTTTAATGTTGAATTTAAACAACCGTGCACTGAACAGTTATAATAACTTTTTTTTTGTTCCTCCCTTTGGCACTGCACAGACGCGTGTCTCAGGGGATGGCACGCGCGCTTGCACTGGTCCCAACCCGTCCGAGATATCGTGTCCGTGAGCGGTGTCTATGTGTGCGTTGCTCGAGCGCGCTTTGTATGTAGATTGACTTCTGTACCTACTCTCTATATTATGTGTAAATGTCGTGGCGGGATTTTATCGCATATTGGATCAAGATGTTTTCGATTATTATAGTATCGACTTAGATCAATTGTTGAAAATGTATCTTTTTACTTTATTATGTTCAGACGCCAAGCACATCAAGATATCCCAAACTGTAAAATTTTCCCAATTGAACATGAACCTTGTGCTTTTATAATAAATTTTGAAGTCTATCAAAGAAATTTGACAGATTGGGTTAGCTTGATGTCTGTACCGGCCTCTGTACTATGAATTGTTGTGATTAGATTATAATTATGTAAAAAATAATTGTGGAAATACACTCCACTAAATCGAGGTCTGTCCTTTTTGTATAGACGTAATTTCAAATTTGGAAAAATGGCGACACCAAAATGATGGCCAGTACCTATGTCGACATTGATACTGCATAAAAACGATTTATTTATCTCATCAGTATTTTGACGTTTTAGTTAGGCCTTTTTTATACTTAGCGAAATTGTACGGTGGCCTCCCATTAATATTATTATACTCTTTGACGGTGACTCAATTCAAGAGTCCGGGGGTCTATTGTCTATAGTGTTTTTAGAATTGTAAATATACATTTTAATTAATACTTAGATAATTATTACATACATGAGAGGAGCCTACATTATCATCAAGTATTATAGCTTATCTACTAAAATATATTTCAAACAAACCGAAATACTTGCGGTTGGCAGCCCCACACCACAGCTCAAACTAATTAATAAAATTAACAATTTAATTCTGAACGAGAATTTAATTTCGCAGTGTTTGTAAACTGAGCCGGGACACTCCGAATTGTTTCACATAACCTTTGGTTTTGACACACCAGCCTATAAAGGTTTAATGAAAATTATTAAACAAAATTAAATTAAGAACAATGATTTTCGGTGCGTAACTAAAAATTACTGAAGTTATTTTATTGATTATGATCACATCGTGAAATCAATTGAAATTATTTTTTAGCGTTTACGTTTGCAATTAAGTGATTTATTTGTCTATCTTTTAAATAAATAATAGTTTAAAAAACTAAAAAACGTGCTTTAAAAACCAAACTAAAAAGTAGAAAATAATTGAATTCTGTTAAAAAGCGTGGGGTGCCTTTTTAGGTATTTTTATAGTCAATTAATATCAAATACCCATCGCTTTTTATTAGAATTAAATTATTTTCTACTTTTTTAGTTTCGTTTTTAAAGCGAGTTTTTCAGTTTTTTAAACTATTATTTATTTACTATTTTTAAGTTCGGCTAACTACAAAAGCGTTATTTTTAAGTTTTTTTTATTTGTTTTTTTTTTTTTTAATTTTTGAATTGTCATCGCTCCTCGATAACTCTACAAAGTTTAAATGAAATCTGACCGTTTGAAGTGGGTCAAAATCGCGCCCTAAGGATTCGGTTACAAAAAAAACATACAAACATACATACAAACAAACATACAAGTAAAGCTAATATAAAGCGTGTAAAATAGATGGCGCCGCCTGTACTGCTAATATACGGACCAAACTAGTATTTTAAATGAGAAAGTTACTTTGTCAATGTAAGTTATAACAACCGCACGGGTCCAAAGATCAGGCTAAGCTACGCTTGCCGCGCTCGGTTCGTGGATGGTTTACATACCGTGCCTTGGAAAGCACGGTCAGCCGTTGGTCCCATGGATGATGTCATTCGCGGATCTTTGACAGTCGTTACGGTTTGTCAGAAGTCCGAAAGTCTATCAAACAGTCTTATCTTACCAAGAGGTACCTATTATGTTACCCAGTTATTGGGTTGTGGAGGTCGGACAGGCAGTAGCTCCCATGTAAAATACTAGTATTCAGCTGCGTCCGATTAGACTGGAAACTGACCCCAAAAATAGTCGGCAGGTGATGTTGACTTTGTCAATCTGTCTGTTACCGTTTCATATCTTAACGAGTGAACGGATTTGGCTGGGATAGGAAATGTAATGTTTTTTTATACCTGTAGTAGGATTCACGAAGCCGCGGGCAAAAGCTAGTCTAGTACGCCTATATAGTAAGCAACTATCTATGGGGAATGAACAGCTCAGTAATTGCTCACAGAGAAATGCTTATGTTCATCAGTAGACATCATCATCATTTCAGCCGAAAGACGTCCACTACTGGACATAGGCCTCCACCAATTTGGTGGGGTTTGCACTAATCGCCACGCTTGGCAGGAGGGTTGGCGATCGCAGTATGGTGGTCAAATGTATAGAGAACGCTGCTGCCCATTCTCTAGTAAGTCTCTTAATCGTCATTTACGACACCCACGGGAAGAGATGCAGGACAGTAGACATTAAAGTCCTGAATACATGAAAAATAGATCAAACAACAAGGAAACACGGACTTTTAATTATAAATTAATTAACGCGTTTCCCTCTGGCTTTCCGGGAACATGCGAGATTGAATAAAAACCTATTTTTGCCGCCAGCGGGAAATGTAAGCGATACACGAAATTTAATTATAAAAACACCAAGAAACGGTAGGTATAGGCACAATATTCGATAGACTGATTTTCATTGAATTATGACACACATACACATTCGCAATTTACTTCAAAAAGCTTTTAAGCTACACTCAAAATGGTTGGCTCGGTTCCTATAAACAAAAACGGATCGTTTTGCTTACCGATGGTCGCATTTTTTAATTTCCAAACTGAGCAAATAAATAGTTCCGTAAGCTAATTTTACCTGTGATAGCTACTTCCAAATAGAGGGGGTCCATTATGCGAAGGTATAAAGGTCTTTGCTTCATTATTGGTAAATAAAGATACCTACATTTTAACCTACAACTATCCGTAAATCATAGAAATCGGCCATTACTCAATGTCCACACGGACGAAATAAAATGACGGTGGGATTTTACAGCCCACTGGATTTTGAAAGAAAGAAAGAAGGAAAGAAAAAGTATTTATTAGACTCGCACAGAAATATCACAAACAACTACACAATATGCTTAACAAAACAAATTGAAATTTAAAATAAAAATAAAATAAAGTAAAATAAAAAAATATATAAAAAAAACAAAGTCCTGTACGAGGCCAAAAGGCCTCAGCATGATGTTGCGACATTTAAAAAAAAAAGTATCGCAGCGCTGGTATTATATTACATATATGATAGGGCCCACTGTGATGTCACGGACAGATACAGAAATAAAATATTATGTAAAAATAAGATTTTAAACTCTCGGTTTTGAACCCAGCATTGAGAATGCAACAGAGTGCAGCGCAAGTAAGTCTCAGCGCGTCAAAACAACACACTGCTCGATTTACAAATCTCGGCGCTAAAGCACGTATTGCACAAACCAATTTTTTAGTCCTTTGTCTGCTCGGTCATTTTTAAGACCGCTCCGTACTAGTTCATTTCGGTCAGTGAACGAGTTCTTTCTATTAGTTCTATTAGCTCTATTCGGTCTTCGCTCTCATCACAGAGCAAAAATTTAGCGTATCACTCAAATCAGTCGCTGTCATTCTCGTTCTCGTTCGGACATACGATACGGCTTTTTGTAAATGTACGAGGAGCTGTTAGAACTAATAGATCGATTACAAGTCAGCATTCGGAAATGTTTCTTTTAGTACAGTGCTAAGAAACAGTTCCTATTCGTTCATCGTTCGCGAACTACACAAGACTACAATTTTTAGGAAGTTTATTATGGAAATCAGAAGATGTACCTAATCGAAGTTAGAATAGTTTGATCCAATTATGTGAGATTAGAAGGTCCCGACCGCACTGCTTTTACTAAATTTTTGCAACCCAATGAAATTCTACTTCATAAGCTCATAAAAGTCATCTGTCCGATTTCGAATTCGATTTAGTTCCAGTGTGATCACTAGCTTCCAATTTCCTAATTAGAGTGTTCCTAGTTAGAGTTTCTAGATCCAATGAGCGAAAAAACCTGCCGCGGTTTTATTCCGTCTGTGAGAACATGTACTTAAATATAGCTCCACTCAGGCTGTAGGGTGAGGGGCGACAATAGGTATACCTACACGTTGTAATCAGCAGCTGATCCCGAAATCGGGATAACGAGCGTAAAATTAAATGTGCAGATTCGCGCGAAAATTCAATAATGTAGTCCTGTAATTCTGCAGATTGCGTGCTTTTGTCCTTTATTGGACGAGTAAAACGTGTTTAAAAGGTGAATATTGTAATCGCTATTGGTTAAATTATATATCTTCAGGCGAATTGGAGTTTTATTGTGGTAAAATGATTTGGCAGTTTAGAACCCTAGGTTTGAATTCGTGCGACCCAATCTGCTTAGATATTGGTATAAGAAAATGACTACATATGGATATTAAAGATAGGAATTTAGGAAAAGAAGACAAAAATACTATTACATATACAAGGTGAATTTTTAGTAACCATTTAATTATTTCAGGGTGATAGTACCCGTGAAATTTAACAACTTTCTCCAAGGAACATGGGTCGAAATATGAAAAAAAAAACTGGCATTCCGGGAGTGCCGACAGAAGTGAAAACTTGAACAATTACGTGTAAAACACATCAACGCGCGATTCATCCGTGTGCTCGTTGGAAAGCGTTCGGTGTCGATGACGCGAGTTCCAGGATTTTTGTTCACCTAAAAAGTGCTCAACGCGCCTAAAGAAGTTTTCACTTCAAAAATTGGACCTCCCATACAAAAACTCATCATCATTAGCTGACTATTGATTTTGCATGGCAGGCCCGATTTTTATTTTCATATTTCTACCCATGTTCCTTGGGGAAAATTGTTCAATTTCACGAGTACACCCTGACATCACCCGAAAATTCACCTTGTATATAAACTGAAAAAAAAAATTCATATATTATAAAAAATATCTTTACATACCAAGACTTCTCTGTGCCTCGGAAAGAAAGAAAATACATTTATTTAGCACATGCTGAAAGGTCCTAAAATAGCACTTTTGTTATATATAAGAGTGCCAACTAACGTAAATAAGTGCGCCCTTGTCGCAGTGAGGCTTTCAGGCTCCCATAGACAGGCGCGACGCTAGGGCACGACGCGTCTTTAATCAAACAATTTATATTAAAACTTCATGGAAATTGATCAACATACTTGAGAACCGTCGCGCCGCCGCCGGTCTGTGGGTGCCTTCAAGCGGGATCTGTTTTCCTATAGGTGCACTTCTGGCCAGTTACTAACCTATAACTAGACAAGGTATTCATTCCATATTCAAACACGAGCTGTTCTAACCATCACTCATCATTGTGGAGTATCTGATTCTAAACTTAAATTAATTAACATGAGCACCTTGACAAGCGAAGTCCAAACTTTGTCCGACTTTGTATTTGTGTCGAGTTTCACAGGCAGGGGTGACAAAAGCGAGGGCGCTTTGTCAAGTGACACGCACTGAGTTAACAATAAGGGGTCTACTTTGGAAATAACCTTTATGAACAAAGCTCTTAGTAGGTAGATACGTGAGTAAAAATACATTACCTACGTGTTCTATTTAAATTTAATGATAGTACGCTCCTACACGGCATACTTTTGGCGAGTCCTACAATCGGTCCGATTATCGACCTTACGCTTTTTAGGCCTACGTTTTGTGGGTCGTGTGCGTTGATACATTTGATCTCTGTGTCATTTTGCTCCTATGAAATAAGCCACCACCGCTTTTATGCCGTCTGCGAACGCTCTAAACACCCAAAGAAAAAGTCGATGTCTTATGGCTGTAATTCCACCGACACTTACAAAATATTGTTGCCAGCCAGCGAAAATAGGTACGATACTCCTTACGATAGAGCCTCGCGTACCTTTCTTGAAGGTACACGAGACTCCATTACAAATAGAAGTCTCCATAAACTATACAGTTTCTCGGCAAAAGATACAACAGACTCGCTATCATTTTGTGCAAGGTTACACGAGTTCCAATACAACCGTCTTATAAAGCTTCTTTACTCCTCATTTAGTTTTCATTCAAAGCCTTTACGAAGGAAGATATTTTATAGAGGAGCGAGTCTGCAAGCCAATGCTTACGAGCCCTTGCTTACTTGCTTATGCGCCCTTCCAATATCCGGACAAATTGGCTGAAGGCTTTCTGTAGGCTCACTGTAGTATTTGTCTACAATATTGTGCAGTATTTGCATATCAGTTTTATTAAAAAGTTGACTTGTAATACAGTTAGTGATGTGGTAATTATTTTTAGGTAAGTAGATGTAATTTTGTCAAGTTTTTGGTTCTAACAGTGGACTAAGATAGGCTTGATTGATTTGTTGATTTATTTTGTCATAACTAGCTTCTGGCTCTGACTTTATCCACGGAAATTATCTTATGGGATCGTGCTACCAGAAAAAAAAGCCTCAAGCCTCAGCCTCAGCCCAGTCATCGTTTTGACAAAAATGTTCTAAACAGGATTGCAATAGGCTAAAGGTACAAAAAACTTACAACTCTTTTTGTGAATTTCATTTTAGGTTTTAGCCTCTCCTGTAAAGTCGCCTTTATGCTTTTTTACTAATTCATGTTACTACTGACGATGTAATCCATGTAAATGTAAGTTAATAGACACAATTTATTTTCAAAGCCAATAAATCTTCCAAAAATACTAACATACAAAACTCAGAATCAGAATCACAATTTATTTACTTGTAAGAATGAAGTTTTACATAGCATGGTGTTAATATTTTTTAAGTTCTTCAGATTCTACCACAACATGGTGTACAAATATTCAAATGTCATGCTTATATGTATAACAGATATACCTATACCTAAGCATAACGTTTTAATATTTTGTAATTCGTACTTAGTAATTTACTTAAGTACAATTCATTCAATGAATAATGATTTACAACTTCAAAGTTAGATGGATATCTACATTTTATTTTCAATGATACAAATTTTCAAATAAATTAAGTTAATGTTAATATTCGGTAGGTATGTACTTATATTTCCAAGAGTTTAGCTCGCTCTTAAATTATATCATCTTTGTAATATTTCGAGCCCCCGGCGATCTCTGTCTGACAAATTTAATACAAACTATAAAATATTATATACATTTTGCTGAAATATAACTTTGTTCTGTATTTCTGTTATCTTTAGATATCAGAAATAGCTGTGACCATATTTATTTTGTAAGATATCTTGCTATTCGTAATAACAGTTATCAGATTTCTAATACCAAGAATAAATAAGGAAGAATATTTAATTGTTTATCTAGATTCATTGGATAAACGGTACCTAGAGGCCAGTTTGTTTATGTAAAAGTATTATGGTTTATCTTTGAAAGTCGTAAACTTAGTATCTAACTGCTCTTTCTAATGAAGATATAAGCAGAGCTAGCACCCCAAAATCTATTCTGTAGGACGAAAATACATATTACGCAGTTTAAACTTTTTTAATGTCAGTGTGTCGTATATTGTCCTGTCCTGTAGCTACGTGGTCCTATAATCTATCTCGTCTCGGTCTTCCTATCTTACTATATAATATATCATCATCATCATACCAGCAGCCATCATAACAGCAGACCCTTACGAAAAAGTTAGATCACAAGAAATCTAGATTTCATTGAGTGATTAAGTTGGTATGATAAAAAAAGTTTGACTACAACGGAGGAGCTAAAACTCCACGTTTCAAGTTGCAACTATAAAATAACTATACTAAAACGGGCAAGTAACCCAGAACTCTGACTCAGGTATCAGGAGAGCATGGATAAAGATCTAAGATAGTTAAAACTTGTATTTTAATCAGTGGTTTAGAAAGATGGATCAATAAAAATTTGAATAGCTCCTGAGCAGGAACTCCACGGTTTCTTCTGCACCGCTAAAAGACCTATCCAAAACATGCAAACGAATACCAGAACTCTGACTCAGGTATCAGCACAACATGGGTAAATATTTAAGACCGAAAAACTCAGTATTTAAATCATTGGTATAGTAAGATGGATCAAAAAAACTGTGAGTAGCACTCAGGAGCAGGAACTCCACGGTTTCATATGCATAATTAGAAGGCCTATTAAAAACATGCAAACGAATACCAGAACTATGACTCAGGTATCAGCAGAGCATGGGTAAATATTTAAGATAAAAAAACTCAGGATATTAATCTATTCTATTATATAATCAGTGGTACAGAAAGATGGATAAAAAAAAATGTGAGTAGCGAACAGGAACGCATGGGATGTGAGCAGGAACTCCACGCTATCTTATGCACCGCTAAAAGACCTATCCAAAACATGCAAACGAATACCAGAACTATGAGTCAGGTATCAGCAGAGCATGGGTAAATATATAACACAGAAAAACTTAGGATTAAAATCCAGAAAACAGAAAGATGGATCAAAAATTTTTTTGAGTAGCACTCAGGAGTAGGAACTCCACGGTTTCTTATGCACCATTGAAAGACCTATCCAAAAACATGCAAACATATACCAGACTCAGGTATCAGCAGAGCATGGGTGAAGGTTTAAGACGATAAAACTTAGGATTTTAGATCAGAAACATAGAAAGATGGATTTTAAAAAAAATGTGTAGCACTCAGGAGCAGGAACTTCACGGATTCTGATGCAACATCTAGCACTGGCCGCCAGCACTAGCCGCCAGCACTAGCTGCCAGCATCGGCCGCCAGCACTAGCCGCCAGCATAGGCCGCCAGCACTGGCCCGCAGCACTAGCTGCCAGTAGGGGCCCGCACCACTAGCCGCCAGCACTGGCCCGCAGCACTAGCTTGCCAGCACTGGCCCGAGCACTGGCCGGCAGCACTGGCCCGAGCACTGGCCCGAGCACTTGCCGTCAGCACTGGCCCAAGAACTTGCCGTCAGCACTGGTCCGAGCACTTGCCCGAGCACTTGCCGTCAGCACTGGCCCGAGCACTGGCCGGCAGCACTGGCCCGAGCACTTGCCCAATCACTTGCCGCCAGCACTGGCCCGAGCACTTGCCCGAGCACTTGTCCGAGCACTTGCTGCCAGCACTTGCCCGAGCATTTGCCCGAGCACTTGCCCGAGCACTTGCCCGAGCACTTGCCCGAGCACTTGCCCGAGCACTTTCCCGAGCACTTTCCCGAGCAATTGCCCGAGCACTTGCCCGAGCATTTGCCCGAGCACTTGCCCGAGCACTTGCCCGAGCACGTGCCGCCAGCACTGGCCCGAGCAATTGACCAAGCACTTGCCCGAGCACTTGCGCGAGTACTTGTTGCCGCCAGCACTGGCCCGAGCACTTGCCCGAGCACTTTCCCGAGCACTTTCCCGAGCACTTGCCCGAGCAATTGCCGCCAGCACTAGCCCGAGCACTTGCCCGAGCACTTTCCCGAGCACTTTCCCGAGCAATTGCCCGAGCACTTGCCCGAGCATTTGCCCGAGTACTTGCCCGAGCACTTGACCGAGCATTTGCCCGAGCACTTGCCCGAGCACTTGCCCAAACACTTGCCCGAGCACTTGCGCGAGTACTTGTTGCCGCCAGCACTGGCCCGAGCACTTGCCCGAGCACTTGCCCGAGCACTTTCCCGAGCACTTGCCCGAGCACTTGCCCGAGCAATTGCCGCCAGCACTAGCCCGAGCACTTGCCCGAGCACTTTCCCGAGCACTTTCCCGAGCAATTGCCCGAGCACTTGCCCGAGCATTTGCCCGAGTACTTGCCCGAGCACTTTCCCGAGCACTTGCCCGAGCACTTGCCCGAGCAATTGCCGCCAGCACTAGCCCGAGCACTTGCCCGAGCACTTTCCCGAGCACTTTCCCGAGCAATTGCCCGAGCACTTGCCCGAGCATTTGCCCGAGTACTTGCCCGAGCACTTGACCGAGCATTTGCCCGAGCACTTGCCCGAGCACTTGCCCAAACACTTGCCCGAGCACTTGCGCGAGTACTTGTTGCCGCCAGCACTGGCCCGAGCACTTGCCCGAGCACTTGCCCGAGCACTTTCCCGAGCACTTGCCCGAGCACTTGCCCGAGCAATTGCCGCCAGCACTAGCCCGAGCACTTGCCCGAGCACTTTCCCGAGCACTTTCCCGAGCAATTGCCCGAGCACTTGCCCGAGCATTTGCCCGAGTACTTGCCCGAGCACTTGACCGAGCATTTGCCCGAGCACTTGCCCGAGCACTTGCCCAAACACTTGACCGAGCACTTGCCGCCAGCACTGGTCCGAGCACTTGCCCGAGCACTTGCCCGAGCACTTGCCCAAGCACTTGCCCGAGCACTTGCCCGAGCACTTGCCCGAGCACTTTCCCGAGCACTTTCCCAAACAATTGCCCGAGCACTTGCCCGAGCATTTGCCCGAGTACTTGACCGAGCACTTGACCGAGCATTTGACCGAGCATTTGCCCGAGCATTTGCCCGAGCACTTGCCCGAGCACTTGCCCAAACACTTGACCGAGCACTTGCCGCCAGCACTGGTCCGAGCACTTGCCTGAGCAGTTGGCCGAGCACTTGACCGAGCATTTGGCCGAGCACTTGCCCGAGCACTTTGTCGAGCACTTGCCCGAGCACTTTCCCGAGCACTTGCCCGAGCAATTGCCCGAGCACTTGCCCGAGCATTTGCCCGAGTACTTGCCCGAGCACTGGTCTGAGCACTTGCCCGAGCACTTGCCCGAGCTCTTGCCCGAGCACTTGCCCAAGCACTTGCCCGAGCACTTGCCCGAGCACTTGCCCGAGCACTTTCCCGAGCACTTTCCCGAGCAATTGCCCGAGCACTTGCCCGAGCATTTGCCCGAGTACTTGCCCGAGCACTTGACCGAGCATTTTGCCGAGCACTTGTCCGAGCACTTTGCCGAGCACTTGCCCGAGCACTTGCCCGAACACTTGCCCGAGCACTTGCCCGAGCACTTGCCCGAGCACTTGCCCGAGCACTTTCCCGAGCACTTGCCTGAGCACTGGCCCGAGCACTTGCCCGAGCACTTGCCCGAGCACTTGCCCGAGCACTTTCCCGAGCACTTGCCTGAGCACTGGCCCGAGCACTTGCCCGAGCACTTGCCGCCAGCACTGGTCCGAGCACTTGCCCGAGCACTTGCCCGAGCAGTTGGCCGAGCACTTGACCGAGCATTTGGCCGAGCACTTGTCCGACCACTTTGCCGAGCACTTGCCCGAGCACTTTCCCGAGCACTTGCCCGAGCACTGGCCCGAGCACTTGCCCGAGCACTTGCCCAAGCACTTTCCCGAGCACTTTCCCGAGCAATTGCCCGAGCACTTGCCCAAGCACTTGCCCGAGCATTTGCCCGAGCACTTACCCGAGCACTTGCCCGAGCACTTTCACGAGCAATTGCCCGAGCACTTGACCGAGCACTTGCCCGAGTACTTGCCCAAGCACTTGCCCGAGCACTTGCCCGAGCACTTGCCCGAGCACTTGCCCGAGCACTTGCCCGAGCACTTGCGCGAGTACTTGCCCGAGCACTTGCCCGAGCACTTGCCCGAGCACTTGCGCGAGCGCTTGCCCGAGCACTTGCCCGAACACTTGCCCGAGCACTTGCCCGAGCACTTGCCCGAGCACTTGCCCGAGCACTTTGCCGAGCACTTGCCCGAGCACTTGCCCGAACACTTGCCCGAGCACTTGCCCGAGCACTTGCCCGAGCAGTTGGCCGAGCACTTGACCGAGCATTTGCCCGAGCACTTGCCCGAGCACTTTCCCGAGCACTTGCCTGAGCACTGGCCCGAGCACTTGCCTGAGCACTGGCCCGAGCACTTGCCCGAGCACTTGCCCGAGCACTTGCCCGACCACTTGCCCAAGCACTTGCCCGAGCATTTGCCCGAGCACTTACCACCAGCACTGGCCCGAGCACTTGCCCGAGCACTTCCCCGAGCACTTGCCGCCAGCACTAGCCCGAGCACTTGCCCAAGCACTTGCCCGAGCATTTGCCCGAGCACTTGCCCGAGCACTTTCCCGAGCACTTTCCCGAGCAATTGCCCGAGCACTTGCCCGAGCATTTGCCCGAGTACTTGCCCGAGCACTTGACCGAGCATTTGCCCGAGCATTTGCCCGAGCACTTGCCCGAGCACTTGCCCAAACACTTGACCGAGCACTTGCCGCCAGCACTGGTCCGAGCACTTGCCCGAGCACTTGCCCGAGCAGTTGGCCGAGCACTTGACCGAGCATTTGGCCGAGCACTTGTCCGAGCACTTTGCCGAGCACTTGCCCGAGCACTTGCCCGAGCACTTGCCCGAGCACTAGCGCGAGCGCTTGCCCGAGCACTTGCCCGAACACTTGCCCGAGCACTTGCCCGAGCACTTGCCCGAGCACTGGCCCGAGCACTTGCCCGAGCACTTTCCCAAGCACTTTCCCGAGCAATTGCCCGAGCACTTGCCCGAGCATTTGCCCGAGCACCCCCGAGCACTTTCCCGAGCACTTTCCCGAGCAATTGCCCGAGCACTTGCCCAAGCACTTGCCCGAGCACTTGCCCGAGCACTTACCCGAGCACTTTCCCGAGCACTTTCCCGAGCAATTGCCCGAGCACTTGCCCAAGCACTTGCCCGAGCACTTGCCCGAGCACTTACCCGAGCACTTGCCCGAGCACTTTCCCGAGCACTTGCCCGAGCACTTTCCCGAGCACTTTCCTGAGCAATTGCCCGAGCACTTGACCGAGCACTTGCCCGAGTACTTGCCCAAGCACTTGCCCGAGCACTTGCCCGAGCACTTGCCCGAGCACTTGCCCGAGCACTTGCCCGAGCACTTGCGCGAGCGCTTGCCCGAGCACTTGCCCGAACACTTGCCCGAGCACTTGCCCGAGCACTTGCCCGAGCACTTGCCCGAGCACTTGCCCGAGCACTTTGCCGAGCACTTGCCCGAGCACTTGCCCGAACACTTGCCCGAGCACTTGCCCGAGCACTTGCCCGAGCTCTTTCCCGAGCAATTGCCCGAGCACTTGCCCGAGCATTTGCCCGAGTACTATCCCGAGCACTTGACCGAGCATTTGCCCGAGCATTTGCCCGAGCACTTGCCCGAGCACTTGCCCAAATACTCCACCGAGCACTTGCCCGAGCACTTGCCCAAGCACTTGCCCGAGCACTTGCCACCAGCACTGGCCCGAGCACTTGCCCGAGCACTTCCCCGAGCACTTGCCGCCAGCACTAGCCCGAGCACTTGCCCAAGCACTTGCCCGAGCACTTGCCCGAGCACTTGCCCGAGCACTTTCCCGAGCACTTTCCCGAGCAATTGCCCGAGCACTTGCCCGAGCATTTGCCCGAGTACTTGCCCGAGCACTTGACCGAGCATTTGCCCGAGCATTTGCCCGAGCACTTGCCCGAGCACTTGCCCAAACACTTGACCGAGCACTTGCCGCCAGCACTGGTCCGAGCACTTGCCCGAGCACTTGCCCGAGCAGTTGGCCGAGCACTTGACCGAGCATTTGGCCGAGCACTTGTCCGAGCACTTTGCCGAGCACTTGCCCGAGCACTTTCCCGAGCACTTGCCCGAGCACTGGCCCGAGCACTTGCCCGAGCACTTGCCCGAGCACTTTCCCGAGCACTTTCCCGAGCAATTGCCCGAGCACTTGCCCGAACACTTGCCCGAGCACTTGCCCGAGCACTTGCCCGAGCACTTGCCCGAGCACTTTCCCGAGCAATTGCCCGAGCACTTGACCGAGCACTTGCCCGAGTACTTGCCCAAGCACTTGCCCGAGCACTTGCCCGAGCACTTGCCCGAGCACTTGCCCGAGCACTTGCCCGAGCACTTGCGCGAGTACTTGCCCGAGCACTTGCCCGAGCACTTGCCCGAGCACTTGCGCGAGCGCTTGCCCGAGCACTTGCCCGAACACTTGCCCGAGCACTTGCCCGAGCACTTGCCCGAGCACTTGCCCGAGCACTTGCCCGAGCACTTGCCCGAACACTTGCCCGAGCACTTGCCCGAGCACTTGCCCGAGCACTTGCCTGAGCACTTTCCCGAGCAATTGCCCGAGCACTTGCCCGAGCATTTGCCCGAGTACTTGCCCGAGCACTTGACCGAGCATTTGCCCGAGCATTTGCCCGAGCACTTGCCCGAGCACTTGCCCAAACACTCCACCGAGCACTTGCCCGAGCACTCGCCCAAGCACTTGCCCGAGCACTTGCCCGAGCACTTGCCCGAGCACTTTCCCGAGCACTTTCCCGAGCAATTGCCCGAGCACTTGCCCGAGCATTTGCCCGAGTACTTGCCCGAGCACTTGACCGAGCATTTGCCCGAGCATTTGCCCGAGCACTTGCCCGAACACTTGCCCGAACACTGGCCCGAGCACTTGCCCGAGCACTTGCCCGAGCACTTGCCCAAGCACTTGCCCGAACACTTGACTGAGCATTTGCCCGAGCATTTGCCCGAGCACTCGCCCGAGCAGTTGCCCGAGCACTTGCCCGAGCACTGGCCCGAACACTGGCCCGAGCAATTGACCGAGCACTTGCCCGAGCACTTGCCCGAACACTTGCCCGAGCACTTGCCCGAGCACTCGCCCGAGCAGTTGCCCGAGCACTTGCCCGAGCACTGGCCCGAGCACTTGCCCGAGCACTTGGCCTAGCACTTGCCGCCAGCACTAGCCCGAGCACTTGCCCGAGCACTGGCCCGAGCACTTGCCCGAGCACTTGCCCGAGCACTTTCCCAAGCACTTGCCCGAGCACTTGACCGAGCATATGCCCGAGCATTTGCCCGAGCACTTGCCCGAGCACTTGCCCGAGCAGTTGCCCGAGCACTTGCCCGAGCACTTGCCCGAGCACTTGCCGCCAGCACTGGCCCGAGCACTTGCTGCCAGCACTGGCCCGAGCACTTGCCTGAGCACTTGCCGAGCACTTGCCGCCAGCACTGGCCCGAGCACTTGCCGCCAGCACTGGCCCGTGCACTTGCCGCCAGCACTGGCCCGAGCACTTGCCCGAGTACTTGCCACCAGCACTGGCCCGAGCACTTGCCGCCAGCACTGGCCCGAGCACTTGCCGCCAGCACTGGCCCGCAGCACTAGCCGCCAGCACTGGCCCGCAGCATTCTTTTTTTTTCCTTTTTTTTCGAAAGGCTTACATACTAATAACATTATAATAATAATATACAACGAGCTTAATTAAACTTAATAAAACTAAATTGCTAATTACAAGCCCACAGATAAGTACAAAATTATTACTCCCTCGGAGTCAAAGTTACATCCTATCTGTGTACTTATAAGCAAATAAATGATTTCCATTAAAAATATACCATACATATTACTACTACTATATTATAATTGAGGGTTAATTTCTGTCAATAGTTCATTGTTCAAATTTTAAGCCAATTTAGACAGTAATTGTTCATGTGCACAAAAGGTGCAGGTGCACCTTGTACAAAAAATGGTTTTACTAAGAGCTTCCTTAGTGTGCTTGCATTGGTGCAGAAAAGGTCAATCCCTTCTTTACAACAAATTTCGTTAAAACTGCGTCTGGCTCTATGAAAGTATGCATTACGCCTATAATTAGTGTTTGAACTACTGTTTGTGTGTGGGTACTTGTAGAAGTGGTCGCTGTTGCAGCCCCATTTGATTAGTGCGTATCGTTAATTTTGAAATAAGTTCAGGACAGTTTTTTTTTTGGTTGGGTTCCGCAAGCCTGCGCCTACGGTGGCCGGGAATCAGCCTGGGATTACCGACGCCTAGGGCTTCTCCTGCGAATGCTACAGCCGTGAGGACACAAGTACTGCCTCTCCCTCACGTGCGCCGCTTCCCTCTTTGCGAGCATCACTGCTTCGCTGAAGGAAGCGACTGCTAGCCATGCACTCTCGCTCCGTACCATGGCCTGGACCAGGGCCGGACGCGAGAGATCGCCGCCGCCGATCGTCTCTATGAGGACACGGTGGTGCTCCGCCCAAGCCGGGCAAACCTCCTCCGTATGCTCCACCATGTCCTCAGGGAAGTTCGGGACAGTCAATTGAACCTTTCGATCCATCTTTCTATACCACTGATTAAAATCCTGAGTTTTTCTGTCTTTACTGATACCTGAGTCAGAATTCTGGGATTCGTTTGCATGTTTTTGGATAGGTCTTTTAATGGTGCATAAAAATCCGTGGAGTGGGCCAGCTCCTGAGTGCTACTCACATTATTTTTTATTCATCTTTCAATACCACAGATTAAAATCCAGATTTGAAACTATCTTAAATCTTTACCCATGCTCTGCTGATACTAGAGTCAGAGTTCTGCGATTAATTTTACCTGTTTTAGTATAGTTATTTTATAGTTGCAATATGAAACGTAGAGTTTTGCTCCTCAGTTGTAGTCAAACTTTTTTTTATCATACCAACTTAATCACTCATTAAATCTCGATTTCTTTTTCATAAGGCTCTGCTGATAATTTTTAGAGACAACTGCGTTTATTTAGTTTTTTGCTGTTCCCGGGGGTCTTGACTGCTACTAAACTTAGTCCATAGAATATACGCAAAAGCTACAAATTTACCAGGCGCCTCTTTTAACAAAATGATTTTCTTTTTTATTTATTTCATGATTTAGGTCGGCAGAACTATTCCGGAAAAGTATTAGGAACTATAGAACTCACCAATGTGTGCCTAAATCAGTTTTAAAATTGTAATTTTGGTAAAAATTATCTGCTAACGGAAGTTGGCAGAGCATATTTTCATTCGACCTTTTTTCAGGCAAAAACTCCTGAACAATTTTTTTTTAAGTATAAGGAACTCCAGAACTCATGCGCATGCGAATAGAACTCACATTATATTTTGCTCTGCTGGGAAATGATCTGCCAAGTTCACCCACATCCCTTTTATCCCACCTTTACGTACCTCTCTTGAAAATTAGGTACTCCCGCCATCCTGATGACAGCACCGCGGGTGTACTGCTAACCAATATTATTACTAAGTGCACTGTATAAGTAGATTTGGTACCTCTTGTGTACCTGCAGAAACACGTATTTAATAAACAAAATACTGTAAGGTTGCTGCGAAAAGTAGAAAAAAACGATTTTCTTTCTTTGACGTTGTTACTACGAACTAAAAAGTTATTTTTTAACTTTTTAGTTCGTTTTTTTAACAAGTAATAATAAAAATTTGTTTTGTTGTTGTACGTAAAGGTACATAGAAGTTACCAAATAACTGCAATAAATTTAGGCAAACCTGAAAAGTACGCCCGCGATTCTGACGTTCACAATTTATGATCTAACTTATAAAGGTTCCCCAGAGACATAATACACCGTCAAACAAATCTGTTCACACAGCTTCCCATCTCTCATAATTGGTTACAATCAATAGATGGGATGTAAATACTTGGAAATCTGGTTGTACCCGGGTTTATCGAAACTTAACGATATTGTGAACTATCGAGAATTATGATTGAGAGTAATCGGGAGGTACAGGGGAGCCGTGGAAATAGTACACACGGCTACACATAAAGCCATACATTTCCATTTTACACTGATCTCGCATAATGCGAGATCAGCTTATACTGGAATGTATAACTTTATGTGTAGCCGTGTGTACCTTCTAATAAGATTATGTCAGTAATCAAGGTAAATGTAGTGAATTAATATAATGTAGTGAGTTATTGATTAATGTCTTGTATAATGTCATAGTTTAATTATAATACTTAGAATCATTATATGTAATGTAATTTAATTTAATTTATTCTATTCTTATCTTAATTATAATCTTATCGTTTTGCTTTGCCCTTACAGGACCATATTTCTGTACCTAGCTTTAAGCCCTTTGTTACATCTTATTTACAATATGGAATGCAATAAATAAATAAATACATAACTGTGAATGTATTTCTACCAAGAGGAATCTATCCGGTAAGTCTGTCAACCAGTCTTACCATAGGGTCGTGTTATCCAGTAATTGGGTTGTCGAGGTTAGATAAGCAGTCGCTCCATGTAAAATAGTGGTATTCAGCATCCGATTAAACTGAAGGCCGATTCCAGCATTGTCAGGAAAAGGTTAGGTATATGAATAATTTTTCCGGTGGAAAACAACAAACTTGATATCGCATTGTTTTTGAAGAACACACACACACACACACACACCCTCACACACACACACACACACACACACACATTCATTCATTCATTCATTTTGTTTTTCTACTTAGTAATATAATATTTTCATTCGCTTATGCTCTTGCTTTATATGACAATTATGAAGGACTCCTCATTAATCTCCTTCGCCATAGCCCTTATCCCAATTTATTCGGCGCAGTAGGACTTATATTCATCACTAGATGGTGTTTTGTATTTACGTCATCTTTCTGGATCGCGGTATTAAGATTCTCCGAGCCTTAACGAGCTCCCCTAGAACATTTAATTTTGCTAAGACTGAACTAACCGTGCATTCGTGGGAGATGCAGTAAGGACCAAGCCCTGGTCGACGACGCGTTGTGTTCCACGGGCGCCTCAAAGAGATGTCAGCAGCAACTGATGGGGCCCGCAAGGGCCGATGCCTGCCAGGGGTGCGGGTTGTTCGAAAGAGATACCGCGGCCCTTGGCACACAGGCAACTGAGGGAACACGGGTGGGCTTTAGTCAGTAAAAGTCTGACACGCCCTCCCGCTCCACCCAGAGCGGGAGAAGTTATTTAATGATATTCCACCCTAAAAATAACCTAATTATTTTGACAGATTGGAGAAGCTTGATGTGCTGGCCTCTATACCCAAGTATAAGATAGTCATAAATCAGAAGGCCAATTATTATTCTCGTATGTGCATTAAAGTCGATCTACCTATACTGAAGTACATTTAACCCTTACTTTTTTTACTTTGGTTGTTATTAAGTTTGGAGACTGTTGAGCATGAGGGAGGACCTCGATTCGATTCCCAGGCCGAGCAAAGAGTTATTGGGTTATCCGATCTGGAATTTCTCAGTATCACCCCCTTTTATATGGGACTTAAACATAACTGGCGAAGTGTGGGTTTACTTTATGCTCCCTCTACACGTTGGCCCAACATGGACCAATACAGACGCGGTCGCAGCCAAAGACTTTGGGGGTCACAGACAAAAACTTAGATAAGAAAATTTATATATTTTTGAAAAATTACTATTGTAAGCTTTACGTTTACGGCTTTGGGGTTATGACCCCTAGCACCCCCCTCCCCCCTCGGACCGCGTCTGGGCCAATATAAGCCACAGGTTGTCTATATTACAACGATAAGTTTACGCAAATGACGGTAGTTCAATGTTCAGATAATAGTTTCAATATACTGTGGCGTATATTGCCTTACGTTGGCCCATTGTGTAGAGGAGGCTTTAGGTATAGCTCTGCCTAACCTTTTGGGGAAACAAAGTGTGAAGTTATGTTATGTATCATAATTATTATTGAGGTTTTTTTTAGGTTTTGAACATTTTCTCTCATCCCTCTGTCAGTCTCAGTTAGGTAAGTAAACTACTTACCTATTCTGCCGCCGTAAGGAAAAAGGACGTTTCTACAGAAATATTGAAATGGAGAAAAAAATGTGTGTTTAGTCAGTAAAAGTCTGACACGCCCTCCGGAGCTCCGCCCAGAGCGGGAGAAGTTATTTGATGATTTCCCACCCAACAAAAAAAAAAAACTACTTACCTATTACTCAACTCGTTATCTCCCCAGCCTTTTCCCACCCATGTTGGATGTAGCTGAATACCAGTATTTTACATGGAGCGACTGCCTATCTGACTTCCACAACCCAGTTACTGGGTAATACGATACCCCTTGGGAAGACTGGTTGTCATACTTTCGGGCCCCGTAACGACTGTCAAAAATTCACGAATGACAACCTGGACCACCGGCTCAATGTGCTCCCCGAGGCACGGAAGGGTCTTGCTATGTAAAGATGGTCACCCATCCAAAGACCAAACGCGGCAACTGTAGCTTAACCTGATCGATCGACCCGTGTGGCTGTTTTTAAATTATTATTCAACTACCGCTTAGTAATTAATATGATAATTACAATATCATTTCGTTATTTACACTTGTAAAGTTATGGAGTATACGAGGGATTGCTGTTGTATGAATTTTTAGTTCCCCGTAGTGTAACTATATTTTTGACAGTAGTAGCCACCTATTGACGTGCCTTTTTTAATAGCGATAGAGTTGTCGATACGAACCCCCGAAGGGAAGCCGGTAGGAATCGTGTTATATGGTGCTTTCGCCACTGCTACCTACACCCACATTTCGCCAGTTATGTTTACGTCCCATGTAATAGGGGGCAAGCCTTTTGCCATCCACCGGGCACAGATCCAACTCGGGGCTGTTATTGAGAAATTCCAGATGGCAAAACACAATAACACTTGACCACTACGATTTGCCTAGACTTATCCCAACTATGTTGGGGTCGGCTTCTAGTTTAACCGGAAGCAGCTTAACACAAGTATTTTATATGAAGAGACTGCCTATCCGACCTCCACAACCGAGTTAATAGAAATAAATCACTTTTCATTTAATAAACACGGCGTTTTAGACGGTAAACTAATTCAAGTAAGGAATTTACAGAGGCCTAAGAACGCTGCCCTGCGGCATTCCTCACAAATTAGCTCTAATAAAGTCGTTTACTGTGCATTTTCATTCTAATACATTTGTCTATATCACAATACATTTCAAACAAGACCTAAAATCTAAGACTACCGTTTAAACAAGTAACTTCACCTGTATTAAGGTAGGTACTGTTGTCAAACCCAACACATAAAATCAAACATAGCTAATAAAAGCTCACGAGTATACCTTCCCTGTTAAATCCTGCTTTCCTTATAAAACGAAATTTTAGTGGCCCATCGGGGATCGGGTACTTAAGACGTCAAGTAAAAAGGCTTTGCATGAATATAAACAGCTTAGGGTAGTTGCTCAGGGGTTAGCGGGAAATCACTACGCTTTATAAATTTATGGATTTACCCTTTTAGATGACAGGGTAAATAAAGGATAAATTCTAAGTAAAACAGTTGAAGAGGGTTTTATGAAATCAGCCATTAGTGTTTTGTTGAAATTGATAAAGATAAATATATTTATGAGTACCTTTGTGATTGGCATCTCTTGAAAGGTCGATTTTAAGTAAGAGGTGAATCCGTTGAAGAGATTATTCTAAGAACTTATTAGAAAAAGCTGTTTACAAAAAAAAACGACTTCCGGAAAAACACTAGTTACAAAGTGAAAAATAATTTTAATTTCGGAAGTCGGTGAACTTGGATAAGTATGAATTTTAATTTTCTGTCACCGCTTTCCGAAATTAAAGTTATTTTTCGCTTTGTAGTGTGTTTCTGGAAGTCGTTTTTTTTTTGTAAAAAGTTTTTATTTTTCACTTTTTACTTTTAGTACCTACCCCACATCAATTCGAAATTTCATCATCCTTGGGATCAAAATAATGCACATTTATGCGATAGCAGTAATCGCGTTTGATTTGCTGTTATTTTTTTATGAGTTCCGTTGTCTGTGTCCGAAACGCATCATCAGATCTATATGGAATTTGAATGGAACCATTTTGAAATAAACCCCTTTCGAACAAAAAAGAATTTTGCAAATCCGTCTATATATGACGGAGTTATGCCCGAACATAGGTACATAAAAATATATATATGAAAATGTCGAATTGATAACCTCCTTCTTTTTGAAGTCGGTTAAAACTAACTTTTGCACGCGGTTTTACCTACGTGGAAGTTGGAAATTATCCCACTGGAGCGTAATACCGGGATAAACTATTTTTGGGCCAAATTTCACCCCGTTCAGCCGTTTTCGCGTGACTAAGTAATAAACATCCAAACGTACAAGCTTCAGATTTACAATGTTATTATTATAGTAGGTAGTAGTGTGTTGGGGCCAAAATTTTGAAGAGGAAAGTTTCGAGTAAGAATGTGAATGTCTATATAAGAGTAGGAAAAAGCAATTAAACGATGGATGGACTGTGTAAAAGACGATATGAATAGAAACGGGGTGATTACCGGGATGGCGACTAATAGAGAAATATGAAAGAAAACCAGACATGTCGTGACGACCCCAAATAAATTGGGATAAGGGCGAGACAATGATAAAATACTCTAAACCAATAATATTGACACTATATATTATATTAGGCACATAATATTAGCATCACAAATCTTATAAACTCGAAGCGCGAAACACAAATGCGAACACCTAACAGTGATATTACAAATCCCGTTGAAGTTTGCTACTAAACAAATAGGAGTTAAGCAAACATTTGACGAAACCCCGAGATGATACATCGGATTAAACATTAAATAGAACAGGTTTAATGTCAAGGGGAAAGACATAATAATGAGTTAACATGAGGGAGTTAGTTATTATGTTGCCTTATTTATTAACTAAGAAAAACAAACTAACTTCAAATGATTCTTTTCATGTTTTGTTTTAAAGAATAATTTGTTTTGATTTGTTATAAAAATACATTTTTGTTTTGATGACTAGATAATTGGTTGAAGAGCACTAAGAACGAGACACAAAATAGAATAGAAGTTGGCGTTTGGTGTCTCGCAAAGTATTACTCTAGATTCTTTGTATATCAGTGCTCTAGGTACTAAGATTTTTTTGTCTTATTTTTTCAACTACAAAAGCTTTCATAAATTAAAAACTATGTAAGTACTTGAACATTGATTTTAATTTATAAAATCTTTTAAACCGCGGCAACTGTAAGCGCTAATAGTAAATGATTAACCTATAAGTAGGTACCATTTAATATTCTGTAAGTGTTCGAAGAAAAATAAATAAAATATAACACAGTATAGGTATGTAACTATTACTGCACACGTATACAAGAGATAGAGATAGCAGACAGGCCCGACACGATTGTATAATAGAACAAATCAGAACAATTTCTATGAAGTTTCCATAGAAACTGTTCTACTAGAATCGCTCTCATCTGTTCAGCCTTGATATGCACAGATGGAATTAAAGAAATTAATTTTACACTCACACTCTCTCTCATCTTTAAGTTGAGATTTTATAAAAGCAAAACTTTCTATCTATAAAATTACATTAAAACCTACAAAGAAACTTAACGACACTAACATAGTCGTAGTTGTAAATATAGTTTATTGTAACGAACACTTTATGAGTCTCATTGTTCCACGCAAGAAATAAGTTAGTATAGGTAGGTACTATATACTTATAGCTAGATTTAGAATAACGCAAGATGGAAGTTTGTCCGTATTTTCTTAGTAGTCAACTAAGTGAGAACTTCCGACACTTAGAGCATTTACTTCATCCTCTGTACCAAGTTCCACAATGCTATTGTCTTTCTAAGTTCCAACAACGATCCCTTGTTCCACTAACAAAATTAAATCTGCAGCTTTAAAACTCAGATTGTTACTAACTTCGTTATATAAAACTTAAACATTATTATGTCTGTCTCTATTAGTTTTGTTCTTGAAACTCGATTTGAATACTTTGATTCATACTTTACTGGCGGTTTTAATTTAATTAAAATACTAG
Organism: Polymixis lichenea; assembly: GCA_949091785.1. NCBI lineage: Eukaryota > Metazoa > Arthropoda > Insecta > Lepidoptera > Noctuidae > Polymixis > Polymixis lichenea. The sequence goes on along the minus strand of OX420938.1, from coordinate 7,830,570 downwards.
ATTGTCGTAAAGTAAATATTTAACTTGAGGAAATCTAGTTTTAAGATTATTTAAGGGGGAAGTAAACGCAACTAAAGCTCGCGAAATTTTTACGTTTTTAGCAATTTGCAGGCTGTGTATTGAACGCCTATTTCGTGAAAATACCATTCAATGGGATTAAAATGAACTTGGAGGGTTATATTGATGATTTAATGATTATAATTCTGTAAAACCATATTAGTTACGGTCGCGAATCATATTTTAGTCAACATACAACCTAACATTCACCTGCAAATTGCAAAAAAACGTAAGAAAATTTTAATAGTGCGAACTACCTTATCGCATCCACCTTAAGTATCTGCTGGTTGATCATAAGAACTTGTTAAGATGTTATCAAAAACAAACAGCTGTTGGAGAGTTCTGTAACTAAAGACGAAACGACGATTTCCGAAAATAAAAATACTTATCATCGTTATGTACTCTCATTATTCAGTGTTCTTGAGACAGAACTAGAACTCACAGTGGCGAAAACGTGATAGGTATCTAAAATGGACTATATAAAAATAAATCTTCCGAAATACTAAGCTAACAAGTAAGAGAATAAACAAAGGAAGTGTTTCTTAGTGATGCCACAAAATCTAGGACAAAAGATGTGGAATCCAAACGCCACAGACAATAGGCAGATGGAGAAACGAGTAGTGGTGGGCAGAGTGAGGCCAACATGGGCCAGGAATCTGCCAGAAGCAAGAGAAGATGATGAGAAGAGTGAGACAGAAGTTGGGGTAATGCCTCATAGTGAACCACCTTCTCCTACTGACACCTGGGAACAACAGTGTAAACAAGACGACAAATATGATGTTTTTGGAAAAGTTAGTAAAATTTTGTATATTTTTAGTATTAAGTATTATTAAGTCCGGGAAAAAGGGACAAAACAGGGAAATTTCTAATTTTAGGAGACTGTATTCGTTCGATGTACCTACATAATAAACAGTAGGTATTTTATTCTTATTGATTGTCTTGATGTCAGTATGTCTTAGGTACGGACCTGCATAAAGGCTCCAACAGATAGACGCGACGTGACAATACGTCGCGAATCTGGTACAAACATTTTTATGAAGTTTTCATACAAATTGTTCTACTAGAGCCACGTTGCGCCAGTCTGCGGGACCCTTAATACGTCCTCGGAAACGACTGTAGTGTAAACCCAATATTCTTAGAAGGAATTAAACAAAAAAATTATTCCATTTCAGTGAAGAAAACCCTCAAGCTATTTCAATTCTAAGAATTAATGTAATTGCTTTATATTAAGGTTTATTATCTCTACTTACTTACTCGAGTCCCTACATTAAATACACTTCAGAATGTTATTAGGTAGGTACCTACGTATATTACCTAGTTTCTTTGATAGTTAATCGTGGTATCGATCCGTGAATTTATAGTCTAAAATACTAAGCAGTTACAGTCAGCCCCGAAAATAAATGTAGGTATAACATCGATAAGAATTAGTTCAGTAAACAATTTTCTTTCCATTAATATTGTATCAATGTGTAATTGTGTAGCCATTATCATTCATATTCTTCCTGCCTTTGACCCATGTTAAGGCAAACTGGCGCAACGCGACAGCGCAACTCGAAACTCTGCGAAATCAATTTCCATGACGCTTTCATAGAAGTTGCTCTACTAGAGTAGCGTTGCTTCTGTCTATGGGAGTCTTTACGTTTTCTTCTTCCATTCCCTATATCCACAAAACATATAGGTATATTATATTATACATAATTTGTAGCTTCCATATTGCACATAGACTTGAAGTCGACCCCGACATGGTTGGGAAAAGGCTAGACAGATAGATGGACTGAAGTTATAAAATACTGGCGGAGGTTGCAAGGAAACGCCATGCAGGCCAAATCTTGTATGCATCAGACAATCTAGGTACCGAGGCTGATACCCGGCCACCGTAGGCGCGGGCTTGCGGATTGCGAGTAATGGGTAACTCGCTGTCCGGGAAGGACCAAGCCCAGGTCGACGGCGCGTTGTGTTCCACACGCGCCCACGTGGAGGCGATCGGCAGCGGCGATCTCTCATGCCATGGTACGGAGCGAGAGTGCATGGGTAGCCGTCACCTCCTTCTGCAAAGCAGTAATGCTCGCGAAGAGGGAGGCGGCGCACCTGAGGCAGAGGCAGTACATGCACCCTCACGGCCTTAGTCGTCGCAGGAGCCGCCCTGGGCGTCGGGAATCCCAGGCTGTTTCCCGACCACCGTAGGCGCGGGCTTGCGGACGGCGACTAATGTGTAGCTCGCTGTCCGGTAAGGACCAAGCCCGGGTCGACGGCGCATTGTGTTCCACACGCGCCTCAGAGTTGTCAGCACCAACTGATGGGGCTCATAAGGGCCGATGCCTGCCATAGGTGCGGGTTGTTCGAAAAAGATACCGTGACCCCTGGCACACAGGCAACTGAAGGAACGCGGGTGGGTTTTAGTAAGAAAATGTCTGACACGTCCTCCTGCTCCACCCAGAGCGGGAGAAGTTGTTTGATGATCACCCAACCAAAAAATATCCTTCTAGGTACCTATACATTTTTTTCGAAGCTGACTGTAAGTGCCATATCTACCATAGTACCTACAAACTAAGTTCGTGATACGTTCAAAGGACTGATTAAACGTGTGCTTACTATCCGCCAGTGAGCTTTAGAAGCCCCGAGACTGACTGAACTAATTAAAGAGCCTCCGCCGCAACCTTCCCAACTTTGCTCGTGACATTTCAATCATATTTACCTACTATGTTAGATGTTTGTACATGTCTATTAATTAGGAACCGTGGACTTCTCTATGTGAAGATATTATTATAATACCTTGTTTATATTTTCTGTGTTGACTGACTAAGTAATGGCAGATTCCGAAAATAAACGTACCGTTATTCTCTATGCGGTGTTTTCTTCATTACTGGTAATTAAGAAAAGACCGCATAGCTTTGCATCGTAGGTCGAGGTTTTAGTTTAGGTATAGGAACCGAGAATGAGAGTTATGGTATTAGTTATTCTAAGTAGACAGGTAAATAAATACCAATAGAAAAAATGATAATTTGGGTTTCGCTACCTACCTTCATTAACTATCAATTTTTATGTAGTTTTGAAATAACGGTATTGCAGCGCGTAGGAGTCCCGGGGGTGGCACATCAACAGATAAATAATTTATTGTGTCCCATTATTAGATAATCAGTCAAGACTTGATAGGTCAAAACCTAAAACAGGCAAGTTTTACTTAGTAAGCGCATCGTGTTAAATAGGTACATTGACAAACAGAATAAATTAATGCCTAATTATATAATTTGTACCTATCTCATCATTTTCCATATTTAATATTAACAATACATTCTAATCTTCGCAGGTAATGCTACTCGGCGACAGCGGCGTCGGCAAGACTTGCATGCTAGTTCGCTTCCGGGACGGCACATTCCTCGCAGGAAACTACATATCCACCGTCGGCATCGACTTCCGGGTACAATGACTCACGTAGCACGTGCCGATTGTAATCTCTACACGTTCCTAATATCTAACCTTTGATATTTAAAGAAAAAGCAAAAAAAGAACCGTGAAAGAGGACGTTTATTAAAAAAATACTAGACATAAATTCTTAGCTTTTTGTTCACAAAAAAAGATAATTGAATGTGCTGTCAAACTTTTAATTATAATTAAGTACGAAATTAAATTACGTAATCTACCTACTCATCACTGTTACAAACAAGAAAAGTCCGAAAAAGTCAACTTCACTGTTCAGCAAAAAGGTTTATCAAGAAACAAACCGCAAAAAAAACTTCCGATATCAATAGAAAAAAAGTTAATAATGCTATTATTATTTTTAATTCTCGCAAAAAAATAATTAATGGCCGTCAAGGGTTCCAAGTTCAAATGGGCCAGTGAGTGGCTGCACGCGACCTATTCGCCGCAACGCTATTGGTGTTCGAAGTTTGGCGCGCTTTTTCCGTTCCCGCCCCTTGCCCATGACAGCTGTGATTGAATCGACTGCTCGCCTGAGTGATTTATTGTTGCAAAGGTCTTTTTTTCTGCCTGTTTAGTTTTTGCAGTTTGATTTATTATAGCTGTCTTTGTGGGATAGATAAAGTGCCTGAGCAGCCAATAACAAGTTTATGTCCAAGTTTTTATGAGACGAGAAAAAGTGACTCATAATCATTTAATTTAATTACTTTATGATTAAAGACTGTCTAATATTTAACAATATGGTTTTTTATAACGTTAGGTACCTAAGTATGTACCTACATGTTACCCACATACCTACCTAAGTTGAAAAAGTTAAAAACGTCAATGTTGTTGATCTTGATAAGTTTGTGGCATATTTTCTTTATTTCTTAGGAGCGTTTATTCTGAAAGTCGGCAACGTCGCAAATAGCTGTCAAACATTTACCTTTTTTATTAATTCGTTAATATTATTAAATGGAACTATGAAATATCGCTAACTAGTGACCTAAATTAAGAATAATGTTTTGCAATTATAAAACTGAAATTGATGTTGTAACCGTTCCCATTTCTAAAAACGGCATTTGGAAAATTTCCAAGTTCCTTTTTTGCATCTAAAACTAAGTATTCGGTGTTAAGCTATTATCTATTGCATTTCATATTGAATATTTTAGGTCACTAGTTAGCGATAAGTAGGTATTTCATATTTCTATAGTAATATTGCCAAACTAATCAAAACCGTGACCATTCTCAACCATTTTCAGAATAAACGCTCTACAACAAATTATTCGGGTTATGAATTTGCCCATCTTCTACTAGTAATTTGTAGAACATGCGAAATTCCGAATGAACGATTTTAAAAATTCACACGCAATTCAGTACAACTAACGCCATCTGTTCGCAGAATAAGGTAGTGACTGTGGACGGCATCAAGGTGAAGCTTCAAATTTGGGACACTGCTGGGCAAGAGCGCTTCCGTAGCGTAACACATGCATACTACAGGGACGCACATGGTAAAATATTTTAAGTAATTAGATTATGTTGTGAAACAGTTAGTTATTATAAAATGCATCTTTTGTTTTTTACAACAATTTTTCGTAATTATCCCATGCTTATTCGAGACCATTAACGCCATCTATTGGCATAATTTTGCAATACAAATCCAATTAATCTCATGACTGATAGCTTCCACATGGCGTGACAGTACCAGACAGTACCGACTTCTGAGAATTCACGCACAATTCGAATGTGAAATGTCACGAGGATTTCGTTTTTACGCTTCGTCTATGGAACGCAATTTATTCCCAATTTCCATGATATAGTAGGTATCGTAATACTTTTATCCTATGTTAATGCTTTGTATGGAACTGCCTCGGTACCTACCTAATTACATGTACCTATGACAGGAGCATAGAAACTGCTTGGCCTCGACCCGTTTCCGAGACGGCAAACCGGATCACGCATTCGCTCACGTGTGTACCTAACTAGATTGGGCCAAACTCAACCAGTCATAGCCACATCATGTCATTAACTTAGTCTGGTGTCCTTATCGGGCCTGTTCTTAATTGATTCATGGTAGGCCTCTATGTTTGTGCCGCGTGAACGACTGTGTGTGTCGTTGAATTTTGTTTGCCTTTGACATAGTAAAGCGTAATGATGAAGAGAACCGGCTCCAGAACGCAAGCCTGGTAAAAATGTTCTACTACATACTTATGTAGTACAACATGGTTCGACGTAATAAAATCGCGGCACGATTTTTTCTGGCACTGGATCTTCAACGCCGAGAGTTGAAAATCGAACAGTGTGTATTTTTGACGCGCTGGGATGCACTCTGTTCGATTTTCAACTCTCAGTGCCTTGGCAGTGCGTTGAAGATCCAATGCGCGAAAAAATCCCCCCGCGATTTTATAACGTTCGGGTGGACGTCGACTGAAAGGTAGTCCAAGTCACTAACATGCTATGCGATAATGTGCAAACCTTGTGCAAACAAATATTCTTACGTATCCTACGTATAATGACTATGATAGCAGACTAGAATATCTTACATCATTACGTCCCAGTAGCCACTGGTGCGTTCTTGAATCCTATTACCTCGGTAAGTGCCACTGTATCACGGATAGATAAATAAAAGTGGTTCATTATCTTCGTCATCAGGTAATTGTCTTTCATTGTTAGTCCATAACAGCCTAGGTAGATAGATACTCCATAGGTTTTATTTTCAGTCAATAATATAAATTCAATGTTAAAACAGATGTTTATTAACCAAGTATGGTAAGAACAAAATGAACACAAGAGTTTTTTTGTCTGGAAGAATTGATCACAGATGTTAGTGCCACATTATTCTTTTAAATAAAATAAGAAAAAAAGCATTGATCGTTCCATATTGGTCTGCGTCTGTTTCTAGGTGTACCAACCTAAGAATATGCTACATAGTTGGTGCACCTGCTTGTCATTGCGAATGCTCTGCATCTGCATTAATTGCATAGTGCCATTTAAAAATAAAATCGTCACGGAGACACCTACGTGACTGTTTCCGAGAGTCGACATCCTTTTTTGCCTGAAACGATGATGATGTTGTTTGTACCTATGACATCAACATTTCTATCTACTTTCTACTTCTAGCAACATTTTCCAATCTCTTTTATATCGAATAATAATATTAATCCTTTTGTCCACCAGCCCTTCTGCTCCTGTACGATGTGACCAACAAGATCAGCTTCGACAACATTCGGGCGTGGCTCGGGGAGATCCGCGAGTATGCGCAGGACGACGTGGTCATTATGTTATTAGGTAATTGATATTCTTATTGTCTTATTGGCTTTCCCAGATAGGTATCTAGGAAAAGTTCCAGATTATGGTTGTTGCCTTTTCACAGCTTAACTTAAGGTTTCCAGTATCTACATATTACACGCTGATGCTGAATGTTTAGCAGGCCTAATAATTCTTATAAGAAAACAGTTCGGACAATCTGATTGCTCGACGATCTAATGTAAAGTATCCTGCAAGACTTAGCACGATATGACTATTAACTAAATGAGATAGCTATGTTCTTCTATTAAGGTGAATCTTGTCGACATTTTTTCCATACAAACTTCGGGAGTATATTACTTCACTATTCGACAATGTACATCAAAAATTAAACATGGTATGGTTTTGTCTCATTATTAATATTGTCTGTACGGAAACAGAATACTAAAATAAAAAAGCATTAAAAAGTTAGAAGCATCTACTTGTATTTAAAAGGACTTAGACAAAGATCATTAGAAACGAAAGACAAAATTACAGATTATACTATGAGATCTACAGTACCTAAGATGTCAAAAATAGAGAAACGAAATTTAAAGTGACAGTGTATAGAAAAAACACTGTCTGTTTTTCGTAGAAATAGAAAGCGTCATGCTAAACCTGCAGGCAGATGAATAGGACATAAGCAACTTAAGAAAAAAAAAAACTGCTATTCCTATGGTAATACAAATAAACTGTCATAACCGTCACCAATAATTCGGTAGTCCACTAAATTCTAAACAAGGTCACATGAATGGAGGTTAAGTAACACTGTGCTTGCAGGTAACAAATCCGACAGCGGCCTAGAGAGGGCGGTGAGGCGGGAGGAGGGACAACGCTTAGCGAGAGAATACCAAGTGTCGTTTATGGAGACATCAGCCAAAACCGGACTGAATGTCGAAGCTGCCTTTGCCCATGTGGCACGCTCTCTAGTAGCGAAAGCGAACCCCGTCGACCCCTCGAGGCTGGCGGTGCGCGCGCAGCCAACACAGGAACAACGGTCTTCGTGCCCGCCATGTTCGTAATTTCGCGGCAAATTCAAATTCAGAATGTGGACCAAAAGCTCGTGAATGAACGTTTAATTTGTCAGTTGTTACGTTAATGCTGTCTTGGGAAGACGTGTTTAAGTGAGTGTGCGCTAGAAGATGCTTTTTTTTAAAGCTGAAAATATCGCATGCGTTGGACAGTTCTATGATGTGACAAAGATAAATTGATCTTATTATAGTATAAAGTACCGTCTTCTATTGTAATTTTTGATAAGGTACTTATTGTTTATAGGTAAACTTATTATAATAATGTATAATGAAATGGTGTTAGGTACATAAACACCAAACTGGATAATTACTTTCCTGTCCCTGTTTTCCAAAACTTTCAATAAAGTCTGCTTTGTTTTAGCAAGTATTTAATCGAACCTCAAAACCCATTTTGCGTTCTTATTTTTTTACTGAACGCAAATATAACGGATGCGTCTTCTTTTTGTGAATCTCAAATCATTCCTATATTGGGGTCCTAAAAAGACTAAATACCGCCAAGTAACCAAACAAATTGCTGAATAGATGCAGCGCTCGCCGTCAAATACTAAATAAGTAACTGAGCGACCAGTTTGGATGCAGCTATTCATCGTATCCACGTCACAGTTCTAACCTAATCTTACCGATCTGTCGAGGTGCCCTGGTATCCCGACCAATTCCCGCGTGGTCGGTCATACACAGTGCTAACCTAGCATAACCCGTTTGGTTGGGGTTTCTAAGTTCAGTTACTGCGACAAACTTTGAAAAATGGACAGAAAGTTAAAAAGAGGCTCATTTATTTTAAAGTGTATGAAAAAAAAATTGAGAATCAATTTAATACTTTCCCCCTATGTTTTCTTATGCATAAAGAAGAAATCAAATGTTTAGTTTAATATAAAGTTTAAGTAAAAGGCTTGTAAAATGTACTTTGGTATAATATATTTATTGGAAAATATTTACAATGGTAGTTGTATAAATAATCGATTTTATTTAATAAGATATCGTATGAAAGCAGTTGAAACACATTGTTTCCAAGAATAGAAAAAACAAGCTTGTGTGGCAACTGCATATTTTCTCACGGAAAATCGACCATACGGTTTCATAAGTCACTTTGTTTCTTATATCTAGGGTGTGCTCATATCAAGTTCAGTTTTGTAGAAGAAAATCCATATTGATTTTTATCCTACTTGAAATGAATGACCGATGGCTGTTGGCTGATATCCGGCAGGATCTAGTATTCAGGGAAGATGTTACCAACATCTACAGATTAATGTCTATGGCAACTGATCCAATTTCCATAAATACTACGTGGACCATGCTCATTGATTGCTCACAAATCTCTTAATTGAATTCTAAAGGAAATTGAGAGACACATAATGATATTGTGGTGTTTGAGACCTATTCGTTTTCGAACATCCTCTTATCAAGAATCACTTAGGTAGGTAACCATATGAATTTAAAACTAAACATCCCACATCAATCTGTCTAAACTTTTCCCAACTATATTAGGGTCGGCTTCTAGTCAAACCGGGTACAGCTGAATACCAGTATTTTACAAGGAGCGTCTGCCTATCTGACCGCCACAACCCAGGTACCTAGGTACTGGGTAACACGATACCCCTTGGTAAGACTGGTTGTCAGACTTTTGGACTTCTGAATACCAGTAATGGTCCCAGAATAAATCATTCATGTGGTAACGACTGTCAAGGATTCACGAATAACAGCCCCAAAGTTAGATACATATTATTATATTATAAAGTAGAAACTAAGTGACAAACCCTTATCCCTGTGATAACTGATATCTATATATTCAAATATATGTATATACTAATGTGTGTTAATTATACATAGGATATTAGAGGGCATTACAAAACAACATATCGACGAAAGTTACTCAAAGAGAATCAATCTCGTATCGAAGAGCTTTCTTTTTGTATTAATACAATACCTACGAACGAAAATCAGATAAAGATATCTAATCATCTATTCTATCACATAATAAAACATTTCTTACAGATATAACATTAAGAGGACATTAAACTATTCTTTTCTTATTATAATGTCACAGGTGGATCGTCTTTTACTTACTTACATAAAGGAGAATATTGAACGTATTGCCATGAAGAGGAAGGCTTACGAGAAGCTAAATAAGGCGTAAGCTTTAGGTACCTACAGCCACGGGAATAAACGTGACGAGATTACTTCCCGGTAGGCAATATTCAAAAGCATTTTTTCCATGAAATAAAAGTGCTAATTTTGAGAAATATTTCGATAAAAAAGTACTACGTTCTTAGCACTATATCTCTTCCATGAGAAAATCGCTTGTGAATCTTGCGCAAGTGTAAGGTTTTTGTGCTCGTATACGGGGATCTACTCTCTAATCACGAAATCCGTCGGCTCGGCCGAAGTTTCGGGTGTTTCCTACTCAGTATCACATTCGGACATATTAATGACGACACGATATGACAGTAATGTCCTCACTCTCGGTTTGTTTATGCCCGACCGAAAAAGTTAATTTATCGGGTTAGGGTTCATTGTGAAGTATCGAACTACTTTCGGACGGGCCTACATTTTGGTTGACAGACTACGTGTAGGCCCCCACAATGGAACAAGTTAATTTTTATAATAACTATAGCTAACTTGCAACTATGTAAGTAGTACTTTTAAACACTTTTTATTATGTGAGTGTTCTGTCTAGTCAGTTCTATTACATGCCGTAATCTTAAAAAGTTAATACACACACATTAAAACTTGGCAGTGTTCGTAGTGGGATGAGTAATGCTTTTGCCTGTATATCAAATAGCTTATTCGACTGTACTACCTACTTACTTTTTGTACACAATACCTACCTACCTTCTGTTACAACACAAATAACTGTTTGTTATAACTTTTGTCGGCCTTTTTAGGTTTACATGTTTCGCACTGCGTACTTAAACTGCTTCGGAAAATGGAACGTCAAAAAAGCTTTTATATTTTAGTAAGTAGGTACGTATGTTTTGTAATAATTATTTTTTCTAAAACTCAATATAAATTTCCTTACTTAGGTACTGCCACAAGACTATAAGTAAGTAGTGATAATTGTTTCTGCTAAATTAATTGTATTTCTTCTCACTAGTACTATATCGTATAATATTTAAAGGATGATGACTTAATGACAAACACAGTGAATAAAAAACAAATTATAAGTAAATAAATATTGACTTGTAAAGTACCTACCTATGTATCGTATAATATTCTATTGTCGTTGCAAATTATGTTTAAATAAATGTTGTGTGGCGTTGAATGTTGCTTGTGCTGAAAATAATAAATAAATCCAATTAATTAAAGCGTGCTTTATTTACCTTTGTTACCGATCTAATCATTCTCCAATATGGCTTCAGTGTTTGAAGCACTAGTAGAGCAAAGGTTTCATACGAATATGAACCTTATTTCTACCACTTTAATGTTCCTACTCGTGTTAGTGACTGTGAGCAACGTTGCATAAGAATATGAACGTTAACTTGGTAGGAATTATGTTCATTTTCGTATGCTACGCTAACCGGCGGAGCATAGGAATATGAGCATTTATTCCTTAGGGTGGCCACATACAGACGGAATTCCGTTTCGAAATGAGTTGAGATTCCGTATACAGGGTGGCAGGGACATCGACATGAAAACTGTAAGCATAATCAGTACATCTCACGTAAAAATGTTTCACCAGTAAAAAAAAATATATCAACTGTTTGCTAGGAAAGTGCAATACTTACGCAGTCAAAATGTATGAAAGAACAATTTCTACGCTGGGCTTTCAGAATCATGTAGGTACAGAACCCATCAGGTTGCGCGTCGATGTCCCTGCCACCCTGTGTACATCACACACTAAGTACGTTTATATCCGTTCAAAATAACCAGACTCAGTTGAGAGACGCCAGGTACTGAATCTAGACGACCTGGCGAATATGGACTTAGACCAAGATTTTCTGATTGCGATTGAATATAGTAGTTAGGTACTGAACTGCATTGTTTCTCTAGCTTGTTAAAAAAAGTAATAGAAAATCCTTGCCGTTACTTGGTGCATCCCCTAATCACCAGGTATTGCAAGATAGCCAATTTTATATAAAAAGAGGCAAACTTCAAGCCAATCACACTGAGTGTGTTCCGTAGGTACGGAATTTACGAATGCGTGAAGCGACACAATCATGCAAAATCAATAAAAGACTTGCACAGATCACCATGTGGAATCCCGCATGGTGCAAGTTTTTCGTAGAATTTACGAAATCTTCGTTCGGAGAACTATTGTAAGTAAATACGTGATAGAACCTCGATTTTTTGCCTTCGGAATGCCGAAGATATTTCGAAACGGAATTCGAAACGTAATGCATGTGGCCGGCCTATCTTTGCAAACAAAGTAAAGTAGTGCGATCGGTGAATCTTGCCCTTGGTTAAAGTGCGCAAGTAAAAATATTGCGGCGGGATTTTTTCGCGCACTGGATCTTCAAAGTACTGCTGAGCGCCGAGAGTTGAAAATCAAACAGCGTGTTTTTTCGACACGATGGGATGCACTCTGTTGAATTCCTAATGCTCGGTTCAACACCGAGAGTTAAAAATCCAGTGCTCGATTATATCCCGCGGCGATATTTTTACCGTGTCCGTGCGGACGTGGTCTTAGAGCTTCCCTACGGACGGTAGACAACAGTTGTAGGAAAGTTCTTAGGTACCATAAACGTACCTACTTTATTCCCAATATTTATTCGAAAAAGTTTCATTGCGACCTATGACACCTACCTAGCTACAGACCGTTCACAATTATTTTACCTCTGACAGCAGGAACCCAATAGTAACCGTACTTATAGTAACGGTTATAAAGATCATTGTAAATTGACAGATGTGTCAATGGCAGCAACCCAACAGCAACCTTATTGCTCTGGTTTAAAGATCACTCTCATTTTGACAGTTTTGCAAACTCAAAGGAAAAAACCTGTGAACGGACGGTAGTGCAACTGTTTTATCAATGTTTTCCCACAGACTGTAGGGTGCAGCCTGTTAGTGGTAGTAAAAGGGACAACAAACGTTTTCAAGTAAATTCTTGTACTGGCTGGTGCCTTTATGAGCCTACCTACCTATTTAAGGAGGATGCGCCACCCTGCGAAATTCAAATATTCATGTTTTTTTTTTGGAATTGACAAAAGCCCATTGAATGACTTTTTCATGAAATAGTTTTTTTTTGTTGGGTGGGAAATCATCAAAATCAAAATGAAAAGTCATTTATTCAAATTAGGCTGAGAATCAGCACTGTTCGAATGTCAAAATTACATAAGACAGTCTCCCAAAACGCCCGCTCTTCACCACTTCCTAGTGCTTTAGCTATGAAGAAGAAGTGGCGCAACAAACTCCCCAGCAGCACAGCTGTCAAATAACTTCTCCCGCTCTGAGTGGAGCAGGAGGGCGTGTCAGACTTTTACTGACTAAAACCCACCCGTGTTCCCTCAGTTGCCTGTGTGCCAGGGATCGCGGTATCTCTTTCGAACAACCCGCACCCCTGGCAGGCATCGGCCCTTGCGGGCCCCATCAGTTACTGCTGACATCTCTTTGAGGCGCGCGTGGAACATAACGCACCGTCGACCCGGGCTTGGTCCTGACCGGACAGCGAGCTACCCTTCACTCACCGTCTGCAAGCTCACGCCTACGGTGGCCGCGAATCAGCCTGGGATTCCCAACGCCCCGGACGTCTCCTGCAGAGGCTACGGCCGTGAGGGCGCATGTACTGCCTCTCCCTCACGTGCGCCGCCTCCCTCATTCCAAGCATCACTGCTTCGCTGAAGGAAGCGACGGCTACCCATGCACTCTCGCTCCGTACCATGGCCTGGACCAGGGCCGGACGCGAGAGATCGCCGCCGCCGATCGCCTCTACGAGGATACAGCGGTGCTCCGCCCAAGCCGGGCAGACCTCCACCGTATGCTCCACCGTGTCCTAAGGGCGATCTTCGCAATGATAAGGCGGAAGGAAACGCCCGGAGCGTTTCCTTCCGCCTTATCCGAAACAGGAACCTCCCGAAACAACCGTGTCCGGTGAGGACCTGCGTCAGGCGGAAGGAGAGGACGCCGTGCCGCCTCTCAAGCCATTCCTCAAAGAGGGGACTTACCGCCGCAATGAAATAGTTATTCAATGGTATTATGAGAACATAGAGCACTGATGACTTTAATTAATATAATTCTGTAAAGCCATACATTTGTTACGGTAGTGAATCATAAAGATGCTAAATTACTCGGGCAATTTTTTGATTGCTCGCCAACACTAATGGATCAAACTGGATCAATTAAGTGTAGCAATAAAAATAAATTGCGGATATGTTTCGGGAATATTGCTTCTGATTGTTCCATATATTTCACATTTCTCATTGTCGCCAGTATGAGTTGCCGAATATCCAATCGGGTTGGAAATGTTTAGTAAATTTTCTTTCTATCTCGTTTGTACGTATGACTACGTCCCGTTTTTGCGAGAGTAACCGGCCGGCGGCGGAGGCGGCAGGGGATGCGTATTGCCTAGTTTTTGCAGTTGCTCCAAATTGCATGATAATATAGTGCTTGATCCAGATTGATCCATTAGTGTTGCCGAGCAATAATTGCTCAAAAAATTGCCCGTGTAAGAGCACCTTAACATATAACCTGATACTGACCTGCAAATTGCAAAAATACGTAAGAAAAATTTAATTTGCGGGGTACACTGGCGCTTCCCCCTTAACGATCACCAGTATGGTTGTAGGCTGTTGATGTAATTTATAGGATAATACAGTCCACCACAGGTCAGTGGTAACTTTGATTTCCAAAGAAAGCGAACAACGGACACAATAACGGCTGGGGGGCAACAGCATTTTTTACACATAAAGTCTCCCGCAGACGGGCGCGACATGACAGTACGACGCAAACCTAGTAGCTCTATTTACATGAAGTTTTCATAGAAATTGATATTTTAAAGTCGCGTCGCGAGGTCGTGTCGCGCCTGTCTACGGGAGGCCGGGAGGGAAGGAGCCTTTAATGTCGAATAGGTACCAACTGCAGGTGAAATTTACTGCTTTTCATGACGGCCGTTATGGTATGACGGAGCCACTTTCCTAGGAAACCCTAACTTCATCTACTGCTACGATAAAAAAAATCTGTGTCACTGACAAATTGCTTCCACTGATATACCTACTGACTGACTGAAAGTACCTAGCTACATTACTGAAGACTGCAACACCAAAAAAAGAGTTGATAGGATAGGATTGTCCGTGTCAAGTTCGAGTAGCGAGTTCTCGATGAAGTAAGACGGGCACTACCATAGACTATAATGACTTGGAAGCTGGTGAAAGGAGCAACCACAAACACCAGCGAGGCAGCGAGGCGGCGCGAGCGAGGCAAAGGAAAGCTATAAACGAGCATACACGAGTAACTTTACAAAAAAGAAAGGGTGTCAGCGCCATAATTGCGTAACACAACATTAATCAGAATCTGAATCATTTAGAAGCTTATTGCTAATCCATTCTTTCATATGTTCGAAAAACTGTCTGCTTAGCAACGTAAACAACGCCATGAATATTTTGGAACTGTCAAAATGAAAGCGATTCCTACATCGTGATAGTGTATAGGTAACGCAATTACCCCTCTGTACGAGCTTCCATCCATTACCCATGCCAGAATACGAAACGACATGCAGGATAAAATAAATATATGAATTGGTAGGTACTGTTACTGAGTATTCTTATTTACCTTACGATCGCGGCACATAAGTTGAGCCAAAGTGGCAGATTTTGTTTCAACTTACGTGCCGCGATCTGCGTAACACCCTGACCCTATTAATCAGAGTCTGAATCATTTAGAAGCTTATTTGCTAATCCATTCTTTCATATGTTAGAAAAACTGTCTGCAACGTAAACAACGCCATGAATATTATGGAACTGTCAAAATGAAAGCGATTCCTACATCATGATAGTGTATATGTAACGCAATTACCCCTCTGTACGAGCTTCCATCCATTACCCATGCCAGAATACGAAACGACATGCAGTATAAAATAAAGAAATGAATAGATATTACTATCAAGTATTTTTATTTGTTCCGTGTGGTGTCGGACGTAAAAGAATAGCACCATCCCATTTCTTCCCGTGGGTGTCGTAGAAGGCGACTAGGGGACTTACTAGAGAATGGGCAGCAGCGTTCTCTATGCATTTGACCACCATACTGCGATCGCCAACCCGCCTGTCAAGCGTGGCGATTATGGCAAATCCCCCCTTTTGGGGGAGGCTTATGTCCAGCAGTGGACGTCTTTCGGCTGATATGATGATGATGATGATTTTTATTTACCTTACCCCCGATATTTCTGGAAATAGATAATCCCATCAAAAACATAAATGTGAAATGAGAGCCAAGTTCGATATTATGATTATGCCTTGGTTGTTGACTTTAACGACAAAAGAAGTGAGATCTAAATGGGTGCAAAGTTCAATGGTCAGTACTGAAATTTATTTATGACAACATAAAATATAATTTCTTCTTATAACTTAGGATAGTATATTGATGTCTAAGGTCTGACTTGGCTAGTTGTCATATACAACAAATCCCCCCTGCTCCTCCCCGCTGCTGCACGGCCGCCGCGAATATGAGCCAAATTTGACATGTTTATGTAAAAAATAGTTTTTGAGTTATGAGGCGGTCAAAAGTGGCTCCAAATGGTTCGTGTAATATTACACACGGTGCTGCTCGCCAGTTCTGTTAGCTTGAACTTGGCTAGACACGCTGCCGCGTGTCTAGATATGGGGTGGGTGCTGGCAAAATTTATCATCAACATCAATGGCATTGGCAACATGGCAACCTTGTTCTTTTCACTGAATAGGTGTAATATAAGCCCCATACTTCTGCATGTGGAATCATGAAAAAGGATGAAGGTCTACATTGGCAGAGTAATTGGTTAAGGTGCTCGTCTGTCTGTGCAAGTCTAACCCCTTATACGTAATAATTAAGACTTAGTTATGAATTAGTCAGAAATTCAACGGGGTTAATTTGTACTTACATGCAGGGCATCAGAGCAAGTCTGGTTCTCTTTGGCGTAAAGTGCCTAGGCAGGTACGCACGACGACATATCGAGCCATACATTTCCAGTATAAGCGGACTTCTCATAGTACGAAAAGCATATGACAATGCGAGGTCAGCTTAAATTGGAAATGTATAGCTTGATATGTCCTCGTTTTTACCTAAGTACTAGCCGTACCTTTACGTTGAGGTTTGTAGTTTTAATGAAAAGTTTATCGCTTAAAAGCTACCTTGACTAAAAAAGAAAAAAAACACGAAATGAAACGAGGAACATGGACGTCACCAACCGAACGCTACCAAAGTCACAAACGGAAGCTAAGCTAACAATTAATAATAAAATACCTATCATTACATTAGTCTCGCTACAAAGGACGCTCAAAGGGGAACAAACCCCAAAACGCGTACCTACAGAACCCCAGTGAATGGGAGCGGCACCCTTTTTATCAAAACCGGCCCAGTAATTTAGACGCAACGACTTGTGACTTGACGGACGGACGACGACGAAGGACGCTACGAAGGACATCGATCCGACATCCTTGCTTACAAAATAATGCAGGAAATTGTGCAAGTAGATACACACGGCTACACATCAAGCTATACATTTCCAGTATAAGCTGATCTCATATTGTAAAGGTCTTCCGTACAGTGCGAGATCAGCGTAAACTGGAAATGTATAGATTGATGTGTAACCGTGTGTACCTATGACCGGGCACTCGGTGGGGGACGCAGTTTGAAAATAATTATCTTTTTTTTGGGTTCGGGGGGAAGCTTTTAAAACGCGCCCGGTCTTTGGGGAAAAGACCGGAGGGTGTTGGATTTTTACCTCACTAAAACCACCCCGGTGGTCAACATCTACACATGGCTACCGTTACCGCTCAGAAGATCAATCCGGAACTCAACGCAACGCCTGTTAGGGCACATCTTTGGGGAGACTGTAAAGGGCTCTTCTCGAAATCTAGCGCTGTGCAAGGCAGCACGTAACCACTGTGCGCTCTCTTTAATTCTCTTTGGCTCTCTTCCCTGAGGTCACTCAGTAGGCGGTCAGAGTCCTCAATGTGTGCGCCGACAACCCCAAATTCCCGCCTGCCTTTGAAAATAGGTACCTAGATACATACCTATTTATGTAGGGTATGTTGACATGGTTACTGACAAATGCGTGCACTGACTGGACAGGGCCACTCAATCTGTGTGGTTCTTTCTTCCAAAGAACATTTTAGACACAAATCTACATGGTCTTCATTTGATTTGACCAAGATTATGTCTGGACTTTAAAAGGAGACTGTGAGTCTGTTTCGGCCTTTTTCTCAGTGTAAGCAGTCGTATGAGAAAAACCGCTCTCATCTAGTTTTTAACCGACCTAAAAAGAAGGAGGTTATCAATTCGAGATGTTTTATATTTTTTTTTTTTTTTTATTGTTCAGGCCTAACTCCGTCATATACCTACATACTTATAGACGAATTATTTTATTTTTTTGTTCGAAAGGGGTTTATTCCGAGATTACCATTTAAATTTCAATATTTTTGGATGACCGAGCTTTGCTCGGTTTTTTTTATTGATGTTTTCGAAAAATGAAAGCTAGCTAGATCGATTTATCGCCCCCGAAACCCCCTGCATACCTACTAAATTTCATGAAAATCGTTAGAGCCGTTTCCGAGATTCAGATTATAAATATATACTTATAAACATATGTACGAGAGCAGAGTAGGTACAGGAATTGCTCGTTTAAAGGTTTTAGTTAAAGATCTGGTGATGCGTTTCAGAGACAGACAACGGAACTCTTCAAAAAATTACAGAAAATCAACCGCAATTGCTGCTGCTAGGTATTTTATATGCATTGTTTTGACCCCAAGGATGATGAAATTTCGAATTGGTGTGGGCTATGTGCTCTAACTAAAAAGTCAAAAATGAAAACTTTTTGTTGTGTTTATCCGGTAGTGGGTTGTTTTTTTTTGGAAAAAGTTTTTACTAAAATATGATTGACGTGTAAAATCTTTGTATATACAAACCTACTTACATAAATAAAATTATGTATGTACATCCCGCTCGCAGCTCTTTTGTCATTTGGTACCGATCACGTATCACTATACAGCTTGCTTGGGATACCTACCTAGAAAACTTCTAACTAAAAAATTGGTCAATAGTAACAATAGTGACTAGTAGAACCTCGACCTCGGCTCTGCCACATCATCACGGCAGCGTGGTAACGGTCCTTTGAAAAGGGTATGAGATTTAGAAAATTCTGCAACGCATGCATCCATTATCCTTTATACAGAAGACAAACGGTAAATAAATACCTAAGTACTTACCTACGTGCGCGCGTACAGCATGCGCTGCGGAACCACAGGCGGGATTGAATCTCAACTTTAGTAAGTAGGTACACACCACGTAGGTAAGCACAAATATGTAGGTACACATCTAGGTACGTACATAGGCTTAGGGGCTCAGAAAGAATACAGAATGGTTATGTTTTGTGTACCAAAAAAACGCACTATTCGAATTTTTAAAATAATTCCAAAAATCGGCTACTTTTTACTTTATATTTTTTTTTGCCTGCTTATAGACACGATGACAAAAAAAAAACATGATTTTTAGGGTCATTGATACAATTTTAAACTCTTTTCCTTTATTATTTGACATAAAAGTAGTAAACAAATATTTACGTTTTCATTCATAATTTTGATCTCCCCTCCCCACCTTTACATGAATGAATCAAATTAATTTATTTCTATCTAATACACACTCATGAAGTTGGCACCACCTTGTTTTTATGACAACATGGGTATTTGGGATTTTTTTCATCATTCGAGTCATTTTCATCTGGTAATTACGTGATTTTTAACGCTTATGAATTATATTGTTCCACGTTAGTACATGAATAAAAAAAAACTAACTTATTAAAATATAAACAAGCAAAGGTCAGAGTTTTGTAATCTCCCGCCATTACGAATCTAGAGCGAAGTTAACCGAAGTTTGAATCTGCCGCTTTGACTCACTAGTATAGAAAGAGACAGAATGACTTTTGTTACACGATCCAGGGAATACAAACAATTTTGCACGACTAGTTAACGTCTGCTTTTAAACATTATTACATTAAATTGTTACATTTTCAAACGCACATAATTTTACGTGTACTTTATAAAATGTTTGATGCAAAATATGAATTTCTAACGAGGACATATGTTCGGAAATTTCATGCAAATGAACTTCAAAATAAAATAAAAAAAGTTTTAAGTGTGCTGAAAACAGACACAGCCACGAAGTATCAGTTAAATTATAAAAAAAATACAAGTATTAAAGTGATCCCTGGTACTACTTTGTATTCTTTAACAAAGTATAAAACTGATGTTAGAATTATATGGTCATTAAAACGACATTGTACGGTGACATAAGCCTGAAACTGCACTAAATTGTCATTTTACCTAGACGGTACCCATTCAAATACACTGTTATATACTGTTTATTACATAAACAAGAAAATATGGTTTTAGTTAAAAGGTTTGTGAAGTCTGGCATAAACTACATTTTGTGTTTGTTATGTTGGCCACCCTGACGCAATTTTACGCGCACATGCGCAGAACGACAGGTGGTCGCCGACTCGAACCAGCCGTCCCGACCGAACCTATCGACTTCTCATCCTCATCATCAGCCGCTTTCGTGCTCTAGCAAGAACGATGTGCAGTGCTTTGTGTTGAAGTGCTCGTGGTGACATGGCGTCCCTTTTTTAAAGCTTGTGGAAGGTGTTAATACCTTCAAAGTATCGTTTATTTACAATGAATGTGAACTATGATCGTGTTTGTAGACTGTGCTTGTCATCTCGAGGCGAATTACTGCCGATTTTTCCTACCACCAGTTCGGATGACTCGGAACCTCCCGTCCTCGCTTTGAAAATCAAGGATTGTGTGTCCGTACAGGTACGTAATGTGTAAAATAAGTGATACAGTGAAGTTTTGAGTGAAAGTAGACCCTCGGCAGACGTGAGAACTCGTCATCCGCCTCGGTTCGAGCATTGACAGGCAGCGCGTTTAGGTGGAGATGTCGTAAGATCGTCCACCATTTTGTAATGTACCACGGCTATCGCTCGGCTCGTGGCCGCGTCGCGTCGCATTCCGTGCAGCCGGCGAGGAATGGCGCATATCATGAGGGTCGGGTTGGCATTATTCCCGGGGGTCATATCGGGAGGGGGCTGCGTATCGCTAGGTTTGGGTCGCGTTGGCTTGGCCGTCGGGCGTATTGATTTATTGGACGAGACCAGCCTGCAGCTCGTCCCTCGGACGGGTCGAGCGTCGCTGTCGGCGTGAGTGCGCTATACTTGTGTGCGTATATCGAGCGCTAACCCTCGAGGGGCTCGCTGGCTGCCACTCGACTCGCTTCTACTTATTCGGTCGAGGAGCAGCCGCTCGTCGGCGCTCGGCTATACCTACGCCTACCTACTTAGTTTCTCCTCGCCGTAGCTATCTATACACGAGGCGCGGTTTCGCCTCGTTCGTTCTGATGAAACGAGCGCGTCGTGGAGAGCGCCTATTTGCCCACCGTACGATGATTACGTATGATTGTTTTTTCAGATAAACGAAAATGACGACCTGCCCACTAATGTCTGCAGGAAATGCATGGACAATGTCAATAACTGGCAAGTTTTTAAAAATGTATGTGAAAGGACACAAAACAAACTACAGTCTCTAAAAGATGGCAGCCAACTAGAAGAGGTGGGTTTATCTTTCTGGGTATTTGAGCTTGGAACTGTCAGTTAGAATTATGTGACTCTGTTGTTTATATGGTGGAAATATGTATTTTCAGGTGAAAATAAAAAGTGAACCACTTTCTGATGAGGCTTATGATGATGGGGTGGTCATTGATGGCTCATATCCTGTTATTGAGGTATGTATGAGTCAGAAAAGTAGTTGGTATGTTATGCTGTTATCTAGTAGAGCTATGCAGTACAAGTCTATGAGCATTTCTGGTCAGTTCAACATGTACTAAGACATTGGTGTCAAGGACAAGTGAACAGTTGTCAAGTAAAATAAACACAGGGAACTTGTGTGAAGTGATAATGAGCCAGCTATGAATGCTGTGTGTTTATGATAAGTCCAGAATGAAATTTTAACCGTTATTGTGTATGTTTTCCTTGTATGGCTCAGTTTATGGGACTGATTACAAGTTGCTCGGTGAAGTTTTTCTAGAGTTGTCCTCTTGTACCACACTTCCATTCAATAAATAACCTTCACTCATCATTATGACATTCAGGTTTTTATGTAATATTAAAACATTGTATTACATTGCGGTGTGTTAAGTCCATAATACCTTGCACACAAGTCCCTGACTTCTCTTACATTCACTTACTAAAGTTGTTGTAATCAAAAACTATGTACTTAATTTGGTCTTATTCCTTTGTTTTTACATAATATAATTCACTAACTCAAACTTAGTAACTATGAGCATTTTTTATTTATTTACATAAACATTAATAATTTGTTATAATATTTCAGAATGCCGGCTTTTCAAACAAAGTGCAACCTGAAGGTCCCCCAATCTTGGCTTCATTGGGGCTCACACCAAGAAGTGATAAGGTAGAGATTACATGACCAATATAGTTTATCATTGAATGTAACAAGCGCTTGTTTTGTATCACATACTCCCATTTAATATGACACTTCAACATTCCAAACTTTAGTTTTATATTTTATAGATTTTAATACTTTGTTGTTTTATGTTTTTAAACCTTAGTGATAAGATATGCAATGTTGTGGCCAATTATATGTGAAGAATACCCATGGGAGAATAGTTCAATTGAATTAATTTCATCCACAGAAATGTGTGGACCCGCGAATGGATTGGCATCGGGTCCATGCAATTTTGGACATGGTTCAAGACAATGAGGTGATTGACTCTCTGCAGACAAAGGAAGAGTGTGATGTTTTGCAACATTCTGATCATGACTCAGACACAGAAGCCGAACTCCAACCAGAAATTCATGATGATTATGTTGATTGCAAAAGCGGTTACATATGCAAAGATAAAAAAGTTATATCAAAAGTTCCAAAACTATCAACTTCTGTAAATAATGCCAGAGTCAAAGAAGCTTTCAAACTTAGGAAACGGAAATCAGAAGTTCGTAAACATTGTTCACGACCTAAAAATGCGTGGCAGTTGTTATTCACCGATGACCTACTAGAATTAATTGTTGCTTCTACTAATGACAATATTGTGACAAATGGGAGAAGTTTGACGGAGTCAACTAGTGTCAGCGAAATTAAAACGCTTATCGGTATTCTGTATCTGCACGGCATAATGCGACCGACGCATCAGAAATGTAGTGACCTTTGGAACAGTGAATGTGGTGTTCCTTGCGTCAGAAATGTCATGAAATACGAAAGGTTCAAATTCCTGCTTCAAAACATGAGCTTCGATAAAGATGACGACGATAGCATAATACAGTTCGACATAATGAAGCGTATGCGTAAAGTATTCGAAATCTTCGCCATGAATTGCAGAACATCTCACGAGATCGAGAATGTCGCGGTTATTGATGAGATCATTGTGCCAGTTTACGGACCTTGCCCATTTCGATACGATATTGATAAGAAGCCACTGAAGCGCGGCATAAAAATGGTATTACTAGTTGATCCATCCACATTCTATATGAGCAATTTAGATGTCATTACTGATCCTTATTTTGGCGCTGCAGAGATAACGAAAAAGTTGGTTCAGCATTTAGCTGGAACTGGCAGATCTATTGTTATGGATAGTTGGTTCACGTCTTCCTCGTTGATGGATAGCCTTAGAAATGAGTATCAGTTGTATTCTATTGCAGCCTTGAACCCACACAGTGATATGATTCCGCCACTATTCCTATCTCAATACAGGAAATGTCGAACATTCATGTCTGGATTTATAGATCATGAAGTATCACTGACGTCTTATGTCAATACTGAAGGGAAATCAGTAAATGTATTGACCAATGAGCCTAGATATTACAGGAAAGGTCATATAAATCACACTACAGTTGTATCGGTGTATAAGAAGAATCAGTCTGCTGTAGAAGTTGTGGACGTTCTCATGAATTACTACACTACAATGCAACACACAAATGATTGGACACTATCCTTATTCTTTACTTTGCTGAATATTGCCTCTGTAAATGCTCAAGTGTTGTGGTGCTCTCAAAACTCGAATGTTTCGCTGCGACGCTTATTTATTAAAGATTTAGCTTTAAGTTTACTAGAACCAGATGAAGAAAGAATGTTAATTTCTCCGATAAACGATTTAGAAGAGAGGAAAAACAAATTTACTCTTGATTGCAGTAATGTACAATCATATTATAAGAATAGGAGACGATGCAAGATATGTGTGAAAACAACTAAACGCGATAGAAGAACGAGACAGTTCTGTGTAAAGTGCGGCACATTTATTTGTAAAGAGCATGCTGTCAGTATTTGCACTTTATGTGCACATTAAAGTATATTTAAAATATCAAAATGGATAAGTACATAATACATATTCAATTGTTAATTTTTCCATTGAGTCTATGTAAACCATATATTAAAGTTAATAATATCATTACTTTATATCAGAGTAGATTGAAGATTTAATTTAAGTACATAATCATTCATACAAATGTTAAATGCTTATTTTTTCCACATAACTTTATATCAGAAGAAATCAAAGCTTATTATGATTATGATTATTTATTATGTCTTGTTAATATTTTGTGCTATTGTTAATGGATAAATATTTTTCTTAGGGTAATAAAAACTGTTCAACATCTTTTACAACCTGATTCAAACCATGGTGGCTCTGAAGTGAACTACTAGCTGTGCAGTACCTCACCCCCACTGACGTGAATTTATTACTGCAAAGCCAGTCGCCGTATATTCCGAGCGCCATAAAGTTTGAATCGGGCTGAACAATGGTCCTGCACAATACAATTAAATCCTTAATAATATTGTTAAAAACTTAAGAGCTTGTCTCAATGTTTAGAATAATTCAAAGGTGTTGTTGGTTTGAAGTTTGAAGTGTCAAATTATTAAATGTTACGAATTTACGAATTGCGCATTGAATTATTAAAATATATTTTCATATTTATTATATCGTGATTTTATTAAGAAGTTATCGTTGTTATATTTGAAACTATTTCGAATTTCTTCATCAATTCCAGGGTGCGGAGAGTGAAAACAATGAAGAAGACGAGGAAGAAATGAACGAGCCCGCACAAAATTTCCCGAAAATGCCCCATATGCCTGAGGTGTCCATCACGGTGATGAGGCCTACTGGTGAAACGTTGCACGCTCGCCAAGGTATTCACCAACTCGCCTCCAAACTGTGCCTCGTCTGCGGTCGCTCCTACAGGTACTCCCACAACGCACGCAGACATGAACTTACTTCTCACAGCTTCGATAGATATACAAACAAAATTACTCCTAATAAAAAAACCCTTAATCATCTACAACCCAAACTCAGACCGAACCCATTCAACCCTAAAGCACGGATGATGCCGAATCCTATTAGTCATAAGATGCAGTTCTTTAACAAGAACATGCCAACAAAAATAATGCCTATGAACAAAATTATAACGCCACAGAAACCCATTCCAATAAAGACGTCAAAGACACAAAATAATTTGCCTTATCCTCTACGCATTAAAGCACTCAAAGATTTACAAATTAAGAAAAAAGAGCCTCAGATTCTAAAGACTTTGTTAACCGCTAAACCTGAAGTTCTGGTTTCCGAACCAGAAATTCTGAATTCTGGGCCTGAAAGTCCAGAAACATTGATATCTGAGCCAGAAATTGCGTCTTTTCAAGTTGAAGCTATTCTTACGGAACCCGATGCCGATGCATACGATGATCCACAGCAAGGTGACGAAGAAATTGATGAAGAAATGCAGAACAATCAAAGTCAAAACTATGACACAGTCGATATGGACTCTGAGAATGAAATAGAGATTGCTCGTCAGCACGGCATTGAACACGACGGTGATGAAAATGCTGATGGGGAAGAGAATATCGACCAAGATGACGATAATAACATGGATGGCGCTCAGAGCGATAACGAGAAAGACGGCAATGACGATACAGCTGAAAGTCAGGATAACATGGAAGAAGAAGATAGCGTTGATATTAAACCTGAAGACCATTTGAAGGACGACGAAGGCCAAGAGGAGAGAGAACACGAAGAATTGGAAATGAATCACAACGAAAACGAGGAAGAAGACGATGATGACCTTCCAATATCATTAGCGCCCGTCGTCGAAATAAGTGAGGGATTGCAAGTGGACTCGTTTAACAACGAAGTCAATGAAGAAGACGAGGAACTCGATGAAACTGCCGATACCAATGAAACCATCGAAGATGAGGAGGTCAAAGAACTTGACCCTGACAAAACATATGTTACGAAAACCCAAAGAGACTTTATCCAGAAGTATCGCGACATCATTCAGCAAATCAACACGAAGCGTTGTTTATGTTGCGATCGAGAACATCCGCGCAGAAAAGCTGTTATACAACACTTGCAGAAAAATGGACATAAAGTACCAAAACACACTTGTTACAATTGTGTTATCACGTTCGGCCATATTGGCGCTCTACTCAGTCATATGAGGTCGAATTCTTGCACTAATTTGTGGAAGATTATTTACAATGAAAATGGTATTACTGAGGACTTAGTTCTCGAAGACGAGCCCAAAGAGGTCAAGGTTGCATACAAAGATATTTTCAATGCCAGGTCATACGCTTGCAAGCTCTGCCCAGCGAAATTCCAACTGAAACAGTTTATTATGAAGCATGTTTCTGATACACATGAGGATGGACAGTCTAGGGTACCACTGTGTTGTGTCCACTGTCGTTCCAGGTTCAAAGATAAGAGCTTACTTAAGAAGCACATTCGTAAAGGTGATTGTACAGTTTATATTGCTTGTGATTTGTGCCCAGAAAAGTTCGGGAACATGCAAGACTTCAACGACCATGCGCTGGCTATCCACGCCGGCAGTTTCGATCAGTCGGATAATCAGAACAAATGTGTTGACGGACGACCAACGGACTGTCCTTTGTGTGGAAAGAAAAACAGCAGCTATCCGAATTTAGTGAAACATTTGAAAATTATACATGCAGAGGAGAAACCTCACTACTGCCAACATTGCGACGCTAAATATGAACAAGCTACTGAACTGAACAAACACATTTACATGGAGCATTCTGACAGAACGTTAGGCATGACGCCCGCTGAACCGGATATGTCCCTAGTTAAGGAAGAAGCAGAGGAGTACCATTACTCCTGTACGGAATGTAATGCCATATTCGAAACTGTTGATGCGTGGACTGATCACCAAGTCGCCGAACATAACCAAGTGGCGCACCACTGTGACCAGTGTGAAAAGAAATTCCTTCGTCCTTCAGAGCTGGCAGAGCACAAGAACACTCACTTGAGGGTTAAATTCTATCCTTGCAGTGTATGTCCTAACTCTTACAGCACTCCACAAAAACTGTCTGAGCATGTGCAGCAGTCACATCCAGGAATTGGCGCAGTCGCAGCAACTGAGTCGGAATTCTTCTGCGACATCTGTATCAGAGCATTTAAAAGTCGCCAAGCTTACTCAAATCATATGCGTATTCACGCTAAAGTTCCTACTACCAACAGGAAACCGACTCCAGGTAAAGAGGGATTCGCACCTCAAATTATCGGGAAACCTATCAAACAATATCCTATGGTTCAACCTGGTTTTGTGTCATTTAAACCTAATTACAACATCCCCAACGCCCCGTATTCATGTGACATTTGTGGTAAAGGATTCATGCACAAGAAGAATATATGGAAACACAAGAAAGTGTTGCATGCCGATATTTTAGTCGATAGACATGACAGTGAAGAGAATACTATGCAAGCTTCCACAGAAGAGGACGAATTCAACCCTGATGAGAATGGTGCCGTTCTCTCGACGCCACAATTTAATAGTTTCAACTTTTCGAACTTCCCGAACAATGCTCAGCAAACGCAACCAGATACAATGCCATATGCGTGTGATTTATGCAGCAAAC
Source organism: Polymixis lichenea (assembly GCA_949091785.1). NCBI lineage: Eukaryota > Metazoa > Arthropoda > Insecta > Lepidoptera > Noctuidae > Polymixis > Polymixis lichenea. The sequence continues at coordinate 7,802,753 of OX420938.1, read as the reverse complement.
GGTTCCCGCTTAGGACCAGTTTATGGAAACACAAGCGCGCTAAACACGGAATCGTAAACCCTGGCGCCAATAGTAGCAACGATACATCCACGCCGTCCGCTAGTGGGGAAGGCAGTAGTAGATCTAGCTGCACGATATGTAGAATCACATTTTCGGATAAGAAATCTTATTATCGTCATCGAAAGAATGTCCACAAATCCACCGTTCAAATGTGCAAAATATGTGGCAAACCCCTAAGTTCAACTTTGGAACTATACGAGCACTTGAAAGCCGCTCATGCACGGGAATTACTGGGTTATAACGCTAACCAAGGGTCCAGTAAAACACAAGATATATCACAAGAGATGGAACCCGATTATGAAAATGATCAGGAGTCCGTCGACCCCAGCGTTGATTATCAAGCGCGCTACCCGTGCGATACTTGTGGCAAACAATTTGTGGGTTTGCTAGCGTTGCAAAACCACCAGTGCATCAATCAGATACCATCACAACCGCAGACGTTTGACTGCGAGATTTGTCACAAGAGCTACACTTCAATATCTGCGCTAAAAAGCCATCGTGGGTGGCATTTACGTTCACCCGATGGAAAAGCAGCTGCCAACAATTCTGGCCTATGGATGCCTCAGCACAAAGTTACTAGCAAGATAAGCAAACATGAGGTCATCGACCCGTCACAACTTGCTAAGGTCACACATGCCCCCACTCCCCCTCCTGTTACTGCTACCGTAGCGAAAAGAAGACTACCGCCAGAGGTCGAAGTGACAGTCGTAAATCCAAACAAGAAATTGCGTTCAGACGACTCGGTCGACTTGGATGTGCAAAGTACTGGTGCAATCGAGGATCGGTACTGTACGATCTGCGACAAGGAATTTACAAAACGCGCGGCGTATCAGCGCCACATGGACGAGGTACACCAACCCAACTCTGTATTTTGCCCGGTCTGTGATAAGAGTTTTACAAGGAAATCCACATTGCTCATTCACATGAAGAAACACTACGAGAGCGGTGAGGGCAGTTCCTCAGCTACAGGTCAAGGGGACGATGATTACTCCTGTGACTTGTGTGGCGCTCAGTATGACAATGATCAGGCGTTGAGGGCGCACCGAGCGCGGCACCATGGAGAAGATGAAGAGTCGGCAGAAGAGAGTGACGACGGAAATGTTCCTATTGCTCCTCCCGGTGAGTTCACATGTGCGCAATGCGGCGATGGCGTGGCTACACCAAGAGACCTCATCGCCCATCGCACAATGCACGCTACTCCCACCAAATTCTTCTGTAACATATGCAAAGTGTACTTCGCTCGGGCGCTCGACCTCTCCTCGCACACTCGGGCGCGACACGCTGACAACGAAAAGGTATTCTTCCCTTGTGCCATGTGCGACAGGTTTTACATGAACAAGAAGAGTTTACAGCGGCACATCGAGATGGCTCACTGATCTTCGGCTGATTCGAGCGATGACTCGTGACTAGTATAATAATAATTGTAAGTTAAGGAAAGCGATACGCCTTTCTACTACTCGTAATTTTAATTACTTATTTCTTTTGTGGTGTCAAAATGACTTGATGCCGTCGGCTTTACATTGTACATACATTTGTTCTGTACAAACTCACGAATTCTACAGCTCGGCTGTACTGAAATGATATTGTTTTCTTATCATTATGATGACGTCATTCCTTGACTTTTGATTTTAAATGAGAATCAAGTTTTTATTTTTCATTGTTTGTTCTCGTAAAGCCTTTGCTCACGAATTGTGTTATTTATTATTACTATTCTGTCCATAGTGATATGTCTATTACAGATTCAATTCGATGTAATGGTTCATGTGGACTCACTTGGACACAATGTCTATAGAAATGTAAGTACTTATCATGATTTACTAAATAAATTATGATAATTAAGTAAGTAAATAATAATAGCAAACTATTCTATTTTTGAATATTGGAATCACGGGCCAAAATTGTGAAACATAGTCAAAATCAGTCAACCAGTGTTTACTTGTGTCTAAGAATTTGTTTCTTATATTGTATGATTATTTTTAAAATCGACAAATATAATATGGTCTTAGGCGTTATTCTTTAAATTACATTTAGTTTCTTACCTTGTAAATATTAAGTAGTTATTTTAATTGTAATTTTGGGATTCAATGAGTTATTGATTTGGTATAAAAATGGTAAGGTCATTTGTGTTTCACTAAAATGTACTGATTATTTTTAGTAATTTTTAATATATATTCTATGTGAACCACTAAGGGCATATCTCCTCATCTATGGTATTAAATATAATTTTGTAAAACTAGTTGGTGATAAGGGCCTAAAAATCTGGAAATACAATTAATAATACTTATGTAAAATGTACAATTAAGACTTATCTAAGATTTTGGATATTCTTAATATCTTTATACTTTTACATCAAATTGTTATGTTTTCGCTATCAATCAGTGCCAAAAAATTATATTCCTTTCTCTGTAACACAACTGAATATATCAAGAATACTAAATAAGTATATAAAATGTTCCTGTAAATTGAAAGTGGTATATTCTTGAAAATGTACACTGTAAATAAATATACTTCTTGATAATGTGAAACTATGTTTCATATTTAGTTCTTAGTAGTTATAGTATTGACAGGATAATCATAGTATCATAGTCGTTACCTTTTCACCGCCAGCAGCAAATAATAATAGTGATTTGTGTCAGAAAATATTTGGGTTGTCTTTTCCCATCCGCCTTAAAAGTCCAGAAACATTCATTGTAAATATTATATAAATGGGGGCATAACAAATTGATGACTTGTAGTTATTTGGCCGGCAGAAGGTCTTTTCTAAATAAGAAGGTTTTTGATAAATAAAAACACGCTTCTACACATTTATTGAGTAATGTACAAATTAATTGATATGAACTGTAAACATGTCGTGGATTGTGTGCGATTTTATATCAAAGATTAAATTTGTTACTAAAATAGTCAATTGTCGATCACTGGTTGAGACGCCGTGAAATATAAAGATGCACTGCAGTAGAAATGTATTTATCTACCTAATTTCGCTATTACGGAACAAAATTTATTCCAATAGCAATAATGGGTACCATTATAATTTAGGTGGCCTACGTAGGTACAACGTAGGTAGAAGTGCCTATTTTGTGTGTGTCAGAAAATCTTTAATGGAGGAAACTCTAAAATTAATCTTTAAATTATATAATTATATTGACTAGTGGTTAGCTGAGAATTCATTGGTTAATTTAATTAACCAATTTTAAATGTGTCATAGACCAAAGCCACAAACATCTAACCTGCACAGACTACTTTATGCAAACATTATCTACATGATTAAAATAATAGTTTTTCTTTATTATGATTTAAAGTCCAAATTCTTTTTTATCATGTCAAAAAACAAATATAGGTACGCGCACAAAACAACCAATGCTCACTTTTTTTTTATTTCAAATCAATTTCTCGAGTTAATTACAAATATCAATTTTTTATTCTTGTGCTCTTGTCAGGTTTATATTAGTAGCTGTTAAACATTTTTTGACTTAACTTACTGCATAAAAATATTTTTGTACTTTACGGCGTCTCAATGTGTTAAAATTTTCCATAGATGAGGTTCACTTTTGTCATCTTTGTGGTTTGATAATAAAGTGACTTAATGATTATTATATTTGGCTTTAATTTTATATTTACCCTGATTTCCGATTTTTCTTTTGTCTGTATCCACCTGGTTTGAAGAGGTTATATAGAGTTGAACTCGAAATAATACACAGTATAGATTGCACAAAACATTTTAATATAAACTTAAAAAGTCGTACAACAATATGAAAAATTATTATTGACTAATTATATTAGCGGACATGGAGAGCCGCATTTACTATATTATGCAAATATTATATTATCTTTAACACTTCCATCGAATATATCTTACAAAAGAAAGAAAAATAAAAAGTATCTTTATAATAAAAAATCTCATTACGCTAAGTTGTATTATTATTAAACTTACATTATAGATTTTATCTACAAAATACTGTAGCATTTCGGTCAGTTTCTCAATCGACAATCATACCGATATTATTACATAGTACGTAATAATTTAATCATAGGGTGTTAATAAAGTACATTTTAAGATTGAACTCATACAACTAGGCTTAATTCTAAATCAAAATATAAAAATAGTAAAAAATTGTTGTACATATCAGTTTAGGTACAAGATTGTGAGTGCTGTGCAAGGAACCCGGGCGAGCAGTGCGGCACTGTCACAACACTAGCACGCCTACCGTGTACCTACACCACTACTGACCTCCATTGAAAAACTGAACCGAGCGCCAAGTGAAATATAAAAAAGATAAATAACACATAGTATTTATTTTTTATGAATTTGCATGCACCCGTTATCTTAATGAAATTGAGAAATATTTTTTCTATCATTTATACATATTCATGTCTTTTATAACAATATAAGTATACCATACACGCTAAGGCCGGGCGCCGCGATGCGGTCGACCGGCAAATGTACACAAGGACTAATATCTTCTTAAAAAAATACTGTTAGATTGAAACGTAGCTAAACCTATAATATATTATGTATAGTATTATAATAATTATTATTATAAGGGTACAATCGTACGAGTGATGATTACACTATGTGAGATCTCCGACGCCTTCGGGCGGCCCGCCGCCGTCCGACCACGTCCCACCGGATATGCAAACATTTATTACAACATACGAGTACAATACATAGGTACTAGTACACTATAATAGTAAGTATGAATTATCAATTTCAATATTAAAAATACGTAATTTCTCTATTGGCCTCGTTTCCACGTGAAAAATTAGACGTTTATCCCGTACGAATATATATATATTATGTATACATATTTAAATATCAGTATTTCTCTTAGATCGGAGGACGTATGTATATAGGCTCGTTCTAGAAGGTACGTCATCGTAAGCGCACGCGGCCACTCGGCCTCTCGCTCCCTTACACCCTACGAATATATCGATATCGAACGAAGACATCAAAAACTTGACTCAGCATTAAATATTACGAAAATAAATCGCCGGCGAGTCGCGCGGCTGATTATTGCTCCTATCGATAAATTTACACATCGACGTAACGAACGAGAATACAAAAAGTTATGGAAAATCGTACGGATATCACAAGCGGCGGGCGGCGCGGGACGCCCCCGCGGAAAATAAAAAAATAAATCGCGGCGCGCGTCTCTCTCGTAAAAAAGTAAAGACTCTATGAGCGGGTCGCGCGGTGCGGCTAGCGCGCATGCGCGGCTCAGTTGGCGAGCAGCAGGTGTGCCGGCGCCGGCGGGTAGGGGGGCGCGGACGACGGGGCGGGCTCGCGCCGCGCCACGAAGTACGCCGCGGGGTCCGAGGCGGGCGACAGCGCGCGCGCCGCCAGCTGCTGCTGCATCGCGCGCTGCTTGATGTAGTTGCTGAACTCTGTGGGCGACATGCGGTTCGCACGTTTGCTGCTCGTCTTCAGCTTCGTGCTCCCGAACTTGGTCTGCGCGAAAGTCGCAGTGGTGAAGGTGAGAGGCTGCGCGCGGAAGGGCGGCGCTGGAGAGAAAGCGGCAGGCGCGGGGGGCGAAGGCGCCGTGGCGGGCTCCACAGGCCGGAAGCACTGCGCTTCAGGGTTGAAAGCGCGGGTCACCTGGAACAATACCATGATACATTAGAATTAACAAAATTAGTCACCTAATGTAGCTGGCTCATGGCCAGCAGTCCAGCCAGTGTTAGGTATCTGGGAGAGACCTACATCCCTGCTATGCTTGCTTCCTAATGCTGGTGCTGAACCATCAGTGTAACGCGTAAATATGAGAGTACCCACCCTTCAGGCTACGACAATGTAGCCGAAGCATCAGGAACTCGAAAGTACCGTAGTGACTTCTACCCGCATTTGGACGTGGTTAATTAATAAGTTTTGGAGCTGAACCACATTCACTTAGCCACTCGTACTATTTTTGCTATAGTTTAAGGCGCAGTTTGGCACAGTCATTAACATTAATGCCGGTGGTATATATAGCAGGAACTTACACAAAACGCAGCCCTCTTCCTACCCTCAAACTGGGCAAACTATCTTCAGCTAACTTGTTTAAGCGGCGATTCTTCTAATGCGTCTTGAACTCTTGACCTAACATCCGGCCAGTCATTGGCTTGGCCAGTTGGACAGTTTTCTCGTCATCTACCGGTCGCCATCGCCAGGGTAAACTAGGATACCTGCCTAACGTGAAGGATCAGAGGTGAAGTTTACATAAGAATAAACTCTTTCCACCTTCATGTCATAGATACTAGGTACACATTGCAGTAAGGCCAAAATCCGCATGCTGTCGTCTCTATGAATGCGTAATGAGTTATTTATCATTGATAACTGGGTTGCGCCATGCACCACCTGACGTGCTTTATTGCCAAAACACATAGCCAGACAAATTAATTATTCGACTATTGTGTTCAGAAGTAATCAATGTTATTAAATCCAATCTGGTTTCACAGGCACGCCCTTCGCTAAAGCACAGCGTTCATTATCAGACTAGTGTCTTGAAACAATAGCTTGACTATTCTGTTTCGTGCTATAGCTAACTAACACCAGCCGATCTATTCTGTTCAAATCAGTGAGAACTTAGGTGAAGTGAGCTGTCATTCCATCTGACGCTAGGGATTGAAACTAATGACAGATCACTTTAGTAAGTTAAAGCTCACTTCACCCAAGTTACCACGGTGAGATTTTTACAGAATAGCGCTGCTAGTTCTGGAAAAGCTTATAAATTCAAGTAACACGCTGTCATATAGAGAAATCATGTCATAAAAAGAAAAGAGCAGGCGTGGCCCACTGGTACCGGCCGCGCCTTACGAGCTGTAGTTCGTGAGTTCGCATCTAGGCAGGGACTTTACTTTGTGTATCTAACAACATCACCACTTCTCTCAAAATGGTGTAGAAAACATCGTGAGGGAGCTGGCATATCCTAGAACCGAAAATTCGAAAATTGGTATCTACCAACCCCCACTGAGCCCGCGTGGTGGATATTGAGTTATTGACCCAGTCTTGAGGCCTTATGCTATTCTAACTCTTGAAATCATAAAAATGATTTCAGCCAACTAATCTGCGCAGTGTGATAGCGTGATGAATATATCAGCAGAAACAAAACAGTCAGCTAGACTAGCTGTTTCACGAGTTCACGACACTAGTTTTATAATGTAGGTAACACCACTTAATAGGAAGGTAACCTGACCTTTTTGTAGGACATCAGCAATAAGGTCAGACGTATGAACGTGTTAGCCATCGAAGGAAGTAAGTATGTGAGTATCGTCAGAATACGGCATCAGTACTGTGTATCTACCTGCATCTGCTTTAATTTGCTGGTCTAGACTATTATCAGGTTTGAATGTGGTCCTTACCTCTCTATCGGTCCTCTCATCGGCAGCTCGCTCGTCGCTACTGAAGAGCACCTTCACCGCGCCCTTTTCTCCAATGCGGTATGATACTTCGCCTGAAACACGAGAGAAAATCTCGTCTTTATTTCGTTCGCCATCCAATTTCGGCACTCAACCTCGTGAAATTGTGTCAGGAATTACATTACTTTTGGTCTCGATCTTTTTTCAAGATTCATTTCGAAATATCGGTTTCGCATTGAGCACACGATCACTTACATGTTTTTCTAAAGCTATGCCAAAGCGTTTTCGAGTGTTAAAGTTATCCAGTTACACCCGGGACTTGTTTTTACTTCGTGATTTGTTTCTAGAACAAAGCTATGGTAACAAGACTGTACGGCCTTTATCTAGTTCAGTGTGAAGATTACGTTCTAGTTGTAACTGACGTACTATAATAATTATTCATCGTTCTGGGAGCATTTGTTTGTTTGTCGACCTCGTTTATTTTGCGCATTATGCAACGCGCCATCACCTATGAACATTGTTAAGCGCTAAGTACAACTACTGCGTCATTTCAGCGTTTACCTAATTGCACTGTTTGTTTATGAAGAATCTACGCTTTTACATTATCATTAAACACATGAAAGCCAATTAGAATTCCGGGTCGACTGTTTGTAGATAATTATTGGCTATTACCGCTATTACTTCACCGTTTTTTCTGTAACTATTATCTAGGTACTTCAGTGACGTGCGTACACAGATCAGTTATCGCCACGACGACATAATTAAAACTATAATGGGAAATGAAGGTAATTTTTATCTCGACAACGGATAAAGTTAGTATGATGTACTTGGTCCACATATAGAGATTGTGTGTGACGTCGCATTTGGCAAACGACGGAGCCAAGCGGAACGACGCTGGGATAGCGTCAGAACTTCATTGAGAGTGGCATTTGTAAAAAAATTCCCACAGCAAAACTAGCAACAATTTACTGGGGAACAGTTCTAACTTTTCATAGCGGAATTCTATTTTGGGTCGGGGTGTTTTTGATTTGTATTGTAGCAGTAACAAAGTTTCTTAGACTTCTGAATTCAATAAACTTTTACGAATTCAAGAATGCTTGTACCTGCCTACACCTAACCTATTTTAATTTGCCTATTCGATCAGGTTAGGTGTTAACTATATACTTTATGTATATAGTTGTTTAGGTGTTGATCCTCACCTGGATCCACCCAGACGGCGAGATCCCGCGGTAGATGTTCAAGAACATCCCGGACTGGAACACCGGATTCTCTCGCCGCTCGCTCCAGCACGGGGTCCAATGGGCCCCCAGTCTTCAGGCACCGGAATGCAGACCCTCTGCATGGCCGGTCGGGGTACCAGTGACCCCTGAACTTGTCTTTCAACGCCTTCTCCAACTCCTCGCCAAAGATGTTGACGCGTCGTCTTGGTAGCTTGTTGTACAGGTAGGATATGACGAAATTTAGGGCGACTTGCACTTCAATATGCATTTTTGGTCTCACTGTGGACAAAAGAAAAATATTATTAGCTTTGAATAATCATTTCATATATAGAAAAAAAAAACGTTTTAAAATCAACGGTCGTGTCGTACATTTATTGGAGGTTAAATAGAGCTAACATTTAACTTCGGACGTTCAAGATGACCTCTGCTTATGGCCGTGACAATGAGACCAAACGGTCTGAAGCAACACAAATAAATACCTAAGTACTTAACAATACATTTCCTTACTCAATACTTTTATTGCAACTAAACTCACAAATCGATTTTGTTATGCGACGTAATCGAAACAAATCAATGAAATTGAATCGATTCGCTACCCAGAACAGACGTTCTTCGGTGATTTGCAGATCTAATATTTAAATGACGATTACTTTGAAGACGATTCTGCGTATCTATCAATCGATTTTTACTGTGTAGTAGAGGACCAATTGACGAGTCAATTGCCGTTTTGTTTGCAGTAAAATTAGGTTATGCAAATGCGGCCTAGATTTCAGAAATACGTTTGTTGATTTATTTAAAACGAGATAAGACAAAAGACGTAGTTGTCGTCGCGAAACGAGTATATTTACGGTGTATAAGTATAGTTACGGTGGTTTGTTGTGATATCCGGTCGTCGATCCCCGGTCTGAATGTTGGCTAACGTTTCCGACTTTCCGCACTGAATTAACTTTGGCCTTCCAACGTGTCCCGACTCGTTGAGCGAATAGTGTTGTAACTACACATCGACATTGTACTACTAATCTACAGCGACGATTTCCTTATAAGATACGCGCGTACAGATTTTCCGTCTGATTATCCCGAAAGTAAGAGCGATCGGAACGAATATTAGATAAACAATCATTAATGACAAAGATTATCATTTCAAATGTTAGTTCTTCCTGTCATGAAATATGAAAATATTCAAGTTCTAGATCACACACCTATCGACACTTCTTCTACAATTTTTTTTGTTACACCTCGTGTGTTACAAAAAAAAACGAGTTGTAACACCTAATGATAAAGATGTGAATAGATAAGTACAAGAATTCGTAAAATATTGTAACTCATGAAAATATTTTATATTAAGACTAAAGATTTTTCGCTCTCTTTTACCTCACGTCCCAACTAAATGAACGGTCGGCTTGCGTATATATATGTATATATATACATATATATATAAAAGTATAGCCGTGCGATCAATCAATGCGTAATTTTTACGTCAAAAAACATTCCGACTATCGCGTACTAGCGCGGCTATCGCTTTCGATTACGACACTACGAAAAAGTCAAATGCAGTCTTGGCGTAACTATTAATTGAAAAAAAATATAGACTAGGCACAACCACTATAGCTGATAATTACATTAATAGCCATCCATTTAAATAAAAAAACGTGTCAAAGAAAATAGTATAGTTTACGTAGGAGGGCACAAGTAAGGGACATCCCGTGCTCATTATTGCGTGTCAAGTCACGTGCAGGAACGGCCGTGACTGCTGCCTTGGTTTTTTCCTACAGCCGACTATATTTTAGAGAACTATCACCAGAAATATATCTCTATTTTTGTTGCTTATGCTTTTTTCTCGTGATTTATTTTCGTGCAAAACAGGTAAAATGGGCTGTTTTGAAGCTTACGTCCGCACGATAAGATAAATTACGATACCTACCTGCTCAGTTACTATAAACAAAAACGCATCGTTTTGCTTACCAATGGTAGCTTCTTTATTACTAAACTGGGCATATACCTAAATAGATTCGTATGCAAATTTTTTACCTGTGATAGCTACTTCCTTATGAGAGGGTCTACTATTCAAAGCTTGAGGTCTTTGCATCGTTATCGGGAAAGAACAACACCCTTAATTTAAATTTAACCAATAACGGTAAAATCCATGGTAGGTATGTTTATGAAGGTTTGATACTTGCTATAGCAACGTAGTTATACAGTTATACTCGTTTACTAAAATAAAACTTAATTCGACTAACCATAACTTGCTATTACAAAGTCAATTTTCTTCAAAAACAATAACCCAATGTCATAATCAAACTTATCAGCAGATTCATCATGATGAACTACGCAATCTATAACTGACACGCCAATAAATGGATATAGAATCTAGTACCGAACCGATAGTTAACCTTGAAACATCAATTTTAGATTGATAGATAACTTTGACAGGTCTGTATGTGCTATCTGTACTCGTTAAGAGTTTTATGGCACAAGGCAGACGCGCATGATGCCATCACAGACTATATACTTATTAATAGATGAGGTGTGGTCTTTGGGTCACCCTATTTTAATGGGCATAGGGTCATGTCAGATCATGGTCGTGACTAATGAATATCGTCCTTAGTGTCAGCTTTAATTTTAAACAGTTACGGAGGGATGCCATTATTATCTCTAATGGTAAACGGATTGACGATCGTTCCTATTAGTATACTTTTTGAAGAAGCTCATCTTCTTAAGCAAACCCCCTTTTTTTTTTTGGTTGGGAAATCATCAAATAACTTCTCCCGCTCTGGGTGGAGCGGGAGGGCGTGTCAGACTTTTACTGACTAAAACCCACCCGTGTTCCCTCAGTTGCCTATGTGCCAGGGGCCGCGGTAGCTCTTTCGAACAACCCCTAAGCTAACCCCTTAAGTTGCTTCGAAAATATATCTGCTACACTTCACGGAATATGAGCCCATATGAGCATTTTTGTGGGAATCTTCATCAGTTCTCAGTTTTCAAAAACAGAACACAAACGGATTTTCCCAAACACCTGAATCATTTTTCCACAAACGAAAATTCTCCTTATCCGTCTTGTAAAGTTCAACCGAATATATAACAGTAAACCAGCTTCGAAATATACAATGCTATTGCAACTATCTTCTCTATGTTTATTACATCCTACGTTTATCTAGTGGATAGGTACTATTTCGTAGTTTAGCTGACAGCTGGAAAGTTCTAGACGGTTCTAGTATATATATTTCAGACTAGAAAATGTCGGTAGATATTTCATTCGTACGTGATTGTGGTACATGAGGTGGTGTGAACTATCATTGTACGATGCAGTCCGTATATTTATTGTTTAGTTGTGAATCTTATTGTAGTATATTTAAGCTAGGGAAATATGTTGTTGGGTTTTCTTATCGGGCAGTCTCAATTTCGGCATAATCAAAATATAAAAGGCCGTAAAAGTTTCATCACCAAAGCTATCATTATACAAGTACAGTTTAATTATTATATCGTCGTCGTCATATCTAGAATCACTCGTGCTAAATCTGAGTTATACACATGGATTACTTGGTAGTACTTATTCAAACTGAAGAAGTCCATTTATGAAAAACCAACCTGGTAGTATTGCTATTGATGGACGTAAGTTATTTATGAATATACTTTATGAACTTCGTGAGACTAAGACAGAATACGAAGAGGAAAATCTTACGATTTGATACAAAACCAACCAAAAGTAATATACCTCTACAATGTTCCATTTCAGTTTTCTTTCTTTATGTACCTCCACACGCATATTTACTGCTATACGTTTCGCTCGATAAAGATACATAACCGGAGGACATAATAAAAATATCGTGGAGATAGATTGGGAAAACATGGTCGCTGCTAAAAAAATATTATTCCCCTTTGAGATCAATCGGCGATATGCTCCAGAGGAAAACACAAATATTTATCTAACCGACGAAGTTTCTTGAAGACGATGAAATAGATTTATGTTACTTCATTGCTTATTTTAAGGCTTTCGTCATCTATAACGTTTTACTATTCTCCAATCACGCAAAGTTTGCCTACAAACAAAACAAACTAACATCGCAAAAGAGTATTGATTATAACTAAAATCAATACTCTTTTGCGATGTTAGTTTATTTTTAACTGAACTGGAATGTCGTGACCTGATCGTGAAGGCAGCTACACATTTCTACTTGGTTAATCAGGTACTTTAGGAGCATTTTACGAGTTGTTTTTGCAAGAGGCTTTCTCCAAAACTTCGAAATGCTTGATAGTTTCTCCTATATTTCCTGAGTTTTCCTCAATTTCCCTCTATATTAGGCGGAAGTGACTTCGTAGTGAACTACTCTCGCGACCTAATCAGTAGCAGGGAACTTTAGATAACGCGCAAACAGATGGTCTCTCCGGAATAAACGAAATGGACCCGAAACCCTTTGAAGGATTCTTCAGAAATTTCGAGTACGTACCGAGATAAGTTTGCTTGAATCGAATGACATTTGTCGAGTAAACTTCCCACGGAAAGAAACGATTTGACATTAACTTCTGAAAGGAGTTGAGATGTTCTATATTTGCTTAGGCTTAGGGTCTAACGTCTCCAATATACATAATGCCTTCGAGCGACTTTTGAAAAGGTATAAAAAGATCGTAAAATGTCTACGACACGTAAACTTGCCGAGACCAATTTCTGTTTTGAATGCCAATCAATATTATCTTGTGAATCGATGGCTTTTTTGCCCTCGGCTAGCATATTCAAATGTATTTTGTTTTTTACAAAACATTGAAGCAGGAATAAGTTAGTTTTATTTATTTTACGGGGATTGCATGTTTAGAGGACACCCGTCTGGTGCATATAAACAAGTCATGTCATCGTGCGTCTGCGGCCAAAATTAACCAATCATACATTAGCAATAGGACGCCCAGACGGCCTACCTAGCAATATTATCGTAATGATGATTATTTCATTATCGATGAGAATGTCAAGAAAAACAGAAAGAAGATGATTGAAATGAAATGTAATTGTTTATTCTGTATATACCTAAGGCATCGGGATCACTATTAGTATTTAGACGTAGGTACCTACTGTATGATGACTAAGAGCCGGCCGCTTCATGCAAATGCAAACAAAATTTAAACAAATTTTTGATAAACCTAAACCTTCCAAATATCCTACTTACTGTTTGATAACTCACAATCCAGTAATGTCATAAATGATTTGAAACACTAAACCAACCACCAATCAAACAGCAAAAACTTTAATTACATCCCAACTCTAGCGCGTAACTACAAAACTGCCAACATCACGGATGCGACAAAGACAATAATTCAGCACAAATATCTAGGTTACGTACTACCAACATAATACAGAGGAATGAGGCTTCCAGGCACATTTTCCAGCTAAATGGTTCCCACCATTATATCTCAAACAAAGCTACCCTTGTCACAAGGAAGGTCATGATGAGAAATGGCGGCCTACGACTGTGGTACACGTGTGAGCGAACAGCGATTTATGAACATAATAGCTGTTGCCCGCGGCTTCGCCCGCGTGGAAGTTGAAAATTATCCCACTGAAACGTACTACCGGGATGAAAACTATCCTATGTGTTAATCCAGCTCATAAACTATCTGTGTGCCAAATTTCATCCAAATCCGTTCAGCCGTTTTTGCGTGATTGAGCAACAAACATCTTCACAAACTTTCATTTAAAATTTCATTTTACATTAGTAGGAAGTAGGATATTGTATTTTGAAAAAATGGTCTTGCGTATCTGGATTTGGCGGTAGGTTTTTGTATGTTTTTTTAGTAATATGTAAGCTACTAAGCACCATTCCTTAAGCCAAATTATACTAAACTATGAATATTGAATAGTAAACAACAGTAGTGCATTACTAGCCGAGTTCAAGGTACGTAGCTGCAGGCACGAGCATTAATAGTTTACACGATTTTCTTGTGAAAATGCAACTTGCAAAAAGGTTTTTTTTATAAAATTGGTTTCGAAAACAGTATGCTCGTGATCGTGACACCCTAAAATTTCTAAAACAATTATGTTTGTAACACCATAAAAAATCTATTATTATTTTTGGATTATTACTTTTGTATCCTGCGTACATTTTAGGTATTTTAAGTGCTTGTACGCCTGTACCATGTCATTTCAATAAGCAGTGTCTTTATAAGCATAACAAATTATGATCCAAAATTGCATCCAAAATATATTGGAAAAATACTCCACGGCTTGTTAGAATAATACTACATTATGTTGGATTGTAGCCACAAAAAAAAAAACTAAACTCAAAACTGTAAAACTCAAACCGCCACCGCTTATACATCAGAACCGGCAGTTCCCAAGCCACGGCAGTTTGCCTAAACATGTGAGCCGTGAAGTATGAAGGTCGGAGTAATTAATTTACCTAAGATTAATGACATAGGTGCTGCTGATTTGCGATTAAAACCTCCATAAAGGCTTTAGAAAGCGTCAGTGCCTTGGATCAAAGGGTCTTATTGATGGGGTCGGGATCAACCTTTATAGAGTTGAGCTGTGGTACCGATATTGTAAGATTAGGGGGAGTAGTATCATGTAATCATGTTATTTATTTTACAGGAAAAATGTGTGGGTTTTTGCTTTTTGCAGGAATATTTCGTTTATAGGACTTGGCCTCAAAGGATTAATATTAGGTACAGACGCCACATCAAGATACCCCAAAGGGTCAATTTTTTCAAATTGAACATGAACCTTATGCTTAAGTAATAACGTTCAAAATCTATCAAATAAATTTGACAGATGGGGTAGCTTGATGTGCTGGCGTCTACATCAGTCCAGTATGAATAAGACAAAGCTACTACTACAAAAAAAAGATGTCTAGCCTTTGTAAAATATCAGCGCGCTGTAACTTTCACCTAAAACTGAGAATATTTACTTAGTAATTATTTTAAAGCAGGTTTTAATGAATCACTCGCCTCACTTGCCTCGTTTGTCTAATGGTGGTAAGGGCCACTGTTGAACATGATGTTCTGAGTTAAATTCCTAAGTCAGGCAAAGTGTAATAGGGGTTTTCCTAACAGGAAATTTCTTTGGAGTTTGGATTTGTGCCCGGTTGATGGCAATAGGGTCGCCCCCTATTAAATAACTGGCGAAATGTGGGTGTGCTTAAAGGTACACCTCTGCCCAACTTGTTGGGGTAACCACTACAATTTTTATCTATTCCCCTCATATAAATCTCGAGTAAATAGTCCCCTACTTCCGTGGTA
This sequence comes from Polymixis lichenea, assembly GCA_949091785.1. Lineage (NCBI taxonomy): Eukaryota > Metazoa > Arthropoda > Insecta > Lepidoptera > Noctuidae > Polymixis > Polymixis lichenea. Next base: position 7,786,920 of record OX420938.1, on the reverse strand, counting down.
CAGTGACCACAGTTCACCTAGTTACCTACATACGCCGTAACCCGTAAACCAAAACGTTAACCGGTATTGACAGAAGGTTAATCGTTTTTTTTAACCTTTTACTGGTTGCTAACCCTTTTATGTTAAAGGCAGGTAGGTATTACTATGATTTCTGATTAGATCTAACGATAAAAAAAATGATTAAAAATTGTTTTAAAAAAATTGTATTCTTAGTAGAGATTTAATTACCTATTTACCTACGATAAAAAAGTAACAAATAGGACGTTCATCTTTTTGTAGGTTGTCTCGCGACTAAGCTGCTGAACAAATATTCATAAAACTCGGTAGAGAGGTAACTTGAATCGCAGAAACGTTCTTAAAAAAAGATAATGTTTCATACCTGGTTACTTGAGCAGTGCTAGTCCTAACTTAGCCACTTATTAAAATAATTATAAGGAAGCTTCCGTGCCTCAAAATACAGTGCTTAACACCATAATAAACCTGTCACATCAGAATGGAGTACTTAAAATCAAATTGTTATAAGTAGGTCAAGATTCCGGAAGTAGATAACTTAGCTGCAAGTTTCTTACTGGAAATAACTAAATACTGTGTCGAATGACCGACTTCTAAAGGTTGGCAGAAGCTCAATTGTGCCCACCACCCCTTTAAGACATTATTGTGGTTAAAGAGCCCGATTAAGTGTCCATTTGGTGTATGGAAGGCGGTTAATGTACCATCGTAGTCATGTCTGTCAGAATACGTCTACTGTTGGACATACTGGATGGACTTTCCCTTATGCATCGCTATAAAGATGCAAAAGGGAACAAACTCTTAGACAGCCCGTAAAAAAAAATGTTTTAGTAAGTAGACAACGAATGTAACAGAAACTCTTTTCTCAAGATGGCAACAAAGCTATCCATGTCATCATTATCATCCGCCTAACCTTTTCCTAACTATGTCGGGGTTGGCTTCCAGTCTAACCGGATCCATGTGAATACCAGTATTTCACCTGGAGCGACTTCCCATCTGACCTCTGAAACCCAGTTATTGGGTAACACGATATCCCTTGGTCAGACTTTCGGGTTTCTGACGACCCGTAATGACAGTCAAATATCCACGAATGACATCCAAAAACAATGATGAAAACTATTCCGAGGCATAGAGGGGTCTTTGTTTGTAAAAATTGTCACTCAACCACGAACTAACCGCGGCAAGACCCGTGTGGCTGTTTTACTAAGCCACAAACCCCTATCAAATTAGGAAGCTATCATAAGTAAGTACTATTTAAAACCCCAACACACTAGATTCAAACATTTATAGTCGCAGACGTTCATTAATAAAACAAACGGAGACCAAATTCAGAAATAGGGTTAAACTTCCAACGACCCACTCCGAAAACTCTCAAAAATGGATGACTGTTCTATTCAGAAGGTCACAAATATAATTCGTAAATAAACAGTTGAAATCAGGATGAAAAACGATCCGTTTCGCATTCGTAGTGCCGTTAAAAGGTAATGTACTTATTTGACGTGATAACGGACTGTCACGCTATCTGACATTAGATACTTTGAACACAACAACACACGATGTTCAGCTGTTTTAGCTAATTTACGAGGTGTGACTTTATGTTGTATGTCATGTTGATGGTTTTGACATTTTCATTCAAGTTTTGGTGGCGTTATTGACGGTTTATGGAAACAAGATGGGCAACTTACCTAAAGATCAACTCTCCAAATTACTGTGTATTTAATTAAATAAAAGAACGATAGGTTTTCTTTGTGGGAATTGCAATTTTTATAGGTCACAGGATACAGCCAAAAGTATAAAATGAATCCCAAATAAGCACCGACATAGTCTCTTTACTTCATCAAGATGATTCATGAAAATGAATATTCAACTTGTAAAGTACGCCCCTATCTGCATGTAAAGGAAGTATACCACAATAAGATATTATCGCCCTAAAAGTTTGTTACGAAACCATCCCTCCCTACTTCTAACTTGGCAGTTTTGCATAATCCCCGCGATAATGGAATCAAAATTTCCACTTCACATCTCCCTTTACAATCCAATATGCGGGGTATATTTAAGTAGGCCAGTTCAGAGTCAGCTCTCGATACTATTAGGCACTACAATCGATCCCTACCAACGAAACCGAGCGTTTGAGGACATACGGCCTTAAGTTCGCCCGTCCTATTTATATCGGTAACCCGGTATCGATCTGTCGCCCCACTAGCCGACAACCCTCTATTCGCACACACGCGATTTTACCACTTAACTCGCAAGTTACAAAGTCTAAATTCCTATGTTAGCTAACTTACATGGGTTTTAAATAGCCGAGGCGAACTTCTGTTGATCCGAGTATTATTCTTGGTGTGGTTTGGTTTTGTTTTTCTTGTTTTCGCTCGGGAAATTGTGGACGCGAGAATTATGTGGTGACGTAAATAGAATACGTCACCGTGGAAATACGCTTTTATTTTGTCGCGGTTTAATACATGCGATTTACTATGGTTGATAGTTGGTTTTGTAATACTTAATCATGTTGCCATGTAAGTGTAGTGTATTGTTTAAACATAGATTCATTTGAGAGCTATAGAGGTTTTTTTTAAATAAGAATAACGTATTTCTATACACACAAATTTTCTCGCTGGAATCGGGCGAATGAACACATTTAAATAATATTTTGTTTTGAAAAGGCGACTCGCACGAAGTTGATTTATTTGGAGGAGAATTATTTAAGTGTCGATTCGCCCGCATTTGGCGAGTAGATTCATGCGAATCGACTATATTAAGCCATCATTTCCTTACCTTGAAATAATTCTAATAAAACAACATAAATCTTCAATAAAAACTCCTTATATTCTATAATTTAAGGCCAATATAAATAATACTAAACCGAAGTCCATCGAACTGGAAGCCATTACGTAGGCGCTTAATAATTTCCATTCTATTGAAAATTGAGGAATTATCTCGCAAAAAAAATTCGTAGAAGCCCGGCCTTATTCTGAACGAATTCTTCGATTCATCCAACCGTTTCTCCTCTTTATCGGAAAGAGATTTAGGTGAGCCTAAGTATGGATACGAAGCTCTACAAATTCGCACTTAAAGAGATTATTTTCTGCTTTATTAGTCCGCGTTCGGCAGTTCGGGTCATTAAACAAACGACAAAAAGATGTAACACCGAACGTACTAGTTAAGGGTTACTTGGTTATCAGTTATTTCTTACGGTCTGATGCTCCTTATTAAACGTTACAAAGGTTTGTGGTCGGTTCAACATAAATCTGAAATTATAATAAAATGGTTAAGCTCGCTTTTTGGACGATTACGCCGCCCCAGTATAAAATTATAGTGTTTTTGCCTATCTTTCTTTTTTGTGTAATAATGATATTATTATCATCATCTGCCTATTCTTTTTCCAACTATGTTCGGGTCGGCTTCCGGTCTAACCAGATGCAGCTGAATACCAGTATTTTACCGTCACAACCCAGTAACTGGGTAACACGATACGCCTTGGTAAGACTGGTTGACAGACTTTCAGGCTTCTGACGATCTGTAACGACTGTCAAAGATCTACGAATATCAGCCGGGACCAATGGCTTAATGTACTTTCCGGGGCAGGGAGGGGTCTTGGTATGTAACCCTTCCACGTCCTATATACAACGTGTAACGGAAAGGGTGTATACATACCAAGGGCACGGCTTCTTTGGATGATATCAAACGATACTGGAAGGGTTTATTAATCCTATCTCTATATGTTCAGAAGTTATGAGAATTTTTAATACATTGATTCCAGAACAAATTGAAACAAACACTTCACTTGGAAAAGATTTATCGTGATATTGGCAAGTGGAAAGCACGTGGAAAGTTAAGGACCTACGTAGTGCGGCGACACGTTTGTTATGATTTGAATTTAAGAAACATATGAAACCGAAAATTTGGTATCAATTCTTAGAGTATTTTTATTTTGATCTGAAACTATGTATAGTGATTCTATACTAGCTGTTATCTTTAGTGCTTAAGGATAACAATAGGGTTTCTGTTACACCCTGTATAACCTTAACTGAAATCTATCGAGTTTAACTGTAAGTAGGTGGTCGTAGACTTCGAATAAACAAAGAAAAATAATTCTTGGTCTTTCATTACCATTAAATAAAGGCAGACAATATAACCAGTTACTACCAGTCCTGCCCATAAAATTCAGTTATCCTCAGCTAGATACAAAATACAATATTTACTTGAGACGCTGCGCCGGAGCACCTATTATTGTTATCTGCAGAAAGTGTTGCGATCATTTACAGAACGTGCTGAATAATACAAGTGTAAGCGGTAGCGGGAGCGAGTTTTAAACGTTCAAAGCTGTCACAAAAAACCAAGTTGGATTTGCCTTTAAGTGTGAAGTTCGATGTTTGAGAAACAATTTGACAATTGAATAGTTGTTTATGTTAGATGCACTATAACTGTTTGTTTAATTGTAATCCCTAATGTGTCTTTGCCAAAAACAAGTCTGTTTGGCTACTATAGATTAGCATCTAAAATCTATATGTTCAATAAAGAGTATTCTATGTATCTAATGCTTCTTCGTTATTAAAATAAATAGAATATAACTAGTGACAATAGGTAGCACTGTCATGATCAACAATGCTTGGTTCCTGAAATGGTGACAAAGTTCGTCCAATTTATAAACCAAAAAAAGGTTTTTACCAAAGCAAACGACCTTAACCTTGAAACTAAACAAAAAATATCGCCTCCATTACTCTAAACTCCTAGCCGCTACCGCTTATCATTTGTACCACTCACAAACAAATGGCTTGCATTCGTCTACGTTACGCTGCTCTCACTCGTAATAGCCTGATGTATTGTTACAGCTTAATAATCTTTCGCCACCTTCCTACGTGGACATCTATCGGTATTGCCCAGCATTGCCCGGTGTTCCTCAATATCTCCAGAACAAGACAAAGTAAGTTTAATGGTCGTCCAATCGGCGATTTTTCTCTGAAAAGCTTTTAAAGCTGAGAAGTAAATTGATTGTAAAAATGTTGGGTCTTATTGTGGATAAATGGAGCTGAGTTATGACAGGTTTGATCAACCGTGAAGGAGTGTCTTCTTTAGAATATTGGTGTTTTATGGATGGGGTGAAGCGATGTAGCTACAGGTTTTAAATGAGGATTTGGTTCTTTTTGGACTGTTTGTCACATAAACTGTTACGGTCTTATTCATAAAACGTTGTCGAACATCTAAACCCTTGCTAAAGTCTGATTGTTAAAAAGTGCTATTCATAAACGCATTTTAGCACAAAAACGTTCTATACCCATACTTTAAAGTTATAGAAGCCAGAACCCTACTTTCCCAGTGTTTTAAGGAAAAAATGGCCGACTCTAAAGCAGCTGATTGATTACAAAGAAAATGACGTTTGACCATTTGACGTACAAATATTGTGTGTCACCAAATGTCAATTTTCAAGCATGAATGCCAGTTACAATTTCAAATGATTTGTCAAATTTAAATAACAATGTCGTCAATTTTATCAGAGGTTTTATAAGCTTATCAAGCAGTTGAACTAATGAATGTCTTGAACCTGCGATAAGTTTTTTTTAATGAATAAGACCGTTAGTATAAACAGGACTCCAAAATCTGTATATATAGTATCAATATGTACCAACTGGAAATGAAAGAATTGTGTACAAAATAATTTTGTTGGTGTAAGCGGTTAAAGTTTATTTATGTTTAGTTACTCCATTTTGAAATAAGATTAAGTAGACATTTAAATAAACCTTTTTTACAATCCGTTCAACTGATTTTGACTTCTATTGCGTTGGTAGAATGATAAATATCATCTGAAGTAAACAGTTGGTGTTATAACCACTTTTTTGCTTTTAATGCCATCCATAAGCATAACGCATTAATTATAATATCAAAAGTCCGATATCCTATATCGTTGACCGAAAACGACTGGAGGAAGAGTGACGCACTACGGTACACCATTAAAGAAAAAGCGAGAGAGAAAATTGGCTTATGTCAATGTTTTTATTCGCATTTAACCAACAGTACCTGACTAGGTCGTTCAAAATATCACGGGATTTTATTGCTCACTGGATTTTCAACTCTCGGTGTTGAACTGAGCAATCAGAATCCAACAGAGTGCATCACCCCGCGTCAAAAAACATCCTGTTCGATTTTAAACTCTCGGCATCAAGCGATGCGTTCAAGATCGAGTGCGCAAAAAATCCCGTCGCGATATTATTACGTCGGCTAACTCGAAGACGAGTCGAAGATGTTATTGAACTTTTACGCTATCTTTTGCTTTTAAGATTTAGCGGCCACATAAAAGGCAACGGCTATCAATATCCATCGTTTGAGGAGGAAAATAGCCCATAATATACTGAAAGATTGTATATACGTCAGTAGAATTTATTTCAAGATACGGCTACTGTATCCTCCGATTATCTCCGTAGTATATAACGTAATGTGTCTCAATGTGAAAAGCAAGGGAAGAAAAACAATTTAGATGTATAAATAGCTGATATAAATACTTTTATTGCTAATAAATGTACATAGAAAATCGTTTCTTGTCACTCTTGAATGAACTGGATAGCATTAATCTGTGAGTAGGCGGTACTTTATACCTGGGTTTTTTTCAGGCGACTGAAAGCGGCTAGGGTTGCTTATTGTACTAATAATATTATTAATGTAAATGTAAAATGTTCCGTGTGGTGCCAGCCCATTTCTTCCCATGGATGTCGTAGAAGGCGACTAAAGGACTTACTAGAGAATGGGCAGCAGCGTTCTCTATGCATTTGACCACCATACTGCGATCGCCAACCCGCCTGCCAAGCGTGGCGATTATGGCAAATCCTCCCCTTTTGGGAGAGGCTTATGTCCAGCAGTGGACAGCTTTCAGCTGATATGATAATGATGAAATGTAAAACGACGTGGCCCTGAATAAAGACGCCTGAAAGGATTTGGGGGAGGCTTTTGCTCAGCAGTGGGTCAGTGTAAGGCTAATTAAAAAAAAAAAAAATACTATGTAAAAGTTTGTTTGGATGTTTGTTACTCAATCACGCAAAAACGGCTGAACAGATTTAGATGAAATTTGCCACACTGATATAATATATCCTGAATCAACACGGGGGATACTTTATATCCCGATTCTCCCACTAGATCAAGACTTATGCGGGAGAAACCACCGTGCTTTGCATAATCTAATTTGTATTTTGCAACGTTTCTTTATAATACACTTAAATTCATTTTTATGTGTATAAATTCGACAAACACTTCTTACATAATCGATCTTCAGCATACATTCTGAGCATAAAACTTTTAAATGGAAATCATGTACCTATATAAGTGTCCCTTGACACGAATTCGTGTAACGATTTACATATAAAAGGACCTAACTCATGTAAAGTGTTTGCGCTGTTTATTGTGTAGGTAGCTAGTCCCTTAGTCGCTGTTATTTACATATGTATTGTCTAGGAGTGTTGTATGTACATTAGGACTTAATATTTGAAGTTATATAAGCAGAGTGAACTCCAATTTATTGGCTAGACGCCAGTTAATTGATTTTAGTTTGCTGAAGAATTTGGGGCTCTAAGTAAGTGTAGATAAATAGTTAAATACCTTACCCATACATAGCACTTGCTAAAAACAAATTTGTATTGGATTACTTATAGGATTAGATTGTTACTTTTATCGTAATGTAATAAAGGCTACATTCCGTTGTTGAAAAGGCTTCTCCAGAGGTTACGTCAAAATAAAGTCATAGGGAATTAATCTATAATCGAATAAATTGCAGTGCAAATTTGGTCCTTACCATCTTCCTAGGCTTTCCCAAATATGTTAGTGTTGGCTTCCACTATAACCGGGTGCAGCTGATTACCAGTAATTTTACATAGAGCGACTGCCTATCTGACCTCCACCGTCTGGTAAGACTGGTTGTCAGACTATCTGACAATTCTGGTCCTAAGGGACTTCAATTGTAAACCTAGGATACAAACTTTAAGTCCAATAATAGAGTGATGGCTTACTAATTGACAAATTAACACTATTGGAGTATTTTAATTGATATTGCAAAAATGAAAAAAAACTTACCATAGGTCCTTAGAGACATATAATAAAATTGGAAAAATGCATGAAAGTAATTTCAATTACTTAAAGCCTGATAGTTTATCAAGTATTAATTCAATGACACCTTTATTCCACACTTTGTTCGCATGTGCATTTATAAAACATTAATTAATTTATCACCTTTCAAATATACGATAACCCACACGCTTTTAAACACCATACAATGAATAGGGGTTTATCGCATCAGCAGAGAATGTATTTTAAACATTCCTTATATAAAAGGCTGTAGGTACCAGTGGCGAAAGCACCATATAACACGATTCCTACCGGCTAGAGTTGCCGATGCGAATCCCTACTTATAAAAATTTATTGGTATTTAATTCACCATAACATTTAAACAACAGAAACGGTTATTTTTAGCTTTGTATTGCAACAAAAACAATTGTTCCAAATTAACCCGGCACCAAAACGTCATAATCGAGAACTCAAAATTCATACAACAGCGATCCCGTAATGATGTCACTTTAGGTCACTTGGCACCGCTTATGGACGAGAGCAAGGCGCTGTACAACAAGTTATAACAGAGACAGATATAAAAAAATGCTTCAGTGTGAACGAGATGGAGAAATATTGCACATCTTATTTGGTTTTCAGCTGTTTTTTTTGTATTTAATACTTTACATTCCTATTTAAATTTTAGAATGATAGCAAGTATTCTTTATTGATAAGTCAGTAAGTTAAAGCTGACATCGCTTCGGCTTCTCTCTTAGAAACATTGAAACCTCGCCGCTGGTAGGTGCCCTAAAATTTGCTATAATAGACCTATTTGTTTTATAGCAAATTTGAAGTTAAACCTATAGTTGTAAAGTTATATAGGTAGCTAGGTAGCTACAGGGTAGGTACCCTACATGAAATATACATGTTATATCTAAGTGCTGTATAAATCCTGAATGCCTATTTCATGAATATTCAACCGGGCTGATTACTATTCTGGTTGAAAACGAGGTTGACATGAGTTTCGGATGGTAAATACTTTACGAAAGGATTTATCCTTCGATTCGTGGTCACGTTTATATCACCATTGTTTAATGTGTTAATTTCAAGGAAAATACAAAGTTTTGGGATGTTTTATTAATTCGAAGGACGGCTTGGATTTAAGCTTTTACGTAAATGTTGGCCCTGAAATATTTAAGGTGAGACTAAAATATTTAAGTATATTTTGTAAATCTTTGAGTTTCTCTTCGTTGTTGAAATTGGCTTTCGCTAGCTATAATCATAAATAGGAAATATCTATGTATACCAAAATATTTATATTTAGACGTGAATTATTTGTTTTTGTAATCTCGAGAGAACTTTTAATAGAGAACAATTTTGCAATATTGTTATGACTAGTTTCTGCCGCGACTTCGTCCACATTTAAATAATCCCACGGGGCATTACTACCGGTATAAAAGTATCCTACAAACTTTCACATTTATAATATTAGTAGCTTAGTAAGATGACATTATTATATGACATCCGGCAATACTGTAGCTTCCCATTAGTGTAAGAATTATCGGGATCAGATCAGAAGTTCCGAAGATTGCCCCTACATACTTACAAACGCACAACCTTTACCTCTTTACAATATTAGTATAGATATATTCCTCGGCCATTGAATACACTTCTACCTACCCAATAAACAGTACAATACATGTTCTGTATCAAGTATCAACTGTATGTTCAAATAAAAGAAGCCTCTCTAGAAAATTTACAGGCAAACTACGAACCGAAAACATACACGTAAGACGTAACTCAATTACGAAAGATGTTATCTCAACAACGCATCCTGAATTACAATAATAGACTTTACCGCAATTAAATCAAGGTTACTAATGGTTTGTCGCAATCATGGCCGATGTTTACCTATGACAATCATCGTTGATTTGTAGTCACAGCTGATTGTGGGACACCTATGTATTATTTATGAGGAAGCGTAGCGAGTTCGTTTTAACTTTATGATTGAATCAGTTTAGCGACTAAAATAGGACCTAGTATTTTCATTATAAGTTTCTGAACTACTAAATATTGTGATAGGAAGAAAATTTTGCTATTTACCAACCCACTGTTGACTAAACAGAGTACCTTTTTAGAAGTTGAAACTGGATTTTTAGTCCCATTATTCGAGAAAAATATACATTATCTCCAAAATAAAATAAGATTTCAGGTACTCCGCAAGGGATACTTATTATCTTTTTGACCTTTTTAAGTACCCTTACCAATTTTTCTGCTAAGTCATCCTGAAGCCTTCTTGATATTGGCTATGACAAGAGTTTTCAGGACATAAAAATGCTTAAGTACGAGCCATATTTCCTTCTGTCAGTCTGTCAGACCCACTTTTGATTTTATCGCCGACAAGGCTCAGCTGCGTAATAGTGATTCATAAAATCCTAACTCCAATCTAGACTGGCTGGTTTTATTTGGAATTTCGGTCCTTCAAGGCTTCGTAGTGAGACTGACGTCTGTTTTTTTCGGCCTTCAGAAAATAGGATTTGGACAAAAACTTTTCTTTAACATAAATTCGAGGAGGTTGACACTCCAATTCGTTTGTGCGTTGTGATGAATGGATATAACTATTAAATTGTTGGTTTTTATTTTAATTCTAACTCAGTTTTGCGTATTTAGATGAAGCTTTGTCAAATGTAGTTTTGTTTATTGTTTCCTTAAAATTACACGTGACATCGAGATTTGTGAGTAAAATGATTTTGCAAAAAATCTGGATACGATTTAAGAATTATGATTAATTTTCTTTTAGACGATCGTATTCATAACTTTAAAGTTTTCTAACTGAACAGACGTAAAATGAAACTGTAGTAAACCTAACAATTTCTTTAATAATTTTCCGCTTACTTGCTCTTATCCGTTTCTCTACAATGTTGAAACAAAGGATAATATACTTCTGGTCCTCTCTCGCTCTGATCGGAGTTCATATTTCGATTCTTCATGATTACCTTCCGGCGTTCGTCTGTTCTTTATATACTTACCTTTTGTAAATATATTGATATGTATATAAGTATACAGGTACTACATACTTTGAGTTCATTGGCTGCAGTGCGGTGAGGAATACTAATAGGTACCTATAGTATCTACATCTATTCTAAACTGTCGTACCTAGTTCGATTTATGTATTGCTAATGCAAATTTTTTGGCCTCCAATTTTTTTAATCTATTTTTATTGGTGATTATTTGAAATTCGTAGACTGTTTGTCTAAGCTGTCTTATTTTATCCTAATAGCAAGACGTTTCTAGTTAGATAAACCATTGCTACCTTTTTATGGTTGAATTTATGACATTGAAAATATATACGGTTATAAAAAAAATCTGGTGTTTCAAAGAAAAATGCAATACCTACCCATGTATGGACCAGCAGATTCTTTTTTAATAACAAACGAAACATTTAAACGGCTTAGAACTATGTACCTACTGAATCCATGGTTTCAGTATGTGCATCGATGCATCCCCCATTTACGTTAGCTCATCTAGATTACTCCCCCTCATGTCCTTATCAGCCCATAAAAAAATAAAAACCATCAAATACATTTACAATAATCTTTACAACGTGTGTAATTACCGAATATCGTCATAACCTGCAGCGTGGGGACAGGAAACGATCTGTTATCAGTAACATGACGCTGGCTTATCAGTAACTTGTACGCATGCAAATTTTTAGGTTAGGTGTAGACTATCAGAAATTTCGGGATAAATGGTGATAGTCAAGTAGGTTATCTTGTTTGCAACACGTTTGGTACTGATACTGTGCCCGTATCACCTGTTTAACGAGTCGGTGTGACTTCGTGCCGTGTTTGCTAATTAAGTAAATACTTTTTCGTAAAGACTGCTGTAAGAAATATGATTTTCTGAAGGTTTCATTTAATGTAGGGATTTGATTAGATGGAAAGATGGATATAACCATCCAAGGTACAAAGGTACCTTAGATAGATAGATCCATCTAGGATGGTAAGGTATCTATGGTATTACTAGTATGCCAACGTGTCGTACTCGTAACTATATTAAAAAAAAACAAAGTTGGAAACAGAGGATTTTGGTATCTTAAACATCATCATCATCTGCCTAGCCTTTTCTCAACTATGTTAAGGTCGGCTTCCAGTCTAACCGGATGCAACTGACGGACGTAAAAGAATAGTATCAACCCATTTCTTCCCGTGGGTGTCGTAGAAGGCGATTAAAGGACTTACTAGAGAATGGGCATCAGCGTTCTCTATGCATATTTACAACCATACTGCAATCTCCAACCCGTCTGCCAAGCGTGGCGATTATGGCAAAACCCCCCCCCCCCCTTTTGGGGGAGGCCTATGTCCAGCAGTGGACGCCTTTCGGTTGAAATGATGATGATGACATGGAACAACTGCCTATCAGATCTTCATAACCTAGTTATTGGGTACACGATACGTCTTAATTGGTAATTGGTTGACGTAAGATTGGTTGTCTGATTTTCGGGCTTCTGACGACGGTCAAAGATCTACGAATGATAACCGAGACCAACGTGGTTTCGGTATGTAAAGATGGTCACCCATCCGTGGCAAGCGTAGCTTAACCTGTTTGATCGATCTATGCGGCTATTATTACTAAGCCACGAGCCCTTCAACATGATGACCTTTTAGAATAACAAAAAACATAGACTACTATTAAAAATACCGAAGCGACATAAACAAAGCCGTTAATTAAATAAATGTGGTGCGTTAAAATGTATATTTAACTCTTGTTGAGATTGAAATATGAAATCTATATTTTTTTTTTTAGTAAACCTGGTGCAGAAAAAACAATGAAGCTTTTTATCTGAATGAAATTACGTTCATAATTAAAAATAATTCATCATGAAAATAATTGAAATACTGTATTGTTCATAAAGGTTGATCTATTTGCAGACCTTTTTAATTCCCAGGATCCAGATTTTTTACGAGATCCGGGATTTCTATGAAAATATTCGGGATCTTGGAGAAAACTCCGGATCCTAAATAAACCTAGTGTTAATTATAAATAATTTCTACTTTCAGGAGATACCTACCTAAATTGGCTTTGTTTGGGCACGCCGCGATTGCGGCGGTAAGTCCCCTCTTTGAGGAGTGGCTTGAGAGGCGGCATGGCGTCCTCACCTTCCGCCTGACACAGGTCCTCACCGGACATGGCTGTTTCGGGAGGTTCCTGTTTCGGATAGGGCGGGAGGAAACGCCCGGGTGTTTCCATTGCGAAGATCGCCCAGAGGACACGGTGGAGCATACGGTGGAGGTCTGCCCAGCTTGGGCGGAGCAACGCCGTGTCCTCGTGGAGGTGATCGGCGGCGGCGATCTCTCGCGTCCGACCCTGGTCCAGGCCATGGTACGGAGCGAGAGGGCATGGCTGGCAGTCGCCTCCTTCAGCGAAGCAGTTATGCTCGCAAAGAGGGAGGCGGCGCACGTGAGGGAGATGCAGTACATGCGCCCTCACAGCCGTGGCCTTCGCAGGAGACGCCCTGGGCGTCGGGAATCCCAGGCTGATTCCCGGCCACCGTAGGCACGGGCTTGCGGACGGCGAGTAATGGGTAGCTCGCTGTCCGGTAAGGACCAAGCCCGGGTCGACGGCGCGTTGTGTTCCACGCGCGCCTCAAAGAGATGTCAGCAGCAACAGAGGGGCCCGCAAGGGCCGATGCCTGCCGGGGGTGCGGGTTGTTCGAAAGAGATACCGCCGCCCCTGGCACACAGGCAACTGAGGGAACACGGGTGGGTTTTAGTCAGTAAAAGTCTGACACGCCCTCCCGCTCCACCCAGAGCGGGAGAAGTTATTTGATGATTTCCCACCCAGAAAAAAATAAATAAAAATTGGCTTTGTTCAAGTAAATGAAAGCTTTTCTTAGAAATTGCTCAGCGGTAAGTACTTGGGCAATTTAATCAATAATTTACCACGTGGAGGCCTTGAAAGTTTATGTTTAGCAGTTTATGTATTCTCACATTCGTGCTCAAACACGTGTATGTAAAATATAATTCATTATTAGCGTTTGAGTATGTAATTAATGTTTAGATTATCATAATTCCCTTTAGCATTTTCGTAAGGAAAATGTGGTTTCAAATGTTTTCTACTGTACTTTCTAATGTAATTGAAATTCAAGTAATGGTTCCTTCCATAATCTATACAAATAAATAAAATTGAAGTGTCTGTTTGTAATGTCAAAATAACAGCTTTTTAATTATATGAAAGCATTTTCGTGACAAATAACAAAAAAACAATTGTTGATTTTTTGTCCAACTAAACTCCAAAACGGCTGTACCGATTTTGATGGGAATTACACTGGCGGATAGCTGATGTTATACGGAGTAACAAAGGCTATATATACTTTTTGTCCCGGTAGCATATTCCCGTGGGATAATTTCCGACAAATACGCGGGCGGAGCGGCAGGCAGAAGCTAGTAATAAATATAATAATCATTATTATTATCACATTTATTATGTTAATATGTTTCATAATTAAATCGTATCTGATAGTAAAAATTTCATCATTACAATAGACACTAGTTATCAGCGGGCCTAAAAAGGCCACAATAAGCAATTCCTCTAAGTGTTCATTTCCTGAATTCCCCTATGATTCTGCTATTTGACAATTTACTTTAATAAAGCAATTTATAATTAGGTGACCGTTTTACGAATTTCCATACAAAACTGTCTAATAGATGAATTGCGTGCTGTCTACGCAGATATATTATGAATTGTCAGTTTGTAACCATTTTACGATTTCAAATATGATTCATAATAAGATCATATTATGATTCTGCCAAAATGGCCTTTTTAGACCCCCAGAAGTAGCGTTCAAAAACTAGCTACGAATGTACATACTTATATATCAACTGATACTTCTACAGTTTCTTGGAATATAAACCAATTTTTGATCTAGTCGCAGTTTCAGGCATAAACATACATTATTCATGACTCGATATCATAAATTTATGCCCAACTTTTTTTACTGCAAGTATACACAATGGATGCTGTAATAATTGCGATCTTCTTCAACCTCAATTATAAGCAGTCTGAGTAACAAGACCAATGAAGCAAAAAGGGAAGTTCATATCGAAAAATATTTATTTTACTAAGATTATGTCTAGACTTCAAAAGTGACTACGACCTTTGAGTTTGTTTCAGCCTTTCTTCTGAGATTTGTCAGAGAGGAAAGGCCGACCTCATCTCGTTTTTAAACTATGATAGACAGTGGAAAAGTGTTTGTACAAATCTACTTACAGAAATAAATCATTTATAAAGCTCGAATTTAATGATACATCCCTTCTGTAATAACTTGATTTTTTTGCAACGTATTTTCGGGAGTATAAAACTCTTGAGTTAACCTACATCACTAGAGCGCTTGTTCATTCTCAGACATATGACTTTCCCTAAGGGAGCAACAAAGCCCAATTTTTGACCTAAAACTTAATACAAATCTGTTTCGGGAACTACAAGGGAAGCTTTAGGTTTGTTTAAATCCTTGAACCTTGATAACGCCTAAGACAAGATTTTTCTTTTAAGTGTCTACAGTTTGAAACTAATGGGCAATTTGAGATAGATAAATATGCAGCCAAATGTGAAACCGAATTTCTTAGTAAATAAACCTAGTGATAATTAAAAATAATTTACACTTTAAAGAGATACCTAAAAGGGCTTTGTACAAGTAAATGAAAGCTTTTCTTAGAAATTGCCCAGCAGTAATTACCTACTTGGGCAATTTAATCAATAATTTACCACGTGGAGGCCTTGAAAGTTTATGTTTAGCTGGTTCAGTAAGTGGGTAGTCACAGTATGTTGTAGGTATACTAATCATGAACATCTGTGATAGATAGTACCCAATTACAAAATTGTCTATCTTCTTGGTATTAGTCGACGTTCACACGTAAAAGTATCGCGGCGGGATATTATCGTGCATTGGATTTTCAACTCTCGGTATTGCATCGAGCATTGAGAATCCAACAGAGGCCCTAGTGTGTTTCATTTAACCATTTACACCAAAGGCAGTGAGCGCGTTCGGCGCTCCGAATGGTCCGTCACCAATCCAGGGACAATCGGAACGCCGAACGCGCTCACTGCATTTGGTGTAAATGGTTAAATGAAACTCACACTAGGACCTCAGGGTGCATCTCTGTGAGTCGATAAAACACACTGTTCGATTTTAAACTCTCGGCGGTAAGCAGCCTTGAAGATCGTTCAAATATCTTCCTTAAACACCAATAATGGTTACAGAGAAGATGGTTACTTAGCCATATATTCTTGGAAAGGTAATTTACCCCCACATAATATGGTATATGACGCAGTTCACACATATGACATATAGCATAACATTGTCACTAGGTAAGAAGGCGGGATTTTCATGACGTCAAAAATATAAATAGTACGTATATAAAGATATATAAAACACGTTGTACATAGTTACCCAAACATTGTGACGCCAAAAGTTTACGTCATGACGGAATTTTCATATCAAGGCTTAACTTACAAAATGTATTATATTCTTCGGCCCAAACTTCATTCAAGGTTATTTTATACTTGAATAAATTTAGATGTTTGTGTTTTGAATTAGTTATTTTAATTGAGTTTTGTGATTAAAATAGACTGAATATTTTCTAGTGGGTACCTAATCCTTTTGTAAATTATGCTTCCCATGATAATTCATAGGATACTTTGTTATCAAATAATTTAGAAATAAATCAACAATTCTGTTCGCTTGCAATATTCTAATGTGGCAAAGAGGATTATCAAACCAGGTTATCAGCAATGTGGGGATTCCAATAAGGCGAAACAAATGATTGTTTTAGCTTTTCATCCCTACAACAGATACGAAAGCTGAAAGGAAAATTCTTTTCTGCAGAGCTAAATAAACCTTTGATAACTTTTTATGAGTTACTTTACTCTTGTTTTTAAAAGCGTCTTGAGTATAATATTAATATACTTATCAATTAACTAATATTAATTCCTTAATAACTTCTTTTCTATCGCTTACAGGCTATAATTTATCAACATCACGTATGCCATTATAGGCGTTATTATACTCACGTAAATACGATATTGGCATGTGTCATTACGGCAGATGAATCGCGTGAGAGCTGTGTTTCAGCTGTTTTTGTGTGACGTATTCATCTATGCCAATATTATGTAACATTGCCTTTCATGGTCATCTTATTGATAAAATGAACACACTAAAAGATTCATAAATTTTTGAGTCACTAGGTAGGACAACCTTCTATGCTGGAATAAGGCTTCCAGATTCCAGAAATCAGGTTATTATTAAACGGTTTTATTTAGCTCACCCCGTTTGTTTTATTTATTATTCTTGGGTCAAATTTAGTAATTCAAATTTCACCCTCTTCCTGTCAACCGATTAATCTGAAATTTTGTATACACTTTGGATTTTGGTGACAATACAATTATGTTTATTCATTATCATTATAAATTCAAGATGGCCGCCGCTACAAAATGGCGGATAATTTATGTTTTATTAATCCCATCAATATGGGTATCAAATGAAAGGGCTCAACAAGCAGAATACAATATACTATAAAAAATTGAAATCCAAGATGGCAGCCGCTACAAAATGGCGGATAACGTAGGTTTTATAAATCCCATCAATATGGGTATCAAATGAAAGGGCTCAACAAGCAGAATATAATATACTATAAAAAATTGAAATACAAGATGGCGGCCGCTACAAAATGGCGGATAACGTAGGTTTTATCGATCCCATCAATATGGGTATCAAATGAAAGTGCTCAACCAGTATAATACAATGTACTATATAAAATTAAAATCCAAGATGGCCACGGTATAAACTAAAAACTAGAAAATAAAAAAATAGGTAAAAAAACTTTTTCAGTTAAACGGTTTTATGTTAAACATACATTGCAATGTTTAAGATAAATGTACTAAAAACCAAAAAATAATAAAATAGATACAGTCGTGGGAATTATAAACATATGCATAGACTAGACTAAAATAAAACCGTGGGGCACGTCAATTGTCTACAAATTATCGACGGACACGGCCACGTGCCCCACGGTTTTATTTTAGTCTAGTCTATGCATATGTTTATAATTCCCACGACTGTATCTATTTTATTATTTTTTGGTTTTTAGTACATTTATCTTAAACATTGCAATGTATGTTTAACATAAAACCGTTTAACTGAAAAAGTTTTTTTACCTATTTTTTTATTTATAAGTAGCAGGGGTAATAGGTGCGTTATCTACCTAAAGGCTCGAAAATTTACAAACCCATAAAAATCTATAATGTCACGCCTGTTTAACATTAGGAGGACAGAGGTTTACCTACATAAGAGAGACCCACCATTTGCCAGTTATGTTATAAAACCAATATATGACGTAAATGTGTTGATTCAATGTTAAAAAACTCAACAGCAAACCAACATTGTGCTTTGCGGTACCCTGATAGGGTTCATGTACGAAAACAGACAGTAATATTGTAAAATATGTGATGTGCATGAGAGCAAATAAATAAATAAATAAATAAATTGCGAATTGAATAACCAAGCACACATACAGACTAAGGGATGGGTGAACATCTTTGGTCTCATGGATCATTGGTCTCGGCTGTCATTCGTCGATCGTAGACATTTGTTACGGGTCGTCAGGCACCCGAAAGTTTGACAACCAGTCTTACCAAGGGGTATCGTACTATCCAGTAACTGGGTTGTGAAGGTAGCAGTAGCTCCATGTAAAATACTGGTATTCAACTGGTCCGGTTAGACTGGAAGCCGACCCCAACACGGTTGGGAAAAGGCTAGGCAGATGATGATGATGATATACAGCCTAAGGATTGCTACTGAGAATTATTATTTTCTACTACATACACCCTTTCTGGCCGATCCAGAGATTGAATCCAGGACCACACATTCAGCAATCGCGCTTTCTGCCACAAGACTAACAAGCAGTCTCGGACTCAATTCCAAATTATTACTGTGGATAAACGTAGTTGATCTGCTTACGTCCTTTAGTTAGTGTTGTCGTGAATACAGCCTCCTAGGTGCTTTTTTGGGTGGGAAAACATCAAATAACTTCTCCCGCTCTGGGCGGAGCGGGAGAAGTTAGCAGAGCGGGAGGGCGTGTCAGACTTTTACTGACTAAAACCCACCCGTGTTCCTTCAGCTCCTAAGTATCGTTTATTTACCATTTTAGTGCTTTACGTTCGTAGATACTGAGATTATAAACTTAGCCATTCTGTTAAATATTTATCAGTAAATTATAATACTGAGATAAAACTAGAAACTCTGTGCCTAGGTAACCTTGGTACTGCTAGGTACCAGATGTTTAATAATTAAGGTTTTAATAATACCCACCAGCTACTCTTATTACTTTTGGTTGAATGTAGATTAAAACCGTTTTGGGATAGAATTTTGGCAAAAACTTGAATTAGTTTTTAATAAGAGCTCTCGGTGCTTAGAGCGATATTTTTGTTTATTATTTTTCAAAATGGGTAACGAATCAAACTGCCTAGTCTATTCCCAACTATGTTTGGGTTGGCTTCCAGTCTAATCGGTTGCAGCTGCATACCAGTATTTTACATGGAGTGACTGCCTATCTGATCTCCACAACTCAGTTACTGGGTAATACGATACTCCTTGGTAAGATTGGTTGTCAGACTTTCGGGTTTCTGACGGTAGTCTAGACGGTAGTAACGACTGTCAAAGAACAATTAATGACCTGAACAGCCGGGACCAATGTTGACGCATCCCAACCCTGAATATAGGTACACTAACACAAAACTGAAACGTAGGAATGGGTTGACAATAGAATCTTATTTAGTATGTATTTATGTTTATAATGACATGTGTTGGCACAAATACAAGATGAAACTTTCAGCGTAAAGAATTCTCAACCCCAAAGCCTGCTTCCATCGCTCCGCAAGTATTTTTAATCACGAATGAAAGAAGTCAACATGCTTTCTAGCACTATTGATCGTTCTAACATCAGTAACATAAAAAAAAAATGTCAGTCAAATTGTCATTCAACGCAATGAACTAAACAAAACGCACGTTTGTAGTCTGTAAGCGGAAACAGACTGTTAACACTCACGTGAGAGCCGTAGTACTAGCAATAGAGACGATTCCATTCAAGGTCACTATAATATACGCGCTGTCTCAAACATGCACGTTACAATGCAGTTTTGTCATTATTAGTGACGTTTCCTGGCCTCTGGAACCTTCTGATATCTTCCGTCAAGGTCCATTCCCGGGAATATTCTGTCAAGGTTAATTCCCGGGATTGATCTGTCAATGTCCATTTCCGGGAATGTTCTGACAAGGTCAATTCCCGTCCTTATACTGTGGACAATGTGGACATACACAAATGAGGCGATGTTTATTGAATCGAAGTTTATACTGACAAATGCGGGCACGGACTGGACAGGTCCACTCAAATCTGTGTGGTTCTAGCCTCTAAAGGTCTGACCAAGATATCTGGACATTAAAAGATACTGTGACCTCTAAGTTTATTTCGGCCTTTCTTCTTAGACTAGTCGGATAGGAAACGCTGACCTCATCTAGTTTTTAAAACAGTATTGACGTGTAAAAAGCTGTTACCTACTTATTACAGACATTAATATGAATATCATGTATAAATACATAGGAACTTAAATAATACAGGGTGTTCTGTGGAATGTAGATGAACGGAACCTATCTTCGTGATATAGGGTCTCAATAACCATTGATTTAAATTCCGTCATGTTCCCCTATATTTGCCGATTTATATGCCGGTTATTTGGTTATTATAAGTTACATGGGTCGTGAGAACCGTAATAACCGAACCTACTATGGAGACGATACCGTTCAAGGTCACCATAATATATGTATTTAATGCATTGTCTGATACATGCAGGTTACAATACGGTTACGTATTTATTTCTAAGGAAATAAAACGGTACGTATTTTCGCTTCCGGGTCTCTGGAACCTTCTGGAATATTCTGGGATTATTGTTAAGGTACTATTTAAGTGGGAATTAGTGGGTCTGGGTGTATCGTGGGACTACCTGTGTTGGGTTTCCGTTAAAACATTTGCAGGTTTAGACTCGTACCCCTTATTATGAAAAAAAGGTGTTATTTAGAAAACCACCGAGTCAGTTATATAATAAAGAACCTAACTGTTTAGAAATGCAGTTCTTAATACAAAAATGACAGCTTAGTTCGTTGATTCTAGTATTACGAACATTGCCTGAATCGAAATACAAATAGATACTGGCTGAAAGGTTTAGATTAGAATTAAGGTTCGATTTCGTTTTATAATAAGATGGTTATCGGCAAACGTAGCGTGGGACGCCCCCAGCTAGATGGACTGACGACTCTAAGGGGAACCTAGTCGCGGGGTCAAACTCAATGATAGACCTGGCTAAAAAGCACGCTGTCTCACCAGGCATCGTGTCCGACAGAGGTAGTATCAGTGATGAGCAATAGAAGCTAGTCTACACGTAAAACATTACTGAGCGAGATGCAGGATCATTTATAGTAAAGCAGGCGCGTAAAAAATTAAGAACAGTCCATCGGAAGATCGGGTTTTATGAAAAAACTACTACATAAATTAATGACCAATAAAGTTTATTGTACTTTACGATATTTGAGTTTGTATGGGAAAAATGTGAAGGTGAATCTACACCTTAAAAAGGTGGCTGGGACAGACTGGATGCGGAAGGCGGAGGATAGAGTATTGTGGCTTAGCTTGGGAGAGGCGTATGTCCAGCTGTGGACTAGAATAGGTTGAAATGATAATGAGACGGTTGAAGTTTAAGATAACTTAGTGCAATTTTTTCGACAGATAAGCATAAAAGTTCCGTTCCGTGTGGTGCCGGACGTAAAAGAATGGCACAATTCCATTTCTTCCCGTGGGTGTCGTAGAAGGCGACTAAGGGACTTACTAGAGAATGGGCAGCAGCGTTCTCTATGCATTTAACCACCATACTGCGATCGCCAATCCGCCTGCCAAGCGTGGCGATTATGGCAAATCCCAAATGGGGGAGGCTGATGCCCAGCAGTGGACGTATTTCGACTGTTATGATGATGATGATGATGAGGCATAAAGGCATATGTTTTTCACCATGACATTTAAATATCATATCGAAACACGTGTCGAATTATATATACCTAGCCACATTTTATAACAGCAAAATTTCACACAGACAGATACTACGTCATTGATTGATGACAGCTTATCACAAACTTTTAGACAAAGATTAAATACATATTTATGTAGGTTAGTAGATAGTAGCTAGGTTTGTACCTACATATTTAGAACAGACACAGACCTATAATATTTCCAGCTAACGACAATGATTGATTGGTTTTGAAATCAATGATAGGATGTAGGGCTCAGTATTTTACCTGTCTGACCGTTTTATCGCTGGTTTAACATGAACGAATCGATTGGAATAGCTGCAATGGGTTTCATTGATCTTTGTAAAATAATTGGGTAGATGATGACGTAAATAACATCACGCCTGTATTCTCCCAAGGGTAAGCAGGTAAGGGTCAGCAGAGGTACACCTATAGGGCAACCATATTTAGCCAGTTGTGGTTATTTCCAGGGGCGAGCGTGTTGCTATCAACCAGGTATAAACCTAGATTCTGGGCTGCCACTAAGAAATTTTAGATGGAAAAACCTAATAAAACCTTGCCCGATCCGGGAATCTACCCAGGACCTCAGTTCCAAAATTTTAACACAAGGTTCTCGCAGCTAACAATAAGAGCAATCATCATTGTTTTAATTTTCTCAAAATACTAGAGCAGAAATTAACCTACCTTTAACCTGAAAATAACCGTTAAAGCCATTCATTAAAGAACAAAAGAAAACTTCAATGGAATACAAAAAGGCCATTTGATTGGAACAAAAGTAAAAAAAAAAAATCGAATATTTGACAATCCACTCAAAACTTTCAGCTTTTACGTCAAATTGTATTAAAAGACTGTCTAAAAAGACAAAAATTGCTTCATTGGTTAGAATTCTTATTACTTAATTCAGTAAGATTTAAATATTTAAAAAACTCCATTTGTAAGTGTATTAATATGTAGAACCGACATCGACAGAAAATATAGGGTGCATTTTTTATTACTGGAGGACGTTCATCCGTTTTCTACTTTATTTGTATGATATTTTAATTTTATTGAGACGACGTCATATCAAATTGTCAGTACCTACTTACTATCATAACAAACACAACACATAACATAACATTACGCCTGTTTACCCCAAAAGGGTTAGGCAGATAACCATAGAACTTACTTTCAGTGTGCGTTTACTTACCAAGCTACTAGGTATCTATTATTAATATCTGTAATTAAGAAATACTATTCTATTCTCTTATTGTTTGATCTTAAACATAGTTTTGTTCACAACTTTTACCTGAAAAGTTATTTTACTGACATAATTTTGAAATCACCTCAATCTATTTTAAGTGCCCCTATAAAAAAAAACCATTTAAATTATCTTGTCACGCACACATAAGCACCCTTGTTTTACATACACTAATCCATTCTCTCTTTGACAGCGGACACGGCGACGTAAATTATGCCTACACAATACATTGCCGGTTCAAACTGACAATGGTAGTAGAAACTATGGACCGAAGCAACCATGTCAAGGCGTTTCCCTATTAAAGTTTTGACAAGGAGTAGACAAGAATGGCTGATAAATTGACCCAAATAAAAGTGGGTTTTGTGTTTAAATATGTCATTTGGAAGATTGTTATGATTACTTTCTATGGTAAATAGATGCTCTTAATGATTAAGGTTTTTTTTTGAGTTTGTGACATCATCAAATAACTTCTCCCGCTCTGGGTGAAGCAGGGGGCGTGTCAGACTTTTACTGACTAAAACCCATCCGTGTTCCCTCAGTTGCCTGTATGCCAGGGGCGATGGTATCTCTTTCAAACAACCTGCACCCGTGGCAGGCATCGGCCCTTGCAGATCCCACCAGTTGGTGACATCTCTTTGAGGCGCGCGCGGAACGGGCTTGGTCCTTATCGGACAGCGAGCTACCCATTATTCGCTGTCCGCAAGCCGGCGCCTACCGTGGCCGGGAATCAGCCTGGGATTCACGACACCCAGGGCGTCTCCTGCGGCGACTAGGGCCGTGAGGGCGCATATACCGCCTCTCCCTCACGTGCGCCGCCTCCCTCTTCGCGAGCATTACTGCTTCTAATGATTAAGGTTAAAAATAAATGGAAAAGTTTTTTAGGGACGAGCATTTATTGAAATGCTGCCATAAGTCAATTGGTTACGTTGTGCTATCAAACTTCAGATTGCATAAATACTAGAAGATGCCAGAAGCCGTTAAAGAATTATCTCGTGTGTAGATAATCCTACCGGGTAGTTGCGTATCACACGAAAAGTAGGAATGTATTTCATTTTGGCAGTTCAACAACATTCACTGCGTAATTTACGTTTTTGAGTAATATTTTTTTCGAACAGATAAAGCAGTGGATTAGAAATAAGTTCGAAATTATTCAGATTCTGACTAATAACGATTGTGTTACGCAACTAGGGCGCTGGCTGTAGTATTAAATCATCTTATCAGATAAATGTAGGAATGGGTTGTGTTCACAAAGTTCCGACGTGGTCGGATAGTCAAAAGTGAGTAAAGTCGCCTGTCTTTGCGAACAGTGAACCTAAATATGTAATAACTTGCTGTGTCGCATTCCCTTCGATTTGTCACGCATTTTTGAATAATCTGACTCACTAAAACAGACAACTTCGAGATAAGCTTGTCCACATCGATCAATTTGTCACTGACGCATTATTTTTAGGTGTGAAAAACCACTCCATGATGGTTATTGATGGCGCTAGATAAAACAATGCTGTTGTACTGACGAGATTCAAATTATATAAGTCTAGATAGTTTTCAAAAACTTAAAAAAAAAATAAAGAAACTAGCTTCTGCCCGCAATGTCGTTCCCGTGAAATTTTGCCTCCTAGGGGCCTACTCTCTAACTCCGTCAACGAGGATACGGGCCCGTCCGAATTTAGTTCGAAACTTCTTAGTGAATCCCACAGCCAATTAACTAACTTTTTTCGACGGGAAAAAGATATCGGGAGTAGGGACAGCTGATAAATAGTGTCGTCATTTATTCGTAAGTGGGGGCTCTATAAGCACGAAATCCGTAATCCCGGTCAAAGTTACGTTCGTTTCCTACTCCGTCTCACTTACGGACTATGATTAGTTTGGGGCCCAAACTAAGAATGAATTACTAAACGATTTGACAGTTGTCCCAACTCCTTTCACGGTTTTACCCGTCCTAAAAAGTTAATTAATCAGCTGTAGTACTCACTTCGAAGTTTCGAACTATTTTCGGACGGGCTCGTATTTCCGTTGACGGTGTTAGAGAGCCCCATGATACGGAGTTGGAAACGCCCGTTAACACGACCGAAACGACGGACTTCGTGATTAGAGAGTATGCTCTCTGACCCGTGGCGTCGCAATCCAATCCCA
Organism: Polymixis lichenea; assembly: GCA_949091785.1. Classification (NCBI taxonomy): domain Eukaryota; kingdom Metazoa; phylum Arthropoda; class Insecta; order Lepidoptera; family Noctuidae; genus Polymixis; species Polymixis lichenea. The sequence goes on along the minus strand of OX420938.1, from coordinate 7,761,388 downwards.
TCCATCGCTTTTGCGAGGATTGCGATTGGTTTCCGTTTAAACGAAGTAATAACTTCGTTTACACTTAGCGTTCTGTCCGACTATTTTTCATTTTGCTCGGCTCCTAAGAGTCGTAGCGTGATGTTAAACTGCTTATAACCTTTCTAGAAAATTGGGCTACCAAATGCAAAAAGATTTTTTCAAATCGGACTAGTAGTTCCAGAGATTAGCACGTTCAAACAAAAAAACGAAATCTTCTGCCTTATTATTAGTATATATATATATATAGATATATATAAGATTAGATAAGATTGGAACTAACATCAGCTTCGATAAAGAAGAAACCGCAAGTGACAATACACAAAAAAAACTGTCTTGTAATATATACTGATACGCGTAACTGTGCGACAAAATAAACTGACGTTGCAGTATCTCTAGACCAATTAGCCACACCACGAATGTGTTCGTCGTCATTTGGAACATTTACTTCGATATCCGAACTACGGTATAATTATAACACGACAGCACGAATGCACGCGTTATATTTTCAGTTACAGGCAGCATCTGTAACTTATCACGTGCACAATATCTAATTGGGTATTTCACGATTATTTTGTTATGATAATTTGCATGTTCACTTCACACTACTTGTAAACCGATAGACTTAGAATAGATCTTGATAGTAACTAAATTTAAATTACTATCTTTACGGGTCGTCACAAGCCCGAAAGTCTGACAGCCAGTTACAGGATTTTGGAGGTAAGATAGGCAGTCGCTTCACTTAGAATATTGGTATTCAGCTGTAACCGGTTAGGCCGGAAGCCAACCCCAAGGTAGTTGGAAAAAGTCTAGTCAGATGATGATATTATTCTAGCGATGCCCCTGGTTCGCTCGGTTTTTACGACTAGACAACACATCGATATTACTTAATGTGCAAGCAACTAGGTATATTATGTGTAAGTTATTTAACTTTAACTATGTATATCATCATCATCTGCCTAGCCTTTTCCCAACTACGTTGGGGTCGGCTTCCAGTCTAACCGGATGCAGCTGAATACCAGTATTTTACATGGAGCGACTGCCTATCTGACCTCCACAACCCAGTTACTGGGTAATACGATACCCCTTGGAAAGACTGGTTGTCAGACTTTCGGGCTTCTGACGACCCGTAACGACTGTCAAAGATCTACAAATGACAGCCGGGACCAACGGCTTAACGTGCTTTCCGAGGCACGGAGAGGTTTTGGTATGTTAAGATGGTCACCCATCCACGGACCAACCGCGGCAAGCTTAGCTTAACCTGATCGATCGATCCGTACGGCTACTATTACTTAGCCACAAGCAACAACAACTATGTATATACAGAAAGGTTTATGTGTATAATATTAATATATTATACACATAAACCTTTCTGAATCAATTCTGTAAATAATGGTGAAAACGGCATCAAAATATTTACAGAAGAACACCGCGGATACACAGACAGACTCGAACAGTGACTTTGATTTCTAATATGTGTAGATTGTTGTATAAACCTTTTCATGCAGGCCGTAACTTTAAGGTATCTCACGCTTCTTTATCATATACGTTGTAAATTGACATGTCTGGCTCTTCTGATATAGGAATTCTTCTTGCGCACAAGAGAGAGCTACCACTGATGTTTTAGACTAGAAATGAAAATAAATAAATAAAAAATAAATATATTATTAATATGTGAGTTCAATAGAGGGGCTTGTGGCTAAGTAACAATAGCTGCACGGGTCGATTGATCAGGTTAAGCTACGCTTGCCGCGGTTGGTCCGTGGATGGGTGACCATCTTTACATACCAAGACCCCTCCGTGCCTCGGAAAGTACGTTAAGCCGTTGGTCCCGGCTGTCATTTGTGGATCTTTGACAGTCGTTGCGGGTCGTCAGAAGCCCGAAAGTCTGACAACCAGTCTTACCATGGGGTATTGTGTTACCCAGTTACTGGGTTGTGGAGGTCAGATAGGCAGTCGCTCCATGTAAAATACTGGTATTCAGCTGCATCCGGTTAGACTGGAAGCCGACCCCAACATGGTTGGGAAAAGGCTAGGCAGATGATGATGATGTGAGTTCAATAGTCGTTGGTTAGATTTCAGGACTATAATTTCATAAGAATTCACTAGTTCAGGATTATTTATTAGTTACATTTCATAGTGTGTCAACATAATGTTTACTCATCGTGAACTATCATTTAGTGACTGTTAGCAAACTTGAATTTTTTGTTATGAAATCTAGTTTTTAAGGATGGGCGCTATCTCAACTGATATAATATTCTTGGATACTACCAACGAATTTCATACCTACTGTATATTAACATTATCTAGACCCACATAAATGCACAATTTCAATACCTTTTTATTTTTTGAAACCTTCAAAAAGCGCCCGGTCTTTGCCAATAAGACCGGGGAGTGTTTTTAGCTCACTGAAACCACCCCAGTGGTTCTATACTTGGAAGGGGTACCGTTACCTTAGAAGACCAACCCGGAACCCCCGCTGTGCAAAGCCTGTTAGGGCACATTTCTGGGGCGACTGTATTTTAGTAGCTACTGTTAAAAGATCTTGAGTTCAGGCTCCCGCAGATATCCGCGACGCGGCTTCGGTAGGTAGATCAATTTCCACGGAATTTTCATAGAATTTTTTCTACCAGTCTCTTCACGCCTATCTGCGGAAGCCTTTAAGCTCAGCTGTTTGTATTTGTGCTTGACCAAAAAATTTATAGAGTGACGCAAGGAAAGTTTTTTCAAAGAAACTCAACCAAGAATAGCTAATTGGCAGACAACCAATAAATGTGCGTGTTTCTATCTCATTTTTAAACAAAAGTAACTTCATTACTATGTCTACCGGTATGGTAAACCCAAGCATGGTTAAGTCAAAGTATAGTAATGTGGAGCACTGACGTCAAAGTTTTCACATTAGGAATTTCAGTAGGTCTCGGTCGACTCCCGACGATGTTGACGCGGAAATGACACTTAAGTTAGACCGCGAAAGGATCAATTTCCCATGAAAACACCATAGGAATGACGTCAGGCCTATTGAAATTAACCCTGTCTACGCCGCATGCATTGTATCAGATATGGCGCAAATTGTTCAGAAAACATACTTTACGTTTAAGTAGGACTGTATTTCTTTGGTATTTAGGTCAGAGATATGACTTTTTTTGCATTTTGTTGGTAGGTACAGCAAAAAAAAGCAGGAATGTGTCAGGTTCGACGAACTTCTCTAAGATAAACGAGATTGTAGCCCTATTTTGTTACTATCTTATCTGAATGTCTACCTTTACATCTAGGCCCAGTTTTAAAACATCAAACATGTAATATTGTGGTACCTGAAGGGTCCGTCGAGTACCTACCGGGGTCTAATAAATGAAACACTTGTATGCGTGTAATTATAAATTACTAGCCCGCGGCTCCGCTCGCGTGGATATCGGTTATTGCGTAAAAAAGTAGCCTATGTCCTTTTCTATATCCCAGGCTTATATCTCTGCCAAATTTCATGTCAATCGGTTCAGCGGTTTAGGCGTGAAAGCGAAACAGACAGACATAGTTACTTTCGCATTTATAATACTAGCTTTTGCCCGTGGCTTCGCCCGCTTGGATGTTGGTTATCTCGTGAAAAGTAGTCTGTGTGTGTCCTTTTCCATATTCCAGGCTATATCTCTGCCAAATTTAATGTCGATCGGTTCAGCGGTTTAGGCGTGATAGTGTTACAGACAAACAAACAGCCAGAGTTACTTTCGCATTTATAATACTAGTAGGGATTAGTAGAGATATCGTTTATTCCACGCTTATATCTCTACAGCTCCGCGCCTGTCAATCATCTGTTTTCTTCCGAACCAAAAACCTAAGCTTAAAATTAGTTGAAGGATTTTTCTAGATCTCTTTGATAGTTCGAATGTGACGAAGTCATTTCATTGCCTGCAGGTACAGCGATAAGGTTGTTTTCGGTAAACAACCAATCTTTACAGTACTTACATTTACAAAAATTCTCCACAACTTCGAAGCGCCTCCTGCATTATACAATGTAGCTTATATGACGTTTTTAAATTAAAAAAATCCTGCGTAATATTCCCTGGGTTATATAGGTAATTTATTCCAAAACTCCAGAATATGTTTGGGGGAACTTCCCAGCCATTTTGTGGGGCTGCTGGTTGGATTATGGTGATTGCCGTTAATGGTTGTACTTAGGTTATTGATTAAGCAGTTAAGGTTCCTGCAGACAGGGTTACGAACAATTTTTCTAAAAAGTTCATGAAAATTTTCTATAAGAGTCGCGTCGCGCCTGTCTGTGGGCGCTTTTAAGCGTCATCGTGGTATTAAAGTATAGATTGTAACCTTTCTGTTTTGTTGTAGTTTTAAGTCGGACTAAAATAGCGCGGTGAGTAGCATAATTAGCTTATAATATTCCCACTGCTGGGACACAGGCCTCCTCTCTGTGAGAGAGAGAGGGTGCAATCCATCACGCGGGCCCAGTGCGGCTTGTTAGATATCACATCTCTTAGAATTGTTGGTTCTAAGGTCCCCGTCACGAGCAGCTAGAAATTTTGTAAATAAAGAATTTCTTCCCAGTCACGCAGCGACAATTCAATCAACAACAAATAATCCCAAATTTAATGAACTCAAAGTAACACACGTGTAATACGAAACTAACGAACAATTTCACTTGGTCGGGTTATATTTTAGCGATATGAAGCGCTGTCGTCTGTGATACTGGAACGCGTCTGACTCATGGAACGTAAACATTTGAATGCCTGAATGTGTGTTTATAAAATTTCTAGCTTCTCGTGACGGGGGCTTTAGGACATGTCAGTTCCCTCACTATGTTTTCATTCACCGTTTTGAGGGCAGTGGCCAATAATTTAAGTCGTGGCAGTTACCATTAGGCCACCACAGCCTGGTCAGTCTAGATCTATCTTTATTAGCTACACGCAACTTTTTTGTTCCATCTAGAATTTTAGGTTAAAATAAGGGAAAAATTACATTAGTTAATGTGATTAAAGCAACCGTCCATAGCTATTTTAATTCTTGAAGTTTCGAATTTGATCCTTACTTCACACTTGATGTTTCAATAATATTGAATTTCTATCTTGAAGTCACCACAGACTAAAGTATAACTTTAGTAAATTAACTATCTCGGCTAACTATTCATGATTGTTGTCCTTTTCTCAATTTAGAGTTGGCTCTAATAAATTAAGCCATCGATGACATTTAAACATTTATTGACTTTGATATTAATTTGGAATAATTTAATTAAGTACCAGCGTGGGTTAAAATGGATTAGTAACTTTGTTTTCAGTGAGAGTTATGTTTGTTTCTGACATTTGAACTTTAAGTAGTTTAGCTGTCACTAGCGACCCGCCTTTACTTCTCCTGGGTTTACAATTTGACAAAAGATCGAGATTTCTCTATTATAAGTGTATGTAAGTTTAAGACATAAACCTTTCGAAAAGAAATCTCTAAATGATGGTGGAAACTAAATCAAAATCCTTTGCGTAGTTTAGAAGAACAATGCGATTATACGATACAGACGGACACGAAATGCAACCTTAATTTATAGCATGTAAGGAATAATTTCGTCGTTACGGATCGTCAGAAGCCCGAAAGTCTGACAACCAGCCTTACCAAGGGGTATCGTGTTACCCAATAACTGGGTTGTGGAGGTCAGATAGGCAGTCGCTCCATGCAAAATACTGGTATTCAACTGGATTTAGTCAGACTGGCAGCCGACTCCAATACTCCATAGTTGAAAGGATAGTAATATGTTGATGGAATAATTTACCTACAGCGGTTATGATTTGTTGCCATTTAGAATTGATGATTTTTACAACAAAAACAAAACATTTTTGTTAATCTTTTTGCATAAGATTCTGTAATATCTCCTACTGGGAGAGGGCACTGGCTCTTGTAACACAGGTATATCGCCTAGCACGTGAGTCAGGGACTTCATACTCTTTTGTAACCACTTTCTTGTGTAATAAAGATTATTATTATTAAAAAACAACAGTCATTTCCTTAATCTCAACGGAATAACAATTTTAATCACTGCTAATTCATACTAAAATATTTCCATACTGGAAACTAGGTAAGGTTACAAAGATACGACTTTCTGCAAGGTTATGTACCGAGATCATCTCGCAGTTATTATAGGTACTTGTGTCAGGTTGTTCGAGATTTTATGAGCCTTTAATATTCAAGCAGGGTATATTGGATGTAGGTTGAATTTTAAACATCCTGCATTTACAATAGTTTGACCGGATTTTATAATAACTTACTGTCAAGATATTATAGGTAAATCTGGTCAAAAGCCCGAAGGTAGGTACAAGGTGAATTTTTAGTCACCGTTCAAATTTTTCAGGGTGATAGTACCCGTGAAACAATTTTCTTTAACAAATGGGTCGAAATATGACAAACTCGATTAGCTGACTATTGATTTTAAAAGGGACGCCCGATTTTTTTTCAAAACCCTGAAAAATTTAAACGGTGACTAAAACTTCACTTTGTATACTAACTTTATGGACCGTATTTTTTAAGTTATTCTATGGTCGGTCGGACTACCTCTTTGGTCTAATGGTTGCAAGCCTTACTGATGAGGCCCAGAGTTCGATTCCTGGGTCGAGCAGTGTTATTGGTTTTTTTTATCTGTCATTTCTCAGTAGAAGCTTGGATTTTCGATTTGTGCCCGTTTGATGACAACAGGGTCGCCCCTATTACATGGGACTTAAACGTATCTGAAAATATGAGGGTGTACTAGAGCTGTGCACCTCTGTCTAACCCTTCGGGGATACAGGCACGATGTTATGTATGTCTACGGTTACCTATAATGTATGGCGTACTTATATTCGCTACTCGTAATCCTTAAATACTACAAAATAAAGTCGCTTTTCATGTTTGTACGCTTAGGTCTTTTAAACTACGCAACAGATTTTAATGCGGTTTTCATCAAAAGACAGAGTGATTCAAGAGGACGGTTTATATGTTAATACACCGACCACTGCGCGGGCGAAACCGCCGGCTTAAGCTAGTACAAAATAAACACAACAATAGGCGTTAGTATCGATACGGAATAATCTAAATAACCCGCCATAAACCCTGGAGATTTCGAAAAAAAATATCTCGACTAAATCGCGATCCAAAATCCCGTATCTAATGTTATATTCATTAGGCGACCGAAATCCACGAAAATGGAATATTCCAGTTTTGACATATTGTCGTAAAACATGGATACATATGGTGTACGATATCTTTTGGGATAAAAGGATCGTAAGCCCGTGGATCGTCCATCTATAATGATTAATGCTACCCATCCATCCCACATAGACCCGGGGGATGGAAAGAAAAACTTGATTGATGAAGAAGCGACGGTTAGTGGGTTTTCCAACTATTTCCTCGTTCTAAATGTGGGTATTTCAGTATGTGGGTTATTGGGCTTATTTATTTGTTGAGGGGTGACGCGATTTGCGCGATCAATAGGATGATGTAGCGATTTCTGAGATAACCTTGTAAGGGATGGGGAAAGAAGTGTTGGTATGGAAATCGTGTGTATTCTATATGAGGGTACTTCGGTACCATTTTGGTGTCTACTTTACGTAAGTTGGCACTAATATTTCTGTGAAAATCGACTATGAAGTTTATAAATTAAAACTATCGATTTGAAATGTGGACTGCAGGCTTAGTACCGGTTTGTCGGCGGAAGAATAGACGTGACTATTAACTAAATGATGTGCAATAGGAGAAGATAGCTATGTTCTTCTATTAATTATCACAGTTATGCGTCTAAACGAGTCATGATTTTGTAGTAGAAAGTTTGTTGTCAGTGTGATTTTGACAGTTTGGGAAGATATATTCTTCTGAAATAGTCTACATATAAAAGGACCTAGACAAAGATCGTTAGAAACGAAAGACTAAATGACAGATTGTAGAAGGATATCTACGGTGCGGTGGCAAAAATGGAGAAATGAAATGCGACTTTGTATAGAAAAAGCACTGTCTATTCTTCGTAGAAATAAAAAGCGTCATGCTAAGCTTGCAGATACCCTCTTATTACAAAACGCGGTCATACTTTACTTCTAGCCTGAAGTTCTGAGCCACTTATTGCATTACCAACTTTATTTCGATTTGGGTAAAGTTCTACAAAAATGACAACTTGCCACGATAGCGGCGGTAAGTCCCCTCTTTGAGGAGTGGTTTGAGAGGCGGCACGGCGTCCTCACCTTCCGCCTGACGCAAGTCCTCACCGGACACGTTTGTTTCGGGAGGTTCCTGTTTCGGATAAGGCGGGAGGAAACGCCCGGGTGTTTCTTTCTTCTCTCGCGTCCGGCCCTAGTCCAGGTCATGGTACGGAGCGAGAGTGCATGGGTAGCCGTCACCTCCTTCTGCGAAGCAGTAATGCTCGCTAAGAGGGAGGCGGCGCACGTGAGGGAGAGGCAGTATATGCGCCCTCACGGCCTTAGTCACCGCAGGAGATGCCCTGGGCGTCGGGAATCCCAGGCTGATTCCAGGCCACCGTAGGCGCGGGCTTGGGGACGGCGAGTAATATATATCTAATGGGTAGCTCGCTATCCGGTAAGGACCAAGCCCGGGTCGACGGCGCGTTGTGTTCCACGCGCGCCTCAAAGAGATGTCAGCACCAACTAATGGGGCCCGCAAGGGCCGATGCCTGCCAGGGGTGCGGGTTGTTCGAAAGTGATACCGCGGTGCCTGGCACACAGGCAACTGAGGGAACACGGGTGGGTTTTAGTCAGTAAAAGTCTGACACGCCCTGCTGCTCCACCCAGAGCGGGAGAAGTTATTTGATGATTTCCTACCCAAAAAAAAAGCATGACTGAGTTGTCAGTTTTGTAAAAAAGAACTGTATTTCTATAGATCTTGGATAATTTTGGTATAATGGTAAATGGTTTACGTAATTCGTGTACATACATCCACCCACATACAGGCTACACCTACAGGCACCAACCTGCCCACCTACTAAAATAAATACTTGAGCCTCTCTAAACAGAGACGCACAAAGATAAATACAGCTGTCGACTCGTATTTACACGGAACTTTAGGGTTATTTAAAATTATCCGATAGGTGCCTCGGCCTTTCAGTTTGTGCCCACATACTTGTAGGTCAACCCTCTCGTGACCACAAGCTGAAAGGCCTCAAAATGTCGGTGAAATTTAAATGATAAACACCAAGTAGGAACACATAATATTTATGTGAGTAACTTGGTTATACTCCAGCGAATATGTTAATGTTTAATTTGAGTTACGTTGTGTTTGCTTTATTTAGAGAGCATTAAAAGTTTGTTTGTTTGATTGTGCGTTGTTTGGACTGTCTCGTTGGTCCAGTGGTCGTAAACGTTACGTGGTGAAAATGAGGTCCTGGTTTCGATTCCCAGTTCAAGCAAAAAGTGTAATTGGGTTTTCTACCTGCAGGCTTAGCACGAGCGCCGATTTGTCGACGGAAGAATAGACATGACTATTAACTAAATGATGTACAATAGGAGAAGATAGCTATGTTTTTCTATTAATTATCACAGTTATGCGTTCTAAACAAATCATGATTTTGTAAATAATCGTATAAACTTTGTGGCCGTCGAGTCGAAAGTTTGTTGTCAGTGTGATTTTGACAGTTTGGGAAGAAATATTCTTCTGAAATAGTCTACATTTATAAAGACCTAGACAAAGATCGTTAGAAACGAAAGACAACGTGACAGATTGTAGAAGGATATCTACAGTGCGATGTCAAAAATGGACAAACGATATGTCACTTGTATAGAAAAAGCACTGTCTGTTCTTCGTAGAAATAGAAAACGTCATGCTAAGCCTGCTGCAAAGACATTTTCTATCTTTAATTTCTCAGTGGCAACCTAAAGTTTGGGTTTGTGCCCCGCTGGTGGCTCGTCACGTATACTACTTAAACATAACTGGTAAAATGTGGGTTTACTATATTTCCACCTCTGCCCTATCCTTCGGGCAGACAAGGCTTGCATAGCCGCTGGCAATAGCCAGTATTATTTTTAAACGTTGATTGTAGTTAAGAGATGTTTAAACTAGGGATGCATCCGATATCGATACCGATGCCGATATATCGGCGATAGTCGAAGTTTGCCGATATATCGGCATCGGCAATTTTCTTATGGCCGATTCAACGATACTTTTCAAATGTCGCGCTATAAAAATGTAATGTAAACGCGGGTGTTGTCTCGTCTATTTCGTTGCAAACAAGGCACGAACTAACTATGCTAAATATACTATGAACTAATCTCAACCTGTCTATAGTTATAAACGGTTTTATTTAGTTTGTCCTGATATTTGTTTTTTTTTATATTAATAAAAAAAAATAACCTGACTTGTGTTTTATTTATTTTACCTTCATTTTTGAAATCAATAAGCGTATCGGTATCGATATCAACGATATTTTATAAGAGCATCGGTATCGGTATCATATCGGAATAAAGGCGTATCGAAGCATCCCTAGTTTAACGTCAAAAATATATAGTTAAATAGTCGCTAATCATTACTTAGCAGTCTACAGGATAAAATTTTAACCAGTGCGCAAACTGTAAGCATGAATTCAGCATATCATTCTAGACGGCGTAAAAATTTTGCGTCGGTTATACAAAAAAAAAAATCAGCTGTTCCATACATTTTGACCGCCTAGGTACCACACTTTTCTATGAAACAGCTGACACTTCTGATTTTTTTTATATAACCGATGAAAAATTTCTGCTCTCTAGAATGATATGTTGAATTCATGGTTACAGTTTGCGCACTGGTTCAAAATTTACCCTGTATATGCTTAAACAGTTTTTTGCCCCGACAATGTTGTTTTTCAGCCTAATTAATGGAAACATTTTTTACATAGAAACAAATTGACGTCACAACTAGTGATGCGCTGAGAGCACAATTAGGTCTTGCTCTCCACAGCAGTGTTGCTCATATCTGTGTTGTTTTTGTTGGAAACAAAAGACCTGTTGTTACGAAACATCCTTCAGTAAATGACAACTTCGAAGTATTTTCGTGAAATGACAAGTAACTGATGACTGTAAGATCAATGGATTGATCGAATGATATGGTTGTTCCAGAGTGATGGGTTTAAAACAACGGATTGAGTTTTAAGGTAAAAACTTCATAATCTTTCAAGGGTTTTTTTTCGATATATGAAATCAATCCACAACGGCCAGTTTTGCACCAAATACTATATTATAGATATTATAGAATGATATACAGGGTCACATTAAATTAGCTGGCAAAACTTTACACACGAGTTAAAGTATAAAAAAATCATATTTATAATTCCAACTCTGTTTAAATCATTAAATGACACTGACATGTACATTAAGGCAACCGAACGACTTATGCTTTGGGTTTTGGAAATTGGCAAAAAATATCTATGTTCCTCGAAAAATTACAAAAACAGCTGATCGATTACGGTTTCTGACCTTCGGCAGTCGAAGGTCATTTTTTTTTTGTGGTTTTTGTTCCATTAGCTTTTGATATCGATACCGAACACGTGGATAAAGTGTTGCCAGCTAATTTAATTTGAACCTGTAGTTTCTTTTTGCATGCATAAAAAGTAACCCCACGGTATGAGAGTGGGTGGTTAATTCTTTAGAAATAGTTAACAAAGGATTACATAATTAAATCCTATTATAACCTTTCACCCCTCTACAACCCGCATTTGGGCATAACTGATTAATTAAAGTAGATACGGCTAGACCCCTGCTTATCCCAAAAGGTTAGAGGAAAGGATACACGGTTCAATCTACTGCAATAAGCAGGAAATGACGCTATGGCTTAATATGTTTGTTGGAGCATGAAGAGGATTAGGCATCAACCGCCACCCATCCAACTGATGGCAGGATTAGGAATAGCTTAACCATGTCAATTGCGATCTGTATCTTGCTTGTCACAAGATTAATATAGGTACAAGGCAAATACGTAGGTAATGATGCACGTACTAATCTACACACCTACTACCTAACCTGAATTATGCTGGGCTAAAGGTACCTAAATACATTGTTTAAAAAAAAACAATGTAGCCTAACTACATAAAGAAAAAAAAAAAAGAAAAAAAAGAGTCGAAAGAAAAAAGAAAGAAAAAAAAAGAAATAAAAAAGAAAAAAGAAGACGAAAAAAAAGAAAAAAAAAGAAAGAAAAAACAGAAAAAAAAAGAAATAATAAAGAGTCGTTTAGATAGGTACCTAATACCCATCTAAACGACTCTTTATTATTTACTAGCTATTATCATTGGCTTCGCCCGAGTTAACCAATTTAAAGGAAACCTTGACAAATTATACCTAAATCATCCTCATAAATCACTCTATCTATTGGTTAATACCGCATGAAAATTTGTTCAGTAGTTTTTGAGTTTATCGCGAACAGACAGACAGACGCTGCGGGGGACTTTATTTTATAATAATGTAATAGGAATACAATAAAAACAAACGGGATTTATTGTATTGCATAATTCTGTTGCATAATTTAATTCAACACTACCTACAAACAACATAATTATTTTCCCCAAAATTATTTCCGCATTAACTTCCTAATTAAGTAAACCCATTAAAATCTAACTAAAACAAACTCACAAGTCCTCCAAGGTTGCCGCGAAAATAGATTAAACTATTCCGTTCGTAAAGTAAGCTAGAAAACTTCGGTAACCTAAAAGCAATTAACTAAATACACACTAATAACGACCTACATACTTACACGAACTGTTAGAAGCCTCACAAAAGTATTATCCCTTCTAATGAGTCGGCGAAAATAGGGCCGTGATTAACTTGATTAGTGAGATAACACGCTTTTGGATGAATAGCCCTATTCATTTGTTTGAGACAGCCCTATTCAAACGCTTTGAATGTGTTTTAAAAGCATTGCAGCCTGAAAACTGAAGTTTAGAAGCTCATTTTAATGATAAACACAAATCTTTGCATTTATTCAAGTCCCATTTAAAAAGAGTGTTTTTTGTGAATTTACAGAAAACTGAAAAACTAAAGATGTGTTCATGAACTAGTATTTGCCAGCGGCTTCACCTGCGTGGAGGTCGGAAAACATCCCATGGGAACGTACTACCGGGATGAAAAGTATTCTATGTATTAATCCAGGTTATAAACTATTTGTGTGCTAAATTTCATCCAAATCTGTTCGGCCGTTTTTGTGTGATTGAGTAACAAACATCCGAACATTCACATTTATAATATTGCTAGGTTAGGATACTATGCCTCTAAAATATAATTACATTACATTATGTAAATGTTATATCCATAATTACTGATGAACGTACTATATAAACAAGAGCATCAATGACAAAACAACAATACCGACAAGCTCCACTTCGCTTGACCACACAATGAATAGTGGCCATGACATTGACGAGGTCAACACAGCATTGTATATTGAAGAAGACAATTCAGTCGTACAGCCTATAAAAATTCTACTACTGCACCTGGGACGACATGTGATTACGTCATAAGGCCGCGAAAATTATACAATAGTAGTAATTAATTATGGACTGTATGTGATCACAATAAAGTATGTAATGTATGAAACATAAGACCTTCATTACTTGGAGGTCAAATTAAGGTCGGCTCTGATTAGTACAGAGGCTTTAACTATGCAAACTGCGTTATGAAAAACTGTTTCTAGTCTTACTTGGGGGGAGAGGAGGCCGGGGAGGGTTATATAGTCTTGAAGCTAGTTTAGAGGGAAGTCGGGTTGTGGAGGAGTAGGCCCTCTCAACCTTGAGGGGACTGTTTAACTACTTCGCTGGGAATTGTTTCCGATAGCTCTGAGGTCTGATGTTTATTTATAGAGGCAAGTTGCTGCGTTGTGTGTGGGATGTTGTGATTATAACAGCTGTTGTCCATGTGTTAGGTGTAAACCACATTTATAGTTATCACCATAAATGTGGTTTGTGGTTTAGATAAATATTCATACAGTGCATGAAATTTGTTACTTTGAATCGAGGTTAAGCCTTTATTTTTTGCATAACATGCTACTATGTATTTGCTATTGTTGTGATCGAAACGTACAACTGCTAAGAAAATCATTGATGACGTCACACGCACGTGAACCGCACAATGTCACGGTGTCCATTCATCGTCACGGCAGGGTTGCCAAAGAAACAAAATTGAAATGACAATGTCAGTAATGTGATATTGATATTTGACGTGATATAGATGGCAAAACGTTTAGTATGCAAAAAAGAGTAGTCATTTCAAGTGATGAAGATATTAGTTAGTCGGGATGTCTGCCAAATTAATGCGATAAACAGATGCAAAATAATAGTACTTACTGTATTTGACAAAAGCGTCTGTACGAGTTGATACAGGACACAATATAATATGTCGGTAATGCGGTCATTTAAATCCTGTCAAAGTATTTTCAACACTAGGTTTATAATCTGTCTCACTTCGAAATTACTCAACGCTTTAAGTAGACACTTCACAAATAAAAAGTTCAGACATCTTTCAACGATTTTGGGCTAAATTATGCGGCTAATGGCAGCCCTGCATTTGGCACGCACTCATCGTCAGCGGTGCGTGGCATGATTTTATTTATATTTATTTTTTCCCACGAGTGCGGCCGGGGACGAAGATTAGTGCACCGGAAAGCCAAGGTGTACACTGTCGAGAAAAACTTTAACCATTCACCGCCCATGTAATCATGGCCGAATGTGGAATTAACTTCGCAAAACACAGCATAAAATAAGTTTTGTTTTAATAAAGGATCATGTTTTTGATATGCTTATTATAAATTAAAGTCGCTTTTATTGTTTGTCTGTGTGAGCGCGTTATTCTTTTTAACTACGTAACAGATTTTGTTATGGTTTTCACCATAATTTAGATCATTTATTCCGGTGTATGTTTATGATACATATAATATTAAACTTACACATTGCTAAAAAAGAAATCTTAATGTTTTGTCAAGCGGTAAAACCCGTGCGAAGCAGGAGCGGAGCGCTAGTTATATGATAATGGATTGTAAATGGATTCTGAATGATATTTGTAATAAAACCGCGAATATTATTTAAATAAATTCAATTGATTCATCATGTTCAAGTTGAATGAAAACGTACTTTTCACGTGCATCTGTTTTTGACGTTTAAAGTGGATTCATTACAGCTTTAGTACTAAATTATAAATTGAGAATTGGAAGAAAATTAATCATTAAGATATCTCAACTCTATCCAAAGACTGGTACTGTGACCTCTGAGTTTGTTTTGCCCTTTCTTCTTAGAGTAGTCAGATAGGAAAAGCCGACCTCATCTAGTTTTTTAAAAGTGATTGACGTGGAAAAGTGTTTGTAGAAACCTACTTACTTACATTTAGAAACAAAATCATATAACAAAGGTCCTAAGACTATTTCATTTAGAATTTTGCTACGAACTATCTTATGCTAGATTCTGACTGCGACTTCGCTCGCGTGGAAGTAGCAAGAAACACAATATACTACAATAATAGCTACCAGCGGCGAGGTGTACATTTTTCGGAGAGAGAAGCCGAAGCGAAGTCGGTTTTAACTTACTGACTTATCAATGAAGAATACTTATTATCATTCTAAAAATAATTTAGGAAAGTAAAGAATTAAATACGATAAAATTTAACAGCTGAAAATTAAATAAAATGTGCAATATTCCTCCTTCTCGGTATCGCTGACGCATTTTTTGTATATCTGTCTCTGTCATAACCGGTTGTACAGCGGCTTGCTCTCATCCATATCAAGCGACCACGTGACCTAAAGTGACATAATTACGGGGTCGCTGTTGTATGAATTTTTGGTTCCTGATTATGACGTTTTTTTAGTGTTAATTTAGAACATTTTTTTTGTTGTAATACAAAGCTAGAAAGAACCGTTTTTGCTGTTTGAATGTTATGGTGAAATAAATACCCGTAGTGTAACTATATGGTTTGATAATAGTAGCCACTATTGACGTACCATTTTTTAAAAGCTATAGAGTTGCCGATACGAATCTCCGAAGGGAAGCCGGTAGGAATTATGTTATATGGTGCTTTCGCCACTGACAGCTACATATCTATATAACTCGCTCTACCCCCGAACCACTGCGTCATATCGCATCGTCTCCCCCGCGAAGTAATCACTTCCTTTTTGCTTAGCGTCATTTCTGTCTTTTTTATTTTTGCTCGGCTCCTAAGAGCCGTAGCGTGATTTTAAATAGCTTGCAACTTTTCAAGATTTTGGCTATCAGGTAGATAAAAAAATATTTTTTCCTATCCGGATGGTTATTAACTTTTCAGCTATATTTATATATTAACGTAAAGCAAAACTTTGTACAGGGGTACGTTTACGAAAATTAACGAGGACGGAGGAGTATGAAATTTGGTACAGTTAAAGTTTATATCAAATCAAATCAAATCAAAATATTTTATTTCACATAAACCTGCAAGGGCACTTATGAAACGTCAGAAGCTAGGTGCACGGTTCCAATTTGTCGCTTCCTATGGAGAAGAGCCGGCAAGAAACTCCACGGTTACTCTTTTAAAAATAATTGGATTTGGAATAATTATATTGCGGACGACTGCACAAAGCTATAATATTTTTGTATAATAATGCATTACAAATACAATAAACTTTAAATGAATTATGGTCGAATTTCGACCAATGGGCAACCAGTAATGTATGTACATAAATGTTTCAATAACTTGGTATGACTTTTCAAAGTTGACATAAAGTTCAGATTAATTTATGAAAACTAAATTTTGCGAGACGTAGGCAATAAATATTGAAAGTTACGAAAATTTTATTAAACATAATCAATTATTCTGAAACTTGACAAATAAGTCAGAACATGTAATAATAATTTCCTGTTGTTGCAGTCATAGCGAGGATCGATATAAATAATTGATTATAGTTGATCGTATTTATAGTTTGTTCTTGATATTACTTAGAATTATATATTTATAGGTGTGAATTTCGGAGAAGGTTGTTTTCGTAAGATAGCTGATTCTCTAAGATGTGTCTAAAGGAATTTTGTTTTGTTTATTACGTGTTTATGGTTCACACATAAAATAAATCAATTAAAGACATCATAATCTGCCAAGACTTTTCCCAAATATGTTGTGGTCGGCGTTCAGTCTAACCAGTTGCAGCTGAACACCAGTGTTTTACATGGAGCGACTACCTATCACACCTCTACAACTCAGAATGAAATCAATAAACATTAGGTACTTAAAATAACATGCATTTTTGAAATCTACATCAATATTATAAAGAACCACAGTTTGGATTTAGGAGAAAATATCCGAAACTACTCCTCCGATTTCAAAAATTCTTTCACTGATAGAAATTGACTTTTAGACTAAAAGCACTGTTGGCGAGTACAATACAATTCATTTTATGATAGAGTTGGCTTCCACGCGGATGGAGTCGCGAGCAGAAGATAGTTAAAAATGGGAATAAAATCTCACGATACATAAAAATAAATAAAATTAAAAAAAAAAACATTAAAAAAAAGTTTTTCGATTTGTTTTCATTTTGTTCAAGTTTGCTCACTAACTTTAATTTAATTTAAATTAATTAATTTTATTTTACTTCGATTTGTTACTTTTCTATTTATTTTATTTAAATTTGTTAATTTAACCTCAATTTTAATTTCTGAGTTTCATATTCATTTTCTTTATAATATCAAAATATCTATGGATCCTGACATCTGAAATAAAAAGTTTAAATTTTTTATTTTATAACAAAGATTATTTATTTTTCTTTTCTCTTTTGCTGGAAAAAATTCTCAAGACATAAGCAGTACGTACCTTTGTACTCAAATTATAATTATGTCGTATCTCTATGTATTTACCGACACCGACACCGTCCGATCATACCGTCCGTTCGATCATCGATACCTACATTTATAGTTTGATTGGTGTCAAATGCATGTGCTTCCAAATTCCTATTTAACTAATTTTATGAATCTAGTCATCCAATGTGTTGACAGTCGACTAGGTAGGCGGATGAAGAGCGGCGGTGGCTCATCATCCAATATCCTTGTTAGCCGGCAACATCTGACTACAGCTGGCAATGTTTGGACGCTGCGTTTTACGAGTTCTTTGCACTGTGGCGTAATGGACGTAATTGAAAAATACTACACATAAAATGGTGTACTTACAATACATAAAGATATCAGACTATTATATCTATCTATCTACACTAACAGGAGGTAAGTCCTTCGTATTTTTTTTTGGACATAAAAGTGAAGTATTGTTTTCACTCTGTACGTTTGTATGTCTGCGATTTTCTCAAAAACTTTCGAACCAATTTTAATAGTCTTTTTCAGTAACGGTAAGTTCCTTCAGGGTATTGGTTATTACTGAAGATATCTCGGTAGTAAAAATGTGAGTTGATAATCGAGAGAGTTTAAAACTGTGTTTACATTTAATTTCTTAACAAGTCTGGAATGCAGGTGCAGCTATAATAAACCACCAGTTATGTTTTGAAGTCTCATGTAATAGGGGATGTGCATATTACCATCAGCCAGGCACAAATCCAGACTTTTATCTCCCTAAAAATAAGGTTTTTATTTAGATCGGGTTTAAACGACCAAACGAGTTTTTGTACATATAGAAATGCAGTTCGTTTTACAACACTGACAACATAGCCGGACTATGTAGTCAATGTTGTAAAACGAACTGCATGTCGCTGCATGGTGAATTGTCATCATTATTTTGTATTAAGAACTTTACCGAAATCAAAATAAAGTTGGAAACTGGCTCAGACCTTTAGGCTAGAACTAAAGTCAGATCGCGTTTTGTGATGACAGTGTGTGTCTGAACTGTGCACGTGCATGAATAAATAATATTTGTATGATGTTAATGTGAGGCGTAATATGAAGGGCTAGTAGATAAAGAGGACGATTAATGTACCCTATCATACTGATATTAAGTTATTGAAAGTATCAAGTGGGATATGTGCTTAATAGCTGTTTCATGTATATTTTACTTTACATGTTTAATAGCAATTATATTGCCTACGCTGTCCACCTATAGCTATTAACACTGTAATTTGACACCATTTGTAAAAGGCAATTATTTTTAAAAGAGTAAAGTGGAGAGTTTAGTAGAGTGGAGTTTCTTGCCGGCTCTTCTCCATAGGAAGCGACAAATTGGAACTGTGCACCTAGCTTCTGACGTTTCATAAGTGCTCATGTAGGTTTATGTGTAATAAAATATTTTGATTGATTGATTGACTGTTAGCCATGTTTAATTTATCTGAAAAGGTCATTACCAATGGGCCTGTTGGCGTTTATTTAAAAAAAAATATTAATATTTTTCAATAGTTTACCATTATTTATTATCTCGATACCAAGAGCAGTTTACAAAAAAACTTTATGAGAAAAATAATTTCTTCTAATTTTCTAAAACATCCTTTATTTCACATGAAAACATTTTTTCTAAACACAATTGTTTTGTTGTACCTATTCAACCACAGACTGTTTTTTGTTGTGATTTAATTAACAATTTCAAAAGTAAAATAAATTTAAGAAATAACGAGTTGGATTGTTTTATGAATTTTTTTTTAAAATTAAAATAATAACTATGACTATAAAACAACTTTCTTTTAAAACTAGTTCTTTTGAAAGGAGTTTTGTTTTACTCAGGGAACAGAGGAAAGATTTTCCAACTCTTGGCAAGAGATTCTTCACATTATTGTGATGCAAAAATAATAAAAGTAGAAACGTTAAGTAGGTACCTATGAACCGGTATCAGAATTGTTTGCCGAAGAACAGCAAAAAATATCTGCTGAACTAACTGCACGGTCGGTCAATTCGTAGAAATGCAAAAATAAATATTTGCATTTATTGCAAAACTAGCTGTGTCATGGTTTTTTTTATAATATCAGCCATTTGCCAGTGAAAGCTCTTTCAAAATCGATCCAGCTGTTTCGGATATTAGCCGGACCAAACAGATAGGCAGACATTTTCATTTTTACTTTAACATTAAATTAATAAAACCTGTTATTTTGACAGCACAACAGACACTCAATTTTTTTACTTTTATATTTGTAGATAATGTAGGTAAGTATAGGAGTAAGTATAGGAGTATATAACTTTATTCAATTCTTTTTCACAATCAATTTTCAATTCAATGAAGTCTGCATTGCTGAAACAATAAGCTTCCATTTTTGGAAAAGGCAGTATGTCTGTGTTAGATGGCAATAGGCTCGCCCCCTGTTATATGGGAAAAAACTGGCGAAATGTGGTTTTTCTATAAGTACAACTCTGCCTAAAGCCATTCCGGGAATACAGTGATTGAAATCTCAAGTCACACTACAATAATTCTACTTTCAAAAAATCCAACACGCCATCGCTTCCAACTTGCACAGTGTCACAAGCACAACTCAAACGTCACAGTCCATCAGTGTTTGCGTTCGATCCATCTGTCTCAATAACAGTTAGCAGTCGACTTGACACTACAAATGAGCTGGAAAACAAACTCCTGGATTGTGTACTGACGTCACAATTGTTGGTACGCGTAAACAACACCTGGCCGGTGTATTTATAAAAGCCTTTTATTGTTCGGGAAAATAGACTAGTTTGTATTTTAATTCAATTTTAACTTGTCTAGACTGTTTATTAATTGATTTTGAAACTAGGTTAATTTTCTTTGGTTTTATGATTAGTTAGTTACCGAATACTTTGTATTACAACTTAAATATGATGGAAATTCTATAATTATCAAAGTACGTAGGAAAACTTTAAAATTCTTTTACCTACATAATAATGTTTCAGACATTGAAATTATAATGTTGTTATTTATCTATTAGTATGCTACAATAATTGCTGAAAAATTGTAGATAAAATACTAATGTGCTTTTAATGAGTCTAAAATTACATTGATTCTAGTTCAAATTAATTTTAACCCTTCCGTGCTCATGTGGCTTTAATTTGACCTTAAGATTATTTGACCTAAAAATATAAGACCAATAAATCTTTACATCGTAAGTCATTACTGTTTATTTTGTTTGTCTATAAAACTCCGGTATAAATTATATACGAGGAAGTCTATAGAAACTAAAATATAAATCGGAAGTGCTTACTCTGACGAAATATTGAACGTTTGTATGGAATTTTGAACGTCTGCCAGTATCAAATGGGAATGCAAGCGAATGTTAGTTTTGGCATAAAAAATTCCTTGTGACCTGAATAGAAATAGGTGAGCACTTTCTATCTATACCGATATTAAATTATAATAGAATATACGTACGTAAATTGAAATTATTCGATTCGTATAATGTTGACCTAACAACCCACATTACCGTAGCCAAGAGATCGCTGTGCTGTCACATAGTGAGAATTACTGTTTATTTACTTCATTTCATAATACGTAAGCAAACTTTCCAGCCTTATTTTTAGAAAAGAAATCATGAGAACTAAATAAGATAAAATAAAAAAAGCCTTTTCTTCCGTACAAATTAAGTTTAACAAAACATTTAACGATATACTTTTTTACTACCAAAAATGAATTCTAGATATATTTATTAATTTCTATATTGTTTTCGTGCATAGACCTTAGGTGAAAGCCTTCTCCAAAGGCTTCCATTTGCCATGAGAACTAGAGCAGTGTTAAAATACCAGACCAGAAAAGGACCTCTCTTTTCTTTACCAATACTTTCAGGTTGCATCAAAAATATATTTTGTAAATAAACACAAATATGTACCTATGTTTTGATCAAAACTGTAATATACATAAAAATCCCACTATGCCATCTAGAAGGCACATCACATATTCAACCCTAATTTGCTCCTCCAAGGCGTCGGCGTCGCAAGAGATCCTGAACATCACTAATTATACCAAAGTAAATAAATTATTCTATTAATACGCTTCGCTTCAACCGTGAGTGGGAGATAAAATATTTGCAGACACAGCTTGTTTGTATGGAAAATAGACCTATTAATAGATTTTAAGGACAAATTGCGCTGTTAACAGAAAAATGATTGTCATCGTGTTTTTTTTTCTTATTACCTTGTTTTATCATTGAGGTTATAGCTGGCCATTATAAGAAAAATATTACTTACACGGTAGGCACGTGTTTTTTACTAGATTTTACGCTCGTGTAGTTTTCAAAGCTAGAGGAACTAGGTATTAATTTGATTTGCATTCGACATGGAAGCAAAACAGTTTTCATATCAGCTGTTTTAATATTGATATTCGAAAAGGTGGCTTCTCACTAATTAATCAATTACGAGTTTTACCAACTACCATTTTATTAATATATCATTTTATTAAAACTATGGTAGGACCTATATTTTGAGCAGGTATAACTTTTCAAATTAAACTTATAGCTAAAAAATAAAGTTAGCTTAGCCCAAAGTTATATTTAGAGCACTTACATGAATTTATATTCTCACAATTATTATTTACGAAGGCTTCCTAAAGCTCCAAGCTGTTGAGAGGTTAATTATTTGGGTCTTCACACCGAATAGGTGACGTAGAGCGGGGAAGTAATATAGTTCAGTAAATGGCTTAGTTAAACAACTTTTACTAGTGGTTGTGAGTTAACATCACGCGCAGTGCCCACATAATATGGATTAATGACCGGCCCTTCAAACGCAGTTGAATTATAGCCGTTTGTGAGTTTGTGGAAGTGATTTTGTTCAAATTGGAATAAATGTATTTAAATTCTTTAAAATTGGAGTTATATTATTTGAAATGAGTCTAGTATTTTTGCACATTTGTTTTACGAAAATGTGTCACATTCACGCACCGATTTTGACAATAACCTATCAAGTCCACCATCGTGTTTTTTTTAACTAAACCACATGTAATGTATGTCGCTATTATGTAATGGTAATCATTAGGCTTAAACCGTGTATTGGTTTGGCATTTTAATTTTTAACACAGATTGTTATGTAAATCGGCTCATTTCGAGTTTATCTCTTCATCAATCTTTCGTTAGTCACCATTTGTTTTCGTGACAGCCAGCAACGAGGCAATTTGTTCTCGCAAGATGACAGTTTAAAATGCCAGCTTGTTAATTTCAAGTCATTATTACTGATATTTGAAACTATGGATCTTTTTGAAGATGATCTCGCTGAGTATGACTTGTCATGTTTATTTACGTTTTTCAATGACGATGACAGTCATTCACTCTAGGCTTAATATAAAAAAAAAACTTGTTCAAATTTTCGTAGAATATTATAAAAAATAATATTCCTCCGTATAACATGTCGTATGTTAGGTATGTTTTATCATTTACCCACAATACCAAATATGAGAGACACTTAATAAATATTTGAAACAACTAAATTAGATATTTAACATTTGTAATATTCACAATTCAATCTCAGAATACAATGGAATCGTTTCATAGTATAAATAGAAGACGAGCCTCGAAATAGTTTCTCCATTTTAGTCAAATATCGACTATATTGCGCAAGACATTATTTTTTTTAAATCTATGCTGCGCTTTTCGAAATTTAAAGCGAACACATATAGGTTATTATTTTTAAAGATCAAATCTCTATCGAAATAAATATAGGGGCATAAATCTAAATAAACGTTGCAAATTTTATGCTGAATATGTATGCACATCACTATTGTTTGAACTTAAAAGAGTGTTCTCGTAAATCAAAAAGAAAATACACTGACGTAAAACTTTTTAACTCTTACATAATTGAAAGTTGGTCTCGTGATGCTTCATGTCTTGATTTTGGCAATCTCATATCTCTCGTAGGTATTATGTCAGACTTAGCTCATTCTCACTCACCAATTATTAATTATTTAGTTCTAAGTGCTTTCAACTACTCTAAACGAAATTAATTTCATAAAGCGTAATTTATGTTCGAAGTTCAGTAGATAATACTGTCGTTTCATATTAATTACTTTTCATGGGTCCCGAGTAATGGCTCGGTTTCGTGATATTTATGCTTAATTTGAAGTACTCGGGTACCTGAGTTAATGAATATTTATGTCGCTGAGGAAAATTTTGATGATTTCGGAATGGTAGTACCTGCAACACATTTATACCTAGAGATTCATCGATCAAAGAACTCTCGATAACGATAAAAAAAACCTAATCGTAACTCCATTGAGTAAATAGTCGTATTGCGTGTTAATCTCTCCATCTAGAACGTGTATATTAGAGGCACTTCCACCAACTATATTTTGGTCACGTAATATTTTGTAACGATCTAGAAACAATTTCTTATCAACGTCACAGGCAAATACAGGCACGAGCAACTCTATAATCTGCCTAAAATGTTACTTTTGAGACAGCCTGGCTGAAACATATTTATGTTCAATTACTGAACAGTTTCGGAACGTATTACTTTCGCTTCGGCATAGAGGTAAATAAATTGTGTGCCAAAGAAAAGGAACGCGGGAAGGAAAACAAAAACCTGTGTGAGGAAAAGGCCTCCAAAAACGTGATTGCGTGACCGCCGGAGGTAAAACGAAGGTGGTATAAATTAGGCCACCGCGCACCGAACTGTCATAGAAACAACATGTCATTTGAGGGTTAAGTTAACCTTGTCTCGTCAAGGTCACTGTATGGACGGAAAATCGAAAATCTCAATAATAAATACACGAAAAAGTTGGTTGAACAAAACTAATTAATATCTTCAGTGGAGTGATAAAACTTTTTCAATTATTTTCATCAAACATTAGAATAACTCGATTGTATAAGTTCTGCGTTGCTGTAACCCTATTATGCATTAAGTTGGGGTTACATCAGAAATTGAAATTAGGTACGTCTACTGAATTATCCGCCATAAATTCGGATCGTCATTGTCGTGGTAAAATGGTCTCGAATCTCGGCCGTGTCCCAAATATTTTTAGATAAATTTTTTCTCCCGCATCGTTTTCGGTCTAACGACATCATTATGTAGATTTTGGTCTATATATCTACCGTTATCATACCCATCAGATGCAAAGGTCGGTTATTCATTGAATTTGAAAATGAAAACCCGCTTGGGCGCTGCGGCCGATCTTTATTTCTTGAAACCTGTTAGTGACAACTCTAGCAGATAATTTTCAGCTGAGTACGGGTAGATCTATTTTCAGTTGAGATGAAAGCAGTTATAATAACGAGTTATTATTCTCCCTATTTTTAAGGTTGAGAGAGACAGAACCTAAAATATAATATCTATTTATTCAAGGTTGTAGTTCTCGTTCTGATATTTTTCGGATGTCAAGTTAATTAAAAGAAAAGTTTTGAACACAACCGAATGAAGTGATAATTTGAGCCAATTTAAAAACATGAGCATACATTGATGCAGTCAATGACCTAAACACAACAACATTAGATTGAAATTTATTTTGGCTACAATTAACACAATTTCATCAACAATTCCTTCAAAACTTCAGAAAAAGGAAGAAAACAATGAATTGTGTGGCACGATGTCCGAAACGAATGCACCTTTCACGGTAAATCGGTTACGTGCGAGAGGTTCAAGTTAAAATCTTATGGTGAATTAATTTACTTACACGTGTTTTGGTAATTAACTGTTAGTACTCATAGGAAGTACCTGCCGATGGTGGAAAAACGATAATGATTAAGTGTTTTGGTAAAATTATTTACGAGAAGTTTTTGTAGTGTAAGAAATAAAATGTCTCATTATTTTTCTGAATAAAAAGCTAGACAATGAAAATCTAAAACAGTTTATTATTTGAACAAGTAAATCTTAACAGCTTGTGTTAAAAAGCTCCTTATAACCTTTAATCCACGAAATATATTGTAATATAAACATAGATTCCGATAGAAGTTTAATATAACTCGCGAAATACTAAAATACATCTCAGCCTAATGATATTATTTTTTGTAATATCACACGGCAAGTTACTGTTAAATCCATGGTCTGAAAAGTCAATTATTATTAATAACATTTTCCTTTAAATATTATCAACTATACATCTATAGAATCTAAGACAGTCTGATTTGAAACATAACTCATCAGCAACTTTAAGTTTGTAGCAATTTAATCGCTCGTTGATCTCAACGAGTGATTAAATTAATCACATTCCCAAATTTGGCCGCTACCAAGTTGCCGGTCGATCTGGCAGCCCCTATATAGATGCTATCTCGCGTTTTTACTGGCATTTTGGCGTTGCCATCGGTTCGATGATGCCAGATGATTCGTGACGACACCTTGACATTAATACTAGCGTTGCTAGTTCATTGAGTGGTGTATGATATGTAGTGAAACAGAGTTAGAACTGTAGTGTCAGTTTCGTTTAAAGCGATAACATAGGGTCTATAAATAAACGAGAAATTATACCAGTTTTATCAAGGACTTTTTATACCTTGTAGGTACTTAGTAAGTTAAAATATGCTAGTTTAAGATAGGATCTAGTTTAAGGGATTGTAGGCAAAGGTACTTATTTTTATCGTATGTTTTGACAGCTAGGCGAAAATAGCCATAACTCTTAAGCCCTAGGTCTGTTAAATCAACTTTAAACGACATGATATACGAGGAATTGTTCGTCATAATTATTTTGAGATATCAATCAATTGTGATTAATTTCTAGAAAAGGTTTCAGGCGTTTCAGGTAAAACTGGAATCATAGTTTTCTTCAGTCCAAGCAGTTTTGATTTCGTGTTGTAATTTCAGGAAATCAGATAAATAAACAACTGTTTATGTTAAATTATCACGAAAAAGTTAAAATTATAGTTTAGCATTTATTTAAATCAAGGTTATGTTTAACATTAAAATTATGAATTCATTTGTGTTTCGGAACTATGCTTGGTTGCTTATTTGATCTAAGGAATTATATGTTTACGTTTTGTCTTAAATATTTGAAAACTAATTATATTCCGTTCCGTGTGGTGCCAGGGTTCCGTGTGGTGCCGGACGTAAAAGAATAGCACCATCCCATTTCTTCCCGTGGGTGTCGTAGAAGGCGACTAAAGGACTTATTAGAGAATGGGCAGCAGCGTGCATTTGACCACCATACTGCGATCGCCAACCCGCCTGCCAAGCGTGGCGATTATGGCAAGTCCCCCCTTTTGGGGGAGGCTTATGTCCAGCGGTGGACGTCTTTCGGCTGATATGATGATGAATTATATATTTTTGAAACTTTCAAACAAATAAATGATTTATTGAAAGAACGTAAGAACTGTAAATAATAGTAAAATTGCGATTTTATTTACCGTAAGCGAAAAGTTTAACGAAAATAAAAATCTAACAATTCGTTAATTAGTCACGCGATACAAATATTAAAACGACTTATTATTATATAGTTTCGTTTGATCGCCAAACAATTAACATTTCATTCTCATAGAAACTTGCCAAACTATTACGTCAAAAATCACATAATGGTTCTTAAGGGCTTGTTGCTATGTTTTCTGTTACCAACTGTTGACAGTTTTTGACCAATCACGTGCCTGCATTTTCGGAATGTTTTCAAACACTGCCGTTTGATTGGTCGCTTGTTACATAACGTAATGACGTATTTAGTGTTGTTCTATTACAACAACTTTATTTACTTTTCAGTTACGACTTTACGAGTTTATTTTCTTTCTTTTTGAGTTGTTTTTTTCTTTATTTCGAAATTACGACACTATAATTGGGCTTGTGTCTTCGGACGAAAATGAAATGTAATGCGTATAATACCTACGTTTTCGTGTGTTTTTTGTTTCTTATACGTAAAAGAATTTTCTAATGTAGGTAATGGGTTTTCACCTAACTCTTTTTATTACTGTCATGGATTTATTACTTTATAGGATTAGATGTAGGTACGTACTGAAGGTATTAAAGATAGTCTTCTACTTAACTTATGGCTACACTTTTTAAATTAAAACTGAAAGTTGCTAATTGAGGACTGAAAATTCTCGTATCGAGAACAGAAAATAGACTTCAAAATCTCCTTTTATAATTCATGAGTGCCTAAACCTGTTTCATAAACCGTAATTTTCATACACAACTCTCGGGAGCCGAGCAAAATATTTACATAAAATGAATATGTATGTTTTTGGTATGATTTTTGCGCACGCGTTGGCGGAAAACGATAAGAATTGAATAGCAAACGTTATGGGATTGGGTAAAAGCAATTTGTTTAACGTAAACTATACAGTCTATAAAATTTGCGAACAAATAATGAAGTAGATACGTATGCACGTTTACTTGGCGTATGATGTCAGAGAGTAGGTGTATTTTTTACAGTTGGTTTTTTGCGTTCTATGCACAAATGCAGTAAGTATGCATTTAATTTTCAGGTTTACTTTTATACCTACCTAGTTTTAATACA
Source organism: Polymixis lichenea (assembly GCA_949091785.1). Classification (NCBI taxonomy): domain Eukaryota; kingdom Metazoa; phylum Arthropoda; class Insecta; order Lepidoptera; family Noctuidae; genus Polymixis; species Polymixis lichenea. Next base: position 7,733,204 of record OX420938.1, on the reverse strand, counting down.
TACCCAGGTTTATGAATAGCGTATTTTAGCTTCACTGAGTTCATAATTTCACAATATTTTGTCCAGTCGTTAATTATCAAATTTCTTTTTTGCAAGGGGTGAAAATGAGGATGAAAAGTTATGTGGATTTTTTAGTGGTATAAGGTGGATTATATTAAGTTATTAAGGAAATGGTATAGAACTTCCGTAGAAAAGAATTCTTCAGTTTTTAGTATTTCATCGTTTCCTCGACTCTATGTAGCGTTTGCAAATAAATTAGAGGTACAAGAAAAAGCAAATTACGTTTTTTTTTAATAGCGTCGTCGACTTTGCTCTTTTAATAGTCCGAACTGTTATGATGTAATGAACACAAACATTCGCACATCGCTTGAATGAATCCCTGTCTGAACGTCTGCCAGATCGCGTATCAAACGGTCAGATTTAGTGCTCACTGTGTAGGTCATGATCATTTTCAAGACCACATCACTAACACCTGGCCCTACTTGTAACCCGAACTTCATTTTTTTCAACTCCACTTTACAGGTAAAAAAATCACCTTTAATAAGTTTAACTGCACTACACTGCTTTAAAAAGCATTCTACTTACTTCACCACGTCTGTTGTCACACAAAAACAAGAAAAAAACGTAATTCTCCACGACAACCGCACCACAACCTTGGTAATAAGAACGTTATCGCATTACTTAGTCTAAGCACGCGCCCACCACCGTAGAGCCGTGAAAACGATTCGTTTTCCTCCCGAATTCACCGCGTGATAACAGATAACTTGCATACGATCTAAACAATCGATCAAAACATTAACGTAAACTGTACTTCGAACGTATACGCGGACGCAAACAAACGCGGCCTTGAACGCTAAGCAGATCGCCTGAAATACTCGGCGCGTGGAAATAGCCGCGGTGAAAATACGAGCACGTGACGCTTACGTACCTCGCGAACTGTCGTATGGAGAAAATCGATGGTGCTTGCCACTCGGCGACCGGCGGCGGACTGAGCCACTGTGTCAGCGGAACGCGCCCCACCCGAGCCTCCGCCCGCCTGACTCGCTATCACAGTTTAATATAATAAAAAAAATACTTTCACCGTTTTCGCACTTTACAAAAATTCGGATGCAACACTTAAAATATTTTAATCAGGCGGCGTCAGTGAGCTTGTGTTTGTTCGCGATCATCCGCGGCGTCGGGTCGCGGCCGGCGCGTGCTTGCAGCTCGGAGTGGGGCGGTGGACTGAGCGAGGAGCGAGGCAGCCAGTGTTGCCGTTAGGACCATCTAGTTTGTGGCTACATCAAAGAAAAAAGTTGCTAGTTTTGTAAATAAATGACTTTCGAATTTCCGCTAAAAGTGGCTAAAGTATTTTTGGTTTAATTTAACCGATATATACGAATTTTTACTGATAATAATTTTAATATTGTATAGGGGTGCGGCTAAGCGGATTTAATAACACAATATTTTATAGTGTTGATAGAAATTTATTAAAAACTGGTTACAAGTTTATAGCTAAAAACATTAAAATTTGTTTTTTTTTTTGTAAAAAATTCAAACTCAATTTTATCGTCCAAACAATAATATCGTTTCGGTATATGTTGACACGAGGAGTATTGACTTTGTTTGAAACAAACTAGGCCCCATAGCTATATTTATAACGTCCATTTTCATTAAATCGAATTGAAATTACGTTAAAAATATAAACATTCACATAAATGGGAATCCCTTGATTCGGCGCGGACCTCTGTGGTGTTGCTTACAGTTATTGACGATCGTCCCATAATTATTTCTCTAAAATACATTAAGTATTAGTCGGTAGACTTCTAACAATAATAAAAGTAGGTAGTAATAATCTAAAAAGTAGCCAGAAGTAGCTAGATTAATTTTGGTGGCTAAAACAGATTATTTTTTGGCTAAGACCGTCGAAAATCCGCTAGATCTAGCCACGAAGTGGCTAAAACGGCAACACTGGAGGCAGCCAGCGAGCCGTCGATGTGCCTCCCTGCCCCCGCCGTGACGTCGGCTACAGCCCGCGATGGTGGAAATTAGCAGCTTCCCGAGCGAGGGTCGTCGGATGTAGGTCACGGGGACTGGGCCTGCACTTGCCCACTCTACCGCGCTGATGTACTTGACAAGTTTAAGGACATAACTAGTTGTGATTAGGTGCCCGATGCATACTTACAATACTTTATGTGTTACTTTTAATACTATTGCTAAGTTTACTACGGTTTCTCGTAGCACGGTATTCGTAGGCGCGTTCGGGCGCAGTTTTGTACCGATATGAAGTTCTTAAAGAAAACATAACTGTTGTATTCTCCCTTAGATAGGGAAGGGACACAGTTCCTTATTGAGAGATGAAAATTGGAAAAGTTTTGGGTCGGATTTTTTTCCCATTAACTTTTGTTGTTATCGTAACATTTATCGAATAACAGCGTTAAGTTGGGAACATTTTCTTTTCTTTCTATCAAAAATACAGTTCTGAGAACCCGTGAATTAAGAGTGATACAGATTTCAGTTTCTCAAATGTTCCTCTAAAAGTACCTACTTAGTATATTTTGTAACTAACTACTTAGATAGGTACATAATTGATTTACACAAGGAGCACGAACTTCCTTAAAGTGGCGCCGAAGCGTTAATCAAATTGTGTGGGTGTCTGCCGATCTGCGTCCATCGTGATTGTTCGTTAACTGAATAACAACTAATGGCCAAGGGAGTCACGAACACGAGATTGCTCCGCCATAGAATAGGGACATTTACATATTCTTGCTGTTTCATACCGACTGCGGTTCGTTTGTGAAAATGTTTTGATTTATGAGACTGTTTTAGCTTAATGATGAATTTGTATTCCTGTTTCTGCAAGGTATGTTGACGTGCCGTTTTGCAGTGTAACGAAATTTCGTGTGGATAATAGATTTTACAAACAAATCGAGTGAAAGCAGAATTAAAAAACAGTTAATTGTATCGGATTGTGTATACAAAAATACTAGTACTATTCACATTAGTTACCACGAACTCAGAAATAAATACGGTTTAATCAGCAGTTTGTGGAGTCTGCTTTTTAGACTGAGTTGTATAAAGATGAGAGATATCATTAAATATAATAATAATAATAATAAATAAAGGAAAATAATAATAATAATTTATTTCATAAAAATGTATACAGAAAGACTACATTTAACCAACAGTAGTAAATTTCCCATACAATTATAGTTCCTAAAAATAAACTATTTCTTAAATATTTTTATTACAAGTGCAAGTGATAATGTTTTGGAATTTGAATATTAGATAGCGACCCGCCCGATCTAGGTTTATTTAAACCTGTGTCTCGGGCCATCACTTTACACTTCAATTAAATTTGGACATTAACATTTAAAATTAAATTGATTTAAAAATTAATATGAGCTGGACTCCTTTAATAAATACATTTCTATGGCAGTTCTGGACAGAGAGAGGTGGAGATAGAGTAGGCAGGCCTTTGTCCAGCGGTGGGACACTTGTGGCTAATAATATATAAGTAGGTACTTGTGGCTAACTAACAATAGCTGCACGGGTCGATCGATCAGGTTAAGCTACACATGCCGCGGTTGGTCCGTGGATGGGTGAACATCTTTACATACCAAGACCCCTCCGTGCCTTGGAAAGCACGTTAAGCCGTTTTGTCCCGGCTGTCATTCGTGGATCTTTGACAGTCGTTACGGGTCGTCAGAAGTCTGGAAGTCTGACAACCAGTCTTGCCAAGGGGTATCGTATTACCCAGTAACTAGGTTGTGGAGGTCAGATAGGCAGTCGCTCCATGTAAAATACTGGTATTCAGCTGCATCCGGTTAGACTGGAAGCCGACCCCAAACTAGGTGGGAAAAGGTTAGGCAGATGATGATGAATATATAAATAGGTAAGTAAATACAAAAATGTGGTCTCTAAAGATTGACTATCTCTAAAAACAAGATTAGTTTTAACAACTGTAACCATTGTCCGTACACGAAATAATTACACTAAACTTTCTCCGTAAGTAAACCCTAAAATATCACAGAATGTGAATTTATATTAAAATAATTTGAAATCCAAAGTTTTTCAGTAAAATCTAGCACAACCTAACGCTAACTGGAAAAAGTTAGGTCAATTACTAACATCGCCGGACCTAGAAAAGTTTAATGATATTAACGTTGGCTCTACGTTCCTTTACGGAACCTTAAAAAGACTGTTAGTCTTTTTAAGGTTCCGTACCTGAAAAGGTGAAAAAAGGCCTTAAAATATCACTCTCTTGTCCGTCTGTCCGTCTGTCTGTCTGTCCGTGTGTCACCACCGATTTTCTCAAGAACGGGTGGACCTAGCAAGTTGAAATTTATACCAGATACTGAGGTCTATAGTCCCTATTAGGTGTGTAAAATCAAGGTACTGAGTCAACATGTTAACAAGATATGGGCAAATTTATATTTTCGCCGTGACTTGTCAGTACCAAAATTTACCTTAATTTTCAACTTTTTTTATTTTTCGGAATTTTCCCTTTACTTGTGCTATAATAGCTTGCTTTTAACCAAAATTGACAATTTTAGGTCAACCGGAAGCACCCTATAGGTTCTGGGTCGAAAGCCTATATGGTAGTTCCCGTTGGCCTAGAATCACGAAATTTGGCAAAAAACAAGGTCTTACAGCACAAAAAAGAAAAAATTCCAAAAAATATTTTTTTTTTAAATTAAGTTAATTTTTGTTACTTACAAGTTTTCGCGAAAATCTGTTATGGCGGTATAATAGGTAGGTACGGAACCATCGGCGCACGAATTCAACTCGCACTTGACCGATTTTTTTATTTATTTTACCTTGAACGTGGGCAAATGTCAAAACTTATCTGTAAAGTTATAATACAATCCCTACTTTGGTTTTCTTTTCTTTATCGTACGTCCTATGTATAAACCTTTTAAAAACATATCATCATCATTATCAATAATACCCATTTATAGGTATCCTATTAATATTATAAATATGAAAGTTTCGATGTCTGTTACTCAATCACTCAAAAACGGCTGAACGGAATTGGATGAAATTTGGCACACAGATCCAACCATTCCAGATTTGACCTGGTTTTAACACATCTGTATATTGAGTCCGTCTGTTTGACCGACGTGTTCTTCTAAACTACGCAACGGATTTTGATGCGGTTTTCACCATCAATTAGGGCATTTGTTCCGGAAGATTTATGTGTGTAATACATTAACATAAAATAAATATATTATGACGAAATCTCCATGTTTTGTCTATTCGTTTAAAATATGCGCAACAGGGTCGGGTCGCTAGTAAGAAATAAATGAAGCCCTTATTGACCTGATTGATATTATCGATCCGTTTGACAGATGCATCACTGACAGATGCATGCGTCACTGTACATATACCACTTATGTGGTTTTAGAGGAGTTTGTAAGTACGCGTACGGTAGCGTAAGACAACGCTCTCGTTCCAACTATTATTGTGGACATTTCAAGACGGACACTGATCCTAATGTTATTTTGTTTTCATTATTAGAACAGCAGAAAAAATACATCTACTTTTTATTGTATATTTGCTGAATCATTGCGAAATTTCCCCCACAATATTATGCCTAAACAATGATAATTCATTTTACCTTGCAGGCAGACAATTTTATATCTATTGTGATAAATAATTCAGTTGACATAAATGATTAGTATAATTACATCTGTGTCGTAACCTATGACACGTCAAAAGTTATGTAGAATTATGCCATATTTATGTGAATTATGTGAACCTTATTATTTTTGTCTTTGTTTAAAATTCAAGCTCTTGGCCCGGTTTGGAGACTAGAAAAGATAAATAATGCCTTGTTTAGAAGGTACGTCTCTGTAGTCAAGACATTGAATGTACAGTCATCAAAGGAGATAAGTAACCAGGCTCATCCGATGTAGTTGAAGTTTAGTAAGAAATCGATGGGTGTTTTCGATTACAATTTAATCAATAGAAAATAATACTACTATCCTACTTATAATATCATAAATGTGAAAGTTTGGATGTTTGTGACTCAATCACGCTAAAACGGCTGCATGGATTTGGATGTAATTTGGCGCACAGATATTTTACAACCTGGATTTACATAAAAAATACTTTTTATCACGGTAGGATGGTCCCGTGGGATAATTTTCGACCTCCCCGCGGGCGGATCCGCTGGCAAAAGCTAGTTACTTAACAAATCATATTCAATTTCATTTAAAAAAATCCATGGGTTTCTTACTTAACTTCAACTATGTCCAACGATCCTGGTTACTTATCTCTTTTGGTGACTGTACAAGAATGTTAAAAGTTGCCTGTTTGGTGGTTGTGTTACTATGCGGGTTTACGTAAGTAATGGTGCAGGATGACCTCTATGACAAGTTTTCATCATATTATAGGTTCAATATCATCAGGATTGTGATGGAATATAGCAGTTCGTCGTGGACGTGGTATGATAGCGGCTCCCATCATCATGACGTCATCTTCGTCATCAGAAGACAGCCGCCACGCGCCACTAGCTACAACTTCATATGCATACACATAGGTTTAGCTATTAGTCCTTTATCATAGTCAAATCATGTCATAGGTAGAAAGATGGGACGCAGAGAGCATTTGTTTTTTATAAAAGGTGATTTTAACTCAGAATTCTGTTTAACAGTTAGCCTTTAAGAGATTGGACGTTAAGTTATTGAAGAGTTAGGCCCTTTGTACCCATCACTGTTTCGGTACGGTGACCGGCGGCGTCGGTTCCATCAATGTGACGGTACGGCGGGCGTGGAAAAGCTTTCAGTTTCCATAGTGATCCATATAACACTGTTGACCGTAGGCACGGCATGTAAACCGTAGTTTTCCACAGCTAGAAAAACTTGTGTGTACAAAGGGCCATAAATTATGTTATGTTTGTAATTAAAAGTCACAGAGTCCAACGTTATAAAATTGCAAGTTCTATCAACGGAATAAATAAATTCGCTCCAATTCTTTCGCAGGGAAAGACAGACTATTGAAGTTGTGGTGTGATGGTGAATGATAATTAAATGTCAACAAAACAGAGCCTTCCCTGCCAGGGGTGCGGGTTGTTCGAAAGAGATACCGCGGCCCCTGGCACACAGGCAACTGAAGGAACACGGGTGGGTTTTAGTCAGTAAAAGTCTAATACCTCTCCGTCCAGAGCGGGAGAAGTCATTTGATGATTTCCCACCCAAAAAAAAAAAAACAGAACAGAGCCTTAAATTCATGGCCAGTTATTAATCCTGCGTTGTAACGAAGATTTTTACACATACTTCTCTCAGAGATATCAGTAGAGTTTTCTCGGACCTCGTTAAGGGCCAATACATTTTCTTTAACAAAAGCAGTTTGCTTACAACGGTTTTTAATATTCAGTGCCTCATTTCAAACGGAAACCAGACCTCTCGATGAAACCAGGAAAATAAAATATTACGTGAGTTTTATACGAAAAACATAAGTAGGTACAGACGAACATTTAGAGCTCATATTTAATAATAAGTAAATATTTTCTCAAGTATTTTTCAAGGATGCTCAGTTGTTGTTATTCAAATAAACAAAATTCTGATGTTTCCGTAAACTGAAAATATTATTTTGAGGATTTGCTAATGATACGTTCAAATAAATATCTAGTTAGATGATACTTCGTCAATTTCCTAGTGGAATAAAATTGCCTGACATTTAAGTCCACTGTTTTTGTAAGATACCTTTTATTTGATGTGTTTTGATAATTTTAGGAAAAATTAGATATCTCTTGCCGTTAATGCATCAACAAAAAAGTAAGAATAGCATAATCCCTACTAATACTTATTATAAATACGACAGTAATTCTGGCTATATGTTACGCTTTCACGCCTAAACCGGTCAACTGATGTTCATGAAATTTGGCAGAGATATAGCCTGGGATATGGAGAAGGACATAGGCTTTCTACGCTATAACTGGCATCCACGAGGCCGAAGCCAAGGGCAAAAGCTAGTTAGCCTATAATGTTCTCAATGCTGGGACACAGGCCTGAGGGCATGTGCCGTTATCCACTAAGCGGGCCCAATCCAGGTTGGTAAATGTCACACGTCTTCCAATTGTTGGTTCTAGTACGATGTTTTCCTTTACCGTTTTGAGAGTCGTGGGTATAAAATAATTTACTCGTAAAGTTGTGGTCTGGGTTTAAGCCTACGATCTAAGCACTCTTTGAAAGTAAAACAAAAATCCAGTGGGCGGTGGCCCAATGAATAGTTTGAAAATATTCATAAACTAACTAACCACATAACTAGAAAAAGAAATTAGAACATTTTCAACAACAAAAAAAACACAGCGAACTACACCAAATCCTCTTACTACTCGTAAAACTCTTTGCTAATGAATTTTCTGGAAAACATCAGCTTTTCATACATTTTTCATTTAGAAAATTTGTCACACAGTGCAAAACTTTCAGTGCATTAGTGTTTATATGAACTTGCATTATGGTCATGTGAAGTCTTCTCTTGAAGTTTAATTTAAAAGTTTTTGATACGTACCATCCACAGTTCCACACACGGGTTCACTGACCAGTAAACTGTCATTTTTGTTGCAGTCACATAGACGGCTGTAGGTTTTTTTTGTTGTTGTTTGTTCCTTTGCCTTTTTACATACCACAGACTAAAAAGTTCCACAGATGTCGGCTTACAGAATAGATATGTGTTGCACTAAGTATTTTTTTGTTGTTTAATTTTATTTGACATATAAGCCACTACAGCCCTCGACAAAATAATCTATTCTGTAGATTCTGCCTAGCCCTATGTGAAAAAGGCGTGAGTTTATGTATGGTATGTGTTTGTGGGTTTTGGTTGATAAAATGACTTTAAGTTTCTGTGATACTTAGTTCATTTAAATCAAGAATCATGAGTGATTTCTCACAGCAACATTACGATATTGTTTTCATGTATCTTGCCAGCTATTGCTGAATTGCAAAAACACGAAAAATAAGATATAACTAAACCCTTCACGTTCATCAATAACACTATTATCTCTCAATATCTTACTCAACTACTACGATAAAGATAATTTTTACTTTACAAAAGAGAAAAGTGATAAAAACAGCTGTACTAGTCTCCAAAGACACAGAGATTTTTGTAAAGAAGTCTATCCATACTGTCATACCATCCTAAATTCCTGCAAAAGTAACTCTGTCTGTCTGATACGCTTTGACGCCTACACCGCTGAACCGATTGTCATGAAATTTGGTAGGGATATATAGCCTGGGATATGGAGAAGGGCAAAGGCTACTTTTTTACGCGATAACCGTCATCCACGCGGCTGGAGCCACGGGCAAAAGCTAGTCATATTTTAAATGCGGATGTGTTTGATTGTTTGTTTGTTTGTTATGCTTTCACGCTAAACCAGCTGAACGAATTTACGGATTTGGATGAAATTTGGAACACAGATAGACCATGACCTAGGCACGGATAAAGGCTACTTTTCTATCCTGGATCGCAGACGATGTCGCGGGCAACAGTTAGAGATTTTTGTAAAGAAGTTTATACAAACTTCTATACTATACTCTATTCTTCTTCTTGTATGTATATAATCTGAATCTCGGAAACAGCTCCAACGATTTTCATGAAATTCAGTATGCAGATATATGGTTTCGGGGGCGATAAATCGATCTAGCTAGGTTTCATTTTTAGAAAAAGACAAACCAAAAAAATACCCATCAAAGCTCGGTCATCCAGATATTATGTATTATAAAAGTGTGTAAGTAAAAAGGTAACGGATAGTTGTTACCTTTTCACGACTTAACGGCTTAAGGGATTTGGCTGAAATTTGGGACACAGGTAAACTATGACCTGAGTTAAGATATAGAATACCTTTTATCCTGATAGGAGGTTCCCATGGGATAATTTCCAACCTTCCTAGCGGGCGAAACCGCAAGCAAAAGCTAGTATGGAAATATGGGCGTTATTTAAATTTCCGATATTTTTTCGAAGAGACACGAAAGTATTTTGAGAACAAAGGAGTTTGATGCCGAAGGTCAGACTTCTTTTGTTTTGAAACTGTGAAGCACAAAAAAGAAACGTTGAAACGCTGATATTAAGGGCCTCATAATACGTACCACAACCTCACCACAGTGTAGCGACAAAATCTGGACAAGCAGTGGTTTTTTTTGAGTGGGAAATCATCAAATAACTTCTCCCGCTCTGGGTGGAGCGGGAGGGTGTGTCAGACTTTTACTGACTAAAACCCACCCGTGTTCCCTCAGTTGCCTGTGTGCCAGGGACCGCGGTATCTCTTTCGAACAACCCGCACCCCCGGCAGTCTTCGGCCCTTGCGGGCCCCATCATTTGCTGCTGACTTGACTACGATCTCTTTGAGGCGCGCGTAGAACACAACGCGCCGTCGACCCGGGCTTGGTCCTTACCGGACAGCGAGCTACGCATTACTCGCCGCCCGCAAGCCCGGACAAGCAGTGGTTACGTTTGAATAGTGTCTCTGCAATTGAAGGGCTCGTGGCTAAGTATAACAGCCGTACGTATCGATCGATCAGGTTAAGGTACGCTTGCCGCGGTTGGTCCGTGGATGGGTTATCACGGGGCCATCTTAACATACCGAGACCCTACCGTGCCTCGGAAAGCACGTTAAGCCGTCAGTCCCGGGTGTCATTGGTGGATCTTTGACAATCGTTATGGGTCGTCATCACATCAGCCGAAAGACGTCCACTGCTGGACATAAGCCTCCCCCAAAAGAGGGGATTTGTCATAATCGCCACGCTTGGCAGGCGGGTTGGCAATCGCAGTATGGTGGTGAAATGCATAGAGAACGCTGCTGCCCATTCTCTAGTAAGTCCCTTAGTCGCCTTCTACGACACCCACGGGAAGAAATGGGATGGTGCTATCCTTTTACGTCCGGCACCACACGGAACAATGTGTTAATATAATGATATGGATCGTCAGAAGCCCGAAAATCCAAAACCAGCCCCAAAACCAGTCATACCAAGAGGTTACCCAATAAATGAGTTGTGGAGTTCAGATAGGCTCGTAGTCGCTCCATGTAAAATACTGGTATTCAGCTGCGTCCGGTTAGACTGGAAGCTGACTCCAACATATTTTCGAAAGAGCTAGGCAGGTGATGAATGTCGCTGCAACTTCTTGTAGTTGCGTTGTCTCCAGTAGTTGCGATATGGATACGTTGTGGCTGGTATTTGCAGAGAGATCGTTGCGTTGTGGCTGCGACGTGGCCTTGATGTGGACGTTATCGCCTATACGGTTGGTTTTGGCGGTCAAATGTGGTCCGTGTTTTATAAACTAGGTGCTAATTTTCGTACAAATTAGCGCCTCCCGTTGTGGAGTGGTTGTCGTCGTGGTCTTTTTCTGAGCGTGTCGATGGCAAAGATAACTCGAAAAATAAAATATACTTTTCTTAATTTGTTTTGCCAAAAATTCAGCAACGCGAATACCGTTCGCTGATGCAGCCAATAGGTCCACACATGTGCAAGCGACAGGGCATGAGGTGGAAGATGGAAGGCGAGCCATTCTGTGAAGAGACACCGCATACACACTCTCCCATCCGGGCACAAGTTACCGTAGCCTACTTGGAATACCTTGAATAGATTTCGGATCCAAGTAGTACGCAGCAAAGACAACCTCCACAAGTGGGGCTTAATGGACAGCTAAGACCTCAAGTGGTTGTGGTGTGGTCGTAGTATGTCAGGCCCTAACACCAACGTACAGTTGTAAGGTTAACAGGATCTGAAGTTTTTGAAGAAATGCTACGAGAGTCCAAAGTCTTGACGTATATCTATTTGTCTTTTGTTTTTACTCATACCAACTCGTAAACAAATAACATTAGCCTTTAATGACTGAGCTACCGTTCTTCACTATAGAAAACCAAATTTTGGAATGGACAATTCAATTCAATTCTTTTATCTTGTTGACTTTCAATAGTATTTACCAATGGTCTAATTGAAATAAATGATTTCACTTTGACAGTTTACATATGAAAAGGAAAATTGCTGTAATCACCCCGCTTATCACCGAATAGCATACAGCAGGATGCTGCTACCCATATGACGTAATACGGGGTAACCGGATGGTCAATGGTATTCTTTGCAAGGGACTTTTTATTACAGAATCTATACATAATACGAAATAGAAAAGTAATGAATCATTTTTGTCCGTTTGTCTTTTTGTTTGAATGTATGATCGTATTGGTGCAAAAATGGCTAAACGAATTTGGATGAAATTTGACACACGGATAGTTTTAGTCAAGATAACACATAGGGTACTTTTAATCCCGGTATTATGTACGCATTGGATATTTTTAAACATCCACGCGGGCGAAGCTGCAGGAAAAACTAGTATACAATATTCTGGGTCGGTTGCTATGTAGAATCTCCAGCGAGAAAGTATAAAAAAACATCTATATGTTCATAAAACCCTAAAAAGATGCCAGCATATCGACACAAGACCATTCCGATATTCGATACATTATTTCAGTCCGTTCCAAAATCGTTTCTCAATACATTTCGTCTGAGGACCGTCTCGAGAATTCTGGGCCAAGAATATCCTTGAAATGCTCTTACCATTATGCCGTTTTCACTGTCACACAGTTACGAACATCTAAACAATATCCAATAACCATTTTCTATGCTTAGTTTAACATGTACTTAATATGCTTGTTCTACGTATCTGGAGCATAGAGAATTGTGGCTTGTTGACGTTATTTAGCCTCTTGTTGAAAGGGCTTAGAAAGGCATTATTCATGCGTTTCTGAGTATTGCATTAGTAGATTTTGCTAAGTAAATAGACTCTCTACTTAAAATTAACGCTGCAAGTTCGGAGTTACCTGAGAGAGGTATTCTACGTGCGAAAATAGTACATTTAATATTGTTGCTACCACTTACAAAAACCACATATAACTTCATCAGTAATTCCTATAAGTTTGAACGAGTTAGACAAAACTATACATGTAATAATGTTGCAATCCTACTATGTTATATTATATTTTATATTAATGATTAAATTTTTATTTTATTAAAGATTAATTAATTATTAATTTATTAAATTTGAAAGTTTAGATGTTTGGATGTTTGTTAGTCAATCACGAATCAATTTTGGCACACAGAAAGATTATAGCCTGGATTAACATGTAGGATACTTTTTATCCCGGTAGTACGTTCCTGTAGGATAATTTTCAAGTCTACTATTTCAAATTTAGGGCCAGTTATTCCCATAAAAAAATGTAAGTTGTACAAATAGCCAAAGCCATGAAAATTCCTCTAAGCACCTGGTACTTATTGACAGGCCTGCACTGTCCTCCCATACCTAATATCACTGTAATTTGAAAACATTATAAAATCCAATTATTTTTAAAAGAGTAACAGTGGAGTTTCTTGCCGGCTCTTTTCCATAGGAAGCGACAAATTGGAATCGTGCACCTAGCTTCTGACGTTTCATAAGTGCCCTTGCAGGTTTATGTGAAATAAAATATTTTGATTTGATTTGATTTGCGGAGTCTCCTAACACAGGCGTCATCATGCTTAAAGTGAGGCTCCAATCAAAAACTAATGTAAACTAGTTGGTACAGACATAAACATTTTGTATTGTAATAAGAATGGTATCCGAAAATCAACTCCTCGAAAGTAGAAAGGCGTCCTTGTAAAATGTTTGTGGAACACCGACTATTCCGATTATTTTTGAAATCCGTGAAAGGCAATGTGCCATCGGCAAAAGGGTTTTGATATTGAATTTAGGTACGTTTAATATTACTTTGAAATGTCCTTTGCAACCAAAACCGAGTTAGTACCTTGAACTGCAAAGCTCTAATGAAACGCGGCAGCATCAACGGATATTTGTCAAAGAGAATCAGATTACCAAAGCCTAAAGGCACATTCCATGTTTGTATTCCTATCCATCCATCGCATCGGTCATCTGAAGCCGGTCAGCTGGATTTCGGTCTACCGAGACAGAAATACCAAACTAATTGAAAGATCACCGTTTCAAAGTGCATCCAAAAGGCTCTCTGTATTGGCTGATCTGTAATTAATCCACTCATACATCAACGTCGTAATCATAATTAATGATAATGAATGGGTTCACCTTAATTAAACGTATGTTAATTAATTAATTATATGTTATTGCACAGTGTGATGTTGACCTGTCTATACTATATAATAATAGTATTTTAAAGACGTATTGTTTGTTTGTTTGTATGTAGGGGGTAATTTATGGAATTGACAGACGAACAACAATTTTTTTCAAATTTGTTAGATCAATTATTAAGGTGCTCTTACACGGGTAATTTTTTGGGCAATTATTGTTCGGCAACACTAATGGATCAGTCTGGATCAATTAAGTGGAGCAATCTGGAGCAACAACAATAAATTGCGGATATGTTTCGGGAATATTGCTTCTGATTGCTCCATATATATTTCATGAGTTGCCGAATATCCAATCGTTTTGGATTTTTTTGGACGTCTTGTTTTTGCAAGAGAAACCGGCCAACGACGGTGGAGGCGGCGGGGGCGGCGTATTGCCTAGTTTTTTAAGTTGCTCCATATTGCATGGTATTGTGTGGCCGTATCTCTGGCAACAGTTTGCTACATGTTGCCATTGCTCTAAATTGCCGGATGTATTCATGACATCATAGTTGACCAGAATTGACCAGGATGGAGCAATTTTAGTTGCTCGTGTAAGCGCACCTTCAAGTAAGGTTATTGGTAATTGAACATCACACTACAATAAAAAGTCAACGCTATGGGGTAAAGAATCATGTTCTGAATTTACGGTTACAGTTTGCAAGTCGATGTCCCTGCCACCTTGTATACGATCGACTTCGAAAATGACTTTATAAATTACCTACACTGAACTTATAAAATCTATATACACACTAATATAATAAAGCTTTTTTTTTGGTTGGGAAATCATTAAATAATTTCTCCCGCTCTGGGTGGAGCAGAAGGGCGTGTCAGACCTTTACTGACAAAACCCACCCGTGTTCCCTCAGTTGCCTGTGTACCAGGGGCCACGGTATCTCTTTCGAACAACCCGCACCCCTGGCAGGCACTAAAAGCTGAGTTCGTTTGTTTCAACGCGTTAATCTCTGGAACTACCAGTTGGATTTAAAAAAAATCTTCATTTGATAGCCCAATTTTTGAGGAAAGTTTTAGTCTATTCAACTTCACGCTACGATTCTTAGGAACCGAGCAAAAAGAAAAAAAAGTCAGAAAGAACGACGAAATTTTGTATGTAGCTGTAATAATCTGTAGTCGTCATTTATTTTCTTTACTTTTATATTTTTATATATGTATGTAAGTAACTATTATACAGCATATATGTCTATGTATCTATTATAGTAAATTGTACCTATATTATGTACCAATGGCAACCCCATTTTATGTCCATGCAATCACTGTCTATTCTAAGGTTGCCTGGAAGTGATCGTAGAAAGCGATAAGGCCGGCCATTGTATGTTTTTAGTTTTAAATGTCTTTAATTGCCTCACAGGTAAGATTAAAGGCAATAAAAATAAATCATAAGGCATCAAATAATACGTCAGCTTCATTGTCAATGGGAAAAGTGCCCAAAAGGCTGGCAGCATTGCCACGTTGTATGGCAATGCTAATTGTTTGGCCGTTAAATAGGCCAGCCTTTTGGTCAGGTGACGAGTCGACCAACCGCTTGGACATGTCTCGGAAAACTAAGCGGGCGCTCGGACCCCATGGCCCTAGAGTTTCAACCCCAAACGGCTCGAACATATAGGTTCCAATAAGATTGGAATATTTGCGCCGTTTGAGGTTTTCCGCACCTGCAGCAGCCGCCTCAGTACAACCCGCCGTACTAGGAAGATAGGATGGCGCAAGGGTTTCGACACATGTTTGAAATGTTTTATTCTTGTTATGTATTTTCTGGTGTCTAAAGCAAATATAAATAAATAAAGAATGCAAATCAAAACGAAGTAATAGTGCGGGTGGGTTGGCAGGCCAAATTACACGCGGACGAAGGCACGGGGAGAAGCTAGTATCGTAGTTAATAAGATAGTGATCTTACTATAGGTATCTACATAATTCTGCTGTCAAGCAGTATTGCGATGTTCAGATAGAGATGAAGAGTATGGATGCCAGAGGTGTGACCCAAGAGATATCTCATGAGGGACTAGTGCCTCAGTAATAACAGCCACACGGTTCGATCGGTCAAGTTAAGCTACACTTGCTGCGGTTGGTCAGTAGATGGGTGACCATCTTTACATGCCAAGATCCTTTCCGTGCCTCGGAAAGCACGTTAAGCCGTTCGTTGGTCCGATGGCTGTCATTCGTGGATCTTTGACCGTCGTAACGGGTTGTCAGAAGCCCGAAAGTCTGACAACCAGTCTTACCAAGGAGTAATGTATAACCTAATAGCTGGGATGTGGAAGTCAGATAGGATCCATATACACTACTAGTATTCAGATGCATCCTGTTAGATTGGAAGCCAACCCCAACATAGCTCGCTGTCCGGTAAGGACCAAGCCCGGGTCGACGGCGCGTTGTGATCCACGCGCGCCTCATAGAGATGTCAGCAGCAACTGAGGGGGCCCGCAAGGGCCGATGCCTGCCAGGGGTGCGGGTTGTTCGAAAAAAAAAAAATATATATTACCTTCAGTTGTACGAAAAAAAACACTAATATAATCGTTACAACTAAACGGAAAGAGTGTTTTCGATGAACTCTGGCACCCAGTGTCAGATTTAACTTGTGTTTGAACATTTATCAGTAGTTGTGAGACAAGCACAGTATATTATTATAATTAAGATATCTATTTACTAATAAATGCAACTATGGTGTGGCCTATCCAAGTACCTATGTATGTGGTATGTGTATGTGATTGAGAGGGAGATAAATATGGTGAAAAATTGCGTTTAGGTTAAGTCTTTATTGTGTATATATATAATTACAAATATATGACCTTATTAACTGCATTTGGTTAAGCGATTGATATGCGTAGTAAATCTTCAGTCTTCTCATAATTTAATATCGATAGCCACTTTGCAATCTGGAAAGAGATATCGCGGCCCCGGGCACATAGGCAACTGAGGGAACACGGGTGGGTTTTACTCAGTAAAAGTCTGACACGCCCTCCTGCTCCACCCAGAGCGGGAGAAGTTATTTGATGATGTCCGAACAAAAAAAACCCAACATAATAATTGAGAAAGCGCTAGGCACATTGAAATTGTTTTGTTGATGGCTTGTAATAGTCGTGATGTTGGTTATATTAAAGATCTTATTCGAGCTTCCCAATGCTCTACAATAAATGGCTAAAGTTTGTGTAATTCAGAACTAACTATGATACGTTAAAGGGGCTATAGTTTTTAGATTCTCGTATTTCCCAATCCGGGAGATGATGATGACAAGCGACATTCCAAGTTTGTTAGCAACACGTTGTAAAATTCCTTGTGGTTGCAGATGTCACTTGGCGGTTTTTATTAACTATTCTTTATCAGCTATTGGCCTGTTTGTCAGTCAATAAGGATAAATATGTGGGTACAGGAAACAAGAAAACATACTATCATAATTGAACAAGAACTTTCGCTGTATTGTTAGTACAATAGTTTTCTTATTCGAGTGATTTCACGTATAACAGGAAATAAGTATTTTGTTTCAGAGTTGTCTATGACAGAGTTTCACGCGTGTCTTCTTGGGTTGTTTTCTTTTTTCGGAACTTTCGTGATCATTAAGAAAATCTCGGAGTTGTGTAATAATTGGATTTTATTCTGACAAAGACGTACTTATCTCTGTGTTATTTATGTATATAGAAACGACAATTAAAGTTAATGAGATCTGTTTGGACAGAGAAAGTATGTTTTTTTGGTACTAATCACTATTAACGATATACTTATTTTTTCAGTTGAAATTTTTGAAATTGATGAAAAATAACACTATTGCGCGTATTTTATCAAATTAAAAGCTATTTGAGGCCTAGTTTCAACCTAGCCGACGACTAATAGAAGGAACACCAAAACAAACTTAAATGTCAAAATCTTTTTTAAAGTTACATTGTAAGTTAGTTTACATTGTACAGACAGCAAGCTTTCCCAAACCGTCAAATTTTCCCAATTGAACATGAACCTTATTTCATTGTTTTAAAGTTGAAAAACTATTAAAGAAATTTGACAGACTGGTGTTGCTTGATGCACTGGCGTCTGTACCTATAGTGAGCAGTGATGGCCAGTGCGGTAGCGGCTGCGATTTACGAGTTGCAGGTCGTAGGTTTGAACCTAGAGAGGCTTTACTTTGTGTGAGTTACGGCCCACTCCATCTCACAGAGAGGAGGCCAGTTATCCCAGCAGTGGGAACATCATAGACTGATTATGCTTATGCTATCGTCAGATCATATAATATATATTATGCTTAGGCTATGGTCAGATCATCTATCTTCTATATAAATAAAAAGAAAAGTCCTGACTGACAGACTCATTAACGCCCAGCCTAAACCCTTGGACCTAGAAAGCTGAAATTTTGCACAGAGGTTTCGCTATATAATGTAGACAAGGAATAAGGAACGATTTTTCGAAATTCAATCCTTAAGGAAGTTAAATAGGGGATGAAAGATCCGCGCGGGCGAAGCCGCTGGCAAAAGCTAGTATAATTTAAATGCGGACCATGTAGGTTAATAGATAGATAGATAGAATACTCTTTATTATGTACAGCATGTGTTCCGTGTAGTGTCGGACGTAAAAGAATAGCACCACCCCATTTCCTCCCGTGGGTGTCGTAGAAGACGACTAAGGGACTTACTAGAGAATGGGCAGCAGCGTTCTCTACGCATTTTACCACCATACTGCGATCGCCAACCCGCCTACCAAGCCTGGCGATTATGGGAAATCCCCCCGTTTGGGGGAGGCTTATGTCCAGCAGTGGACATCTTTCGCCTGATATGATGATATCATGATGTATACCATAAAAATTTTAGATATTTTTTTAATGTTAATGACTGTGATGGTGGCTTCACGCACGCAGGTTCTAAAAGACCTGTTCAGACAGTGCATGCATGCGTCAGTCATCGCTTCTCATAACTAGTTCAAATCAATAGCAACTGTGATCGTTTCAGAGTCTTTTGAAAAAAGCTGCAGTTGCAGTTTTATCCTCTATTAAAAAGAACCCAGTTCTTAATAATAAGATAAGACCAATAAGCAATTTTATTCTAACTTAATTTTTTATGTGATAATTATTTTAAAACATAGAATAGTGTTGATTGTACTTTACACAAATCCGTTCCACTTTGATATTGGTAATGATTATTTAAACATAGTTTCATAATCCTACCATTCCTTGTCTTTAGCTTTATAACGAAACTTCAAAAGCCATCTTCATGCATTGCATCTTATCATTTCAAATCTTTTAAGACAGGTGCGCTTAAGTTTAAGACGAGCCATTCTCATACAATAGGCGGATTATTTCGCGAGCAGATTAGTATTCTATTCAAACAAGTAAAGTCAGAGAAATTAATTGTAAAACAAGTTGACTACCAACTTAATCATTATCTGCCTAGCCTTTTCCCAACTATTTTGGGGTTTGGGGTTACCTAATGCAGTTGAGCACCAGTATTTTTAACCGACTTCAAAAAGAAGAAGGATTCGACATGTTTATATACATTTTTTTTTTAAAGTATGTTCGGGCATAACTCCGTCACATATAGAAGGATTTGCAAAATTCTATTTTTGTTCGAAAGGGTTTTATTTCGAAATAGTCCCATTTAAATTTCACATACATTTGATGATGCGTTTCGGAGACAGACAACGGAACTCTTCAAAAAATGACAGCAAATCTACCTCGATTGCTGCTATCGCATAAATATACATTGTTTTGACCCCAAGGATGATGAAATTTCGAATTGGTGTGGGGTAGGTACTATAACTAAAAGTGAAAAATAGAAACTTTTTCCAAAAAAAATTTAAACCGACTTCCGGAAAAGCACTACAAAGTGAAAAATAACTTTAATTTCGGAGGGCGGTGACAAAAAATTCAAATACATATCCAAAGTCACCGACTTCCGAAATTAAAGTTATTTTTCACTTTGTAGTGTTTTTGCGGAAGTCGGTTTTTTACACGGAGCAATTGCCTATCTCAACCACAACCCAGTTCCTGGGTAACACAATACCCCTTGGTAAGACTGGTTGTGAGACTTTTGGTCTTGTGACTCCGTATAACGATTGTTAAAGATCTACGAATGATAATCGGCACCAACGGCTAATTGACAATTTATTCAAATGGCAACTGCCATTCTTTGACAGCTGTATGAAATGGTAATTTGACGTAAGGTGTCAAATTGCTTGACAGTTAAATTCCCTGACTGAACGACATTTTCCACAAATACCTACATTGCGCTAAGAATCTAAGATTAAATTAAACACGTGAAACCTTATAATGTTTTCATATACATGTAAATAAAGAAAACCTGAGGGATTATCTTTATTAATGACTGGTCCCGAATCAATCTTCTCTTTGGAAAAATCCAAGAGGACATTTTTAAGGAAAAATTGGTTTAAGTTATGAAGATGAATTGATGCCTACCGTCTGCGCACGACATTCTATACGGGTCTTTACGCGACAATACCCTACAACCTGAGAGGTTCGTGGCTTAGTAATAATAGCCGGATGGGTCGATTGATCAGGTTAAGCTACACTTGCCGCGGTCGGTCCGGAGATGGGTGACCATCTTTACATACCTGTTGGTGTGTAAAGATCCCCTCCGTAATTCAGAGATAAGCTTGGCAAGCAGTCTTACAAAGGGGTATCGTATTACCAGTAGGGAACTGGGTTGAGGAAGTCAGATAGGCAATCGCTCCATGTAAAATACTGGTATTTTGGTAGTAAGTAAAAGAAAGAAAGAAATTACATTTATTGTAAGATCCTAGTCTTCTGATGACTTTGCTTTTTTTATTTATTTATTCTTCAGAACGCTTAAAGTCTAACTAAGTAAACAATGTTCCACAAATTTTCTGTACAAGTAGTCTAGTCTACTACCAGTCTTCTGATGGCTAAGTGTATAAAGTAATTACGTTTTATTTTCATTCAACACGTACAACTTGCTTGCTTTTATAATTTCACATTACTATCGTGGAGCCACCTGCAACGTTCCGTATAACCAGAATGTAAAACAGCAGTTCTGTCAAATCCATTATTTCTTTGAAGCGTTTCAAACTAAGCTCCCAACTCATTCAAATTTGCATTCACTATTCCTCGCTGCGAAGACATAGAAGTGAAGTTTCTGCTTTAACTTTCAGCGAGAAATAAACTTTTAAATAATCGAAATCGTCAACAGACTGGTTTAGTAATTATGGAGAGAAGTATGGGCAGATGCTTGTTTGAACACTCGTTTCTTAATCTGAATTCATTAGAGTTAGCTTTGTCATTCATGATCTTCATACTGATCGTGTAATACAATATCAATCAGAGTCTGAATAATTTTCAAAGATATTGCTAATCCACTGCTTCATACAAACATAATCTCACGCCTGCTTTCCATGGGGTAGGCAGAAACTACAGAACGTCACCTGCTTCGATCCTTACATACTCCGTATCCTGCCAGGGGTGCGGGTTATTCGAAAGATATACCGTGGCCCCTGGCACACACACACACACAGCATAAAAGAATGAAGCATGAAAGTCTACTTTCATGCTTTTTTAGTCACACCTCATGGTGTGGCTAAAAAATCATGAATTATTACACGAACAACTAAAATTGCTCCATCTTGGGCAATTCTCGTTAACTATGACGTCACGACTACATCCAGAAATTTAGGGCAATGGCAACATGTAACCACCTGTTGCCAGAGATACGGCCTTACAATATAGAGCAACTTAAACAACTAGGCAATGCGCCTCCCCCACCGCCTCCGCCGCCGGCCGGTTCCTCTTGCAAAAACGAGACGTAGTTATACGTACAAATGAGATAGAAACAAAACTTCCAAACTGATTGGATATTCGGCAACTCATGAAATATTTGGAGCAATCAGATGAAATATTGCCGAAACATATCGGCCATTTATTGTTGTTGCTCCAGCTTGCTTCACTTAATTGATCTAGATTGATCCATTAGTAAAATTGCTCAAAAAATTGCCCGTGTAAGAGCACCTTAAGATTCACTTCCATTCATAAGCTTGCTATTGTTTAAAATGTTCGAAAAATTCGTCTGCCCAACAACTTTGCAATTAAGGTGGTTGAACTGTCCAAATGAAAGCCATTCATACTGTAGGTGTATTTACTCCGCTGGTTCCGTGTGGTGCCGGACGTAAAAGAATAGCACCATCCCATTTCTTCCCGTGGATGTCGTAGAAGGCAACTAAGGGACATACTAGAGAAAGGCCAGCAGCGTTCTCTATGCATTTGACCATACTTCTGGGCACGCCACGATTGTGGCGGTAAGTCCCGTCTTTGAGGAGTGGCTTGAGAGGCAGCATGGTGTCCTTACCTTCCGCCTGACACAGGTCCTCACCGGACAAGGCTGTTTCGGGAGGTTCCTGTTTCGGATAGGGTGGGAGGAAACGCCCGGGTGTTTCCATTGCGAAGATCGCCCTGAGGACACGGTGGAGCATACGGTGGAGGTCTGCCCGGCTTGGGTGGAGCACCGCCGTGTCCTCGTGGAGGTGATCGGCAGCGGCGATCTCTCGCGTCCGACCCTGGTCCACCCCATGGTACGGAGCGAGAGTATATGGCTAGCAGTCGCCTCCTTCAGCGAAGCAGTTATGCTCGCAAAGAGGGAGGCGGCGCACGTGAGGGAGATGCAGTACCTGCGCCCTCACAGCCGTGGCCTTCGCAGGAGACGGAGAGAATCAGACTGGGATTCCCTACGCCCAGGGAGGGCGTCGGGAATCCCAGTCTGATTGCCGGCCTCCGTAGGCACGGGCTTGCGGACGACGAGTAATGGGTAGCTTGCTGTCCGGTAAGGACCAAGCCCGGGTCGACGGCGCGTTGTGTTCCACGCGCGCCTCAAAGAGATGTCAGCAGCAACTGATGGGGCCCGCAAGGGCCGATGCCTGCCAGGGGTGCGGGTTGTTCGAAAGAGATACCGCGGCTCCTGGCACACAGGCAACTGAGGGAACACGGGTGGTTTTTAGTCAGTAAAAGTCTGACACGCCCTCCCGCTCCGCCCAGAGCGGGAGAAGTTATTTGATGATTTCCCACCCAAAGAAAAAACCACCATACTTCGTTCGAAAACCCGCCTGCCAAGCGTGGCGATTATGGCAAATCCCCCCTTTTGGGGGAGGCTGATGTCCAGCAGTGGATGTCTTTCGGCTGATATGATGAAGATTTACTCCGCTAATGGTCACTTTTCCTCTCTTTTTGAGGGTATCATATAGACAAAAAGAGCATAAATGTGTTAACGGAATCCCGTTAACACATTTATACTTTTTTATTGCTCGTGGCTGGTTGCTGCTGCCAATCGGTAGCAGAAACCTTGTACCTATATGTTTACAACTGCAACTTCTATAATAATTAATTTGCAGCATAAGCATAAAACGGTTTCTCAAAAGGATAAACAAAAACATCGTGAGGAAACCGGTATTTCTTGAACTAAACATTCGAAGACTCATCTGCCAACCCGCAATGGGCCCGCGAGGTGGATTAATCCCTCTTATAGAAGGAAGGTCTGTGTCCCAGCATTGGGAACATCACTTACAGGCTGATTATGCGATAAGCATGAATATGAGGGATTCATAGCAGCAACCTTATACTTACGTATGTACAACTACAACTTTCTTTAATCATTAATCTATAGTATAAATATCGGACCCCTTTGGTTAAGAGTGGCGGCAGATAGAAATCAGTGGAAGGCGTTGGAGGAGGCCTATGCCGTAAGGCACACCGAACGAAGAGACATTTTGTGAATGTAACTCATAGTATTTAAGTCAAATAACTGTGTAAAAGTTCGGAATAAATGGCTTTATTAATATAAATATCGGATACCTCAAAAAAAAAACTTATATTTATTTATTCAACCATTTATGTACACACATATATAAACAGACAAGAAGATTAGAACAGAAAAATAGGTAAAGGGGTGATGCTTATTTCTAAATAAATAAATAAATCAATTATTTCAAGTATGTACCATAGACTCATAATAATAGGACAAAAACACACAGTCACACTGATTAAAATTACACATAATTAAAATTCAATCTTAATTTGTAACATTTAAAATTAAAATTTGAATAAAATGACCATAACAAATAACAATTACAAGTTTCAATCTACGCGTGCTACGTGTCGCATAGAACAATGAGTCACTATAGCACGATCGAGCGTTTTCGCAAGCGCGGCCAGGCTTCTAAAGAAATCTCTTCCAGCTTACTGCGATAGGAGAGAAGTAGTTCACGGCTGGAACATAAACCTTTTCAGAAATATAACTCCTAGTTTTCCGCCGATAGGAGGCTGCCCAAGTCTCTTTCTTCATCAGATTTCAAGCTCCTATGATAAAACGCTCCCTCTCACAGAGAGGAGGCCTGTGTCCCAGCATAGGGAACATTACAGGTTGATATTGCTAAAATTAAACACACTTGTAATGCCACAAATAAACTAAGCAGTCATAAAAACTCCTCTCTTGCAACTAGGGTTACCAGAGCCGAAAAATGTTTTTTTCCTGGAAACATCCCTGCCTTTTGAAATCCAATAATAATAAAATAATTAATAAATAAAAAAATTAAATAAAAAAAAAAAATTAATTTATAATAAATTTCCTGAAATTTCGGCGGCAAAAGAATATTATTTAAAAAACTCGCGAGTAAGCTTGAATATATGCGTGTGAGAAACGGTGTGGTGGGGTGTGGGACGCCACAAGGGGCCGCGAGAATGTACTACCGGGATAAAAAGTCAAACCATATATGTTAATCCAGGAAAACTATCTGTGCACCAAATTTCATCCAAATCCGTTCAGCCGTTTTTGCGTGATTGAGTAACAAACATCCAAACATCCTCACAAACTTTCACATTTATAATACTAGTAGGATTTCTTATATTTTTCTCTTTTTTTTCAAATTCCTGACAATTTCCAAATTTCCCTGGTTCCCTGACAGACAGCTGAAATTACGGATATGTCAGGGAAATTCCTGTCATCTGGTAACCCAAGTGTGCACACGTCACCAGTCTTATACTGGGTGTAACAGAAACCTATTGCTATCCTTAAGTACTAAAGATAACAGCTCATATAGAATCACTATACATAGTTTCAGCTCAAAGTAAAATACTCTAAGAATTGATATCGGTTTCATAATTATGTTTCTTAAATTCAAATCATAACAAACGTGTCACCGTACTACGTAGGTCAATAACTTTCCTCGTTACTTGCCAAAATCACGTTAAATCTCTCTTCCCAGTGATGTGTTTATTTCAATTTGATGTTTTTGTTTCTGGTATCAATGTATTAAAAATTCTCATAGCTTCCTAACATGTAGAGATAGGATTCAAAAATCCTTCCAATATCGTTTGATTTCATCCAAAGAAGCCGTGCCCGTGGTTGTCACCGTTACATTATGAACATCGTCACTTTATAATCTATCTCGCGAGATTATAAACTGTCGATAAATTGTGAACTGCAAAAACCATTTACAATGAAACGCACTATTTTTCGATAGTTTATAATCTCTCCGTCAAATTGTGAACTAGTATCAAGACGGATAGTACCTTGCGCTATTACTAAATAGGCCACTAACTTGGAAGTAGCGCTCGCCGGCCGCTGCCACGGCAGCAGTCGCTTCGCTCGCTCGGCCCGCGCGCGTTTGGTAGCAGTTCTAGTTCTAACCTAACCTATTCGGTCGGTAAGCAGTATGGTGCAGTTCACAATTTATCGACAGTTTATAATCTCGCGAGATAGATTATAAACTAACGGTGTTCACAATCATACGGTGACATATATATACCCTTTCCGTTACACGTTGTATAATAAACATTTCCCCTAAATATTCTGTCGTAGATAAACAGCCATTACCACAATTCTTGAACCTACCACTGGAGTGTGAGCTTGGGAAACCGTTAAAATTAAACCGTAGACACGAATTAATACACCCACAAAGATTCCCCGGGGATATTTTAGGGTAAAATTACCAAACACCATGGCAAATGTATACAGGGGAACCGGGAAGCCGTAAGCCTCAGCCGCTTATGTTTGGCAAATAGGATTTTTTTGGCAGTTTCGTTTTGGTAAATATTTGTGAAGCTGCGTATTTTGTTTATTTTATCGTGATTTTCTCGGTATTTTTTTGCTTGGTAATTTGTTTGAGAGGTATTTGTTTATCTGATGATGTGGATTTATTTGGCTGTATTTATTTAAATCCTGTGGGAAAATTGGTGGAGTGTTAGTTGACTAAATGATAACAGCTGCACGGATCGGTTGAAGGTACGCTTGCCTTGGTCGGTTCGTAGATGGGTGACCAGCCATATCATATCGCGACTCCTCCGTGCCTCGGAAAGAATGTTAAACCGTTGGTCCCGGCTGTCATTACGGGTGGTCACAAGCCCGAAAGTCTTACCAAGGGGTATCGTATTACCAGGTTGGATTGAGGAATTCAAACAGGAAGTTTCTACAAGGAATCTACTGGTATTCAGCTGCACCTGGTTAAACTGGAAGACGACCCCAACATAGATGGGAAATGGTTAGGCAGATGGATTCTGCTCTCAAAACGGTGAAGGAAAACATCGCGAGGAAACCAGCATATCCTAGAACCAAAAATACGAAGACATGTGACATCTACCAACCCGTACTGGGACTGCGTGGTGGATTACGGCCCACTCCCTCTCACAGAGAGGAGGCCTGTGTCCCAACAGTGGGAACATTATATGCTTATGAGCGTTACTTTACCTCTTATTCTTGGTGCGGGTTGTTCGAAAGAGATACCGCGGCCCCTGGCACACAGGCAAGTGAGGGAACACGGGTGGGTTTTAGTCAGTAAAAGTCTGACACGCTCTCCTGCTCCACCCAGAGCGGGAGAAATATTTGATGTTTTTCCACCCTCAAAAAAAAACAACCCTTTTTTTCTTCCTTATTTATTTTATACACAAGGAACACCAACAGTGTTTATCGATGACAAGAAAAAATCATACATAACAGACCCTGCAAAACATGCTGGTTCTTTTTTACGAAAGATAAGAAATTGCTTTCTCATTCACTTTTGAAATGATTTTTTTTTATTTTAAAAGACTTTATTGAAAAAAAAAACATAATATATCAGAGTGTATACAACAAGATCTTATTCTAATTGAGTACAACCATATAAGTAACAAATTCTTAGGCTTACAACTTACCTTTACAGACATTTTACACTAACTTTACTATTCTTATTCATAAACATTATTTTATCAGTCCACAAGAACACAATATTATTCAATGGCACAAAAGTCTTAACAGCACTGACTTTAAACGCATACCACTATACTATATACCAACTAAAGGTAATGCACTTAACTAATTCAAGGAGAAAAACAAAAATATTAGAAGCGCAGGATAGAACATTACAAAAGCATACATTTAAGTTACATTATAACATTTGCCATCATTAAGTCAAAGAAAAAAATTATAATATTACTAAATTGAGGGTAATTTGCGAAATCTTTTCACCAAATATGCTTATTGCGACCGGATGAGGGCAGCACGGTCGGTCCGGCGATAGGTAGATAATGTTATTCACTCAGAAAATAGTGATGTGGTAAACGATATCGATTATATGTTTTTGAATACAATAAGTTATTCGATCTACTTTTACCTATGGATGAAATTAGTGGGTTATAATGTTTCGGGTTTTTAACTAAATAGAATTTTTGGGCTGATTTTAAAATAAAATTTTTAATCGTTGGAAATTTTATTTGTTCATGGAGTCGTTTTAAATTTGTACGAAAGGCAGTGTTAAATGACATTTTTATTGCCTTATTTTGGACAACTTGTAACTTATTGTAATTTTTATCAGTCAGGCTACTCCAGGCTGGTGCAGCATATGTCAGACATGGTCGGACGAGGGTGGTATAAATGCGTAACTTAGTGGCTGCGCTTAACTTAGACTTCCTGTTAAGAATAGGTTTTAACGCATTCATGGCCCTAAGACCCTTTTCTCGAAGTGCATCGGTGTTTTCATTCCAGTTAATTTTACCATCCAAGACTATACCGAGATATTTGACCGAACGGCTCCAAGGTATGGAATTATTTTTAAAGTTAATGCTCCTGGAGGGTAATGATCGTTTACGCGTAAAAAGAATAGCTTCCGTTTTACTGGAGTTTAATTTTAGTTTCCATCTGGTAAAATACGTGTCAAGTAGGTTTAGTGCTAGTTGAAGCCGCCCAATTATTAAATCAATATCCTCTGAAGAAGTATATGACGCAGTGTCATCAGCATATATTGCGAGATGAGTTCTAGGTTGCTTCGGTATGTCATTAAGATACAGGATGAAGAGAAATGGTCCTAAATTTGAACCTTGTGGTACACCAGATATGATCAATTTCGCCATAGAACAGTGTTCACCTATGAAAACTTTGAAATGGCGGTTAAATAGATAGTTTTGGACTATTTTGATAAGTGAGAGAGGAACGTCGTTAACAATTAGCTTGTGAAGTAGTCCCTCGTGCCAGACAGTGTCAAAGGCTTTTTCTATATCTAGCATAACCATTCCCGTCGATTTGCCTTCATTTAGGTTATGTGCTATATGCTCCGATACCCTGGCCAACTGCTGAGTGGTGGAGTGTGCCTTACGGAATCCAAATTGCTCTGGTAGCAGTAAATGTTCTGTAACTTTTAACAGACGGATAAGAATGAGTGACTCAAATAATTTGCCCAGGCACGGGAGCAGGCTTATAGGACGATAATTTGTAGGGATGCTGCCATCTTTGCCAGGTTTTTTGAGCGCAATTATTTTTGCCATTTTCCAGGATGTAGGGAAGTAGCCTATTCTCAGACAACCGTTAAATATTTTTGTGAGATAGACCAGGGCTTTTTGAGATATATTTTTAAGAAGCCGATTGCTGAGCCCGTCTAGACCAGGAGATTTTCGGGGTTTTAATTTAACTATGATTTTTCGAACTTCACTAGGTCTAACAAGAGGGGAGTGACTACTTATTTCTTTAGAATTTAATGTCGCCATAGATTCCTTGACAGCAACCTCGGTTTCGAAATGGCTGATCCATTGATGAGTGAGACTCATATTACCAGCAAATGCATCGGCAAGAGCTTCACACTGCTCCGATACTAAGGATGTCATTTGATCGCCTCTGATTTTTAGGGGGGGGATCTTACTGGGATTATGGTTAATTGACCGAGCTAGACGCCATACATCATTACTAGGGTTATCCACTTTTGAGAGCTTTTCATTCCAAATACTGTCGTTCAAGGTCTGGATACTGGCTTTAATAGAGTTTTGTAGCTGGTTGACTTTAAAAAACAGTTGACGTCTGAGGCAAGGATTGTACTCATTTAATGCTTTTCTACGGATGTAATTTTTGTGTTTAATTTGGCTCTTAATACGCCTTGGCAATTTTAAACGACCTTTGTTTATTTCGATGGTAGGAACACTAGCCTTCTGTGCATTTAGCACACTGTCAGTAAAATGATTTACAGCAGCGTCAATACAGGGTATTGTGTTTAAAATTGTTCTAGGTAGTGTAATATTGCTGTCTAAATGGGATCTGAAATATTTCCAGTCAGCTTTGGCAAAGTTAAATGTTGATTGGGACTTAGTATTATACGTTCCACCTACTGTGAAGTGCACTGGCAGATGATTTGACGAGAGACTTGTGAGAGCTTGGGGTTCACTTACGTTGTGTGTATTGTTCACTAATACAATGTCTGGAGTGGAAGGTTCGTAAGAACTTTGGTAGTGCACTAGGGTAGGTGAAGAAGGTGCCAGTATCTCATAATCGTTAGCTACCATGTGATCGAAGAGTATTTTGCCATGTGAATTAGGGGTAGTGCAATTCCAGTAAGGGTGTTTGGCATTTAGGTCACCCATTATCAGAGACTTGTGATTCGCACCTAGCAATAAGTCCAGATCACTGTCTAGCAGAGGGAGATTTGGTGACTGGTAAGTAGAGTAGATAGCCAAATTTTTCCCTGGAGTGGTTACCTGGACACCTATACACTCTAAGTTATACGAGTTTGGAGTGGGAAGAAGAGAATGCAATATGTTACTCCGGACCAACAGTGCCACTCCTTGCCCGCGGCCATCAGCTTTTTTGTCGTGCCTATAACAATTATAGCCAGGAGTTTCGAGCTTGAGATGAGTAGAAATTCTAGTTTCGCACAAAGCTACAATATCTATGGATAAGTCACTTAAGAGGTCAAACAATTCCGTAAGTTTGGTCCGAAAATTTGAAATGATTACATAATATTTTGCAATCACTTTAGTAACCATTTTGTAAAACTCAAAGGGTTTGTACCTTTGTAATTAATATAGTAACTAAATTCAGAGTCTTTTCATACAAAAACTACCCTTAAGACCTTATATGAAGAAGGAAATTACATAAAAGTTGGTTTGGGGCCTTTTTACCTTAATTGACACGGTTATTTTTATAGTCACTTCCTTAGGGGTGGAAAACTGCCTCTATTAGCAATAATTACCTTCTGGAATGAAAGGAAAATTATGCATAGTTGCTTGGTAATATCCTGTTGGAGTTTTACATGCGTTAATTGGATGAATTGATTTCTATTTAATTAATTGTTCCGTGTGGTGTCGGACGTAAAAGAATAGCACCATCGCATTTCTTCCCGTAGGTGTCGGAGAAGGCGACTAAGGGACTTACTAGAGAATGGGCAGCAGCGTTCTCTATGTATTTGACCACCATACTGCGATCGCTAAGCCGCCTGCCAAGCGTGGCGATTATGGCAAATACCCCCTTTTGGGGGAGGCTTATGTCCAGCAGTGGACGTCTTTAGGCTGATATGATGATGTTTAAAATTGTTATAAAGTTTGTGTTACTTTTGCACATGTAGGCATTTGTTTGAATCATAAACGTCACTTCAAGACGACACTTCTTTCTAACATTAAACATAACTTTAATTAAGAGGCATTTCAGAATTCAACTAATTCATTTAAACTAATTCTTTTTCAAAGGACATGCAACAGCTAAAAGTGGCTAGGGCTAATGCATAGATGATCAAGCCCGTTGAACAAGCTAGAATTATTCAGGATGGCAGAGACATCGTCAATTGAGTACATGGTTTTGGATAAAATTGCAGAGAAAAATGTACTGTTTCATAGAAAGTGCAATAATTACGGTCAAAAAGTATGGGAGAGCAGTTTTTTTTTTTAAACCGTTGAACATTTTCAACGCTGGGGCATTCAGAACAATGTAGGTACTGGATCCATGGCTCGGTATGTGTCTCGATGTCCTTGTTACCCTGTATTCGAAAAAAGAAATAGATTCAAATTCAATCAAACTAACCTGTCATTGCTTAGCTTATACGAAGACTTTAATGTTCATTTTGTAATGCTTATCGTTACTTACAACTAATGTAGTCATATTGTACATAATCATGGGGACTGCCAAGAGAAGTGAAAACTTAAAACTTTGAAAAAAAGATCACGTCACGTTGGCATGTCATCGACGCGGTCACATTACCATGTCAGTGACGCGAGCCACAAGTTTTGCTTCTACCAAAAATCTCTCAACGCAGCTTAAGAATTTTCACTTATAAAAACTCAATGCTAGAGATTTCAAACACCAGAATGTTTTTTCAAGGAATTCCTTAACTTAATTGAATGCACTTACTTTTTCAGTTCTGTAAAAAACAACTAACTTGCTAATGACAACAAACCTTGCAACCACGCTGCGTGTCGTCAGGGAAAAAAAAACTTTTTTTACTTAATATTAGGCTGAGCCAATGTCATCTAAAAATACCACCGACTGTGTTGAGGGCTGCAAGATATTGATTTTCCATTGTTAGGCCACGGGGTAAGGGTATCAGCCTTCAAGAGTTGATAAATTGGTGCGCCATGACCATGCAAATCAGTGTCGGCCGCTGTTGGTAACGGGCGTGACTAATTATAGTATATTATATACCTACAGTATATACAGGGCGTATGGTTTAGGTGACGGATGTTTTCAAGAATATTTATTTTTACATGAGTAATGAAAAATATACATCTGAAACTTGACATTATAACATTCTAAAAGTTTGTGCATTAAAGCTGTGCACCTACAGGGTGGCAAATACACACGCCAGTACATCAAGCTACCCCAAAACTGTCAAATTTTCCCAATTGAACGTGAACCTTATTCTCAGGCAATAAAGTTGAAAATCTATCAAAGAAATTTGACAGATAGGGGTAGCTTGATGTGGAGGCGTCGGTACATCGACGCGCAAACTGTACACACATGATTCTCAATGTTTCGTCGGTTATTAAAAAAAAATCATCTGTTTCAAACAAAAGTACAAACCTATGCGGTCAAATAAAATGGAACAGCTATTAAAAAAAAAATCCGCGTACTTTCAAAGCATCATGGTTTTCAGTATCATGAACTGTATTTATAGAACCGGTTTGCTCGTCGAAGTCTCTGCCACCATGTATTGAGAAATAAAATAACGTCGTTCCGCAAAAAAAAATATTTTGCACTATCCTTCATCACCTTTGTAAAGTATATTTTAATTGAATGTTCGGGAAATTTTGAAATGGCCTTAAAAATATAAGTACCGAATAATGTAACACCTTTTATAAAAACCTCTACAATATGCATCGCCCTGTTTTGTGTATAGGTAGCACATTTTACAATGGCCTGCAAACATTGTTTACGCGTCTTTTGTGCGCAAAATGCTGATTCATAGGATTCTAAAGGTGTACTCGATTTTGTTGCAATTTAAAGTACTTTGTTATGTTTGTTTGAACTCCAGCAATTTTATTTTTGTGTACAAGTACCTTAAAAAATGGCATCAAAAAATTCTTCCGCATCGCTGTCAATGGGATAAGTGGCCAAAAGACTGGCAGCATTGCCACGTTGGATGGCGATACTGATTTTTTGCTCTGAAAGGTCGTAGGCCAGCCCTCAGGTTTTTATAAACAAAATAAATCTGCTTTTGATTTTTCTAAGAAATAACGAGTACCGAAATATATTTTCCCTTTACTGAGAACAATAACAAGAAATACAGTGGAAAATAAATGTTAAAATAGATTTAGACTTGACTTTCAAAACAGTGACGTATTGTTGTTGTTAAAATAAATTTCCACAAAAGAAAATAATTTTCACAAGAAAAGGTAACAGCAAAATATGTATTACCTTGATTGAAAAGGGTTATTAATATCCAATAACCTTTACTCTGACACGTGCTTATTAAAAACTTCCAATACGAGGCTTTGTGACCTTTTAGTACGTACCTTTGATACTCGAGATTATACCTGTAGACCTGAAGCAAAGACCCCTCCCACCCCCTCCCTTAACCCCTTCATATATTATTCAATACACACAACCTTTTGTTTTCTCCGCCATTTTTCGCGGAAAAACCATTTTAGGGATAGTTGATCTGTGTGTGTGACGCTGTGATATAAAAGAATTGGATCCGACTTTGACGGTTTTGGCAATTTTGCGTTGAATTTGCGGGGGCTTTTTCCATGGTAAAGGTAGAGAAGTTTATTTTCAGTCAAAATCAAAATCAAAATATATTATTTCACATAAACCTGCAAGGGCACTTATGAAACGTCAGAAGCTAGGTGCACGGTTCCAATTTGTGGCTTCCTATGGAGAACAGCCGGCAAGAAGCTCCACGGTTACTCTTTTAAAAATAATTGGCTTTAATGTTTTCAAATTACAGTGATATTAGTTATGGGAGGACAGTGCAGGCCTGTCAATAAGTATCAGGTGCTTAGTGGAATGAAAATAAAGAATAGAAAATCGTCTATAAATCTGTAGATTTATAGACGACGACTGTCAGGCCTACAACGTTCTCTCATTCACAATATGTAAAAGAATCTACATAAGTAAAATCAACCTATTTAAATTTTTCATTGTTTTCTGTTTGTAACCTACGGCGAAGCAAAAAGGAAGGTTATGATTTTGACATCATAACTTCTAAACTACTTATCATTATTTGACAAATGAGGTATCGTTGGACCACCTACCTTAACAAAACAACACATTTCTAACAATGGTAAGCGATCATAAACGTTAGAGAAAAGTAGTATGCGACCACGATGACACTATTTTCTTGTTTCATATTTTTAGAGAGTGATTTTCCAGTACTATGGTTTTAGTTTTTGCTTTTTTTTTGGAGTAGGTAAAGGGTTGGAAACATTAAAAATACCAGAAAGAAAACGAAAATAGTATTATACAAGATAAAAAAGCTGAAATGGAAATGGCCGGGCCACCTAATCACAGACAAAAATGGTCAATAAACTATTCTTTAATATAAGTAAGAATTACGTCATGACCAGAGGTCGGAGTAGGTAGATTGATTTTATATACTTGCGTCAAGATATTATAATATGGACATGCCATTTTATCCATAATGTGCGGGAAGTACCGGAAAAAGTTCCGGAATTGGAATTATGGAATAAAATAAAATACTGATTTCTTTCACCATTAGCTAACACTGGTAGCGTAGATTGATATTATTAATACGTTTTTCACCTTAAACACAAATTCGTGCTAATTTCAATAAGAAGTTCTGGTATTTTGGAGGCATATCCATATTATCCTCTACATTTGACGTCAATGACCTTAAATCAATCTACCTACTCTGACCTCTGGTCATGACGTACAGTCGAAAACGTCAACCACTGCACTATATTTACAGATTGGGCACTGAAGTAATAAGTCGCTTCACCAAAATAAAGGACCTGGGCGTGACCTTTGACTCTGGTCTCACATTTAGAGATCATGTCTCCACCCTTGCCAAGGAATCTTTTAGGCGTTTGGGTTTCGTTTTGCGAAATTCCCGTGATTTTCACAACCCAGATCTAATTAAGCTTCTTTACATCACTTTGGTTCGTAGCAAACTTGAGGCTGGTGCCTGTATCTGGCATCCCTACACGGCGACTCATACATTAATGCTGGAGAAGGTACAGAAAACTATCCTGAGATTTCTGTATAAAAAAACGTTTCACTTTTTTCCTTTCCTGTACCCTACTAATTACCTCCTAGGTGTTTTGGGCTTTCACTCGTTGGAGGTTAGACGAGGCTTTCTACAGCTCACAGTAGCCTGCAAAACTCTCAGAGGACGCATCGACAGTCCCGAACTCCTCGATGTTTTCCGTCGACTATTTGTTCTCGACAAATACATCGGTCAACGTCAAAGCCCTCGACAAAATCTGTTTGCGCCGCCGTTATCTAAAACCATCGCCAGAACTGAGTCCCCTGTTTTTCGTATTTTAAGGATGCTTAACGCCCTCCTGACCACCTATCCTGAATGTGATCTGTTTGCTGATGAATGGAGCAAACTTATGCCTGTATGTCTGATGTTTTGCGTTTAAGTATGCTAGGTTGTCCTTTACTATATGTTAGTATTTGGAATATGTTTGTTAACAAACCAATATACCTGTTTCAATCTCTATGTTAATTCATGTAATTGGTGTTACCGTTTTAATAAACAATAAATAGGAGAAATGGGCTAAATTAGTTGCCGAATGTTACCCAAGAGAAGGCAAAAGGAATTAAGGACGCCCGAAGCGTAGGTGGGATGACGACCTTAAGGTGACAGCTGGGTCAATGTGGAAGAGGGAAATCCATGTCGGGGAACTATGGCAGAATGTGGGGAGGCCTATGATAATGCAAAACTATCTTCGGGAACCGATATCTGAAGAGGAGATAAGAGAGAGGAATATATTTTCTTTTATTTTTTATGCTATACACACTTGAGCCATTTATTGTAGACCATTGGGAAGCTCGAACAAATCTTTAAGATAACCCATATCACGACTATTATGAAAGCCATCAAAAAAACAATTTCAATCAATCTAGCTTTTACCCAACTATCTTGGGATCGGCTTCCAAACTAAACGGATGCAGTAGAATAACAGTACTTAACATGGAACAACTGCTTATCTGATCTCCACAACGAAAACCCAGTTACTGGGTAGCACGATACCCCTTGACAAGACTGGTTATCAGACTTGAGGGCTTCTGACGACCCGTAACTGCTGTCAAAGATCTACGAATTACAGCCGGGTCGAACGGCTTAGCGTGCTTTTCGAGGCATCTCGCTACTGGATGGTCACCCATCTCGTAGATTAACCTTCCATCACCTCTTAAAACAATTTCATAATAAAAAAATCAACCCAATACAAAAAATACCTTTGTCCACTTTTATTCACTACACCGTTTCGCGCAATATTTTTGTTACTCGGGTATTGAAATCAGTTTTACCTAGGAATTTAATAACAAAAAGGGTATGGAGGTGAGGAGTTGTAATTCCAACTCCATATTAATTCTTTTGTTTTGATGTACTATTTACACTTTGTTTACCTGAAGTAATTAATTCCTTCCTCTGTTGTGGTACATATTTTTTTGTTGTGTCTTTTTGTCTCTCTTTTGTGAAGAGCGAGCTCAGTTCTTTTAATTAATAAGACACGCAACCAAACGAAGGAAAATGTAGGAAATACTAAGGATATGATGTTGCTTCAGTTTATTCTATAGTTATCATCTTCTCATACTTTTTTATCGCGATAAGATGAGTTATTCTCTGAAAATAATTGATTGAAAGTCCCTACATCTTCCAATAATGAGCTTAGAATGCCGTCACTGTTGGGACACGGGCCTTTGAGATGAGATGGAGTTTGTGTGGGCTTAAATCTACCCGCGGGCACAGTGGGGGTTGATGGATGTCGTCACATGTTTTCGAATTTTTGGTTGTGGAACATGCATGTTTTCTTACGATGTTTTCCTTCACCGTTTTGGAAGCAGTGGTGATGAAATTATATACACAAAGTAAAGCGCCTGCCTGGGTTGGAACACATGACCTCCGTCACGTCCCCGCCCCCTGGGTTCCCGCATTGTCGTTGCGGGGGGCTCAGTAGCCGTGGTCATCCCGACGGTGAAGCGAAGAGAAACCTCAAGGTGGGGCTGCTCGGTCCTCTCCAAATCCTGGGTCGATGGCGCGCTGTGTTCCACGCGTGCCGTCAGATATGTCAGCAACAACTGGTGGGGTCCGCAAGGGTCGATGCCTGCCAGGGGTGCGGGTTGTGGGAAAGAGATACCACGGCCCCTGGCACACAGGCAACTGAGGGAATACGGGTGGATTTTAGTCAGTAAAAGTCTGACACGCCCTCCTGCTCCATCCAGAGCGGGAGAAGTCATTTGATGATTTCCCACCCGAAAAAAAAAAACCTCCGTCACGTAAGTCGAGCCAATACCACTAGGCAACAACACTTCCAATGAAGTGGGTAATTTAATCATACTCGTAACAATCATTTGGTCTAATACCACAATCGTAATTAAGGTGGAGGAAATAACGGTTTTCACGTTTTATTACCGCTGATAAACACGGTTTTCTTGCGTAAACTGTAATCGGTAACAATCGACTGAGATTACATAAGAGGTGGTTCAGTGTAACAACTGAAAAACGCAGACAAGTGCGAGTCGGAGTCACACAAGAAGGTTTTCGTATCATCATCATCATCATCATCATCATCTGCCTAGCCTTTTCCCAACTATGTTGGGGTTGACTTCCAGTCTAACCGGATGCAGCTGAATACCAGTATTTTACATGGAGCGACTGCCTATCTGACCTCCACAACCCAGTAACTGGGGTAATACGATACCCCTTGGCTTACCAAGGGGTATCGTATTACCCCAGTTTTACTGGTTATCAGACTTTCGGGCTTCTGACGACCCGTAACGACTGTCAAAAATACACAAATGACAGCCGGGACCAACGGCTTAACGTGCTTTCCGAGGCACGGAGGGGTCTTGGTATGTAAAGATGGTCACCCATCCGCGGACCAACCGCGGCAAGCATAGCTTAACCTGATCGATCGACCCGTGCAGCTATTGTTACTTAGCCACAAGCCCCCCGTGTTTTTACCTAGAGGTAAAAACACGTTTCTTATATGGAGACAATTTAGAGAAATATAAGGAGAAATACACACTCTGTGATAATGTCATCTGTCTACCTGTTACGATTCATGAAATACAGCCTACTAATAGACAGCGGAGGCTTTGTATTAGGATCCCGTTGGCACCCCTTGGGTACGGAATCCTTGAATACGACGGTTTTAAGTTTCGTAAAGTGTTAAAGATGTGTTATACAGGGTGTTTGGCAGAACGTTAAACAATACGAAAATGGTGGATAGGTGGGGTCATCTGCTACTTATTCAGCCCTAATTTATGTGGCCCTGGCCTCCTGAATATTAAACATTTTTCTTTTCTTTCTTCTAGTTTTACCACTTTCTTCACTTAAAAGTGTAATTTTGATTAAAAATGGGTAAAACAGGTAATATTTTTGTTAGATGTTAGCTACACAAAAAATATGAGTCCTCAAACTTACAAAAAGATGTAAAAAATACTTAAATCTTAATTTCAACTTGCAATTTAAAAAAATGATTGAGGAGTTCCAATTCTAGTAAAACATCCCTAGTGTGTGACCTTTCTAATGGTATGTAATTTGGGTTTATAAAAAAAAAACCTTTAAGAGTTATTTCATATTTTTTTTGGCCAGGGCCAAATAAATTAGGGCTGAGTAAGTAGCAGATGACCCCACCTATCCACCATTTTCGTATGTTCAACGTTCTGCCAAACACCCTGTATTATAAATCAGCGCTGTATGTCCTATGCTCAGCTAATTTATAACTATCTGTCTATACATATTATAAATTGAAATCGGTTTTCGTGTCTGTCTGTATGACCGCGTTGTTCTTTTAAACAGCGAAACGGGTTTTGATGCGGTGTTTAACATAATTTGAGAATTTATTTTGGACAGTTTATTTGTGGCATGAACCACAAAATTGAAGACATGTAACATGACATCTATCAACGCGCATTGGGCCCGCGTGCTATATTATAGCCTATATATTATAGCTATATACAGCCTTTGAAGAGAGGAAGCCTGTGTCCCAGCAGTGGGAACATTGTAAGCAGATTATATTAAAAGATGTATGGAGAGAGATTCTCAAGATTCAAGGTACTTAGTGTAGTACCTACAGTGTACCGGTTGTCTAACTGTTGTTGACAAAGCATTTAGGTGTAACAAAATCAATGCATATCAAGGACAGAGATGCATTTCCTACTTCCTAAAACGGATTCCTTGTGAAAAAGTGTGTTAAAAAAACTAAGGGCCTCGAAGTCAATGGTGCGAATAATAGGTAGATAATGTCAGAGGCAATCGTTTCCCGAATTCAAATGGATAATGGCTGCCATCTTTTTGTTGCAACACCAACAAAAATAAGGGCTCCAAAATAATAGAACAACAGTTCCCCGTTCAAAGGAAGTCAGTTCTATAGTTTTTCAGTCAGTGTGTTTTTAGAGATGTTTGAATATTGGTTGTTTCTGTTGGCCTCCGTTAAGATCGGCGCGGGCCCTATAGAGCACGTTACAATAGAAAATCAATTGTGTCTCATTATCTGGGATTGATAGGTGTTCGGTATAGCTCGTTTTTCTAAGAGAGTTGTTAGTTTGCAACCGATTTTCCATTTTAAATTAGATAGAAATAACCATAAAGGGAGGGAAGGGAGGGAGGTTGTTTCTGAGATTAATTAACGGTTTAAAAAGTATCTAATCGATGTAATCAGTGTTGTCTGAAAGAAGAAAGAAATAAAGAAAAAATTGGTTCATTTGACTTTTCGTTGACTAAGTGTCAAATAAATACCTGTTTGTGTGTTTTCAACAATTCCTATATTTTTTTTAATTAATTCTGTTTGGACTTGAGCAATCATTTTGTAGCAATTCAAAATATTGCATTGCACACACATTGTATATGTGGCTAAGTAATAAAACTAACATAATTTACTTCGCACATAGTTCAGATAGTGTAGCAACCTCAGCTATTTTTATCGCTGCTATTCTTGCTTCTGATAAAATAATCTCCGGTATTGATACCGCGAGATCCCGATAAGGATGTGAGGAAACAGTCATAGGAATTGATAACATGACGAAATATTATAATAATAATATGGTGCTGAGAGGAATTACATAATTATATGAAATTACATTAGTAGAAATCTTCTTATTTAATTTCATGTAAGTAATAAAACACAACTTTATTGGTGACTAGCTTTTACCAGTGACTTCGCCCGCGTTGAGGTCGAAAAATA
Organism: Polymixis lichenea; assembly: GCA_949091785.1. NCBI lineage: Eukaryota > Metazoa > Arthropoda > Insecta > Lepidoptera > Noctuidae > Polymixis > Polymixis lichenea. Next base: position 7,693,064 of record OX420938.1, on the reverse strand, counting down.
TCCCACGGGAACGTACCATCGGGATGAAAGTTTCCTATATGTCAATCCAAGTTATAAACTATGTGTGTACCAAATTTCATCCAAATCCGTTCAGCCGTTTTTGCAAATAATACAAACTTTCACATTTTTTAATATTAGTAGGATAGTACCAGAATGGAGGACGAGACAGCGGCTCATGTGCTGTTGAACTGCCCGGTGGTCGCTAATCACAGGGCAAAATACTTCGGTAACCCCGGTACCTTACGTGAGATTGTCAACAACACCACGGCGTTGCTGGAGGAGCTTTCTCGAGGAGCTGGGATGGATCGAATAACTGATTCTCCAACCCGTACTCAAAATACGGGCTTAGACTTGGAGTTGCGGACAACAGCCCGTTTTACCTATTACCTATAGTAGGAATTAGGATAGTAGGATAGTAGAATCAGGATGTTCTTCAGAAAGGTCAGCTGCGTAGTATTCTCAATCGGCGTGCGTGTAGGACTGGTCCTACAGATGTATGATCGTTAACAACGCAAAAGGAGTACGTAAGGATCGCAGCAGGTGGCGTTACGTAGTTTCTGCCTACCCCCACGGGAAGAAGGTGTTTTTTTTTTGGGAAATCATCAAATAACTTCTGCCACTCTGGGTGGAGCAGGAAGGCGTGTCAGACGTTTACTGACTAAAACCCACCCGTGTTCCCTCAGTTGCCTGTGTGCCAGGGGCCGAGGTATCTCTTTTGAACAACCCGCACCCCTGGTAGGCATCGGCCTTTGCGGACCTCACCAATTGGGGCTGACATCTCTTTGAGGCGCGCGTGGAACACAACGCGCCGTCGCACACTGGTCCCAAATTAAAAAAAAGTGGACATTGATAGTAGACCGCTGATATTTTTTTTTATTGTTGATACAATGATAACAGATAAGGCAAAAAAATATTATTGTCCTACTTCAAATACTTTTCTGTAAAAAAAATATTTCTTTTTTTTTTGTATGGGAGCGATTACATTTTACTCAATTTCTCAAAAACTTTAAGCGATGTCGAGATGGCAATCACATATGTTAGAAAACTAATAATTCTGAGTATTTGGCTCGAAAAAACTTATTGCTTATCTCTGCGTACTTTCGAGATAATAGTGACAGAAAATAACATTTTTTTTAATGTTAATTTTTTGCTTTTTTTTAATCATAGCCTTACTTTAGCACATAATTATAATGTATGCGTAATGTCAAATAAGTAAAAAGAGACTTCTCTGTAAAAGAGGTTATGGGGGCTCACTAATGACTGAAAAGCTATGACCTTTCTGAAGGAGTACTTTCATCAGTTCTAAAAAACAATCAAAATGAAGACATATTAAGCTGCAAACATAAAGTTGAATATGTTCACAAACGATTCTGAAAAAATATTATGGTGAAAGATTAATATTTGGGTCTATATTCTCTTGTGAAATCTCTATTTCCTCGTTTTCCAACGAAAGCAATTCATTGTTCAAGATCAAAGCACTAGCCTCTGGAAACAACTGTTTATGTAAACGAGCAAACTTTGGTTTGATATGGCTGATGTAAGGATCTGAGCTAATTAGAAAGCTGTGGATAATGTCTAAATTAGTCTGAACTCTACCGATTTTTCTTGTATGTGCCATTCTAACATTCCGGAAATCTTTATTCCTCGCTTCGGAAGCTTCTTCGGAAAGCATGCCTATCGGAATAACGGAGAAATTTTCACAAATATCAGCACCGTGTATCAACAATTTATGGACACTTGAAGGCATGTAATACCATGGATATAAGTTTACATATAACATTGCTGTTTCTTTACAATATTCCCTAAACAAGTTGGTATTAATAAGTTGACCAGATGAAATTGTTTGTAAAATGACTGCAAATCTCTTGATTAAATCAGGGTGGATACCCGTTATTTCAGCAGATACTTCATAATTTTCAAAAAACCTTCTTGCCGTGTTACCGTCATTGGTTGTACCAAATCCCTGTTTTACTATGTCAATTAACAAACCAGTTCTTTCCCGGAATTCTTCTTGTGTCAAATTCTTTTTAATTTCTTTTAACAATTTATCTTCTTTTCGTGCAGCCCACTTTTTGAAGTCTAAGTTGTACGAAATGTGTAAAATACATTCCATACATCTTATCCACATATGAAGCGAAGACAGACCATATTTATACATATCTTCTCTGATGAGTCTTTTGGATACAAAGTCCAAGTCATTTATTTTGCTAGGTGGGGTATTGCAAATATTACAAACAGCTGCAGAAGAAGTATTGGAAATCACAGTAGAAATTTTCCCATCAATCATAGTCATGTACAAATCATGTTGAATATCAAAATTATCTACAATTGTGGGAACAAGATTACGAATTTCTTCCTCTAAGGATGCACTTTCCTTCTTTATCAATTCATTTGTTTCTTTTGCAAATATAAAGCCAATTGGACGACAATAGTTTGTTGAAGAGGGAGCAGGATTTTGCCACAAGATAGTACCACTCTCTTCTTCCAAACGAAGCGGAACCAAACTAATCATGAAAACTGAAGAATCGTCAATTTTAGTGTCGGAGTGTGACTTTTGTTTATAATTACTTTGAGAAGATGACCCGTCAAAACCCCATTTGCTTATTAGTTTTAGCGATTTTTTGTCGGCAGAGTTGTGCTGAATTGTTTTTAATATCCTATTAGTTGTCAAATCTAGAAGCGATTGAAGTCTTATCTTAGCATCAGATTCAGTTACAGTTATGTCTGACTCTGGAGGATAACAAGTTTTTTTAGCTTCCAGGAGCTTTTGATAGGATGGAAGACCATACATTTTCTCTGAAGCAAGAATAGTTCTTAAATTTCGATATTGCCATTTTGACAAATTTGTTGAGGTGTAAAGCGCTAACGTTTTATCATCTGGTAAACACGGTTTGTCAGTCTTTTTAGCGAATAGTACATCATGTACCATCTCACATTTTTCCTTGTTTTGGCTGAGTTCGTTTAATATAGCTGCTAATTTTGTTTTTTTAGACTCTTTTAATTTGGCACATAAAGCATAAACTAATTCCTCCTCTGTGTGATCTAGAAGTGTTAGAGAACGCCTTTTCTTCTGTTTATCAGATATATCAACAAATGGTTTTTTACTTGTACCATAACTTAATTGATGAGTATCCACTTGCGTTTCGAAATTTGGAATTACTTCCTCGGCAACTTTAAAAATGCTGCTTAAATCGATATTTTGACATTTTGGCCAAACTATTTGGGATTGTAACCAGTCTGAATTTTTGTTAAGAAAGGTCTTTTGAGCTCTACTGGAAGCAGACCATCTTTTTGAGATATTACTTGAAAAATTACGACAAAATAATTTAATATTACTCAAATCTTCGGAAGACAATTCGACACCAATACGTTCAATAAGGGCATTAAATAAAAATTCGACATTTTTAAAACCTCCTCCTGATTTAAGAACAACGTATAAGTCTAAGTTGGTGACAAATGCGGACATATTATAATTTTAAGGAAAATTGAAAACAAATTAGAATCAAAGATATCAAAGACAAAGTGACTTTGATTTTAACAAAAAAAATTACGAAAACAAATTCGACGAAAGAAAGACAAACAAAAATTATTTGATTTTAAAATCCAAAGATTCAAAATACAACAATAACAAAACAAACAAACAACAAGCATTTCTTCAAGCGCACAGAAAAAATAAGGACACGTCTTATCGCAACCACATTTAGTTGTACACTGAGTGAGATGTACGCGCGCGATTCGTGACCGTATTACGTTACGTCATGAGAGGCGGCCATCTTGTTATCCCGGCAAACTCGCGTCGAAGCTCCATTTTGCTGGCCAGCGGACCTATTGCGATATGAGTAAGGCTATGATTAAAAAAAAGCGAACAATTAACATTAAAAAATATTGTTATTTTCTGTCACTATTATCTCGAAAGTACGCAGAGATAAGCAATAAGTTTCTTCGAGCCAAATACTCAGAATTATTAGTTTTCTAACATATGTGAATGCCATCTCGACATCGCTTAAGGTTTTTGAGAAATTGAGTAAAATGTAATCACTCCCATACAAAAAAAAAAGAAATATTTTTTATAGAGAAAAGTATTTGAAGTAGGACAATAATATTTTTTTGCCTTATCTGTTATCATTATATCAACAATAAAAAAAAATATCAGCGGTCTACTATCAATGTCCACTTTTTTTTAATTTGGGACCAGTGTGCGTCGACCCGGGCTTCAATTGCTCCTTACCGGACAGCGAGCTACCCATTACTCGCCATCCGCAAGCCCGCGCCTACGGTGGCCGGGAAACAGCCTGGATTCCCGACGCCCAGGGCGTCTCCTGCGGCGACTAGGGCCGTGAGGGCGCATATACTGCCTCTCCGTCAAGTGCGCCGCCTCCCTCTTCGCGAGCATCACTGCTTCGCAGAAGGAGGTGACGGGAGTTTATGTATTTAATGTAATTTCGTATTACTGGAGCCTATTACAATATTGTTCTTATTTTATCGAATTGACCCTGAAACATTGTCTTAAAACTTATTTCAATTGCAAGTTATCAAACCTTAAATATTGTTTTGCAAAATTGTATTTGTCTAATGATATTTGAACAGTTCTTCTGAAACACAGCTGTAGTATAATTTCAGCGTAAATAGTAGATGCCGAACATAGCTCGTTCCCTAGAAGAGCTGTGAGCTTATTCAACCACGTTCTATTCAAATAAATCTCGTTTCCCTCGACCTTTCCCTTACATTTTAATTATTTTGTTTAGTGGATCTAATTAAAATCTCATTACGTAAAGCTTCCCCCATTACTGTCAATTAATGCAATTCTGTAGGTATCTGGGTAATTACTCTTGAAGTATGCCCGATAAGATCTCGCTTTGTAAAAGATATAAACTTTTATAGGACACTTTCGGTGTGTTGATGTTTAATCAAACTTTGAGGGTACTTTTGAAGGATGAAACGGCCTTGTTGATCTATAGAAAGATTGTTATTTATATAGATATCGTCCTTGAAATTCATGTTTTGATACCTATACCTACGCAAAGACATCATTATTTATGATAGTCATTTATCGGAATATGTAAGTAGTCTTTTGTTTTTCCTATTCATTTTCCGTATTAATGTGAGTCGGAGATTATAAAACATTAATGCTATTATTGCCATTACCTAGGTCAGGCAGGTAAACAACAAAAGAACAAAATTATCAGATAATGGAAAGGCTTTGGTCATATATTATGAATGTTACCTAACATAGGGAGCTGAAGACAAGCCCAGGCAATTATCCTTGTAATTAATAATTCTGCTGAATTACGCTAAAGCCCCCTATCTGACTTTAATTAAGTTGAATAAAATAAGGATTTTCCTGGCGTAGTAACTACTGAGCGAATGTGTAAGTGATGAAAGTGGGATAATGGTGATCGATGTCTTACTAGGCGAATTACGTAGGATTTTGTTCCGATGAGTAATTAAGAGTCTCTTAAAAGAGGATTGCTTTTGTTTCGTAGGTTTATTTATGCTTTGTTTTATCTAGCGGTTGATGTTTTTTAAGTAAGTAGATGCATGTTACGTTTTTCAATCTCCTGTGTTTTCTATGTGATTGGTAGTCAATTAGAACGTAGGTAACACTGCCGTACCTTCGGTTATCATCAAAAGCTATGTACCAAGCGATGTCGTAAAGAGGGTGCAAAGAATGGTCTTAAGGTGAACCTAGTCCACATTTTTCCCATACAAACTTCGGGACTATGTTACTGCACTGTTCGATAATGTGCATCAAAAATTAAACATGGTATGGCTTTGTCTCATTATTCATATTGTCTGTACGGAAACATAATACTAAAATAAAAAGCCATTAAAAAGTTAGGAGCCAACAAAGATTCGCTTTTCTTGCTAATTTAACCTAACTTTGGGCGTGTTTAAGTAATAAAAGAAGTGTAAAATCTAAAAAACCAAGTCGGTACCGACAAAGCTCAAATATTTAAAAGTTCAATAAACTTTATTGATCATTGATTTATGCAGGGATTCTTTCATAAAACCCGATCTTCCGATGGACTGTTCTTAATTTTTTACGCGCCAGTTGTACTATAAATGATCCTGCATCTCACACAATAATGTTGTGCGTGTAGACTAGCGTCTAACTACTCATCACTGATACTACCTCTGTCGGACACGATGCCTGGCGAGACAGCGTGCTTTTTAGCCAGGCCCACCAGTGAGTTCGAGCCCGCGACTAGGTTCCCCTTAAGCTCGATTCCTGGATTGGACAAAGTGTTATTGGGTGATTCCTTCTGGAATTTTTCAGTAGCAGTTCAGAGTCTCGAGTTATACCTGGTCTATGCATGCATAGGCTCAGCCCCTCTTATTCCTAAGTATCTTATATAAGAGGGTCGCTCACCATTGTGAGCCTTGTGGGCCTTATCAGAAGGCTAAAAGTCACCCAAAAGGCAATGAAGAAAGCTATACTCGAAGTTTCCCTACGTGATCGAATCAGGAATGAAGAGATCCGCAGGAGAACCAAGATAACCGACGTAGCCAGAAGAATTGCCAGACTTAAGTGCCAGCGGGCAGGGCGCATTGCTCGCAGAACAGATGGCCGATGGAGCCGAAAGGTTCTGGAGTGGCGACCGCGTACCGGGAGACGTAGCGTTGGAAGGCCTCCCATAAGATGGATCGATTACCTTGTAATCGCCGCATGTTGAATTGGAGGAGCTCGGGGAGGCCTATGTCCAGCAGTGGACGTTTTTCGGCTGAAATGATGATGATGATGATATAAGAGGGGGTGTCTTAAACATACCCACATTTTGCCAGTTTCTTCTATAATAAGCTGGTACACGTCTGCCTAGTCCTTCGAGGAATATAGGCGTGATGTTATGTTATGTGGTGTATAATTTCATTTCAAAATCAAAAGTCATTTATTCAAATTAGGCTGAGAATCAGCACTTTTCGAACGTCAAAGTACATGAGACAGTCCCCCAATTTGAACTAATAACACGAAAAAACAAAAAATCAGGTTTACTAAACCATTTGGTAATCGCGGTAACTACGAAAATTTATCGTTTGTGTTTTTTTCATCCATGGCGAAAACATATAATGAAAATAAAAGACCGAAAGACTCATTTAAAAATAGTATCTTCAAAAAATACAATTTAAAAAGATACCAAAATTCAAATTCAGTTAAACGTCAGTGATAAAAGGTTAAAGCTATTCTATCGCTGTAATTACAGCGAAGCATTGCTCTAAATTAAACCAAATCTGTTAAACAGATTTAACGGCCCCTCGGCCCTTTTTGTGGCTATGTTAAATAGGTAGATGAGATTCTGTGGTTGGCTGTATATAGTTAGGTTTTTTGGAGCCAAAATTAACCTTTGCCGTCTTATATCTATGCATATTGTAAATGAAAGTCACTTTTTATGTATGTGTGACCGCGTTGTTCTTCTAAACTAAGTAGCGAATTTTGATGCGGTTTTCGCTATCATTTAGAGAATATATTCCGGAAGGCTTATAATGTATATAATCAACTCATCCATCAATCAATCAATTCAGTCTATCGCAGTCCACTGCTGGACATAGACCTCTCCCAGGCTGCTCCACAACACTCTATCTTCCGCCTTCCGCATCCAGTCTGCCCTACCCATTTTCTTAAGGTGAATCTAGTTTACATTTTTCCCATACAAACTTCAGAAGTGTATTAGTCTACTGTGTGATAATGTACATCAAAAATTAAACATAGCATACCATGTTTAATTTTTATTAATGAGACAAAACCATAGTTTTGTCTCATTATTAATACTCTCTGTATGGAAACAGAATACGAAAATAAAAAGGCATTAAAAAGTTAGGAGCCAACAAAGGTTAGTTTTTCTTGTGTAAAATCTGAAAAACCAAGTCGGCACCGACAAAGCGCAAATATCGAAAAGTTCAATAAATTTTTTTGGTCATTGATTTATGCAGTGATTTTTTCATAAAACCCGATCTTCCGAAGAACTGATCATAATTTTTTACGCGCTTGTTGTACTGCAAATGACCCTGAATCTCACTCAATAACGTTGTGTGTGTAGACTAGCTTCTAACTGCTCATCACTGATACTGCCTCTGTCGGACACGATGCCTGGTGAGACAGCGTGCTTTTTAGCCAGGCCCATCAGTGAGTTCGAGCTCGCGAATAGGTTCCCTTTAAGGTCGTCGGTCCATCTAGTTGGGGGACGAGCCACGCTACGCTTGCCAAAACGTGGTCTCCAGTCCAGGACTCGTCTGCTCCACTGGCCATCGGTCCTTCGAAAAACATGGCCAGCTCATTGCCACTTCAGTTTGTTTACTCTGCAAGCTATGTCGGTGACTCCGGTTTTTTTTCGGATCATGTCTTAAAATATTCTAGCTGACCCGGCCAACTTCATTCCGCCAATAAATTAGTATGCTCTCACCTTATAAACCTTCCTTGAACTTCTATAAATATTTCAAAACCAAAATTTGCCAAATCGGTCCAGCCGTACTTGAGTCTATTCAATTTTATATACTTATATACTTCGGATTTGAATATAAATTTATCAATTAATAAGTAATCAAATAAAAACTAACTTAATTAAACCTATTCACAACTTAAAAAATGGCATCAAAAAATTCATCCGCATCGCTGTCGACTGGTAATGTTCCCAAGAGACTGGCAGCATTACCAAGTTGTATGGCAATGCTTAGCCGCTGGCCAAGGTACAAACCAGCCCTTGGGTCACGGGAAGTTGTAACCAGCCTTTTTGAGATTTCCCTAAAGAGACCATGAGCACTCGGACCCCACGGCCCGAGGGTTTCAACCCCAAACGGCTCGAAAATATAATTGCCAATTAGGTTATTATACTTTCGCCGCTTGAGATTTTCCGCAGCCGCAGCGGCAGCGCCAGCACAGCACCCCGAGCCAGGAAGATGGGATGGCGCAAGAGTATCGACACACGTTGCATCCCACACTAAAGGCCTACCCAACTTCCATGGAAATAAAGACATTCCGTCCGGTCTCTTGCCATCATCGCGTGCCAAGCCACTGGGTTCTAATAAAGCTGGAACGCCGACGGTAACAAGAGCTCGTCGGATGATGTCGTTAATGTTTGCATGCCGCGCTAAGCGGCCCGCGCTTCGGCTGCAGGACAGGCCGTGGTGTCCTAGACTGTTGACAACTTCGCCGCAGTGACAGCGATGATGAGAACAACAAGGAGCACCCAGTCGCAGAGAAGCAGCGAGGCGGAAAGTGGTGTCGTCGAACAAAGTGCCTATGTTCGACGCTACGTTCGGCATGAAGCCACAGACCCGATTCCCACTTACCCACAGCCAGCAGGCGCGCACGCTCCGCAGTAGTAGCAGACGTGTTAAGTAGATTGTCTTGTACTACTCTGCAGAGTGGCTCATCCCACCGTCTCTGGGAAAATGGTTTATCGGGTAGATCAGAGTTCGGGCAAGCGAGTCTCCAGGCATCCATAGCCTCGGTGAAGCACGGCACGTCGAAATGAATCAGCGTGGAAGCTAGGATTTTTCTGATTAATTTCTCAGTGCCGTGGACCGAGGATATGAAAGCCGGTAAACTAATACTAGAAATTTTGCGGACGCCGAGGCCTCCCATGCGAATGGGAAGAGTAGCTTGTGCCCAAGCTCGGTTGTCCATGGTCACATTTAAGATCGAAGTTAGTGTGCCGGATAATTTGGTCCATTCTGTCTAATAGGTGAGTGTGCTTCCATAAATGGGAAGCGCGAAGAAAGTATGTTAATTTGGGACCGAAACAACAATAGCGAATTAAGGTGATGGCCGAATGCATATTAATTTGGAACAATCTTTCCGAAACGTCGTTGAAATTTTGAAATTTTTCCTCAATAAAAAAGGGAAAACAATTCTCAAAGATTGGAGACCCAAGGAGACGAAGAGAGCTTTTTTCAATTATTTTAATATCTGGAGCTATTGCGTTAAATTTGGAAAGTGTCAGATGTCTGTCAGTACTGTCCGTTATGTAAAGTTCACATTTCGAAAGGTTAAGATCAAGGCCAATCGAGTGAAGTTCATTTTTTAATGATTTTAAGTCATTTAAGACCGTTTCTACATCGCCTCCCAAAGTTCCATCGTCAAGATACCAAACATTAAATTTAGAATTTAGCTGTCGAATAATTGGATGAATGGCTAAACTGAAAATCACTGGTCCGAGGGGGTCACCTTGTTGGCAGCCAACAGCAGATTCCAAAAGGTTGTCCCGATATAGTAATTTAGTTGGGTGTCTGTAACATTGCCAAAGGAAACTATAGATTTGGGGTATTTCTTTTTTAGTTTCTGCCAGCAAGGTGTCCCTATTAACTGAATTAAAGGCATTCTTTATGTCAACCTTCAGGATGACCTCTCCTTTGCCGGAATTTAGGTAGGTGGACAAGGCATGTATGGCAGCCTCACAGCCCCCTTTGGAGCCGTAACCTAGCTGAAGGGGCTGAAATTTTTCCGAAACCACCTCACCATAAATTTTGCAACAAATTTTGGCTGCCATACGCCGGTAGGTAGTTCCCACGGCAATAGGACGAATGCCGCCATCCTTCTTACGCAGGGCGCATAGATTGGCCCCGTACAGAACGTCGATGACGGCCTCGTTCACCTTGCCGGAGAGTATTAGGTTAATCAGAGCCGTGAGCTCCTTCAAGAGCAACTCACCAGCTTCCCCGGCGCCTGAACAGAGAAGATCCTTTAGGTGCTGAGGACTCAGACCATCGAGGCCGCCAGCGGAGCCACTCCGGAAGGAACAGACGGCTGTGACTAACTCGCGACCTGAAATGGTCTTATATACTTATGTATATTAGATAAATTAATATTTAACTAACGTGTAATAAATAAATCTCCATGCTGTGTGAAGTCGTAAAACCCGGGGTGTTTCATTTGGATGTGTTTTTCAGCCAAGAAGAGTTATACACCATTTTTACAATGGGTTTTTTGTGGGTTATAATCAAGTTACTATGTTATAAAATTGAGGGACAATATAGAAAACTACTTTCAGTAACTAAGAGTGGTATTGCTTGGGGGAGCAAAGCCAATAATGTTTAACAGCAACTCGGTATAGCAGCACTTTAAAATTGGTCACGTTACGTCACAATCTTATAGGCTGGTAATATTGTGAAAACATTTTAAAAGCTTCGCCACAGTGGGATTGATAAAAAAATACAATCACTTTGTTGCTTTTCGAATTCGATCCCACTGCTGACAACAGCGCAGAATAATAGCCTTTACCTGAAGTTGTCATTATATTTGTAGTTCAGCAGCTTCAATATCATCAAGATTGTGCAGTTTGACGTGGTGTGACGGCGGCTATTCTGACATCATCTCTGTCATCACAAGACAGCCGCCACGGAACCATCGATGTAACGCTCTGCTACAGTGACTGTCACCAGCCAGTATCACTCTTATCTCAGTCCTTGTCCGAGTCATCACCCACTGATGACGAAGACTACTCTGATGACTAAATCGTGGGTACTGAGACACATGTGTAACTACATGTGTCTCAGTACCTCCTGTCTGATCGTTAGTATGGGCGAGCGGATAACTGATTGATTGACGCTTTTTCTATTCTTAGGCCAGTTCTGCGAATGAACGGCCGAGGACAATGGTAATTCAGAATGGCCGTGCCAGAGTGAGACTGCGAATGATGAGTTAAGTGAGAATATTGAAGCTGCAAAACTGGCTAGCCTGCGCCGTTATACCTATATTATGAAATGATCCGTAAAAGTTAGGTACCTAGATACTTGCATTTAGGTATACCATTATTTGTGGTGAAGCCATTAACTCCAACTTTATAATACGTTGTACATAATTAAACCTTTATTTCAAAAAAATTACTAAAAAAGGAGCTTAAAAATTAAACCAACAGAAATGTTTTAATGAATATATCTAATTACCCCGGTCCAGACAAAAAGGTCAGTTAAGCCTAGACACGTGCCTCTTTTTTACTTTTCTAATTGTGTAATAAAGGCATTATGTATGTAGGTAATAATCGTTTATTTCAATTGTATTTCGTTTCCATTGTGTAATGTGACGCAGTTTCAACGAATTACGTACACAAAACAGTTCAATCGACAATCTTTTTATCAGGCATTAAGTTTAGGTATTTAAGTTATCTTATGATCATCACATAAGAGAGAATATAATCGTTATCATCATTCTCCTTTGGTTATCCAAATGGAATTGGGGTCGACGTAACTTGTCTTTTTCTTCTTTACTTCTCTATTAGTCGTCAACTCGGTAGTCACCCCTATCTAGCCATGTAATCTGTCACACAGTCAGTCCATCCATGGATTATTATGTCATTATAAATCATAGTCCGTGCCTAGTCTTTTCCCGACTATGTTGGGGTCAGCTTCCAGGCTAACGAATACGATACCCCTTGGACAGACTGGTTGGCAGACTTTCGGGCTTCTGACGACCAGTGGCGGTACCTTCATAGAAGCCAAAAAGCCCAGCTTGCCCTAATACAATTGTAATTCATAACAATGAAAATAACCCCAGCAACAAGAAAATACAAAAACAAATAACTCAATGGCCTCTAACTAAAACATTAATGTCATAGGTTTATTAGGAATTCGAAATCCCCGCTTTTCCCGCGTTGTCAGATATACGCACTCATTGAACTCAATTAGTATCAGTACGTAATTATAATATTTGGTGATCATCATATTTATAGGTTTTCTAACCATAATTATGATAATAGGGTTAGTAATACTAACAAACATGAGAAAATGAGCCAATCCCTCAGTTAGCCGTTTTTTAATAGTAAAAAGTCTGTCGGCTTGCCTTGATTTTGACCCCCTACGCACGCCACTGCTGACGACCCGTAACGCCGCCGCCCGTCAAAGATGCACAAATGACAGCCGGAACACTGGTGGCTTAACGTACTTTCCGAGGCACAGAGGGGTCTTGGTATGTAAAGATGGTCATCCATCCACGGGCTAACCGCGTCAAACGTAGCTTAACCTGATCGATCGACCCGTGCGGCTATTATAACTTAGCCACAAACTCCCTATTAATGCCTTAGGTATATACCTAAGCAATACAACAGCGGCGAGGTGTTCATTTTTCTAAGAGCGAAGCCGAAGCGAAGTGGGCTTTAACTTACTGACTCTTCAATAAAGAATACTTACTATCATTCTAAAATGAATATAAGATTGTAAAGAATTAAATACAATAAAATAAAACAGCTGAGAACCAAATAAAAGTGCAATATTCCTCTATCTCGTTCTCGCTGACGCATTTTTCTATATCTGACTCTGTCATAACCCGTTGTACAGCGGCTTGCTCTCGTCCATATCAAGCGGTGCCACGTGACCTAAAGTGACATCATTACGGGATCGCCGTTTTATGAATGTTTAGTTCCCGATTATGACGCTTTGGCGCCGGGTTAATTTAGAACATTTTTTGTTGTTGTTGTAATACAAAGCTAAAAATAACCGTTTTTGTTGTTTGAATGTTGTGGTGAATTAAATACCCGTAGTGTAACGATATTTTTTGGCAATAGTAGCTACTATTGACGTGCCATTTTTTAATAGCGATAGAGTTGCCAATGCGAATCCCCGAAGAGAAGCCGGTAGGAATCGTGTTATATAGTGCTTTCGTCACTGCAATTCAATTTCAATTTTAGCATAAATTAAATTAAGGTAATGGTTGGAGTAAAGCAAAAGCCGGAAAGATCTCAATAAGCAAAATGGGGGTGGTATAAACTTGAATATCGTTGCTTAAATCCTTTTAAACTTCATGCTGAGATCTAGGCAAGCATTGGCGAGCTACGAACAGCGAGTGCGTGCCGGTGACGAACGACGACTACTCGCTGGTACCGACGAACCAAGCGTGAGTCTCTCAGCGAGTGTCTTGCACCAAGCGAGCGTCGCTAAGCGATAACTTTCTTTGATATCTCTTGTCGCTGCTTCGGATGAGTAGGTACTCGCCGGCGACGGTGTAAACAGTCAGCGATCAACTATTATAATGTACGTTTCTAGAGCGAGAAAATTGTTGATCAGTCACTTCGTACTCGACGGTGGAACGAGGCTGTTTGTGATATAGTGTGTTGGTAAAATGCCATACGATACAACACCATATACTCCCTGTTATAGATTTTTCCAAAATGGTAACTACGTGTCCACGGATCTTCTCTGAACTCAACTTTAAGGCGTAGTTTCTCAAACAAACTAAGAACTATAAACGTTTTCATCTCGCTACGTTACTAAAGCTGTAAATGTTTCAAATGTTGCCATAGTTTGTTCATTATATGGTTCTGTTTGCTGTGAGTTCGGCTATTTCTTATCAACGCGTTGTTCTTGTGCAACAGTGTTAGCGTTATCGCTGCCTTTATGTAACGGTACCTACCGTGGCTGTTGCTAGCTTTGTTATGGGGGCTTGGGTTGGCCAACCAACATACCTGTAAAAAATCTTAGTAAGTATTTTCCGTTTCGGTACCGGTATTTTAAAAGTTAATAATATTCGTTGACGCATACGTCAACGAATATTATTAACTTTTAAAATACCGTAATTAATAATCTGAAAAAAAGTATCTGCAACATCCCTGCAACAGTGTCGTACCATAGTACGACACTGTTGCAGGGATGTTGCAGATACTTTTTTTGTGACATGCGAATGCGAATGTCAAAAATCTCAAGATTTTTATGAAAATTCGTATGGGTGCAGGAAATTTCACTTTGGTGCCATAGTAAATACACTTGTCCAATAAACTTTTAAAACTCGCTTAACACACGATACTCACTATAGGATTACAATAACATTGAATAACTTAAATGTTCATACGATAAGCGCTACTTAACACGTTAAGGCTCCCGCAGACAGGCATGACGCGAGTTTTATAGAACAATTTATATGGAAACTTCATGGAAATTGACCGTCTAGAGTCGCGTCGCGCTGGTCTGCGGGATCCCTTATGATTGATTTAAGAGAAACAAATGATAAACAATTCGCGACATCCCTACACTATTTCATGATATTTATAAAACCATTTTATTGAAAATAAAGAATTGATATTTTCAAAAGGTAATTGACACATTAAATTATTAACGACCGACTACTTTATTGCTAAACTGGTGTTTTATACTTTTCAGACTGATGTATTACTTAAACATTAATCATAGTACCTTTGGGACCTATCAACTCTAAACATAGGTACTAAAACGTATACCTCAGAAGCCTGGCATAACTTTCATAGAGCAAAAACTCGCAATGATAAACAAAAACTCATAAACCTAGGGACTAATACGTTAGACTTTAAACTTGGCTACTTAGCCTACATCTAACACTAATGAGGGTCGTCGACGGAACACATTTTGGGACCTAAACTACCGTCGAATACAATAAAACTTCACTAAACAGGGCCCAATAGGTCCTGAAGAGCAAAAAACTAAATTTTCAACGATCCCAGCTTCACAATGAATATTTTACATCTGTCTCTCTCAAAGGAACGTTATTTCTCCGTTGAAATGAGTTTAGAAATTAATACCTCGACTCATTTGTTTTAATTAACTCATGAATATGAATGGGAATTACGCAGATGACATAGCCAAGGTGCCGCAATTTAGTTTGCTAGTGTAAATTTTGTTGGTACGCTAATATTTGCAAATGATTTGGTAATAAATTATATGCGTGACGTCAGATTCGCGTTTGGTATTTCAGCGTTATCGTGTTTTGAATGTTCCTGGCTGTTATTACAGGCGGTTGGAGGATTATATTCTTATGTTTGCTGAATTGTCAGGAAGTAGTTTTAAATTGGACAAAAAACCCACAATCTGAGTCCGTAAGATTTCTAGGCCTATATTTTGATCGGTATTTAACCTGGACCAAACAGATCTATAGAAAAAAGAAAGGCATTAGGACTACAGTTGTAAACTCTACTGGCTCTTCGAGCGGAATCCCAACTAACCTTGGAAAATAAGCTTCTAACTTACAAGTGCATATTTAAATAAAGATGTATGGCTACAGTTGTGGGGTACTGCTTCTAACTCCATTTTAGAAATTCTCCAACGTTTCCAATCAAAAGTTTCGCGCATGGTAGGTGATGCACCGTGGTACATAACAAATGAAATAATTCATCGTGACATACAAATTAAAACAGTTGAGAACAAAGTAGCAGACTCCCTTAAAACCAACAAAACGCGTACGCAAATGCATCCTAACCGCCTAGCAAATAATCTGATTGACAAACTGCCAAACTCGACATTAAAGAAAAGAGCACCACATGATCTAAGATGCCATACTGAATAATTATATGGGGATATCAATGGATATCGCTCCATACACGACCTAATTAGGTACCTACTTAATGTCCAGTTAAGGCAAAGTCCAGTCGAATCGACAGATCACAGGAAGGAATAACAAAGAGGAAGGAAGAGATAAAAAAAATAGTTTGCTGAATTGAATAGTTACTTCCACATAAACCTAATAAAAAAAAAACAAAATCTAATAAAAATTGGATTTATGTAGAAGTGATTGGTGTGAAAACTGAGTCAAGCTAAAATTTTAAGTCGATGTAGTGTCCTATGTCGACTTAAAATTTTAGATTGACTTAGTTTTAAAAGTCTCCAAAAAACGTTGTTAAGTTTATCCCAACAGTCTGCTAACAGATTAGTTCGCATCAAAAACTTTAATCCCGACTAAGAAGTCAAATAATCTTTAAGCCTTTCAAAGACTTATATAAACTTAAACTTGCACACAAACAATTTTTTTAGCATTAAGTTATAAGCTGCTTTCTATTTAAGATGCAATGAAAACTAAAATCTAAAAAAGTTAGTTACCTTGCCAATTAGGCAGTTACCAAGTAAGAAGATTTTTCTTGAATTGTTGAAAAAAATATGTTGCTATTTAGTCCGTTAAAACAACTCAATTTTTGTTTACATAACTGTGGATACAAAGACCATGGGGTTACCCATGGCTTAACTAAAGCGACCGGTCGCGCGAATACGCGATCATCGCGAACATTATAATTACGTCACACATATTCAGCCAATAATATTCCCACTGCTGGGACACAAGTCTCCTCTCGGTAGAGGGAGTAAGCCGTTATCCAATACGCGGGTCTCTGGTGTCACATGTCTTCGAATTTTTGGTTCTAGAACATGCCGGTTTCCACACGATGTTTTCCTTCACCGTTTTGACAGCAGTGGTGGTGAAATAATTTGCAGAAAGTAAAACGCCTGTCTGAGTTCGAACTTACCACCAACCGACTCTTAAGTCATACGTCACTCATTTGTTCGGAAAACCGGAATGCGCTCTCTGGCGGCGCGAAGACGAGTTCGGGTAAGCCGAAGAGAATGAACGTGGTGATCGCGTGTTTGCGCAAAGTTCGCTTTGCTTAGGACATGGTCTCAACTTTAATCAAGGTACCTAACATCTTTTATCCATTTTTATAAGTTGATCGTCAAGCATCAAAATCACTTTACACATACCTACTTACCCAGCCAGAATAAAGAAAGATAATAGGACAACATTAATGGACGTTAAACACAAAGCACAATACATACAAATTAACTGTGAACATAGCTATTGTTTATCTAAAATCTTCAAAGTCGTTTAGAAGCAGAAAGTGGACCAAACGTGTGAGAGTTAGTTTAATTAATATTCCTAATGAGCGTAACTAGAAAGGACTACAAAAACCCGAAAAGGACAATAACTCTAAACCCGTTAAACCAATTATGGAACTTAAACTTCGGGAATACGGATGAGAATTCCTTGTAAGTTATTGGTTCTTGTTGAAACAGTTGTGCTCGAGTTTGTTCCAAGTTTGCTTTCGGACCAATGATTTCCAAATCTAGTTTGTGTGTTTAGGACTTAAGATATTCGTTGAGTTTCCTCAAGTTTTACTTGTACTGTGACATAGCTTGGTAGGTATATCTTGTTTACTGGCTGTAATAAAATCAATCTTTGCTGGGCAGTGTCCTTGGGGGTCGCATGTTGGAATTAAGGCGCCAATAATGTTTGAAAGTGTTTTGAGAGCGAGTTCTTTAATCTCAGGTGAAAAGAATTGCAGTTTGAGAATCAAGGGATTTTTTTTTCACAAAATCGATGATTTTCAGTAAGGTTATACCGACATTAAATGACGTGTTTAATCGATCACATGTTATCTTAGTTCTTAATTACTTATTGATGTTAGCAAGACATAATACAAAAATTAGAAAGCGAGGACGTTTTAATATCCTATCGCTACTTTCCTGCTAATCTTATAAATGTGAAAGTTTGAATGTTTGTTACAATCACGCAAAAACGGCTGAACAAATTTGGATGAACATTTGGCACACAGATAGTTTATAACCTGGTTTACTATTGGCTATGCCAGAGATGTCCCTCATGCAATAATAACTCATACAGGTTTTTATCAAATAAACTCTGTAGAAACCCTACCTATTTCATCATATTGTACTAGTTCAAGCTAATACTACCTAAATATGCAGACCTAGATTGGCAACGTAGGCTTAGATATAACATAGGCATTAGGTATTCAAGCCATCCCTTTGTTCAAGACTAGTACATAAATATGTTTATATAGTCAAGCCAAGGGCAACATTTATGAAAGGCTAGGTGTTGCCACCGCGTTCGCTCAGTTCGGACAAAAAGTATCGTATGTATGGTAATCCAGTTTATAGACTATCTGTGTGCCAAATTTAATCCAAATTCGTTCAGCCGTTTTTGCATGATTGAGTAACAAAGTTCCAAACATCTGACAAATTATTGCTGCTATAGCGGGCTGTCCCTTTCAGGGCCACTGGGTGGCAACAGTTTTAGAATTAAATAAATAATTAATTTTGTAAAAACTCACCAGCCAAAGTACTGGAACAAAAATATGAAGCTTAGTCTGAAATAAAGTTTAATTTATTTATTTTATATATATGTACTAACTTTCACATTTTTAACATTAGAAGGATTTTGTAAAAAACCAGTTTTTCTCCCGCTCTGGGCGGAGCTCGGACGTGTCAGCCTTTTACTGACTAAAACTCACCCATGTTCATTCAGTTGCCTGTGTGCCAGGGACCAAGGTATCTCGTTCCAACAACCCGCACCCCTGGCAGGAAGAAAAGCAGGTTAAGCGTATGTTTTACGAAAAGTTAGGTTAGGTATTAATATGTACACGTAAAATATTTTGGGTATGTTTAGCATGAAAACTTAGATTCTGTTATGCTTACTACTGGTAAATCCCACCTGTACCTATCTGAAAACCTCGAAGTCCTCGAACCTCGACCTGGAAACCTCGTTAGAAAAGTTATGAATTTTAGGGTAATTTAAGTAGTTATAGTTCTAGAAAGTAGGGGTATTATTGACCTAATGATAATATTGAACCCTCTGAGTTTGTTTAGGCAGTTCTTTCAGGAATCTAGGAAATGCCGGCACCATTTTAGTAGAGTTAAAGTATCTTAAAAGATCTACTTACGGAAATAAACATCGTTTCATTGTTATAAGTAGGTAAAACTCATGATTCTACCATTTTTGGTACAGATATTTACTTCAGTTTATTTTTATCTTAAAAACGGAAACCATCAAGGGAATTATACTCATATGAAACCATTTGAAGTCAAATTTCATCTAAAAATGAAATACGTACAAAACTCGCTTTGAGAAAAATATGTTTTATATTTTTCTTCTTTCATTTGATTGTACCCTGAATCAAATAAGCATATGGAATCAGATAAAATATAAAGGTGAGGTCATGAATTATAAATTTCCTGGGTCTAAACGAGCTGTATTGATTCCTTCAGCGGTAAAACTTACATGGATTTGGTTCAAATGGAGAGTTCATGTGCGTTTTTTTTTGGGTGGGAAATCATCAAATAACTTCTCACGCTCTGGGTGGAGCGGGAGGGCGTGTCAGACTTTTACTGACTAAAACCCACCCGTGTTCCCTCAATTGCCTGTGTGCCAGGGGCCGCGGTATCTCTTTCGAACAACCCGCACCCCTGGCAGGCATCGGCCCTTGCGGGCCCCATCAGTTTCTGCTGACATCCCTTTGAGGCGCGCGTGGAACACCACGCACCGTCGACCTGGGCTTGGTCCTTACCGGACAGCGAGCTACCCATTACTCGCCGTCCGCAAGCCCGTGCCTACGGTGGCCGGGAATCAGCCTGGGGTTCCCTACGTCCAGGACGTGTCCTGCGAAGGCCACGGCTGTGAGGGCGCATGTACTGCATCTCCCTCACGTGCGCCGCCTCCCTCTTTGCGAGCATGACTGCTTCGCTGAAGGAGGCGACTGCTAGCCATGCACTCTCGCTCCGTACCATGGCCTGGACCAGGGTCGGACGCGAGAGATCGCTGCCACCGATCACCTCCACGAGGACACGGCGGTGCTCCGCCCTAGCCGGGCAGACATCCACCGTGTCCTTAGGGCGATCTTCGCAATAGAAACACCCGGGCGTTTCCTCCCGCCCTATCCGAAACAGGAACCTCCCGAACAGCCGTTTCTGGTGAGGACCTGTGTCAGGCGGAAGGTGAGGACGCCATGCCGCTTCTCAAGCCACTCCTCATAGAGGGGACTTACCGCCGCAATCGTGGCGTGCCCAGCACTGGGTTGCGACAATCGCACTTTCCACGTCGTCATGAGATCCTACCGGAGCTCTGTCCGCCGTGCCGCGATTTCCCGCGGCAGCGGAGTTAAGCCCCGGCGTTTGGCCTCCTCGCGCCACTCCCAAGTGTGCGCGAGGACCTTTGCCTCCAGATCCCATGGCGGCAATCCGGCAAGAGTTAATGTGCGTTAGACAGTACTCCATTCATTCATACTCTATGCATACACTTTACACGTGCCTGTATGAATGTTATTGTAAGCTTAAATATTTGATAAAACATTGGACAATGACCATATTATTCATTGTCAAGGCTATATGAAACTACAAATTAATCCATTTTTGATTTGGCCTTAAATCTATCAACTGCCGAACAAAACATGGTATATACATGTTTTTCGTAAGGTACAATATTCGGTACCATGTAAAAGCTTTTTTGAGTAGGTAATATATTAGTCTGTCTACAGTCAGCATGCGTTCTTGACTCCATTGATTAGTTTCATCGAAACGTGTTTTGCGAATTTGATCTTTAAGTATAGTTACTAGAATTGTCGCACTGACAGGTGTCAGGGACGCCTTCTCTTGAGTAGTAAGTAGCTTTTGCAGTTCAGCACTTACTTGCGTCATAATCTAAAGTTAATCTACATTTTACCTCATTTTAAGCTGATAAGTAGTAATTCTCCTTTTCATCTTCCTATGTTCCTTGGGGTCCACCTATCACCATTCAACAATTGGAAACTATTTTCGTCTTTGAAATTATCTTTTAATTATTATCGTTGTTTATCACCGACAAAGTAATCGTGTTCCCTTCAAATTGATATCCTGACCTTTTCGAGATTAAGTACCGCCCACAAGAATATGTCCGAAAAACGAGGTTGAAATTAAATAATTTTATTTCTGTAAATAGGTTTGTACAAACACTTTTTTACACGTCAATCATATTTTTAAAACTAGATGAGGTTGACGTTTCCTATCTGACTACTCTGAGAAGAAAGACCGAAACAAACTCAGAGGTTACAGTCTCTTTTAAAGTCCAGACATAATCTTGGTCAGATCCGTAACTCTGTCTACCCCATTGTAGAATACAGGTCTTTTTTTTGAGTGTGGGGAATCATCAAATATGTTTTTAAGTCATATCTTCTCGCGCTCTTCGTGTCAGAGACACGAAGAGCGCGAGAAGATATGACTTTTACTGACTAAAACCCACCCGTGTTCCTTCAGTTGCCCGTGTGCCAGGGGCCAGTAGAGGCCACGGTATCTCTTTCGAACAACCCGCACCCCTGGCAGGCATCGGCCCTAGCGCCAACAAAATGCGCCGTCGACTCGGGCTTGGTCCTTACCGGACAGCGACCTACCCATTACTCGCCGTCTGCAAGCCCGCGCCTACGGTGGCCGGGAGTCAGCCTGGGATTCACGACACCCGGGGCGTCTCTTGCGGTGACTAGGGCCGTGAGGGCGCATAGATTGCCTATCCCTCAAGGCGCCGCCTTCCTTTTCGCGGGAATTTCTGGTTTGCAGAAGGAGGGGACGGCTTTCCATGCACTCTCGCTCCTTACCATGGCCGGACACGACAGATTGCCACCACCGCCGCGCCGATCGCCTCCGTGAGGACACGGCGGCGCTCCGCCCAAGCCGGGCAGACCACAACCGTATGCTCCACAGTGGTAACACCCGGACGTTTCCTTCGACCTTATCTGGAACCTTTCGAAACAACCGTGTCCAGTGAGGACCTGCGTCAGGCGGAAGGTGAGGGCGCCGTAGCGTCTCTCCATCAGTGGATTGGATGAGTGTGATTGATACAGAGGTGTAAGTACACCTCTATATCGTTAGTTACATAGGGGTAAGTTGCCCAGACCAGTGTTCCCGGAGGGTTCCGGGGAACACTGGTGTGATGGTTATGTATTCCACGTCAATTTGGGGAATCATTAAATACGTAACTTGTGAAAAGACTAGGTGTCTTTTACATATCTCTGCCCATGCCCTTAGGGATTTACAGGCGTAATGATATATTATGTTTTAAGTTTAATGTTATATTAATTGGCTATCCATTGGTTGGTTATTGGTGTTTGATCTCGTTTATTTACAATGCAGTACCTACCTATGTGGCGACCCATTATAGAGGTGTACCTCTACCCGGGGTGGTCCCTGCGAAGAATACTAGTGTGATGTTTTATAAGTAAAATGAACAGAGTAGATTTCATGGCAAAATATAACAAATTGCGAAATGTGGATTTTCCACAAACTTATGCCTACGCCTTCGTGGAAAATAGGCGTGATGTTTTGTTGTTTTATGTTCCATATTATACGTCGGTTATTATTGTTTTTATTATGTTTTATCTCTTTTATTGTGACGAAAAATAGAATACGAACGTCCATATTTTCGTTATATAAATGAAACTGAAAGATGTTTTTTTCAGGAGACCCCATATATATAAGACTTGAAACAAACGGTTTGTTATTTTGCAACCCGTAACGAAAAAGATGAGACAAAAACGAAGTCTGTTGGATCAAAAAAAAAATTGGGGACGGAGTCTATAGTTGCTTGCCCAAGATCTTGAACATGGCATGGAAGTTTATTTTAAAAGCGTATTCATTGACATCTGAATGACCGACCTATTTTGTTGAGTCTTGTTGACGGTACAACAAATTTGTGTTTGTTCCTAGTATTTTTAAACAATCTAATATTTTTATGAGCATATAAAAGATTTTCAAAAATATACTGCGAAGGCATAGTCATTACATTAATCTCCTTAAATTTCTCTCTGAGAGAGTCTTGGACTTAATTTATAAATGGATCGAACAGTTCTTTTCTGCAAGACAAAGATAGTGTGAATCATTCCTAGCCTTTTCCCAACCACGTTGGGGTCGGCTTCCAGTCTAACCGGATGCAGCTGAATATCAGTATTTTACATGGAGCGACTGCCTATCTGACCTCCAGAACCCAGTTACTGGGTAGCACGATACCCCTTGGTAAGACTGTTTGTCCGACTTTCGGGCTTCTTACGTCCCGTAACGACTGTCAAAAAGATTCACAAATCATAGCCGGGCCCAACGGCTTAACGTGCTTTGCGAGGCACGGAGGGGTCTTGGTATGTAAAGATGGTCACCCATCCACGGACCAACTGCGGCAAGCGTAGCTTAACCTATTTGATCGACCCGTGCGGCTGTTATTACTTAGCCACAAGCCCCTCGAAAGATAGTCTGAATGTCAGCGGCATTTCCCCACGACAGAATACTATACGACATTACACTATGAAAATAGCTAATGTACAATAAACGGGCTGTCTCTATGTCAGTTAAATTACGAATTTTTCTAACAGCGTATACTGCGGAACTTTGCTTTTTCCACTGAAGCTTGGCATCCAAATTTAAGCCCAAGAATACAGTACTATCTTCAGGATTCAATTATTCGCCCTTTATCAAACAGTAGTTTTCACCTGCCTAACGTGAGGTAGCGTAAACTTAATGCATTTGTTTTTTTCATTGAGAAGTAAATTATTAACATTGAACCAGTGAACTACTTTTGAGATTGCGCTATTTACATCGTCAGTAACCAACTGCTGACGTTTAAGTTTAAACAAAAGTGAAGTGTCTCCGCAAACAAAACTATGTCATGATCATCCATTATGAGGTAAGGCAAGTCATTAATATAAATAAGAAACAAGAAAGGACCAAGAATCGAGCCCTGAGGGACTCCCATTGATACTATAGATCCAGGAGATCTTTTTCCATTTACGTCAACACACTGAATCCTATTACTCAAGTACGAAGTAAGAAGATCCAAAGCGGTGTTCCGGATCTCGTTGTGACGGAGTTTCCTGATTAATGTTTCATGATGAACACAATCTAATGCTTTAGATAAATCACAAAAATGCCTAAGGCATCCTATTTATTTTCCCATGCGTTGTAATTAAGCCTTAAGAATTCAACACCAGCATCGGTAGTTGAACGACCCCTTGTGAAACCGAACTGTTTGCTATGTTATAAATTATGTTTATTAAAAAATCTTTGCAATTGGTCTAAAATTAATTTCTTAAAAAGTTTTACTAAAGGTAGGTAGTACTGAAATAGGTCTATAATTAGAGGGGTCGATGTACTATCTGATTTAAACAAAGGTATTATTTTACTATTCTTCATGCGGTCAGGAAAGTCCCGACAGTCCATACAATGATTAAATATAAGAGCTATAGTAGATGGGGTAATGTCAATAATAGATTTGGTGACTTCTACAGAATTACACCAGAGATCTGCAGTCTTTTTTACATTTAAAGTTTGAGAGGTTTTAATTATATATCTACAGCCAATATGTTCAAATTGAAAATCCGAATCGCAAACATTAACATTTTCCTTAAGCAAATACTCAGCAACAGAAGGTGATGAGTTTAGAGGTTTTGTAGTTAAAACGGGAATATCTGAAAATAAATTTTCAAAAGCCGCGGATATTGGAGAGTGTGATGTTATTATGTTGTCATTAATAGAAAGGCTGAAGTCAGAATTTCTGTTACTAGACCTTCCCATTTAACTATTAATAATATTCCAAATCGTTGTTATTACATTACTACTGTTTTTAATCTTCGAACTTAAATGACTCGACTTAGCCATTCAACAAACTTTTTTAAATAATTGAGAAAAATTTCTAACATTTATATGAAATTCAGCAGTGTTTACATAAGTTCTTTCATGGTACAGCTCATAAAGTCGTGTTCTACTTTTATGAATACCAATTGGTCTTGGTTGACATTATGTGAAATATTGTTTCAAGTAGTTATTCAGTGAAGGGGATTTATTGGTTCAGTGATTTTCGGAGTGGCTTTTTTATTCTTCACCTCGCTTATCCGTACCTCAGAAAGCACGTTTAGCCGTTGGTTCTGGCTATCATCGGTAGATCTTTGACAGTCTTTGCGGGTTGCCAGAAGCCCGAAAGTCTGACAGTCAGTTTTATCAAGGGGTATTAAGGCTTCTTCAAGCAGACGCGACGCGACACTTGTAGAGCAATTTCCATTATGTTTTCATTGAAATTGTTCTACGAGAGTCACATCGCGCCTGTTTGTTAGCCTTTGCCCAGTACTGAAGTGGATTGTAAAAGTCAGAAAGGC
Source organism: Polymixis lichenea (assembly GCA_949091785.1). Classification (NCBI taxonomy): domain Eukaryota; kingdom Metazoa; phylum Arthropoda; class Insecta; order Lepidoptera; family Noctuidae; genus Polymixis; species Polymixis lichenea. Next base: position 7,667,454 of record OX420938.1, on the reverse strand, counting down.
AGTCGCTCCATGTAAAGTACTGGTATTCAGCTGCATCCGGTTAGACTGGAAGCCGACTCTAACATATTTGGGAAAGGGCTAGGCAGGTGATGATGGTAATAATACTGTAGGTACTCCCCTCGATATTAATTAATTTGGTATTATGATATTAATGTGTAGATTTTCATAAGATAATTATAATAAACCATTTATTTTCAGGTTACAAAGACTCATAAATAAATACCTTAATCTAAATATACATGTGGCGGCCATCTACAATGCCCCACATACAAAACTTCAAATCAACAAATGTGGAAAAACACAAAAAGTAAAAAGTGGCGCCATCTACAATGCCATATGCGAACTACTCAAGACTTGACGTCACACCGCAACTACATCACGCAAGTAGAGTTTACCGCACAATCTACATATTTACAATATCCCGACATCCATCGTCGGGCAGTTGCCCACCAGACACAACGCCCGTCTGGTCGGAGGATCCTCCTTTACTATAGAGTATGAGTGAACTTTACACCCTGTTCCTCATACCTCTATATACATATTAAAATAACAATCTGTGTTAGTAAATAAAACTTAAAACTATGCTAGTGTCACTTATTTGCACTAAGTCTTCGTGAGTACCGAAGGCACTTGTCCGCGAAAGCGGCGAAATACCACAACCTGTGGCCAAAAGCTTTCTTCCATCACCAAATGCAGGTAGCATGTAGCATGCGCACCACAAACGCCTTAAAGTTGAGGTTGCGATGCGACTCCAGCAGCTGCTCTCTCGGCGCGTAATTCAGCCTTTGGCGCACGTACTTCACGATGTCTTCCGCATTGGTGGTGTAGTGGAGACGGGAAATATACACCGGGGTGGGTATTCGGCTTGGCAGCACGCAGTTTTTCGTTGGGCTCCGTAGGAGCCTTACCCCAGCGGTTCTTACAACTAAAGTCGGCAACTATGTCGGCGCTTCCTCCTTTGCACCGTCACAAAGGCGTCATCATCAGCCAGATAATGTTACATATTATAATACACGCCCACGGAAATGTAATAGTCGTAACCAAAACAGTAATTAGCACCTAATTAATCCAAAGACGTTAATATGAACGTATTAACATAAATGAGGCAGAAGGAGCATATGAGAATGGTAGCAGGCGTTCTGTAGTTTCTGCCCAGCCCTATGGAAAGAAGTTGTGAGTTTAAGCATGTATATTTATAGAAAAGCGAGCGAGAGCTATTTTGTGAAGGAGCCAATTAATTTTGTTCAATCATTTTTATTTAGAGAGAAAATAAACCATTGTAGCTTTTTTAATTATTTGGTTTTGTCAAAGATAGATACTTCATTTACCTTATCCTCTATCCCTTTTGATCTCAATTGCTTCAAAAAACAATGAGCTATTTATTCTCATTATTTTTTAAAGAAATTAAGATCAAAAGCAATTTAATCCAAATTCTTTTCTCAAATGAAAGGAGTTGGAACTCATTTATAATACCTTACACAATTTTAAGGTGGTGTTAGAAAGAGCTTATTAAATCCAGGATTACGGAACCATCCCGCACCCTGAAATTACTTTCCAAAATTAATAAAACAAACTCCTGCCATCGGAAACGTACAGGAAAAAGTAATTAATAATCAAGGAGTCGGATTACAACATGAAGATACCACCGTACCTACCCACAAAATCCGGAGATTAAAATCTTGATAATTAAACCGACCAAATTGAAGACGCTCCGGGGTCAACTAAAACTGAGATAAGTTCTGTTCATCTAACTTTGGTTAGATAAACTTCTGTCAGATCATTCGCGGTGTCTTGTTAACGAACTTTCGTTGATTTTATCTGTGTAATTAACGAACTAGGACCCAGGTATATTTAAGGTAATACTTAAGTCAGGAATAGATTAATTGCTAGGTATTGTTCGAAAATCATTATCACGTTGGTGAACTAAAATGTCTAGATTATCCAATTAAGTTAGGTAGGGTCATTCAGACCCGACTTCACTAACTACAACATTACCTTTGATTACGTAAGCGTCCTGTTAGCATTAAAGATATGTTTAAAGAAACTGCTTTTTTTTCGAGTTCACTATTCAATTCCAACCAACGTTTAAATAACCGAACGTTTTTGAACGAGTGAGTCGAAAATGACTTAATGATCGAATGCTTTAACATTCTTTTGTGAAAGACGCCACAATAAATTCCGAAAAAATGGGGTCGAAAGCATCTGGCTGACAAATTTAATGATTTCGGCACTCACTGCAAATGTGCTCGGCTATTCAAACTTCTTTTAAATTAAATCAAGTAATTCCAGAGCACTCACAACGTGTATGTACGAAATCTTGTACCAAATGTTTTCTCTTCATATTAGACGAAATAATTGGCATCGTGTTTGGAATATCCGGGAAGTGCGCAAAATTCTTTCTATATCTTCAAAATCATCGAATATATTATCCTCTTCAAAGATATTAGTAACTCAAAGCGTCTTAATTTTTTATTTTGTAACTAAAAGTTATAAACCAACGGTTAAACGGAGTTTGCCACTTCGTTTAAGTTAATCATACGATTATAGCACTTAGCAAATGGTTAGTGCGTGGTGAACAGCAAAATATTGTTAATTAGCCGAAAATGGTTTAACCGGCTGTTTAAAATTTATACATGTGTTGGTAAACTGGGGTTTTAAAGTACTGGGAATTAGTGTTCGTTTGAAACGGTTGGTTAGTTCTACCTGTGGTTGGTTTAAGCTTGAATGGTACCGTAATTTATTGACACTAATTTGGTACCGACCGCATATCATTGTGGTTTAGGAAATTAGGAACAGTTTAGTTTCACGCAGAACCCATTTTCAGACAATCGTGGTGACGTTAAGGTTGCACTTACACGAGCAACTAAAATTGCTCCATCCTGGTTAACTCTCGTCAACTATGACGTCACGACTACGAGACGCCCTGGGCGTCGGGAATCCCAGGCTGATTCCCGGCCACCGTAGGCACGGGCTTGCGGACGGCGAGTAATGGGTAGCTCGTTGTCCGGTAAGGACCAAGCCCGGGTCGATGGCGCGTTGTATTCCACGCGCGCCTCAAAGAAATGTCAGCAGCAACTGACGGGGCCCGCAAGGGCCGATGCCTGCCAGGGGTGCGGGTTGTTCGAAAGAGATACCGCGGCCCCTGGCACACAGGCAACTGAGGGAACACGGGTGGGTTTTAGTCAGTAAAAGTCTGACACGCCCTCCCGCTCCACCCAAAGCGGGAGAAGTTATTTGATGATTTCCCACCCAAAAAAAAAAGTACATTATTCAAACGTCAACTTTTACATTGTAATTAGTTACTTCTAGTCACCCCTTCCAAAAGAGAAGAGTGAACAGGAAACTCTACCGTTACCTACTCTTCTAATTATTTTATAACACTTTGTATAAAAAATTATGTGTGAAGACGATGCATCTAAAGTAAAATTACCATTTGTTATATTGCTATACATGGTGCTCACATATTTACAAACAATGTAAACGTACCTATACGATTTCCGTAAAATTTTAACTGTAAATCAATGTCATAAAAATTATAAACTACTAGCTTTTGCCAGCGGCTTCGCCCGCGTGGAGGTCGTAACTATCCTACGGGAACATAGTACCGGAATAAAAAGTATATGTGTTATTCCAGGTTACAGAATACCTGTGTGCCAAATTTCATTCAAATCCGTTCAGCGGTTTTTGCGTGAAGGAGTAACAAACATCCATCTACCCATCCATCCATCCATACTTACAAACTTTCGCGTTTATAATATTAGTAGGCTACAATTCAATAAGCAACCAGTTTGATTTTGTCAAGAGAATTATGATGATGGGTAAGGTACAGTAAATAGTGAAGTAAACAGCTCTTGGTTAAAGACTAAATTTTTAACTTTAAGGAAGACATCGATGTCTTTTTAATGTATGCAGAAAATCCGTCACTTCAATTTACAGAACAACAACTTCAAATACGAAAATTTACCTATATACGCAAACACCGAAAATACCTTTGCTTAAATATTATTAATGTGCAATTCGTGCCAACCTGTATCGGCTAACCCCTGTCCACATTATTCCGAAACCCTAAATCAATAGTATTCAGCATCTTCTAATAAATTAGCAAAGGATTACGTGGGTCCCCGAGACCCTGAAATTGGCACACAGTGTTATCATGACCAATTTATCCCACGTTCACATATACGCATTAAGTCATTCGGAACATCGAAATTGGAAAGCCTCTCAAAGGGCAAAGGTCAAAGGACTGAGAAAATCTCACAATTAGGACGAACCTAAAAAGGCAGGAAATTAAGCTTTGAACGTGTACCGATCGAACGCGTATTGACAGATAACCACGGGTTTTTAGGGTTCTCCAAAAATGGTCTACACAAACGAAACCAACGGGACTCTATTGCTAACCCTACGTCGACGTCTGCCAGTCAGACTGTCATAGATTTCTTACTTTTGAACCGGAATCGGTATCCAGTTAATATTCACAGAATACTTGTTACTATGGCATCAGTCATGGTACCTCACAATTACAATCAGCCTATAATAAGTTCGGGTTGGTGGCTGTCACTTGACATGCCGATTTTCTGTCGATGTTTTCCTTCACGGTTTTGAGAACTGCGCTGAAGAAATTAAGTAGAAGTAAAGTGCCTGCCTGGCGACCTAAGACTTGTTAGTCGGGGCCAATACAATGCAATTGTTTTGGTGGTACGGAGCCTTTAGGTATCCGCCCTACCGTCAAAAATGAAACGAGTTGAGCTAGCAACTCAAAACGAGTTATTGGTTTGACAGAGTTCTTGCCGGTGGGTGGCGTGAACGGTCAGCGATCAAGTATTAATAAACGTATGTCTTTGACATACTGTGCTAGCTGACATATGGCAAATTTAATGTTTTTTGTGTTTCGTAATGTTAATTACCTACTACTGTACAGAATCAAGTTCTTCCAACATAACAGACAGCTGTGCTGCTGGGGAGTTGGTTGCGCCACTTCTTCTTCCCAGCTAAAGCACTAGGTAATTTTGACGTTCAAAAAGAGCTGCAGTTTCTCTTCGTAATAGAAATTATAAATCGGTCCTGTTCCATTCCTACAGCACAAAGCTCATTGTATTAACTTGTGGTTGGAACAGGAGTTCCCGACCGTGTTCATGAATTTAAGTGGATTAAATCCTAAGTTAGCGGAGGAGTCCAAGTGTTTGTAGTTTGAGAAATCTTTGGAAATTATTCCGTTGTTGCTAAGAGTTTGTAGGTACTTAAGGTATTGTGGGGTTGTTGAGTTGTAAGTGAAAATGTCCTTTGTGCACACCACAGGACAGTGTTTTGTGAAGTTACAAATTGTGTATATTAAGGGAATAATAGTTCCAGGCAAGTGCTTTACATTATGTTAAAAATGTCATCACCACTGTTCTCAAAACGGTGAAGGAAAACATCGTGATGAAACCGGTATGTCCTAGAACCAAAAATTTGAAGACATGTGACATCTTCCAACCTGCACTGGGCCCGCGTGGATTATCGCCCCTTACCTCTACCATAGAGGAGGCCTATGTCCCAGCAGTGCGAACATTATATGCTGATTATGTTTGTATGTATAACAAAATAAACTCCCTCAAGCAGAAATAAAGCACCAATGCCAAAGAGCTCTAATTTCTAGTTCAAAAAAGAGTAAGTACCTATGCCAAAACTAAAAAATAACTAACTTCGAAAGTCGGTGGTAAAATAACAAAAATTCAAAGCCCCCGAGGCATACCTACGCAAAACATTAAAAAAAAAAACGTTTCACGATTACCAGAGGAATTGTTGAGTCGAATTGAAAACCTCTTCCTTTTTGAAGACTATTAAAAAAGAACAAATAACTTAATACAACAATTTAAAAAAAGAACCGCACAAAGATGAAGACTTTTCTTTTCGTTTGACATAACATACACTTTCGATCGATTAATCTCGGAACCGATTCGGTTTGTTCGTTATCAGGGAGGTTCACAAGGCCATTGCAGACCGCCGCGACAATGATAGATGGTCCACACTTGATGAATTGCAGGCGCCGTATTCGGGGAACGAAGTGAATGTGATGTCGAAACGATAAAGGTTTACAGTACGTTTCAGCAATAAAGATTGACCGGGAAAAAATAAACTTGTCGTTTTTTTTTAATTTTCAATACCACATAATCCACACCACACATCACATTATTAAAACGTTTTAAAATGTTCAAATCATTTACATTCCAGTTAGGATGCTTTGACTCGGTCCTATACATTTTACGTCGATTTTAGATTTTTCTTTTTCCAAATACCTAAACTATTACTAACTTTATATATAATATAATAATCATTTTATTATCAGGCAACTAAGGCCCATACATAAAATACACAAAATAATCTTAAACAATAATGACATACTAATACATATTAAAAACCAGCTTAAAACTATAACTAAACACGTAAAGTTGACGGCGTCGTGTTTCGCTGCGAGGTGTCACGTAACCGTCCTCGGAAACGACGATATACGACACCTTTCGGCCAAAAGTCCTCTTTCAAGCAGTACTGTAGATGGTGGGTTGGAATTCGTACCACGAATGACTTAAAGTTGATGTCGTGGCGCGACTCCAACCTTTCGACCCTCAGTGTCCAGTTGGTCTTCACTTTCATGTACTGCACGACTTCCTCAATCTTCGTGGAATGATGCAGACGCGAAATGTACAGCTGCGTCGTAGGCACAGCAGGGCGCAGCAGCATGCTGGGTCCACTCGGTGCGGTACCGCACAAGTTACGTGAGCAGGGCTTCTTCTTCTTCTTTTCTACCTTCGTAAAACCCTCCTCATCAACTATGCCAGTTCTTGGCAAGGAGCTACGGACCGCAGTCAGGGCAGGTTGAGTACCCTTTTCCAGTTTGTCCCTTTTTCCGGCTTGTCGCTTAGGCTGCGACGCATCAGATTTGCCGGTTGCGACAATAGCAGCGTAGATACGTTTAGGGGTCGCTTTATGCCACTCAAGACAAATTTCAAGAATGGATCTAATATCATATTTTGTACAATATGTCATTCACTTTTTACTTGATACTTCAGCAAGGTTAATTTCACGATACTCGCCGAATTATCGTTCCCCAGAATAAGCCCACTGTCGGAGACTGTCCAACAAAAAAACAAATTGATCGGAGATGAGCTCAGAGTTTTTATCGTTTATCTTTAAAAGTGTGTCGAGATTGTCTCGAGATTGATGCGTTCATTCTACCATTCACTCTTTTAATAGATTTTAAGTGATCATTTGATTTACAGTTATTTTTTAATGTCCTTGTCTGGAGTTTTTTTTCTTTTTTGTTGTACGTAGTTTTGATAATTCAATACCTACTATTGATTGATGTACAGGAAAATAATTGCACCTGTTGAGAATTTGTGGAAAAGATGCACATGATTGGTGGCAGAAGTTTTTTCTGTAAAATTTGTTTGTATGTAGGAGGTAATCTCAGTGACTACCAGTTGGATTTGAAATTCTTTGTATTTGATCCCAGTTTCTGAAGAAGAGCACAGTTCTTGAAGAAGGTTATAAGCTATTTAACATCACGCTACGACCTCAAGGAGCCGTGTACAAAGAAAATAAATGGGTCAGAAAGAACGCTAAGTGATATCGAAATAGTAATTCGCGGACTATGGGATGCTATAGGATTATATTTTATGTTAAAACAAGAACTTTCAGCAGAATCTAGTAAGTTAGTAAGATACTTTTAGTAAGATACGAGTAAGATACTTTTTTTCATGTTTTATTACCACCGAATCTAAAAGCCTACTTTTGAGAAAAAATCTATACAGATAAATAACATTGGAGTGTCTGTTTGTAATATTAAAATAACCACTTTTTACTAAATGAAAATGGATGTATACACGGCATATATACCAAAATAATTTTTTTTTCAATATTTGTCTGTTTGTCTGCCTGTCTGTTTGTTCCGGCTAATCTCTGAAACGGCTGGACCGATTTTGACGGGACTTTCACTGGCAAATAGCTGATTTAATAAGGTGTAACTTAGGCTACCTTTATTTTAGAAATTTTAACTGTTTTTATTAATATATATAACGTAAATAAATAATAAAAAAATAACTATACCGCGCGTATGAAGTCGCGGGCACAGCTAGTAAACAATATAAACACTGAAAAGCTAGGATAAAATATTCAGTTTGAAACTTTTATCAGTTCAATAAACAAAATTCTAAATAAACACTATCTCATTTTATAACTAATCACCCAAATGGTAATATTTTACTTGTACCTAATGAACCTATAGATATTCTAATCCTACGCAGTTTGGAAGCAAAACATTTGCGAATTCAAACATAAATAATATTCTAGAGATATCGTGGAGGAGGCTGTAAATATCCTAACTTTAGACACTTTGAAGGTTCTGTATCTCATTTTTGAACTAGAAATTAGAGCTCTTAGGCAAATTATAGTTGAGGGAGTTTATTTTGATGTATATATATACGTAATATAATATTCCTACTGCTGGAACACTGGCCTCCTCTTGGTGAGAGAGAGGAAGTAAGCTAGTGCGGGTTGGTAGATGTCACATGTTTATTTACTACTAAAAACATACAAACAAAGGTTTAAGTTTAAAAAGGCTTAGCGTTTCCATATATCTATTATAGCTAAGTAGAGAAATAAATATAATAAGGAAAAAATAAGATACAAAAACAAATTACGTACTCAACCAAGTCTATAATTTACAAAATTCGCAGTTCTATATGAGGCAGCAGAATTTTATTTTGCCAATCACTACCACTCCCTTGAATCCACACCTCATCATTTTCTTCACGATTGAAAGGAACACACACCGACTTATATAGGTACTGCACTAGTTAAGCCTGCGGCCTCGCTTGCTTTTATGTTGAGTGGAAAAGTAGGACCATTTTTACCCTCGCGTCTTTTTTGATTCCTCACTTGGCTGTACAGCCTGTTTTGCCTGTCAATTTGCAGAAATTTGGCTATGTAAAAGGATTCCTAAAGTGCACTAGTGTTGTGTGTGTGTTGCGTGTGAGTGTGTTGATAGAAAGATAGATAAAACATTTATTAAGTGCACACAAAAGACATAACACAACACACAAAAGCAGAATTAAATGACAACAAAAAATTACATGAATTTAAATAAAAACAAGGTGCCAATATACCTACAAAAAGAAAACCATAGATATAGAAATACAGTGACACTATGTCATACTTCAAATCAAATCGCAAATATACAAGGTGCGTCTCATGCACCAAATGGGAGTCCAGCTCGTCATGTGTGTGTGTGTAAAAAGTTTCAATGCGCTTAGCTAATAAAATTATTATATAGTGCTGCTGGGTTTTTCGTTCGTCTAGATAGATTGTTATTACTCATTTTTTATAATTTTTATTTAAATTTATTAAAGTCTTCCTAGCTAAACGAGTTCCAACACAGGCTCCGTGTTTCAAAATACCCTGAGAAAAGTATGCCACTGATTGGTATGTTTTCTAAGAAATATTCGCTCCATTTCCTTAGAGGATATTAAAGAAAATTATTTTCTATTTCAGCTCACCTTATACCGTGGAAAGTGCTAACAATCTACATAAATTAGGAAACTCTTCACCTTCTAAACTCAAATTCAGATAGCGTCAGAAGTTAAATTTATTAAATTTTCTTAGAAATACTGCGTAGATTTTTGGTTTATTTAGTGGTATTGGTGGCGACGGAGTGAGCAAAACATAAATTAATTTTGGTACAAATTATTTAGTTAAGACCCGAGACGTGTAATGTGACGTGACACAGACACGTGTGATGTGTGTGTGTGCGAATTTTATTGCCGAAATATAGGAAGTTAATATTGTAGTGTCACGTTTTTGCGTGGGTGACTTAACTTTATTTACGACTCTTATTTAGTCCAATAACGCTACACGAATTCTCAATTTAGGTATGCCAATGTTCTTACAAATTTTCGGCTTCTGAATGGCTGGGAATACGAAAAAAAAAATTATTTCTAAGTTAGTAACCTAACATGTATGTTACCTGAACTTAGTTGAATTAACATATCATTACATTAAATCACGCCTTGTTTCCCCGAATGGTTGAGCAGAGGTGTACTCACACCAATAGTACACCCACTTTTCGCCAGTTATGTATACGTCCCATGTAATAGGGGACGAGCCCATTGCCGTCATCCAGGTACAAATCCATACTCCGGGCTGCTATTGAGAAATTCCAGATGGAAAAACCAAATAACATTTACCTGAAAATTGTAAATAAAAAACACTACAAAGTGAAAAATAACTTTAATTTCGGAAGGCGGTGACTTTGGATATGTTTTTTAATTTTTTGTCACCGCCTTCCGAAATTAAAGTTATTTTTCACTTTGTAGTGTTCTTTCGGAAGTCAGTTGTTTTTATTTTTGGAAAATGTTTTCATTTTTCACTTTTTAGTTATAGTACCTGTGGGGTAGGTAGGGTAATTCGAAATTTCATCATCTTTGGGGTCAAAACGTCCTTTTACACTGCGTTCGTCTTAAGACACTGCGGTATATGGGATGAGAAGATAATGCGAAGCTTCCCGAACGCTGCCTACAAACATATATCTGTTTTAATTTATTTGTTTGGAAAACCGACAGGCGATAGCTGATAATCCGTCAGTCTTTGTAAGTTTTTTTCATAAGTTTCTGCTTTAGTTGTGAAAGTTGTCAATTAAATTTACAATGTATGACATATTTTGAGAAATATGTCATATTGCAAGTTATATTAAATAAGGCCCCAATGTTACAGGTGTCTTATGAAAGAGGTAACCACTTTCTGTCAGGGGGGCCGTCAGCCTGTTTGCCAACCTACCACTTGCGGCTCGTGTGCAGTGTTCTCAGAGTCAAGCAGTTTCTTTTGCTAGAAAATATGGCGGAACGCTGTGGCGTTTTAAGTGCTAAGATGTTAAGCACTTTATCAAGTTTATTCTTCAACCAAAATTAGCTCTTATTTATTAGGTATTACGAAAGTTTATAATATATTTACAAAGGTAATTATAGTTAATGAAACTGTTTTAATACCTAGTTATTTGCAGTTTTACACACTACGTTATATACCCATTGGGATTGAACCAAGAAATAGTCTTGGAAAGCTACAAAAATTGCGCACCGCGAATATGCGCTCAATTAGAAACAAAAATACCCTGTTTCATAATGGTAAAAAAATATAACATTATTTTGTTCTAGAAAAACTGTTTTATTATAATTCTATTTTTAAATTTCGGTATTGTGTTTATAAAATAAGTATGTGATTATAAACTAGTTTTGAAATTTATAATTCGAATTTTACGAAATGTGAGTAGATAAACATTTTATGCTTGCTAGTGTCGATGGAGCGACGACATCAAACAAATACCTGGAAACTTATGGCCCAGACAGGCAAAAGATAGAAACATCTGGTATGATTTGGAGGAGGCTTTCACCGCAATAGGCGGCCCTTATTTAAGTACAAAACTAAATTTACTAACAAATAAATAATTAATTACGCACCACAAAACTAAATGTAAGGAATAAAAATAAAGTTAAAATAAAATTTAAATGTGGCTGAAGTCCGACCATAATTCATTTAATTAAAAATACATTATTTTATAAAAATATATAGGCATATTAGCTTTTTGCACTTCCTCTCCGCATAAACTTTAACTGCGCAAAAATCATACTCCTTCATCCGCGCAATTTCCGTAAAAAGGGGTACAAAGTTTTTGCTTTTTTTTCGTTGTGGGTGGGAAATCATCAAATAACTTCTTCCACTCTGGCTGGAGCAGGAGGGCGTGTCAGACTTGAACTGACTAAAACCCACCCGCGTTCCCTCAGTTGCCTGTATGCCAAGGGGCCACGGTATCTCTTTCGAACAACCCGCACCCCTAGCAGGCATCGGCCCTTGCGGACTCCACCATTTGGTGCTGACATCTCTTTGAGGCGCGCGTGGAACACAACGCGCCGTCGACCCGGGCTTGGTCCTTACCGGACAGCGAGCTACCCATTACTCGCCATCCATAAACCCACGCCTACGGTGGCCGAGAATCAGCCTGGGATTCCCGACGCCCAGTGCGTCTCCTATATATACTGCCTCTCCCTCACGTGCGCCGCCTCCCTCTTCGCGAGCATTACTGCTTCGCAGAAGGAGGTGACGGCTACCCATGCACTCTCGATCGCCGCCGCCGATCGAAAGTTTTTGTGTCACGTATTAATATATAGAATAATTAATACATATACCTAATGATTATATTTTTAAATTTCGGTAATGTGTTTATGAAAAATGCGCGGATAGAGGAGGCTTGACACAGTTTACTTTTACCCGGAGACGGAGTGCAAAAAGCTAATATGTTTATAGAATAGCAAATAGAAGAAAATAGCAACGCCTAAAATAAATACATATTTAATTTTCGCACTTATTCTACTCCTACCCAATTTTGAAACTTATTTCTTTGAATTTTTGGTACATTTTCCCGTGATATGAAGTTTAATAGTGAATATATGAGTGGGTGCCTATATGCGACAGGGATTCAATATCAGTCAATATGTTGAGATTGACAGTTCTTATTACATCAGATGTCAAAAAACGCTCCCAATGCTTGTAAATATTTATGTGGTAATGTTTATTTTAATGGTAATGCCTTATTTCTCAAAATATAAATAGGTTAGTAGAGTCGGCACTCTTTCTTGAATATAAAATACTTGGGTCTGGAGTTATAGACGTGTATGAAGATTTATTTATGTTAAAATAGATCGATAAAAGTACCTACCTACGGTTCAAAATACTTTATTTCACTCAACAAGAATACACATTACATATATTTATTCAATTCTATGAAGAAAACATACCTAATAATCATAAGCAAAGCGACGTTTCTGATGTGAAACATCACGAGGAAACCGGTATGTCTTAGAACCAAAAACGTGAGACATCCATCAATCCGTATTGCACTCAAGTGGTGGATTACACGCCACTCTCACGCAGAGGAGCCCCTTGTTCCAGCAGTAAGAACTATAAAGGCTCATTTTGTTTTCGCCGGAAGATATAACTAAAAAAAAATAAAAATCTTTTTTCAAAAAAAATAAACAACCGACTTCCAAAAAAACACTATAAAGTGAAAAATAACTTTAATTTCGGAAGTCGGTGACTTTGGATATGTATTTTAATTTTTTGTCACCGCCTTCCGAAATTAAAGTTATTTTTCACTTTTTAGTGTTTTTTTGGAAGTCGGTTGTTTATTTTTTTTGAAAAAAGATTTTTATTTTTCACTTTTTAGTGGTTCACATGTGCTTACCCCTCAAAGTACTCTTCCAAAAACTACCCAAATTGCTTCAAGTGTGCCAACAAAATTTGAAGAGTTCTCTCTATTTCTCCAGGATCCCATCATCAGATCCTGACTTGATGATCATGGGACCACCTGGGAAGTATACCCTTTCGAACAAAAAAAAAATTTTCCAAATCGGTCCAGCCATCTTCGAGTAATCGGGGAACATACATAAAAAAAAAGAAAAAAAAAAAAGGTTCCGACGAATTGAGAACCTCCTCCTTTTGGAAGTCGGTTAATTAAAAGACACATTAACAATTACACATTTTGAAGACATCTAAAAGCTAGAAGAAATTTTGATTCGTTCATCGCTTTACGTTTATTTAAGACATCCAATAACGGGTTCCGTTGTTCGATGACGTTCGATGGACTGATGTTCCGTGTGGTGCCGGACGTAAAAGAATAGTACCATCCCATTTCTTCCCGTGGGTGTCGTAGAAGGCGACTAAGGGACTTACTAGAGAATGGGCAGCAGCGTTCTCTATGCATTTTACCACCATAATGCGATCGTCTACTCGCCTGCCAAGCGTGGCGATTATGGCAAAACCCCTCTTTTGGGGGAGGCTTATGTCCAGCAGTGGACGTCTTTTGGCTGAAATGATGATGATGATGAATAACGGATTTATCTCATCTTTTCAAAATAATTGTGACTTACACTGGTTCACTGAATTTTCTTTAACTGCCTAGCGGCCGCTACATAACGGCCGCAGTAACTGTCATTACAATGACGGCAGCGGAGTTTGAGTTTACGGTGTCAAAAAATCCCTCACCAACATACTTTCTGATATAACGTTGCAGTGACGTCATTCACCGGTAAATTGTGGACACTATGTGACAGTCACCTTTCTTCTAGGACACCGTAGCCTTATCAAACACGATCATCATCATCATCATGTCAGCTGAAAGACGTCCACTACTGGACTTAAGCCTCCCCCAAAAGGGGGGGATTTGCCATAATCGCCACGTTTGGCACGCGATCGCAGTATGGTAGTCAAATGCATAGAGAACGCTGCTGCCCATTCTCTAGTAAGTCCCTTGGTCGCCTTCTACGACACCCACGGGAAGAAATGGGATGGTGCTATTCTTTTACGTCCGGCACCACACGGAACGACGATCAAACACGATATTATTATACAAATAAAAATATCTAATAATGAAAACTTGCATTTTCCTTACTATTTAAACAAATAAGGAAAACTCGCCGATAGATCCCGAATGCCATCTTCAACCGTCTACAGTTGAATTAAGCTGATGCAATCATTTCAACACCGAATCCATCAGAGTAAGCCAGTGATCCTGAATTAGAACTCTTTGGTATTAACGGATTCCGAAGGGGGTGGGGAAGGAAAGGGAGGGGGTTGATGGATCAAGAAATGAGGGGATGTGGAATTGAGTACTTGAGGAACTGGTGTAGGTATGTAAGTTTGTGGTAATTTATTTTTATGGGATTTAGGGTGGAATGATGGCGCTGAGGATTTAAATCAACGGAAGATTTAAGAGCTTCACACTGAAAAATGGATTGATTATTTACTTGCTTTATAAAATACTTCTTTAATATAGTTTTCTCAACATGGTGTCAGTTTTCATAGATATTTTTATAAGCTAGCTTCTTACTGACAGTATTATTTTAGGATGGGTGTTGTTAGATACGAAAATCTTTGCAAAGAGTTACTAAAAAGGTAACTTCATTTATCATATGAACAAAGGTCAAATAATAAGATATTTTTCCCATAAAAGTTGTTATGTCTAAAACCCACCATAACTTTGTACACTTCTCAAAAAACATGATTTACGACTCTTAAAGTATTTACGAGAGATTAATTTCTATCTATGACGTATTCCTGCTGGTGAAACAAACAGGTACAGTCATGAGGACTAATATGTAACATTTAACATCATTTCAAACCAAAAAATTAAGTGCTAAGCTAAGTGCTAAAAAAACTGTTTTCGTAAGTACTAATCTTGATTTTTTATACTGTAACGAAAGCTTACCATTAACTCTCTGGCTGATATTTCAGTTTGAAAGTAGTTTGTCTATAAACGAATGTTCAAAATATTGTTGGCAAAAATATGATTTATTGTACTATCAAACTGAAATAGCAGCCGGGGGTTAAATGTAGTCCTATGTTATATTAGTTACAAAAAAATAGGTTGTTATTTTCAATACAAAATTCTGTATTTTTCCATCAAAACATCGCAAACATTCTATCTAAACAAGAACTATTAGAAATAACATTACAAGAGATGCGAGATACTCATAATGACCCACATGTAATCTGCCTTTCGGAAACATTTATTAAAAAGAGCCATGAGAGCTATCTTAAGATACCAGAACTATATAATGGCAGCCAACTTCTGTAGAGAAAAAAAAACCGAGGTGAAACTTGCATCCTAGTTAAAAAGGAACTCATTTTCAATGAAGTAACCATGGTTAAATAGTATGCACCAGTAAATACATTCGAAATTTGTGGCATTGAGTTAACTTACGAGAAACTATTGATAATATGCATATACAGAACACCCCAGTCCGACCCCAATCAATTTTTAACTAATCTAGATAGTCTCTTACATGCGATTCTCAAAAAATATAAACCTTCAATACGCATAGTTCTAATAGGAGACTTTAACATAAACACACTAAAAAAAGGTAAAATCACTAATGAATGTCAAGACTTACCAAACAACTATAATTTAAAATTCATATTGAGGAAGCTACTCGTAAATCCTCTAGTATTGATCACATATTGAGTAATATCCCAGATGTAATTTATTACGTTTATAAAAGAGATTACAATGTCCATAATACACACAAGTTCCACAAATGTCTACAAAGTTTGTCTTGGTCAGAAGTATACATAGCAAAAGATGCAAATATAGCATTTAATAATTTTCATGGTACTATGCCTTTTTCATTATCTATGTTTTCCGAAAGTAAAGATAAAGATAAATCGGAACAAAACAGTAAAACAAACATGGATAAGTAAGGGCCTTAAGCAGAGCTATAAAACTAAGAGATTTTTGCGTTATCAATATTATAAGATGAAAACTCAACCTAACAAAACTAGATACATGAAATACTCAAATTTGTTATAAAATGTATCTATAATGCCGTAAGAAATGCTAATATAAAACATATGAATAAATATCAGAATCCATGTAAGGCTACATGGACAGTAATAAAAAATGAAATACATAATCCTAGTCCTAAAAACAACATAGGATCAAGTAAAATTAATAATACTACACTTACGGAACCAACAGAAATAGCCTCCGCCTTCAACTATTTTTATCTTAATCATAATCCTACACAGCAAAGTACAAATAGTCATTATAAAGCAAACCTAATAACCAGGTCAATGTTCCTCGTTCTAATGTCAGAAAGCGAAGTAGAACAACAAATTATGTTATTAAATGACACTACCTCAGAAGGCTACGACGAACTTAGCACTGGAATCATTAAGAAATGTGCTAAGGAAATATGCGGCGTTTTAACGCATCTTATAAATTTGTCTTTTGTTCAAGGAGTGTTTCCAGATTAATTAAAAATAACAATTGTAAAACCACTTTTTAAAAAAGGTGAAAAACATGATATTAAGAACTATCGCCCAATAACCTTAATACCAATTATGTAAAAAATCTACGAAAAATGCATGCATAAAAGGCTTATTAATTACTGCGAGAAATTTAATATTATAAAGAAAGAGCAATTCGGTTTCCAAAAAAATAAATCAACAACTTTAGCTATATATATATCTTGTCGACCAATATTTAAAAAACTCAGTTTGCTACCACTATATTCACTATATCTATATGAAACATGTATGTTTGTACGGAAACTCAAAGATTTATTCAGAACAGCAGCGTAAGTAAGCTCTAGGAATCGGCGTGACAAATTTAGACTTGTTTTAGATGAATTCCCTCGATTAACAAAATATAGTAAAAGCTGTGTAGCTATGGCTGTACGTATATATAATAAATTACCATGTAAACGTAAATTACTAAATAGCAGACTGTTTAAATGGCTAAATTAAAATATTTTTTATAGCATTAAGGAATACTTTGAACATAAGTTGTACTAATCATTTTGCATGCTTTAGACTTAAGCAAAACATGTATGATCTCATTCTTACCTCATGTAACACCTTTGTATACCATGTTTTATGCCAATAAATAAATAAATTTTAAGCTCTAAACATTTTAAGTCAAAACATGATTGTTTTATTTAAAACTCAAACAGCAGCGGATAGTATAAATGGATTTTACCCGGTTGTTGACAACAGGCTCTCTTCCTATTACATGAGACTTAACTATACATAAGTGGCGAGATGTGGGTGCACTATAGGTACATTTCTGCTACCCTTCGGGGATTAAAAACGTGATGTTATATTATTAATGCCGTGACTGTAGCTAGACAAGTTCAAGGGACTGTAAAGGTTGGGTGGTGGTGATGGAGGTGATTACCAAAGGCTGTATAATGTGATGTAATGTAAAAGGATGTAATGTGGTAATGGCAGGCAACGTAATGGTGTTTTAATTTCTCATGATCTAAAAGTACGCGAATATAGCCCTACGAGGCGGGACTAAAGTGACCACTTTAGTCTCTAGGGAGTGAAAATTAATTAGTTTTTTAATTTTCTTCATGTGACATAGACAAACTCAAACAGCCAGTAAATATGCTATTATCTGTGCAGTGTGGACCATCTTCATTGCGAAAATGTTGAGAGTTTTAGTTCCATGGTTTTTCCGCAAAGAAGGTGGCGCCATGTGTTTTAAATTGTTAATCTGTGACTGGTGTAGAAGATTTTTTAAATTTTATTAAGTAATATATTTTTTTTGTACTAAATTGACTATTTTTCTCGCACTCAAAGTGAAAAGTACAGTTTGCACCTCGAGACTAAATGCCAACTTAATATACCCTTGGTTTAATTGACCTCCTCGCACGCTCGGGAGTCAAACCACCTCTAGTATATTATGGCTTCGTTTAGTCCCTCGATATAAAACATACTATATTACATTTGAACTGTCAAGAAGATCTAGAACAGCCCTTCAAATATTTTAGCATAGGTTTTTTGTTGTGGAAGCAATCACATGATATTGTTTCATTCATAGACTGCTTGGTACTAGGTACTCAAGAGACCTGAGAAGTTCCACAGTACCTACATACTTACCTATCCCTGGTTTGTAACGAAAACAACATCATATCAGCCAAAAGACGTCCACTGCTGGACATAAGCCTCCCCCAAAAGGGGAGATCTGCCATAATCGCCACGCTTGGCAGGCGGGTTGGCGATCGCAGTATGGTGGTCAAATGCATAGAGAACGCTGCTGCCCATTCTCTAGTAAGTCCCTTAGTCGCCTTCTACGACACCCACGGGAAGAAATGGGATGGTGCTATTCTTTTACGTCCAGCACCACACGGAACCACGGAACGAAAACATGCTTGAATTAAATAATCATCACTCGCGGATTTGTCTGACGGAACTGCGGAAGCTCCGGCCGGGTCAGTACTGAGATGTACGAAGGCAGTTTTTAGAATGCTTTGTTATTAAAAACCTATCTTAATACAAAAAGCCTCATATAAATAATCAGCCTATAATGCCCGCACTGCTGGGGCATAGGCCTCCTATCTGTGAGAGTTTGTGGGCCGTTGTGCACCACGTGAGCACAGTGCGGGTTGACAGATGTCATGTGTATTCGATTTTTTTGGTTTTAGGACATGACAGTTTCTTTACAATGTTTTCCTTCACCGTTTTAAGAGCAGCGGTTGTGAGACCTGAGGGGCAATTCTCGTAATTTTAAGAATGTTCACAGTCTGATCTCAGTCTCAATCTGAAAAAATACCTCGAGTTTCCATACATTTTTGACAAGTATTTGACACTTGATTGTCGCCGAGATGAGACTGCAACTAGATTTTGAACGTTTTTAATTACCAGAATTGGCCTTCAGATTTCGAATCTACGACCTACATTCACTTCGTAAGTCGTGGCCGGTTCCACTGGGTCACAACTACTCTCCGATATCTTCAGATAGTGAATTCTATCATTAAAACTTAATCTATAAATAAAAGAAAAACACGTAAACCGGGTGTGGTTCTCAAGTTAAGAGCGTACAAACGGACAGAGACACGTTGATCTTTCTATATTGTAGATGAACTTCTGACACGAAACATAATTCACTGCACCCATACGGTACCTCGTATAATTTGAAGAGGCTTATATGTAAGCCTCTATACCATATGCCTTTATATGTTACCTATAGGTAACATAGGAAAAACTGACTTTGTACTGTTAATAAGGGATTTTATGATTTTGCTATTAAAAAACTCACTTTGAAACTTAACTGTGACTATCCACTTAAAAAAAACTTTTAAAGCTTCCAAAATTTTAAATATCCTTGATTGAACCTTACTATATTGAATTATCGAGCCAGCCCAACTGTAATTAAATAAAAATAATTCTTCCATGAGAAAAGGCTCACATATTCCCAGTACGTACCTAAGGAGGTTCTCCAAACATTTTGCCTACCCACCTCTTGTTTCTACGCTTCGGGATGAAAATTAATATTTTAAATGCGTACCTTGATTCAGAAGCCTACAAAGGGAGGAAGGCTCACAAATATTAAACGTCTATAAATCCGACAGATTTTGCATAGTTACGAGGAAAAATGTCCTACTGAGGTCTCCAAAGGTATCCGATTATATTTTAAAGGCTTTGGAGAATGTATTTGGTTGTTTTGCGAAAATTGGAGCTGTTGAAATCTCAACGAGGGCAAAGGACCCGCAAGTTCCTCGAATGGAAATAAGTGGTTCTGGTTAAATCTGACATGTGTGACATTAACCCCCTATTTATAAACGTTGCTTTAAATTAAGCAGTGATTAGCGTCCATTTAACTATTCATTTTTGACATTTAAATGTCTCCTAACTTTAATCATCGTT
The DNA here is from genome assembly GCA_949091785.1 of Polymixis lichenea. Lineage (NCBI taxonomy): Eukaryota > Metazoa > Arthropoda > Insecta > Lepidoptera > Noctuidae > Polymixis > Polymixis lichenea. The sequence continues at coordinate 7,647,225 of OX420938.1, read as the reverse complement.
TATAAATAAATCTAAGTTTTGCGTCCTGTGGTGGGGGTTGCGCGGCAGGGGAAGTGGGGCGTGATGCGCCGCAGTCTTCTCCAAGCAGCCGGAGCGACAGCACGTTTAGCACCGAAATATTGGAAACAGTTTTTCATTGTATATTACCAAAACCTAGACCACAACATGCAAGCATATGGTCTAGTCTTTGTCCATGTGAAAAAGCGGAACACAGCCAGAAATGACGTTTCGATAAAACTAGCCCATAGAAAAAGTTTTGCTAGCAACAATGCCAACCATTTATCAAAAGTACAATAAGAAACGCCTTGGCAATCAAATGCCAACCACGTTACGGTGAACTGTATGGTCCATGAGAGTTCATAAACCAACACTTAAAAAACAAACAAATAAAAGTAGCATTAAGTATTTCAGGAAAACGCTGCTGCAGATCCTCTTGACATAGTCCTTGACTTAGCCGTCTTCTATATTATTTAAATAGTTAAAAAACAAAAATTAAAGAAGAAAACATAAAATCTTAATTGATTTAAAAACACATAAATAATGTACATACGTACTGGGTAAAATTACATTATTATGGACTACAGTGACGTAGCATGTACGTAATGAAATGGCTCCCACACACGCCACAGTTATTAATCATCAGATTTTAATTTGTTCGTTTAGTGCGAGCCGACTGATTGAAAGCCCGAAGTACGTCATATCCCAGCTCAGAGGGAAATTAATTTAAGTACTTAAGTACGTAAATTTCCAATTTATGTTAAGTATCGTTTTTAACTGAATTTTAATAAATTGTAATTTAATTATTCACCTAATCATCATGGTTCATGGACACGCCACGATTGCGGCGGTAAGTCCCCTCTTTGAGGAGTGGCTTGAGAGGCGGCACGGCGTCCTCACCTTCCGCCTGACGCAGGTCCGCACCGGACACGGTTCTTTCGGAAGGTTCCTGTTTCGGATAAGGCGGGAGGAAACGTCCGGGTGTTTCCACTGCGAAGATCGTCGGCCCGGCTTGGGCGGTGCACCGGTGTGTCCTCGTGGAGGCGATCGGCGGCGGCGAACACTCGCGTCCGGCCCTGGTACAGACCATGGTACGGAGCGAGAGTGCATGAGTAGCCGTCACCTCCTTCTGCGAAGCAGTAAAACTCGCAAAGAGGGAGGCAGCGCACGTGAGGGAGAGACAATATATGCGCCCTCACGGCCGTAGTCGCCGCAGGAGACGCCCTGGGCGTCGGGAAACCTAGGCTGATTCCCGGCCACCGTAGGCGCGGGCTTGCGGGTGGCGAGTAATGGGTAGCTCGCTGTCCAGTAAGGACCAAGCCCGGGTCGACAGCGCGTTGTGTCCCACACGCGCCTCAAAGAGATGTCAGCACCAACTGTTGGGGTCTGCAAGGGCCGATGCCTGCCAGGGGAGCGGGTTGTTCGAAAGAGATACCGTGGCTTCTGGCACACAGGCAACTGGAGGAACACAGGTGGGTTTTGGTCAGTATAAGTCTGACACGCCCTCCTGCTCCACCCAGAGTGGGAGATGTTATTTGTTGATTTCCCACCAAAAAAAAATCATCATAGTCCATCTGAGAGATAATTAGTTTTCATACAGTTTTAGTAACATAAATTTTACGACTTCTTTTCCCGAGGGGCTAGGCAGGGGTGGAGTAATAGTAGCCCTAAATTTCGCCAAGTATGTTTAAGACCTATATAATAAGGGGAGAGTCTAATGCCAACAGCCGGTCATAAATCCCGACTCCATGCTGCTATTGGGGAATTCCAGATAAAATAACCCAATAACTCTTTGCTCGACCTCGGAATCAAACCCAAGACTTCATGGTTCGTTTTAGCAGTAGCACTTGCAACCACTAGACCAAGGAGCAGTTTAATTTTTCATTTTTTACCCGACTACGCCAGAAGGAGGCTTATGTTTTTTGAGTGTATGAATGTATGTATATTTCTTTGGAACGCTCTGTAGCCTAAACGGCTTGATCGATGTCAGCTTGAGAGGTGCCGTTAGATTCGTTCGTCTTAATTATGAGAGTGACACTAGGTATATACAAATTGAAGAAAAAAAACATGGCTGATTTTTGGCGGCCTTTATTTCATTATTATTTAAGAATACGGTTGCATAGTTTCCAGTAGATGGAGAGATGTATACCTACTTCTTACGTAAACAGCTGATAGCTAAATCAGAATTTGACATAAAATCAATCAAATATACCCACCTGGTAGGTATATTATACGCCAAGCGCGTAGATCCCTATGGGAACTGAGAATAAAAAACCGTGTGATATGTATGTCAACGCCTGAAATATGTACATATCTACAATCACACGACACACATACATAGAAACAGTCCCCAACGTTATTGCTGCTACGTCCGCGTGTACATTTGTCTTCAGGCGACACAGAAATGAAATTCCCTTTCTTTTTACCTTGCTGCATGAGTAAATACTTGTATGTAGGACGTAGGTGATATTACACTGAAAATGTTCTGTTTCTGACTTATCTGACCTTTCTTTTAAGGGTTAAAAGAGAATGGTGTATTTAGAGTTTCAGCCCTACTGCCCATTTAGATGTTAATACTTACAAACGAAAAACCTAGATGTATTTAGGTCCTAGTTAGTTCTGCTAGGGCTGCTAAACTTGCTAGAGCGTTTGAGGGAATTTACTAAGGGAGAGAAGCTGTTTAAAAAATCTGAAGTGTTTTTGTACACAAATTCATACACTCGTATACATGCCGGACAAAAAGACGGACCCCGGCCATTTACTAGAAAGACTCCAAATTGTAATGTTTTAAATAGTTAATAATTGATATTAAAATCCGACTACTTAATATAAATGTGAAACTTCGTAAGCGTAGATGTTTGGATTTTTGTTACACAATCACGCAAAAACGGCTGAACGGTTTCCGATGATATTTGGCACACAGATAGTTTATAATCTAAATCAACACATATAATAATTTTTTCCCAGTGAGTACGTTTCCGAGGGATGATATTCGACCTGCAAAGCTCTCTGGCCAGAAGTAGCAATCAGATATTTATTTGAATGCGTTTCACATGATTGTGTAATTTCTTGGAAAAAGCCAAGAGAGGATAACTTTTGATAGAAATTATGATGATGTACATCACACCTGTGAGTAATAATGATAAAAAACAAAGCTCAAATATACACACTCAAGTTGAATTTCAGTGACTGTAAATGTTTGGCACTCAACGCATCCCCAAAACGAAATGACAAGTGGCCCTATCTATCAACGCTTCCAGAACATTAAATTCGTTAGATTTTATGATGTGAATGTGAGCGTTTCTTTACGAAATTTCCTTCATCATTGAAACCAGTGATAAATTGTATTTTACGCCCCCTGTTCTTTTTGCTCATTGCCTTTCAAAGTAACCACATGTAATGTAAGAGAAGTTTCTGAGACCTTTCCGCTTTAATTTCAAAAAACATCCAAAAAACATCTTTATCAGTGGACTCTGTTAAATAAGATTACCGTCAACATGCTGCACCTATTCTTGGCCAGTTTAAGACTAGGCTTGAAGGAGTTGCTACGGATAAATTCAGATAAACTATCTCATAGAAAATACTGTAATTTGCCAATGAGTAACTCATCAGTTCCTTACGAATAAAACATTCCTAAAAAAAAACTGTTTATAATTGTCACTATTATACTCCACAATTGTTCCCAAACCATCGCCCATTCGTTACAAAAACAGTAAGCCTTTATCAGCTTAAACCATCTGCGAAAAACGAAAGCGGTATCGATACCGCACTATTAGGGGGCGTTCACATTGAATGCGCGGTAATCTGAACCCACAGTTCCGGATACAACCCTAATACGCGCAGTAAATCAGCCGGATCGCGCGGATGTAACGAAAGTTATGGTGCCACTATAAATTCTGTGTATTGACTACGGTTTGACCCATATCTGCGATCGTGTGTGCTAGGTTTTAGTTGTGGTCAGCTTTTATTAGTGTTGTGTGGAAGTTATTATTTCCTTCCGATATTTCATGTTTTGTATGCTGGGATATTCTTGTAATTGGAATGCCAAAAACGTAGTGACTTAAATTATGTCACCCGTGTGATTGCGTGTCCATTTCTGAAGGGCAGGATGACTTACCTAATAACTTATTTCGCTTTTATTTTTGCAAATTGTGTGCAACATAACATACATAATCAGTCTATGACATTCCCACTGCTTGGACAGAGGCCTCCTCTCCGTGAGAGGGAGTGGGCCATAATCCATCACGCGTACTCAGTGCGGGTTGGTGGATGTCACATGTCTTCGAACTTTTGGTTCCAGGACATACCGGTTTCCTTACGATGTTTTCCTTCACCGTTTTGAGAGCAGTGGTTATGAAATTTTACAAACTGCCTGACTGGGTTCGAACTAGGGATCGGATAATCGGATGCATATTTACCTAAAGTTAATTTTTAGTTATGAAAATATGGAAGCGGCTTCTCAAAATATTTTTTTGTACAAAAATCCTGGGATGCCAGCAACACCGGGAATGCATAACTAGTCAGTTGTATAGTATGGAAGCGACTTCTAAATGATTAGGATTGCATAACTATTCAGACGCATATTTATTAAAAAAATTACCCCGATGGAAATTTGGTGCCTATACCTAGGGTGTATGTTTGTAAGAGTAGGGGTGGTGTGTGTTAGTCAAAACATTTTTTTTACATTCAATTAAAAATAATCGGTACAAAAGCGCATTCCATTTTAGCCAACATCTCAACTTTAGGTGAATATGCATCCGAATATCCGATCTCTAGTTCGAACTCACGACCTAAAACTCGTAAGCCGAGACCGATACGACTAGGCCACCACTGCTCACAAATACTCAGACGTCATGCTGTGCAAAGTTCGACCGAATTCTTTCAGATTTCTGTATTTAATATCTTCTGCGTTCAATCAGATTGTACGTCTTTTCGCCACTGCTTTCGCGGCAGATTTTGTTGTCATTTTGATTTCGCTAAAATCAAAATACCACTGTCTCGTTCATCACATTGCGTAAGTCGTAAATATAGAGGAAAGGAAACCATAGTCTACTAGATAGACATTGTGCTAGCATCCTGCCACGATATTTATGGCAAACGTGTTTTCTTGGCCCCATTAACATTGCTTAGATTGCTCGCTCCGTTTAAATTGTCTTGCGAATTTAGAAAAGTCTTTCTCCTAACACATTTTATAGGTCTTAAACTAAATAATTATCAGCATAATATTTTAGCGACTAAATTCGGACCAGAAGCTTAATTGCTCTTGTCTACTCTTAATGACAATAGCCTTTATTTTGACGAGGCATGCAGCAATTATTGAGAGTTGTAGAGTAGAGAGGAGAGAGAAGAGAGAGTAGTCGAAACTTTACGTATTGCTCTAATGTAAGCAACTGAATGTAGGTACTTAATGAATGTTAGTAAACTGTCAAAATTAAAGCTATTCTCATTACGAGCTTACCGTGTTCCGTAATTAGACTGGAGCTCCAAAACTAATTGAATTGTTATCTCTAGTCTGTAACATTTATTCATTGTTTCGCGAAAATAACAAAGGAAATTAAATAATAACACAATCTTCCCTATCGTTTGTACACGTAAAAGATTATTGAATATTTTGCCCCGACGAGGAAAATTCTGTATTCATTGCCTATGTTATATTATTTAAGGGAAATAGGGTCAGAGGCGAAGAAAAATAAAAGATATCTTTAGCTTCGGATAACGCCCAGCGGATACTAAAGTGGCATATCTTAGGAAAATTCGTTTGCTTTTTCACGAATCATAAAATGACATTGTTTGTTGGATCCTGAATGCTCAAGTTATTTCAGTGGTGAGTTTAATGTCTGCGTATCGTCCCTGATAATAGATTGAGGTTGAATTTCACCAATGGAACAACGTGATCAGCACGTCTAAAACTCGTTCAAAAGCTGTCAATGTCAAAATTCCAGAACAATGATGACACTGACATCTCTTGAATGCGGTTTAGATAAGGTTTAGATGTTCTAATTACGTTTAGTTTCATTGGTATAATTCATCCTAAGGGTGGGGAAGTCTGTGTTTCTGACAACGTACTTTACTTTTGGTTGGTTTTTTTTTCATTGTTTTATTCTGTGCTAAATAAATGTATTTTCTTTCTTTCTGTGTCCTACAGTGGAACCTTAAATGTGCTGCTGATGAAGATGATGATGATGATGAGTTACTAAGCTGTAACCATATTACAGTAATTGTAGTAAGGGCCAAGTTGTGGTATGTCAGAGTAATCTGACAGGAACTAAGTTTACAAAGATTATTATCGAGAACATACTGATTTTCGCTTCTGAACCATAATTTAAAGCCAGCAAACGTGATGTTGAGACATGTGTCATTTTCAATTTGGCAACCGGTATCAGGGTTGTTGAACCTTTTAGCATGAGCTTCAGCAATTTGCGTCGAACGTTGAAGGCAAGAAACTTTTGATGACAGCCTTATAGCTTCGGATATTAATAAAGCCTATAAAGTTTTAAACGACATTGTTTGCTCTAAATTATAATGTGGATTCGTGTTATTATAATTGTGTTCGCATCTGTTTGTATGTTTGTGTGAACAAACACGCGGGTTGATTTTCTACGCGAGAAAACGGTGTTTCAATTAAAATTTGACGTGTGTATTTTTCCTCTGGGAAATTTAATTTTGTCTAGTATTTTTTTTAATCCGCGCTGACACAATTGGATTACGCGTAGACAAAGTAGTTTTGACAAACCAGCTATGGTAAAAATTCACTTTGATACCGGTTGACACTAAACATAGTTCACTTGGACCATTTTCTTCATTCTTCAAGCAGTCCGTCGAGTGATGCCACTGTCTTTGCACTTGCCGCCATTTTGTTTTCTCAACTGACATCCAAGTAGGCTATGAAAAGTTGAACGCGATCCTAGTCTACTTTGATTGGACGCCGTCATTCAAGTACTTTTTGATCAGTGTTGCCACGATAAAAAAAAAACAAATAGTCGTCAAATCTACTTAATCTAAGCGTACTTTGATTGTGTCAACGCGGCTATACGTTAATAACACTGCTAAAAATTGTTTGGGGTCCCTACAGGCCAATCAAGGGTTATCCACAATTTACACTCTACAACGTGTAAGGGAAAGGGCATATACATACCAAGGGCACGGCTTCTTTGGATGATATCAAAAGATATTGGCAGGGTTTTTTAATCCTATCTCTACATGTACGGAAGTTATGAGTATTTTTAATATATTGATTCCAGAAACCGAACTTTTCAAATTGAAATAAACACATCACGCGGAAGAGATTTATTACTAGCAAAAAACGTGGAAAGTACAATTACTTTCCACGTTATTTGCTTTAGGACAATACCTACGTAATGCGGTGACACATTTGTTATGATATGAATTTAAGAAACATATGAAATCAATTCTTAGAGTATTTTATTTTGAGCTGAAACTTTGTATAGTGATTATATACCAGTTGTTATCTTTAGTGCTTAAGGATAGCAATAGGGTTTTTATAACACCCTGTATAGAGAGTTGAATAGACTGATATCGGATATTGTGCATACCCTTGCAATTGGAAAATCAATTGGCTTTCGTCCAGCATTGAAATATTACCAACAGAGACATGACTTGATCTTCCTCCATTGTAGGATCGCCATTGAAAGTCATACAAGTGTGACTCCAGGCTGTTACTGAGAAATTCCACACAGAAAAACCCAATAACACTGTCCGCCCTGGGAATCGAACCCGAGACTAGGTCAAGGGTAGCGCTTACGATCACAAAACCAACGAGCCAATCTTCAATTATAATGTCTCTGTTTACACATATATAAATGAATTGGTAGGTATGTACGTGTATTTACATGGAACGTATCGTGATATTTCGAAATGAAATAACAACAGACAGTGAAATTGAAATTGTTGCGTGATATGATAGATATAACTGGCTTTGTTTGTTAATTTTAATGACTTGCCTGCGGTTACGACGTAGATGTAACATATAGGAATACGGTAAATTCATGTGTTTCCATGCTGATTTGGTACAGACAAAAGCTATAGTGAGAGCTAATCACAAACGCATGATTTATCTTTAGGCTCTGTTCATTGAAATGACGTATGTAGACACATAGAAAGAAAAGACGCACATTACAAGAAAGTAGTGAAAATACACAGACATACAAATTAGCCAAAAGCCTTGTATTCAAACCTTAAAAGTTTGTTAATGTTGACCTTGCTTTATGTCAGGGCATACATCAAAACCAAAGACGACATATAGAAATCATGTCCCCTCGTCACCTTTCGAATCTAAAGTGGAAGAAATCGCCAGTAAATTTCCTCATACAAACGTTTTGCGAGTGAATTTTCCTCGGTAACTTTTCCTTCTGATTTCCAAGACTCTTGAGAGATTGCCAGTAAGTCTTAGTGCACAACAATACATAGTTTACTATATAATAACATAACGCCTGTATGTCCCGAAAGATTAGGCAGAGGTGCACCTACACCGTGACATTTTAGTCGCCTTACAACTACGAGTACAATCATTTATAAAAAAAAAGATATTTTTGGACATATGAATAATAATTTAAAAAAAAACATCATTCACAAAGACGCATGATGTAGTTTTGAACACCCTGTTATGGAGATGGAATGAATGATGAAATGTAATGGTATTATGGTAGGTATGTAGAAATCTTCTACCGTTTGATACGTTAACATTATAAACAGGAAGGATGTTTCATAATTCTAAAGCATTATTTATTTTTCTTAGTACCTACCTATTATCTTAATTAACGGTAGCAATTTTTTATCGCGCATGTAGGTATTTTATGTCGGATAAATTGATGGACCACCTTTGTAAGACGACTAAAATGTCACGGTGTATATTAGTACACCCACATTTCGCCAGCTATGTAAAAGTCTCCTATAATAGGGGCCAGCGCACAGTGGTCCCGCCCATAGGTCATAGGGCTGGAATGTCGATGGACAAATTTTGATGTTATTTATCGTTACAGAATACACAAATAACCCTTCTACCCCCAGGTAGAAAGAAAGAAATTGCAATAACATACGTGGAACATTTAATTTTGTGCACCCGAAGTGGTAACACGTCATTGGTGCTCATTAGCGTTATTTTTTCGCCGAAATTTCTATTGTTTTCAAGGTGTTTTTTTTCTTCGGAAATTGATTGTTTGTGATATTGTTCTGCCATGGATATTCAAAAAGAAGGTAGGTATGTACGACATTTTTAATCATATTGTGTTTACTTTAACTCTGACACTATCGGTAACCAGCACCGTCAAAGAGAGGTTTCCGATTTCTTTGTTTTTTGCCGCTTTCCCATATTCAATCAGACTTTTACTTAGGAAAGAACGAATCGCCAAAGATGGAACATATATCAAAATAATCTCTAGTTTGTCTAGTTTCAAACACTGTAACGTCTCGGTGAGCCAAGGTGCGCCGAGGATTGCTATAGGTAATTGAAAGGACTAGGTCGTATGGAGGTAAAGTTGATACCTTAGGTATTTTGTAATTTTGTTTTCCTTTTATTCTGCAGGGGCCACCATCAAGGGTTCGTTTCCTCGAATGGTTGTTCTAAATACCTGGTTATCTGCGAAGAATAAAGAAAATGAGGCAGATAGATCCCGTGAAGTGTATGGAATAGCAGACTCTTTACTGGACGCTGATAATATCCAGACCGATTATTTATATGCCAATTAAGCTATGCTCAGAAATAATACATTTATAAAACCAATTTTATTGTTACCTACTTACCTACCTATTTTTTAGTATGGATGAATGCTTTTTTTTGAGTATATGTCTACCTTGCTTTAAAAAAAAAAAATTTACCATTAGAGGGTTCTAATGGTAAAAAATTTTTTAGGTAAAAAAGTTATTCTTTCATTTTTAATCTGACCTACAACCCCTATGAGCGCCCTTCTTAGGGACCGGGACCACAGTGCAGCGTGTTGCTATCAACCGGGCACAAATCTGGGTCCCAGGCTGCTACTGATATATTCCTAATGAAAATATTTACTGACACTTTGGCCGACCCGAGAATGAAACTACGGATCTCGTGCTCAGCCGTAGCGGTTGCAACCACTAGATCAACGAGGCAGTCTACTACCGTCAAACGGGGTGGCAGGCAGGGGTAAACCGGGACCAAACTTTAGAAGAGATTCTAACATTTAAATAATAAAGTTTAATACCAAAAAGGACTAAAGTGTTAACTGTATTATAATTTACGATTAAGTGACATTGTTGGCAACAAACTATAATAGTTTAATGTTACAATCCATTTTAAAGTTTCGTCCCGATTCACTCCGTTTGTAGGTACTACAGAATAATTAAAAATATTTAGTAATATAAACAAGTGATAAGTTGCAAAGAACTTGCTTAATTTAAAAGCCATCTTACATAAGTTCGTCGTTCAATGTAATCTATATCTATAGGCTCATATACTAAAAGGCTGAAGCACACATAAGTAACATTTTGATGACAATCTATTTAAAGTAAATTCGTGTCTACATCGTAAAAATAAATGTACACAGCTAGGCTTTCAAGTAATCCTTTAAGGCTTTTAGTTTGCGATGCGAGCCACATAAGGCGTGTTAACGAATAATCTTGATGTCTTGCGAAGTAAGTATTTGTTTTTGTAGTAGATAAGTATGCAGTATTTAAAATAAACCGAAAATTTCTAGTTAACTTATTTTAATTTCACCTAAAATACAGGTGTATACGTTTTTGGGGTTGATAAATCATACATTATGTAATTCATATGACCGTTCTAGTTACTAGTCCAAATGGGTGCACAGATTGCTTAGCCTGGTTAAAGTTACCTCGTTTTCTGCCCTAGGAATAAAAGCAACTTTTAATTATCTCTAACTTGTATTCAAAAATAAAAGAAAGTGGTGCGGAACAATGCGTTCACATTGACAGACTCAAAGTGACTTTAAACAAATAAGCATTATTTAAATATAATAAAATAAATAATAAATGAATAGATAGACTTGTACACATAATATTAATGTAATAACTAAATGAATAGAAACGTAAAATACTTAATAGGATATAAAACAATTCAAACGAAAATGAATAAAGCGCTCTTCCTCTCCCTAGTTATTTAGTTATTTAAAAATTCGCTGTGCCCGACAGGGTCCATAATTGTTTCTGTTTTTTTATTTACCACCTGTAAGTGTACCTACATTATGGATTGCAATTTAAAACGATTTGTTTTGATATCGCCAGCAACAGAGAACAATGGTGGCCCACGGTGTAATAGTGCCGCCTAACGAGCGTGGGTTTTGGGTGCGGGTTGTTCGAATGAGATACCACGGCCCCTGGCACACAGGCAACTGAGGGAACACGGGTGGGTTTTAGTCAGTAAACGTCTGACACGCCCTCCCGCTCCACCCAGAGCGGGTGAAGTGTTTGATAATATCCCACCCAAAAAAAAAATGAGCCTGGGTTTGGACCCAGGCAGGTGCTTTACTATGTGGAAATATTTTCATCAACACTACTCTCGATAAAGCTAAAACATCGTCGGGATACGATATGTCCTAGAACTAAAAGTTCGAACCAAAAATGTTTCAATTCAAAACGGTAGTTCCTGAGGTTAGCGTGTTTAACCAAACAAACTCTTCAGCTTTATAATATTATTTACTAGCTGTGTTCGTTCGCGTGCATGTCGGAAAACAATAATGTGTCGGTCGAGGCTCATTTTCTAATATCTGTGCACCTCCACACTATAGAAAATATGGCTCGTTTGTTGATTAAAAATCTATGTCTTCTTTATTTTTTAAAATAATGAGTTGAAATTTTACAGAAACATAACCTCGAAACTTTTTACAATACCAGTGTTCTTCTCAAAAAACAATACTTTGGGACTACGGGTTCTGGGCCCATAACCAAATGGAGGTTACTGAATATATTGAAAGAGTCCCAGGTATTATTTTACTAGTTTTAATAATATAAAAATAGGACACACACAATTTATAGTCCTGTAGCAAGGTTAATAACCTCTGTAAGGTTATTTTTGGCTTTTTGTATTGAATGTAACTTATACATCAATTAGACGTTTGTGGTGATTTTTTGTATGGGGACATTGGTGGTGATGTCTATATATCTTTACCTAAAGGGTGTTATAATTAAAAGAAAAATACTAATGTGTATCAATAAGTTAAAAAGATCTATGTTAAAATTGGAATAAAAAATTTCATGATGGCATAACTAAATTAGGATTTCTGAGATGTGATTATGAATATTGTCAATATATATAAATAAATGCAGAGTGTCAAAATTACTTACTCCTATATTTTCATGATTTGTTGTTAGCATCTAGTGTTATCAAAGAGAAAGAATATGTAAAGCAATTGTTAAGTGAACACTTTAAAATGAAAGATCTGGGTCAAATTAGTCACTATTTAGGAATGCATGGAACACAAAATGTAAGGGAGGGTACTATAATAATAAATCAGAGTACCTACCTCGAAGAATTGCTAAATTCTTGTAATATGTTAGATTGTAAAGTAGCTGTGAACCCGATGGAAGAAAATTTTGATCACAGTGTGTTAAAAAGAGATAGGTCAGAGAATCTAGAAATAGAACATAGATGTTGAAAGGTAATTGGTTTGCTAATGTATGCAATGTTGTGTTCCAGACCTGAGTATGTATTTCCATAAGTATTTTAAGTAGCTACCATTCTTGTGACAGTAATGATTTATGAGTAGCTCTCAAGAGAGTGCTACGATATGTAAAAGTGAGCTTACAGATAGGTTCACTTTTTAAAAGAGGTAAAATTAAGGATGTCATTGGTTTTGTTGATTCTGATTGGGCCGGTGTCAAAGTTGATAGAAGGTCAACTGGTGGTTATGCGTTTCAAATTTATGGTTGTACAATTTCATGGGTTTCTCGCAAACAGACTACAGTTGTTCCGTCATCCACCGAATCTGAATATGTAGCTTTAAGTGGGGCTGTTAGCAAAGCATGTTGGTTGAAAAATCTTTTTGAATATTTTGAAGGTAAAACTTGTTGTGTGAAATTGTTTGAAGACAATCAGTCTGTAATTAAACTTGGTAAAAATCCGCAATTTCATCATAAAATTAAACACATTGATATTAAAGTAAATTTTGTACGTGATATGGTAAATAATAATATTGTAAGTGTTGATTGCATCAGCACAGGTGATCAAGTGGCAGATATTTTAACTAATCCTTTGGGTAAAGTTTGAAAAATTCAAAGATTGTTTGGGATTGTGTTAGTTTGTTTCATTTTTTGTTCAACAAAAGGTAATATTGTAAAATGTGTGTAGAGTTTTAACATTGTGAGAAGGTGTTGTGAAATATTGAGTATTGCAATGTTAAAAATATTTATTATGGTTTGGTGTATGACAACACCAACTTCCTCTTCCCTTTTTCAACCACGATGCCACTGTGTTAGCATGTTTTTTTGTGTGTGCTATTTTTATATTATTACTAGCTTCTGCCCGCGACTTCGTTCGCCTCAAATTTGTTGCTTTCCGACCCACTCCGTCACTCGCCTCGCCTGCCCGTGCGCGTACTTCGTATTCGTGACTTTTTTCTCTTTGTTCGGCTCCTAAGGGTCTTAGCGTGATGTTATATAGCCTGTAGCCTTCCTCGATAAATGGGCTATCCAACACTAAAATATTATTCCAATTCGAACCAGTAGGTAGTTCCTGAGATTAGCGCATTCAAGCAAACAAACAAACAAACTCTTCAGCTTTATTATTAGTATATTATATAGAAAACTAGTAAAATAATACCTGAGACTCTTTCAATATATTCAATAACCTCCATTTTAAACATTTTAAACTAATAAATATTTATCTAACATTGCATTCTTTATCATTAAGAACACCACATCAATTAACTGTGCCTCGGATATACGTATTTCGATAGAAAATCTACAAATTTACAGGCTTATTCAAGTTACTGTCTTCGTTTGTTTGCATTTCAAACCTAAATCGCGTCATTGACGATCGACATTAAAGATTTTCTATCAAGATGTTCCCCATAGCCGCTCTAATTTTGCTATATTATGCTCGATGGCGTCACCGAGACATGGAATCACAATTTTATTTTGTTATGGCATTTCTTCACATAGCCCCTATATTTGTATTGATTTTGTAAAGTTGTTTGAACTAATAAATATTTATTTAACAGATATTTATAACTCAAAATACCACATTAATTATTATTATCACCACTTTTTATTTGAAATTCTTTTAAGCTTTTTGATTCGGGGGAATCAACCATCAACGAAAAGCGACTTTTTATCATTATCATTACTTTTTTAAATAACACAGACATAGTTACCTTCGTGAGAATGACGTGTTATATAATTAAAATAATTTATTATTTATACATTTCGCGCCAATAGATGATTGCGATGAATCAAAAATTAAAATATACTCCGAGTTATGGACAATATTTGAGTGTAAAAGTTAACCATATTGGTTTCGTATTTTTGATGTGATACCTGTACAAATCACACTTCTAAACAGATAAACAGAAAAACCGATAAACAGACACAAATTTCAAAAATTATAGAAATGACATCTGTTGGCTATCCCTTAACACCCCAACATTTTATTTTGCAAATATTTTGAATGTACAAAAACAGCTCGTCTACAAATTTTTCTTTTTTTTTTAATAATTTATTTGTGTTTAAATATATGTATAGAAAAATAGAATAGATAGAAACAATATTAGTCAAACCTTGCTGTTATAGAAGGCGGAAATCATTGTACCTATAATATTTTATTTCCAATGCTATTATAATATGTAGTTACAAAGAGACAAAGAGAACAGATAGGCTGTTTCTTGCTACCGACGTTAAAGCGCACTTGGTTCATCACAATTACTGGCAAAAGAAGATACTCGTTTATAGAAGCTGAACAGAATGTATTTGATCCTTGTAATTACGGTCCCAGAAATCGATATCAATATTGCAAAGCCATAACTCGGTTGTAATTAAGGAGAGGTCGATATTTACAGCCCACGCCCGTACGTGAAGCGATAGAGTCGTATTCTGTCATCAAAATAAGGGTTCGACTCCAATAGAGACGTAGCTTTTATCATAGTCTTTTATTTTTATCTGAAAGTCAACCGCGTAATTGCTTAACACACTAACAGTAGTTATGGCTTTCATTTTGACTTTTCAACAATATTCATAGCGTTATTAAAGATACTGAGCTGACAATTTTTTCGAACATAGTAGGTAGCAATGGATTGGCATTCTCCTTCAAAACCAAAATCAAAATCAAAAGTAATTTATTCAAACTAGACTGAGATTCAGATCTTTTTGAACGTCAAAATTATATAAGACAGTACCCCCAAAACGCCCGCCCTATAACACTTCCTAGTGCTTTAGCTGGAATGAAGAAGTGGCACAACAAACTCCCCAGCGGCACAGCTGTCTGTTAAGTTAGAAGAACTTGATTCTATACAATAGTAGGTAATTAACATTACGAAACACAAAAAAAAACCATTAAATTTGCCATATGTCAGCTAGCACAGGCCAATATACCAACAAAATATTGAAAACATGGTACTCAAGTAGACATAAACAGAATTATACAGGCAAATAAAATAAAAAAAAATATATGAACTAACTCAATTTTATGACCCCATGACAAGCTAATACTGGTGAAAGAACATAAACATTGTCTTGAGTTAATCACAGCGACCAACAATTGTTATCGTTTAAGTAGTCGTTGATAGAATAGTATGCCTTTGAACAGAGGGTAGATTTTACTTTAGCTTTAAACGCATTAAAATGCAAATCTAGCAAAGAAGAGGGAAGCTTGTTATAAAAAGTTATACCAAGGCCAACAAAAGAGTTTTGAACCTTATGAAGCCGGTGTAAGGGAACACGTAGTTTGTCCTTATTTCTAGTATTAATATTATGAATATCACTGTTTTTACACTCTTTATATTAGCTTCACTTGTATGTTTGTTTGTTTGTATGTTTGTATGTAACCGACTCCTTTGGTCCAAAATGAAATCTGACCGTTTAAACTTTGTAGACTTATCGAGGACCTATGACAATTCAATAATTTAAAAAGCGTGGATATTAATTGATTATAAAAATACCTCAAAAAGCACCCCACGCTTTTTAATAGAATTAAATTATTTTCTACTTTTTAGTTTGGTTTTTAAAGCGTATTTTTTTAGTTTTTTAAACTATTATTTATTAGTAATTGGCTTCATATGATTCATAACTCTTTTGTTGGTCTTGGTATAACTTTTTATAACAAGCTTCCCTCTTCTTTAGATTCTGATTGCTAGTGTGTAACGCTGTTTCTATCTTCTCTTTCCAGGATTTTGGGGGCAGGAATGTTGTGAGTACGTTTAGTCTCTGATTTCTTAGAACCTTAACAAGACTTTAATTTGCAAATTAATCTGCTGTCAAACTTCACGTCAGCTGTTGGCTGTGGTGATTAGTTAAACGAAACAACAAAATCTATTCAAATTATTTGCCCCTGAAACTCTTGGCATGTGCTGAAGATGGCCTCCGTAGATAAGCCTTGGAGGACTCTTTTAGAAAAAAAAAATCTGCGGCCTACCTAATAGAACCGACAGGCGACAGATGACGGGTGTTAATGTGACATTCAGACAATTTTACATATAATTTCTGCGTTATTAAACATTCGGCCCCCAACTCACCGCATCGTATTCTATTGCCCACTCGCACTATACAGGGTGTAAAGGAAACGCTTCCGAAAACAGACACAGGTGATAGGGCCAGTAATTCTCGAGACCATAAAAAAAATCTACAATTTTTACCGAATTTTTCTAGCATTGTTGTGTGTCACTGTGCTGTGAGAACAGTTAAATGCACCATTATTCGAGATTCAACAAATTTAAAAACATATTTTTTTTACAACTCTAGCAAGCAATGTATTCAAAAATAAAAATCTGCTGATAGGCTCACGCATAACCGCGCTCGACCCCAAGTCCAGGCGGCGACTTTAGGTTTAGGCATCCTTTGTAAAGCGCCGCCAAAATAAATTAAGTAGAAACATTACAGAAGCGTCAAACGTTTTAAATTGATGCAAAATAACCAATTTAAGGAGAAAGGTTATTGGTATCCGTTTGCATTTAGGCTGTATATAACCTACGTTCTGGCTTTGGAAGCGTTCCTCTTACACCCTATCACTTTGTATTCTGATTTTTCTTCTTATTGCTCTCTTACTATGGGTCGAAGTGTGACATTAAATGACCCGTAGCCTTCTTCAAGAATTGGACTATCAAATAAAACAAAATTTTGTTAAATCCGACGGATAGTTTCAGAGATTAGCACGTTCAAACAAACAAACAAACTCTTCAGCTTTATAATTGTTATATGTGCAGATTTGTCAGTTATATCAAATGACCCTGCATGTCAGGAGTATAATAGGTACCTACACGATAATGTACATAATTAATGAGATGAAGCAGTAAGCCCATATGGAAATACGCCATATACACATGTAACTGTAAACCAATGTGTCCAATACCTAACTCCGTCACTATTATCAGAGGAAGCTGCAAGCTGTAATTAATGAACGGCAGAGGTTAGCCACTAATTAAATTGCTAGCAAATAGCCGAGCATTATACGAACTACCGGATGAAGTAATTATAATTATAGCTCTTGTGTGTTTGCGACGTTGTCGTATGCATCAACTAGGGTGTTATTAGAACACAATGGGTAGGTAAGGGAAGATTGAATTTTGATTGGTTTAGGTACAGTGTCAAGCGTAATTTACAGTACGGTACGCTTGTAACATAATCGTTTTTCTCGTGAAAAGGAAACACCTATTTTTTGGCCAAGGAATCAGCATCGCCATACAATGTGTCATGATGCCAGCCTTTTGGGCACCTTTCCTGTTGACAGCCGAGGATTAACAGCCGAGGATAAGAACTGCCGGATGAAGTACTCATAATTATGGCTCTTATATGTTTGCAACGTCGTATGCATCAAATAGGGTGTTATTAGAACACTATGGGTAGGTACGCCGTCGCCATCGTAGGTACTATGTGAAGCCGCCATCTCATATTTACATTTTCACCTCTCTTGGCTTCAGCACCCTCGAAAACCATGAAAACTATCTCACACTCTGTCTTTTTCTATATATGTAATTAAAAGTCACTTGGAGTGGCATGACGCTTTTTCGCTACGTGTGATGATTTCTAAAATTTTGCTCCTTAAATTGCTGTTCTTCAGAATACTTACCTCACAGCAAAAAAATAATCAAAACCCAAAAACAAATGAACATCCCAAACAATATCATAAGATTAAGCACACTCCACGCAGACAAAAGAAACCGTAACTACCCGACACACCGCCCGAATAAGCCCCAATTACCGTATTTTCCCGATCTCGTAATACCCTGTTAGCTACCTCAGCACGTTAATAGTGGTCATATGTTACCAATATGGGTGATTTGGGCGAATTTGGTGCGCAAGCGTCGTGATAAACTGTGACCCGAATATAGGAGATCTTGATGATGTATGGGACCGTTCTTTTGGGTGATTACAGCGTTATTGTTTTGTGTGTATAAACGATTATTTTGGATGTATATATAGTAATAAGATGTGTTACATAGTGTTCGTGGATGTATGTAGCGTTTCTTCATCTTACACTTGATTACTTTTTTTTTCTTCTCTGTTTTGATCTGCAATCAGTCAGTCAACTTTGAGCAGATGTGGAGTAAGTAGGGCCTTGATTACCTAATGAAAACTTGATACAAGTCTGTTGTTATATAAGTTTATTCTTCAGATGAGTCGAGAATACCCTTTTCAAGGTCGGGGTTAGATTAAAGTTTGTGAGCAAAAACTAACCTTAATTCTGTGTTCTTTTTTGTCAGTTCGTTTAACGATTCCTCAAGTCGGTGTGCATTGTTGATTGTCTCTACATAACATATCATGACGCCTGTGGGTTGGTGTGGGTTAGGGGGAACCTATAGTACATCCACATTTCGTCAGTTATTTTAAGTCCCATGTAAAAGAGGGCGAGCTGATTGTCATAAAACGGACTCAATACCAGACTCCGGGCTATTACTGAAAAATCCATCACTTTGCCCGAGTTGGGACCCTATTTAGTTTTTTCTTTTCTGGGTGGGAAATCATCGAATAACTTCTCCCGCTCTGGGTGGAGCGGGAGGGCGTGTCAGACTTTTACTGACTAAAACCCACCCGTGTTCCCTCACTTGCCTGTGTGCCAGGGGCGGCGGTATCTCTTTCGAACAACCCGCACCCCCGGCAGGCATCGGCCCTTGCGGGCCCCTCTGTTGCTGCTGACATCTCTTTGAGGTGCGCGTGGAACACAACGCGCCGTCGACCCGGGCTTGGTCCTTACCGGACAGCGAGCTACCCATTACTCGCCGTCCGCAAGCCCGTGGACCCTATTTAGTTTAAGTAGTCATCACGTCTTATACCCTTTAGAGTTTAGATCATCCATCTTGACTCTCAACTCCTGCTTCCACCTTTTTTTTACAACAAGATCAGAGTGATCATAAAGACACATAGTAGTGCTAACTAATTACGTAGCGAGTGGTCACAGGGCTGCCATCCAATCTAAAAACTAACGGATCTTGAGCTGTCTGCTCGAGCTCTCGAGTCTTCCAGTCGCTCTGATTTGTTGCACTTTGTACTTGATAGTAGAACCTTTGTTATTGGTGGAGAAAAATACTTAAATGGTTACTTTCGCTTCAGGTAGGAAATAAAATAATAGTAATGGATTGATTGGTGCTCTAAGACAGTAACGCAGGTTCACGGCAGACCGCGTAGAAGATAGGTTCTGTCAAAATTGAAAGGGGGACGCGCGGCCTCGCGAAATATAGAAGGAGTGGAGGGCGGCCTTTGCTCAGGAGTGGGACAACTTTGAATAGTAAAAAAAAACGATTTTTGCCTTTCTGCTTATAGATTCGAGCCTCAAATAAGACCTAAGAATGGCAAACACTGACTCTGAGGTCAATTTAAATGAACCCCAAACGTTTTTAAACCGTCCACCGAAATAGTTAAACGATACGTAATACTACATCACCGTTGTAGTTCCCGAAGAGTTAGGCAGTGGTGAGCCTATAGTACACCCTAGTTATGAAAGTTATGTTTTAAAAGGTCTTGCTATTAAAACCTTACAAAAGGGTGAAGTATGGTGGTAACTCATCATCATAATTTGCTTAAGATTTTCCCAATTATATTGGGGTTGGCTTCCAGTCTATCCGGATGCAGTTGAATACCAGTATTTTACATGGAGCGACTGCCAATCTGATCTCCACAACCCAGTTAATAGGTAACACGATACCCCTTGTTAAGACTGGTTGTCAAACTTTCGGGCTTTTGACGACTGTCAAAGATCTCAGGGATCTTATTACTTAACCTCAAATCAAACATGTATGTGGGTAACTATCACAACATAAATGTTATTACCCGTCTATCAACAAACACATTATAATTTACATATGCACGACTTACCTACTTTACACAATATTGATACCAATTGATGTGTAAATTATGATGCTATGACGTCAGACGTGCGAATGCGCAGCTAAAATAATCACTTCATTAGCAAACGGTTGATTTTTGTTCCAATTAAAACTGTTTCACACAATTCATATGTTTCAAACAGTATGTTGAGTTACTAAGACTTGTTTGTTTTGTACAACCTTGTTATTTGAATGTTTCGATGACGTATGAGGCTTCGCTTCGTACGTATGTTATTAAACTGATTTATTTATGTGATTGCTGTGGAAATCAGACATATTTACCAGACCGAGAAGAAAATCTATTTCAGCTTCAGACCTGCATTAGACTTCTTAATATAACGACGCAGCGACACTTAATACGGACATCAAACACTATACAATTATCATGAGTTCTAAATGTGGGTATCACAGTGACCGTTCATCAATGACCACTTTTTTCCATTCTCTTGACATTAACCCAGCCAGGGTTAATGTCACCTTTTACAACATACACAGATGGAAGCATTCATTTGTAGGCACGTTCATCATCATCATGCTCCTCTGCTGGACATAGGCCTCCCCTAAAGTCCGCCACTTCAACCAGGTCCATGCTTTCCGCATCTAGCGGATTCCTGCGGTTTTCACCAGGACATCGGTCCACCTTGTGATATGCCTTCCAATTCGTCTTCCGGTATGCGAACGCCATTCCATTACCTTTTGGCCCCGTCGGCCCACTGTTCTGCGAGCAATGTGCCCTCTCCACTGCCACTTAAGTTTGGCAATTCTTCGGGGTATGTCGGTTAACTTGGTTCTCTTGCGGATCTCTTCATTCCCGATTCGATCACGTAAGGAATTTCCAAATTTAGACCTCTTCCTGCCTCCTACTTCTTGGTGTTAGCCTTCTAATAAGGCCCATGGTGAGCGACCACGTTCTACACTAATTAATTATCAAATACGGCAAGTTGTATATTTTATTTTGGACAGCATGTATATTCAGACCAAGGTGGAACATACTAAATAGCGTATCTCATAAAAGCTAGCTATAGTATCGCAGGGTTGGTGCACTGTTAACCTGTCTATAAAGCGCTCAGCAGCTCTGAGATAGTTTGCCAGCACTAGTCATTACCTGAAATGTATTGCCTGATTGGTATTATTAGTGGAGGATATGGACTTTTTTTAATTAATCGCTTTTCAAGTGTTTTGATCAAAATGTATGATGACATGATCTGTCATTCAAAATGATAATTCAGTTCTAGCTTCTGTCCATGACTTCGCCCGTGACAGACTCTGACAATTGAATTAAGAACAAAAAAACATAAAATGGAGAGGTCATAAAAAAGGGTTTGGGTTCATGTAAACTCGAGATGGGTCAAAAGTGATTTTGACTCATGGTCTCTTTAAGGCAATTTCTAAACGGCTGGTTGACCCTTCCCGTGACCGTGGCTTTTAATTTGGGCAGAGGATTGCCATACGTTTCAATACCTTCATTCTCTTGGGTACATACATTTCCAGTCAACAGTATGACTATTCTTGATCTTTATTATTAACAAGATATTAAATATAATTTCTCATGCAATAATCTGCTTAGTCCATAGCTTCAAAAGGTATTAAGTGTTCTGGCTTGATAAAGGAAAGACTTTGAAAACTGACCAAGGTTTATACTAGACTGTAGGTACTCTATTAACTCAACAGTATCTCTTCTAAACAAACAGTAAATACGGCAGTACAAACTACCTCCGACTGCATTAAATCCAACACGATTTTACGATGAACTGTGAAAATAAAAATAAATAATAATGACAAATGTCCACAAAACGAGCTATGAATCTAATACCGATATATTATTCGTGAGCTTTCGTCCGAATACTGACGTTACCTACGTTCAGCACTGAGTTACAGCCCCGGAGGGGGTGAGATCTACTCCGTAACTTATATATTATTCAGCCTTTCCTCAGGTATGAATGTTCATTAGTGCTAAAATAAATTCGTTGATATCTTTTCATGTTCAGCGACCTCTCTGGCTAATAGAAGCATGCTTGTTTGAAAGATTATTCATAAGAAGTTTTGTGACCAGCCAAATGAGAAGCTTTGTCGAGAGTCGCAAGTATTACTTTTTGCTAGTTGCTCTGACTGTTTTGCTTTCGACTTTTTATAGAGAGAGTTCCACGTCGAAACTTTCATCATTGACTGGTCATCAAGTTTAGTTTTAGAAGATAAACTAACGTTAGTAATATCTTGGAACCCACCGCTTAGAAAAAGGTGGTAAACAATTAATAGAAGCGGCCCTACAACGAATAAGTTTACCAAAATCACAGGAGATTACTTTTAAGGTCACGAATAAAATCCACAGTGGAAGTAGTAATTCCTACTACTAATGTTAAAAATGAGAAAGTTTATATGTTTGCATATTTGTTACTCAACAACGCTAAAACAGCTGAACGGATTTGGATGAAATTTGGGACCCAGATAGTTTATAACCTAGATTAATACATAGAATACTTTTTATCCTGGTAGTACGCTTCTGTGGCATAATTTTCAACGCCCACGTGGGCGAAGCCGCTGCCAAAAGCAGTAGTAATACAATATTTGATCTACCAAAGCAATATATTGTAAAACATGCAATTACTGTGTTCTGACATCTCTATATATCCCTGCCATGTTACGAGAACTAAGATTGTAATCCCAGTGCACGGGTACTATACTATACTCCAGTTGCTACCTGCGGTTGCACCCGCCTTTGAGACGTCAGACTTGAGCTAGATGCTGGATATAGCGATAGATTTATAGATTCTAATGGTTTTGTTCCTTTTGAATTATTTTAGATAAGTCAACTGTAGATTTAATATCTCATTATCATCATCTGCCGAGCCTTTTCCCAACCATGTTGGGGTCGGCTTCCAGTCTAACCGGATGCAGCTGAATACCAGTATTTTACATGGAGCGACTGCCTATCTGACCTCCACAACCCAGTAACTGGGTAACACGATACCCCTTGGTAAGACTGGTTGTCAGACTTTCGGGTTTCTGACGACCCGTAACGATTGCCAAAGATCTACAAATAACAGCCGGGACCAACGGCTTAACGTGCTTTCCGAGGCACGGAGGGGTCTTGGTATGTAAAGATGGTCACCCATCCACGGACCAACCGCGGCAAGGGTAACTTAACCTGATCAATCGACCCGTGCAGCTATTGTTACTTAGCCACAAGCCTCTCCATTTAATATCTACAAAGTGAAATTGAAATTACTGAAAACCCGAAAAGGGATCATTGAACTCATCATCATGATCAACTTTTGCTATGGGAAATGAATACATACATAATACTTTTTTCACATGGGGGTAGCCAGAAACTACAGCATGCCGTCTTCTATGTTTACGTTCATACATCAGCGGCCCTAGTGTGAGTTTCTTTTAACGTTCTCGATCTAACGCATCGACCGCGTTCGGCGCTCCGATTGGTCCTTCACCAATCGACGGCAAATTGGTGCGCCGAACGCGCTTGATGCGTTCGATCGAGATGGTTAAAAGGAATTCACACTAGAGCCTCTGGTCATACACATCATCAATAAGGTCACTATATGTTCTCTTAGGCCGTCCCCTCCCGGCGTTTCCACCTACATCTGTCTTATGAATACCTTTTGTTAGCCGCCCTTCGTTCACCCTCTCAATGACGACCTCCCTTGAAATACCGATATGATCTTCTTTACATTTTGTCGAGTTACATGAACATAAATGTATAAAACAGCAGATTTTTTGTGGTTTTAGATGTTCAATAAATTGTAAGAATTGTTCATGACGATCAGAACCATGACTCTTTTTGGGGTTTAAATTCGGTGCTTACTTCCATTATCAACTTACAGCTGCTACATATTAGTCATTGCTTTGCCTGCTCGGACCCTAGCCAAACAATTTGACAGAATATAGTCCGCCTATAACCCAATTATCGGAAAATTCAGACATCCCACGACCTAGGCTTGACGGCACGGTTGGCGCAGCGGTTAAGCGATTGTCTGCTGCGCTGCGTGTCGGCGATTCCCACACGGAACAAATATTGGTATGACCTACAAGTAGTTTTTCCGGGTCTGGCTGTTTGTGTATGTGAGTTTTAAATGTTTGTGAACGCACCCACAATACAGGGGAAATTCCTAGTGTGGGGCAACGTTTTTTTTTTTTTTTTTTTAAAAGATAAAAAAGGCTTTCCGAGAGGTCGCGATGTATTTCTAAATTGTCTAATTGACCATTCACGAACTAGAGTCTGCCTTGAATACTCATCTAGCTTTAAGAATTTCAGTTTTAACACTAACAAATTCTAGTATTACAGATGAATGGTCTACGTGAACTATACAGACAAAAGCAGCAAATTGTAACTCTTGAATATAAATCCCAGTATTACTGAACATGGTTCTACAAATAAATGTTGTATTTGCACGGATCAGGTGAATTCTAGTTCAACCGTTACCAAACATAGGTAATATTAAACTGTTTTGATGAAACTTGCTGTTTATTGTGTTATACTAGCAGTCTGTTTGATTACACTTGCCTACGCTGATTTGTAAATGAAAGAAAATTATATACCGGATACAATTTTAACTAGTGCGCAAAATGTAACCATTAATTTAGCATTATGCTGACTCTAGACGCCCTAGCGTAGAAATTTATCGTCGGTTATGGTTATAAAAACAATTGCTGTTCCATAAGTACATTTTGACGCATAGGTATTGCACTTTTCTATGAAACGGCCGATGTTTTTTTTGATAACTGACGAAAAAATTGTACGCTAGGAATCTACAAACAAAATGCTGAATTCAATCAAGGTTAGACTTTGCGCACTAGTAAAAAAAAATCTTGAATTGTCGTGTGCCCGATTGGATTTCTGATTGGCAAGAATGACGAACTAAGTAGTAAAACTTACTTTCAGCCCTTGAGGGACACATTTTCAAAAATCCTTTCCCAGTGCTCACTATCGTTATAAGAAGGAAGGGTGTGCGTAATTGGCTGTCATCGAATGAATTGGATTATTTTTTTAAGTAAAAACTAAATCAGCCTTTAATGCTCCCAATGCTGGGACACAGGCCACCCGTCGGTGACAGAGAGTGGGTTGTAATCTACCACACGGGCCAAGTGCCGTTGGTGGAAGTCACATGTCTTCGAATATTTGGTTCTAGGACATACCGGTTTCCTCCGCTTTCCTCACGATGTTTTTTTTCACTGTTTTTTGAGCAATGGTGATGAAATAATTTACACAGAGCAAAGCACCTATCATAGGTTCGAACCCACAACTTGCAAGTCGCGGCCGTTGCGACGACGACTGGGCCACCACTACTCTCTATCTATTAAGTACATAGAAAGAAAATTCTTAATAGTCAATTAAAATATTCACTATCGAATTGAGCTCCTTCAATTATGTGTCCAATGTTGTACTTATCATCATGCTTAGTTGGATTTGTGATCGTATTTGGTTTGTATTGTGTCTCCTTTCTCCTTCATCTTCAAATGTTGTCTTTAAAATATCGTTTTAGCGATAAGACCGCCATTGTGTCACCCTTTGTAAAATTTCTACATTATCTGGAATATACAAGGTCTAATAACAGAATAAATGCAAGGAAAGTAGTTTGTTCATAATTAACTACTGAATCAAAACAAAGTTTTGGTAATTATATTAGGTATGCTTTTGATTCAATACTCTAATTGGATGAGGTCTTATGTTAATTATTTTACATGTGGTATATGATGTACATAATAAAGAGTATTCTATCTATCTGCGGTCCAGTTTTGCAGCCTTTTCTCAGCATCCAGGCAAGGTCAACAAAATACAGTGCCCTATTCTAAAAATACTAGATACTTTTAGAAACTATATCACGTAATGTTCGTCGTCTAGACTTCACATAGAAATATCCTAACCTCCTTGGGTTGTCCGTAAGAGAGGATTAAGGGACCGTGCCAGGGGAATAAATATTAGCTGTATACACTGATAGCAAGCTGTTACGACAATCTAGTTTCTCCGAGATTTTGTTGAACTACGTTGCTATAATGCGATCGATACTCTTAAAAATATCTTTACCCAAGAAAACGTAAATTTTGTTGATAAACCAGCGTAAGAAACGAACTTTTTTTGCTTATAATGTAATTAATCCGACGACTAGGAATAGAGAAAGACTGGAGGAAACAATCCATACTATATATTTTTGTAAATTCAAAAGTAACTCTGTCTGTGTCACGTTTACACGCCTAAACTACTGAACAGGTTTCAATTAAATTTGGCAAGGAGATTAATGTCATCCTGGGAAGGACATAGGCTACGTTTTATTCCGATAGCACGTCCCCGTGGGATAATTTCCGACATCCATGCGAGTGGAGCCACGGGCAGAAGCTGGTATTAAATAAATTGTAGGCTACCGAATCATGTAGGTAGGCGTATACTCAGATAACTGAAAACTTAAGTATTTTTTCTTATGGACGTAGGCAGGGTGATAGGGGTCGTGGCTAAATAACAATAGTTGCACGGGTCGATTTTGAAAGTTAAGTAATGGTTGCTGAGGTCAGTCTGTAGATGGTTGACCATCCATTATATACTGAGTGTGGAGAAAAGGAAGTGGCAACTGACTGGCGGACATGGAGTAGCAACGGGTATCAGCTGCCATTTGTAGATCCTTGACAATCATAAGGTTAGTCAGAAGCCCGAAAGTCTGAACACCAGTCTAGCCAAGGGTATCATGTTGCCCAGTAACTGGGTTGTGGAGGAAAATAGGCAGTCACTCCATGAGAAATTAGAGTATTCAACTGCATCCGGTTAGTCTAGAAACCGGTCCCAACATAGTAGATGATGATGGGGGTAGGCAGAAAAACTGCATTTCGCTATCATTACGATACATATTCCTTTTGCTTTGTACAGTAAATTATTTCATTATTATCTGAAACAAAAAGAAAACATAAGTAATAAATAAAAAAACAAATTCATAAAAGCGAGCATTGACGGAGTTTGATGTAAAACATAAGTTGTGCAGTTGAATGCACTCACTACTGCAGTTGCGGAGTGCATCGACGTTGCCACTGAACTTGACTACGTCACGGCTTTACTTTCATGGAACCGTGACGTAGAAAGGATGTAGAAGTCCCACATACATCTGTCATGATTTATTAAAAAAATTCGCATTAAGAAAATAGTGACGATCGTTGCCCCTTGATCAATTAGATCATAGTAAATTATGGTGAATGACTGAAGGCCAAACTTCTACTGGTCAATTTGAACACGGCTTTCTAATTTAACGATGAGTCATTATTTTCTTAACGCGAATATACTAGTTGTGTGTACCAGGTGGCAACACAGTGTCGGATGGTCGAATATCATGATTTCCAAATATTAATAAGATTTATAGTGATTATAAACACTTACCCCCTTATTACAAAACAAGGTTTTTCTTTAGGTACGGTTTGAACCATCGAGCCTGTTTTTGAAATAAGGACCTAAATAAAATCGAAATACAGCTCCTTTTACAAAACTGACAACTTAGTCCAGTGCTAAATTGTCATTTTTGTATTAAGAACTTTACCCAAATAGAAGAAAAGTTGGTAATGCAAAAACAGACTTAGACTTTTAGGCTAGAACTTAAGCTAGATCGCGTTTTATAATAAGACGGTTAATGTAAAATTGAAAGTATGTGATGTGTGTGTCAGTCATGAAATTTAAAAAGTATCTCAACTGACAGTTACCGTAAAATAACTGGTTTTTAACGAAACGTAATGGAAATAATGATGTTTGGTGCATCGCCCAGTCTCTAAGTTAGTTCTCTTCAAGCTTTTATTTGAGAATGTAAGGCCGTTTGTCTACCATCTCGTCACCGGGACGTCAACCGGACGTCAACGGGACGTCAACGGGACGTTAGCGAGAACGAGATGAAGGCGTCGAAGTAGAGATACAGGAGTTATTTATAAACGTCAAGTAATGATTCGCGTCCACATAACCATAAATTTTTTGACGTTTAAACATCTCTTAACTTTAAGCAATGTTTATAAAGCCGTTGCACCGGACATCACGTTCGGTTCGTATTATTTCGTTTCTCGTTGACGTCCCGTTGATGGTGGCCGGTGGACAAACGGTGTTAGAGTGCATATATCGAAGACCTTAAACTACTGAAAATATTTAATTAAAATATTTTCTTGGTGAAGTCTTGAACTAGACATGGTAAGGTAGTGTAGTAATGTAATAATGGTAGGCCAACACAAAAAAAAGGATTCAACATGTTCAATAACGACTTCCGTCCACCATGGTGGACGGAAGTCGTTATTGAAGAGTACTTTCCAATTCGAGTTTTCAATAATCACTGTGAAGTATAGTTGTTTATTTATTTAAACTTCTCAAAAAAGGTACAAAGCGGACTTAAT
Organism: Polymixis lichenea; assembly: GCA_949091785.1. NCBI lineage: Eukaryota > Metazoa > Arthropoda > Insecta > Lepidoptera > Noctuidae > Polymixis > Polymixis lichenea. The sequence continues at coordinate 7,618,393 of OX420938.1, read as the reverse complement.
GCCTTAGGCATTTTCTACCAGTCAACCAAGGTCGGTAGGTAGGTGGGTAGGTAGTCCTCTTGTGTTTCGGACATATCTAGTATGAGTGTTTGCTTCTTGTTTAAGTCACCATAAAATTGTAAATACCGTTAGATTATAATCTATCTCGCGATATTGTAAACTGTCGAAAGATTGTGAACCGTAATATACTGCTTACAATTTAACGTATTTTATTTCGTTACATTATAATCTATCGAAGTGAAACCGTCAAATTGTGTACTGGTATCAAGACGGATAGTACCTTGCGCTATTACTAAATAGTCAAGTAACTGCCACTAACTTGGAAGTAGCGCTCGCTGGCCGCTGCCGCAGCACCGCTCGCTTTGCTCGCTCAGCTCGCGCGTGGTTGGTCACGATTATAACCTAACCTAACCTATTCGGTCGGTAAGCAGTATGGTGCAGTTCAGAATTTATAGACAGTTTGCAATCTCGCGAGGTAGATTATAATCTCTCGGTATTTATAATTTTATGGTGACATATAAATGTTGAGCAAACCTTCTTTAGCTTTCTCTGTGTTGCTTTACGAACCATGCAACGCTAGACAAATGTATTTACTTAATCTTTAGTGGTTATGCATATCTTTTTACTGATTTTGTTTCTGTTACAGTACCTATGAATATGGAGAGGTGGATCGTTCATGCTAGATTATAAAGGTACGTGTCCAATTGTTATGTTTCGTGTTTACGTCTTTACATGCAAACAGATTTTGAACTTAGTCGACTTTGTTTTAAAGGATTTATTAACGTCATTGCTGTGACATTTGTCGTGGAATGGCGCAGTAGTGTAGTTTTAAGTATTACTAATACTAGTCTATAACAACATTGTTACTAACAAAATGGACACCATGGTCTGAAATAAAGTATTTTATTATTATTACTAGTAGAAGCCCAGTGGTCGAAATTCGACCTTAATTAATTTAAAACTTAATGTATTTAAAATACTTTAATATAAAACAATAATAGAAAAGAAAGAAAGAAAAATTTATTAGCTTTCTTCACTCTTTCTCGATATAAATTTAAACAGTGCCCAATGTCATACTCCTTCGTCCGCAGAGCTTCGTAAAAGAGTTAAGTACAAACTTTTTGCTTCACCAATTAGTCATACAGAAGATTTTATGTATTGACTGCAGAAAAAAATTAACTCTTTTTCAATCAAAAACAACCGCAACTAAATCGTTTTATTGTTTTCGGAGGAATGATGCCACGGACAGAAAAATAGACCTATCGACAGACGAAGTCATCAAGCATATCTACTTAATTGTAACTCCCCATTTTTGGAAAGGGTGATTCAATCACCAAATAAATAACTTCATGAAAACACCCACTAACTTCTTTGTAATTATATAACAAAACAATATCTTCGTTTTAATTTAAAGGGGAGACAGATAAGTCACTTGAATGTGAACCACGTCCTTAAAATAAATTGTTTTGTCTCTTAATAGGCTTAATTGGAATGTGTCCTGTAACTTAGTTTGACCCAAACTTAATTACTTACATAGAGGTAAAACTTTATGTAATTTGAGGCACAATTGCTGTTTTAAACACATATGCTGTATCTACACCGTGACATTTTAGTCGTCTTACAATGGCAGCCCACTTCATGTACCCAATGACTGCTATCTACTACCATTCATAATTATTTTTATTTTTTTTAAATTTGCATAATCAAAAACATGAAAATATCACTAAGACGTTCATACGTCTTAGTGATATTTTCATGTTTAAAAAGGGGCGTTTCAAACTACGTCATCGTAGTTTGAAACGCCCTGTTATGGAGATGGAATTAATGCTGGAATGTAATGGTAGGTAGCTAGATATCTTCTACCGTTTGACACGTAAACATTATTAACAGGGAGGGTGTTTCATAATTCTGAAGCATTCATTATTGTTCTATCTTAATTAGTGGTAACAATGTTTTAATCGCGCCTAGAGGTATGTTATGACGGATACATTGAGTGGACCATCTTTGTAAGGCGACTAAAATGTCACGGTGTATATTTAACCTTTGTGCAAGAAAACTATTGGTGAAAAACCTTTGCGCTGGCTCCTTTTTGCTCAGAACTTAGTTTTTTTTAAATCACCATTGATTTTCCAAAAACATTAACAAAAAATAAAGGTAATCCCTAAACAATAAAATACCACGTTTATTTTCAAATTTACTATTTTATTCAAATTTTTCTCATGCATGGGTATGTAAGGTATTTCCAAATTAAAGGTCTGAGCGACGAAGTTGGACCTGAATATGAGCTGGTCAAAGAGAGCGGGTTTGAATTACATCCAGTTCTTAGTCAAAATCAAAAACATTTTTTTATATGCTTATTACAAATATTTTATTTTACATAAACCTACATGAGCACTTATGAAACGTCAGAACCGTGCACCTAGCACGGTTCCAATTGATCGTTTCCTATGGAGAAGAGCTGACAAGAAACACCACGATTACTCTTTTTAAAAAATTAAAAAAAAACGACTTCGGATAAAGCACTACAAAGTGAAAAATAACTTTAATTTTGGAAGGCGGTGACAAAAAAATTTAAATACATATCCAAAGTCACCGACTTCCGAAATTAAAGTTGTGTGTTTTTTCGGAAGTCGGTTGTTTTTTTTTGGAAAACGTTTTGTTTTTCACTTTTTAGTTATAGTACCTACCCCACTAATTCGAAATTTCATCATCCTTGGGGTCAAAACAATGCATATTGATGCGATAGCAGCAATCGCGGTTTATTTAGTGTTATTTTCTTAAGAGTTCCGTTGTCTGTCTCCGAAACGCATCATCAGATCTATATGAAATTGAAATGGGACCACGCGAGAAGCATCAGCTTTAACCCTTAATTTGGCAAGGATTTTTTTTCTGAAAATCTTAATTTGATTTTTTTTTAATATGTTTGGGGTTCAATTTAACCCGGAAAAATAATAAAAAAAAACTCTTGTGTCTAGATTTCCTGAAAATGCCTGTCAAGTATGCTGGACATTATCTAATATTAAAGGAAGTGAGTGCAATTACTGGTGTGCAGTATGATGTACCTTGCCAAATTAAGGTCTGTTAAGAGTTTTATTTTAGTTATTGAATATGATGTTGAATTAGGGAAATTAATTTAAAAAAATACAATATAAAAAACTTTATTACGTTACAATCGTAGTCTGATACAGTTTGTTAAACATTTTCAACTGCAATAATGTGCTGAGATCAGTTATAAGCATTATAGTTCTCTGGCTATTTGTAGGCGAAAAGACTTCAAGTTTATATGCTGCACTCCCTGGGGACTACAGTTTCTACGGTAAAGGATTTTTTCGATTACCTGCCCTATTGTCTTTATATGGTATAGTTATTTCATCTATGCTGTATCTCATCTCCTCTTCAGTAGCTAAACAGTTACGTGTCACCTTTGCTATGAAAGGCCGCACTTTGCATCAGAGAAGGATTTATCGACAAAATGATGATGCTTTCGTAGGGATCGAAATCTTTTCAGCGACTTTGACATTGGACCAGTAGTCTAGGTAGGTAGGCAAGTCTACAACGCCCATAAGTATGAGTATCGATATAAAATCTTTCAACTCGTCTTCTGTCATATTTATTGATTGGCCAGTATTTTGAACAGAACATAAGTTCGTATTAGCGACAATATCTTCATAAATGTCTGCAGAAAAATATTTACTAAAATATCCTAAGGCTGAATCTTCAGTAGGCATGGGAAATAAAAATTCACTGTCGGTTATTTCAGCTTTGTGCTTGAACTGGCTTCTCTCCCAATTGTAATTGGCAGGTACTCTAGTTTTACGCTTCTTAGGTTTAATTTTACAGGCAACTATTTGTTTTCTCTTGAACCAGGTTTTCACTACACTTGATCCAGGTGATATATCATGTATAGGTATAGAATAGACTGATGACAGGGTAGAAAATATAATGACAAAGTTTACCTAGCTTGTGGATGGCAGTACTTGTTTCATAATTGGAGTAAGTGGAACTGGCTATGTCCAGTTCGCTATTTTTATTACATCAGGACTGTCTTCTTTATTATCTGAGTCAAACAAATTCAGATTTTCCAATGAAGATCGAATAGATGGTGCATCGGATGAAGAATAGTCAGATTGCTGCCTTTTGTTGAACTCCGCTTCATCGTTCGAGCTTCCTATTTCCTCAATGTCAGAATCGGCGTTGATTGGAGGCACTAACGCGAGTATTCTGAACTTCTTGTTGATTTTATGAACATCTGAAATAATGTTGTTGTTAGGCAATGGGAAAAATATATATATGCTGGACACGAAAGTTTAATGAACTTTTACGTAAAAACTAAGTACATTATCATAATTCTGATTTATGTGAACATAATTGTATATCTTATAAAATATATTGTGTCAATTTCAATAGCTATTTCCATACAAAAAAAAACACGTAAATTTTAACTTACCGAGAGCGGTCGCGGCAGTTCCTTCCTCCTCGACATTGTGGCGACTACTGGCGAACTAAACCTGAGCGCACGGCTATGGTATTTTTAAATTTGTTAGTGTAGTTTATAACCAAAGTAATCAAAGTGAAAATAATTAAAACTATATGAAAATGTGTGCTCCAGATTTTTTTTTTTGTCGATGTTCAGTATGTTTCCCAAAATCGAATTAAGGGTTAAAAAAAATGAATCATCAAAATCGGTTCACCCAGTCAAAAGTTATGAGGTAACAAACATAAAAAAGTACAGTCGAATTGAGAACCTCTTCCTTGTTTGAAGTCGGTTTAAATAATTGGCATTTACAATGTTTTTTTACAATTCTTATACAAATTACCGTGTTAATAGATATGGGAAGACAGTGTGTAGGCCTGTCAATAAGTACTAAAACGTTCTCACATTCAGAAGAATCTACTTATTTTATTTATAAATAAAATATAAAAACAGTTTTAAACAAAATGACATTATTGCCTGTCATGGCATTAATGTCATTTGGTTTAAAACTGTTTTTATATTTTATTGGTTGTCACCAATAATAAAGAGTTGAAATCAGTATTCTAGGTATATAATGTCATTAATAATGGGAAAATTATGTCAAAGAAGTACATACTTATGTAAAGTATTACACAAAACTTATAATTTGTAAAATATATTAACATGTTAGCTTCACCTGCAAGTTGTTTAAACTGACTCGTCCAATTTTCTGGGAGTAACAAACTATAGTTAGTAAATTTCAAAGCTCCTTCGTTCATTTTAGTTCAGTCACAGGTAGACAATAAGTTAAGTCATGAGTACTTATTTCGATGGATCACAGAGCAGTTGTTTTAACTTGTGTAGTAATTTTAACTAAATTGCAAGGAGCTTGGTACTGAGAGCGTGCACGTTTGGAGTCTGTGTTGTTGACTCCAGTTTGGAACCAATGTTGGTAAAGTTATAAGTTATATTATTGCCAATGATGGACACGTACTATTTGAAGCTTTTTGGTGTAATTATCAAGATGGTTTTTTCATCACACAAATCTGAAATAGTATTGAAATTGATCAATTATTGCCTTTTAAAGATATGACGAGAAACAATCTGGATTTGTGGCAAAAGAAACTGAGTTACGATCTAGCCTTTCTATCTTTTAATTTTATTATAAGCCTTCCCTCTTTCCATTTTTCCCGGTGTACTACGATTATGGGCCAAATAATATCTACCTTCTTAGTAGGATAAAAAGACTCAAATATTCAAAAAACAACAAAGAAGATTCGATTAGAGAGAGGAGGGTTTCGAAGATTTATTTTATTGCAGCTGTTAAAATCTACTTACATCTGTTGTTCTTTTTAATGTATTTTCATTTTATGTAATGTTTTTTTTAAATGAATTCCTTGTTTACGGTAGGTATATACTGTGCCAAATAAACGTTTTCTTACGTTTTTTTGCTATTTCCAGGTCAGTGTCAGGCTGTATTTTGAACAAAATATGATTCGCGACCTATTCGTATGTTTTATATAGTATAGTATCTAATACCTTTAAACGAGCAATTATTGTATATACATATATAATCTGAATCTCGGAAACGCCTCCAACGATTTTCATGAAATTTAGTATGTAGAGGGTTTCGGGGCGATAAATCAATTTAGCTAGGTTTCATTTTTAGAAAACGTTAAACCAACAAAAAAGCGAGCAAAGCTCGGTCATCCAGATATTAGTATATTTATTTCTAATTATAAGGTACATTATGATCTTAATGTTATTAAAAAGCTTCACTTATACTACCGTTGCCGTTGTAGAAATATTAAAATTAAAGTACAATTAAGTTCCCCATTAAAAAAGCTTTAAGTAAATTAGTTTGAAAAGACAATGGGTAAATGATTACATATTTTGAATACAACGAGTGCTCATCGATCATTTCGGGACATCGCCAAGCGGTTGGTCGACTCTTCACGTGACCAAAGGGCTGGCCTATTCTTTGGTCAAAGAATCAGCATTGCCATCCAACGTGGCAACGCTGCCAGCCTTTTGGGCACTTTTAGCACTGACAGCGATGCGGACGAATTCTTTGTTGGCCAGTGAGCTCTTCCCTTTTTTACTTTATATACTTATTCATAATGTCTAATTATTTAATTTAATTGTAATTGGTTTAATTTACGGAATTATAATCCTTAAAATCATCTATTAAACCCTCTTAGTTTATATAATCCCATAATTTCGAATATGGCCGGCTACCCTGAGGGGAAATTGTGCAATACACTGTCAGTAGGAATCGCCTTCATTTTGATAGTTGCATAACATTCATGGCGTTGTGAACATTGCTAAGTAGACAATTTTTTCGAACATATGAAAGAATGGATTAGCCCTTCAAAATGATTCAGATTCTACGGTTTTTTCGCATTCTAGAGTTACGCAAATAAGGTGCTGGCGCTTCCCCCTAAGCTGAAGTTCATTTAAGTAAGCAGCTCAGATAGTAACAGTTCGGTAATGAACGAGGGCCTCCAGTTCCCTTAGCACCTGCATCCGTGTTTAACGAGCGAGGTTAATAAACATGGAAGTTTTTATAGACAGGTTTTTTTTTGACGTGACAACGTCTTATAAATTGGTTTGCCGGGTGACACTTCAAGAAACTGCGTTACGCTCCGCTCACGTTATGCGCTCACAATGAGAGCGAGTGAGAGGCACGCGTCCCTTCCACTCGGGCATGGTTAGCCCGCCTAAGAGCGAGAGAGACAGACATAAAAAGTGCAAGTTATTGTATGTATATTTGTATATAAATACGTATGTATGTGTAAAGGTAAAAATAAAATTTTGTTAATATGAAATTCAGTGCGAGATTCTTTGTATAAATTAATGTTTTAAATATAATTCTTTGTATAAATAAATGTTTTAAATTGTTACTATTATTTCATCCTTCTTCCTACTATACGAATGAATATTCACATTAAAATTATTTTACCACTCAAAGTCGTTGTCACGTAAAACTTTCGCCCGTATACCGACTTTACAGGCAACCAATTTTTTTTGGTGGGAAATCATCGTATAACTTCTCCCCCTCTGGGTGGAGAGGGAGGGCGTGTCAGACTTTTACTGACTAAAACCCACCCGTGTTCCCTCAGTTGCCTGTGTGCCATGGGCCGTGGTATCTCTTTCGATCAACCCGCACCCCAGGTTTTATAGACTGGTTTATCTCAATAATCTATTTATATTGGTACGTACACATGGCTACACATAGCTATACATTTCCAGTCTAAGCTGATCTCGCATTGTATAGGATTTCCGTACAATGCGAGATCAGCGTAAACTGGAAATTTATAGATTGATGTGTAGCTATGATTACTTTTAAATTCTAATTTATAAATGAAAATAGATTACAGATTTGGAATAGGAAGATGGACCTCATAGTTTAGAGGTCGCAAGTGCTTCTGTTGAGCATGAGGATCTGGGTTCAATGCCTGGGTCGGGCAACATGGCTAACAGGAAGGGTTATAGGGAATCCAGGCGTGAGGATATGGTATGTAATTATGAAAAGAAAGAAAATTTAATTTGTCTCGAGTCAAGCTACATAATATACAAAAACTAGAACTTAGCTAATTCAAAGTTTATAAACATGAGGTCCATGATTATAATGCTTTGTAGAAAAATGTATCGGCAGGTCTATTTAATGATCAGCTTTATATGATCTGCGCACAGATCTAAGCATCTAAAGATTTTTTCATCTCACGAGGGATTAAATCAAATGCTTTGATTTTTGATAGGCGGCTACACAAATTAATTGGATTTTTTGTTTGAGAAGGTGAAACTTTTATTACGACGACTTCGGTAGGTATTAGAATTTGACTCAAACCAATAGGTTTTTTTTTAACGTTGCGCCACACTAGGAATTTCTTCCTGTATCGTGGGTGCGTTTACAAACATAGAAACTCACAAATACAAACACCCAGACTCGGAACAATTACTTACAGATCATACAAATATTTGTTCCGTGCGGGGATCGAACCCGCTACACGCTGCGCAGCAGTCGATCGCTCAGCCATTACGCCAACCGTGTCGTCTTATTACCATTATCTAATTACCATTTCTATCTTTAGGTTTAAAGATCTCTATCATAAAAATAGCAACTGTAAAGCGTAGGTATTGGTGGTAACAACACACCAATGTTCGTTCAAACATTGGCCACCAGGGAGCACATATTAGACTCATATTTTGTTAAATTTTATATGGAAATTGTATCTACAAGCATAATTTACAAGAATACGCGTTTGCTTTGTGAAATATTCCAACTTTGACGAATGGAAATTGTGAAGACAAATGAAAATAAGTTTTTGTAAAATATTAATATAACTTTGAAAGGTATATTGATCATAAACGGAGCTCAAATACATATTATTTAGATGAACTTGGAAAGTACTTAAATATCTCAATTTGACATGGAGAGAAACTTTCTTTAAGTATCCGTCCACCATTTTGGAAAACTTTCACAGGAACCTACGCGGAACTAGTTATCGGACAACTTACACCCAGTTCCTGGAAGCCTGATGAAGTCCAATGATGACTTCTATTGAAGTGCAGCTCGACGAAAGAGTTCTTACTTCATAGGTTTTAGTTGATGTTGACGACCAAAATAATTGCATTAAGAGATTTTTTAGTAATTTATATTAAAATAAGCGCACATTAAGAAACGCTTCGTTACGTTCGGACTCCAATAACAGCACCCGCGACATAAGACCCTGCTTTATGCCTTTAGTTAATATAGTTGTGATTGGTTGATCGACATAGCAAAGATTAATAGTAACTATTTTCATGAGATATATCAGGCCAAATATAGGAGAAAACAGGGGCTTAGAAATTGGTACCAAAAACTTTTTATACTTACACTAAACTGTCATGCTGTAAGTCTTACCAGCACTATCTTGAATAAAATGGCATCCCGTATTTAAAAGGGAATCATAGTGGCTATGTAGATACATATCCAATTTATTTCAGTAAGTAGGTTTGTACAAACACTTACACGAAAAAAGTATGTTTTAAAACTTGAATAAAATGGCATCCCGTATTTAAAAGGGAATCATAGTGGCTATGTAGATACATATCCAATTTATTTCAGTAAGTAGGTTTGTACAAACACTTACACGAAAAAAGGATGTTTTAAAACTTGAATAAAATGGCATCCCGTATTTAAAAGGAAATCATAGTGGCTATGTAGATACATATCCAATTTATTTCAGTAAGTAGGTTTGTACAAACACTTACACGAAAAAAGTATATTTTAAAACTTGAATAAAATGGCATCCCGTATTTAAAAGGGAATCATAGTGGCTATGTAGATACATATCCAATTTATTTCAGTAAGTAGGTTTGTACAAACACTTACACGAAAAAAGTATATTTTAAAACTAGATGAGGTCGGTGTTTCCTATGTGACTACTCTGAAAAGGAGACCGAAACAAACAGATGACTATACGGTGGAGCATACGGTGGAGGTCTGTCCGGCTTGGGTGGAGCACTGCCGTGTCCTTGTGGAGGCGATCGGCGGCGGTGATCTCTTGCGTCCGGCCCTGGTCCAGGCCATGGTACGGAGCGTGAGTGCTCTCATCTTCTTTTTTTCCCCCCCCATGTTTTTTAATTACTTTATCTTTATATTTGAAACTGGGTTCATACCTTATTATATTTTTTTTTTCTCAAGATAGTATAAAATCCTTTTTTTTTTGTTAGCTTTTGTATTTTTTTTTTAACTTATTGCGTTGACATCCAAACACCGTGTCTTTGTATTACGGGAGGACACTGGCTCCTGCAACACAGTTATATAACTAGCGCAGGAGTCAGGGAAATCTAACTTGATGTACCTACTTGTTTGCCAATAAATAAATTTTGTATTTGTATTTATATTTAGTGCATAGGTAGCCATCACCTCCTTCTGCGAAGCAGTAATGCTCGTGAAGAGGGAGGCGGCGCACGTGAGGGAGAGGCAGTACATGCCCTCACGGCCTTAGTCGTCGCAGGAGACGCCCAGGGCATTGGGAATCCTAGGTTGATTCCCGGCCACCGTAAGCGCGGGCTTGCGGACAGCGAGCAATGGATAGCTCGCTGTCCGGTAAGGACCAAGCTCGGGTCGAGCGCGCGTTGTGTTCCACGCGCGCCTCAAAGAGATGTCTACACCAACTGGTGAAGTCCGCAAGGGCCGATGCCTGCCAGGGGTGCGGGTTGTTCGAAAAAGATACCGTAGTCGCCCCTGGCACACAGGCAACTGAGGGAACACGGGTAGGTTTTAGTCAGTAAAAGTCTGACACGCCCTCCTGCTCCACCCAGAGCGGGAGAAGTTTTATGATGATTTCCCACACTCAAAAAAAAAAAACAAACAAACAGACGACTTATACGTCACATTCTCTTTTAAAGTCCAGACATAATCATGGCAGATCTTGTGAGGATCATGCAGATTAGTGTCTGAAATGGTGTTTAGAGAAAATAACCACACAGATTTGAGGGCAAAGAGAAGGGATATAACATAACATACATGATTTATGATTACTGACAAATGCGTGCACTGAATGGACAGGTCCACTCATTCTGTGTGGTTCTTTCTTCAAAAGACCATTTCAGACACCGATCCACATGGTCTTCACATGATCTGACCAAGATTATGTCTGGACTTTAAAAGAGACTGTGACCTCTGAGTTTGTTTCGGCCTTTCTTCTCAGAGTAGTCAGATAGGAAACACCGACCTCATCTAGTTTAAAATAATATGATTGACGTGTAAAAGTGTTTGTACAAACCTACTTACAGAAATAAAATCATTTATCATTTATCATAAATAAATAATATAAATTCTCTTTGCACCTTTCATTATTGTTTATTCTATGAAACCATTGTCATAGTTCCACCAGCGCTCTTAATCACATAAATGGGGAGTGTATAAATGTGTATGATTATTTTTATTACGGCGACGAAAGGAGGGAGGGGGGGAGTTATTTTCATAAAGGGCGGAAACATAAGCAGTTATTACTCGGGATTTGGGTGATCATGACGCGAAACGACCACTTTTGGTCGGTGTGTTATGTTGGTATCACTTCCCCTTTGACGTCATCATAGGTCGGTGGCTTTCGTAATTTTTCCGAGTGATACTAAATCTGTATTTATTAAAATGTTTGTATTTAATAGTAGGAACGTTTTATTAAAATTTTCAGTATTTTAAATTGGGCAGCTAGAGGACTATAAACTAAAATCTTAGTGAACTATGTTATTCTGAATTCTAGAGATACCTACCTTAAAATCATCGTCTGCCTAGCCTTTTCCCAACTACGCCAAGGTCAGCTTCCAGAGTAACTGGATGCAGCTGAATACCATTATTTTAAATGGAGCGACTGCCTATCTGACCTCTACGACCCAGTTATTGGGTAATACGATACCCCTTGGTAAGACTACTCGTCAGACCTTGACGGCTGTCAAAGATATGTAGTACATAAGTATGACAGCGAGGACCAAAAACTTAACGTGCTGTCCGAGGCACGGCGGGGACTTTGTAAATATACGAGTAGATGGTGATCCAAATATAAAACTGTCAAATAAACACTTATGGCTTGATCGACGAAATTAAACAAAAAACTGAAGGTCTTTAGTAGAACAAGCTACAATAACAATGAGATGACGATGTTTGCATGTTCTTTTGGCAACATTCCACCGATATTTCATTTAAGATTAGTTAAGATTCTCTTTTTAAGCTCAAGAGAGAAAATACTCAACGAAAACGGACAGCATTCACTTACAAATCAAATGAACTGTAAAGAATGGTCACCGAACTAACTTAGTATGTATCTAAGCATAGTTTACATAACACTGTATAACAATGACCGATGCGGACTCAATGCACTTAGGGCCCGTTTACATTAGGTATGTAGCGTTGGAGGAATGAAGTTTTGTAGTTGCGCTAGAATACTGGAATACCAGTTTTATAACCATTTCAATAAGGTATAGCAGGCAGAATCACCTTTTTACCACAGTCAAAACTAATATTGTATGGCTCGTGACAGCACAATAAATGAAAAAGTTAAATTTAAAATTAAAAAACCCCCGACCTGATAAAAAACTCTAAAAAGTAAAAAATTGTATTTATTGGCCTTTTAAGTTGTAGATAATATTTTGATAAAGGCATTGTCAGTTCAGGGGACGGCTAATGAAAATGCTAGGCCACCTCAGTTTGGTGTTTTCATTGACCATCCCCTGACTTGAAAATGCCTTTATCAAAATATTACCTACAACTTAAAATGCCAATAAATATTATTTTTTACTTTTTAGATATTTTTTTGGGCCAGGGGGTTTTTTTAATTTTTAAATTTTGCTGTTATTTCTTGCTTTTAAAAATTAATGCCTCACTTAAATCTGCGCAGCAGCGCTGCGTATTTTTCCCACGGTGAAGTTTGTTACTAATTTATCTTCATTCCTCGTCCTGATCATCATTTATCCATAACCTATTCATTGATACCTTTTCAATGAGCCCAAACACGATGCTTCTGCTGTTTGTTGGTGAGGAACTTGGGTATCCTGGAAATTCCAGGTGTTGCTCCAGCATCAGTTCAAGGTTACTTTGTTTGTCTAATATCATTGAAGTAATAGAATAACAAATTTCGACTTGATCAGACCCGTGGAAGATGCTCAAATCCCGTCATCAACCAGAAAAGAGCTGATAATCTTCAAACGGCTGAAACGATTTTGATGAAACATATCTAAGAACACTCCTGACTGATTCACCTTTCAAACAAAAACAATAAAATCAAAATCGGTTCATCCGTTCGGGAGCTACGATGCCTCAGACAGAAACACACACAGACACATCAAACTTATAACACCCCGTCGTTTTTGCGACGAGGGTTAAAATCCAGTCCACTGCTTGTCATAGGCCTCCCTCAGGCTCCGACCGGTCTTGTGCTTCCCATATCCAGCGGATTCCCGCGGCCTTCACAAGGTCATCGATCACCTTGTGGGATGCCTTTCCACTCTACGTCTTCCGGTACGCAATTGCCACTCCAGAACCTTTCGGCCCCATCGGCCATCTGTTCTGCGAGCAATGCGCCCTGCCTACTGCCACTTAAGTTTGGCAATTCTTCGGGCTATGTCGGTTGCGTTGGTTCTCCTGCGGATCTGTTCAGTTTTGTTTCAATCGCGTAGGAAAACTCCGAGCATAGCCCTCTCCATTGCGCTTTGGGTGACTTTAAGCCTTCTGATAAGGCCCTAAATTTAACCCCTAATTTAAGTAGGTCTAAATTTAAAACTTGATGGCAAGAAACTAGTTGCTATTTCGGAAACTGTATTTCAAAGAATTACTTTAGATTCAAAATTGCAATGGAGTGCCCACATTAAAGCTCTTTCAAGTAGATTAAGCTCAGCTGCTTACGCAGTAAGAAAAATAAGGCAGTTGACTACTGTAGCCACAGCTAGGTTAGTATACTTTGCTTATTTTCACAGTATTATGTCTTATGGCGTTCAGCTGTGGTGGTCGGCAGCTGACGTAGATTCAGTTTTCATTCTACAAAAGAGGACAATCCGCGCAATCTATAAAATGGGGCCTCGCGAGTCTCTTAGAAATAAATTCAACGAAATTGATATACTAACTCTGCCTTCTCTTTATATCCTAGAAAATATCTTGTATGTTCGCAAAAACTTAGATTAAAAAAAAAAGATGCGACTTCCATAATCTAAATACACGTAGTAAAGATGAAATTCTAATTCCAAAATTTAGATTAAATAAAACTAGCTCTAACTCTAATAAACAGTATCCGCTTCTATAACAAGTTGCCAAAGTCAGTTACAGAACTTAGCGATGGCAAATTTAAAACTCACATCAAACGTGTCTTTATCAAAAAAGCATATTATAAGATAAAAGACTACGTTGAAGACAAGGAAATTTGGCATTAATTCCTTCTACACATGTGGCTTCCCTGTTACCTCATTAACAGCATAACTATGTGAGAGTCTATTAACTGCTCCCAAATTACAATGATAATTTTTATTCGTTTTATTTTTTATAATTTCTGACATATTCTCGTCATTATTTGACATTTTACATCACTTCTGATATTGACTATTTATTAGTGATTCTCATGGAAATCATGTCACTTCGTTTAATTAGGTTGATCTTACTAATGTAGATTCTTTTACATATTGTGAATGAGAGAACGTTGTAGGCCTTACAGACGTCGTCTTAAATGTACAGATTTATAGACAATTTTCTATTCTTTATTTTCATTCCTCTAAGTACCCTGGTACTTATTGACAGACCTGTGCACTGTCCTCCCATACCCATTTTATCACTGTAATTTGAAAACATTGTAAAAGCCAAATATTTTTAAAAGAGTAACCGTGGAGTTTCTTGCCGGCTCTTCTTCATAGGAAGTGACAAATTGGAACCGTGCACCTAGCTCCTGACATTTCATAAGTGCCCTTGCAGGTTTATGTGAAATAAAATATTTTGATTTTGCCCATTGTGTGCGACCACGTTTCTCTACCATAGGTCATCACTGGCAACACACACTGGTCAAAGACTTTCGTCTTGAGACACTGCGGTATTTCGGATGAGAAGATATTGCGAAGCCTTCAGAACGCTGCCCAGACGAGTACGTACCTTCTCGGTCATAACGTATAGAACAGCAATTTCGTTTTTCATAAGCAGCACGGATCCAAAATCATGTGCTGTATTCATTCGTGGTAACAGTTGATGCGTCGACGTGTTTAGTCTACCAAGGTGAACAGTTCTTTACTCGTAGGTCGCTGGCCTTCGGGCAAAGCGCTCATACGTCAGTGCATAGAGATTCGCTGTGTTATAAAAGTGTACTTTTGTATCTTAATGCGAAATAAACGAGTAACTTAGAAGTAAAAGATGTGTGACTTTAGTTTGTTTGAGGAGCTAGTGGTCGCAAGCGCTACTGTGAGCATACCTTATGCCTGGGTCTAATTCCCATATTGGGCACAGGGTTTATCCATCTGGAATGTCTCACTAGCAACCCGTAGTCTGGATTTGTGACCGGTTGATGCCAATAGGATCGCCCCTATTACATGGGTCTTATACATAACTGGCGAAATATAGGTGTTCAAAAAAAATAGATACATAAGCGATAGTCTAATAATATCCAATTCTGATTATTATTATAAGGTTCTCATAAAACGGTTATTTTTTACCTAATAATGACTGTTAATACCTTGTGCCGAAACTATTTTAGTACAAAGGGTGATCTGGTAATAATACAGGAATTTTTCCGCCAAAATCTCAAGGTAGGTGGTACTCGTCTGGCTCTAGTTTCCAATGACCAGTTTATCTTGTTGTATATTCCAAACTTAGATAAGTACATAAAAAATGTAAGCTCTTTTAGTGGTTTTAAATGAGAACTGTCTTGTTACATAATGGAAACCACTCACTAATAATGATACTAGCATAGTACTTGTGAGTAAAGTCCCTGAATCCCCAGTATCGGACACATCTCAGTCCCACCCCGTACCACTTAGTTAGGGGTGAACAAACGTTTAACTGACCTATAAGGGAGCCGTACCGTTGACGTAGGTCCCACTATCGCTACATCTAGTACACACCGAATGCAACTCGTATTTCAATGCTTTATGCTGTATTTTTCTGATGGAAGTTCGACGTTCGGAATATTATTCTGCTTGAACAGAACGTTTTTATTTCGAACCATACAAACTTAAATTATTATTAGCCTTATTTATCTAACCTTATAATTATGTTTTTGATAAGCATTTTTTATTGTCTCCATTTTTAATTGCTTTGAAAAAGCCAACTTAGCCAGCGTACTACCATAATACCTAAGCCATTTTGGGTAACTAGATACTAACAATAGCAATGGCTTTCATTTAGACAGTTCAACAACATTATCATTCATTCATTCATTTTTTTTTCTTTCATTGTTTATTTTTATCTTGTATCTTGTGTCTTGTACGTTACAACGATAGTTACGTTGATGGGCAGACGAATTGTTGAATATATGGAGCAATGGATTGACCTTAAATATGATTGACCTTAAATTTGATTCCGATTCTGATAAATAGTGTGATATGCAATTAGCCATTTAATTTCAAAGCGAAACAAAAGAAGCAAAATCGACTTTTGACTTTTGTAAAAGACTTCGAGAGTTATCAACTAAAGATGTCAGTTCCCCCGAGACCCGCATTGTCGTTGCGGGGGGGCTCAGTAGCCGTGGTCACCCTCCCACGGTGAAGCGAAGAGGAACCCCAAGGTGGGGCCGGTCGTCAGGGCTTTTGCCTCCAAGCTGACGACGTAGCGGCCAAAAAGTAGGTTGCGGTGAGGTGCATCGCAACTGAGGCGGGCCGAGATGTCGAATGGGAGGCATCGCGGCTGAGGGTTACAGGCTGCAGAAGAGGAGTGCTGGTACTTCTGAGTAGCGCTCTTCCCTTCCGTGGCCTGGATGGGGCCGCCACCGTTTGATGGCGGAAGCGGTGGAGCCGGAGGGGAGGAGGAGTGTCGGTATAGCGTTGGCCGCTCTCCCTATGCAGCCGAAAAGTGGTAAGCGGCGGGGCCACTGTGCTGACCCGCCGCAGGGGGACCAAGGGTGCCAGACACGGGGTCGTCTGGGGCCCTTATGCTATTTGGTTCCTGGGGTGGTTACGGCGTGCCATGTGTCCTGGTGCGCCGGTGATAGGGGTTATTCCCCTCCGAGGAGGGTTCGGTGACGGACAGCCGCGGCGGGTTCGCGGATGGCTTGCGCGTTTCCGTGTTCCCGCCATAAGCGGCACTGGAAGACACCGTCGAGTTTTTGTGGGTTACAGTCCCACATAACTGCGCTATTCCCTGTGGTAGCGTAGTAGGCATTTCTCCACGATAAACGCGCGCCGTCAGAGATGTCAGCAACAACTGGTGGGGTCCGCAAGGGCTGATGCCTGCCAGGGGTGCAGGTTGTTCGAAAGAGATACCGTAGCCCCTGGCACACAGGCAACTTAGGGAACACGGGTGGGTTTTAGTCTGGCACACCCTCCTGCTCCAACCAGAGCGGGAGAAGTTTTTGATGATTTCCCAGCCAAAGTTAAAGTACTCACGTATATCTTGTTAAAACGGAAAATATACACAAAAATATAAGTGTTCGACGCGACCATTCCAGGTAACAAGCAGTGTTTGTATGTAGCCCAACAAAAAGTGAGGGTGGAGAATACAAAGAGGCCTCACATTCCAAAAAGAGGTCGCACTATCTATGTAGGTACGTACCTCCGGCTTTTGCCCGAAAAACCTCTTTGTTAACGTGTGAACAGAAATTTTTCACAACGTATTTTTCCTACGCAACGGGAACCAATGAATTTGTCAGTTTTATTTTTACAAGTTTTTTTATTGTGATATTCCTTTCTGTTACGTTTTTTTTAAAAGATTTTTGTTATCTACTGTACTCAATTGTACAAGTATGTAGATATACGAGATTGTTTCATATTTATAGCGTGACTGTACTTACATTGAAGAAATTCATGAATAAATTGTTCAAGTGTTCGAACAAAAAACAAGGGGAAAAAATTTATTCTTTCTAGGTATAGACGTTGTAAATGAACGTTTGATAAGATATGATGTTATTTTTATTTTCAAAACTCACTATATTATTTTGGATCCTTGAAAGCCTGTGAAAGGATTCGAATCTACAATTAAAAACACTTAATACAAATCTAAATTGTATTCTTTTTGAGATTCCGATAAATAAAATTTCTATTGTAATAATTCACTTTGCCTTGAACTCTTTTCTTCTCTGGTACAGACTGGGGCTAGTTGCCTATAGGGGTAGGTTGACTAACTGCCAAAAGTAGTCAGTAGTAGGTATTCTAGTTTTGGGTCATTTTATCACATTTTTTTGACGGCACGGTTAGCGCAGTGGTTAAGCGATTAACTGCTGCGCTGCGTGTCGCCGGTTCGATTCCCGCACAGAACAAATATTTGTATGACCTATAAGTAGTTGTTCGGGGTCTGGCTGTATGTGTATGTGAGTTTAAATGTTTGTAAACGCACCCACAGTACAGGAGAAATTCCTAGAGTGAAAAATTGAAGATGCTTCTCAGTACCACCCACATTTGTGCAAACCATGGCCTAGCAGTCGCGCGTGATGGGAAGTGGTGAGATGTTTTTGATTTATATAAAAGTGTGATCTAAACTCTTGGACCTCACTTATATTTGTAGATCAAAGTCAGTGCTATGGTTAGCCAGGTCAAAAAAGAGAAAATGACCTTTGGGGCTGGTTGACTCGGTTGATCAACATTTTGTGGGACTATAAAAAAGTTTGACACTAAGTTATTTATGACAAAAGAAGCGTTAAAGCGGTGACAACAGCATTTGACATTCATTACTTTAAATGAAGATACGTGTTGAAACAATAAGAATTTTAAAATGATTTTACAAAATGTTGTTTACTAATAATAATAATTATACATAAATAAAAACATTGATTTAAATGACTTAAAAATACGTTACCATTTACCCCTTAATAATCATCTGCCTAGCCTTTTCCCAACTATGTTGGGGTCGGCTTTCAGTCTAACCGGATGCAGCTGAATACCAGTATTTTACATGGAGCGACTGCCTATCTGACCTCCACAACCCAGTAACTGGGTAATACGATACCCCTTGGTAAGACTGGTTGTCAGACTTTCAGGCTTCTGACGACCCGTAACGACTGTCAAAGATCCACAAATGACAGCCGGGACCAACGGCTTAACGTGCTTTCCGAGGCACGGAGGGGTCTTGGTATGTAAAGATGGTCACCCATCTACGGACCAACCGCGGCAAGCGTAGCTTAACCTGATCGATCGACCCGTGCAGCTATTGTTACTTAGCCACAAGCCCCTCCCCTACCCCTTAATAATAAACATAAAATAATATCATTCCAAGCTTAAATCTATAAAATTTATGGTTAATCCTTTATAATTCCTGGTATATCTTTATTCCATTTTATTAGTAAGTGGGTAGGTCTTTAGGGAATTAACATTTAAGTAAGAAAAATATTTTTAATAGAAAATTGCACTCTTCCACTAGTTACAACTTACAGTACAAGCTATTGAATAGACATTCCATTTTACTAGGTATTAGGAAAAGAGTGATATAAATAAAAATATTTAAACAAAAACACAATTTGAAATCTATTTGAAACTAGCTGACCCGGCGAACTTCGTACCGCCATTTAAATTAATTCTGATCAAATCTATACATTTTTTATACATTTTCTTATATACAAACCTTGTCCTGACACTAAGGAATACATAAAAAAAGAATCATCCAATTTGGTTCAGTCGTTCGGAAGTTAAGCGTGTACGTACATACATTTCGGCGCTTATTTTTTATATAAATATATAGATAGATATAGATATTTATCCAACAAAACTAACAAGGTGGTATATCCTGACGCACCTTCACAGTTTTCGGCACAAATTAAATTAAAATTTGAAGAATAATATTGACATTCTAGATGACGTTCTATAACGAACGACAAAAGAGTTTCGATGGAGCCAGAACCTTTAAAAAAATAGAATAGAATAGAATAGACAAAAGAGTTTTCCTACTGTCAATTTCGACATTACACAAACGCAAGCTGATAAAATAAACTATTATCAATATAACTACAGTTCTATAAAGGATAATATTATTATCAACAAAAATGGACAGTGATCAGAAATTAAAGACTAAGAGTAGGGTAGCCATGGACCCAAACCTGCAAGATTATCCTTCCGGGGGAAAGTCTACGTTTGCTCTAGGAAAAAGGCTCGGCTCGGCTCTTAGCCGAGTGAGAATTCGGAAACAATCTTATGGCTTTTCTGGTATCCCCGGCGTAGGACAGTCACAACGACGGAGTTCACAGGTTAGCTTTTTCAACAATGAACCTGTGTAGGCTTTTCCCAACTCTATTAGGATCAGCTTCCAGTCTAACCGGATGCGGCTGAACGCCAGTGTTTTACATGGAGCGACTGCCTATATGACATCCACAAACCAGTTAAGTACTGGGTAAAACGATAACGAACGGGTAAGACTAGTTGTCAGACTTTCCGGCTTTTGATCAGTAACGACTGTCAACGATCCACGAATGACAGCCGGGACCAATAGCCCTTGCGGATCCCACTAGTTGTTGCTGACATCTCTTTGAGGCGCGCCTGGAACACAACGCGCCATTGACCCGGGCTTGGTCCTTACCGGACAGCAAGCTACCCATTACTCGCCGTCCGCAAGCCCGCGCCTACGGTGGCCGCGTATCAGCATGGGATTCCCGATGCCCAGGGCGTCTCCTGCGAACGCTACGGCCGTGGGGCGCATGTACTGCCTTTCCCTCACGTGCGCCGCCTCCCTCTTTGCGAGCATCACTACCTCGCTGAAGGAAGCGACGGCTACCCATGCACTCTCGCTCCGTACCATGGCCTGGACCAGGGCCGGACGCGAGAGATCGCCGCTGCGGATCGCCTCCACAAGAACACGGCGGTGCCGCCCAAGCTGGGCAGACCTCCACCGTGTCCTCAGGGCGATCTGAGGCAATGTAAACACCCGGGCATTTCGTCCCGCCTTATTTGAAACAGGAATCTCCCGAAACAACCATGTCCGTTGAGGACCTGCGTCAGGCGGAAGGTGAGGACGCCGTGCCGCCTCTTAAGCCACTCCTCAAAGAGGCGACTTACCGCCGCAATCGTGGCATCCTCAAAGTACTGATGTATGAACTTAGGAAGTACATATGAGTTGAAAAATTCACATGACTACAAAACAGAACCTTTTTAAAATATAAATGATTTTTAATAATTTTAGTCAATTGAGTAAATTACATCGGCCACCACTTTATGTTGTACTCGACTGTACGTCGATTGGTTCAGTACCAATGAAGCCTGGTCAAGGGCGTGGAAGGCAGAGGCCTATACTAATTATAGTCTAATACCATCGCTCACAAAATAAACTATTCCAGATGATGTTTAAAGATGTCTTTATGTATTTTTCCAGGTCGCATTGGAATTCAAACGCCCCCCACTAGTATTTCTGCCAACATTCCAACTGGGACCGCGTCACAAGTTCCGCGTGGCTGACGTTACGAAGGCTATCAATACTATTCTAGATGCGGACTACACTGATACCAAGTATAGTGTTGCGGTAAGTTCAAAAATAAAAGTGGCCAATTGGGAGGCGGCTGTCGAACGACACGAAAGGTTCCGTACCACCGGACATTATTTTGTTTTACTAGCCTACGCTGTCCCACTGGGGTGAGATCTTTGCCCAGCAGGGCAACGACCTTCCTGCACTCCTTCCATCTTCCCGCCGAGAGAGCCCGCGCGTCCTCGATTTAGTTTTGATGCACAATATTAAATTTTTACCTACACATATTTTATAATAACTTTTGCCTTCCCTTTTATTTTTAACTTTTTGTTGGCATATTGGCCGCAGTGATACATTACACATTCTGTGAATATTTCAAGGGTCTAGCTATTACGGTTCAAAAGATACAGACGTTTTACAAATGGATGGACGGACCGATGAACAGTGGAGTCTTAGTGGTCAGGTCCTGTTGATTGAATTTATACACTCATTTTAACTACGTGTCTATTTCTGTTGTCCTCAGGATTCTCCAGGAACAACAATGCTAATAGCTGATGAAGTAATGCGATCGGTTAAGAACATGAACTTCGACCGCTACCGAATCATATCCGTTGTAACTTTGGCGCAGAAGCGAGCTCAATGCTACAATAATGCCGTCGCGTTTATCTGGGACCACGAGTTTGATAGCCTTGTGGATATTAGTAGGGAAAACAATACATCATTCATTCAGGTCACTGTTTTTGGAGTATACCTGGACTAGGTAGTTGTCTTTCTTACTGCAGAAAGCATAACACCTCCTCGAGTTCCTTGCTTTCTAGTACATTTTAGAGACAGCAATTGGATTCTGTTTCATTATTATTTTAGCATATCTTCGAGTTCCTTAGCTCCTACTAGATTTTAGAGAAATCTATTGTTTTATTTTTCGTCAGTACTGGATTATAAGGATAAAATAAATAGATATGTAATTTTATAATAATGCATTTCATTTTCCGTGTACTTTTACCCGACTTCGGCGAAGCTAAAAGGAGGATTATGATTTTGACCGGTATGTGTGTAAGTTCATCTGTTCCCTCATAACTTCTAAATTGCTTATCGTAATTTGACAAAGGTACCTATCATTGCTCTACATCGTCCGCTAGGTATTATTTGCTATCTTACGTAACATTACGTCAACAAATCATCGATCCGATAGTTCTCGTGCAAAAGGGACGTGCTGTTTTTTTTTCTGTCGGTTATATCAGAAAGTTAAATTTCACATTTTGAGGGGTTAAGATCCTAGCCAATGGATTAAAAATAATGTTTGAGAAGTTGTAGGTCATTTGAAACGGTGTCTAAGTACTTGGAAAGTACTTAAATATCTCAACTTGACATGGACATAGGCTGTCATTACGTATCCGTCCACCATTTTGGAAAACTTTTACAGAAACCTACGGGGAAACAGGTTATCGAGCAACTGAAACCCGGATTCTGAAGCGTTATATTATGGTCTAAGAACGTGAAACATTTTGGTGTTTTTCTTTACTTGCTTTTAATATAAATGATACTTATGATTTAGGTATCACTTTTATTAAAGCAAGTTTCCATATACAATGTTCATAAACTCAACAATAAACAAACATTGTGCTTTGCAGGGCCCTGACAGGGTTCATGTACAAAAACTAACAGTAATTTATTGTAAAATGTGTGATATGTACATGAGAGAAAGTAAGTAAATGTCTTGATTTCAGTAAGTAGGTTTGTACAAACACTTTTACACGAAAAAAGTATGTTTTAAATTTAGATGAGTTCGGTATTTCCTATCTGATTACTCTGAAATGAAAGACCTAAATAAACAGACGACTTATAGGTCACATTCTCTTTTAAAGTCCAGACATAATCATGGTCAGATCTTGTGAGTATCGTGAAGATTAGTATCTGAAATGGTGTTCTGAGGAAAGAACCACACCGATTTGAGGGCAAAGAGCAAAGAGAAAGGATATAACCAATCTCTGCACCTTTTATTATTGTTTAATCTATAAAACCATTGTCATAGTTCCACCAGCGCTCTTAATCACATAAATGGGGAGTGTATAAATGTGTATGATTATTTTTATTACGGCAACGAAAGGAGGGAGGGGAGTTATTTTCATAAAAGGCGGAAACATAAGCAGTTATTACTCGGGATTTGGGTGATCATGACGCGAAACGACCACTTTTGGTCGGTGTGTTATGTTGGTATCACTTCCCCTTTGACGTCATCATAGGTCGGTGGCTTACGTAATTTTTCCGCGTGATACTAAATCTGTATTTATTAAAATGTTTGTCTTTTATAGAAGAAACGTTTTATTAAAATTTTCAGCATTTTAAATTGGGCAGCTAGAGGACTATAAACTAAAATCTTAGTGAACTATGTTATTCTGAACTCTAGAGATACCTACCAAAAAATCATCATCTGCCTAGCCTTTTCCCAACTACGCCAGGGTCAGCTTCCAGTGTAACTGGATGTAGCTGAATACCAGTATTTTAACTGGAGCGACTGCCTATCTGACCTCTACGACCCAGTTATTGGGTAATACGATACCCCTTGGTAAGACTATTTGTCAGACTTTGACGGCTGTCAAAGATCCATGAATGACAGGGAGGACCAACAGCTTAACGTGCTGTCTGAGGCCCCGCGGGAACTTGGTATATAATTATATGAGTAGATCGTCAAACATCCGAAAATAAAACTGTCAAAAAAACACTTTTGGCTTGATCGACGAAATTAAATAAAAAACTGAAAAGCTGACGCTGAAGTGACGATAATTATATGTTTTTTTGGCAACATTCCACCGATATTTCAATTAAGATTAGTTAAGATTCTCCTTTTAAGCTCAAGAGAGAAAATACTCAACGAAAACGGACAGCATTCACTTTCAAATCAAATCATATTGTAAAGGATGGTCACAGAACTAACTTAGTTTATATCTAAGCATAGTTTACATAAGACTGTATAACAATGAACGATGCGGACTCAATGCACTTAGGGCCCGTTTACATTATGTAGCGTTGGAGGAATGAAGTTTTGTAGGGGCGGTAGAATACTGGAATACCAGTTTTATAACCATTCCAATAAGGTATAGCAGGAAGAATCACCTTTTTACCGCAGTCAGAACTAATATTTTATGGCTCATGACAACACAATAAATGAAACAAATAAAAATTGGTTAAAAAGTTTCAAGTTAAACGGTACCAAAAATTACTAAATAAGTGCGTAATACACTATTAATTTGAACGTCAGAAATGTTTGAAAAACAAAAATCTCCTTATCAACGTAAGCAACGCCATGGATGATGTGGAATTGTCTTAACGAAAGCGATCCCTAGTGAATTAGTATTACGGAATTATCCCTCAGGACCGTCTTGAGATTTTGTAATCAGACATCACAATACTGACAGTGCTCCCTTCTCATGTCGGATGCCAACGGGCACTTCGTGTCGCGTTGCTTCAACAGAATAATAATAATCTGGAATTTTTAACACACTAAATTAAAACCGTGGGAATCTGCTTTTTCATAGAAAAGTGCAATACGTACTCGGTCATAATGTATAGAACACCAATTTATTTTTTCATAAGCAGCACGGTTTCAAAGTCATGTGCAGCAGGCTTAGCACGAGAACCGTAGCCAAGCGTTTTGTCGTCGGAAGACTAGACTGTGTTCATGGTAACAGTTTGCACGTCGACGTGTTTAGTCTACCAAGGTGAACAGTTCTTTACTCGTAGGTCGCTGGCCCTCGGGCAAAGCGCTCATACGTCAGTGCATAGAGATTCGCTGTGTTATAAAAGTGTATTTTTTTATTCTATAGTGAGATATACAAGTAACTTAGAAATAACAGGTA
This sequence comes from Polymixis lichenea, assembly GCA_949091785.1. Classification (NCBI taxonomy): domain Eukaryota; kingdom Metazoa; phylum Arthropoda; class Insecta; order Lepidoptera; family Noctuidae; genus Polymixis; species Polymixis lichenea. Next base: position 7,593,030 of record OX420938.1, on the reverse strand, counting down.
ACAGTAACAGGTATATGTTTCTTTTTTTTTGAGTATGGGAAATCCTCAAATAGCTTCTCCCGCTCTGGGTGGAGCAGGAGATCGTGTCAGACTTTTACTGACTAAAACCCACCCGTGTTTCTTCAGTTGCCTGTGTGCCAGGGGCCACGGTATCTCTTTCGAACAACCCGCACTCCTGGCATGCATCGGCCCTTGCGGACCCCACTAGTTGGTGCTGACATCTCTTTGAGGCGCACGTGGAAAACAAAGCGCGACGACCCGGGCTTGCCTTGTCCTTACCGGACAGTGAGCTACCCATTACTCGCCATCCGCAAGCCCGCGCCGCGTTGGCCGGGAATCAGCCTGGGAAAAGGTATGTGTGACTTTAGTTTGTGTGAGGAGAAATATTTTGAGGCATGTATATGACTGAATCGTTGGTCTAGTGGTCGCAAACGCTGCTGCAGATCATGAGGTTCTGGGTTTGATTCCCAGGTCGTGCAAAGTGTTATTGCGTCTTTTTATCTGGAAACCCAGAGTCTGAATTTGTGCGCGGTTAAAGAAATTTGGATACACCATCTATCCTTCGGGTAAACAAGGGGTGATGTTATGTATTTAATGGAACCTCTAATTATTATTCTTATTTTGGGGTCCTAAAAATACTAAATTGCTAAGTAACTGAGCGACCAATTTAGATTCTTCGTATTCGTTTCTTCGCCATTCTTCGTACTCGTAGTTCTAACCTTTTTGATTACGGGGGGAAATCCTCATGGATGTCCTCCGCCCCGGGGAGGGCGGAGGGGTCTGTCAGACTCTTACTGACTAAAACCACCCCGGTGTTCCGTCTCTCACGGGAACTAGTGTGACTTCCGCGATCCCCGCCTAGTGCCGGCCCGCCTCCGCGGGCCACCTCGCGATAGGGGGGGAGTGAGGTGTTAAACTCCCCCCTTACGTCATAGAGAGGCGCGCGTGGAACACTACGCGCCGCCATCTCGGGTCCTAACCAGTAGAGGGCGACAGATTTCCCCGGATCTGTCGCCCCTGGACCCATTTAGGGGGGCTGGAAGAGGGTCGTAGTTCTAACCTAACCCAACCCATTTGGTCGTGGTATCCTAGTTTAATTACTGCGAGCAACTGGAAAAAAAGCAAGAAATTTAAAAAGAGGTTCATTTATTTTTGAAAACGTTTGCCACATTTGAAGCCTAAAAGCTATTAGATGTTCATTTGCACGTTTGTAAAATGATCAGTTACATATTTTCCATATTTTAATTGGATTTTCTTATTGAAACTTTTACGAGTTGTCATCGTACTGTATTTTTCTTCAATTCTGTTAATTTAATTTAAATCAGTGTAATATTGACGCTATCCATAAAAAACGAAAATCTTCAAATAAAACAAAATATCCAAAAGAAAACGTCTAATAATATTCAATACTGAATATTATTATAAGGTTCTCATGAAACGGTTATTTTGTACCTAATAATAACTGTTAATACCTTGTGCCGAAACTATTTTGGTACTAAAGGTGATCTACTAAAAATACAGCAGTTTTTCCGCGAAATTCTCAGGGTAGGGTCTTCATAGGTACTTGTCTGGCTCTAGTTTCCAACGACCAGGGGCCCAAGTCTGCTATTGTTTTATATTCGTCATTCCAACTCGATCCCATGTAATTTTGCTCAAAGTTCGTAATATGCTAAATTCCTAATGGTCGATCATTGGTCGGTCAATGGTCTCATAATAGAATTGTGTTATAATGGCATTGTCGTATTGCCCTTACTATAAAACCCGTTAGTAGAAATAATTTTCCAAAAACGACCACTAAATTTGAACATTTATTCATGCCCGATTTCATTTATATATATTTTTACACATAATTTATTAGTTTATCAGTGTTACATTTTAGCAGATTACCGCCAAAGTCAGTCTTGCATTTGTCATTATGTACGAGATTACCAACGAATGCCATTATTTTGAATGGAGTGTCAGTGGCTGACCATTGGAAAGTCATAATGACGCCATTATATTAGTAGATTACCAAACTAGTCAAAATCAACAATTTTGAAATAAATGATAGCCCATTCTAACACTATTATAATAGCAGACTTGAGGCCCAGTTTATGTTGTTGTATACTCAAAACTCTTAGCTTAACAAAAACTTATAATAAAAACTAATTAGTCTATTTTAAGCTTAGCGTTAACGTAAAGTGAGATTTGGTATAAAAGGTTTTTTGGGAGGTTTTTGTAAAAGCTACAGACTTACATCGGGTACCAGGTCCATGACGGTGCTGGACTAAAAGAATAGCACCACCCCATTTATTCCCGTGAGTGACGTAAAGGCGACTAAGGGAATTACTAGAGAATGGGCAGTATTGTTCTCTTTGCATTTTAAAACCGTACTGCGATCGCTATACCGCCTGCCAAGCGTGGCTACTATGGCAAACACTTTCGGAGAGGCCTTTGTCCAGCAGTGGACGTCTCGTAGTGAAAATGATGATGATTATGATGATGACAGACTTACGATATCAGATTTTACACCCACGATCTGCTCTATGATGGAAGTTTGCCAATAAACCATGTTTTTTTTTAAACAGAAAGTTTTCAGAAAACAACTAAACACTCATATAATCTTCTATCATCTGCCTAGTGTTTTCCCAGTTATGTTGGGGTCGGTTTCCAGTCTAATATCTTACCTCCTCAACCCAGTAACTAGGTAATGCGACACCCCTTGGTAAGACTGGTTGTCAGACTTGAGCTTCTGATGGTTAAATATCTACGCACGATAGCCGGGGCCAACGGCTTGACTTGCTTTCCGAGGCACGGAAGGGTGTCTGTATGTAAAGATGGCCACCCACCCGCTCATAAAACCTTATCATCGTTTGTAATAAATGAATAATAGATAATCAAATCTAAAAAACACGATTTAAAAACGCAAGTAAAAAAGCAGAAAATAATTTCAAAAAACATTTAAAAGAACAACCGACTTCCAGAAAACACTACAAAGTGAAAAATAACTTTAATTTCGGAAGTCGGTAACTTTGGATAGGTATTTTATTAAATTTTTTGTCACCGCCTTCCGGAATTAGAGTTATTTTTCACTTTGTAGTGTTTTTTTGGAGGTCGGTTGTTTTTTTTTGTTTTTTAAATGTTTTATTTTTTCACTTTTTAGTTACAGTACCTACCTCACACAATTCGAAATTTCATCATCCTTGGGGTCAAAACAATGCATATTTATGCAATAGCAGCAATCGCGGTTTGTTTGCTGTAACTTTTTGAGGAGTTCCGTTGTCTGTCTCCGAAACGCACCATCAGAACTATATGAAATTTTTATGGGACCATTTAGGAACAAACTCTTTTCGGACAAAAAAATAATTTTACAAATCCGAATGTATGACGGAGTTATGCCCGAATATACATAAAAATATATATATATATGAACATTCGAATTGATAACCTCCTTCTTTTTGAAGTCGGTTAAAAAGCGTGGGGTGCTTTTTGAGATATATTTATAATCAAGCACCCCCACTCACGCCTTTTTGAAATTATTTTCTGCTCTTTTAGTTGCGTTTTTAAAGCTTGTTTTTTAGATTTTATAATCAATTATTTATTTTAATGTTTTTAGTTCTGCTAACTACGAAAGCGCGATTTTTCAGTTTTTTTAAATTATTGAATTGTCATCGATCCTGGATAAGTCTACAAAGTTTAAATGAAATCTGACCGTTTGAAGTGGGTCAAAATCAAGTCCAAAGGAGTCGGTTACAAACAAACATATAAACGTACAGGTGAAGCTAATAAAAAGCGTGTAAAAAGAATCTCAGTTCGAAAATTCTCTCCGAACAACAGACATATTTTTTTCTCAACGTATCTAAGTATCGATCCGTCTTGCCCTTATCTTTTCTAATTTAAGAACAAAAAGACACTTTTTAGTAAAGTCCCTGAATCCCCAGTATCGGACACATCTCGGTCCCACCCCGTACCACTTAGTTAGGGGTGAACAAACGTTTAACTGACCTATAAGGGAGCCGTACCGTTGACGTAGGTCCCACTATCGCTACATCTACTACACACCGAATGCAACTCGCATTTCAATGCTTTATGCTGTATTTTTCTGATGGGAGGTCGACGTTCGGGATATTATTCCGCTTGAACAGAGCGTCTTTATTTTGAAACCATACAACCTTAAAGTGCTAGTCTTATTTTACGATTGCAATGGATTTCGTAGGATATTGATGAGCATATTCTTGTCTCCATTTTAATTGCCTTAAAAAGCCAACTATCATATTCGTAACTATACACCGTGACATTTTAGTCGTCTTACAAAGGTGGTCCACTCAATGTATCCGTCATAAAATACCTCTAGGTGCAATTAAAACATTATTACAATTAATTAAGATAATAGGTACAAAGAAAAATAAATAATGCTTTAGAATTATGAAACACCTTTCCTGTTAATAATGTTTACGTATCAAATGGTAGAAGATGTCTACCTATCTACCATTACATTCCATTCCATCCCATAACAGGGTGTTTCAAACTACGTCATGCGTCTTAGTGAATGGTATTTTTTTTAAATTATGCAATTGTTCAAAAGATTTTTTTAATTTTTATAAATGATTAGTAGTCATTGGATACATGAAGTAGGCTACCGTTGTAAGACGACTAAAATGTCACGGTGTATACATACCTACCGGTCAACTGTGGCCATCTTTATTTTTCATGAGTAACTTTACCCATGAGTACCTACTGTACTTAAATTTCTCTCGATTACTAAAAATCTGTTGCCGCTATTTAATATATAAGCAATACAAAAATAGAAAAATCGACTTTTGTTAAAGATCTTCACAATACATATACACACTCACGGATAAAGTTCCTTATAAAAAGTAAAGATGCCACTGTTGAAGTAGATACCAACTCCTTAAATATGGGAGAAGTATAGTACTCACGTATATCTTGTTATAACGGAAAATATACAAAAAAGTATAAGTGCAGCATCTTTCGACGCGACCATTCCAGGTAACAAGCAGTTTTTGTATGTGGCCCAACAAAAAGCGAGGGTGGAATACAAAGAGGCCTCACATTCCAAAAAAGAGGTCGCACTCTCTATGTAGGTACGTATCTTCGGCTTTTGCTCGAAAAACCTCTTTGTTAACGTGTGAACAGAAATTTTTCACAACGTATTTTTAGGGTTACCTATGCTGTTGAAACTTGGTAAGTAGATGTATTCTGTGAACCGAATTAAGATATTCACACAAAAATAGAAAAAAAAACAATACATTTTGGGGGTTCCCCATACTTAGAACTGAAACTCAACATTTTTTTTCATCAAACCCTTACGTGTGGGATATCTATGGATAGGTCTTCAAAAATGATAATAAGGTTTCTAATATTTTTTTTTTTCTAAACTGAATAGTTTGCGTGAGAGACACTTCCAAAGTGGTAAAATGTGTCCCCCCCCTGTAACTTCTAAAATAAGAGAATGATAAAACTAAAATAAAATATATGATGTATATTACCATGTAAACTTCCACCGAAAATTGGTTTGAACGAGATCTAGTAAGTAGTTTTTTTTAATACGTCATAAATCGTAAACCACAAATTACCTTTCATTCAATCAACTCAAATATAAAAATTAAAAAAAAAAACATTTAATTTCATAAACATAAACCTTATGCACAAACCGGGAACCTTTATTTTCTAATAATAAATCTGTAATAGGTGCCTAAGTAAACAATAATTATAATTCGCGCGTTACTTGCTGCTACGGAACCCTTCATGGGCGAGTCCGACTCGCACTTGGCCGCTTTTTTTCCTACGCACCGGGGAACCTATGAATTTGTCAGTTTTATTTTTACAAGTTTTTCCACAGTGACATTCCTTTCTGCTATGTTTTGTTCATAAGATTTTTGTTTCTACTGTACTCAATTGTACAATTATGTAGATATACGAGAGTGTTTTATATTTATAGCGTGACTGTACTTACATTAAAGAAATTCATGAATAAATTGTTCAAATGTTCGAAAAAAAAGAAGGGAAAAAAAGGTATACTTACTACGTATAGAAGTTGTAAATGTATTAACGTTTGATAAGATATGATGTTATTTTTCTATCTAAACAAGTAACTCCTGAAACCTTTGTTTTCAAAACTCACTATATTATTTTGGATCCTTGAAAGCCTGTGAAAGGATTCGAATCTACAATTTAAAATAATACAAATCTTAATTATATTATTTTTGGGATTCCGATAAATAAAACTCCCATTGTAATAATTCACTTTGGCTTAGACTCTCTTCTTACTGGTACAAACTGGGGCTGGTTGCCTATAGGGGTAGGTTGACTAACTGCCAAATCAGTTGTATCCTAGTTTTGGGTCATTTTGACAAATTTGAAGATGCTTCTCGGTACCACCCACATTTATGCAAACCATGGCCTAACTATGTGCCATGTTTTTGATTTATTCCCAAAAGTAAAATTCTACTATGGTTTACTTTCTATTGAGAAGCCTACAAATTTATGGTGAAAAGCTTTTCTAGTAATATAAAAGTGTGCTATAAACTCTTCGACCTCACTTATATTTGCAGATCAAAGTCAGTGCTATGGTTAGCCAGGCCAGCAAAGAGAAAATGGCTTTTGGGGCTGGTTTTTTTTTTGTGGATGGAAAATCATCAAATAACTTCTCGGGCGTGTCAGACTTTTACTGACTAAAACCCACCCGTGTTCCGTCAGTCGCCTGTGTGCCAGGGGCCGCGGTATCTCTTTCGAACAACCCGCACCCTTGGCAGACATCGGCCCTTGCGGGCCCCATCAGTTGATGCTGACATCTCTTTGAGGCGCGAGTGGAACACAACGCGCGCGACCCGGGCTTGGTCCTTACCGGACAGCGAGCTACCCATTACTCGCCGTCCGCAAGCCCGTGCCTACGGTGGCCGGGAATCAGCCTGGGATTCCCGATGCCCAGGGCGTCTCCTGCGAAGGCTGCGGCCGTAAGGGCGCATGTACTGCCTCTCCCTCACGTGCACCTCCTCCCTCTTTGCGAGCATCACTGCTTCGCTGAAGAAGGTGACGGCTAACCATGCACTCTCGCTCCATACCATGGCCTGGACTAGGGCTGGACGCGAGAGATCGCCGCCGCCGATCGCCCGAAATCGCCGATCCCGAAACAGCCGTGTCCGGTGAGGACGCCATGCCGCCTCTCAAGCCACTCCTCAAAGAGGGGACTTACCGCCGCAATCGTGGCGTGCCCAGCACTGGGTTGCGACAATCGCACTCTCACCTTTGGGGCTGGTTGACTAGCATTTTGTGGGACTATAAAGAAAAAAAAAGTTTCTCACTAAATTATTTATGACAAAGGAAGCATTGAAGCGGTGACAACAGCATTTGACAGTCATTACTTTAAATGAAGATACGTGTTGAAACAACGAGAATTTTAAAATGATTTTATAATGTATTGTTTACTACAATTATAAAATAAATAAAAATATTTATTTCAATAACTTAAAAATATTTTACCGGTCGTCAGAATATAAGTAAAAGAATAATATTCAGATCGAAATAATCTATATTTGTTTAGCTTGTTCTATATTTACAATTTGACACTCGATGTCAGATGCCATATATGCTACATAGCTCCTCCGCGGCGAAGCGCCGTATAATGCGCGTGATACATATTCATAGGTCGAAACGTACGGTGGGTCTTGAGGTGCGGCCGGATCGCGTGACGTATGTCGACTGTTCACCTACACGACATGCTGCTTCTTCGGTGTTAGGCAGGAATGCAGGCTTCAGTCGATCTAAGCTAACGTTTACTTGACGATTCTTGATTGGTACTGTGTACACCTTGTTCTGTCTCTTCAAAACTCGATATGGACCGTCGTAGGCATCAGTGTTTTCTTTTATTGCAGCGCGAAGTTCCAGTAATACGGTTGGCAATTCTTTCGTCCAGCTTGAGATATATAATCGTGCCGTAAATGCTGCTTTAAATGATCGATGCCACCTTTCAACCATTCCGTTCGCCTGTGGATTAGGCAGTGGTTCGTGTTTTCTCGATGCCCATTCTATTCATTAGCGTTTTGAATAAATTGGATACAAACTACCTTCCTTGATCCCTTGTGATCCTTTCCGGGCAACCAAATCGCACTATCCATCCTTCGTAGATGGTCGTAGCGATAGTGTTGGCTTCCATGTCGTTGATTGGGAATGCTTCTGACCATTTAGTTGCTCGGTCGATGATGGTAACACAATACCGTCTTCCATCTGGTATGGGTAATGGTCCGACGATATCTATGTGTATGTGCGACAGTCGACCTGCTGGTGGGTACTCTTCTAGCGGCGATACTGTGTGTCGCTGCACCTTAGTTCGCTGGCAAGTTATGCAACATTTGGTCCACATATTGATGTCTTGGTTCATGCTTGACCAGAAATAACGTTGTGTGATCATCTTCCTACTTGCTCGAATGCCAGGATGACTCAACTCGTGCATGACGTCGAAGGCTTTTCTTTGTAGCTCTGGTGGCAGGTAAGGTCGTATGTGGCCCCTTGATGTTTCGCACAGAATTGGGTTACTTGCGTTGAGTGGACGTAGTCGCTCGAATCGGAGCGAATTGTTTTTTGTGACGTCAGTCAGTTGCCTGTCACTGTTTGGAATACGCTACCATTTACCCTGTTACTAATAAACACAGAATAAAGTTATTCCAAGTTTAAACCTATGAAAATGTATTCCTTTCGCAAAAACTTAGGTCTTTTCAAAAAAAGATGCGACTCCATAATCTAAATACACGTAGTAAAGATGAAATTGTGATTCCAAAATTTAGATTAACTAAAACTAGCAAGTCATTTCTAATAAACAGTATCCGCTTCTATAATAAGTTGCCAAAGTCGGTTACAGAACTTAGCGATGGAAAGTTTAAAACTCACATCAAACGTGTCCTTATCAAAAAAGCATATTATAAGATAAAGGACTGCGTTGAGGACGGGGAGGTTTGGCATTAATTCCTTCTGCACATGTGGCTCCCCTGGTACCTCATTAACAGCATAACTTTGTGAGAGTCTATTAACTGCTTCCAAATTACAATGTTAATTTTTATTATTTTTATTTTTTACACTTTCTGACATATTCTCGTCATTTTTGACATTATACATCGCTTCAAATATCAACTATTTATTAGTGATTCTCATGAAAATCATGTCACTTTGTTTAAATAGGTTGATCTTACTAATGTAGATTCTTTTACATATTGTGAATGAGAGAACATTGTAGGCCTTATAAACTAGATTTATAGACGATTTTCTATTCTTTATTTTCATTCCTCTAAGTACTTGGTACTTATTGACAGGTCTGCACTGTCCTCCCAAACCTATTATCACTGTAATTTGAAAACATTGTAAAACCCAATTATTTTTAAAAGAGTAACCGTGGAGTTTCTTGCCGGCTATTCTCCATAGGAAGCGACAAATTGGAACCGTGCACCTAGCTTCTGACGTTTCATAAGTGCCCTTGCAGGTTTATGTGAAATAAAATATTTTGATTTGATTTGATTTGGTTATTCCTGTTATATCTTTATTCCATCTCTCTCATCATCATCATCACCACCATCATCATCATCATCATCATCACATCATCTCTCTTCTTTCTTTTTTTTTTGTCATCTCTTGCATGCTGACAATTTGTGTTGTATGTCTTGTACTCATGTTTGGGCAAATAAATTATTATCTTATCTTATCTTATCCATATTTATTAGTAAGAGGGTAGGTCTTTAGGGAATTACCATTTAAGTAAGAAATATACTTTTGCTAAGTAGTTGCACTCTTCCACTAGTTACGACTTACAGCTTAAGCTATTGAATAGACCTTCCATTTTAGTAGGTATTAGGAAAAGAGCGATATAAATAAAAAATATAAACAAAAATACACAATTTGAAATCTATTTGAAACTTTTATCCAACAAAACTAACAAGGTGGTATATCCTGAGGCACCCTCACAGTTTTCGGCACAAATTAAAATAAAATTTGAAGAATAATATTGACATTCTAGATGACGTTCTATAACGGCAAAAGAGTTTTCCTACTGTCAATTTCGACATTACTCACACAAGTACATTTTACATAGGGAGATTACTCAACGCAAGCTGATAAATAAACAATTATTCAATTTATCTACAGTTCTTTAAAGGATAATATTAGTAGCAACAAAAATGGATTCAAGTGATCAGAAATTATCAAAGAGTAAGAGTAGGGTAGCCATGGACCCAAATGTGCAAGATTTTCAATCCGGGAGAAAGTCTACATTTGCTCTAGGAAAAAGGCTCGGCTCGGCTCTTAGTCGAGTGAGAGTTCGGAAACAATCTTATGGCTTTTCTGGTATACCCGGCGTAGGAGGGCAGGCACGACGACGGAGTTCACAGGTTAGCTTCTTCAACAATGAACCTGTGTAGGCTTTTCCCAACTCTATTAGGATCAGCTTCCAGTCTAACCGGATGCGGCTGATTGCCAGTGTTTTACATGGAGCGACTGCCTATCTGACATCCACAAACCAGTTAAGTACCTACTGGGTAAAACGATAACGAACGGGTAAGACTAGTTGACAGACTTTCTGGCTTTTGATCAGTAATGACTATCAAAGATCCACGAATGACAGCCGGCACCAATAGCTCAACGTGCTTTCGAAGCACGGAATAGAAAAAACAGTGGAAGTGCCTACGCAGTTGTCCTGCGTTTCACAATTATGCGAAAAATATGTAAAATAATAACAACTTTCGTCAGATGTTATAAGTCTTAATTTCGTATGAACAACAAATTCAACTTTGACGAAAACCTGATTTGTTGTCCATACTGAATTAAGACTTATTAAAACTGACGAAGGTTCTCTTACATATTTCTCCGCATAATTGTGACACACGCGATGACACACGTGATAGCTGCGTGGGCACTTCCACAGGTTTTTCTATTTCGTGTTTCCGAAGCGTGGCGGGGTTTCGGTATGTAACTTACCGCTACCTGATAGATTGACCCTGGTGCTATTATTACTTAGCCCCGAGCCCTCCTTTACTATTCATTATCATCATCATATCAGCCGAAAGACGTCCACTGCTGGACATAAGCCTCCCCAAAAGGGAGGGATTTGCCATAATCGCCGCGCTTGGCAGGCGGGTTGGCGACCGCAGTATGGTGGTCAAATGCATAGAGAACGCTGCTGCCCATTCCCTAGTAAGCCCTTTGACTAAGGAACTAGAACTGCCTTCTACGACCCACGGGTTAAAATGGGATGGTGCTATTCTTTTACATCTGGCACCACACGGAACGCAACGCTTTACGTATGTTACAAAGTTGCACTGAACCTTCACTATTACCTTACTTACACTACCACCGTACCTTAAAATTTAAAACAATGCAGCGCTAAAAAGCCTTAACTTTCTTCTCATACAGAGAAGGCAGATTTTCTCACGAAGTTTTCCTTTATAGATGTTAATTTGATCATTTTAGTCAAATGACTAAGTTACACCGGCCATCTACTTTATGTTGTACTCGACTGTACGTCGATTGGTTCAGTGCCAATGAAGCCTGGTCAAGGGCGTGGAAGGCAGAGGCCTATACTAATTATAGTCTAATACCATCGCTCACAAAATAAACTATTCCAGATGATGTTTAAAGATGTCTTCATGTATTTTTCCAGCTCGGATTGGAATACAAACGCCCCCCACTTTTATTTCTGCCAACATTCCAACTGGGACCGCGTCGCAAGTTCCGCGTGGCTGACGTTACGAAGGCTATCAATACTATTCTAGATGCGCACTTCACCGATACCAAGTATAGTGTTGCGGTAAGTTCAAAAATAAAAGCGCCCAATTGGGAGGCGGCTGTCGGACAACACGAAAGGTTCCGTACCACCGTACAATATTTTTATTCTGTTACTAGCCTACGCTGTTCCACTGGGGGAGATCTTTGCCCAGCAGGGCAATGACCTTCCTGCACTCCTTCCATCTTTTGAGAGCCCGCGCGTCCTCCATTTAGTTTTGTTTCGTCCTACATATATTTTTTAATAAGTTCTGCCTTCCCTTTTATTTTAACTTTTTGTTGTTCTAACGGCCGTAGTAATTACACATTCTGTGAATATTTCAAGAGTCTACCTTTTACAGTTTAAAAGATACAGACGAGTCACATACTGTCCCAGGGATAGATGGACAGTGAAGCCTGTTGGTACCAACGCGAGAAGTTGCAAAGGCAAATAATCCTTACTAATTTATTTATTTATTTAATTAGTTCACCAACAATTATAAAAATCAGAATCCAGTGTATACAATTGTTACACTTTATTCTGATTTTTTCTTTTATTCATTTACTTATACATTGGTACAAGTAAATGAATAAAAGCAAAAAATCTGAATAAATTGTAACCATCGCTTAATAGGCAAACTCTGCATGCACACAAAACGTTCTAGTAACTTACAAAAAAAATAATTTAAAAAATAATAGACTATGTTACAAAGTTGCACTAAATAGTAGGTACTTAATAATTTAATTAAACATTCTTGACACAAAATCAAAACAAACTAAAGTTAACAAAACTAGGTGATACAAAAAATAATTAATATGTAGCCTAAATTGAGAGAGTGAGATAACTTGTAAAAGTTGGAGATCGATCAGATCACTGCAATCATTCACAGCCCTGCAAAACCTCGCGAAGGGAGAATTAGCACTTAGAACTGTTCTTCTCTGTGGAGGGCAGAGTGAGAGAGAGTTATAGGCTTGTGAGGAATTCTGGAGGGGGGCACGGACGTTAAAGTTATTTAATATTTGCGGACAGTCAATTTTATGGGCCATAACTTTGCACACAAACATCGCGTCAGTCAGTCGTCGACGTTTGTTAAGCGAGACCATATTAAAATGGTTGAGCCTATCACTATATGAACGTATTTTCTTGCCCAAACCGCTAGCATAGGCCAGGTGCCTCAGAAAACGTATCTACACCCTCAAGACGCTGTGAGTGAGTAGCATAGTGCAGCCGCCACCTCACGCTACAATACTCTAACATGTTTCGACTCAGACAATTATAGAGGATAATTTTCGTTCTACAGTTTTTAAATTGTTTTGTGTTTCTTATAACAAATGCGAAAACGACCAGTCGGTACCTTATAGAACTTACCCTACATAGGACATTTTAAGTATCTAATAATTTTAGTTCTAACATAAAAATACAGTATCTACTTAAAACTAAGGAAAAAAATCGAACCTAGGCAAAACTAAATCAGTTGATCAACTGCAATATTTTATACTGTGGCATGGATTTTCCGCTAAGTGGTTGACAGTTTACTTATAAATAAACACGTCGCACTGCATTTGGGGGAGGCGGAGAGGTAGCGTTTCAAAGGCCCACAGGCCCGAACAACCTAGCCTTAATTAGAGTTTTGTTCAACCACGGGGGATACTTATTATTTTGAGTATTTTATTAGGAATAAATCTTTAAATAGCACCATTGATGATGTCATAAAAAAACCTCTACCATATCATTAACGTCATAAGGCCCCTCAAATAATTCCTCCCAGGCCTGTTCTTCTAGGTATTTTTTATCGGTTTACAGCTTGTTTTATGGAAGTCACGTATCTCAATTGTAATATTATATGGAAGTTTGGCTTCTTTTTTAAGACAAATATTTATATCTAATGGTGGATGATATTGATCAATATTACAAATTGAGCCAATATTTTGACTTACATTACACAGTGGATGATCAGTTAACACAAGATCTAGTATGCGAGAGGAGACATTATACTCGTACACCGTGACATTTTAGTCGTCTTACAACGGAAGCCCACTTCATGTATCCAATGACTACCAATCATTAATAATTAAAAAAAAATATTTTTGAACATTTCCATAATTTAAAAAAATAAAATATAATTCACTAAGACGCATGACATAGTTTAAAACATCCTGTTATGGAGATGGAATTAATGATGGATTGTAATAGTAGGTAGCTAGGTATCTTCTACCGTTTGATACGTAAACATTATTAACAGGGAGGGTGTTTCATAATTCTAAAGCATTATTTATTTTTCTTTGTACCTGTTATCTTAATTAATGATAACAATGTTTTCATTGCGCCTAGAGGTATTTTATGACGGATACATTGAGTGGACCACCTTTGTAAGACGACTAAAATGTCACGGTGTATACGTTTGAATTTCATTAACATATGTGAACTCCAACAAAGCTTCACAAGTATTAGGCAATTCGAGGCTTTTATTCAGATTACTGTCAAGATTCCAGTGGATGCACCCTAAATTGAAGTCATGATACATGTACATGAGTCGTTAAAAACAGCTTTACAATTATCTAAGAAATTTTCCAATTGAGAGAGGCGAACTGGCGGCGGCAAGTACACAGCGCAGAAGACTATTCGATGAAAACATTTATTGGGAGGGAGATCCAAAGTAACCCAGAGGTCTTCACATCCCCTCTCAAAATGTTCGACACGTTTAGGATTAAATTTCTTTCTACTACTACTACTACTACCTAAAACTAAAAAATAACTAATCCCTACTAATATTATGAATGCGAAAGTAACTCTGTCTGTCTGTCTGTTACGCTTTCACCCTAAACCGGTGAAACGATCGTCAAGAAATTTGGCAGAGATATAGCCTAGTGGGATATGGAGAAGGACATGGGCTACTTTTTTACGCGATAACCGACATGCTGGTGGAGCCGGGGGCAAAAGCTAGTCTTTTGTAACAAAATATGTCGTATCTATACACCGTGAAATTTTAACGGTTGTCTTCTCGCAGCGAAATGGTTTTGTCTTGGTAATACAGTAGTTTTATAAATTTATAAAAAATTATAAATAAATAAAATAAAAATGGCAGATTAACCATTGTGAAAAAAACCACGTACGAGAGTTTATTTTGCTTTGAACATTTATGCATCGCTGTTCCCACTGTCGGCGGTGCGTGCGATTCGAGTACTGCCTACAAGTTACATCTAGTGTTACTATTGAGTAGTGTTTTATCGAGTTGATAAATATCTTTTTATTATTTTAAAACAAAAAACCTTATTTTTTTACTTTTACTCTTTGCTTCGAAAGTACTCCTTATGGCAAGTTGTTCTGCTGCGGGAAAACAACCATTCAAATTTCACGGTGTATAATTTATTCACTCATTTTAACTGCGTACCTATTCCTGCTGTCCCCAGGATTCTCCAGGAAAAACAATGCTAATAGCTGATGAAGTAATGAGATCGGTCAGGAATATGAGCTTCGATCGCTACCGAATCATATCCGTTGTAACTTTGGCGCAGAAGAGAGCTCAATGCTACAATAATGCCGTCGCGTTTCTCTGGGACCACGAGTTTGATAGTCTTGTGGATGTTAATAGGGAAGGCAATACATCATTCATTCAAGTCACTGTTTTTGGAGTCTACCTGGACTAGGTAATCGTCTTTCTTGCTGCAGAAAGCATATCACCTCCTCGAGCTGCTTCATTCCTGGTACATTTTAGAGACAGCAATTTATTTTTATCTTATAGCATCTCTTCGAGTTTCTTAGCTTTTAGTAGATTTTAGAGATATATATTGTGTTATTTTTCGTCAGTAGTGTATTACAATGATAAAATAAATAGATATGTAATTTTAAAATAATGCATTTCATTTTCCGTGTACTTTTACCCGACTACGGCGAAGCAAAAAGGAGAGTTATTATTTTGACCGGTATGTGTGTAAGTTCATCTGTTCCTTAATAACTTCTAAATTACTTATCGTAATTTGACAAATGAGGTATCATTGCTCTTCATCATCCGCTAGGTATTATTGGCTATGTTCCGTCACATTACGTCAATGGAAGCCAAACCCAACATAGTTAGAAAAAGGTTAGGCAGATGATGATTATAATCTTACGTCACATTAAATTGAAAATGGCGCCCACAAGAAGTCTAGAGACACAAGTAAAAAAAAAATTAGAACAGTTTTTCTTATGATGCTTTGTTTCATAAACATATGTTAGATATTGGTAGCTAACCCCAAATTACAAAGCTAACGAAACAATAAATTCTTACAGTAGTAAGCAATAATAAGCGTTAGGGCAAAATGACATACGACCACGGCTTTTAGATGAGAATATTTCCTCTTGTCGTGCTTCTTTTAGCGTAATTTTTCAGTAGTCTGGTTTTAGTTTTGAACTTACTTTTTTGGTTGGGAATTTTTCCGGAATTACCGAAAAGATTGCTCGGCTGAGGCTTTTATTGCGTGGATATGTTAAGCCTTCAAACAAATGTTCCAGACATCGCTTTGACACAATCATCCCAGATAAACTGGAGATTACCGTACGCCTGCGTGTATAAATGAAAATGTGCCTTCTTGAAGCGTAGGCGACGATCGTAAAACAGTTTTAGATAGGTTATATTCTCAATCTGCCTCAGTAAAAATTGTAACTAGAATAGGGTATTTACTCTAGATGTGAAAAAATCTAAAAATATATTATTGAGATAACTTAGGAAAAATACAGTCTGAAAATGTTAGTTTTAGTTCATGAAACGACAAAATAAATGTTAAAATACAATTTAAAGATTTCAATTTTTTAAATCTGTTTCTATACACCATAAAATAGTAGCCGCCATGTTATTACGTCATACGGCATGTCAACTGAGCAACTTAGAGAAAGTAATTTTGATTTAAATTACATTTTGCAATCAGGAACAGCAAACCAACGATCAGTGGAAAAATAACATTTTTTTTAAATAAAAAGACAATTGTCTTTTAAAATATCAGCGCATTTGTATATATAGCAAACTGACGTTATACCCAAAGAGCAATATGGCGTCCACTGCGTCCAGTGTTTTCGTCAAATTACGCGCGAAATTTGAAAATGTAAAATTTTAATGCATTTTTATGGCACTAATCGATTAAATAAAAATGTTGTGTTTTTTGGCGGTTTATTAGCTCTCTAGAATTATTAAGACACTTTTCAAAAATTAGTGTAATACTCTATTAAGGTTCAATCAACTGGTCCACGTACTAAGTTATAAAATCTCTTTTACTTTCTGTTACAGGCATACCGGCTGTATGCTGATAACACGTACTATTGCAGAATGATTATCGTTAAAATCATCATTAGGACCCCCTAAGTTCATATAATCCCATCGAACGACTATTTTTCGAAACGTCATTCAATGGTTACGGTCGCGAATCATGTTTTACAACCTGACACTGACCTGCAAATAAGATAATTTAAATTTCGCGGGTTGCTACCTTATTGCATCCACCTTAATCTTCTTACTACACACACCCACACACACGCACACACACCCGCGCACACACACACACATTTACACTTACTTTTTTTACTTTTTAGTAATATATGTTATCCGACCGCTAAATTAAATTACCATTTGAGCTGTACGGGAAAATACAAGTAGCGATGTAGATTTGAGTATATTAGTACAAAAACGTGACTTAGAATGTCTACCAGATAAACTAAAAACGGATCACATATACATATTTTTTAATTATCCGTCAGATTGGCCAAAACTTATCAGAAGGCAGTAACAGGTTCGTTTCTTACAAATTGTATCAATGGTAATATCTTATTTTCTCTTAATAGGTACTATTCCCGCTATTTTCATGCTAACAGAAGTAGGTTGAAAGTAAGTGGGCGTCCGGGCGTCGTCTGTCAGTGGCGGGGTTATCGCGGATCTTTTGTACTCCGCGGTATCGAGGACGCCATTCAACGACTGGTGGGTACACGCCTGTATTATTAAATTAGGCGGTATTGGAACGTGGGTTTTCTATAATGATCTTTATGCATACGTTAGCACACATTCCGAATAGGTAGGTCCCAGTAGTAAAGATTCCGACTTAGCTGTAACGATATACTTATTTTACTAGAAGTATAGTGATATAGTCTCCCCGCGGCGGGGCCAGCAACGGGGCATGCCGGCCGACCGCCCATTTCACTGCAACCGATTCTCAAGTCATGGGTTTGAATCCAGCGTTTTCGTGCATTTTTTTTAAGCAACAAACAAAGAAAATACCGTAAGTAAATCAGACATTTCCTAGGAAAAAACTTACGTGACGTCCGTATACCCCACATGCCCCTCTTACAGAAAGAAGCCTGAGTGGCAAATATTCTCATACACGTTCGGGTCGGCATGATTCGGCAGAGCCGGGCGGCATGTTGAAAATATTTTATAGATAGGTAGCTATTATGTTCAGCAAAAGGCCGGTCGACTTAGCTCAAACTGTATCGAGCCGACTCGAGCCGATTCAGCGAGGGTAGATGATGAACAGAGTTTGCCGATCGGCATCAAGTGGAATTAAAGCTGAATATGTGAAGTTACAGGTAGGCTTTGTTCAACAAATACTGCCGCATCGAATTGCTGAACCTAATTAGTTGCCCCCCCCCGAGACCCAGCAGTGAGAGCGTTAGAGGCTGAAACATTTTTTTATTCAGTGGATTTTAAATGGATATAGTGATTACTTTGGAAGTTGGACATGTGTCATTTAGATTTAAACAAGATAAACAAGAGGAAAATCAGGCTGAGTTGTTTGAGTTCAACGTTATTAATTGTTCACATTCAAATTTAAAATCATTTATTTGTGATACATAGGTAAAATGTTGTGGTACATGATGTTATGAAATAAAATCAAAGTTGTATCACTATGCGCTGCCTTGCAAGGCGTACAAATATGGTCTACACTACTATTGTAGAACTAGTGTTGTGTTGTACAAACTACTATAGTTGTACATGTAGATAGCAACGGTGGATTTAAGGGGGGGGGGCACGGGGGCACGTGCCCCCCCAGACGGTTATTTTGAGTACTGTGGAGATTCCATCACAGTACATACTTAGAAGCAAATTAAAATATATGAATAAAATAACAGAAAGAACATGACTGAAACTCTTGTCTATTTCTGGCTGGAATTACAAATTTTGTTCGTTGCATCCCTTTCACGCACTTGCAAAATGATAATCAGCGTTTGCGAGAGCGATACGGTAAATATTAGAACTCTTTGTCAATTGCTGTGCACGTTTCCAGTGACTACTAGCACTATTCTTTTCTATTTTTAAATATGGCAAGCAAAGCCGATGTCGACTATTCTGCCAATGTCGAAAGTGAATTGGAAAAGCACGTGTGCATTATAAAAAAGACTACTAGCACTGCCGAGTGATCTTTATCCACCTTACGCCGATTAAAGTCATGTCTTCGCAACAGGATAAAAAGTAAAAAAAAGTAAAAAGTTTATTGACAATATAAAAGAACAAACCTTACATACAAATCCCAACAATCCTGTGATTTGTGTCTAGTAATACAAGTATAATTAAGTATGATTATAAATACCTGTGAATGTTATGCGGTTGTTTGAGCTTAATTCATACTGACCTCCGTACTAGTGAAAAATGTATCACGGCAGGTCAGTCTTCCTCGTTCACAAACACCTACACACTTCCACACAACTATCGAATTTTCATTTTACTGCTAAATATAACAATGATTTATGAGTAAGGCTGTAAGAATACTGATGACAGAAGAGCGTTTGAATGGATTGGCTTTAATGCATATCCGTCAAGACATTGGGCCAAAAATGGACGCTAATGAAGTGCTGGACATCTTTAGCAGGAAACATAAAAGAAAACTGTCTTTATCAAACATTTAATTTTTCTATTGTTTTAACACTTTCATACAACTTCCTAAACAGTTATTCTTGATTTTTTTGCCCGTTCGCTCCTGGTGGCCTCCCAGAAAAAAATCCTGGATCCGCCCTTGGTAGATAGTATAGTTTTTAAAGTACTGCTAAGTAACCGGTATTTTTTAAAGAATATAAATGAAGTTAACAATTAATAGCTAGCTAAACAAATTAACTAAAGTAACTAGATAACAATGAATAAATGTGAGCATAAGGCATCACGGTTTTTTATTATTCTTCTAAATATTAATTTATGTTGTAATATGCTTTCTGTATTAGGAACCTATGGAGTGTTTTAGGGTTCCGTACCTCAAGAGGAAAAAACGGAACCCTTAAAGGATCACTCGTGTGTCCGTCTGTCTGTCCGTCCGTCACAATCCATTATCTCCGAATCTACTAGACCGATTAAGTTGAAATTTAGTACATATATCAATTTTTGTAACCCAAACGCAGAGGTGTGACGTGAATAGACGAAATGGGAGTAATTTTTGCGGGGCAAGATGGAAAAAAAATTTTGCAAAACTGCATCGTGTGACATATCAAATGAAAGGGGACGATTGTTGTAAAAATCTCAAATATTTTTTTTTGTAATTTTAAAATGAATAGTTTCCAAGTTATTCAAGAAAATAGAGGAAAATTGACCATTCCCCCCCTTAGCTCCGAAACTACTGAACCTAAAATTTTGAAAAAATATACATAAATTAGTTTTCTACTTATAGATATTGGGAAAACGTATAAGAAGTCCATGATACTAAAATAACATTGTAAATCACTCAATATTGTGCGTACCAAAGGAAACATTTGCAGTTGGAATGTGCGGGAGAACATATTTTTTTAAACTTTACCCCTTTCCTCATGAACGCGTAGAGGTATGAAATTGAAATTTATAACTTTTACTTATATACCTACAGGTTTGTACGGAACACTCGGTTCACGAGTCCGACTCGCACTTGGCCCGTTTTTTTTAAGTATTTAGATCTTTTGAAGATTTTATAGGTTTTGATAATTTGTTAAATATTTTTGGAGCCATTCATAGGAAGCAGCAGCCCAAGCCAAAATACATCCATACGTGTCGCTGAGGTGGCGTTAGAAGTAGAGTTTCGTTACATATTTCCGTTTGTCTACGAACTTAGCATGACATCACGTGTCCTTTTCGCAGGCAATGTCATTCCCATACATTTTGGCCTTTAGCGTTTGGCGTGAACGCTAACAGAAATGTGTTTTGTTTAGGCCTGCAGGGCTGTGTGGTGGGTTTTTGATTTAAGCGCAGCTTGATGGCGTTTAGTGGAAAGAGTTTAGAATTGGTTATGGTTATTTTTTTATAAACATGGCAACTTCATAAAAATTAGGCAAATTTTAATAATTTTTAATTAATAATAATATGTTTGCAACTATCAGTGTTTAGGATCATGCCTACTGCGCGAAGACACTTTTTTGGGCTTTAAAGGCTAATTCCATATCCGTAGAATTACCAACACATGGTAATTCTACGGATATGGAATTAGCCTTTAAACGGTGGAAACGTAAGCGTGGTATGCGGTAAGAAGTGTGTTGCGATTGGCGACCTTACTTAAATTGTGTAAGGCATAACAGGTTTTTTTTTACTAAATGATCAATATGTGTTTTCCATGTCATGTGCTGATTTAACCAAAGCCTAGGAGTTTTGTGTTTTCAATTTTAGCATCGTGTCCGGCAAAACGCAAAATTCGACTATTTCGAGAAAAGTAAAAAGAGATGTTATGTCGAAGTCTGATTTGGTGTGTAGGTACACATACTTTTTATTGGAAAAAATGATTAAATAAAACTGCCAGACTTACGGGCCACTAATTCATAAACTTAGAAAATTGACCTAAACTCCAGTGCCTTTCATAAAAGAAAACAGAGTAGATTGAAAAACAGGACCAAACCTAACAAAGCATCCACTATCGATCTCCTCCCACCCACGACACACGTTTGCAAAAAATCCCAAGATTTCCATAGAATTACGATTGGAATAAACATCCCTACAGATTGTAACTCAACAGCACACAGCAAATGAAAGACTTAGGTGTAAGGGCCCGAACACATGTACTACAACCACACCACAACGACAATATGTTCCTACCCTTTTCCAACTTAGTTGCGGTCGGTTTCTAGTCTAACCGGATGCAGCTGAATACTAGTATTTTACATGAAGCGACTGCCTATCTGACCTCTACAACCCTGTGATTGGGTAATACGATACCCCTTGGTAAGATTGGTTGTCAAACTTTTGGGCTTCTGACCCGTAACGACTGTAAAAGTTCCACGAATGATAGTTGGTTCTTGGTATTTAAATAATTATGTTCCGTGTGGTGCCGTACGTAAAAGAATTCCACCATCCCATTTCTTCCCGTGGCTGTCGTAGAAGGCGACTAAGGGACTTACTAGAGAATGAGCAGCAGCGTTCTCTAAGCATTTTACCACCATACTGCGAGCACCTGCTAAGCGTGGCGATTATGGCAAAACCCTCCTTTTGGGGGAGGCCTATGTCCAGTAGTGGACGTCTTTCAGCTAAAATAATGATGATATCATCATATATAAAGATGGTCACCAATCCACGGACCAACCGCGGCAAACGTAGCTTAATCTAATCATCGACGCGTGTGGCTGTTATTACTTAGCCACTAGCCCCTCGACAGGGTCTAATTTGTATGAAAATGAATAGTCTATTCACACGGGCCACATTTAGCTGCTAAAATCAATTGTGTGGGCGATACTGACCACATCAAGGCGAACTCGCAGCCACAACGCAACCACAACGTTGCGTCATGGCGACGATACTGTCACAGTCACAGTCAGAGTCGATCTGTCTGCGTAACGCAACCTCAATGCAACTGCAAAAAGTTGCAGCAACATACGTAACTAGATACTGCTTGCTCAAATTTTGTTTCTGCAATGTGGTGTGGTTGCGGTATATGTGAACGAGCCCTAAGACTGATTCAATTCAACGTGGCAGAAACTCTATTTCAATTTGGTTCCTTTTAAAATTCATACCTTCGTTCTCGAGAACCCGCTATTTCTTTTGAAATGTTATAGGAGTTTTTGCTGGACTTAGCAACAATGGCTATTACAGGATTTTAGTAGAATTTTATTTTTGGTGATGTATTAAAAATTAAGTTACTGGGGAGGGTTTTGAATGTCAGGAATAAGTGTCTGTGGTATTTGGTAGCGTGACGTTCCATTTCTATCAATGGTTGGCTCATTCTCGGTTATTTTTTTACCTCTGATTTCGCGTCACTGTCAAAATCAAAGTGATCTTTGTTCTCGTTACAACAAGGTTGTTTTTGGGTTGCTGCCACTAAGAAGTCTGTTCATATCAGTGATCTTTGTTCTCGTTATCCTCGTTATCATATGGTTGCAGTTGGGTTGATGCTGTTAGAGGTGCCAGTGGTGAACTGTGAACGGAATGTAAGTCATCGAGTCATGTGGGTGTGAGTCATCGAATTATTCAGGTCCTTGGGTACTTTGGGTATTGCACAGAAATCTCGATGTTTTGAAATATTGCTATATTTGTAGATTGCACCCGTGCGAAGCAAAGTCCAATTGAGCTGGATACGATATGTCTATACATATCTTAGTGTTTACATAAATCAGAAAAACTCCGCGAAAACGAACTTTATTTTTTAAGTATTGGTTGCAAGTAGTCTTTTTGTTTTGGTGGGAAATTATCAAATGACTTCTTCCGCTCTGAGTGGAGCAGGAGGGCGTGTCAGACTTTTACTGACTAAAACCCGCCCGTGTTCCCTCAGTTGCCTGTGTGCCAGGGGCCGCGGTATCTCTTTCGAACAACCCGCATCCCTGGCAGGCATCGGCCCTTGCGGGCCCATCAGTTGTTTCGGACTCTATCGCCGCGGTATCTCTTTGAGGCGCGCGTGAAACACAACGCGCCGTCGACCCGGGCTAGGTCTTTACCGGACAGCGAGCTACCCATTACTCGCCATCCGCAAGCCCGCGCCTACGGTAGCCGGGAATCAGCCTGGAATAACAGACGCCCAGGGCGTCTCCTGCGAAGGCTACGGCCGTGAGGGCGCATGTACTGCCTCTCCCTCACGTGCGCCGCCTCCCTCTTTGCGAGCATCACTGCTTTGCTGAAGGAAGCGACGGCTACCCATGCACTCTCGCGTACCATGATGGCCTGGACCAGGGCCGGACGCAAGAGATCGCCGCCGCCGATTGCCTCCAGGAAGACACGGTGGTGCTCCGCCCAAGCCGGGCAGACCTCCACCGTATGCTCCAACGTGTCCTCAGGGCGATTTTCGCAATGGAAACACCTGGGCGTTTCCTCCCGCCCTATCCGAAACAGGAACCTCCCGAAACAACCGTGTCCGGTGAGGACCTGCGTCAGGCGGAAGGTGAGGACGCCGTAGCAAGTAATAGTTAAGTAAATGTTCGTGTTCTTTTCGTTTCAAGCTTTGATTAAGTTTTGTAATAAGTAAGTACAGAAAAACGTTAATTGCCTACTTATAATGAGTTCAAAAATACTGAGTTCACTATAATCGATGCAGTAATTTCTGTAGGTAATCTAAATTCCCTAACTCTTCAGTAAACATAGTTACGTAGCCTAGATTCTAGATTTCCAGCTCTAAACTAAAATATATGAACGCAATATCCGAGCTCGCAGGGATAGTGTGTGGTCAAGCGTACCGCGTTCTATGTACATATGTCAATTCGAATGATGTTTCCCTAGAACTATAATTGGGAACGCTAGCTGCCTGAGGCATTAATTGCTTCCCTCTCCAATGAAATGCTGAAACATCTGTCCAATCTGCTTAGATTATATGGAATGGGATTTATTGGCGTTTCTGCTAAAAATAGTTTCTATCAATTATACAATGCATCAGCAAAGGTGTGGTCAAATTTAAAGCTGTGGAGACCATCAAAGGCTAAATTATAACAGCGGCAAGGGTCAATCGATTGGTTCGTGGATGGGTGACCATCTTTACATACGAAGACGCCTCCGTGTCTCGGAAAGCACGTTAAGTGGTTGGTACCAGCTGTCAATTGTGGGTCTTTCACAGTCGTTACGGGTCGTCGGAAGCCCGGAAGTCCTGGTATCGTGTTACCCATTAAATGGGTTATGGAGGTCAGATAGGCAGTCGCTCTAAGTAAAATACTGGTATTCAGCTGAAGCCCTTTATACAGGAAGCCGACCCTATCAAAGTTGGAAAAAGGCTAGGCAGTTGATGGGCAGATGATGATGTACCGACCATCAGCCTGAACAACTTTTTCCATCGTAATCGAGATCCATGCCGTATACAAGAACAATGATTGCGAGCGGCCTAGAACAGATATAGTTGTGGAAATATATGTGCAAGACATTTGTCCTGGAGGGCTACTCTCTAACTCCGTCAACGAAAATACAGGCCCGTCCGAAAATAATTCGAAACTTAAAAGTGACTCCTACAGCTGATTAATTAACTTTTTTGGACGGGTAAAACCATATAGGGAGTAGGGGCAACTGTCAAATCGTTTAGTATTTCATTCTTAGTTTGGGCCCCAAACTAATCAAAGGTTCGTATGTGACACGGAGTAGAAAACGCCCTTAACTTCGACCGAGCTTACGGATTTCGTGCTTAGAGAGTAGGGTGGGGAGAGTAGGGGTAGGGGCTGTGAACTTGAAGCGGCTAAAATTACGATGGTGAAATAGGTGAGTAGGTAGGTAGGATGGTATATAGCCATCATCATAACCAGCTATTCAGCCGTTTGGAGATCGAGATCAAATATCAACAAGACAACAATGTTTCATGTTCTGTGCTCATGAAGGTCCTACATGAACACAGAACATAAACGTTTAATTGTTCTCTATATAGTTTGTATGTTAGATGTTTGTATGTTTGTTACTTAATCACGCAAAAACGGCTGCACGGATTTGCATGAAATTTAGCACACAGATATTTTACAACCTGAATTAACACATAGGGTACTTTTTATCTCAGTAGTACGTTCCCGAGGGATAATATTCGACCGCCACTAGGCCGAAGCCGCGGGCAAGTACTAGTGTTCCATAATTTTAGCCTCTATTTCAACTCCAATTTTACGAGTTTAAAGTTTACAAAAATAGATACATGCAGGCTATGCATCTTATTTGAAACTGCTTAGTAATACGTTTTCAGTTTACGTCACATTTTTATATCAGCAGTATTTTATACCAACGAGCGTCATTGTGGTTGTTATAAAATTTATATTACACCTCTCAGGTGATTGGTCGCATGAAAATATCGTTAAGACTTATAGATATGCAATGGCACGCTTGGCTTTTCAACTTTTTAATGTTTGCTGACTGAGCAGTAGGACGATTGTATCGGAGAAATTTTTGATTAAAAACAAACATGTTACTCGTTTGATAGTTGTGAAGCTTTACTGAAGAAAAGTGTTTTCAGCATGAGTCCAAGGATTCAAAAATCTAAAAATAAGCTTTAAAAACCAAACTTAAAAAGCAGAAAATTATTTCAAAAAAGCGTGGGGTGGTTTTTGAGGTATTTTTATAATCAATAAGGGCTATATTCATAAACGCTGACTAAAGTTAAGAGATGTTTAAACGTCAAAAATATATGGTTAAACAGTCGCTAATCAATACTTAACTTAGGCAACGTTTATAAATAAGGGGGCAAGAAAATCAAGCACACCCCACGCTTTTTTGAAATTATTTTTTTGCTTTTTTAGTTTGGTTTTTAAACCGTGTTTTGTTAGATTTTTTAATCTATTATTTATTTTCTATTTTTTAGCTCTGAAACTACAAAAGCGTGATTTTTCATTTTTTTTAACGTTATGCAACACATTTATAAAATTATTTAATTGTTTTCGGTCCTCGATAAGTCTACAAAGTTTAAATGAAATCTGACCGTTTGAAGTGGGTCAAAATCAAGTCCAATAAGTGCTTTAGATTTATTAAGTGACATTGTTCGATTCCTTATTACTATTATTTTTTAATGAACCAAGCATTGAGTGCTTTGTTTTATAATATTTTTTTTAAAGTACAATTTTATTGTTTAATGTTTTCGTGCCTAATTCAAGGTAGATTGTACAGGAGTCACAAGTATGGTAATATCTTTATGTTATGCATACTTTCGCAAATAAACGATTGTGACTCTGATGAATATGATCACAGACGGTGCCAAAAGAGACTGTGACCTCTGAGTTTGTTTCGGTCTTTCTTCTCAGAGTAGTCAGATAGGAAACGCCGAACTTACCTAGTTTTAAAACATACGTTATTTCTGACGTAAAAATGTGTTTTTGCAAACCAATTTACAGAAATAAATTTTTTATAAGAGCTTGGTGATTTTTTGCATTGAATTTGGGGTTACACAAAAATTCAAAGGACCTAACTTTCCAAAGGGGTAAATATCGCAGCGCGTCTTTAGTTTCTGCCTACCCCAATTTCAAAAGACCGTACCCGTAGTTACCGTCCCACATAACTTATTTCTTTAGTAAAGATAAATAAAGAACATTTCTCTCTATTTATTCCCAGAAACTCTTATGAAAGTAAATATTTTATTACAATCTCGCGTTCCAATACCCGATGGTAAATTGAACATGGTTCGAAGAACTTTCGTTTACGGAAACGTTCGTAGATTAGAAGTACGTCGTAGGTACCTACTCATGGAAAATCGATCATCTCCAGATAATTCCTCCTTACAATGTTTATTACGTTACACTTAAGGCATAGACTACACTAGCGGATTTGACGTCGATCAATCGCATCGTTCTTTATCAACGGATTTGTGATATTACACCAAGTCGATCAGTCATCATCATCAAGGAACGATCGGTCTTTTTGTGGACTCGATCAATCATCGATTGACCTGACAACTACTGATACATTCACCACCCAATTAAATCAGTCAGCCGTGGTTCATTTTCAACCAATTGGGAAGGTCGGTCAACGCTAATTGTAGATGGCGTGACCATAGCTCGGTCCCTACGGCCCACATTAATTTTACATTTCATTTATTCATTCCATTTTGTGTTCATTCATGACTTTGGATATATGTCACTATTATTCATTATAGTGTAATTTAACCGACTCCAAAAAGGAGGAGGTTTATAATATTTGAAATCAATGTATTTGACATGGAAAGTGTGCATGTCTGAATTTAAACCTCCCAATTTCGTCGCAATCAATTTCTTCAAAATGTATCCAACTTACAACTCGAATTCTGTTTAATAAAACTAAAAAAAATCTTATTTAGTCTTTCGGAGACTGGTGGACTCCAATTTCCAAGTATTTAAGAACACAACAATAAGTCTTTTCCGCAAAAATTGCTGTGACAGCGTCATTTTGGCAGTTGACTTTCCATTCACCGATAAATATTCCCATTCACCGATAGAAGTTGAACCTGCTCCATAATTATGTTTTTCGAGCATCCATCAAGGATTTACCACCGCTATTATCCACCAACGCTATTACCCCAAACAAACAAAACTGACCGAATGACATCGATGCGACATCGATCACGTTTATGTTCATCCCCTTAACTTGACGATATTAGATATCAACCGAAGCTATTGTTCGTTCATGACGCTTAGGGAACCACTTAGTAACCTCTGATATTTGGAGTCGCCTTAACGATATTAATTTATCGGTTCAGACGGTACTACTATTTGTAGTTGTGTGCAGCACAACTTCATCTCAATTAATTTGATTGGAGGGTACTCTCATAATATTAAACCTACTAGCAATTAATAATAACACATTCATTTATTTCCAGTAAATAACACTCACAATGGATGTTATTTACCGGAAATAAATGAATGTAAAAACATAAACTGTTTTCTTTTTTAAGATATAACCAAATAAGATCAAATACAATTAAACTAAACCAAATAAAGCCAAATAACAAATAAAATCAAAAGACATCAAATCAATGAAAATCAAATTACATCAAATCAATGAAAATCAAATTACATCAAATCAATGAAAATCAAATAACATCAAATTAAATTAAATCAAATGAATAACGTCATTTAAACAATAAAATTATTTACATAAAATATCTATTTACAATAGCTTATAATTAGTTGTTGACGAGACTTCGTCTGCGATTTAGGATGAAAAGCAGCCGCTAACCTAACCAAACATAACCCGGGTCATGGTCTGCCAGGGGTAAGGGTTGTTCGAAAGAGATACCGCCGCGCCTGGCACACAAGCAACTGAGGGAACACGAGTGGGTTTTAGTCAGTAAAAGTATGACACACCCTCCTGCTCCACCCAGAGCGGGAGAATTCATTTGATGATTTCCCACCCAACAAAAAATAACCCGGGTCATGGTCTACCTATGTGGATGAAATGCATCCGAACCCGTTCAACCGTTTTAGCGTGAACGCATCGCGACAAACAAATAAACTCACTTTCGCATTTATAACAGTATTTAGGATACTACACAATACAAATAATGGACATGTGTAACTTACCACGTTTACCTATCAGTATGTAATTACATAATTCAATACTAAAATACCCATTTAAGTACTCATAAAATACAATGCGTACTAAAAATAAAAGCGTAAGTATTTAATGGGACATTAAAGTAATCGGAAATACGTAAAACGAAATAGAATCCGTAAAAATAGCCGATTAAAAAAACACATTATCACTGACGTCAACGATGCTGCTAATTTCCTCAGGTACCATTTTTTGTAAAGACCAGATTTTCTGGAAAGGCTTTGAATTGTTCGTTTTGGAGAAAGGCTCCCGAAAACAAACGCGACGCGACAGCGCGGAGCGACAGCGTAGAACAATTTCTATGAAAACTTTATGGAAATTAATCCACTAGAGTCGCGCCGGTCTGCGGGAGCCTTAAATTTTGATAATGTCGTTCCAAGGTGGAAACGAAAGGAGCGTCCCCGAGCAACGTATCTACAGAGATACTATACGTCCGGCGCATCCTGGGCAATCAGAAGGGCTTAGGGGAGGCCTTTCGGCACAGTGGAAGTCTTTCGGCTGAAATGATGACGATGACAATAAGGCTAATCCTTGCATCACGATGATATCAACTCACTAAAGAAGGTCGAATCATTCCATACTTTTACGGTGCTAAATACTTACCTTGTCATCATTTGCCTCGCTTTTCCCAACTTTGTTGGAATTCCAGTCGACTCAGATGCAGTTGAATACCAGTATTTTACATGGAGTGACTGCCTATCTGAGCTCCACAACCCAATTACTGGGTATTACGATACCCCTGGTAGAACTTCTGACGCCGCGGGACCAACAGCTTAATACACTTTCCGAGGCACGGAAGGGTCTTAGTATGCATTAAAGATGGTCACCTATCTACGGATTAACCGTGGCAAGCGTATGCTAACCTGATCGATTGACCTGCGCGGCTATTGTTCATTAGCCACAAGCCCCTCCTAAATCATACCTTATACTATTCTAAATAAAACACAACAATGCTTTGCAGCAAAAGGTAGGTACCTATGGTAGAAATATTTTATATCGCTTAGCACACTTTCTTCCATAATCAGAAGGATTTCCAATTAAATTCCAATCTATTGCGTCCCATGTTTGAAAGATTTGTCTGCTTTTTTTTTTGAGGGTAGGAAATCATCTAATAACTTCTCCCGCTCTGGGTGGAGCAGGAGGGCATGTCAGACTTTTACTGACTAAAACCCACCCGTGTTGCCTCAGTTGCCTGTGTGCCAGGGGCCACGGTATCTGTTTCGAACAACCCGCATCCCTGGCAGGCGTCGGCCCTTGCGGACCCCACCAGTTGGTGACATCTCTTTGAGGCGAGCGTGGAACACAACGCGCCGTCGACCCGGGCTTGGTCCTTACCGGACAGCGAGCTACCCATTACTCGCCGTTCGCATGCCCGCGCCTACGTTGGCCGGGAATCAGCCTGGGATTCTCGACGCCCAGGGCGTCTCCTGCGGCGGCTTGGGCCGTGAGAGCGCATATAATGCCTCTCCCTCACGTGCGCCACTTCTCTCTTCACGAGCATCACTGAAGGAGGTGACGGCTACCCATGCACTCTCGCTCCGTACCATGGCCTAGACCAGGCCTGGACTCGAGAGATCGCTGCCACCGATCGCCTCCACGAGGACACGGCGGTGCTCTGCCCAAGCCGGGCTGGCCTCCACCGAAGATTTGTCTGCTTGACGACACAAATAACGCAATGAATGTGGTCTTATTGTCAAAATGGAAGCCATCGCAAACCAACCCCACATAATACTACTGCGACCCATCATTTGTCCTTTCAGCCTAAACAAAATTCTCATTTTTATCAAAACACCGTCTACATTTCCATCTTAAATTACATTAAAATCCAATCAATACAAAAATTCCTTCAACATTCGTAACTTGAACCGAATTACGCGATTTTAAAACCGACAGACAATTCAGTTTAATCAAAAACTCCAATATTTTCCTTTGTAATTTTCTCGCGTCAATAACTAAAGTAAAAGTAATAAAACGGTTTGGCTGCAGTATGTCGGATATCGCTACCTGCAGACAGTTTGCATGCGAAATATTGAAACTGAAACAACACTGACTAGACTGAATAAACTGAATAAATAATCAAACCCTAATAACAAATACGCTTTGATTAAAAACTTTATTGTTTACTATTGGAGTTTAATTTATTTAGAAGTTGAAAAATAACATTTGTTTCAGTTATTTATTATTCTTCATAATCTAGAATTCAATGTTTTTCTCTGTCTGTTCGTTACTTATTTATTACTATCTGTGCCCCGCGGTCTCACTATCATAAGTCTCAACCCCCTGGGAAAATCAGGACAAAATGTATCCTATGTCCTAATCCAGGTCATGGTTTACTCATGTGCTAAATTTCATCCGAATCCGTTCAGACGTTGTAGCGTAAAAGTGTAAAAAACAAACATAGGTAGGTACAGAAAATCTAATCTTTACTCTTCGTTGTAATTGTATGATATTCAGCGGACTGTTGGTGCTGCGCCGCAATGTAGTGGTTATCACACTTATTCTATTATTAGTATTAAAAAAGTTAAAATGCTAGGCCTCCTCTGTTTGGCGTTTTAATTGACCGTCCCCCGACTTGACAATGCCTTGATCAAAATATTACCTACAACTTAAAACGCCAATAAATATTATTTTTGTTACTTTTGAGAGTTTTTGTTTGAATCGTGGGTTTTTAAAATTTTGAATTTAACTTTTATTTCCTGCTTTTTAAACTTATTGTCTCGCTTAAATCTGCGCAGCGTTGCGTAGGTTTCCCACAGTGAAGTTTGTTACTAATTTATCCTCATTCCTCGTCCTGATCACCATTTATCTATAACCTATTCATTGAGACCTTTTCAATGAGCCCAAACACGATACTTCTGCTGTTTGTTGGTGAGTAACTTGGTTATCCTGGAAATTCCAGGTGTTGCTCCAGCATCAGTTCAAGGTTACTTTGTTCGTCTAATATAATTGAAGTAATAGAATACCAAATTTCGACTTGATCAGACCCATGGAAGATGCTCAAATCCGTTCATCAACCAGAAAAGAGCTGATAATTTACAAACGGCTGAACCGATTTTGATGAAACATATCTAAGAACACTCCCGACTAATTCACCTTTCAAACAAAAAAAAAAATCAAAATCGGTTCATCCGTTCGGGAGCTACGATGCCACAGACAGACACACACATACACACACACAGACAGACACGTCAAACTTATAACACCCCGTCGTTTTTGCGTCGGGGGTTAAAAAATGATGATACAATTTTCTACTCAGTATTAATATGTCCCTAACATATTAATACTGAGTAGAAAATTTTATCAACAAAATAACGAGAACGTTGCTACTAACTCTAGAAAAATGTCTCGTTAAACTGACATAATCATTAAAAATAATAATAGTCTTGCCAGTCTGAAGGACGTACTCTTATTGTAGGTAATTGGCAATCCAACATGATTATAATTATGTCTTATGAGGTACTTATTCGGGATCAATTGTTGCGAAAGAAACAAATATGATGTTTTGTTCAATCTCCGGTTTGTTATTGAAGTGTATTATTCGAATATGAGACACGTCTATGTAGCGTTTTCTGCTGTCATAGAGATTCAATTAACTTCATAGTCGCTCCACTATTTTTAATTTGTTTTCTTTTGCCAGCGGCTTCGCGGCAGCGTGGAGGTTAAAAATTATCCCATGGGAGCGTACTATCGGAATAAAAAATTATCTTATGTGTATCCAGGTTAAAAACGATCTGTTTG
Organism: Polymixis lichenea; assembly: GCA_949091785.1. Taxonomy (NCBI): domain Eukaryota; kingdom Metazoa; phylum Arthropoda; class Insecta; order Lepidoptera; family Noctuidae; genus Polymixis; species Polymixis lichenea. Next base: position 7,560,190 of record OX420938.1, on the reverse strand, counting down.
CCAAATTTAATCCAAATCCGTTCAGCCGTATTTGCGTGTTTGAGTAACAATCATCCAAACAACTAAACATACAAAAACTTTCACATTTATAATATTAGTAGGAGGGATAGTAGGAATAGGAATAGTAGGAAGTAGGATAGTAGAAAGTAGGATATCCTAAAGGTGCTCTTACATGGGCAATTTTAAGCAATTATTGCTCGGTAACACTAACGGATCAATCTGGAGCAATTAAGTGGAGCAATCTGGAGCAACAACAATGAATTTCCGATGTGTTTCGGCAATATTGCTTCTGATTGCTTAATATATTTCATGAGTTGCCGAATATCCAATGGGTTTGGAATTTTTTTATCAATATTCTTTCTATCTCGTTTGTACATACGTCTCGTTTTTGCGAGAGGAAGGCAGAGGCGGCGGGGGCTTTGCCTAGTTTTTTACGTTGCTCCATATTGTGTGGCCGTATCTCTAGCAACAGGTTGCTACATGTTGCCATTGCCCTAAATTGCTAGATGACGTCATACTTGAGTGGGAGGGGTTCACATCGGCGTCGAGTCGACGATAAAGTACCTAGGACTCGTCCTCGACAGCCGGTGGAACTTCGCGGAGCACTTCCGACGTTTGGCTCCCAGACTGGAGCGAGCCGGGGCTGCCTTGAAGCGGCTCCTGCCCAATCTAGGGGGGCCAAACGCCTCCTGCCGGAGGCTCTACGTGGAGGTCGTGCGGGCCATGGCCCTATACTACATTGAGGCGCCGACCAGCACGCCGGTTGAAGGCGGCCCATAGGGTCATGGCCATCCGGATGGTACGGGGATACCGCACGATCTCCGGTAAGGCGGCGGGCCTCCTTGCCGAATTGCCGCCATGACATCTGGAGGCAAAGGTCCTCGCGCACACTTGCGAGTGGCGCGAGGAGGCCAAACGCCGGGACGTAACTCTGCTGCCGCGGGAAATCGCGGCACGGCGGACAGAGCTCCGGCAGGATCTCATGGCGACGTAGAGAGTGCGATTGTCGCAACCCAGTGCTGGGTACGCCACGATTGTGGCGATAAGTCCCCTCCTTGAGGAGTGGCTTGCGAGGCGGCATGGCGTCCTCACCTTCCGCCTGACACAGGTCCTCACCGGACACGCCTGTTTCGGGAGGTTCCTGTTTCGCATAAGGCGTGAGGAAACGCCTGGTTGTTTCCATTGCGAAGATCGCCCTGAGGACACGGTGGAAAATTGAACTGAAAAAAGAAAACTGACTAGAAATTTCCAAACCAATTGGATATTCGGCAACTCATGAAATATATGGAGCAATCAGAAGCAATATTGCCGAAACACATCGGCAATTTATTGTTGTTGCTCCAGATTGCTCCACTCAATTGCTCCAGATTGATCCATGAGTGTTGCCGAGCAATAATTGCTCAAAAAATTGCCCGTGTAACCAGCACCTTTACGTCTTAACCACTTAAAATGCCGAAAAAGGTTAGCCGAGCAGACATTACAAGTTCAATGTTAGCAGCCGACCTGAATTAAAAACTAATTGGCCACAGTCACGAATACTTGATTACGGGGAATATAGGTCAAAGATGATTTCTATAGTTAACAAAAGTGAATGACTTAGGTAAGCTACAAAATCTTTTAAGAAAACAATTTGTTTGTTTTGTTGAAACCTAAAGATCAAACCCGATTGAATTTAAAACAAACGGCAAGGGTCCTTGAGGAAAGCCCACGTTTTGTCTGAAAAGCTATAAGTAGGTACCTAATCGTAAAATTACTTACTAAGATATACGTACTAACTATAAATAATAACAAAGGAACAATTAGATGGCGTTAAAAGTATAAATTTCTGTAGTATAAACTGCCTCGTTGCTCGATTTCGATTCCCAGGTCGGGCAAAGTGTTATTGAGTTCTTCAATCCGGTATTTCCCAGTATCAGCGCGGAGTCTGGATTTGTGACCGGTTGATGGTAATAGGCTCGTCCCCTTTTTCATGGAACTTAAACATAACTAGCGAAATGGTTGTGTAGGTACACCTATGCCTAACCTAACTCTTCGGAGAAAATAGGTATACATTTAGATGGCGTTAAAAGTATAGATCATCTTAATCAGGCAACAATGTTCCCACTCCTGGGACACAGGCCCATTCTCAGAGAGAGTGACTGAGCCTTATTCCATCACGCCGGCCCGGTGCGGGTTGGTAGATGTCATGTCTTCGAATTTTTTGGTTCTAGAACATGCTGGTTTCCTCTCGATGTTTTCCTTCACCATTTTGAGAGGTTTCGGATAAGGCGGGAGCAAAACGCCCGGTTATTTCCACTGCGAAGATCGCCCTGAGGACACGGTGGAGCATACTGTGGAGGTCTGCCCGGGTTGGACGGAGCACCGCCGTGTCCTCGTGGAAGCGATCGGCGGCGGCGATCTCTCGCGTCCGGCCTGGTCCAGGCCATGGTACGGAGCGAGAATGCACGGTTAGCCGTCACCTCCTTCACCGAAGCAGTGATGCTCGCAAAGAGGGAGGCGGTGCACGTGAGGGAGAGGCAGTACATGCGCCCTCACGGCCGTAGCCTTCGCAGGAGACGCCCTGGGCTTCGGGAATCCCAGGCTGATTCCCTGCCACCGCAGGCGCGGGCTTGCGGACGGCGAGTAATGGGTAGCTCACTGTCCGGTAAGGACAAAGCCCAGGTTGCGGGCGCGTTGTGATCCACGCGCGCCTCAAATAGATGTCAGCACCAACTGATGGGGCCCGCAAGGGCCGATGCCTGCCAGAAGTGCTGGTTGTTCGAAAGAGATACCGCGACCCAGGGACCGCGGTATCCGGCGGTATCATAGCACACAGGCAACTGAGGGAACACGGGTGGGTTTTAGTCAGTAAAAGTCTGACACGCCCTCCCGCTCCACCCAGAGCGGGCGAAGTTATTTGATGATTTTCCACCCAAAAAAAAAACCATTTTGAGAGCAGTGGTGATGAAATTATTTTCACTAAGAACAGCGCTTGCCTGAGCTCAAACCTACGACCTACAACTCGTAAGTCGAGGCTGTTTCCACTGAGTTACCACAGCTCTCCGATATCTTCGATAAGTATAGATACAATGTTATTATTTCTTGAACCCTATTCTAAATACCAGCTTTGTTATTCTGTCTATTCTACTTTAAATTACTATGTAGCCTATTGTGAGGCTTAATACAGGCCGCAAGATTTAATTTATTGATAGCCGACGTCATTATTCGGGGTGACCGCAGGTAAATTGGAAAAGGTATTATCCTCTGTGGCAGTTTCAACATCTATTGTTGTGTCACGATCGCTTCTTGTGGACAGTTCGATTCTGATTGAGAAAGGGTTTAAATCTTTTGTGCCTATTGGATATTGAGTTATTTTGGAGTTTACGATAGTTTTTTCTGCTATTTCTATGAATTATCGTAATGTGGCAGGTGGAGCAGAGCCCTAACGGAATGGTTGCCGAGAGACGGTAGAAGGAGCATTGGCAGACCAACAGACAGGTCGGACGACCTATAGAAGATCACGGGGATGACCTGGATGAGACTCACACACAGACCAGGGACGAAAATAATGATGATGATCGTATCGTTAACAGATTAGGATGAATTTAGTGCTCGACCGACGCCGACGCGACGGTGACCACAGTCGTGTATCGATTTATATCGACTCAAGCTCGCTGTCTGTTAAAGCTACACTATACAAGTCCATTAATCGTCAGTGTCTTGTTATGCGACCGACATCAGCGTAACACTACGTCCAGCATAAATCTTTTCACCCTCTCTGTGACTTCAACATAAAAAAATAATTTAAAAATATAGCTATCTCTAAAACATAAACTCATCACGGTGCAGGCCTGCCAGGGGTGCGGGTTGTTCGAAAGAGATTACCGTGGCTCCTGGCATACAGGTAGCTGATGGAACACGGGTGAGTTTTAGTCAGTATAAGTCTGACACGCCCTCCCGCTCCGCCCAGAACGGGAGAAGTTATTTGATGATTTCCCATCCTCGAAAAAAACGAAAAAACATGATTTAGGCTATATTGTACACACATTTCAGCAAAATTTGCCGATCGGCTTTTTCCTAGCATTTTGTGCCTTTCCAGAATTCCTTCTTTTTAGGAAGTTTGGCTAAGACACCAGAAAAATTTACACTTATTTGAATCTACAACAATATGCTGTCATGTAACATGATATATCGATTATCATGATCATCACCAGCCTGTAGCGGTCAGAGCCGAAGTAAAAAAGTCAAAGTGAAATCATTAATTTCAAATAGGCACATAAAAGACACATTAAGACGTAAAAATTTACAAAAAAGAAAAATAAGTTGCCCGTTTTAGATAGTTTTGCATGAGAAGAATATTTTGTATACATTATAAATGTGAAGAATGACCGCCTAGAATGAAATGAACACAATAGCTAAAAATAAAGCAACGATAGGTAGGTCTACTTCCTAACATTAGTTGCCTAGCAAAAAAAAAACGGATTATTAGGTTCAGCATACATTTCTCACAAAGCAACAAATATCAGCCAAGTTCTGAACTTCTAATTAATTCCATCTCTAAGACAATCTCAATTACAGTCCACACTTCATACCACTTTTATTTCCTCCGAAACTATTCCTAGAGAAAGCTCCACAGCACTATATAACAAATGTCTAAAGATTAGACAACCCAGTCTAAATACGTCCAAGGTACGCACTACGAGACATAGAACTACAAATTCCAATATAAACTGACCTCACATTGTATACAGTGAAAACAAATTCAGGTGTCCCACACACTCCGGTCGAAAAGGTATTTTGGGGGAGGTGTATGTCCAGCAGTGGACGTCTTTCGGCTGAAATAATGATGATGATGGGACAGCTGTGGCAACGACCACAACTTACGAGTAGTCCAAGGGTTCCGACCCAGATAATTATGCGCTTTATTGCAAGTGAATTTCATTTCATCTCCACTGCGCTCAAAACGGTGAAGGAAAACATCGTGAGGAAATCGGCATGTCCTAGAACCAAAAATTCGACGACATGTGACATCTACCAATTAACCCGCACTGGGCCCGCGAGGTGGATTACGGCCTGTTCCCTCTCACAAAGAGGGAACATAGGTCCCAACAGTGGGAACGCTGTAGGATGAGGGACAGCTAGTAACTTTTTAGCTATTACGATGTTGCTCCCATGGAGAAAATAGTTCAGATTGATGTTCTGTACCACATCCTTAAATCCAGACATTTCTGATCATTGATATACAAAAGTAACACTCAAAACTGTCCCCAACTATACGTCAGTTATGATAAAGCAATTTTATTTGCAAATTCAACCTTACTAGCATGATTTAAAGTGGTTTTTACAAAGCAATGTCCAAAAAAACTGACTGACGATACTATTGACACCAGCTCACATTGCGCTCATACACGATCAAGGTCTCAAAAACGTCCGCATAAATGAGGATGTTTTTGAGACGCTGATTGTGTATTTTGGGTTTTTTGTTTATCAATGTTTCTGGTACACTTTTTCCATACAATGAGAGGTCATCAATCATATACTGGATATGTACAGCTTTATATGTAGTCGTGTGTACCCAGACACATTTCACATCTACCATCGTATGGATCAGCCAGTTTTATTTGTTCACAAAATTGGAATACGAGACGTAGCCGATAGCTAGTAGGTATGCATGGAGATACGTGTTACAAGTCTGTAGCTGATAAGATTGTTTCCAAACATACGATAAAAATAAATAAGAGTTTTGCTTTAGTGATAGTACCTAGAATTCTAGATGTGTTATGTACTTTACCATTTGGGATTCGGATTTGATTGAGTGGGAATTGAATATGCATAACATCTCGCCTTTTGTCCCCAAATGGTTGGGCAGAAGTGTACATATACCTAGCAGTTATATTTATGTCCCATTTTTAACCGACTTCAAAAAGAAGAAGGGTTTATTTTTTTAATGTATGTTCGGGCATAATCGGGATTTGCTCCGAAATGGTCCCATTTAAATTTCATATAGATCTGATTTTTTTTTTTTAAACGTTGCCCCACACTAGGAATTACTCTTGTATTGTGGGTGCGTTTACAAACATTTAGTGGCAGGAGGGGGTCGAATATGGCACCAATGGGACCAAAACCCATCGCGCCACTCCGTTTCGAGTATCTACGCACTCTGATAAGGAAACTAACCAGGAACCATAAAAAAATATGGGTGGACCTAGGTGAGTGAAGGCAGGCTAAGGAAGCACTTCCTACGATCGATGCCCGCCTCACAAAACAGGTTCTCCGTTTAACTAAACCACAGCTGCGTACAGTTACAGCAGCTGTTACTGGCCATGGGTCATTTAACAAACATCTCTTTGTCATAGGAGTACCAGACAGTCCACTGTCCACTGTGTGAGGACGAGGAGACAGCAGTGCACGTACTGTTATACTGCCCGGTGGTCGCCAATTACAGGGCTAAATACTTCGGTAACCCAGGTACCCTACGTGAGATTGTCAGCAACACCAAGGCGTTGCTGGCCTTACTCGAGGAGCTGGAATGGAGCGAATTACCGATTCTGCCACCCGTACGCAAAATACGCGCTTTGACGTGGAGTTGCGGACAACAGCCCGTATTACCTATTATAAACTATTACTTTAAATTGCATGATACAGTCGTCACAATTATCATTATTTCAGCCGAAAATCGTCCACTGCTGGATATAGGCCTTCCCCAAGCACCGCCACTTCGACGGATTCTATGCTTCTTGCATCCAGCGGATTTCTGTTGCCTTCACCAGGTTCGGTCCACCTTGTTCCCGGAGGCCTTCCAACGCTAAGTCTTCCGGTACGCGGTCGCTTTCACACTATGATAGATGATTTTTGTTTTCACCGGATGCAGCTGAATACCAGTATTTTGCATGAAGCCACTAGGCCCAACCCAGTTACTGGGTAACACGATAGGTACCACTAGAGAACACTGGTTCGTTAGCTACCTATTAAAAACATTTTCTTTGAAGAGCTTAGCGCCTATAGTCAGATTAACAATTTCTATTTTAAAATCCTTTATATTTTAGAAATAACATCTCGTCCTTGGAACAAAGGCTTCGCCAATAATATTTCAAGACCTTTTACCGGTCAAATCCAACCCAATTTGTAATACGTTTACCCAGTAACCAGTAACAATACCTTTATTCTAAATCAGGGTACAGAAATTCACTATCAATAATTCCAGACACTTAATAAATCTCGAAGCCCGAACAATTTCAAATTAATCAATTCACAAAGTGGTTTCGCGGTGAAAATTTATTAATGACTATTGGATTCCTGAAACAATCTGAGGCCCGGGCACGAACGCGCGAAGTAAACTTTCCTAACATTAATTCGAACGATTTTTTAATCGAATAATACAAATATTTTTATAGTATTTTGGTTTCAATTTATGCGGCAGGCACAATAGTACCTATCAACCTATTAATAAAGTCCAGAAACTAAATCGGCACATTTTATATTTAAAAAGTACCTAATAGATTTAAAAAAACTAAAAAAACACGCTTTAAAAACTAAACTAAAAAACAGAAAATAATTTCAAAAAAGCGTGGGGCGCTTGATATTAATTGATTATAAAAATACCTCAAAAAGCATCCCACGCTTTTTTTACTTTTTTAAATCTATCATTTATTTTCTATTTTTTAGTTCTGCTAACAACAAAAGCGTGTTTTTTTTAATTATTGAACTGTCATCGGTCCTCGATAAGTCTACAAAGTTTAAATTACATCTATTCGCTTGAAGTGGGTCAAAATCAAATTCAAATGAGTCGGTTACAAACATGCTTACAAACAAACATACTGGTGAAGCTAATAAAGTCTTGTTAATAAAGTCCCGACGTGATGGATTTCCATACGGTTTTCACCAATAGACGGAGTGATCCTTGAAAACGGTATAATTTAATAAATTGGCTGTAATATGACGATAATTGTTGAAGATGTGGGAAAAATCATGCCGACTTAGCTTTGCTAACGTACGCCGCATAAGCATTGGAGGTTCACAGATTTGCCAGATTGTTTATAACCTGTATTAGGACTTTAAAACCCCGGTAGTACATTCCCGTGCAATCAAAATTTTCTTTAAAATTAAAATTATGTGAAGGCGAAGTGAGTAAGTATTTTCAATGTCAAAATCGTAAGAATTTACGATACGTTTACTTCGCCTGTTCGTGCTAGGCCCTACGGTACAGAGCAACTTGATGAGTAGATCGATGTGAAAGGTCAGGGGTCGTCATTCTAAGTGCGGATTTCACCAAAGAAACTGAACATGATCACCACATCTAAACCGCGTTCAAGAACTGTCAGTGTCATCATTGTTGTGGAAGATTAACACTGACAGCTCTTGAACGCAGTTTAGGTGTCATTTTCATTGGTGTAATTAGGACTTAAGAGACCGATGATAACAAACTTTGATTACCAGAATGTTCCTGGAACAGAAGCACTCCAATTAAACAAAGTTGGTACTCTGATTCAAATTACGAACTACCGCTGCGTACGACCTAAATAAATATTGTAATGAAGTTTGTGTTATTGAATAAAACAGGAGTCTTGATGAATAAGATTGAAGTTTTAAATTACCTGAAGTTTTTTAAATAAATATAAAAGCTTTCTCCTAATAAAACGCTAGTACACTTAAGTGCTATTTACTTTTTTTGTACCTATTTCAATATCGGAAAAACAAGTAGTATCCAAGGCTCGGTAAATTAGAACTACGTGGAGCTACGTATAACAATAGCCTTTTGGGTCTAAAGGTCGCCAATCTAAAATAATTTATTGGGAGTTGAGTCAAAATGGGGCCTATTAAGGAGCCGCCATTTAAAAATAATCACTGAAGGAATGTATACAGTACTCTTAAAAAATACGAAATTGAAAATGCACGTTATGTTTATTAAAATAAAGTTTATTTTCTAGTAAAGCCGAAGTCGATTTTCTCTTCGTAAACGAACAAAAGAAAGCGCTTATAGAATTTTAAACTGAAGCTTAAGAAATCGACTAAAAAAAGGACTTTGTTGTAACGTAACCAGTGATTAAGATGCCGCCTGTATCAATTCATTTTAATAAAAGAAAAATGTTTATTGAATTTGGGTCATTTGAAAATTGATTTTATAAACGATGATTAAAGTTAAAAAACGTCAAAAATGTATGGTTAAACAGTCGCTAATCATTACTTAACTTCTAAGCAACGTTTAAAAATAAAGGGGTTAAAATCGTAAATGCTTGAGTTGAAATTATCTTTAAATAAAATACAAAAGGGTTTCGTTAAAATAATATCTGTTGGAATATTACAGGATCCGTCCTGTCCATTTTGATCGTTTTATCACTCATTCCATCTTTAAGGGACTACGACGTAGATTCATACTAAGCATACATATTTATTCACAAACTGTTATAAAAAAAATTACCGCTGTGTACATTGACATGGCTAGCAGACATAAGGCAAATGATTTAATTTAATGTTCTGTCTCGTAATGTTAATTACTTTGCTTACCTACTATTGTATAGAATCAATCATATTTAGGGGAAAGGTGTACGAGATGATTCACTTAAGGGAGAATGCGTGTAGTTTAAACGATATTAAACTTAACGCAAATGTAAAAAGGTTTTTTTATAGTAAATTTATCTGTCTACCTGTTGTCATACTCAAAATGTTAGTTTTTGTTTCTATTATTAATATAATTCACATTTTTTAAACACTTCACAAAGAATCATCTTGTACACCCCCGTGTCCAACATGATCCCTATGGTAGGAGCAAGATGACCCTGGGGATCATGCTGCCCCTATTTTCGAAATGTCTTAAGTTTTGGTAGAATTCAATTAAAACTAACTTATCAGAGTTAAATATGTCTTTAATTACGTTATCAAATATCTTACAGACCTTGACTTAGGTAGAATGAGCCAGTCTTATAAATTAATAGTCAGTCTCAAAATCACTAATAAGTAACAATCATCATACATGAGACCAAGCGTTAAGTAAAGGTATCACAAAATTTTATAATCTTCTAAAATAACTTTATTGAAATGACCAAATCTCACTATCCACAATCAACATTAAACAGCTTCAGAAAATTTTAAAAAATAGTAATTGACTTGCAAAGAATATAATTTGTATGGCCGTGCTAATTAGTATCAACGTGTCCATGCGTGCTCCTGTTCTGTCATAAAAACAGTTATTTTTTCCACCTAAATATTTGATTGCACCAACAGCCACTTTATTTATGCCTTTTGCCCATCTTTTTAGTAATTTAACAGGCAGTGCATATTGTTTACTTGCTGTTCTATATGGAACACTATTTTTAGAGTCTTCCGACCAATTACCGCAATTGGTTTTTCTTTTATAATTACGAGGCATAGTCTAAAACAAGATAAAGTACTTTTTGTTATCTACTAGGCACTGTTTCTCTATAATGCCTGCATTATAGAAAAACAGTACCTAGTAGACTATGTACTAAGATACTGTACCAAGATGATCCGCACGGATCATCTTGTACACCAGTAACATAATCATCTTGCCCCAACATAAACGGTTTTATTTAATGTTCGTTAACTTATCCTTTATGTTTTCAACTGTTACCATGCAATCAAAATAACAAAATAGAGCAATAAACAAAGATACAACAGCTTTTACAATAGACTGCCTAGAACACATTTGACATAAACTTAAAGTCAACTTTACCTTAGATCAATGTAACGTATTTTTTGTTTTTTTCCACAAAAAAGTTGGTTGTGACTCTCGACGCCATTGCGATTGACTGTGGCAAGGGAATATCGGGGACTACGTTTTACCAATGAAAACAACTAGATGTCGCCAATAGTTTTGTTGGAATGAAAAAGGATCATCTAACCTCAACGGATCATCTCGTACACCTTTCCCCTATCTAACTAAACAGACAGCTGTGCTGCTGAGGAGTTTTTCGCGCCACTTCTTCCCAGCTAAAGTACTAGGAAGTGGTGAAGGGAGGGCGTATTGGAGGACTGTCTTATGCAACTTTGACGCTCGTAAAGTGCTGATTCTCAGCCTAATTTGATTTGGTTTGGTTTGGTTTTTTTTTTGTTTTTTTTTTTTTTTTATTTTTTTTTCTTTTTTTCAATAAATTACTTTTGATTTTGATTGCTAGTCGCCGCACCTAGGGGATTTTTGATGTGTTGAGAACCATATATGAGTACAAGTCAAAACTATCTGTACCTATAATATGTAACTGCAGCTGAAAGATAGATACTGTAAAACTTAATAAAGGGAGAACGTGTCATATTGGTATCTTATTATGTAACATATTTACTACTTAGAAAGCAATACTATTCAGAAACTAATATTACTTCACTGTCTTCCATAACGTTTGCAATATGGTTGCACCTGTTGGTATTGCCTGCTTCTGCATTCTATGGAAGTCAGAATTGTAAGGAAACTTGTATACCTACAACTGGCAACTTCAGGGAGCAAATTGGCTACGTTCTGTTGAACGACGTAAGTCAAATTGAACTATTGTTGACTTTGAAATTGGTCTGTACTAAGACATAACTATTAAGGGGCTTGTGGCTAAGTTAATAACAGCCGCACGGTCGATCGATCAGGTTAAGCTACCCTTGCTGCGGTTGATCCGTGGATGGGTGACTATCTTAACATACCAAGACCCCTCTGTGCCTCGGAAAGCACGTTAAGCTGTTGGTCCCGGTTGTCATTCATGGATCTTTGACAGTCGTTACGGGTCCTCAGAAACCAGAAAGTCTGACAAACAGTCTTACCAAGGGGTATCGTATTACCCTTTAACTGGGTTGTGGAGGTCAGATAGGCAGTCAAAAATACTAATAAATAGTGATAAAAATATGAGATGCGTACGCATCCGTTCAGCCTCGGAAAGCTGAACGGACTCTATACAAAATCGTTGTTTTCTATGGACAAAAGCTGAACAGAGCTGATTAAGTGTGAGTAGTTCCTCAGGCATAACTATTGACTGTGGGCAGTGGCATAAATAGGGTGGGGTAGGCAGGGCAAGAGCTCTGGGTGCCTATCGAATGGGGCAAAAAGTCGCCAAATAATAAATGAAATAAAAAACATCTATAAACCATTTCATACCTTTACCTATAACTAAGAAATCTGAGGAATTAGTTGAATAAATTGTGCAGTACGAGGATGAAAGCGTATTTCTAAATGTAACTATTTCTATTCAAATTCTCTTAAAATTGCAGCATTGCAAGCGACTTTTTATCTAGTTGAAATTATTACCTTCGTTATTGAAGGCTATAATTGGTCAAGAAAGGTTATGCGACCTAGCTTTGCTCAGTGTAGACCGAGAAGATAATTGACGAAGGGGCGCAAATGTGATGCCTGCCTTAGGCGGATTTTTCTATTGGCACGCCCCTGACTGTGGGTCATTATTTTGATGGATGTAGTGAACAGTGACTGTCTCGTTGGTCTAGTGGTCGCAAGCGCCACCGCTGAGCATGAGTCGGGTCGATTCCCAAATTGGGCAAAGTGTTATTAAGTTTTTCTTTACGAAATTTCTCAGTGGCAACCCGTAGTCTGGATTTGTGCCCGGTTGATGGCAATAAGCTCGCAAACATGGGACTTAATCATAACTGGTGATTTTTTGATGTACTGTGGATACAACCGCTGCCAACCAGGGATACGGGTTGATCAAAAGAGATACCTTAGCCCCTAGCACATAGGCAACACGGGTGGGTTTTAGTCAGTAAAAGTCTGACACGCCCTCCTGCTCCACCCAGAGCGGGAGAAGTTATTTGATGATTTCCCACCCTCAAAAAAAAAACCGCTGCCAAACCCTTCGTGATATTATCTTATGACATGTAGTGAAAGTGTAGTTTGGCCTGAGGTCATTGCATCAAAGTTGTGAGAAACTTCTGATGGAAATACCATAATAATCCACTCATTCAAATCTACGAGGTTAAGTTACGCTTGCCGCGTGGATGGATGATCATCCTTATACAAATCGAGACCCCTTCGTTTCTCAGAGAGCATGTTAAGCCGTTGCGCCGGTTGTCATTCGTGGATATTTGACTGTCGTTACAGGTGGTCAGAAATTCTCTCAGAAGGTCTCATTTTTATTTGGGAAAACAAACAATCGTACATTGTATATTATATCAAGATAAACAGTATGCTATAAGTAAATGTACAATCCAGTACGCTTCTACATCTTACTAGCTTTTATAAGAAACAGTTTTGGTAAAATTAAATACAATCAATATAAAACAACAATACCTACAATTAATTCGTCTCACCACGGTGTATTGTGTTACCCAGTAACTGGGATCTCTCATCATCTTCTCCCCCATGGAAAGAAAGTGAGGTCATGTATGTATGTATGTATGTATGTGTGTGTTTATTCAATATTTGCCAATAACGTAATATTGAGGGGCTTGTGGCTCAGTGCTAAGAGCCGCATGGGTCGATCGATCAGGTTAAGTTACACTTGCAGCGGTTGTTGTGCCTCGGAAAACATGTTAAGTTCGTTCATTTTCGTTGGTCCCGGCTGTTATGCGAAACCCGAAAGACTAACAACCAGTCTTACCAAGAGGTAAGTATCGTGGTGCCCAGTAACTAGGTTGTGGAGGTCAGATAGGCAGTAGCTTCATATAAAATACTGGTATTCAGCTGCGTCTGGTTATACTGTAAGCCGATTCCTACAAAGCTGGGAATATGCTAGATAGATTGACTAAAGCTACTAAAATCATATATATACGACGCCCTAGAATATCGTATGTGCTGATAATATAAAAGTATGAAAGTAAATAAAGAAGTATATAAGCTTGGAAGTAATCTGTAGTAGTTTTATACGGTGGGTCGAGATGTCTTCGCAGCACTTATCTTTAATACAAGTAAAGCCATATCGGCTGGACGATCATAACGTAGAGTAGTGTGTGAAGACAGAGAATTCATAAATATTTATTTTGATGAAGTTGATTGTTTTTGAACAAATACGTAGGAATGTACGGAGAAATGTATTCCTTCGTTTCAATTTTATGTTATTTATTAAATTTCCGTTCATCCCAGTAGTGGGACGACGGCAGTGGGATGAATGGGAATTTAATATAGAATAAAATTATTAAATTTTATTCCCGCTTGTCCCACTGTTATTGTTAGTAGGGCGAACGGGAGTATTTATTTTTATTTTATTTTTTATTCTCATTGGTCTGAATAATTTGAGTCTGGTTGTTCAATTGTGAAAAAAACACTTATATCCGAACTAATAAATAATACTGTAAATGCGAACGTGAGTTTGTTTGTTTGAAAAGCGTATATAATTCAGTAAGAAAACTTTAATAGTATTATGTTGCATATTTTTATATTTTCTTCATATAAGGAGGTAGGTACTTCTATTATTATTAGACCCATTTAAAAAGTCCAAGTTAGCGTCACATTTTCACTCCAACCACAAAGTACGTAGACTATATGCAATTTCCTTTTTTATATCCATTCGGTAAGATTTAGAGTGGTTGTCTGTATCTTCAAAGCTTTCAAATGGACAATTTATTTTCATTGATGAAGGAGGATCAAAATTGGGTTGCAAATGAGATTCGTTTTGTTTTGATTACAAAAAATCTGGTAAATATATTGAACCTTAAATAAGTAAAAATACTTAGAAATCATTAAAAGTCACACATGATTTTCTTTTAGACCTTTTTGATACAGCGCGTTTCGTAAGGCAATTCATTACTTTTCGATATTAGATTTCATTATTATTCGATACACGCAATGATACTTTTACAAGATAATTCCAATATGTTGGGGTAACTTTAAATGAAAATTGACGCATGTATCGTTGCGAAAATTAAATGTGTCATAGTAAGATGTTCCAATTTTGAGGTAAATGTAATTTTATAAAAAGTCAACGTTAAGATAATGAATAAAATTAGCTCTGCTCTGAAAAATATACCAGTACCCAAACTGTTTTGAATTTTTTTTCTTGGTGCCCCTCTGACCTGGTTCTACCACCATAAGACCAATGCGCCAATACTATCAGATAAAACCTAAACAAAGAAACGTGACCAGATCGCTGGCATAATTAATAATCAGCATTGCCCTCAGCGTGGCAATGCTGCCAGCCTTTTGGGCACCTGTCCTTTTGACAACGATTCGGACAACTTTTTTCCCTACGATTTTTATTTTTAATTTATACTTGTACGAATTATTTTTGAAGACTGAATAAAAAAGAACACAATATACAAAATTCATTAGTCTGTGTCGCCGTAAAGGATGACTTAGCAGAAAAATCTTCGATGAGCTGAAAACTACATTCGAACTGGAATCATTCGTTTTTTGTCCCCGACCAACTAATGGATTTCCGAGTGAACAGAGAAAACAAGAAAATATAAAACAGAGTGCAGAACCGATGTCTCAAATGATTTGTACCTATTGGAATAGAAAGCTGGCATTCGCTGAGAATTTTTAATTTCCTCTATTATTTTCTCTGTGTACTTGTGTATTCAAAGGAAACCCGTGATTGGATTACAATTTATTTATTGAAGGAATATTCTGTGGAAGAAAAATGTGAAGTAATGAATTGTGAATAATTTCAATACTAAACAGAGTGATCGGATTAACAATATACGCTTGTTTTAAATTACTTTCAGTCTTTGATTTCCAGGCTTACATTACCGTAGGTACATGACATTTAAAAATAATAGTATTAAAAAAAACTAAAAAACACGCTTTAAAAACGCAACTATAAAGCAGAAAATAATTTCAAAAAAGTGTGTGGTGCTTTTTGAGATATTTTTATAATCAATTAATATCAAGCACTCCACGCTTTTTTGAAATTATTTTCTTCTTTTTTAGTTAGGTTTTTAAAGCGTGTTCTTTAGATTTTTTTATCTAATATTTATTTTCTATTTTTAAGTTCTACTAACTACAAAAGCGTGATTTTTCAGTTTTTTTTTAAATTATTGATTTGTCATCGGTCCTCGATAAGTCCACAAAGTTTAAATGAAATCTGATCGTTTGAAGTGGGTTAAAATCAAGTCCAAAGGAGTCGGTTACAAACAAACATACAGGTGAAGCTAATAAAAGCGTGTAAAAAAGATAATAATAACTATGGCCCATTAAATACCATCATAATCAGCTTACAATATTCCCACTGTTGGGACACAGGCCTCCTCTCTGTGAGAGGGAGTGGGCCGTAAACTACCACGCGGGCCCAGTGCGGGTAGGAAGATGCCACATGTCTTCGAATTTTTTATTCTAGCACAAGCCGGTTTCCTCACGTTTTCATTTGCCGAGCAGTGGTGAATGTATGAAGTGGATGAAGTAATTTACAAAAAACTTAAAAAAAAAACAACCGACTTCCAAAAAAACACTACAAAGTGAAAAATAACTTTAATTTTACAAAGTGAAAAATAACTTTAATTTCGGCAGGCGGTGACAAAAATTTTAAATACATATCCAAAGTCACCGACTTCCGAAATTAAAGTTATTTTTCACGTTGTAGTGTTTTTTGGAAGTCGGTTTTCTTTTTTAAGTTTTTATTTTTCACTTTTTAATGCTTCACTGCATACCGGCGTGATGTTATGTTATTAACTAGTGTAAACAATAGACAGACATGAGATTTCAGCAATCCCAGTCCATTTGCTATCATTTATTGAGGAGTTCCGTTGCCTGTCTCAGACGTTCTTCATCAGATCTTCACCAAATTGAAATGGGACCACTCCGAGAAAGTACTCTTCCAAATCATCAGATCCTGACTTGATGATCATGGGACCACCTGGGAAGTATAAATACCCTTTCAAACAAAAAAAAATCCAAATCGGTCAAGCCATCTTCGAGTAATCGGGGAACATAAATAAAAAAAAGGTTCCGGCGAATTCAGAACCTCCTCATTTTTAAGTCGGTTAAAAAGTAAAACACCTTGTTTGGGTTCGAGAACCTACGACCTACAACTCTGCCGTTACCACTGGTCCATCACTGCTCTATACCATCACAAACATATTGATATACCTACCCACGCAAATGTTTTCGTGATTACTTTAATATTCTAACGCCCCATCGAGACCTTTCTAAATCAAACACAAACGAATTTAATCGCCTAAATATGTAAACACAATTTATATTGGCTCTAAAATCAACAAACATTGGATGCAAATGAACACGATTTAAATCTCCCTTGTGAATGCTGTGTTCTGATTGGAGGATCCCCAGTTTGCCTTTGTAAAATTTTATTTGCTTTATGTTATTGCATTTTGAACTATTGTTGTCCTTTTGCAGGGGTTGTTTAGTCTAGTTGATATCTCGACGGGGGAACAAATAGTATCCTCAGGAGAACCTCAACTATTACACAAAGCTAGGGAAAGTAATATTCATGCTAGAAGGGGCAAAACGATCGCTAAATTTCAAAAATGCGTTTTACGTGTACTAATAGGCAATGTTGGCAATACTTTGGTTTATTATTATTTAGTTTTAGTTTAATTGGCATCATTTCTCTAGAGCAAGCAATTCGTTTCTTGACTTTGGAAATTGCTAAAATCTGTTTTCGCTTGTCTATACCAGCTGCTGAAAAAGTCATATGGATTTTTTGAAATACAGCATTCATCATCATGATCAATCTATGATCAGGTGAAGATTCGTAGACGACTCCGCCTTGGAGTGTAAAAAAAACTAATGAAAAAAAAAATCTTTATTGCAGACCACATGATCTATAAAACAAAATTAAAAATAAAGTTAATAAATCAAAACAAAAAAACGGCAGACATAACACACAAACTCACGTTTTCGTCTCTTGAATACTATTTCACACAAAAAAAAAAACTAAAAACTAATCCCGGTAAATGAGGTGCTGCTCCACAAACGATGGGACACTTAATGTCCTGCGTGTCCCACAACAGGACACGGGTGCGTATGCACGTGAGCTGCACGTTACAGGCACTGATAGACGCTAGTGATGACGCCAACCTCTGGGCCAAGTCTGTATGGATTACCATCGACATGCTAAGAAGAAGTTCAATCTGCCTCGCTTTTCCTGACTATGTTGAGGTGGGCTTCAGATGCAACTTAAGGCGCCGACCAGCCCGCCGGTTGAACGTGTCCCATAGGGTTATGGCCATCCGGATGGTCCGAGGATACCGAACGATTTCCGTTGAGGTGGCGGGCTTCCTTGCCGGATTGCCGCCATGGGATCTGGAGGCAAAGGTCCTCGCGTACACTTGGGAGTGGCGCAAGGAGGCAAAACGCCGGGGCGTAACTCCGCTACCGCGAGAAATTGCAGCACAGCGGACGAGCTCCGGCGGGATCTCATGGCGACATGGAAAGTGCGATTGTCGCAACCCAGTGCTGGGAGGAGTGGATTGAGAGGTGCCACGGCGTCTTTACCTTCCGTCTGACGCAGGTCCTCACCGGACACAGCTGTTTCGGGACGTTCCTGTTTCGCATAAGGCAGGAGGAAACACCCGGGTATTTCCACTGTGAAGATCGCCCTAAGGACACGGTGGAGCATACGGTGGAGATCTGCCCGGCTTGGGCGGAGCACCGCCGTATCCTTGTGGAGGCGCTCGGGGGCGGCGATCTCTCACGTCCGGCCCTAGTCCATGCTGCGGTTTGGAGCAAGAGTCCATGGGTAGCCGTTACCTCCTTCTGCGAAGCAGTAATGCTCGCGAAGAGGGAGGCGGCTCACGTGAGGGAGAGGCAATCTATGCGCCCTCACGGCCCTAGTCGTCGCAGGAGACGCCTTGGGCGTCGGGAATCCCAGGCTGATTCCCGGCCACCGTAAGCGCGGGCTTGCGGACGGCGAGTAATGTGTAGCTCGCTGTCCGGTAAGAACCAAGCCCGGGTCGACGGCGCGATGTGTTCCACGCGCGCCTTAAGGAGATGTCAGCATCAATTGGGTCCGCAAGGGCCGATGCCTGCCAAGGGTGTGGGTTGTTCGAAAGAGATACGGTGGCCCTGGCACACAAGCAACTGAAGGAGCACGGGTGGGTTTTAGTCAGTAAAAGTCTGACATTCCGTCCTGCTCCATCCAGAGCGGGAGAAGTTATTTGATGATTTCCCAACCTCAAAACTGAAAAAAAATGTACTGCATTTGATAAATGCATCCCAATTATACGCAAGATAATAGGTATTCATCATTCATAGTCAGCATATAACGTACCCACTGCTGGGACACAGGCCTCCTCTTGGTGGGAGGGAGTGGACCGCAATCCACCACGCGGGCCCAGAGCGGGTTGGTAGATGACACATGTCTTTGATTTTTTTGGTTCTAGGCCATGCCGGTTTTCTCTCGATGTTTTGATGTTTTCCTTCACCGTTATGGGAGCAGTGGTAGTGAAATAATTTACACAAAGTAAAGCGCTTGTCTGGGTTCGAACCTACGACCAACAACTCGTAAGTTGCAGCCAGGCCACTGGGCCACCACTGTTCTATAGATACTAGGTATTAGTAGATATTAGGTATTCATCATCATCATCATATCAGCCGAAAGACGTCCACTGCTGGACATAACCCTCCCCCAGAAGGGGGTGATTTGCCATAATCGCCACGCTTGGCAGGCGGGTTGGCGATCGCAGTATAGTGGTAAAATGCATAGAGAACGCTGCTGCCCATTCTCTAGTAAGCCCCTTAGTCGCCTTCTACGACACCCACGGAAAGAAATGGGGTGGTGCTATTCTTTTACGTCCGATACCACACGGAACTTATTTAGTATTGGTATTAGGTATTAGTCGTTTATTATTTTTTGCTATCAGCACATTAAGCGTCTCGCCATTTTGTGAACATAATAAAGCTTTAGATGCCTCCAGCACACCACAGGAAGGGAGGCGGGAGCGTCAACAATGGCTCGATTCTAAATAATTAATTTGTCCTCTGCACTATTCGAGCTACCTAGTCGAACTAGGTTCTGTTGTTTCATCCATAGGTAATCCACTTATGTATTGATATCGATTTTAGATAGCAGGCTTTATGTAAACAATGCTTGTATGCCGACCATGTCTAGAGAAACAATAATTAGTCGAACTGGTTGGCAGTGGCGGTACCTTCGTAGAAGCCGAAAAGCCCAGCTTGCCCTAATAAAATTGTAATTACTATATTTAGTTATCTTCGGTTTTCTAACCAAAATTATGATAATGGTGTTAGTAATACTAACAAACATGAGAACATGAGCCAATCCCTTAGCTGTTTTTTAATAGTAAAAAAATCTGTCAGCTTGCCTTGATTTTGACGCCTAGGCACGCCACTGCTGGTTGGTTCATTTAGTATTTTAGGGTAGATTTTTCAATAATGAGATAGGTAACTTTTATCTGAAGAATAAATCTGAGAGTTTGGCATATTTTAAATACAAAAGCTGTCAAAAAGACATGTATTCCTCAGAAAAAAGTTATCTAAAATCATGTAGGCACATATTAGTGAAAAAAGAATAGTCATGCTTTGCATAACAAAGATGTGACAAAGATGTCGAATTGTGGCTTCTGTATAAACCTCTGCCTACCCTATCAGGGAAAACAGACGTGATAATGTGTACAGTTAAAAAGTAATTTATTACGAGACAAGTAAATACAAATTCATCTCAAATGTCTCTTCATTGATGGTAATGGCTTCGTATCCATTACAAGATATTATTTTCGGCGAGAATTGTATTTGGCTTGACAGCTTTTTATTTAGATAGAACTGAAGAAGATACGGCCTTTTATAATGTTTCAACTTTAATAAATTTATGTATTGGTTTATCAGTACTCTCGTGCTGGAAATGTTTTCTTTGAAAATTACTTTACTTTGCCTATTTTCTCTACTTAATAACCAATAATTGTTTGTTAGTAGAGAAAACAGAATAATTTAAAATAAGTTAATAAAATAATTTAATTTCAAAACCATATTATAGTCTATATTAACATGATTTGTTAATCTGGGTTTTGTTGAAAAATATTTCTGTTAACTTTATTATTGCATATTCAACATGGCACTCTAAACATGTGATTTAAACCTTTCAAAATAAGATCCAAATTAGAATATCGCACGAAACAACTCAGCGACAATTACATCTTAATCCAAATCATAAAGTAAATAGTTGCACATTCAACATAACCCGCGGCACATCATCGGCAAAAATCGGCCAACATCGGCCGGGCACAAAGAGCTGGCTTGTGACGTCATAACAGCCTCTGACGTCAGAGCTTGCGTACATGTGGGTCAATAGAACGGCAGCTCGGCCCGGGAAGCATCCGCCAGCTCAAAATAGGTCACCCAGCTAAAAATACGCACCTCTATTCAAGAACCTTTCCACACTGGCCGTATTAAACCTTGAAAGATGTACCCAACACCCCTGTTCTATCTTAAATGCCCAAATACATCACAGTAATGGCGGCTGAACATAAACTTAGGCAATAAGGATGCTTTATTTCACCGCCCTTTTTCGAACAAAGGCTTTCATTCTTTCCTTCGACGTATTTGTAAATAATATTTCTACTGAAGCTGAAACGGAATAGATATGTTACCGCTTTGATATTAATACATTTTCTAAATTGAATTCGGAAAGGTAATTTTTCCTGAACATGATATTCCGAATTTGGGTAAGCGGTTTTCTGTATCAAATAACATGTGGGTACCATAATACTTTAATGTAATTGATAAGTATAGGTACTCAGTAAAATAGGATCGTAATTGCTTTTAATATTAAAGTTTACCTTTTGGTAGCTATCGGTACTTATACATATGTAAGGTAAGGCTACATTAATCCGGGCCGCATCTCGTACCCCAATCATCAGGCCAAACATTTTTCCCATTTCCGACAAAGTAGCTGGAATTGGATTGGGATAGTATCTTCCCTTATATTTTCGCTGTACTGACAAAGAAACGTATGGTTTTTTGTAGGTACAGCCACCGATTGTGATAAGTAATCATGTATAACATTAAGTTTCGAATAGAATTTTAATTTGTTAAATGAACTGTTTATTTTCGATTAATTAAATTAAATTTTATTCGAAAACATCCATCGATTTCTTTCTAAAGTTCAGTTATAGCCGACGACTCTAATTACTTATCTCTTTCGGTGACCGTATTAGTGACACTACTGTTGCATTTAAATGAAATGTATTATACTCAAAGCGCTTTGACGTCCCAAATGCAATAGGTATTAGATGGAAACATGCGGCGACTTTGATGCGGCCTGACATAATGTACTCCAAGCTTTACAATTCAGTGCTATTGTTCCTGCTGCCAATTATATATATTTAGTCAGCTCATAAAGACCAAACGTAACGTAATAACGTTAAGTAAAGGCACAAAGAACTAAGTAATTTTGTATCCTTATCTTATACTAGCTTGTACCCGCTGCTTCGCCCATGTGGATGTCAGATATTATCCCATGGGAACGTGCTACCGTAACAAAAAGTAACCTATGTCCTTTCCCAGGAATTTTATCGAAAACCGTACAGTGGTTTAGGCGTGAAAGGTAACATTCATACAGCGTTACTTTCGAAATTATAATGTTACTAGCTTCTGGCCGCGAATTCGTCCGTGAGTGTCTTGTTCCCCCGACCCACGCCGTCGCATTGCATGCCCGCACTATGCTTCGGTTTCCCTTAGCGTTCCTTCTGACTTTGTTTAATTTCGCTCAGCTCCTAAGAGTTCTAGCGTGATGTTAAATAGACTATAGCCTTTCTTAAGAATTGGACTATCAAACTCAATAATATTTTTTCTAATGCGACTAGTTTTCCAGAGCTTAGCGTGTTCAAACAAACAAAAAACAAACAATCTCTTTAGCTTCATTATTTGCATAGATAAAGATTACTATGGATGATAATATCTAATTTCGTAGCTAGTTCTACTTATGAAGGGGACACAAGATACATAGCGGAGCCTTAAGAGCAAAAAAGCCGTTTATTCTGAGTAAAAGAAAATAAATGATCAAGGAAAATGGAAGGAATAAAGGAACTTTATGTTAGCCGAAAATATAGTATTGTAGGGAATATTAAATACCTAGTAAGCGTTAAATGGCTTCAGTTTCTAAGGTCACATATCTACCTACTCAGGCTATACTGAAAAGAGAAATTCACATTATAAGAAGCCAATTGTTGGGCGGAGCTAACCTATAGAAGCTAGTATCGTAGTTGGAAATATAAGTAGGAATGGTAGTGAAGCCGCTGCCCAGTGTGCTGACAATGTCAAGTTTAGTGTAGGCTGTTTTAGTGCATTTTTAGGGCTTATTATACTTGGCTTGGCCGAAACCTACTGACAATCCTTCAAAACATCGAGCTTAGTTTATATGTCCAATGAAATTCGATAGAGAAATGTCTTTGTTTACTGGGACTTTGAAACAAAGGCCGAAGCAAGCAACAATTCAGCTACCATTGCTCGTTACACAAGAGGCAGTAACTAGTTACTCTGTCAATAGACCGCAATATATACAACATGCACTACGTTGGAACTATCAGGTACAGCTCTGATTAAACACATACATGTGAATATGCATGCGTGTTTGTACAGTCTATACGGGCGTGATTCGAACGACCTAGGAATCCCGGCGTGACCTAATTCTGATACCTTAGTGCTCTATTTTATCTAGTGGATAACGTTGTTAAGGTGGAAAGTATGATGGTAAATGGCTTGATTTAATTACTACGTTGAGTAGGAGTTTAATATTATTCCATCAACCGCCTAAAAAAAGTTTGAGGCATGCCTATGCTGACTCCCTTTTATTAAGTATCAAGCTATCGAGTTGTGCTCAGTTCCTATAAATAAAACCTGATCGTTTTGCTTACCAATGGTAGCATTTTTTAATTCCAAACTGTTACCCAGTTTGGAATTAAAAAATGCTACCATTGGTATTGGTATCAATAGTTTCGTAAGCTAATGTTACCTGTGATACCTACTTCCTAATAGAGGCGGTCCACTATGCGAAGGTATTAGGTATTTGCTTCATTATTCATAAAGATACAAGAGTCTTAATTTTAACCTACAACTGTCCGCAAATTATAGGAATCGGCCATTAATCTATTGACTACCAGAATTGAAGTAAATTTCTTAACAAAGACCTTCACAAGTTTTTACTGAGTAAAGAGGCTTTAGTGTGAGTTTCATTTAACCATCTCGATCAAACGCAGTGAGCGCATTCGGCGCTCCGATTGGCCGTGGATTGGTGAAGGGCCAATCGGAACGCCGAACGCGCTCACTGCGTTTGATCGAAATGGTTAAATGAAACTCACACTAGGGCCACAGTACGTTGTAAGTCGTAAATGTGTTTTTTTTTTCGAACAAAGTCGTCATAGATATAACAGCAATAAAATATTCAAGACATCTACATTAGGTTGCATCTTGACGCAATAAACATGGTTCGTAGTCATAGTCACAGGCATAAATACGTTACACTAACGTGAAATTCAAAAGCGGGTTTCTCCTGCAACTCTTCTTATTCTGATCTTTGAGATAAGATAGAGAGAGACAGACATAGGTACAGAGTAACCTGGATATGTGGTCCCTGGATATGTGAGAAACCTCTACTGCCTATAATTACAATGAGATCCCAACATTTTTGCATTGAAATACCTCACTGCGAATATGAAACCATTAAAAATGAGACTACATTTGCTACATTTTTTTTTATCTGGTGACAGCCAGTAACAAGGTCTTAACGTGCTTTCCGAGGCACGGAGAGATCTTGGTAAGATGGTCACCCATCTACGGACTAACCGCGGCAAGCGTAGCTTAACCTGATCAATACTTGAGGAGAAAATCACTTTTGAATTTTGCGTGAATGTGTAATTTATTTTCGTGACAGTATCAATACATCTTACAACACAAGACAGTGTTATGTATATTATTATTCTCTGTAATGTATATAATGTACTCCAGCCAGCGTCCTATATACGAGGAACATTGTAATTATGGACCCAGTTCCCCAATATACGTTAGGTTCCCTTATCTAGTTGTTCACAAAGGTCGAACATTGTCACTGGAACTTACTAAAGGACATTGTCTCAAGATAGGTCAATTCCTTTGTGTGCTCTCGGCTCTTGCGCTAACAATTGGTCAAGTTTTGGACACAATAAGTAAGAAATCAACATATTTTGTAGTATGGTAGGCTTGTTTCAAGAAGTTTCAAGAATTGGTATCGTGAAAAGTTAGTAGTTATTATTTTGCTGTTGCTGTTGTAGTTGTTGTAGTTGTTGTTGTTGTTAAAGTGTTGTGGCGCAGCCTGGGAGTGGCTTATGTCCAGCAGTGGACTGCGATAGAGTTGATTGGTTGATTGATCGATTAAAGTTGCAGAAAATTCAGATGAAAACTCATATCACCAAAGCTAAGCTGATTTAATTGTGAATAAAACTGAAGCAATCAAGATTTAAATTCGAAGGACCAAATATAGTAATTGCAAAAGGACTTAAAAATCTAAGCTGTAATCCCTTAAAATTAAATTAAAATTCATAAAACAAACAAGTCTGATATCTAACGGATGAATAACTTTGTTTATCACGAAGCAAATAAGCTGAGCTTAGCTCTGTTAACAACAGTTACAGTTAAGTGAGTTAAGCACTTACTTAATTATCCAGTGCACAATTCGCTCAAGTAATTACTAAGTTAAGTCAGTGGGTTCAAAGTAATGCAATTATCTTCAGGCACCTGAGAATGAGTGATGAAAAATATCTGTTACCAAATCTGAGATGGCGCACAGAGCTGCGATTTTTCTTTGTGCGATTTTTGATTTGCCTGTACTCTTCGAAGGGCTGAGCAAAGGTGTACCTAAAGTTACACCCACATTAATAGTATATTAATATGAGGCGAGCCTACTGCCTCAGTCACAATGGCACAGAGACCGGGCTGCCACTGGCGAAATTCCTAATCGAAAATCTCAACTTTTCCCGGCCCGGGAATAGAATTTAGGATTAGCAAGACAGTCTTTAAAAAAATACAAATGAATGAATAAAAGTCTTTCCTGGAAACATAGATAAAAAGGTTGATAGGCTTTTTTTTTTCGGTGGGAAATCATCAAATGACTTCTCCCGCTCTGGGTGGAGCAGGAGGGCAGACTTTTGCTATCTAAAGATAGCAAAAGTCTGACATGCCCTGGGCGTGTCAGACTTTTACTGACTAAAACCCACCCGTGTTCCCTCAGTTTCCTGTGTGCCAGGGGCTGCAGTATTTCTTTCGAACAACCCGCACCTCTGGCAGGCATCGGCCCTTGCGGGCCCCATCAGTTGTTGCTGACATCTCTTTGAGGCGCTCGTGGAACAAAACGCGCCGTCGACCCGGGCTTGGTCCTTACCGGATAGAGAGCTACCCATTACTCGCCGTCCGCAAGCCCGCGCCTACGGTGGTCGGGAATCAGCCTGGGATTCCCGACGCCCAGTCGTACTAAACGCTTCTCCTCAAAGTCGGGAGTTAAAATCATACTTATAGGTTCTTAGATTGGTGATAGCAATACCCATCAATGTTATTAACATAAGGCAGGTTTTTGCAAAAATCGTAAAAAAATATGTAAGCCGAAGTATTAGTATAACTTAGGCTTACATACATTTTTGGTTACTTTATTTTAATTTTTATACTTATAGGTAATAGTAACTCGTTAAAGTCGTATGCGTGCGATTAATTTAGTTTCAATTAATTTATGTTTCACTCAACTTGATTTCTATGAAGTTCTTATTTAATATAAGTGAAAAGAAAAGTTTATGCAGCTTTTATTAATATTGTGTGTTTGGCATTTTCATCAAAGCAGAATATAAAAAAAAAATAAGTTGTTTTTTTTTAAAGAATTCGTTATTATTTTTTTATCAAAAGCCACATTCGGCTTTTACAATTTTACTGACGGACTGCGGTCACTCTTTGTTTGTACTCCACAAAGTAATAAATAATTCGTAAAAGTAAGGCAGGTTATATAAAAATAAAACAGTATTTACCCTGCCCAGTCCACGGTAAATATTAGAGCTGGAACGTTAAACCTCGGTTTTATAACTTTTCAGCCTTGATTTTTTCAGTAAACGAGTGCGCAATTCATTTTAGGGCAGTTTTGCTCCAAATACTACGTTGAGTTATTTTATGACTTTTTCCGATATTTAGGTAGAAAATCTGGACAAAATAAGTTGGCCAGGCACGGTTCTCGCCCATAAACCTTGAAAGTAACAACACATCGTGGAGTTTGAAAAAACTGCATCGCCGATTCTCGTTTTCAGATCTTAGGACCAAAAAGTTGAACTGTAGATATTTCAACAAATACATGCCGACATAACTTATGTGTACAGTATGAGTAGTTCACATCTTTTGTCAATCCTACTATCCTACTAAATCCTACTTCCCTACTGATATTATAAATGCGAAAGTAACTCTGCCTGTATATCTGTTGCGCTTTCACGCCTAAATCGCTGAACCGATCATCATGAAACTTGGTAGCGATATAGCCTGGGATATGGAGAAGGACATAGGCTACTTTTTTACGCGATAACCGACATCTACGTGGGCGGAGCCTCGAGAAAAATCTAGTAATATTATAAATGTGAAAGGGAGTATGTTTAGATGTTTCTTATACAATCATACAAAAAACTGTTGAACGAATTTGGATGCAATTTGGCATATAGATGGTTAACACCCGGATTAACATATCGTTAATTTTATTTCCGATAGTACGTTCCCGCGGGATGTTTTCCGCGAGCGAAACCGTGGGCAAAACATAGTAAATGAATAATTGGATACTAACAGATAGTCTAAGCATATTTCATGCACATTAAGCACCGTCAAACAGCGTCAGTTAGCGTCGACTATTGAGCAATACACTACAGGATGATGCATTTACATACTAACCATAAATCATATGTTATTACTTCGCTTGCTACTCTGAACAGTTTCGCTTGCGTTGCCTTCGGGATTTAGATGTATCGCTAGGTTATTGCTGAGGTGAGTTTTGAGATGCTGGGTAGCGAAATATTGAAACAGATCCATCGAATTCAATGAAAACTTAAACACTAAAATTGAGTTTTCAAAAATTCATCCTTAGTGCTTACCTTCATTATACGGGAAGACAGGGACATCGACCTACAACCTGTTACCATGGATTTATTAGGTACATGATTCTGAAAACAAAATTTGCTCAGCCATATATTTTGACCGCGTAGATATTGGTAAATGAAACAGTTGAATTTTTTTGTTACCGACAAAAATTTCTACCGTAAGGGACTAAAATCCTGTGCTGAATTCATAGTGTCAGTGTTCGCGTCAATGTCCACACCCTGTGCAAAGAAGTCTTGCGCAAATTTTCTTGCTTCGGGACTAGAGCCAGCGAAGTACATTGTGTGTTGTTTGAAAGTAAATTAGGTAATGTTTTGTTTTTATTTTTATAATTTACACACGGTTACATATCAAGCTATACATTTTCAGTTTACGCTGATCTTGCACTGTACGGAAATCCTATACAATGCGAGATCAGCTTATACTGGAAATGTATAGCTTGATGTATAGCCATGTGTACTTAGAAGATGGCAAGTTTCCTTACTGATCTTTAGTCTGTTGTCTTATTCCTGATATTTGTTTGCCATAATTGCTACCTCTGTATACATTATAGTCCCGAAATATCGTGGGCGACAGTTAACTTGTTTGACATTCACTGATTAATGTTATTGTTGATCTGGACTTGCCATAATTAAAAGGGTAACATGTATATGTAAAGAAGAGGGGACTGTACGGAATGCGGTGGACAAATTTAAATGTCAGTTGTTTTGTAGAAATCTTTTTTAATAAACATCAGCATGTATTCACATTGACAGAAAATACGAATTCAAAATGGCTAACTGTTGAGTGAATTTTCATGTAAAGTCATACTCTATTGATCTACCGCAGCTGCTAAACATGACTTATAAGTATTAGGTAAGCCTAATGACTTTTTTCGCAGGCTACCCACTGATTTTAGTACGCCTAACGTCATTAAGTACTTGAAAGCGTCATTATATCAAGTCTCCTCGGATGGTGAATTAAGCAATTTAGGTGTAAGGTAGATACGTATACTGCGTTCGCGATTTAGTTACCGAACATGTACACAAATGTATGTTTTTGGAAAAACAACTTTAATTCCTACACTGAACTTTATGTTCAGTTCTAAACATTTTCATGACTCTTTCAATAGTAGTAGTCATTCTGAAATCAATTTAATTTAGACTAACATACAGTTGATATTCATTTGGGAGGAAATAACATCAGTTGGAAAGAAGGATTTGAACAGACCTTAGTTCTAGTCGGCAGATTATCGTTAACCCACTTATGTGGCGTGAGGATGGTGCTTAGTCCTTGTTAATGTACATGTAATAGGATTTGCTGTTTGATGTTCATTTTCCATGAAGATTCCGGAATGGGCTTTGTGTGCTTTTGTTTTTCTTATTTTTTTTATTCAACTGCCGCGATCGTAGTCTAGTGTCGCAAGCACTACAGCTGAGCTTTCGGTCCTGGTTTCGATTCCCAGGTCGGGCCAAGTGCTATTGAGTTTTCCTACCTGAAATTTTTCAGTAGTAGCCCGTAGTCTAGATTTTGTGCCCGGTTGAGAGTTAGTGAATTGTCTCGTGGTTACGAAAGCTTTTCAAAGAGCATGTAAATATATCTACGTGTTCAAATGCTTCATTGTAGGTTGCTGCCATTCGCCGAACTGGTTAACGTCGACCAGTGTTAGATCGGCAAGTACCTACTGAAAAGAACTGGATGCATGCACCTGCCGTCAATGGACAGTTCTGGGGACAGTATAGCACAATACAATGAAAATTGCAATTTTGCCGTCCCATTAAGATGTTACTAGTGGGACCTATCATGATGTTCGCGGATCACTTGTTGCCAAGGATATAAATGTCTGGTATGGATGTCATCGATTGCCTTTAAGAGTGTTTCATTCAAAAAGCCTGAAACTTACTTCAACATAAAAAAACTTAAATTTCCAGGTAAACGGTTCAAAGCATGTTTACATAAGCAAATGGCTACCTCAACATCTATTAATGTAATTTTTTTTCTACTTTCAGAACACCAGTTACGACATAAAAATATTACGTTATTCTTTGAAAGGGGTTAAATACGTAATACGTCAAGAGAGACGAGGGTTAGTAGCCCGGTTATTTTAAATACTCTATTAAAACGAGTTTTCCTTCGCAATTTTGCAACCATCTACTACGTACTTCCATTATGAATAAAACTGGAGTAACTTGAAAGAGTTCGTTCTCCGTAGTAATCGATTTACTTATCTGGCTAAGTTGTTCTTATTTCTTGGATTTTACTATTCTGTAAATCGGGGTTGTGGTTGATACTTATATCATTGTTTATTTAACTTGACTGCATAAACCATTTTTTTTTTAATTTTTATCAATTCAATTTTGATTTATTGTTGAATGTTAATTATATGCTATTATTGTATAGAATCAAGTTCTTCCAATTTAACAGACAGCGGTGCTGCTGGGGAGTTTGTTGCGCCAATTCTTCTTCCCAACTAAAGCACTAGGAAGTGGTGAAGGGCGGGCGTTTTGGGGGACTGTCTTATGTAATTTTGACGTTCAAAAAGTGCTGACTTTTTGTAGATTCTACATATACAGGTACACTGATTCATTCACTGCAAATGTAACTTTGTAATCCACTATATTTATATGGGATAACAAAGTTATTATTGCAGTTAGTGTATCTAGAAAACTGGACCGAAATTGCAAAATATTTTAGTTTTTCCTTGATTGATACACTAAACACTAATTGTATTCTAAATTTGAAGCTTCTATGTGTGATAGAAGTGCCTTAGAGTTTTGATGATCGGTCGGTGAGTGACAAAATTAAGAAACTTTGACTAGTTATAATTGTTAAACTACTTGTTAAAATTGAATGAAATTTAAAACATACCGTGTTTATACAATGCCTGCTTCGTTACTGCAAATTCAGGCTTCTAGTTTTATCCACAACGAAGTTATAGGGGTCAAAAACGGCCTGAACTGCTTCGAGAAAAGGATGGTACGGCCGTGCCGCTTTTTTGCTCGACTTGGCGGGGGCACTCCCGTGCCCCCAGATTTGAGAAACTGCAATTTTGGACGAATACCGATTTCGTTTCCTGAGGGGATACGTCATTGTCGGTAAAAAAAAGTAGCACGCCCCGACGGAAATGGATAATTGATAATGGGAAATACTTGTAAAATAATTCAAAGCATGTTTTTAACAAGAAAATGATTACCTCAACATCAATTTAAGTAATTACTGGAACGAAATTCTTTAACGTAACGGTTGGAGTAAAATTATAGAAATCGTCACGTAACGGAAATTGCGTAACGTAATGAAAGACAGTAATGCCCCGTCCATGCAACTTTTTATTAAATAAAATAGAAAGATATTTGACACACAGATAGTTTATAACCGTATACATTAATACGTAAATAACTTTTTATCCCGATTCAAAATCAAAATCAAAATCAAAACTCATTTATTCAAATTAGGCTGAGAATCAGCACTTTTCGAACGTCAAAGTACATGAGACAGTCCCCCAAAACGCCCACCCTTCACCACTTCCTAGTGCTTTAGCTGGGAAGAAGAAGTAGTGGAACAAACTCCCCACCAGCACAGCTGTCTGTTTAGTCGGATAGACTTGATTCTATACATACTTAGGCAAAGTAATAAACATTACGAGACACAAAATATTAATTAAATAATTAGTCAAAATGTCAGATTGTACCACGCGGGCGAAGCCACTGGCTACCAAAGCGTATTACGTTACCAGCTTTTGCCAGTGGCTTTGCTCAATGCCCTCGGGTCCAGTGCGGGTTGGTAAATGGCACATGTCGTCGAATTTTTGCTTCTAGGACATAAAACTACAAAACCTTATCTGTGCCCACTATAACCTACTTCTTATGCCCACTTTACAAAAGAAAACTCCGCCTAAGCGTTTCTTGTGCCAGTTAACCCTCAGTTACATTAACAAAAGGCAATTTGCGGGATCGCAACCTCTCTAAAGATCGTCTATTATCCCCCACCGGTGGTTGGAGGGTTAAGTTTGCTTGCGGTGTCTACCTGAAGCGTCCCTGTCGTCTTAAACTTGCTTCTAAGTCACTATTTAAGTCCACAATTTGTAGGGAAAGCACGAAGTATTCAGACTTTGACATTTTAGTTTTAAAAGGAGTTGTTTTAACCGATAGTCATTCGAAACTAGACAGTGTAGAATACGTCTTGTAAATGTTAGATTACTGTCTTAATAGTTCTAGCTAATATTTTGAGTTTGGCCTTTCTTCTCACAGTAGTCGGGTAGAAAATTCATCTAGTTTTTACAATACATTTGAAATGACGCTGTGAGTACAAACTATGTACTCACAGCGACATTTCAAACTATTAATTTCCAGTATAAGCTGACTTCTCACTGTACGTACGAAAAGCCTTTAAAATGCGAGCTCAGCTAAAACTGGAAATTTGCTTCATATCATCGGCGTGTGTCTTGATATGCCCCTGTCACGAGAAGCTAGAAATTTTGTGAATAAAGAACTTCTACCAAGTTACGCAGCGGCAATTCTATCAAGAACAAATAATCCCAAATTTAATCAACTAAAAGTAAAATACGTGTAATACCTACGAAACTAACGAACAATTTCACTTGGTTGGGTTATATTTTAGTTGTATAAAGCGCTGTCATCTAATGTTTTGTGGTACTGGAACGCGTCTGACTCATGGAACGTAAACATTTGAATCCCTGAATGTGTGTTTACAAAATTTCTAGTTTCTCGTGACGGGGACTTTTAGCTTCTGAAATTATTCCTCGGAAACGTGCAACCGAGACAAAAAGGGTAGCCCATGTCCTTCCCCACGCCATCTGTGTCCTTGCAAAACTTGATCGAAACCCGTTCAGTGGTTTAGACGTGAATAGGTAACATACGTACAAAGTTACTTTCGAATTTATTATATTAATATGGATAATACCTGTTAAAAAAAATCGGTAAATATACCTGTACAAATATAAATGCTCACTAGCTGGCCCGACAGACGTTGTCCTGTTATGGATATTGAATTCGCACTAAGTATATGTAATAATTATTATACTACGTTACGAACAACTTTCTTATTTTTTTCTTTCATAAGAACCTTCCCCTGACAATAACCAACACAATAAAAAACGAATTAGAAAAATTGGTGCAGCCGTTCACGTGTGATACCGTGACCAAGGGAAATAGGGATTCATTTATATACACCGTGACATTTTAGTCGTCTTACAACGGAAGCCCACTTCATGTATCCAATGACTACCAATCATTAATAATAAAAAAATGATATTTTTGAACATTTGCATAACTTAAAAAAATATAATATAATTCACTAAGACGCATGACATAGTTTAAAACATCCTGTTATGGAGATAGAATTAATGATGGATTGTAATGGTAGGTAGCTAGGTATCTTCTACCGTTTGATACGTAAACATTATTAACAGGGAGGGTGTTTCATATTATTTTAAAGCATTTTTTATTTTTCTTTGTACCTATTATCTTAATTAATGGTAACAATGTTTTAATTGCGCCTAGAGGTATTTTATGACGGATATATTGAGTGGACCACCTTTGTAAGACGACTAAAATGTCACGGTGTATATATAGATAAACTAGATGAACATTGCCATAGAAACTTTACGACTAATGTAAGATAAAAAGGAAAAGGCTGAGATAATAGTTTACGAAACAAAATATATTCGGAGAAAATTTGGTGTGTTGTAATCTTACAACAGAACGTCTTTTTTTTATTAATACTTCATTTACACAATAAGTTGAAATTTGTACCAGCTACAATTTATTCTATGTATGTTTATAATAGTGCGTAGTAAGCAGGTATATACTACCAAATTTTCATAAGAGTTTGGTAGTACATACCTACTTACTAGGCGCTCTTAAGTCCCTCAAACTATCAGGAGACGCCCTGGGCGTCAGGAATCCCAGGGTGACTCCCGGCCACCGTAGGCGCGGGGCTTGCGGGCCGCGAGTAATGAGTAGCTCGCTGTCCGGTAAGGACCAAGCCCGGGTCGACGGCGCGTTGTGTTTCACGCGCCCCTTAAAGATATGAAAGAGATGTCAGCATCAACTGACGGGGCCCGCAAGGGCCGATGCCTGCCAGGGGTGCGGGTTGTTCGAAAGAGATACCGTGGCTCTTGGCACACAGGCAACTGAGGGAACACGGGTGGGTTTTAGTCAGTAAAAGTCTGACACGCCCTCCTCCTCCTCCGCCCGCGGGGGAAGTTATTTGATGATTTCGCACCAAAAAAAAAACTCATAACTTTCCCGGCTATGTACATTTTATTATGGGGCCATTCAAGTATTACGTAAGCAGATTTTTTCAATTATTAACCCCCCCCCCCCGTCAGTAAAAGTAAGCAAAACTCTTACTCCCCTTCCCATGGTCACGTAAACATTGGTACATGCATTTTTCAATGCGTTCTGGTTTATTTATTGATTCATGAGCAGTAGTTATAAGTCTAGAAATAAGGAATCCCGCCAAAAACATTTTCATGTAAAATGTTGCCAAGACGAGACCATAGCCGAGCCAAGCTTCTAACTCTACAAGGCCTAACTTCACAAACTTGTACAGTTTATTTACATTCACATGGGCGTAAGGTGAAAAATGTATCCACTGTTCATTACTTTTCTGATAGACAATAGTTCTTGTAGTAACGAAACGGTCAAGTCACATATTTTGACTAAGGTGTAGGGTTTGTGAAGAAATCTCATACAAACTTCCATCTCCTAGTTTAAGGGGTTGGAAGATAAAAATTCCAAGTTTTAGGACGTTTTTGTTGTTTGTGTACTAATACTAGCTTCCATACAAAATTTCAGCTTTCTAGGACATTAGGAAGTACTCTGAGAATTTTGATGATCATCAGTGAGTCAGTGACGAAATCAGGGTTTTTTAGATATCAATAAAATCTAAAGTATAAAAGCTATGCAATTAAAACTTTATAATGGTATTCAGTCATTATAATCGTTTCATAAAGGATAAGTTTTTAACTAGTGCGCCGAAATTTTTCGGCGGTTATACAAAAAAAAATCAGCTGTTTCATAGAAAAGTGACCTACGCGGACAAAATGCATAGAACAGCTGATTTTTTTTGCATGACTGACGATAAATTTCTGCACTGGGTAGTCTATAATGATATACTGAATTCATGGTTACAGTTTGCGCACTGGTTAAAAACTTATCCTGTATTAACGAACAAAACAAACTTCTTTTAAAATTTTGGTATAATTCAAATTAACAGTCTTCAGTCCATGACACACGAATCCATGACTAAGTCTTCGATGACATTGGATGTTTGCTGCTCAATGTTCTGTGTCTGCTCAGTTTCGTGTGATTTTGGAATATCGTCATCGTTTCCTTCGAGCCATTCATAGACAAGTTTGGTTGGACAAGGTTGCCAGGTGTTCAAACCAAAATCGACTAAATTTTGTAGAAAATGAAAAAGTAAAAAAAAAAATACTGCTGACGTAATCACCATCCAGACTCCCCCGTCCCCCATGTCATCAAAAATAAGCAAAGCAAAGACCCCCCCGCCCTGTAGTGCTTACGTAAAACTTGAATGGCCCCTAGTCACAATTTTCGTTAAATGAAACATAAACCTTTTCACTGCTATTTCAAAAGATAAAAAGAGATGTATAAGAAGTCAGTATAAATATCTACTTCATATTGAGAGTTTTAATACTGATTTACAAAACAAAAGTGTTTTAGTATAGGCCGAATAATATATAATGAAATATCTAACATAATTAAAAATGACACATTTCAAAACTTTAAAAAGAAAGTGACGGAATTATTAATTGTGAAATGCTATTATTCTGTGACTGACGTCCTTAATGATACAGACTTATAATAATACTGAATAATTTAATGTTTTTTTTTGTGACATACGTAATTGTGACATTGTTTTGATTTATTAATTTTATTCCTACCGTATTGCAGATACGTCGCACTTTGTTGCGCAACGTTACCGAACAGGTTGAGCGTCAAATAGGCGTTAGAAAGGAGATGACTACCGAGATATCGACTAATAGAGAAGTGGAAGAAAAGACATGTTGTTGCGCTGACCCTAAACAAATTAGGATAAGGCCCGGAGAATGATGATGATAGTTATGTAGACAAGTTAATTTAAATTGTTTTCATTCATGGCCCGACTACGAACACACATCGTTCGGAAGGTTTTAATAAACTTATACAGGATACGTTTTTAACCAGTGCGCAAAATGTAACCATGAATTCAGCATATCATTCTAAACCTTTTCGGTCTTTTTCGGTTTTTCGGCTTTTCCAGAATTTTTCTTTGTGATTTTTTTTTGTATAACCGACGAAAATTTCTGCGCTGGGGGGTCTAGAATGAAATATTGAATTCATAGCCACAGTTTGCGCACTGGATAAAAACTTATCCTGTATATAAACTTGATAAAATGAAATAAAACTACTTACATAGATATGGGTTTTATTACACTACTTACAGCGTTTGCTGATTTATAGCCGGCTCCAGAACAAAAAAACTTAACGTATTTTCTTTTATAACCTACATATATTAAAGTGATTATTCATGGCATAATGTATGAGCTTTCATACATTCATATTTTTGCTTGTTAGTACGTGTTATTGTTAGACAAAATGGATTTTTTTTTTCTTCTGAATTCAGTGTGTTCCATTTTAAATGTAATATTTTCTTGCTGCGGAATGAGAAATGTGTGTTATAAATATTACATAATTGGCATGATCGTCTTTGGCAGTGGTTTCGGGTCGTCAGAAGCCTGAAAGTCTGACAACCAGTCTTTCCAAAGGCCATCGTATTACCCAGTAACTGGGTTGAGGAGGCCAGATAGGCAGTCGCTCCATGTAAAATGCTGATATTCACGATACCCCTTGGTAATACTGGTTGTCAGTCTTCCGGGCTTCTGACGACCCGTCACGGCTGTCAATGATCCCAGACTAATAGCCGGGACCAACGGCTTAACGTGATTTTCAAGGCACAGAAGGGTCTTGGTATAAAATGATGGCCATCCATCCGCAAACCAACCGCGGCAAGCGTAACTTAACCTGATCGAGCGACCCATGCGGCTGTCAGTACTTAGCCACAAGCCCCTCAATATTACGTTATTGGCAAATATTGAATAAACACACACATAGGTACATACGTTCATGACCTAGCTCACTTTCTTTCCATGGGGGAGAAGACAAACTACGGAACGCCACTGCTGCGATCCTTTCTTTTACTTCGTTAACGTCCATACATCTGGCCACGCAGGCACGCTGGTGGCAAGTACTACGCTCCTGTCATTTCTGAAGAACTTCACCAATAAGATTAGTCTATGTCCTTTTAGGGCGATCCTGGCGGTTCCACTTACATCTACCAAAAAAAAAAAAAACAATATGAGTTACCTAATCCCCTTAGCAGTGTGAGTAGAGCAAGTCATTTATTTATTTGGAAATATAATTGAGTCTCTAAATAAAGAACATAGTTAAAACGAAGTACTAAATGTTCGGTTTTAATCCTATATTGTGTAAACTTGAAACTTTTAAAACATTGTTGACTTACAAACTTCATAACAAGATTCACCTTTAATTGAATTTTCTTCCTCTTAGTATATCATTGTTTTCTTGTTACCCAGACCGGCCCGGAACTGCAGTCTACACAAAGTTTTTTTATAAAAACAAAGACTACCGAAGAATCCGGCTTGGGATCTTCTTTACCCAGCTCCAGGAAAAAACTCCAAACTGGTCGGTTTTTTACGGAGCTCTCGGCAATTGTTACACATAATAATTACTTTGATAAAAACAATGAAGCGAAAAAATGAAAAATATTTTGCAAGACTTTCGTAATATTTTCGCAGAATGTCTATTAAAAGTTACGTCGAATACCCCCCTGGGGTGCGGCGCGTCCACCAAAATGTCTGAAACGACACAGATAAGGTATAACTTACTGTACAATGGGTAAAATATACGTACCTACTCACAATAATACTACTATACTATTTAAATTCCTTTTGTAACATGCTACGGCACGGTACGAAACCCTAATAAACAAGTAGGTTTTACTTGTTTTTTAGGGTTTCGTACCCAAAGGGTGCCAACGGAACCCTATTATTAAGCCTCCGCTGTCCGTCTGTCTGTCTGTCACCGGGCTACATCTCATGAACCGTAATAGGTAGACATTAAGTTGAAATTGTCATAGACTGAGTATTTTTAGTGCCGCTATATGAACAGATAATAAAAATAAAGGCAAAGAAAGACCCCCTGTCTTTGCCTTTATTTTTATTATCTCCTCGTACAAAACAATGTTTTTTTTATTTGTTTGTGTTAAATAGTGAGCGGTGCTACGAAATCCTTCGCGTTGCAAGCGAAGGATTTCGAATCCGAATTGCACTAGACTGGTTTGAAAAACATATAATTGCCTATTTTGCATCATATCTCACAAGATGAGAATTGTTCGATATAACAAGATGACTTGCTATAGGTATCAACCAAGTTGCTCGCGAATTCGGCAAACACTTTTAAATGATATAAGTACCTAAAACCTATCTAAGAAGGCAGTGACGGCCAGTCTGAAACAAAAAAATCTCAAAAAGGTTCATTTAGGACCGTATACAAATTGTCTGTTCAACAAAGTTATCAAAGACCTATAAAGTAGTGACTTTTACCGAAAAATTTATGAGCACACCTAAAATATTCCCAATAATATTATAACTTGAATTTGAACCTTTCAATCTAATTTTGTATTTCCATAATAACGCTTTCTTATTACCCAAAATTCAACAAAGTAACTCAACAATTCGCTCCTTTTACGAAAAGTAAAAGCAGCCATTATTTTTTATCCCGCAAATAAATTTATCGTCTGCAGACCGAATACGGCTAGAAATTTTTGTTCTTAAAAATTCTCTCAGGCGTTTGAAATGGGTAGTATTCCAGCCGCAATTGTGACGAATTCGTCCCAATTTCACTTCACCGCCAAGTACAGACGATTTCGTAAATTGGGAATAACTTGGTCCTTTGATCCTTGACCCGAATAAGGCACACGGGGACTTGGGTCTTGGCACATGTGAGGCCTAAGTCAAAGATATCGCAGAGTAACGTGGGGCGATGTTTTTGTACGGCACTACGGAATAGTGAATGTATTTGGAGTAACTTATAGGTGGATGTTTGTGAGTGTTGTGAGTGTGGGAGTGTGTGTGTGTTGTTTATTTTGGTCACTGTTTATTTAGGAAAGTGGTCATAGTATCAACATGTCACTGATTGTGTAGTTAAAGGTAGCGTAAAAGTGACTTCTATTTTAGTTTTTACTATGTAAAGAGTAGAATAGGAGTTACTTGTAATCTACTATTATTTTATTTGTGAAAGTTTGCATGTTACAATAACGTAAAAATGCTCAGTTTTATAACCCGGATTAATAAACAGAATAGTTTCTATCTAGGATAAAGTGCGACCTCCACACGGGCGAAGACGCTGGCAAAAGCTAGTACCTAATACCTATATAAGCACATAAACGATAAATTATGTCCTACATAAACCCCTTGCTATTGAAGCCTAAAATATACCCCTAAATCTTCAAAGACTCATACACCATCTATTTTTCCAAGATTATCGGAAATCTTGACCTAAAATCGAAATGGCACCAATTGATTCTAGGCCTGAAGCTAGGGTAGGATTACTTGGGTATCGGATATTACAAGGCATATCATCTTTAGCCAAGTTCTGCCTATGTTTTGCATTAAGTCTTTCATATTTTATACTTAAAAGCCATGCTTGAGGAACTCTAGTGACGTAAAAGAATGACTGGGACGACAATGAAGAACGATGTCTTTAATTTTGCTTTACATTCCATTGCGCGCTACCATCAATCTTTTCAATGGCGGTGTTGCAGAAATAGAGCAATGGAGATTGTTTTGCATCTTTGCGGATGGTGTTGTGTATCTTTATGACTACGTTTTTAATTAAAAAGGTTTTAAGCAGCTGTTGTTGCTGCGTCGACAAGCAATGAATACCAGTTAAGAAAAATTAAAACTAATTAATTATAGAATTCAGTTCGTGGAAACTTGATATACACATACGTACAAATAATTAAAAATTGAAGTGTCTGTTTGTAATGTAACCATTTTTACTACTAAATGCTGCTTTTGATGAAAGTATATACAATATTTATAACAATAAAACAATTTGTTTTTGTCTTTCTCTCAATTTGTTTCGGCTAATCTCCAAAACAGCTGGCCTGATTTTGACAGTGGTCCGATAGCACATTCCTGCGGGATAATTTCCGAAATCCACGCGTGTCAAGCCGTGGGCATAGCTGTAAAAATAAATAAAAGTCAGTGTTATATATAAGGTCTATGTATTTTATTTATTTACCTTACGTAAATAGATAAAAACCGTTCATACTAGGTAAAACATAATAGCAATACCCTGACCCAGAAATACCTAGTTCAATAAAATATACGCCTGAAGGGAAGGGAAGGAAATATTATTATTTTTAAAGGTCAGGTAAAGATCACCCACGATTGGATATGTACGCATGATATATTTTACAGGTGAGAGGTTTATCGTATACATAGTAAATTGCTTTGTTTATGAATAAAGAAAAAATCCAAAGACCATTTTCTTCTTTTTTTTTAATTATTTCATTTATGAGTTAAATGTTAATAATATGGGGTTTTAAATCGCTGTGTTGATAATACTGAATGATTTGATGAATTCAGGCTTCATAATTTTATTAGAAAAATGCCCGAAAACTACGTTATAAAGTTGGGCAATTCATAAAATTAAAGCATTGGTCAACCGACCACCATAGCTATTCACAACAATTCGATACGCTTCCGTACGGAAGCGAACATCAATCAATGTCATCGTAGGATTCGCATACTGTTCACAAATCCAAAACACTATATTTTTTTCAGTTTAAATCTAAAAGACGACTGCACTATTGTGCCGACAGCTGTTTTCTGTTGGGGTCAAAGCAAATCAGGTTATTAAAATGTGTCATTTTGAATTGTCGATACGTTAGCCTGTCGAATGGTTGTGAATTGCTTTGCAGAAGATTAAGATAAAAAACCATAGTGTAAACTTATCTATAATAAGTACCTACGTTTAAAATTCAATCCTTTTATCAAAGTTCTTTATTTATTTATTTATTTATTTAACCATTTATGTACACACATATATGACGGCGCTTGGATATTTTGAGAGTGTCAAGAAACGTCAAGAGGGACAGCTGACAAGCGCAGGTTGACGTTTCTTCACTCTGACGCAACCCCGGGCTTTTTTGCACCTACCGTCGGACGGAACACAATCCGTTGGCATCGCGTGGGAGCAAAACGTGTTCGGTGGAGTGTCTCCGTATCCTCGCTAATTGGAAGTGGTTGATTGTGATTCTGAGTATATTTCATTAAAATAATAGTCGTGCATTGTTGATTGGCTCAAGTGGTTTTACTTCTCCTCGCCCGCCTACCCACGATAGCTCGGCGGTAGGAATGAATCCGGAGACGACTGATGATGGCCAGGTGCCGTTATCAGAAGTGGGATGTGAAGGGCTTACCTCAGAGGAGAATAGCCGTACGCGATCTTCAGCGCCAGCAACAGAACCAAGCCTGTCTAAACAGATGGAATTGTTCTTGTCTCGGTTGATGGCCATGTCGCAGCCGCAACCTTCGAGCAGCACGTCTACCCAGTTGATTGAGTTTGATCATGATGGCAACGAAGCGGACATCGAGGGCTGGTGCAACGTGACAGAGATCGTAGTCAACAACCGTAAGTTAGAAGGCGCAGAATTACTTTTGTCACTAACGCGCGCACTCAAAGGCCGAGCTGCTACCTGTCTAACACGACTGCAGGCATCGCAGCTAACATGGTCTCAAATAAAAGAAGTATTGCTTGCGAAGTTTGCTAAACCCATGCTGCCACAAGATTATTTTGAAGAAATTCTACGCTTTCAAGTTGGCGTTAAGGAAACCGCGAGTGAGGCGGCCATGCGTCTTTGGAATATCATCGAACGCATTCCGCGGATGGAGATGTCTGAAGACGTTACAACGGGATTTGTATCTGCTGTTTTGTGTCAAAAGGAAGCCGTGATTCGCCGTGAGCTCCACTCCCAAAACCCGACTACTCGATCCCAACTTCTTCGCGTCCTCAACGGCGTTTCACTGAAA
This sequence comes from Polymixis lichenea, assembly GCA_949091785.1. NCBI lineage: Eukaryota > Metazoa > Arthropoda > Insecta > Lepidoptera > Noctuidae > Polymixis > Polymixis lichenea. The sequence continues at coordinate 7,518,152 of OX420938.1, read as the reverse complement.
CGAAGGCACGAGGGTAGTGACAACCATGATTCAGATGTGAAAAGAACCCGATTCAATGAATCACGCTTCATTGGGACGTGTCACCGATGCGGTACTTCGGGCCACAAAGCGATAGACTGCCGTAGGCGAAGAGAAGAGCCTGCCACCTCAGAGAAGACGCACGACCAAACATCCAGAGCCGCCGATAAACCAAGGCCCATCACCTGCTTCGCGTGTGGACGACCAGGACACTTAGCATCGGCGTGTCCAGATCGAGCGGGTGGCAGCGGAGCAGCAGCAGTCAAAGAGGTCTATGTGTGTGAACGCAAGGCATCCAGGAGCACCTTGACTACATCATCCGGTGAGCCAGTTCCCTTTCTTTTTGATAGTGGTTCCGCTTGTTCACTAGTAACTTACGGCTACGCTAAAAAGTTCCCTGGTACTGCGCAGAACGATTTAGTCTATCTGACGGGCATTGGTAAGGGGGATGTAGAATGTACTTCCCAAATTATTAGCCCCATCAACGTTCAAGGCCTCTCGCTCTCAGTGTTGTTCCACATAGTACCCGATGGCACTATTGCCGAACCAGTTATAATAGGTAGGGATATATTAGAGGATGACGTACACGTGCATATGGACAACGATCAAGTTACCTTCTCTATGCGTAAGGAAGTTAATGTTTCTAACAAATCTAGTAGCTTCGACTTCATGAATATTGATACAGACTTACGAGGCAACGACAAACTAGCACTGATTAGAATTTTAGAAAAATATGTTGAGTTCTTCACGGACGGTATACCAACGCGACGGGTTACAACTGGCGTCCTCCGCATAGACCTCATTGACCCAAATAAGACCGTGCAACGGCATCCCTTTAGGTTAGCACCCGCGGAAAAAGAGATAGTCAACGGGAAAATAGAGTCATTATTGAAAGCGGGCGTCATTCGGGAAAGCAGTTCTCCCTTTGCTAGCCCCATTTTATTGGTAAAAAAGAAAGACAATACCGACAGGATGTGCGTAGACTATAGGGAACTCAATGCGAACACACGTCCCGAGCATTACCCGTTGCCCCGCATTGACGAACAGATCGATCGTCTCCATGGCGCGCACTACTTTTCGTCCTTAGATATGACATCTGGTTACCACCAGATAGTCGTTGAACCCGACAGCGTAGCAAAAACGGCGTTCGTGACCCCGGATGGTCAATTCGAATATTTGACGATGCCGTTTGGCTTACGGAACGCCGCTTCCGTTTATCAGCGGTGCATAAACACAGCTCTAGGTCCCCTAAAAGACAAGGTGGCGCTGGCCTACGTCGATGACGTCATGTGCTATTCGATTGACGTCACTGCAGGGTTAGAACGTCTAGACCTAACTTTGAAAGCCCTAACTGACGCGGGTTTTTCGTTGAATTTTAAAAAGTGCAAATTCATGAAGAAAGAAATAGATTACCTCGGTTACGTCATAAAAGCAGGAGTAGTCACGCCGAACCCTAGAAAGATACAGGCTTTAGTTGATGCTCCGACTCCAAAGACGGCAACACATGTTAGACAGTTTTTAGGCCTAGCTTCATACTTCAGGCGGTTTATACCAAATTTCACCCGTATAGTAGGACCTCTTTACCCGTTGACAAAATTGAAAGGACCCATCAAATGGACAGATACTCACAACGACATCCACAAGAAAATTGTTGATATTCTTACGTCAGAACCGGTGCTAACAATATTCGATCAAGATTCGCCCATTGAACTTCATACCGATGCGAGTTCAGAAGGCTACGGGGCCATACTAATTCAGAGGAAAAATAATGTTCCTCACGTGGTGTCTTACTTCAGCCGTCGAACGTCCGACGCAGAATCGCGATATCATTCATACGAACTGGAAACCCTGGCGGTTGTACGCGCGGTTGAGAACTTCCGGCATTATTTATACGGTCAGCACTTCACTGTCTTCACCGACTGTAACTCTTTGAAAGCGTCCAAATCAAAAACCGACTTAACGCCACGTGTACATAGATGGTGGGCTTTCTTACAAGCGTACGACTTTGACATTGTGCACAAGCAGGGCATTAGCATGAGTCACGCCGATTATCTATCTAGAAAGTTTCGGAGCCTACACCTAGTTCGCAGGGACCAAATGATCTAACTGTCGCTACGAATAAGAAAGTTCACTTCATAGAGTTACATCAGGGTTGGCTGGCCGTAGAGCAAAAACGTGATAGCGAAATCTGTGATCTCATTAACAAACATCAAAACAACGAGTTACCAGAAGCGATTGCACACACGTATGACGTACAGAAAGGCATACTGTATAGGAAAATTGAACGCAATAGGACCAGCTCTTGGTTACCAGTTGTACCAAGATCCTTAACATGGACACTCATTAATCATATTCACACCGAAATCATGCATCTTGGCGCTGATAAAACACTTGACAAAATATACGAACAGGTTCCCACAAATGTGCAAGCAGGTGCGTAAATTTGTAGATTCATGTATAGTATGCAAAGCTTCAAAGGGAAGTTCAGGAGCGCAGCAGGTCCGATTACATCCAATACCTAAAGTATCCACACCTTGGCACACGATTCACATAGACATTACGGGCAAACTAAGTGGCAAAAGTGATAGGAAGGAATATGCGTCCGTTATTATCGACTCGTTCACTAAATACGTTCTCTTAGACTATACACCTTCTCTCGACGCTGCAAGCGCAATTAAATCCCTTAAAAGGGCAGTTTGCCTGTTTGGTGCACCGAAGCGTATAATAGCAGACCAAGGTAGGTGTTATATAAGTGCGGATTTCAAACGGTTTTGTAGTGAGCATAGCATAGAGCTTCACCTTATCGCTACCGGCTCCAGTAGAGCCAACGGTCAAGTTGAGCGTATAATGCGCACTCTAAAATGTCTGCTCACAATAGTAGAGAATGACCTAAACAAAACTTGGCGCGACGAACTTCCGGAAGTTCAGCTTGCCTTGAATAGCACTAGATCCAGAGTAACAGGCTACTCCCCTACGGAACTGATGTTTGGCATACGAGCAAAGTCATTGGGAATGTCAACCTTATCCTTGCATACGGAACCAGAGCCTCGTTTAGACTTAGACACCATTAGGCATAACGCCTCCGAAAATATCAAAAAGGCCGCCTCATCTGAAGTAGAACGCTTTAACCGGGGTAGAGCAATAGTGAAACCATTCAGTGTAGGCGACTTTGTCTTTATCAAGGGTAGTGAGCGTAACCAAACCAAACTGCAACGAAAGTTCAAAGGTCCTTTCACGATTGTTAAAGTGCTAGACCACGATAGATACGAGCTGAGAGACATTGATGGGTCTAACCGAACTTATAAGTACGCCCATGAAAACCTACGCGCAGTACCCAGGGGCTACGATGGATTGACTGAAGTAGCTACTTCGTTAGACAATGAGGCAGAGGAGGCCGAGACGGCGGAAGTCCATAGTCATGAGAATGGAACGGTAACATCTGATGATGATAGTGATACAGTATCGGTATCTAGTTCACACACTCTGACCGCAAGCTCTGACACCCTCTCTGCCTCCGAACATGATGAGAAATAAATGGTGAGTTCATAACAATTGTGTAAATCCTGTGCTTTTATTGAGAATCGATCAGAACATAGGTCACTGTATAAGCAGTTGAGAGTAGCGTGGTTGATCAAGGGGGCTGGCCTAAACCGGGTCGATGCCTCTGATCAGACTACGTAGTGTGTAGTGTGTAGTTGATCGACTGGGCTGGCCTAAACCGGGTCGATGCCCATGGTCAGACTACGATTCCTTCGGTTTGAGCTGGGTGGCAGGAGATTGGTCTGGGACTGGCCTATGCGGGTCGACGTTCCGAACCAATTGATTGCAGCAGCTGTGTGTGTGTGTGGTTTTCGTGACTGGTGGAAGGGGCGCTGATAGGTTGTCCGGTCTACCGCACCATGCAAGTTGGTGGGTGGTCGAAGGGGCACCTGAAGTCAGTTGTCCGCCCAGTGTGTTTAATTCAGATGTGAGGGTGAAGATCGAGATCCTTTTAAACAGGTGTCATAAATGGGTAGCTAGTCAGGGATGGGCGAGCATGCCCAGACGTGTATTACAGATTTGTATTTGGTCTATGCAGATAAACCGAAGCGTGAGGAGTCGCACGAGGACGTGCGAATGTCAGTCCGGCCGTGACGGCGCTTGGATATTTTGAGAGTGTCAAGAAACGTCAAGAGGGACAGCTGACAAGCGCAGGTTGACGTTTCTTCACTCTGACGCAACCCCGGGCTTTTTTGCACCTACCGTCGGACGGAACACAATCCGTTGGCATCGCGTGGGAGCAAAACGTGTTCGGTGGAGTGTCTCCGTATCCTCGCTAATTGGAAGTGGTTGATTGTGATTCTGAGTATATTTCATTAAAATAATAGTCGTGCATTGTTGATTGGCTCAAGTGGTTTTACTTCTCCTCGCCCGCCTACCCACGATAGCTCGGCGGTAGTAATGAATCCGGAGACGACTGATGATGGCCAGGTGCCGTTATATATAAACAGACAAGAAGATTAGAACAGAAAAATAGGTACAGAGGTGATGCTTATTTCTAAAGAAATCTCTTCCAGCATACCTGCGATAGGAGAGAAGATAAAGAGATGTAGACAGCGTGTGAAAGGGTAAAAGAGAAAATAAACTACATTCATTTATGATCAAAAACAATAATACACTAAACAAATTAAACAACTAATATGGGAATATACTTCCATACATAATTACAAACATACATACATACATATATCTAATATAAATATCACTAAAATACTAATAATAATAAGATAAATAAAATAATATATACACAACTATGACGAAGTGGACAGATAGTGCTAGTGCTATTTTCAATTATCATCCAATTATTTTTATTCAACTCTGATTTACAAGTTGCTGTAGGTACTGCAATACTTGATCTGATTGGAAGCTATAGACTGTAGGACGCTACAAGAGGATAATAATCGTTAGTAGCGATGTTCACTGGACCGATTCTTTTAAGATTTATCAACGTTATTGACGTCACTAAACGACGACTACCGAAGTGTTCGCAGCACTCATTTATTTTGTAATGATGTGCTTTTGTTTTGAAACATGCGAAGTGTGGAGCTTTTGTTTGTAGGTACTCAATTATTCGTGTATTGGTATAGTGATAGTTTGAAAATCTGGCTTAATTTAAAAAAAATGTAAATTTGTAAAATTGGCGCTGGGTTTTCAGATCACTAGGTACTCAAGTACCTATGATATTTTAGCAGTGGCAAGATGTGAGCTACTTACCCTCTTTAAATAAACTGATAAAATGATCTAGTCGATGCAATATTTTTAGGATAAAATAAAGTTCATCTGGTTAACATAGATGTGTTTTTATTTTATTATATGGAAGAGTAAAAATAATAAATTACGTAGTTGATAAAACATTTAAGTAAACTATCTTTGTGCTTTCCATCCAAATCTGTTCGGCTGGTTTTGCGTGATTAAGTTACACACATCCAAATATAAAAACTTTCACATTTATATATTAGGATAGTAGGATTTACACAATCTTAGCTCATTGAACTCATAGAAAACACCGAAATATTACATGGAAAACTGAGACAAACCAACGACTTTAAAACATTACAACCCACTGTCCGTAAGTCCCCTCTTTGAGGAGTGGCTTGAGAGGCGGCATGGCGTCCTCACCTTCCGCCTGACACAGGTCCTCACCGGACATGGCTGTTTCGGGAGGTTCCTGTTTCGGATAGGGCGGGAGGAAACGCCTGGGTGTTTCCAGTGCGAAGATCGCCCAGAGGACACCGTGGAGCATACGGTAGAGGTCTGCCCGGCTTGGGCGGAGCACCACCGTGTCCTCGTGGAGGTGATCGGCGGCGGCGATCTCTCGCGTCCGACCCTGGTCCAGGCCATGGTACGGAGCGAGAGGGCATGGCTAGCAGTCGCCTCCTTCAGCGAAGCAGTTATGCTCGCAAAGAGGGAGGCGGCGCACGTGAGGGAGATGCAGTACATGCGCCCTCACAGCCGTGGCCTTCGCAGGAGACGCCCTGGGCGTCGGGAATCCCAGGCTGATTCCCGGCCACCGTAGGCACGGGCTTGCGGACGGCGAGTAATGTGTAGCTCGCTGTCCGGTAAGGACCAAGCCCGGGTCGACGGCGCGTTGTGTTCCACGCGCGCCTCAAAGAGATGTCATCAGCAACTGATGGGGCCCGAAAGGGCCGATGCCTGCCAGGGGTGCGGGTTGTTCGAAAGAGATACCGCCGCCCCTGGCACACAGGCAACTGAGGGAACACGGGTGGGTTTTAGTCAGTAAAAGTCTGACACGCCCACCCCGCTCCGCCCAGAGCGGGAGAAGTTATTTGATGATTTCCCACCCAAAAAAAAAAAAAAACCCACTGTCAAAATCCTAATACAAAACCTAAGGCCTAGCTTACTCGAAAGAGTTACCATGGCAGAGGCAACTGAAGGAACAGGGGTGTGTTTTATTCAGTAAAAGTCTAACAGGTCCTCCCACTCCGCCCAGAGCGAGAGAAGTCATTTGATGATTTCCTACCCAATAAAAAAGGGCAAAGAAGATAAGCAAAAATCAAACAAAATCTAATTCCCATCTCTTCTAAAACAACCAAAGCTACCAAAAACAAAACCAGTTTCCATAGACATATTAATTACAATCGGAATCTCCATCCAAAACGTAATCATAAAACTCCGTACAGAAAATAATAAAGGAAAGATCGTCAAGATTTGAACGAGACATTTGTAGCGAACGTTCACATCTAGAAAACTTTCATCTGCTCTACTTTTGTTCAGTGTTAACTGTTATTACGAAACTTCGCTTTAGGGCTGATACTGGCGCTCGACGAAGCAATAAAAATGCTAATACAACGGGCCCCGGGGCTAACGTTCTTACAAATATCTGGAAACCTTCATGATTTGGACCGTTGTTGCACTTTTCAGTATACATACATGCATTTCATGCATAGTTGATGCAAGACCTCAAACACCCCTAACAATTAGAGTATTGAGTTAAAAGCAAAACACAATGACTAAAACTTTTTTTAAATCTAACTATTATGATGAAGAAATATTTTTGACCAACTCAATCAATTGTAAATGCATTACTTTATGCATTTAAAATTGAGTCTCATCACCTTGAAATTAGATGAATTTTCCCTGGCTCAATCGGCGGTAGAATACATGACATTCTGGCAAAATACGTAATTATTGAAAATAAAAACCATTTTAAAAGTGACTGCAATTGATTCAGTAGTCAATTATAAACAATCTACTTTTAGGATTTACGTTTATTCTATTACACCTTGTATATTAAAGAGGTCTGCAACCCAATGCAGTCAGATAATTGCTGTGACACTCGTCCCACTCAGGGACTGATGAAAATTGAATCAACATAAAATTATTCCCCACGGTCGTAACCCGGTAAGTGCTGAGCTAAAGATTATATCATAAGTTGGTTAAGGGGCAGTGTTGTTCGGTTAAGGCGTTGACTGGATGCTGTATGCTCGTAAACTGCAGACTTTATCTGGTAAAGAAAGAAAGAAAAAGTATATATTGTGACGCGCACAGGAAGACAACACTTACCTAAACACAGTCCTAAAAAACTGTGAAAAATATAATTATCTTTTATGAAAGTGATAAAAACAGACAGTCCTGTACGAAGCCAAAAGACCCCTACCTATATGCATAGATAGAGGTCTTCATCCGATGCAGCGACATTTAAAAAGTGTCGCAGCGCTGGTGTTCTGTGTTTTACGAAGCTTGATTTAAATAAGACTATGAAAAACAGTTGTTTACCAAAAGTAATATTATGTTTCTTACTATTTATTTTAAAGGGTAGCCAATTTCAAAATACCTTACTTCGAACAATACGTTTTCTTCCGTTACAAGTAGAATTATTTTCCTCAAAATACTTGGCCCCTAAAGAATCATTAAGGAAACACGTCAAAAATAATGTATTATGTTTGAAGACATTTTTATTTACAAAAAATTGGAAGTTTTTTCCTTACTGAAGATTATTCGGATTTACAACACTGTCTTTGTTTATATTTTAAGCAGCCCTACATCTCATTGTATGAAGCTTTATTTAGTAAGCCGTCTTTATGAATCGCAGTACCAAGACGAACTTTGTATATATGGGTTGGCAAACTCGGGAAGCAAGTCTTTAGAGGAAAGTTCCCATACTAGCACAATTGAGATGTTCAGACAATCTTTGTCAGCATCTTTTGATGTCCCATTTCAACAAAATGACAGGTTATTTTACCGTTATATTACGTTGTCGAAAATATGTGCACTTAGCACATATTTTCGAATTTGATATCGTGATACCCAGTAACTGAGTTGTTGAAGTTAGATAGGCAGTCATTCCGTTTAAAACACTGGTATTCAGCTGTATCCGGTAAGACTGGAGGCCGACCCCAATATAGTTGGGCAAAGACTAGGCAGATTGATTGATTTAATTTTTTCTTTTTCGACATCGAAAATAAATTAAACAAAAACGGCGTCTTTGATCTACTGGTCGCTAGTCGCGTTTGCTAAGAGTGGGGGTCCTGGGTTCAACGGTCAGGTTGAAGCAACGGTTTTTTTAAGTTTTTCATTAGCAATTAATCAGTAGTAGCGAAGAAACCAGATTTATGCCAACACGATCACCTTCATGGAATATACCTAAAACTGGCGAGGTGTAAATAAAAACCGCTGACTGATTCACTTTTACTTAATATAATATGTATTCAAACGTAAAAATATCTCCTTTGAGTAAAATTCTTTTATTAAGGGTATGAAAAATGAAAAAAGCCGCCTCATAACTAATTATCTTGAGTAAAACTTAATTTCTACTCGTAACCTACTTTCTGCTTAAGCTTAATGAGACTTTTGAAAAACTTAGGGAATAATAAAAAAGGTCGAGTTGGTCGAGAGGCATAAACTTATTTTCACTGGTAAATAAGTTGTAAAATATTAGCTGAGAAAGGTACTTACATACGTACTCGTAGCTTACACAGTTACGGTTAAAACGTAGTTAGGTAAGTGTATGTATAATTAAATTCATAACATTTTGGCTTCGTTGGAGGTACTAACCACTGTACTAAACATTTCAGTTTCTGTTTATTAATTCTATCTTTTCATAATCCTTCACTAGAGGTTTTACCTTAAAAACTCAAAACTCAAAGCATTTATTATAATAAAACCATTTACAAGACCTTTGAATGTTTTTTTTTTTAGAGGATGGGAAATCATCAAATAGCTCCCGCTCTGGGCGGATTGGGAGGGCGTGTCAGACTTTTACTGACTAAGACCCACCCGTGTTGCTTCAGAGGCCACGCTATCTCTTTCGAACAACCCGCACCCCTGGCAGGCATCGGCCTTGGCGGACTTCACCAGTTGGTGCTGACATCTCTTTGAGGCGCGCGTGGAACACAATGCGCCGTCGACCTGGGCTTAGTCCTTACTGAACGGCGAGCTACCCATTACTCGCCGTCTGCAAGCCGCGCCTACAGTGGCCGGGAATCGGCCTGGGATTCCCGACGCCCAGGGCATCTCCTGCGGCGGCTAGGGCCGTGAGGCGCATAGATTACTTCTCCCTCACGTGCACCGCTTCGCTGCTTACTCGCTGATTACTGCTTCGCAGAAGGAGGTGGTGACTTCCTATGCACTCTCGCTCCGTACCATGGCCTGGTCCAGGGCCGGACGCGAGAGATCACCGCCGCCAATCGCCTCCACGAGGACACGGCGGTGATCCGCCCAAGCTGGACAGACCTCCACCGTATGCTCCACCGTGTCCTCCGGGCGATCTACACAGTGGTAACACCTGGGCGTTGCCGCCCGCCTTATCCAAAACCGGAACCTCCCGAAACAAACGCGTCCGCCTGTCCGGTGAGGACGCCGTAGCGCTTCTCAATCCACTACCCAAAAAAGGGACTTACCGCCGCAATTTTGGTGTGCCCAGCACTGGGTTACGACAATCGCACTCTCCATGTCTCTCCATGACATCCCACTGGAGCTCTGTGCGCTGTACCGCGATTTCTTGTGGCAGCGGAGTTACGCCAAAAAAATTAAATCGTGGGGTGCGTGAAATTTCTATCAACAGTCAACCGCTCATAGGCTATTTACATATTTACTTAGGAGGAGCCCTATTACTAAATTTATTAGGTTACTCTACGCCCCACGATTGTATTTTTTTGTCTGATCAATGCCCTAGATTGATAAGGAAAGTGGTGTAATGACTGGTACCTAGGACCTACCGAATTATTTTTAGCTTTTAGTACATTATCTACATCATTATTTTCACGAAAACCGATCACCTTAAAATGTTTTTTTACTTATTTTATTTTCAAGTTTTTCATTTTTATTTCGTTACTTAATATTTATCATTAATCCGTGCCTCGGAAAGCACGTTAAGCCGTTGGTCCCGGCTGTCATTTGTGGATCTTTGACAGTCGTTACGGGTCGTCAGAAGCCCGAAAGTCTGACAACCAGTCTTACCAAGGGGTATCGTATTACCCCAGTTACTGGGTTGTGGAGGTCAGATAGGCAGTCGCTCCATGTAAAATACTGGTATTCAGCTGCATCCGGTTAGACTGGAAGCCGACCCCAACGTAGTTGGGAAAAGGCTAGGCAGATGATGACTTAATATTTATCATTCTATTAAGTTGTTTTTTTTTAATTTTTCATAGTATACAGTAGGTTTAAATAGACAGTGGGTTTTAATAGTCAAGCCCTTTCATTTGATACCCATATTAAGGGGGTTGTGAAAAAAATTGTAATTTGCCATTTTGTAGCGGTAGCCATCTTGTATTTACAATGATGCTGATTTAATTAAATTGTATTGTTATTAAAACTAAAGGTGTGTACCAAATATCAGTTCTATATGCCAACAGGAAGTGGGTAAAATTTCAAGTACTTTGACCCAAAACAAAAACAACACACAGGGCAAGCTTAATAAAACCGTTTAAAAAGACGTTAAAAGCGTCCAGAGTACCACCATATAAAGGAACAAAAGAAAAGAAAACAATCCTAAAGTAAAATGATAAAAATAAACCTTGGCAGAACTAAGAGATGACCAGTCCAAACTAACGGCACCCGTTCACGAACATTTACTGAACATAAATTACTTTTTAATTCACTCGTTCTCTATTTTCTTGCTAAACTATCTTTGATTAGCAATTTTTATTCAGAAGCTGATCTGGCTATCGGTTATAAAACGCCACAATACACACAACAAATACTAAGGCCCTAAATTCAACTAAACTGACGTTCATTTGATACATCAATCTTAATGCACAGATACAGCCACCACAATCATGTACTCGTTAGTCGAAAAAACCTATCGATTGTACCTAATACGGAATTCCACACAATTGTATTTCCGATAATGGGAGCACGGTAACAAATTTAACCTTTATGCTCCAACGTTATTCAACTTTCCCGAGCCTAAACCCTGCCTTGACCTATATTCACCCTAATTTAACCCCTCACCGATGTTTCGTCCACGTAAATATTCTTAGGCGAAGACGGCTTATCTTGAAACAATCAGTTTTCAATCATAACACAAGACGCATATAGCTCAATTTTGAATGTCGATTTTAGCGTGATATAACGGCTCGTCAAGTACGCTAACATTTTCAAAGAAACTATGATCCGGTTAGCAAGATAAACTTCTTAATAGTTTTTACTGCAGCAGTAAGGTTATGTTTTTTTAGTAAAGGCTATATTAGCCTTGTGTTCAAGAGTTTATCTTAGGGTAGTACCTACCCACGTTAAGCTACCGCGCAAGGACATTTAAATACCTTTGAATAAAGCGTCTAATCATACACATCATTCATAATCAGCCTGTACCGTTCCCAATGCTGGGACACAGGCCTCCTCTGTGTGAGAGGGAGTGGGCCGTAATCCACCACGTGGGCATCATAACCGCAACAAAAATTCAGCAGTGAAAATGGCGCCTAGAGCACGCATCACATTTACGCCCCTTCATAAATTATCTTCTCAGTCTACACTGAGCAAAGCTAGGTCGCATAACCTTTCTTGACCAATCATAAGTCTACGAAGGTATTAATTTCAACTTGCTAAAAATCGCTTACAATGCTGCAATTTTAAGAGAATTTGAATAGAAATAGGCAGATTTGGAAATATGTTTTCATCCCCGTACTGCACGATACCTTTAGTCAAGTAGCTCTTCAGATTTCTTAGAAATAGGTAGGTAACAATATGAAATGGTTAATTGATGTTTTTTCTTTTAATTTAATAATTGGCAACTTTTTGCGCCCCTCTTCGATAAGTGCCCAGGGCTCTTGCCCCACCCTAGTTACGCCACTGGTTCTACACAAAACTTCAGCACCTACTCGACTCAATTGTATGAGACATTTCCAAAAGTTCAATACCTACTCGACTCAATTGTATGAGACATTTCCAAAACTTCAATACCTACTCGACTCAACTGTATGAGACATTTCCAAAACTTCAATACCTACTCGACTCAATTGTATGAGACATTTCCAAAACTTCAATACCTACTCGACTCAATTGTATGAGACATTTCCAAAACTTCAATACCTACTCGACTCAATTGTATGAGACATTTCCAAAACTTCAATACCTACTCGATTCAATTGTATGAGACATTTCCAAAACTTCAATACCTACTCGACTCAATTGTATGAGACATTTCTTATACGACACGCTGTATATTATGAACTTGAATGGCTGTCTGCTGTCTATCTTCTAAAATGGGATGACTTATAAACACCAAAGCTGAAAGGTCTTGTATAACATTCAGCCTAATCTAGTTTCTCATTAAAAATCTCAACTAACGAAAAAGATGCTCAAAAAACATATTTTCAAAACATTATCCACATTCATTAAGAATATATAAAACAGGCCTACAGAGGGGTGCCTATGAAGCAAAAACCTCGAGGCGTTTAGAGTTTAATAAAGTTATATTAAGGCTCAAACAGCGCTTTGTGGCCATAATAATTTATGAAGTATAATAGTAAAAACAATTTTGTTGTAAAGAATTTCTTACATTATAACGCAGTTTTGTTTAGCTTGTGTTTTACACGGGGCTTTGTTTTTGGTTTGAGGGTAGACAGAAATGTTACGTAACATAACATTAAGGTTGTATTCCCCGAAGGGTTGGGCAGTAGTGTACACCAACATTTCGTCAGTTATATTTAAGTTCGATGTTACCACGGAGCGAGCATATTGCCATCTTCAGCATCATCATTATTCAGCCCGGAATCAGCCACAGCTGGATATAGACCTCCTCTTTTTCCGCTATACATCTCTATTCCATGCGTCTCTCATCCAGCTGTTTTCCGCGACTTTGACGATATCACTTTTGGACAGCCCTGGTTTTTGGCCCATCCTTGGTCACAATTCGGTCTCAGCTTTACTCCATCGGCTATATCCTCATCTAACTAAATGTCATGCTTAACTGTACTTGAGGCGCATCGCCCTGTCCTCGATGTCAAAGAGTTTCAACTGACGGCATCAACCAGCCTCCGGACTCCGGGGCTGCCACTGAGTTCCGTATGGAAAACCCTAATAACACTTTGCCCGACCCGGGAATCAACCCTAGCACCTCATGCAGCAGTAGCGCTTGTGACTAGACCAACAAGGCAATGTTGATTGCCTAAATTCTTTTGAAGTACAATGATATGTACCCTATTTGGTAATGAGGCTAAAGACGAAAAGTAAATGGGCCGTGATTGTAGTAAGTAATTTTTGAAGCGACAAGTAAATTGTGTAAATGAATCACTTTCAGAGATTGTTTTGAATTAGGTACTCTTCACTCTTGAAAAAGATTTGATCAAGTTAGTGGAAGGTAAATATTTCTTACATACTTACAAAATATATTGATCTACTAGCACAAATCTTGACAAATTGAGGCACTTTTGCCATAAATCTGGTAGTGCCGTGTGACGGGTTATTATAAGCTCCCTGAAATAGGGAGCTACACCATGACTAATGCATAAATGCGGTCTGTAGGGACAGGTCATCTCAAAGCTGCAATGGCTCTTTCTTCGAAAGCTCTTCCAGACCTGGCCTAGGAATTTTTGGTTATACAAAAAATGACTTGAAAAGATATCAACCTGACCTAAGTTTGGACACGCCACAATTGAGGTGGTAAGTCCCCTCTTTGAAGAGTGGATTGAGAAGCGCCACGGCGTCCTCACCTTCTGCCTGTCGCAGGTAAGGTAGGAAGGCAGAAGGTAGGGGACCCCCCTGCCTCCGGGTCCGTAGGTTCAGATAAGGCGGAGGAAACGCCCGGGTGTTACGGTGACGCATGCGGTGGAGATCTGACCGGCTTGGGCGGAGCACCGCCGTGTCCTCGTGGAGTCGATCGGTGGCGGCGATCTCTGCGTCCGGCCCTGGTCCAAGGTTCTTCGAAAGAGATACCGTGGTCCCTGGCACACAGGCAACGGAAGGAACACGGGTGGGTGTTAGTCAGTAAAAGTCTGACATGCCCTCCCGCTCCACCCAGAGCGGGAGAAGTTATTTGACGATATCCCACCCTTATAAAACAAAAACAAAAACCTGACCTCAGTTAGTTTCGGCATTTCTTCTCAGGGATCAATCAGCGAGGAAATGCTGGCGCCATCTCGTTTTAAAATATTGACCAATTAAATTGGTGAATTTTTACAAACCTATTTAGTGTCCTATGAGGTAACATCATTCCATTTGATTTTGCATCTTTCTTGTGAGATTCTCTTGGGTCAGACAGGAAATAAGTATACCTACGTGTGAATATTCAGACGTTGAAGTCTACAAATAAACAAAAAGCCGGACAAGTGCGAGTAGGACTTGCTCACGAAGGGTTCCGTACCGAATGGCAAAAACTACGAAAAACCACGTAATATGGAGACCCCCTTTAATTTTCTCTAACTTTATTTTATTTCTATTATTTGTTGTAATAGCGGCAGTATAGAAATACACACTCTATGAAATTTTGAAATTTTGAACTCTACCTCTAACATGACATACAGCCCGCAGACAGACAGACGCACGCACAATGTAGGTTTAGTAATAGGGATCCGTTGGCACTTATTGGGTACGGAACCCTAAGGAGGACTAAAGAAAAGATGAAAATTTCTCTGTAGCCTAGTAAATTATCTTTTTTTAACCTAGATTAATTTTCGTCTAGACTATAGGATCAACATTTTTCAGCATTAAATATTCATAAGATTTTACCAAAAAATTAACAGACAGCAAACTACGTCTAGTTCTTTAATAAATGTAGGTACAGTATTTTTATTACAAGTAAAAAACTAGAATTCTGTGGTAAGAAGCTTGCCAAGTTACCTATTAATTTAACACAAAGGCTGAATTTCCCAGAGGATATTTTTGCACTTAACGAACATTAATTAAATATTATAATACCCACAACCGGCTCTTTGGTCTAGTAATTACTAGCACTAATGCTGAGCATGAGAGCCCGGGTTCGATTCCCAGGTCGGGTATAAGTGACTTTGGGTTTTTCCATTAGGGATTTCTCAGTAGCAGCCCGGTGTCATTATTTATGCCCAGATTTGATGGCAATAGGCTCGCCCTCTATTACATGTAACGACACCCGCTAATGAGACATTTTCTATTGTATCGGGCCGTGGCACGGCTCGGCCGGGACTTTAGAGGTCAAACTTAACTGGCAATATTAGACGTACTTTGGGCACATCTTCCTAAAGTGTTGTTATTTTAATTAGTAGTTAACATCATTCTCTTGTCTATCATTTATTACAAAACGGTGGACTGATATGTGTTTACATATCTATTTACTAACACTATGAAAATAAATGTAACAATTCGAAGTTATGTGCGAATAATTTTACGACACCATGTTTCCAAATGATTGAATTCAGATTAATTGCTTAAAGTTCTTCTCTGACCAAGATACCTACTGAAGTTAAGATTTATGAAAAAACAAATAGCGACCAATATTTTTATGACTTGAAAAACATCGAGATTTATTTATTTTAAGAGCGTTCTTCACACGCGGGCTGATAACGGCGCAGTTATGGTGGTTTTTCGTGATTATTTCATTAAATACAAACAAAAAAAACATTTTTTTAGCCATGCACTAGATCATTGGTATTTTTAAGTTTGTATGCTATTTTTTTACAGTTATTTTGGTATTTACTTATAAAAATTGACATACCGTCAATTATTTTCTATTTGCATTACTTAGTAAGATAAAATGTTTTTTACTAAAGAGTAAATGTTAAAAATAACTATAAATACCAACGGTCTAGTGCTTGGCTGAAATAAAAATACTACTTTTGTTTGTGTTTAATTAAATAGTCACGAAAAACTACAATAAATGCGTTGTTGCCAGCCCCCGTGGTATGAACGCTCTTAAGTTAGTTTTAACATTAATGTAATTACACTGATCAGCCTTTCGGAATAGTTTTTCTAAATAATGTTGAAAACCGCATCAAAGTCTGGGGTCGGCTTACAGGCTAACCGGATGCAGTCGAACACCAGTATTTTACATATAGGCAGTCGCTATCCACAACCCAGTTACTGGGTAATACGATACCCCTTGGTAGGACTGGTTGTCGGACTTCCGGGCATCTGATGACCCCGGGACGAACGATATACTTGTTTTCCGAGGCACGGAGGGGTCTTGTATCTTAAAGATTAAGACAAAAACAATAAAACGATGTACTTGACTTCATATACTCTAATATAATATATATATGAAGACAAAAACGTTTTTATAAGTATAAATTAATATATTATAATTTAGTATATATGTAGATTATATTTATCTTCACAAAAGAACAGAACCGCAGCCTCTCTACAAGGCCAACAAATCGATAAGCAAGACCTTATTCAACAAATAAGTAGGTCAGTAAAAAACGTACACACAGAGCGATAATCAATATCCATCCCGCACCGACATAAAATTGTTTTCGGTTCGGCATTTGCAAAGTTTCGCGCGCACCAGATGTTATTTATTGGCCGAAACCACGAGGACGAGTGTACCAAAACTGTCGTAAAAGCAGGATTCATAACCCACATTTGTGTTGGTTATGTTGAACATAACTTGGGGGAATGTGGGTTATGTACTGTCACGTTTTCGTCTGGCGTCGGCTTCATTTCGTAATGAAGGGTTAAGAGGTCGTATTGTAAGTAGGGTCGTTCGATTTTAATTTTGTATAATATTGAGATTTATACACAAGTATAATATATATCCATAAATCGTTGGATTTTACTTAAGAATTAGCATAATCAGCCTATAATTTTCCCACTGCTGGGATACAGGCCTCCTCTCTGTGAGAGGGAGTGGGCCGTAATCCACCACGTCGGTCCAGTGCGGTTTGGTAAATGTCACATCTCATAAGACGCGGCCGTTGCCACTGTGCCAACACTGCTCTCCTTAAAAATTCATCATCATCATCATCATATCAGCCGAAAGACATCCACTGCTAGACATAAGCCTCCCCCAAAAGGGGGAATTTGCCATAGCCGCCACGCTTAGCAGGCGGGTTGGCGATCGCGATATGGTGGTAAAATGCATAGAGAACGCTGCTGCCCATTCTCTGGTAAGTCCTTAAGAATTACGTCTCGTAAAATTAACAGGGGATGAAAGTAAAAAGGTGGCCCCAAAACTGCTAATAAGATCAGTAAGGAGACCAGTCATATTTCACAAAAAGATGGTCTTGCTCGTAGAAATTTGGCGCAATAGTCAAAAATAATAGGCAAGACTTCCCAGGGTAACACATGTTTTTCTTGCTGATACCTCATTTTGGATTTTGGGCCCAATTTGGCTGATCTCCTTTGAACTACGAGTATATTACTATAGAGGCAAATTCTTTCTTCATTGCCAAAAAATGCCCTCTCAGATTCTTACCCGATCCTTGCATTGACAAAATATATGAAACATATAAATCCTACGTTTTCCAATTTTTCCATTCCATTCCATTACACTTGAAATAACGCTAAATGTAAAGAAATAATCCTCAAAGCTTACACATGACTGAACAGAAACAAAAAAGATTTGACATGAGTCTTATCCTCAAGCCGAACTGTCCTTATTGGAAATTGCTTCGGATATCCCCTGTCAGAAAACTTGGATGAAGGATTAAACTAAGTTCGGCTGCTGATTAGGATCGAAATCCGGGATACGTACCTGATGACAGCGTCTCTTGGGTCCAAAAGTTTTATTTATCTTAAAACCTTTTTATTCAAATCTTTTCGAGATAGAAGGTAAAGTGAGTGAAGGTTTTCAGTCACAAAATGAATTGACAAAGAGACGACTCAATGCATTTATTTCAATTAAACCATTTACTGGCAGTTGTGAATTGTCAAGGAGTCAGTCAGTCAGAGATATGAAACTAGCTGCTGGCGACCTCATCCGCTAGGACACATTCAGCTCAATGAAAGATATAAATGTCACCGTATGATTGTGAACACTGTTAGTTTATAATCTATCTCGCGAGATTATAAACTGTCGATAAATTGTGAACTGCACCATACTGCTTACCGACCGAATAGGTTAGGTTAGGTTAGAATACCGACAAACCGCGCGCGGGCCGCGTGAGCGAAGCGAGCGGTGTCGCGGCAGCGGCCAGCGAGCGCTTTTTCCAAGTTAGTGGTAGTTACTTGACTATTTAGTAATAGCGCAAGGTACTATCCGTCTTGATACCAGTTCATAATTTGACGGATTCATTACGATAGATTCTACCGAAAAATAATGCGTTAAATTGTAAGCAGTATGTTCAAGTTCACAATCTTTCGACAGTTCACAATCTCGCTAGATAGATTCTAATCTAACAGTATTATCGCCCGTAGTATCATAGTTCATACAAAATGTGCGATAGTGATGTAATAGAATTTTGCTTTGCAGTGAACCGATGTTAAATGTGCGTCAGCCTTTAGACGACACTAAAATGTAGGAATGGGTGAACTTACGTGACATTTTTAGTAGTGTTAGAAAAGGTAATTTCAGGTGGACGTATGCCAGAAGATCTAAGCAAGTGCTAACACGTGGTCCATTTCTCGTCGTTAATGTTTTTGTAGCCAAAAACTAGGGGCCATTTCCAGACAGTCTTGTTCAACTTTATGTGGGTCTTTATAACTTGTGTAGGTGTCGTGTAATCTCGAGAGTTAAGTTGTTAGATCCCAGAACCCGCTACGTAACATACAATGTTTTTAAGTTCTCCCCCGGGTGGGGAGTTAGGTGGCTGTTAAGCTACATTTCGGCAAAAATTTCATAAGATCGAGAGCCTCTTATGTCGAAATAACACAACGTTCTGGATAACATTTTTCTTTTTCCCGTCATGCTTTCATATTCAAGTCTTACCGTGAATCGCGAGAATTCTTCTTACACGTGCAAATAATTTAAGAAGCCGGGATAATTTTAGCCGAGCAATAATTCAGGTACGTGTTCCAAGGCACCTTTAATTTCGTATTCCTGACTGTTAATTTAAGCAATATATTAAATATTATCAACAAAACAACGCACCATTAGTCAGAAGAAATTGGTTCATAAATATTAAGCAGCATTAAAGAAGCTTATAACGTAAGCGTTTGGTTTTATGTAAAGTGGACCAAAATAATCCTGAAGAATTTTTCATTTTAGATTTTATTTATTGGTTGTTTAATTTGTTTTTGTAGTCGATTATTTGTTAAAATAAAGCCTTAAAGACAGTCTTGTTGGTGAAAATAGCTGGTCTTAAAATATGATTAAGTATTTTGCTCAGTTATTTCGCCTTGGAGGTCAACTTATTTCAGCTTAAGAAGTATTTTGCTTTTCGTTCTATTTATTTGTATATTCTGAAATACATAAACCTAGTCTTACCTTCATTAGTATTCTAGTCGTGACTCGAAATTGTATGTCCATATCAAATTTTATATTTATAGTGTCGACGCACTTTGGACTAAAAGCCAACGATGAATAAACTGCTCATGTTTGACACACAGTTTTATTATTATCTAGATACTTTACTTATCATCTGTATAAGGGTCATAACAGTTTGGGCGTATTTTCGGCACGCAAGCACGTAGATGTTTTTACGCGCACGTATGATACGAGTGAAACAAGCGAAGTGCGTATACAAGCGTGGTAGCACGATGATGCTTCAAGGCAGTGCGAAGCACATTCCTCACACTGTTTGGGCGTACCTTTACGTTAATAAATAATGAGTGTAATATGATAAAGTCTAAACGGATCAATATTTTAGGTGACAGTACAAGCGTCCAAAAAGAAATGGCGAAACAACGCCCTATCTGTCATAATAAGCATAGTATCAGGCTAAGGGTATTATGACAACCTAATTAATAACATTTTTAGTTGTGAGATATACACTAAGACCATGCACGGACGTAAATATATTGCGGCGGGATTTTATGGCGCACTGGATTCTGAACTCTCGGTGTTGAACCGAAAAATGTAGAATTCAACAGAGAGCATCCCAGCGCGTCCAAAAAAGATACTGTTTGATTTACAACCGTTAGCGGTAAGTCAGTATGTTGAAAATGTAGTGCACGATGAAAATCACCTGTAGGTGCGAGGGCTTAAAGCAGATCCAAGCACATGTATCGCACTGTCTTGACGCACCTTTAAGTGAACGAGTGTAATGTGAAAAAGGATCAATGTTACAGCGGCGAGGTGTCAACTTTTCTAAGAATGAAGCCGGCGCGAAGCCGGCTTTAACTTACTGACTTATCAAAAAATAACACTTACCATCATTCTAAAATTAATATAAAGATCTAAATACAATAAAATTGAACAGCTGAAAACCAAATAAGATGTGCAATGTTCCTCCATCTCGTTCTCGCTGATGCATTTTTTCTATGTCCATCTCTGTAGTAACCCGTAGGACAGAGGCTTGCTCTCATCCAATAACAAGCGGTGCTACGTGACCTAAAGTGACATCATTATGGGATCGCTGTTGCATTCATACAACAGCGATCCCGTAATGATGTCACTTTGTGACTTTATGAAATTAACCCGGCGCCAAAACATCATAGTCGGGAACTAAACATTCATGTTTAGTTCCCGACTATGACGTTTTGGCATTTTTTTTAATTATTAATTTAGATTTTTTTTGTTGTTGTAGGTAATACCAAGCTAAAAAGAAGTGTTTTTGTTGTTTCAATGGTATAGCGAATTAAATACCCGTAATGTAATTATATTTCTTGGCAATAGTAGACACTTTTGACGTGCCATTTTTCAAAAGCGGTAGAAATGCGTATCACCGAAGTGATGCCAGTAGTAATCGTGTTATATAGTGGTTTCGCCACTGCAATGTTACAGCTCGAATGAATGAGCGTCCAAAAAAAAAAAAGGTGAAAATACGGCTAATCTGTAATAACCGTAATTTCAAGCTAAGGGTAATATGACAACGTAATTAATAAAGTTCCCAGTTATGAGACATACACTAAGTGGTACATAAAGGTAAGTGTTATTACAAGTCTTGTTTACTTTGCCTTCTTATGTTATTGGGGTCGTAGACACTATTAGTTAACCTATAAAATGACTACTCGTTGACATACTTACAAATTATATGTTTTCTTCTAACTTTTATATTAACAAATTGTCGGCTGAAAACAACTTTTATAGCATTCTGTATGGTCGATGTGCGAAAATATTTTTATGCATTTACAAGGTCTTTACCCGCCTACGCCGCAGAAACCTGGTGTCTCTAAAGAGGTGATATTAAAAGGCTTGACACTTTCCACCTACGGTGTCTTCGGTCTATTCTTCACATGAAATGGCAGGATCGTGTTCCCACAGAGCAGCCACGGAGGTGCTAAGGCGCACTGGAATGATAAGCATTACCCGATTTCGATGAAAATTCAACTGAAATGGAACTTGATATACATACAGCGTATGACTACCAGTAGACTACCTAAAATCACTTTATACTCAGAGCTCGCCCAAGGAAAATGTGCACAGGTCAGGCAATACCTAAGCTTCCTTAAACGTCACCTTACGACATGCGATATACCCGTTGATCCACAAAGCAGCTGAATGCTTAGAAACAAATCGTCTTCTAAACAATAAGCGCCAAATACGCAAAATTGGCCCAAAGCCTTCGTATCCATATAAATCAACAATGCTGATCAGCTCTTCTGTACACGCTGTGACCGAGTTTTCAAGACCAAATTTGGTTTTGCAAACCATCAGAGAGCTCACGAAAGGAGAGAAAAGTAGTCTGGGTCACCAGATACGGTCAAAAGAACTATACATATTTTTATGGTCGCTTTAAAGTTAAAATGGCTAACTTTTACTTAAATTGTCCGCATTTTCAAATCAGAACTGTTTTTTTAACATTTGTATGATATTGCTTTAGCACGGCAAATTTACGTAGGGTCAAGGGTGTCATCTGTACGCATGGATGAGTATATACTAAGATCCTTGTCTGCAGATTTTTAAGCTTGGTCTAAGTGTTCTAAAATATTACATGACATGTTTAGTAATGACGTATGACTCCACAAAAACCGATATTATTTTGTTACGATGATGTTTATACCTTTTTAGTTGGTGCTTTTGTCGTTGGGTTTTATCTTTTTGCTCTGTATCTAACAACGTGATGCTCATTACTACCGACAAAAAACATACCTTTCTCGCAGTAGGTATTACAAACTTTTTTGCAATACTTTTCTCGACTTATATCAGCTTATCATGTAAAAGTATCAATATTAACTTTTGTGGCTTGTAGATAAGAAATTTGACATATTTAATTTTAAGTTACAAACGTACTGATCCACCCTTCGTCTCTAATTGTAACTTATGAACATTCATTTCTTCTATCAGACTCCGTCAACTTATATTACAAGTCATATCAGCATTAGTCTCTCTCGAACTTCTTGTGAATAGTATTAGATAAACTTCTGATCAACATTAGTATCGTCCTTTTAGTCTAGACTTGACGGCAAAATATACGAGTATTGTAACTAAATAAAGAAATGTCTTCAGCAGGACCAGTCTTCAACGTCAACCTATAACCTCGCGTCCTAACCAAAATGATCGTTCGCGCTAATACGCGATCGACGCGTTTGATAAATACCACTTTTAGTTTGGAAAACCGAAAGTACCTCTTCTATCGCCGTGAGCACGCGTTCGGTTTCGTCAGACAAAATAAACGCGCGTTTAATTACAAAACGACATTAAATTTTTTTTAAAGTCCAAGCCCAAAATTTCGGACCAGACCTTATATTATGAACTTTATTGCAAGAAAAGTATAGTTTTAATACAAAAATTATAACGTCACTTTTAGTTATTAGAACCTTAACTTTGAAATAAAAAAATGCCTGTAAGGTTTAAATTCGTAGATAGAAACGATTTTTTTTTGTAATACGGTCGTGACTGACTAAGCGGTCGTAGCGGTCTTATAATCCACGAGGGTTGGACGGAAAAGGGTGCTGGTGGTTATGTCAAAATGTCGCAAAAATGCTCTGTTTTTCGAGGCCTTCTTACAACGCAGCACCAACGTTGTTTTTGGTCACCATCTCCAATTTGGAAAACAAAAGAAAGACGCTGTTATTAGCTTTCTTAACAATAGTCGTGTTTTTCGACGCCTACTTTTATAATACATTGTGGGCAATTGGCTATAAAAATTGGCAATTTTCAAAATGTATGGAGCTTCTACATATTTCTACTGTATTGCCTATATATTATTCAGTTATATATATGCCTACAATTTTATAGGCTGTGTTGTTTTTGTCTTTATAATTTATAAGACGAAGTGAAAACATCTTTCATGGCGGAGTGTAGTGAAGTCAAATATTTATCGTTGCGGTCAGCAAATAATATGTTTGAAGAATCAATAACGATAGTGTTTGCAAAGCAATGCTCATATTTTGTTCAGAATACAATAGGAAACGGTTGATTTAAGGCAGCAATATAGTATTGACGTATTGTTTTGTGGGATATTCTCGCGTTTGATGTTATCTTTATGTTATTTACATACGTTTCCTTTGAATTTTTTTTGTTAGAAATGGACATTGGTTCGTTGGTATGTTAAAAAAAAAATGTATTCGCGACCGTAACACGTACCTATAGTTATTAAAATAGTATTATAATAATTAAAATCATTAAATACAACCCTAGTTCATATAACCCTCTTGAATGACAATTAATTTCATGAAATATACCATCATCTGCCTAGCCTTTCGTAACTACGTTGGGGTTAGCTTCCAGTCTGACCAGATGCATCTGCATACCAGTATTTTACATGGAGCGACTGCCTACGTGACCTCCACAACCTAGTTACTGGGTAATACGATACCCCTTGGTAAGATGACGTTCACTCTTCTTATGACTCGTAAAGACTGTTAAAGATCCACGAATGACACGAATGAACGTTGTAGGCCTACAGTTTCTATTCTTTATTTTCATTCCTCTAAGTAACTGGTACTTATTGACAGGCCTGCACTGTCCTCCCATACCTAATATCACTGTAATTTGAAAACATTATAAAAGCCAATTATTTTTAAAAAGAGTAACCGTGGAGTTTCTTGCCGGCTCTTCTCCATAGGAAAAGACAAATTGAAACCGTGCACCTAGCTTCTGACGTTTCATAAGTGCCCTTGCAGGTTTATGTGAAATAAAATATTTTGATTTTGATTTTTTATTTTGACAGCCGACTTTACATGCTTTTCAAGGCATGGAGGGGTCTTAGTACGTAAATATGGTCACCCATCCATGGACCTGCCGTGGCTGTTATTAAGTAGCCACAGGCCTCTACCTTTTACTACACGTGGATCCCGAGATACAGGTTACTTATAAATAGAAAAGGTACGTAATTAAAGTTCAAAATCGTTCATTTCACTTATTCCATGAAAATTTCAGGGCAGTTAAATCTCTTAATCATGGATTCACTTTATAGCTCAACTTTTCAAATATTCAGTCTGTATTTATTACTGTAATTAAACTGCCAAATTACGGAACGTAAAATACTGGAGTTGGTAAAAGATTAGCGTTATGATGGCCTGTCATTTTCTGGGAGTCGAATGCGGAATTAAAATTGAAGTAGGATCGTAATGAAGATCTATTGGTGAAGAGTTTTGTTAGGAAAATTACGCCTTCTGAGATGGAAGCCATTCAATTAGGGATATTCGCATAAAAGAAGATATCATTATTTCACGTAGTCAGTGAATAAAATCAAAAGGCATTTATGCAAATAAGGCTGAGAATTAGCACTTTTCGAACGTCAAAATTACATATAAGACAGTCCCCTAGAATGCCCGCCCTGCACCACTTCCTAGTGCTTCAGCTGGGAAAAGAAGTGGCGCAACAAAGTCTCCAGCAGCACAGCTATCCTTTCAATTAGATAATTAACAGGTAGGTATGCAAAATAATTGACATTAAGAAACACAGAATTTTACATTAAATAATTTGCTAAAATGACAGCTAGCCGCCAATGTACCAACAAATACATTGAAACTACACTCAAGCAAAACAAACTTAAAAATGTAAACAACACTTTTTTTATGTAAACATAGCTTAATATCAAAATAAAAGCATCCAGGCCTGAAGGGCATGACATCTTATGTTCACATAGCTGTTACGGCCCGAGTTACAACTCGAGGCCACGAATTAGGTATTAACTAGAACTACCAAAGTGAAATACCAGTCACCATAAGCAGCAACCGGTTTTTTTTTTGAGGATTGGAAATCATCAATAACTTCTCCCGCTCTTTGTGTCAGACTTTTACTGACTAAAACGCACCCGTATTCCTTCAAGTGCTTGTGTGCCCGAGGCCGCGGTATCTCTTTCGAACAACCCGCACCCCTGGCAGGCATCGGCCCTTGGAGACCCCACCAGTTGGTGTTGACATCTCTTTGAGGCGCGCGTGGAACACAACGCGACGTTGACCCGGGCTTGGTCCTTACCAGACGGCGAGTAATGCCGTCCGCAAGCCCACGCCTACGGTGGCTGGGAATCGGCCTATGAGATTCGACGCCCAGGGCGTCTACTACGGCGAATAGGGCCGCGAGGGCGCATAGATTGCCTCTCCCTCACGTGCACCGCCTCTCTCTTCGCGAGCATTACTGCTTCATAGAAGGAGGTAACGGCTTCCCATGCACTCTCGCTCCGTACCATGGCCTGGACCACGGCCGGACGTGAGAGATCGCTGCCACCGATCGCCTCCACGAGGACACGGTGGTGCTCTGGCCCAGCCGGGCAGACCTCCACCGTATGCTCCATCGTGTCCTCCGGGCGATCTACGTAGTGGTAAAACCTGGGCGTTTCCTCCCGCCTTATCCGAAATAGGAACCTCCCAAAACAACCGTGGCCGGTGAGGACCTACGTCAGGCGGAAGGTGAGGACGCGTGGCGCCTTTCAATCCACTCCTCAAAGAGGAGACTTACCGCCGTAATTGTGGCGTGCCCAAAGCAGCACCCGTTCACGAGCATATCGCATACATCAGCTATTTATTACGCTCCGCGCCATGTTTGAGGGAAGGAGGCAACCCGACCGCCGCCTATAAACTAAAAAAAAGTTTGTAAACTAACTATGACGATGAGAAACAGAAATCACTGTGTTAAAAGCACTGCGAGCTGGAAATAACCTACATAAACATGAGTCTTGGACCAGAGTGAATAAAACATCCCACACATAAATTACGCATGTAAATTACATAGTTACACGTGATGAAACCGAAACAAAATTATTTAAAAATACAAGCAACAAGAACTCCTTTTTATCCTGAGAACACACACACACATTCTCCCTTCTGTGTATACGTGTAGTGCGAATAATTAATGAACGTAATTTTATTAAGTAGGATGAGAGCTTTCGATTTTCGGGTCAATGCTTACAACTTAACAATGTTAATATAATTATAATCATGTCGTTAACAGGCAACAAAGTTTTCCTTTTAATGTAAACTCGATACGATATCGATCGGCGGTTTGCATTGTGTTACGATGGCACATATTGATAATACTACTAAGTTTAATGAAATGAGCATTACAGAAGTGTTACTAAGTATATGAATATAATATATTGTAGGCTATTGGTTATAATATGGTCAAAATGTATGGAGCTTCTACATATTTCTACTGTGTTGCCTACCTATTATTCAGTCCTATATTAGCCTACAGTTTTATAGGCTGTGTTGTTTTGTCTTTATAATTTATAAGACGAATTGGAAACATCTTTCATGGCGGAGTGTAGTGAAGTCAAATATTTATCCTTGCGGTCAGCAAATAATATGTTTGAAGAATCAATAACGATAGTGTTTTGCAAAGCAATACTCATATTTTGTTCAGAATACAATAGGAAACGGTTGATTTAAGGCAGAAATATAGTATTGATATATATATATTAAGGCTATGTTTAAGATTTATTGATTTTGGGGCAAAACTAAACAAATGTATTTATAGACTTGTGTAGAGCAGTGATGGCCCAGTGGTAATAGCCGCGACTTGCAGGTTGTGAAGTTCTAACTCAGACAATCGCTTTACTTTGTGTAAATTATTTCATCACCTCTCTCAAAACGGTGATGAAAAACATCGTGAGGAAACCAGCATGTTCTAGAACCAGTACGTTTTGCGCTATCGCCTTATCGCGATTTGCAGTCAGTGTCAGCCTGTAGTTATGTTAAACTAACTATGATTCGGGACAATAACAAGTATGTATTTATATCAATCAATCAATCAAAAGTCATTTATTCAAACTAGGCTGAGAGACAGCTCTTTTTAAACGTCAAAATTACATAAGACAGTCCCCCAAAACGCCCGCCCGTCACCACTTCCTAGTACTTTAACTGGGAAAAAGAATAGCAGTGAGGGCCAAGTGGTAACGGCCGCGGCATACGAGATGTAGGTCGTAGGTTCAAATCCAGACAGGCTTGACTTTGTATATATTATTTGATCACCACTGCTCTCAAAACGGTGATGAAAAACATCGTGAGGAAACCGTGTTCTAGAACCAAAAATCAAAGACATGTAACATCTACCAACCCGCATTGGGCCCGCGTGGTGGATAACGGCGTACTCCCTCTCACCGAAAAGAGGCCTGTGTTCCAGCAGTAGGGACATTGTAGACTGTGTAGTTTAGTTTTTCTAAACTTAGATTCGAGATCATGTCATCAAAATTTTCCATGTTTTGAATTTTAATGTATTTTTTTATTATTTATTTATTTAATACTCTAAGCACAAACATGTATAGAGGCGGACTTATTGCCATAGGCATTTTCTACCAGTCGATCTTTGGGTGATGCAGAGACAAACAGTGGTAGGTGCAATAAAATATATATACATAACATATATACCTAACTATATATAAGCACAAATAAATATACATAAATAAACGAATTTACTAAACACAAATGGTACAAACAATGAGAAAATATTACCATTGCAATGATACTGCCAACTTTTTGCGAATGTGCTCCCAAACTTTGATTTTGAAGGTCAATCGGTTGGTTGCCATCCTGATTTTTTGTGGGGAGCGCATTCCACAGAGAGATAGATTGAACGAAGAAAGATTATTAATTGATTTTATTTTTGGAACAGAGTTATGGAACTACGGAGAAGTGTCTTAACGCTGCGTAAGCGCGCGTGATCCTTCGCCAACCGTTCGATGACCACCGCGAACAGGATGGCTGGAAAGCAACACATGAAGTAATTGTTTGCTCCGTTGGTGTAATTACTGTATGACGTTCTAGTGGGAGGATAAATATATAAATACATTTATTTATTTAATACTTCAAGCACACAAATTTACACAGACTTATAGCCAAAGGCATTTTCTACCAGTTAACCTTTGGGGGATGCAGAGATAGACGGAACAGTGGAAGCAATTTCCAAAATTGAGTAATACATATTTAGTAGAAGTTGAGTTTAGTATTTTTATTGGATGATAAAAGTTAGATTCTTTGAAGACAGAGCGAAAACAATGCATGTAAAAGGATACTTTTCATGGGAAAGGGAAAATTCGAGTAGATGTTCAAATTGTTAGTCAGCGGCAGCGTAGCATAAACGCGTAGCGGGATGGCGCGCTACGGTCGTAGCACTGCCCGCTACGTTGGCCCTACGCGTCGTCAATGTTGACTACTCTTCAATCTAAAATAATCTCATTATTAACATTGAGTCAGGAAACTGTATCGTAGAAATTCACACAAGAGAATCAGTGCTTCTATTTCTAGGGAACATGAAAAAAATTTTTGGAGGTTAAATTCCTCTGTTAGGATTTTAGTTATTGTTATGGTGAAAAAAGGTAGGCTTTAGCGAAGCCGAATCACAGAGAGTATTATAACACAACTTTGAATACCCCACGACCCTTGTACCGGTGCATGCACCCATAAGCACAAAGTAAGAAATTTTTCGTCGTTTCCCAGCAATTATTTTTGTACTACATATGTCAGTTAGTTTGATTTACAGCATGCTTAGTTGAAGGCTATGTGATGGGTATTTTAACACCCTATATAATCGCATACTTCGATCAACATAACCTTTGAAATCAAATACCACTTACAACACAATAATTACCACTTCCAAGCTGAAAGTCAATACACCTGTAAACATAGTTAAATCTAAACAACAATATGTTGAAACGGTGAAATAGAACACCAGCAACATGTCGATAATTAACTAGCGATGCAACGATAGAACTGAAACAAAGGAAATACAAAACACTATCGTACTAAATAATAATGTACATGTCGGATAATGTCGATCCAGAAAAGATGAAAGAGTAATAGCTATATCAAAAAGGTTTAATCTAAAAAATACGTCTCTAAAATTAAAATACATCTTAAATATCTTCTTCTGAGAAAGGCACTATCTAATCACACTCAATTATCTGCCAGTGGTAATCAAGAAAATCGGAATTTATACGGAGAAGGTGAGAAATCATGCCTAAAACCAAGGCCAATTTATAAAATTATTTTTCAACACACTTGCTCATAAAATGGCTCTAATTTTACCGCAATTAGGCACATAATGACACCTGTAATCAAACTGTGACTTTTCATTGTCATTATTCACAAGTTTAGGTAGGGTTTTTTTTTATTTTATTGGTTGAGTTGCTTTGTTGTTAAAAAAGTTTCGATACAAAAAGGATCGTGTTCAATAGTACAAATAAATTAATGTACCTATTGCTTGCTCATTTCATGCAACTTCGTATTTAAATAGATAATTTCAACTTGTACGTTTTTAATAAATAAAACTTTCACTCAAATATAACTTTTGTTTTCTCTGTAATAAATGGACATTAACATAGATAATAAAATTGTTGAAATCGTAAATAGTAGGTACTAAATTCCTTGGATTAATAATTGACAAAAGACTTGACTGGAAATTACAAATCGAAAACTTCTGCAAAAAAAAATGTAGTTCTGCATTTGCATTGCACTCACTAGCGAAAGTTGTAAACGTAGTAGATACCTTGATTGCTGCCTACTATTTATTTTGGGGAAATTCTGCCGACGCTAACACGGCATTTAAAGCCCAAAAGAGATGCATTAGATCTATGTTTGGGCTAAAAACGGTTGACACATGTAAACCATTTTTTTAAAGTAAAAGATGTTAACTCTTCCTTGTATTTATATCCTCGAAACCGCAATGTTTGTCAAAACAAACCCCAATTTGTTTCCACGTCTACAGGACGTTGTACCGCGTAACAGACGAGATATGACTAGTCTTCGAGTCTATCACGACACTCATGCGCAAGAGTATCGTCTGCATGGCGCCTACTACATTTAACAAATTGCCTAAACGCTGGAAGGAGCTAAATAGTTAGGCATTCAAGCGACAATTAAAAATGTTTCTTTCGCAAAAGGCATATTATAGTGTCTCCGAATTTCTAGACAAAAAGTGTTTGTTTGATTGAATAATTTTATGTTTTCCTGACACTAATATATAATTTATATGAATATGGAATTTTAACATACCTAATAACATAAAATAATTTCTTAGTTCCAGAATTATAATGTATGTAATTGCCTATTCCAGGTATTTTTTATTTTTCTTATTGGTATTTCTTTTAATGTTATGCAAATATTTGTACGCCGATACTTACGGCTAAATATGAATGGACTCAAACGATGTATCTAATATCTTGCATGCTCTTGTATGTATACAATGTTTGGACAAATAAATAAATCTTATCTTATCTTATCTAAAGAAAACTTTGAATTTCCCATTTTGTACGTGGCTAAAGCGCTATCCGCGAAAAGCCAAAAAAAAGAAACCTCATTCTTTTAGTCTATGGCCGATCGCCATCATTAGAAGCGCGCACATAGGAAAACTGATTAATTTTTCCCGTCATTGCGAAAAAAAATTCACAACTCGTTTTCACTGTTGAAATTATAGTTATTTTTAGTATTATTTTCTTCACAAGTGTGTTGAAAAACGTCGTTCGTACACGTGTGTATTGATGATTACCGTTCTCGGCTCTCTTAAGACCCTCACCTAACGGCTCGGGTCTCAATGATGCCTCAGCGGTAATCACCAAAATTACACACTTGTACCATAATGTACTATTTATTATCTGTCATTGCTTCACTTTAATTCTTTATACCTATTTTGGTATGGTAATTTTATTCTGGGTACATCGTTTTCACACATAATTATATAATGAATGTATGTTAAATATTGTACTTCAAACATTTTAAAAGAGTAACGATTGAGTTTCTTGCCCATTATTCTCCATTCGAAACTACATTTTGAAAGGAACGACTAGAATCAATTCTATTTTAATATAAATGTTGACGTTCCAAAGAGTTCCTATTTGAAATAAATGCGTTGACTTTGACTAATATTCTCGTAATTAAAAGCGTTTAAAATCTAGTCGTAGTCTCATCTCGGCGACAATCAAATGTCAAAAATGTATGGAAACTCAATGAGATCAGACTGTAAACGTTCTTAAATTACGAGAATTGCCCCTCTGAAGTAAATAAAACACGTTTAATTTGGTTTAAAAACTATGAGAACTTTTGAAAAAAAGAACGTTGTTGGAATTAAATTTTGCAACAGAGTAGAATATAAAAGCTTTTAAATATTCTGTCCAACCAAAAAAAGCTATTGTTAACTTTATTCTGTGATCCCATTATAAAATATCGAAACTATATCGGAAAATACAAATCCACTTACGGCGGAAAATTGACACCTTTCACGAAGCTCAACGTAACAAAATAACGAAGAATTTATTATACAACTAGCTTCTGCCCGCGACTTCATTCGTGTCAAATTTCTTGCTCCCCGACCCACCCCGTCGCTCGCCTTGCCTGCCCGTGCGAGTACTTCGTATTCCTGACTTTTTCTTTTTGCTCGACTCCTATTGGTCTTAGCGTGATATATAGCCTATAGTCTTTCTCGATTAATGGGATATCTAACACTAAAATAATTTTTCAAATCGGACCAGTAGTTCCTGAGATTAGCGCGTTCAAGCAAACAAACTCTTCAGCTTTATTATTAGTATAGATTATAATATAATATATATATTAAAGTATAGATTATACTATATAGATAGGGTATTTTACTCTATATGAGAAAAAATCTAAAAATATATTATTGAGATAGCTTAGGCAAAATGCAGTCGGAAAATGTTGGTTTTAGTTCATAAAATAAACAAAATATTTTTTTAAATTCAATTCAAAGATTGAACAACACACAACAACACACACAAACACAACACACACAACATTGTCAATTGAACCTCTCTGTACTTTGATTATTTTCGTAACCAAATAAATTTTTATTTATATAATATTTTCCTTCAGGAACAGCAAACCAATGAAAAGTAGAACTATAACTCATTTTTAAATCATAAACAATTACCTATCGTATAAAATATCGCGTATTTGTCTATATAACAAATTGACGTCAAAGCCACAGCGCAATATGGCGTCCACTGCGTCCAGCGTTTTCGTCAAATTACGCGCGAAATTTTAAAATGTAAAATTTTAATGCATTTTACGGCACTAATCGATTAAATAAAAATGTTGTTTTTTTTGTGGTTTATTAGCACTTTGGAATCTAATTGGGATTCTCTAAAAAATGGGTGTAAAACCCTGTTACACGCTATTGTCGACGTTATATCCGCTAATTAAAGATGGCAATGGCGTGCGTAGTTAACTGAAAATTAGTTGAGAGAATATTTTATTTGTCTTTGGACGAGAGCTGAGTGACGTTCGATTGTTCTGAAGCTACATTTTACACGGGGAAAGTACAATATTATGCTCTTAAAAACATGATGTGTATTTCTTTTATGTATCAAGTTTTATTTTCATACTTTTGCCGTGTTTCCTTTTTATGCAGTGTAGAAAGTATATCTATGTATGAATCTACCGTAAACATGCTTTGTATGTATTCTTTATTTCGTTTGAGAATATTTTTTTAGACGCAAACCTAGAACGTCCAATCCCATCTTATATCTTAATAGGTATACACAAATAGACCCAAAAAGTCAAAAGTTCAAGTAAATTAATGACCTAACTCCCAATTCAGTCACAAAAATAAAAAGACTTTTAAAACAAAAGCCGATTAATGTGACGTCTCGCATTAAGCACAAACAAAAAGTTTAAACAAACGACTATTTAAATTAACTAAATAAAGCCACTTACACTAATGAATAACCTTAATGTACAAATGAAATGCTTCTAAACAATTACAATTGTTCTGCAAGTATTTTATACACAGCTGGCACGCTCTCTGACGATTCATTAGGATTCCTTTATCGAAAAATGGGCTAACTCATCTAGGAGATATATCACCCACTCACAAGTTCATGAAAATAAATTAGCCTCTTGCGATAAATCAGGCTGAATGCTTAGCCAGCCCAGTTTTTGTTTTTAGGTCATCCCAGACCTACTCTGAGCGGTAATATTCATATTTCATAGTTAACTCCATAAGTACAATATGTAAACGTACAAAGGAACTCACATGACGTTTCCAATTTACCCCGACGCATCCCTCGTAATATCGATTTGATTCCAATACGATGACGGGGGACGCAACAGGTCAGATATGCAAGGAAAATTCCTCCCTAGTTGCAGTTAATGTTATAGCAATAAAGTTGAATATCGTTCGCACTGGTTCTGCCAACACTGTTATGCATTGAGCACTAGGTATCCCAGTTTGCCCGGGACCTGACGAGTGAGATAGATAGCTGGGACTGGGAAGCAAGCTAGCCCGTTTCGCAAATTGGAACGCCCTGGGACGCATTTGACCTTTGGCAGAAATTCAAAACTGTACACAGCGTTCTACAATTCATTTTTAATTTTTTTGTTATGTTGGTACTGGCTCTTTGTTTTTGTGTTTCCGAACAGAGAATAGTTTTACCTGGTTCATTTTGTGTAAAACTCTTTTGTTATTTAGAGTTCTTTGTTAGTTAAAATTTGCAATATTTTTGCATAGTAGCAAAACTAGTTTGAATAAAAATTAATAGCATCCAAAGTTACAAATTAAGGAAAAGCGTCAGTGTAAAAACGGCCGCGAAATTAAAATTTTCTTATGATCTTTGACTTTTGCTTTTGAGACATTCAATGGTATTAAATGAATTAAGAGGGTTGTAGGAATTGATTATTTTATTTGAATGATTATAATTCTGGAAAGCCAAATTTGTCACGGTTGCGAATCATATTTGAATTAACAAACAACCAAATTACCTACAAATTAAAAAAAAAATGTTAGAAAATTAGAATTTCGTGGAGTACCTTAGTGCATACCTCTGATCGTATGTAAGTTGTAACCAATGCAATGTGAAGGATATTAAGGTGCCAGTAATATATCAAGCACATTAAGATATTCTAGTTGAATTACCAAACATCGACAAATTCCTTGCTTTGGCATATCTATATGCAGTTTTTACTTATCATCATCGCCATATTTTTTGGTAAATATTGCTTGTTAAAGAGCAGTGGTGGCCCAGTGGTAACTTACGTGACTTACGACATGTAGATCGTAGGTGCGAACCCAGATAAGCTTTACTTTGAGTGAAATATTTCGTCACCACACCGCAATCAAAACGCTGAAGGAAAACATCGTGCGGAAACCGGCATGTCCCAGAACCAAAAATTCGAAGATACGAGTATGTGGCATCTACCAACCCGCACTGGGCCCGCGTGGTGGATTACGGCCCACTCCCTCTCACAGAGAGGAGGCCTGTGTCCCAGCAGTGGGAACGTTATTGGCTGATTATGATGATGAAATATTGCTTACTTTAAGTAATAAATTTGTAAGGAAACAATAAACAAACCAAGTTCACTAAGTAATCAAAAGCCTAAGGCTACCCACAAAATGTATCTGAAACTCATAAATTACTCACAAAATACATATTTCTAATGTATAATTTCTATCACATTCACATTAATTATATTAATTTTCTATAAGTTCGATGTTAATTGTTTGATGCACCGGGCGACGTCATTACGTCAAAGCCGGTTGTCGCTGAAAACCAACGCTGGGGCTCTGTCTTGCATAGAGTTTCAGCAAAATGCTGAGCGATAGCCGTTTTGTGTGGATGTGACGCATGTTTCCCTCAACGTTTTTTTATTTATTTTTTGTGTGTTCCTGGTTTTTGCGTCATGTTTACCGCAAATAAACGTTTTTTTTCTTTCTTTTCTTTCTTTTTCTTTCTTTCAATAATCAGAAACGAAGAATTGTCAAACTTAAGTGGCAGTGGGAAGGGCACATTGCTCGCAGAACAGATGGCCGATGGGGCCGAAAGGTTCTGGAGTGGCAACTGCGTACCGGAAGACGTAGAGTGGGAAGGCCTCCCACAAGGTGGACCGATGACCTTGTGAAGGCCGCGGGAATCCGCTGGATGTGGGAAATAAAAGCCCGGTCGAAGTGGAGGAGCCTGGGGTAGGCTTATGTCCAGCAGTGGACGTCTTTCGGCTGAAAATGATAATTGGAAACGAATTACGATTCATTTGTTTTCTTTCATAAAACTCGTATACGATATGAATTCGAATAGGAAACCGGTAGTAGGGGCTTGCCCGGGCGAGCTATTAATAGAACCAGCACTGCATTTACCTTTGCACTTTACAGAGTTGCCCTGACCCGTACTATGAGCTGTATCGATTTTATGTACTATTGCTATTAATCAGAAGTGAAATAAGTTAAAAAAAAACAATCTTTAATTCAAATGAATTAAAGATTGTTTTTTTTATAATGTTTTTTTTTTTATATTTTATAATTTTCGTTAGTGTAATGTAAATTCATTACACTAACGAAAATTATAAATTATCAAGAGAAAACACTGTAAAAATTAATCTAATCTAATACCTTTAAATGAGAAATTCTTGTATATCTTATATAGTAGTATAGTATATCTTCAGATTATATCTGAATGTCAGAAACGGCTCCAACTATTTTCATGAAATTTAGTATGCAGGGGGTTTCGGTAAATCGCTCTAGTTAGGTTTC
Organism: Polymixis lichenea; assembly: GCA_949091785.1. Lineage (NCBI taxonomy): Eukaryota > Metazoa > Arthropoda > Insecta > Lepidoptera > Noctuidae > Polymixis > Polymixis lichenea. The sequence goes on along the minus strand of OX420938.1, from coordinate 7,481,830 downwards.
ATTTTTTCAAATCGTCAAACCAAAAAAAAACCAAGCAAAGCTCGGTCATCCAGATATGAGTAATTATGCAATTCAAAAGAAATAATCAGTACATGAACAAAAACTAAACTGATTAACACAAAAACAACCAAGCAACCGATAATGGTCAGCTAGCAGGTCCATTCCAACGTTCAAGTAAAAAGAGACCATTGACACCTATTTTTTTTGTGAATGACATCTTGGAGTTGACCTTGAGATGCCGTAACTACTCAACCGGACTTTCCTGTGGATTCTTTTAGTTTAGACTAAAAGCCTCCAGCCAGGGCATTAAAACCTACTTAAACTAGAGCAACTGCACGCTGAGGGCACCCCCTGCCGGGTTCGGGCCTCGGCTCAGGGTGTCACTGGTGGGGGGAGGGCAACAAATGGGGACAAGCTGGGTCAAATCATTTTTCTTATTATTATCAATAGGGGATTTTAACTTTACTTGCTCAGCTTCGGCGCGGGCTGGCACTTCTGCGAGCATGGGACGGTAGGGATCGTTGACACCCCGTGCGCCTCCATTTATAATATTCCATCCGTTGACAGCTGATCGTGTGACATTTAAGATGTCACCTCGACTTTCGTTACCAAGACCATTGTATTATTTCTATATTTAATACTAATGACGTACCTGGTAGTAGCATCTATAGGTAGATCGGTGTAGTTTGTTTTCCGCTAGGGTGATTTTTAATCAGGAATATTAGGTACCCAAAAGGTATCTAAATCTCTCTCCTTTTTCAAAATTGAGAAAAAGTAGATCTTGATGTTAGAATAACGTCAAGCTTGTATTCCTGGGGGGCTTGCGGCTAAGTAATACGAGCCACACGGATGAATCGATCAGACTAAGCTACGCTTGCCGCATTTGGTCCGTGGATGGGTGACCATATTTACATACCAAGACCTCTCTATGCCTCGGAAAGCACGTGAAGCCGTTGGTCCCGGCTGTCATTCGTGGATCTTTGACAGTCGTTACGGGTCGCCAGAAGCCCGAAACCTTGACAACCAGTCTTTCCAAAGGGTTTCGTATTATCTAATAACTAGGTTGTAGAGGTCACATAAGCAGTCACTCCATGTGCAATACTGGTATTCAGCTGCATCCGGTTAGACTGGGAGCCGACTCCAACATAATTTTGAAAATGCTAAGCAGATGGTGATCAAGCTTACATTCCTCGAAGCGTGAGCAGAGGTGAACCTTTCATATTTCATACATTCATATTTCTAAAGAAGTCCACAATATTTTCTTTGTTTAAAACAGTCAATAATATCAACGTCGTATTTATTCACATCCAATTCATTAACTTGCACGAAATTCCAAAATGGATATTAAAATATTCAATTTCCACGAAATATCTGATCCTTTGATAAAACATTTGACGGGCATTGTAAAATATTTCATCGCAATGATAATTAATACTAATTGAAAGGTCTGATATTAGATTCGAGAACATTGGAATGTACTCATAAGGTTTCAGCGTCATGTTCGATCTGATTCAGAAACATACCATGATACGTGTCAAAGGATTCTGTTTCAATTAATAATTCGGACAATGTACGTCTTTTGAACAATTGTTGCATTTCAATAAGTAAAAAAAACCGGCGAAAATCTCCCTAAAGATTGTAGGTAGTAGTGTATGGCATAGTGTTGCAGGTACTCGAACTAAAAAAAATTAAAACACGTTTGTTATCACCTGAAGAATTAAATATATAAGAAACAATTATTTTAAAATTGTCGACAGTGAAGTTTAGTTCACATACATTTATACATTCACACCTTCTTCCAATAGGTAGGTGAAAACCGGTGTACGTTTAAACGCCGACAGACAGTACGCCGATAGACTAAACATCGACAAGACTTTACTTCGACGGGACTATTCGTCGACAGGACACTTCGCCGACAGGGCTCATCAGGTAGGTAATAGGTTAGGTTAGAATTGCGATCTACCGCGCGCGAGCCAAGCGAGCATAACGAGCGGTGCCGCGGTAGCGCCCGGCGAGCGCTACTTCCATGTTAGTGGCAGTTACTTTACTATTTAGTAATAGCACAAGGATGAGCCCTGTCGGCGAAGAGGCCTGTAGGCGAAGAGTCCTGTCGGCGAAGTGTCCTGTCGGCGAAGAGTCCCGTTGAAGTTAAGTCTTGTCGGTGTTCAGTCTGTCAGCGTAGTGTCTGTCGGCGTTTAGTCATACACTCCGCACGCTGGTTGCAAGTACTACTTATCTAAACATTCTTAAGAACATCACCAATAAGGAAGAAAGAAAAACGAAAGAAGAAGAAGAGGGGAAGTTTAATGTCTCATGAAAACCGTTAGAATTTGAATAGGGTTAAAGTTGATTGTCTTTGCAAGTCCATTCAAACAATACATAACGTGGAAAATCATCAATCTCCTGCCCTTTTAAAATAATAAAAAATAATGATAATATTACTGATGCAATTGTTGAGTGTACTGTCATAATCGCATAGAAAACATTATTTTAATAACCAGGGCATTTATTCCGTCACCACAAACAACGTCATTATTTAAAAATAATCACTGAATTACATTTTACCGACTTTTGCATTATTTCAGTTCACAAAAACCCTCCATTAAATTATATTCCTGTGTCCGAAACGATGCTTTGAACGTATTTCACAGTAAATGGGAATTATAGTGGATGATTATTTTGACATGAATGCTTCCCAGAAATCCTCTGTGAGTTTAATTAATAATATAACTAAATTAAATGCTTTTATTCAGTCCAAAGCGCATGAACGAACAAATTAATCAATAAAATATTTTCAATTTTCAGGCTTTGTTTTTAAAACTTAAATTAGAAATGCTTGCCAGGTACTGGTTGCTAAAGAAACTTGTTATTGCAACATATAGCAGATACTGTGATGAAGGGGTCGTGGTTAAATGACAATACTCGCACTGGACGTCGATCCCAAGGTCAAGCTGAGCTTCCCGCGTTCGGTTCGTGGATGGGTGAACATAAATATCGCAACCCCTCCGTGCCTCGGAAAGTACATAGTCCAAGATGTCATTCGTAGATCTTTGACAGTCTTTATAACGGGAGGTCAGAAGCCCCAAAAGTTTGTCAAGCTGTCATACCAAGGCTTATCGTGTTACCCAGTAAATGCGTTGAAGAGGTCAGATAGGCAGTCGCTCCTTGTAAAATACTAGTATACAGCTGTATCCGGTAAGACTGGAAGCCAACCCTGACGTAGTTGGGAAGAGGTTACGCAGATTAAGTAGTACTGTGACATGTCCCTAACTAATCTTTGTTACCGAAGTAGACTCTTCTAAGAAAGTCTCTATAGGTGAAGGCTGGCAAATAGATGACGCGCTTCACTTCAGAACAAAACGTAAGTGTAAATCAATAAATTTCTCCAAGATTGTGTCTGGACTATAAAAGAGACTGTGACCTCTGATTTTGTTTCGGCCTATTTTCTCAGAAATATGAAAGTCTGACCAAACCTAATTTTTAAAATTTATGATTAATAAGACTGTTTGTAGGTGTACAAACCTAGTTACAGAAATAAAATCATGTCCTATCATTTATATTTTTCTTTCTTTCTTCCTATTGACTTATTACTAATGTTAAACCGTTGCCTACCTATTATTTCAATTACAGTAATCCGTAGCCTCTGACAGCCTTAGCTCTTGGTGGTAAGCAGCTTATAAATATATTGTGTTTTTTTTTCCTACCTACGTATTCATGAATAAGTATAAATATTTATTCAATCGCGCTGTTTTTACACAAACGGTGCTGTTACACGTAAGCGAAATGGTGAAGAAAAACATAGTGAGGAAATCGGCATGTCCTAGAACCAAAAATCGGCATGTCCCACTCCCGCCATGTAGCCCACTCCCTCTGGAAGAGAGGAGGCCTGTGTCCCAGCAGTGGGAACATGATAGGTTAATCATGTATATCGTCTGCTTACGGGTAAAAAGTAATAAGTGCAGTCTTTGTCATTTCGAGTAAATGACATTTCAAAGTTTATGTTTTAATTTGATCTATTTTAAACACATTAATTTAAAAAACTGTTAAAGCAAACTGTTGCACTAATTACCCTTCTTTTAAGATACTCTTATCTATATAATATTTACAAAATGTGAGAAGATATCATTTTTACAAACTTACCATCTCAGCAGCCATTGGACATTGCATTTTTTTATTTTACCAGTAGATACCCCTAAAAATTACACGTGACTGCATTTTTAACTCGATTTAGTAAAAAAATGTATTTAACTTGTTTTACCAGTAAGCAGACGATATGTTAATGGAAAATTGTGTAATCCGTCATTGTATACAATTCCTAGGAAATGTGTACAATTCCTAGAATAGATACGAAATCTATACTTAATATATTTTGTAATATGCACTTTTCCTAGGAAATCTATACATTTCCTAAATAGCAATTAAAAATGTATTACATTCTTGATGTTTGTAAGTACAGCGAGGATAGTGGAGCGAGGGGAGGGTATTGCGTCATCCGATCAGGAAATCTTTTCCTACAAAAACATAACACGTAAGGATATAGAAAACTATCTTCAACTTTGTGAACCATGTCAACAAAAGCAAAAAGGCATAAAAATTTATTGAGTTTGTCCTAGGCCAAATTGGTTTATTAAGGCGGGGCACCCTGATTAAATGGGTTAGGTTAAGTTACATTAGAACTGTGACCAAAAACGCGCGAGCCGAGCAAGCGAAGCGAGCGGTGCCGCGGCAGTGGCCGGGAGCGCTACTTCCAAAGGCTGTTAGCGAAACGGCTAATTAGTTGTCTGCGACATAATATCACGCGTAGGGTAAGTTTTCACACATTGCCGGCTCCGCATTCGGTAATATAAAGAACGCCTATGAAATACATATATTTCACAGTAAATGTGTGCATTAAAGTATCTTTGAAACATTATTTTACACATTTCTAAGTAGGTTCGGAAGTGTAGGTATATTTCCTAGGAATTTGTACAATTCCTAGGTTTCATAAATTTCCGGTAAGATATACACAAGCAAACTGGGAGCATGATTTCCACATAGGAATTGATATTGTGGTCTTTTATAGTCAAGGTTTTTAAAGATTTCGTTTTTATTTCAATATTAGTTGAGCATTTACGAGTTTATTTACGTTACAGTTCTAAGGCTTCAACATTCCCAGAGGTTTACAGAAGTCACGTCGTAACTATTTTGGAAATCTGAATTTTCTGCCTGAACATTGAACAGCCTAAGACATTCTAAGTATTTCTACGACCCAAAACTAGACACGATCTCACAAAAACTAGTTTTGGTTTGCCACAGAAACATTGCTGACCTAATCGACCACGTACTATCTACTTAATGAAACAACAAAGAAAATATATTATGAAACTTTATTAGAGGCTAAATTAGACGGCCATATAAATATTCTGGTCAGTTTGTCAACGGATTCGGTAAGGGAATTGATTGCGGGAGAGGCTCGTAAAGCCTAGTTAATATTAATGAAGGTTTACTGTGGTATGGGACCTCCTTTCCTATACATATTGTGATGATATTCCCGCCATTATGTGTGAGTATGACCCGGACTGGGAGCGATTTGTTATAATTTAAAACAGCTATTCTGTTTTCAAATTGTGCTGATGTTTGTCAGTCCTCGGTTCGCAGTTTGAAACTCCAGCTTGCCACAGAATTATTAATTAAGCAGGCACATTAGAAAATTCAAAAGATTTGTATTTGGAATGTAGCTGTTCTATTCTGTAAAATACTCACTGTGAAGACTAAAGTGAAGTGAGTTTGAAGTGAGCTGTAACTCACCTTGACTGTTGATTGTCATTTTTGACAGCTTACTTCAGCTAAGTTTTCACGGTCAGAGTTTGCGGTGGAACTGTGTTCGGCTGACTGCTGAAACAACCAGGTAGTCGTGATGTGGAAACAAAAAGTGAATTTCTTCAGTTAAAAAATCGGTCTATCGCGTTCGCTATGCAAATATTTCCCAAGCTCATGCCTCAAGGTAACCCAAAAAATAATTGATTTTGACGTTTTTGATCAACTATGCCTATAAAATAATTCCATAATATTGTTTTCCGTAAAACTTCAACAAACATCGCCATAGACTACCTACATATCATCTCTTTGTTGATACCCTACTTTTCATGGACAATTACTTTTTTGTTAACAAGAAATGTATAAAACACGGCTTTTTTTAGAGTAGTAATTGTTGTAGACTCGGAAACATTTCTTTCAGTAATATTGTAGGTACAAGAGAAAACGTGCCAAACGCCCGTTCTTAAAATCTCCAGTACCTAAGTACTGGAAACCATCCAATAGTCACAAACCACTACCAAACACTACATTTAAAACGTCTGCAGCTAAAAATCAAAGTACAATCACTCACCGTAACCAGCCAACAGAATCGCGTGACATTTCGCGTGCACCATAAAGCAAATCGTCTACTAAATCAATAAACTTGACCTGCCTGAACGCCAATGTAACAGTCCCATAAAAGGTTTATTAAAGCTCTACTCAATAGCGTGAAAAGCTATAAATTCCTTTACGCACACCCCTGATTCAGGAGCGCAGAACATTAAGGTGCTGAGTTTAATACAAGTAGGGTGTTGTGACGTAGACACGATGTTGTGTGCTCCGCGATCGGGCCAGGAAGCCCGGACTGCGTAGTCTCAGTGACGTAGGCCAAGCGCGTGTGCGTCAATGCGGCTGTGTGAGTGCCCTACATTCGCAGGGCTGGCAGCTCCCGTATTATACCAGATAACACTGCCAACGCACAGTGGAACGAATGTATGGGAGCGGTTGGACGTAGACATGTCCGAAAAATAAGAGTAAAATTATGACAAACTAATGATGCCATCTTATTCGATTACTTAATGCCTTCATAAATTGTGGTGATGAATTTCTTCATAACTCCCATATTTCGGGAGTAATTTGAGAAAATGTGAAATTTTACTATGAAAATGAGTGTATCGAGCTCTCTCCCTCCTGATTCCGGGCTTGTTTCAAGTAGCGGTCTCTAATATCGTAATGCTATTACTAAGAGCTATATTTAATACTAAGACACATAGTGCGCCAAATGTGCACTTTCTGGGATAAAAGGAAATGAAAATTAAAAAAAAAAAACGTTTTTTCCCCATTTGTATTTACTTTAAACCGCAGACAGACTTATTAAGAGGTCTATAAATATATTATATATATATACAGAAATATATATTAACAAAAATATTCACAAGAACTGATGAGAGTATGACTTTTAAGTAAGTTGATAATAAATTACCTAGTTTCATTAAAAGTACAATAAATAATTAAGATGTAAGCTCTAATTTACTAAGTTACACATTTTAAAACAATAACATCATTTAATTATCTTCGTCATCATCATCATCATCAATTAATTCAAATTCAGAATCGATGTCCGCTAAATCATTTATGTTAACAAATTCGATATCACTTTTCTCAGAATCCGTAAGCTCATAAAATTCCTTAAAAGAAGATTTTTTTACAAACTTATTTCCTTTTGGACGGATACTTGTAACAAGTGGATCAGAAGACAGTAAAAGATTGTGCATAATATCTTCATTGCATGAGATACTGCTATGCTTTCGAGAATGCCCCTCTCTATATTTTCTAAAATCTTTATTTCTAGCCTCAGATGCCTCTTCGGATAGAAAACCAATGGGCACAATTGACATGTTCTGAACTATGTCTGGCCCATGCATTAAAATTTTATGAAGTGAAGAAGGCATATAATACCATGGGTATAACTCCACGTAAAGCTTAGCAGTATCAAAGCAGAACTCTCGGAATTTAGTTACGTTGATCTTCTCTCCTGATGAAATACACTGCAAGATCACACAGATTTTTCTTAAAAGCATAGCATCTATTCCGGTCAGTTCAGCAGATTTAGTGTAGTTTTCAAAAAATCTCCTTGCCGAGTTGCCATTGTTGGTGGATCCACTGCCTTGTTTCACAACATCGAGAAGTAAGCCCGTTTCTCTTCTTACAGCCTCTTGAACTCTTTTCTTCCTGTCATCAACTTGCCTTTTTGCTATATCACCCCTTACTTGCCATGATTTTATGTCTAATTTGTAGGAAATGTGTAATAAGCATTCCATTGAGCGAATCCAAGCGTGAAGGGTGCTTAAGCTATATTTATACATGTCCTCGTTTGCGTGTTTATCTTTGATTAACTCTAAATTATTCATTTCTTTAGGACAAGCCTTGCATATGTCACACACTGAAGCTGCTGTATTGGATATAATGGAATGAATTTTACCATCAATCATTGTCAACAGCAGTTGGTGTTTGACACTAATTCCATCAGTGATGGTGGATGGAGTTAAGGCTTCAATCTCTGCTTCGATTTCAGCCATCTCTCTCTGCACATTTTCTTTGGTTTCCTTTATAAACTTAAACAATATTGGCCGGCAAAATGAAGTGGAAGATGGTCGCTCGTTTTCCCAAATTGTTACACCTTTTGAGACGAGCCGCAGTGGTACAAGACTAATCATAAAATTACTAGCAAGATCGATTTGCTCATCTTCACTCGTCCTTTGATGATAAATGCTTTGGCTAGATGATCCGTCAAAACCCCATTTGCTGGTCAATACGAGCTGTTGATTGGGATCAACAGGGGTTTCTAACGACCTAATAAGTCTTCTTGAGGTTAAATCCATCAAGGCTTGTAATTTGATTTTTGCAGAGCTCTCTGTAACTGTGAGATCTTCTTTGGCCGGATAGCACTTAATTTTTTCTTTAACCAACATGTAGTAACTCGGGTATTGAAGAGCTCCTTCTTGAGTGTTGAAATCCCGAAGAGTGTTATAGCGCCATTTCGATAAGTTCATCGATACATAAAGAGCCAATGCCTTCAAAGGGGATATTTCCCGTACCTGAATTGATTTACCTTCAATGAAGGCTTTGATTTTTGAGGCCTCTTCTGGATTCTCCGTCAAGTATTTCATAACATAAGCTGTATCGCTTTGTCCTGCCTTTTGAAGCGCCCTTTCGGCCGAAAACATAATTTCAGCGCTGCTACTGCTGCATGAAAGACTATCTTCAGTGCGTCTTCTTTTTTGCCGGTTACTAAGGTCCTCAAAAGATTTACGAGGACTAGGATGTGTACAAGTTGAAGCATCAGATTTAGCAGGAGAAATTATGGGCTCGATGACGTCACTTATATTTTCTGTAGAAGGTTCCATATTTTCATTCTGTAATTCCGGCCATTGAATTGCAGCCTGTAGCCAAATCTCATGTTTCTTCCGAAACTTATCTGTGCTTCTTCCAGACTGTGTCCATTTTGCATAAATGCGGTAGCAAAATCGACGACACCAGTCTTTTAAACTTGTTTCAGCACTTTCACATAACTGAACACAACTGTTATCTTTTAAAACACTGAACAAATAGTTAAAGTCGCGTAAATCTTTATGTGCGCGTGCGCATAAAGCAACGTGAATATCAAGATTTGTATTAAAATTTGGAAAATACATTGCGAGATTAGCTTGGATACAACGAGGTGTAAATCAACACTGATTTTAAAGTTACTAATAGTGACCTATTTATATAAAATCCAGGTATCCCAGGTATCCTTTGTTAAATATTGCAAGGTAATTAGTTATTGTGATAATTAGTAAATGATGCATGCTAAATTAGTGTATTAAGAGCCATTTAGTAATTAAATAATAGCAATGTTCTTATCAGTAATCATTAGTGCATCAGTTTTATATGTAAACCTTAAGTCCCTAATTATATATCCTAATTAGCTTATATCTTCTCTAATTGGCTGCTCAGAAATGTTATTGTAATAAGGTAAACCTTTAGAAAAACGGTTTTAATCAACAAAATAAACAAAAAATAAAAAAATTGTGTTATAAAATAAACATCACTCTTTATCCCAGAAAGTGCACATTTGGCGCACTATGTGTCTTAGTATTAAATATAGCTCTTAGTATTAGCATTATGATATTAGAGACCGCTACTTGAAACAAGCCCGGAATCAGGAGGGAGAGAGCTCGATACACTCATTTTCATAGTAAAATTTCACATTTTCTCAAATTACTCCCGAAATATGGGAGTTATGAAGAAATTCATCACCACAAGTTATGAAGGCATTAAGTAATCGAATAAGATGGCATCATTAGTTTGGCATAATTTTACTCTTTTTTTTCGGACATGTCTACGTCCAACCGCTCCCATACATTCGTTCCACTGTGCAACGTTAAAGGTTTATACGCAGCTTGACTGATGGTTACATTTGAACGTTTGCGTTCCAAAGGGCTGGAATGTATCTCGTTTTATACGTAACCGTTTTATGGATGACAATAAACACTTCTGTTATGTCGTTTCGTATATTTCAGGGACAATGTTTTCTGTTTCAATGTTAAAATTCCTTTCTTATTGCGTTCTTTATCTCGAATGTAAAAGTGACGTTCCCTTTTTGACGGTACTTTTTCTTTGTTTATATTCTGTGTAGTCTCTCCAGTGCTTTGTATCGGCACACGGTATGAACGGGGCTTACGGCCGTCCCTCAACGAGCGGCCTGTCTTTCATTTAATGTCAGGGGTCGCGATCGATGTAGCGACCGCCTACGCCCGCATCCGCATCCCTAGATGCGGCACAAACACTAGGAGACAGCGGATATTGTAAGTGAAAATTGTTTTTATTACTTCCGTACACAATGGGGAAAGGGACAATTTTGGTGAGCAAAATATTGGTCCTTCTATTCGCAAAACGAAAATGGTTTATTTTTTGTACATTTACATAACAAAGAGATTGTTTAAAGAAGGTTTTACTGCAACCGTTATAATATTGGAAGCGTAGTATTTTTACTACTATCTACTATCTGAATAAAGACATGACCTTAATTGAACAGATATAAAATTGTGTAACAAATAAACAAGAATTAATTACTGGTTGAATGTGGATAATTAATTCTTAGAATCACTGCGAAACGGTACAATAGGAACAAGACACAGCATTTACAACACACATACAAACTCTCAACATCTTGCAAATTCAAATACAAACATAAATACACACCACACACACGATACTAACGAACACAACAGAACAGCTGTACAAATGAAATGCTTCATAAGGCTTCCTATCTGCCTACCTACGATCTATATCTACATGCATGTTGGAAAATATTCCTGAGAAATTGTACTATGAAATCATCATTCGAAGAAAGTTTCATTACTTACTTACTCACATTAATTATGGACGCTCAAAAGGAAAAGCAACAAACTTGCCTTATAGAAGACTAGTCTTTGCCCGCGACACCACTCGCACTCAAACCCTCGTAAAATCAGTGCAGTGGCATCGTTTTATAATCCACTTTCAGATCTACTCAGAATCCGTTAAAACAAAATACAATTCAACATTCTGTAAAATGTAATCTATGGTATTGTGAACTTCTTTCTATCTTCATTATTTTTTGGCTGCGTGTTCTACAAAAAAAAAAAACTGAGAAATAGAGCGTAACATAATGATGGAAGGATATGTACATAATATTTCAATTTGAAAATAATACTAATCGTGGAGACAGGTCATTCAACCGAGCCCTATAATGAAAATTTAAAAAAAAACCAGCCAAATGCGTGACGGACCACGCTAAATGAAGGGTTCCGTAGTTGGTCTGAATTTATCCCAAGAACAATCCCTAATCTCCAAGCATTCCTGAGAAAAAAGGTTTTGACAGACGGACTGACAACGATGTGATTCTATAAGGGTTCCGTTTTTTTCCTTATGAGGTACCGAACCCGAAAAATTCTCCAAGGGCTTGAATTCTGAGTTAGTCTTATAGTAAAGTTGTTTCAATTACACCATGTCTAAAAACACACCTACTACCTATTCTTTTTTTTACATATCTGCGTGGATTTCAGTGAAAGCATTAGACGGTACTCTAAAGCTCGTCTTCTTACACTCTCAAACGAGGATTCCCCATAGGATTTATTCTATACATCCCATTCAACCTTAGTATAAAAGATTTGTATACCCTCGATTCCCCTATCAATGTAGTTCTGAAAAGGAAGACGGCATTGCCACTGAAAAAGTGGGTTACCGTAAAGAAAATAAATTAAAACGAAAGGTTATAATGGGGTCTCGTAAAAGTTGTTTTAAAGGATTTTCCTTAAAAGCTTTCCGAGAAATTGATATTTTCAAATTAAGGCGACACGGTCGTTATTTTTTCTGTAGGGTGACTTTGTTTGGGGTTTTTTTTGAGTTATAAGTACTTTGTTAATTGAATTCAGGATTAAAGTATACTATTACTACGGTAGATTTTTTTTTTTGTTATTAGGTACTTTAACTGGGGCAGTGTGAAAGTTATTTTATTTCATTCTTTACGAATTTCTTTAGGAGCTAAGTATATATGCAACACTAGAAGCGCTCCGCGGTTTTACCCACGTAGTTCCCGTTTCCGTAGGAATACGGGGATAAAATATAACTTATATTACTCGGTAAAGATGTAGCTTTCTAACGGTGAAAGATTTTTTTAAATCGGTCCAGTAGTTTTTAAGTTTATTCGTTACATACAAAAATACAAATCTTTCCTCTTTATAATATTACTAGCTTTTGCCAGCGGCTTCGCCCGCGTGGAGGTTGGTGTATTATACATATAAGCCTTCCTCTTGAATCATTCTATCTATTAAAAAAACCCGCAACAAAATCCGTTACGTAGTTTTAAAGATTTAAGCGTACATAGGGATATAGGGACAGATAAAGTGACTTTGTTTTATACTATGTAGTGATTATTATTATTATTATATTATTATAGTGTAGAAGTGTAGATATAGGTTGGTTGACGCGCAGGGTACACTCATCATCTACTCAGCCTTTCCCAACTATGTCGGGGTAGCTGACCCCAACATAAATGGGTCCAGGGGCGACAGATCCGGGGAAATCTGTCGCCCTCTACTTGTTAGGACCCGAGATGACGGCGCGTAGTGTTCCAAGCGCGCCTCTCTATGACGTAAGGGGGCAGTTTAACACCTCACTCCCCCCCTATCGCGAGGTGGCCCGCAGAGGCGGGCCGGCACTAGCCGGGGATCGTAGAAGTCACACTAGTTCCCGTGATCCCCGGTGCAAATGAGAGACGGAACACCGGGGTGGTTTGATTTCACACCGTAATCAAAAAAAAAAAAAAAAGCTGACCCCAACATACTTAGTTGGGAAAGGCTAGCCTGTCTAACCGAATGCACCTGAATACCACTTTTATTCATGAAGCGACTGCTTATCTAACTTCCACAAGGTCCCAGTTACTGGATAATACGACACCCCTGATAAGACTGATTCTCAGCGGTTTGGTTGGTGGTTGCCTGTTCGCAGAGCACGTAGATAATACCGCCAACCAAACCGCTGAGAATCAGTCTTATTAAGGTTCTCGTATTATCCAGTAACTGGGACCTCAAACGGGGAAGTCACATAAGCAGTCGCTGCGATGAATAAAAGTGGTATTGCATCCGGTTAGACTGGCCAGCCTTACCCAACTATATTGGGGTCAGCTACCCCGATATAGTTTCACTGTGATGCAGTATGCTCCATAGTTACTATTAACTATGAAGCATACTGCATCACAGTACAAAATTATATAATTAAATCAACATACTAACATACCATTCATACACGTTATACAATCAGGAAAATTAATTGTCAACCAAATTGTCACACTACGTAAATTTTCCGTTTATTAGCTATTTCATGCATCTGTCAAAATGACAGTTGTCACCATTAAAATTGTTAGTCAATCTGATAAACATTAAAATTATTTTCCCAGACTCTATACATACTGAACTTCACTTGTATAATCAGACGTCTTATTCACATATCCCTAATTTATGAAGGTTACTTAAAATTAAGTAGTGATTACCGACTGTTTAACCCTACATTTTTGACGTTTAAACATCTCTTAACTTTAAACAACGTTTATAAATACGAGGGAATGTTTTTTTAAATATCCATACAAAAGATAACATTATGAGTTGGAATTTAAAAGTCATATAAAAGTAGCTCTCGTCGTATAAAAGATACCTGCGGCTGACATTACCGTCGATGTCACCGGTGGATTTTACGATTTCAACACTTTTAAAGCGTACTAAAACTTAGTCACCTGCCTGTTACCTAAATGTGTTTTTAAGTAGGATAATAACTAGGTATTAAACCAATAAATCATTGGTCTTTTTTTTGGGTCGAGAATCATCAAATAACTTCTCCCGCTCTGAGTGGAGCAGGAGGGCGTGTCAGACTTTTACTGACTAAAACCCACCCGTGTTCCTTCAGTTGCCTGTGTGCCAGGGGCCATGGTATCTCTTTCGAACCACCCGCACCCCTGGCAGGCATCAGCCCGTGCAGACCCCACCAGTTGGTGTTGACATCTCTTTGAGGCGCGCGTGGAACACAACGCACCGTCGACCCGGGCTTGGTCCTAACCGGACAGCAAGCGTTACAGCGTCTACATTACCCCGCGCCTACGGTGGCCGGGAATCAGCCTGGGATTTCCGATACCCAGAGCGTCTCCTGCGAAGGCTACGGCCGTGAGGGCACATGTACTGCCTCTCCCTCACGTGCGCCGCCTCCCTCTTCGCAAGCATTACAAGGCGGTGCTCCGCCCATGCCGGGCAGACCTCCACCGTATGCTTCACCGTGTCCTCCAGGCGATCTACATAGTGGTAACACCCGGGTGTTTCCCCCCGCCTAATGCAAAACAGGAACCTCCCAAAACAACCGTGTCCGGTGAAGACCTGCGTCAGGCGGCAGGTGAGGACGCCGTGTCGCCTCTCTAGCAACTCCTAAAATAGGTGATTTACCGCCGCAATCGTGGCGTGTCCAGCACTGGGTTGCGACAATCACACACTCCATGTCGCCAACAAGCATTGGTCCTCAGAATTTGATCTGTGGCTAAAATAAGCTTCTCCACCTTAAGTATGGACGATTGTGAAGACAGATGAGCAGGTACGTTAAAATTATATAATAAATATTTCTTAATAGCAAAAGTTTCTTATATTTACATTTTTTTAGTGCTTCATACTGAAATTTGCATGTGGCACAAGTATGTACCTATCATTTGAGTGATGGCAAAATTGGTGCAAGCGAATTCTTGACTTTTCCGAATTAGCGTAGTAATAAATAAACAGATTTTGAAGCAGCGATGATAAAAAAGAACATGTTTTCCCTCCCCAGCCTTTAAAATTTCCCTACGCAAAATGCCTAGAATTTTTTAACTCCATCAACGCTCTTTCATTTCGTTAAAGAATTTTCCTGTACGCCATGCCTCTGATGTTAATTTATGCGGAACAACATTATTCAATTCCGTGTCTCTTTCTACTTTTATAAAAGTTACCCCTTTTTGCAGCGGCGGCGGCGTCGATACAAAGACGGGATGTTTCAGGAATATACATATTTGATGTGCAAAAAAAATATGGATATAAAAACCAACGGTGTGTAAAAGAGATGAATGTAACTCAATATTTAACCCCCGAGAATAAAGTAACGACTGAAGCAATTTATTTCAACCAAGTAAAATGTATATCAACAAAATTTGTGCGACAGTTTTAACCCATTTCACATCACGGAAACCACCTATATGTTATTTTGTACGCGAATTCATCCTACACCGAAAAGGCTTTACAGATTTCATTAGTCTTCTTCAACATTTTCGTAATTTTAAAACAAAAAATCTGTTACTGTTCATTTATTCGGAATTAAATTACCGTGTCTAGGTCGAGATAACTATCTCCACCGAGAGCAAAAAACACTTAAGTGATAAAAAAGACATTGATATATTGAAAAAAGTTTAATAAGTCCAAATGGGAATTGAAGTTTAGGTCAGATGTGGATCGAAGCCAATTACAACGATAAAAATAACGTTTTCACGCACGCGTAGATATAAAAGGACCTAACTTGAAACACGCTATCGTAAAAATATTCCTATAGAGTGTATAAATTTTTCTAGGGAATATTTTCGGAAAGTTACTGGGAATATAGCTGGGGTACCTATTCATTAAATCAAAAAGTATTTGAAAGAAGCTGTGGGTGTTGAGCGGTCGCCGGCGGCGTTTCTAACTAGGTTAACAAGCGACCCACGGTTCGCACTAATTAGGAACAGCCGAGGTTTCTCCAGCTTTTTGTAACTCTACTCTCCTGGTACTTCGGATTAAATTCTCTTTATTTCCACACGTCTCAAAGGTTGCATTAATGTGTGTGATAATGTGTAACACGTCTTTAGCGCAGTTTATTAAAATTGAACATGTTTATTTTTGTTCATCGTATTGTATTACAATAATCACAATACAAATAAATGACTCCAAACCAGGAATTTAACTTACAAAATGATCAGGATGCCACATTGCGTCTTCCGATCAGGTTCGAAATGGCGATAGGACCAAATTACCAGAATATTTGCGATCGAGAATTTGTGGCATTGTTTGACGATACCATTGATACCGTTTGATATTTTGCTATACATTTTGGCTTGATAAAGCTCCATTATTAACTGTTTGACGTGAAAGTATTTATAATATAGGTACAGGAATATGATGTGTGCTTTGTTTTTGTTCACATTGGAGTACACGGGTTCCTACCTATAAAATGTGAGTTCTATTGTTCTGTATGTGTAAAGGTATATGTTTGTTCGTGTTTTGTTTTTGTTTCCATGTGGCACATATTGGCATGTGGTTGAACGGAAACACTTCGTCGATGTTTCGACGTTTACCTAGGGGTACATACATAAACAAACCTTTATTTTGTTAAATGTTTTATTTGCTCACTTGTACAGATCTATTATGAACTGCATTCATGATAATGTAACGCTTTCAAACTACATACTTGACCGTTGGCAAAATGATGAAAAAAAAACAGTCGAGAGGTGTCGCGGAACACCCCGTTGAAGCGAAGTTCCTTTAGCTTTTCGATTTTTTAACCCAGTTAATGGGTACTACGGTGCTCCTTCGTAAGACTGGTTATCAGACTGACGGTCGTCGGACGACACGTAACAACTGTCAAAGTTCCACGAATGACAGCCGCGGCAAACGGTTTAAGGGGAACTTAGTCGCGGGCTCGAACTCACTGGTGGGCCTGGCTAAAAAGCACGCTGTCTCACCAGGCATCGTGTCCGACACAGGTAGTATCAGTGATGAGCAGTTAGAAGCTAGTCTACACGCACAACGTTATTGAGTGAGTGCAGGATCATTTATAGTACAACAGGCGCGTTAAAAGTTAAGAAAAGTCCATCGGAAGATCGGGTTTTATGAAAAAACCACAGCATAAAATCAATGACCAATACAGTTTATTGAACTTTTCGATATTTGAGCTTTGTCGGTACTGACTTGGTTTTTCAGATTTTTTACTTCTTTTGTTAGTTAAACACGCCCAAAATTAGGTTAAATTAGCAAGAAAAACGAATCTTTGTTGGCTCCTAACTTTTTAACGGCTTTTTATTTTAGTATTCTGTTGCCATACAGACAATATTAATAATGAGACAAAACCATACCATGTTTAATGTTTGATGTACATTGTCGAAGTTTGTATTGGAAAAATGTGGACTAGATTCACCTTAACATGCTTTCCGAGGCACGGGGGACGTTGGCATAGAGATGATCAGTCGATCTTTGTGACTGTTATTCTTTGTACGATGTATTTTTTTTGCCTATCTCTTATTCGCCAAGTGTACATAGTATATAGGTACTATGTACACTTGGCGAATAAGAGGTACTATGTACACGTGGACAAGGAACCTCCTTCCAAAAATTCAATGAGACACCCAGCAATATTTTCCTACAGATAAAAACCAAGTAATCTACATCTACTTAATCTATCTACCATACCCGACAAAAATATCCTTGGTTCAGTCAAACAAAAGAGCAACATAGAAAATCCGGGACACTCATTAATTTTGCGTCTCACGCTTTTAATTAGATGTCTTTAAGGAGTTTACTCTCTTTTGCCCAACAAATGCGTCCCACTTTCAGTATTACGCAGCCTTACAGACAAACAAATAAATCGTGTTACTGTGAAATCATTGCGTTCAACTTTGCCCGACTTTGCCCGAGTTTGGAGACAAGTTTGCCTGTTTGTTGCGAGTTTTTAAGTTATAGCTCCGAGTTCTTTAACTACTTTATAATTACTGGTAATAAATGATGTGTTGACTTATGCTCAGTGATTTATTTCGTGACCTGATTAAAAGTGTCGAAGAATGAATAATGATTAATAAATTGGGTTAATTCAATTGTCGCGGCCATCTTCAACGCCACATGGGAACTACGCATCAAAGACCTGACGTCACACAAATCCTACATCGCGCAATCAGAGTTTACCGCGCGACTCGTATATATACACCGTGACATTTTAGTCACCTTACAACGGCAGCCCACTTCATGTATCCAATGACTACAAAAGTGAATACTTTTACAAGTCATAAACTAAAATCAAATCAAAAATCAAAAGTCATTTATTCAAATTAGGCTGAGAATCAGCACTTTTCGAACGTCAAAACACATGAGACAGTCCCCCAAAACGCCCACCCTTCACACCACTTCCTAATATGGAGCACAAGTCATGAACGATGAATTTAACTCATTCTCACATAATACAGGATACATTTTTAACCAGTGCGCAAACTGTAACCATGAATTCAGTATATCAATCTAGCCCCGCCAGCGCAGAAGTTTTTTGTCGGTTATTACAAAAAATTATCAGCTGTTTCATAGAATAGAAAAGTTCAATATCTACGCGGTCAAAATTTATGGAAACACCTAGTTTTTTTTTTGTATAGCCGACGAAAATATTCTGCGCTGGGGTGCCTAGAATGATATGCTGAATTCATGGTTAAAGTTTGCACTCTGGTTAAAAAAATATCCTGTTTAGTGTCGCAATAGTTTCTACATTTTATTTCAAAGGTTAGTAGATTCGCAATCTCGCTCCATGATTACCACTTTTCATCCAGAGATCCGTCGTGTCTGCGTGTTTGCTTAATTTATTATTGCTTTTACCTACTATAAAATGGTTCTGTCAATTCTAAATCAAATCAAAACTTAATTAAAAATGTGCCTTTCATTGAACACCTGGAACTTGAAATTACTGAAATATTATTTATTGCAATATTAATTAAAATGAGTAACGACTGCGCTGCAGTTCTTAAGAGTTTTTCTTCGAGCCGTTACATAAAAGTTTCAATTAGTTACCTACCCTATTTCAAGAACTTTTAACTTCTTAGCTACGCCTGGTCTAATACAACAAAAAAGAAAATGTAGGTTTCTAACATCTGGTTTTTATATAATTAAACTAGCACTTCGCCCTCGACTTTGTCCGCGTAGATTTCGTATTTTTTCCTACAAACTTTAACATATCCCATAAAGGGGTTACGGGATAATTTAAAAAAACATCTGTATGATTTACTAAGATAAGTATTCGTGCCAAGTTTTGCTATCTCAAGCAATATGATTTTTCATACAAACAAAGCGCCCCCTTTTCACCCTCTTAAAGGTCGAATTCCCAAAAACTCCTTCATAGTTCTTCCTACATTATGAAAGGAAGCCGCGTTCAAAGTTTATTCTTTTATATGTACAGATAAACATAGGTATGTATGGTTTACCTAAAGAACGTCAAAACGTAAATTCAGCATGTTTTAATGATCATAATTGTTGGCATACCCTACATCCAAGTTTTGTAGCTTAGACACAATCTTACACGTGAAGTTAATTAAAATACATATTATTCACGTAGATAACAACTCATATCTTCAATTGTTGTTTTCCCCAACACGTTTAATTTTGTACCAAGACTTAGATAGGCATATCTGTTAAGTAATACTTTTGCTTCACCTAGTAAATAAATCCGCCTTGCCTTAGCCCCTTTATTTTATCCTGATTAAATTCTAGGCAGGTTCGCAGCAAGTCTAGTTCCCCCGAAACACTGGGAATCACAGCTCAGCGCTTTTCTTTGTGACTGCTATAGATTCTGGCTTACAGGAGTTGAAATGTGGAGTGCTTTACATCGTAAATCTTTTTTCGCTGTTGTTGCAATATGTTTGTTGTTTTCTTTTCTACAAAATGATCTAGTTCATAGATCAGCGTTTCGCGATCGAAATGAGAAGACTTTGTTAACCTTAAAGTTTACTAGGTCCCTAATTTGTGAAAGAGAACCCTGTTTAATTATTATAGACGATGAAAATAATTTTCTTTTAAAGGGAAAGCACCTAGGTAACCTGCTAAATTCGAATTTTCTTAAGTTTTTGTAGTATCGCGATTTGCAGTCTGTTGAGTCCACCATCTCAACATCGCCGCCACCAGTCAGCTGATGCACGCCTCCACGCGCGGCTGCGCTTACGCTTCTTAACGTTCATAATAACTTGTTTCCATCTCGACCATTTTAAACCGTTTGTAATTTATTTCTTATTCATATTAATGATTATACATGTTATACAGTTCACTCAAACCTTAATTTTGCTCCACCACGACCTATCGTCGCGATCACAGTCAGTGTCAGCCTGTAGTTATGTTAAACTAACTATGATTCAGGACAATATTTATATCAACCAATCAATCAAAAGTCATTTATTCAAACTAGGCTGAGAGTCAGCTCTTTTTGAACGTCAAAATTACATAAGACAATCCCCCAAAACGCCCGCCCGTCACCAGTTCCTAGTGCTTTAGCTGGGAAGAAGAAGAGGAATGAGGGCCAAGTGGTAACGGCCGTGGCATACGAGATGGCTATCGTAGGTTCAAATCCAGACAGGCTTGACTTTGTATATATTATTTCATTACCACTGCTTTCAAAACGGTGAAGGAAAACATCGTGAGGAAACCGGCATGTCCTAGATACAAAAATTCGTAGACATGTGACATCTACCAACGCGCACTGGGCCCGCGTGGTGGATAACGGCTCATTCCCCGATAGGAGGCTTGTATCTCAGTAGTGAATATTATAGGCTGATTACGATGATCTATAGAATTAATAATAATAATAATAATAACCCTAAACAACCACACGTCCTGATTGACCATCTAATCACGTGGGGGGCGGACACACGAATGAGAAATGACTGGCGTGGCTAACGTGGCTCTGGAAACCCACTTAAAAATGGAGACTCGTTCGAAAAGAAAACGTATAGGACCGCTGCCCGGGGGCGATCGCCGGGGCGCACTTGGAGCTGACGCTGAGTGTTACAGCATGCGAACCGTCAGCGGTGAGGAGTTGAACAGGCGGACTCCCACCGACAAAGATGCTACAGCCGAAGTTATTGACAATGATGCTAGACTGACAAACAGGACAGACACCCCTGTAGAGCCTTATAGTCCAAGTACAGTATCGTACACACCTTCAAGAACATCATCACCGTCAATACCATCTTCACCGATACATCTCATAACTAGTTTTAATACAGTTTCACCCACTCCGGTCTTGAATGTTGCGCGGGAGGTATCTACCTTTTTACCCGCGTCCACCAAGGCTGGGAAAGCAAGAGTTCGCATGAGATGGAGCAAAGAAGTAAACCTATTCATTATGCGAACTTATCTATACATCACTAAATTGGAGACCGACATGACCACCTACAGACATCAACTGCATAAACTTTTTTCACGTCAATATCCTGAGATTTCTGTTTCGGAACAACGGATTTCGGATCAACGAAGAACTATAGTTAGAAATAATCTGTTGTCGCAAGTCGTAATAGATCAGTTAAAAGAAGAAGTACGCACACAATTACTACAAGAATCAGAAAACTATGCAGACACTGGCACTATCACAGTAACCCAAAACACAAACGAAAATACCCTACACGAACAACCACGATTACTCACTCAATTACAACCTAATTGTCAATCACAACCATTTAACCAATCGCAAACAGCACACACGTCCACACAAACCGAATCTTTAACCCTAATGCTCGAAAATGATATTGAGACTTTAGCTGTCGCAGATCAAAACCTTATCACAGATACGTATATACAAGAAATACTTGACAAATTTAGAAGAACAATAACGCAATACTCCGGAATGGATCCAACAGTACGACCAAAACTCCCTAAACTTAAATACACCCCTAACCTATTCCGTTTAGTTAATTTATTTAATGAAAATATCCTTATACAATTCATTTCTGATGACGCACAACTTACAGACATACATTTACTTATATATTGCACAGCGGTAGTTATATCTGAAGAACTAAACTTTAAAATCACTGACCACATAGGAACCACAAGAAGAAGCCACACTATCAAACCAGCATGGCAACAGAGACTAGAAAAAGACATCGAAAAGTTAAGAGCAGACTGTGGTAGACTGACACATTATATCAATGGCATCAGATCGCAAAAAGTAGTTAAGAGAGTTGAAACAATATTTAATAATTATTCTCATCACACTAGACACGAAACTAATAATAGAAGACCTGAGGAGTTTCTGGACACATTAAAGCAGAAACTAGCACTTAAAGTTCATAGGCTTAGGAGATATGTGAAGGCACAACAACGCAAAAATGATAATGCAACATTTGCTATGAATGAAAAAGTATTTTACAGGAACATACAGAAAACACATACCGACACAACAATAGAAAACAACGTAGACGCACCATCAAAAGAACACCTAGAAACATTCTGGTCTAGCATATGGGAAAAACAAGTACAACACAATGATAGAGCAACTTGGATCACAGAAGAAGAAACAAAATGGAGAGCAATAGATGAAATGGAATTTAAAGAGATAACAGAGTCTGATATTACAAATATAACAGCCAGATTACATAACTGGAAGTCACCGGGTATAGACAAAATACAAAATTTTTGGTACAAAAAATTAACGATCCTCCACAAGTCTATGGCAAAGAACTTGACGGAAATTATTTTAGGACAACAGAACGTACCCGATTTCATTGCAACGGGAATAACATACATGCTACCTAAAAGTACATATACAACACAACCTTCCCAATACAGACCAATTACATGCTTACCTACTATATACAAAATATTAACATCAGCAATCACAACAAAAATCAACTCACACGTTGAACATCACAATATAATAGCTGAGGAACAGAAGGGTTGCAGGCGGGGCCACATGGGATGCAAAGAACAGTTAATTATAGACTCCACTATTCATAAACATGCCACCACAAAAAATAGAAATCTCCATTGTACCTATATAGATTACCAAAAAGCTTTCGACAGTATACCGCACTCCTGGTTGATTCAAATTTTAGAGATTTACAAAATTAATTCAAAAATAATAGATTTTTTGCGTAACATAATGCCGCTTTGGAAAACGACATTACAGCTTAATAACCGCAATTCTTCTCTTATAACACGACAGATATCTATTAGGAAGGGTATCTATCAAGGAGATTCCCTGAGCCCTCTGTGGTTTTGTCTCGCCCTTAACCCTTTGTCTCACTTGTTGCACCGATGTCAGGCCGGATACAACCTTAAACATAATACTGAAGAAACAGTTATCTCACACCTCATCTATATGGATGACATTAAGTTATATGCAAAAACCGAAAAAGAAATGAAAAAGCTTATAGAAGTCACGACAAAATTTAGCCAAGATATAAATATGAAATTTGGGTTAGACAAGTGCAAGACATTACATATTATAAGAGGCAAAATCAAACCTGGCAGCTATACAGTTAACGACACCGACACCATTGATGCAATGGAACCAACACATCTGTACAAATATTTAGGATACAAGCAACTTAAGGGACTCGACCACACAACAATTAAACAGACAATAAGTACAGAATATCGAAGGAGAATTAACGTAGTTTGCAAAACACAACTATTAGGAAAACATCTTATTAAAGCCTTGAATACTTTTGCCATACCAATATTGACCTACTCATTCGGAGTCATAAAATGGTCAAAAACCGACATCGAAAAGTTAGAGAGAACCACGCGCACAATACTCACAAAACACAACAACCTGCACCCTAAATCTGCAATCGAACGACTTACCATCAAAAGACAGAATGGAGGGAGAGGCCTAATCGACATCCAGCACCTTTGGAAGAAACAGATCACTGGGCTTAAAACATTCTTCAATTCAAAATCACACTCTAGTAATATACACAAAGCTGTTTCTCTAAATGATTCTAACTACACCCCACTTAACTTAAAGGAACCAAATATACAAGACTCAAATAACGCTGACCCACAGAACCAAAAAATTGAAAATTGGAAAAAGAAAGTCCTTCACGGTAGACACCCTCACGATTTAGAACAATCCCATATTAATACAGTAGCGTCTAATAAGTGGCTTAAAATAGGAAACCTGTTCCCTGAAACAGAGGGCTTCATCATGGCCATACAAGATCAAATCATCAACACCAAAAACTACAGGAAATTTATCATTAAAGACCCTACCATCACAAACGATAAATGCCGCAGGTGCCACATTCAATCAGAAACCATCCAACACATCACTGGGGCATGTACAACCCTCGCACAGACAGACTACACTCACAGACACAACCAGGTTGCAAACATTATTCACCAAAAACTAGCTCTCAAACATAATCTCATACAAAATACTAACACTCCCTATTATAAGTACGCGCCACAAACTATCCTAGACAATGACACACATAAACTATATTACGATCGCGCCATACTTACAGATAGGACTATCCACTACAATAGACCAGACATAACCCTTCAGGATAAAATTAGAAAAACCACTTACCTCATAGACATTGCAGTTCCCAACACCCATAACTTACAAAAAACAATCACAGAAAAAATAAGCAAATACGCTGAACTTAAGGAAGAAGTAACACGAATATGGAGACAAGATAAAGTTTATGTTGTTCCTCTAGTTGTCTCCACGACAGGTGTTATTCCCAACCAGCTCCTCCGTAGCTTAAAAGTAATAGACTTGGAAGAATCCCTCTACATCAATCTGCAGAAAGCAGCCATCCTAAATACATGTAGAATCGTTAGGAAATTTATGCAGTTGGACGAAAATACACTCTCAACCTAAAGTTCACCACTCGCTACATTTACTTGGTTTTGGCCCGTAAATGTAGCTTAAACCAGCCTAGAGCTGAGAAAAAGAACACTCTCGACAATAATAATAATAAAGCCCTTTATTCCGAAAAAATATTTACAATAATGGTTACAACAAAATCACAAAATGTCTCGTATTTCGGTGTGCCTCAAGGCATAGGCTTCCTCTAACAATTTCCACTGTCGTCTGTCGCGAGATACCCTCCTCCAGTTTGGACCTGCTGTCAGCTTTATTTCTTCCTCCCATCGAGTGGGCTGTCTTCCCCGATTTCTTTTGCCATCCCTCGGATACCACTCTGTCACTACTTTGCTCCACTTTCCTTTGGTGTCTCGCATCATGTGGCCTATATCTATAGAATTATAATCATTCAAATATAACCCTCTAAGTTTATATAATCGTAGTGAATGACTATTTCATAA
Source organism: Polymixis lichenea (assembly GCA_949091785.1). NCBI lineage: Eukaryota > Metazoa > Arthropoda > Insecta > Lepidoptera > Noctuidae > Polymixis > Polymixis lichenea. The sequence goes on along the minus strand of OX420938.1, from coordinate 7,456,421 downwards.
AAAAATCGTTATTAAGTTATTACAAAAAGCTTCGAAATTCGAATTTCACGGGTTTCCTTCGCGCATCCCTCACATCTTAAAAAATACATTTCGCTTTTTTTAAAAACTCTTTTCGTTTTGCCATAACATACCAATCATTTACAAAAACACCGAATAAACTTCCGAATTATAATTTCTAATGCACAATATACCAGATTCCATTATCCAACCTAAATTTGAATCTATTGTCGTCATCAGCAATCGATTGGCCATTGATACCTGTATCTGTGACGTCATAAATATAAAGATTTGGCACCGCTGCCCAGGTGGGAGACATTGAAGAAAAACAAGGAAACTTGGGAGCTTGAGAGCTAGGGAGCTTGGGAGCTCGGGAGTGTTAGGAGCCTCCCCATTTATCTTAGCTATTGTTCCGGAATTGGGTGCGTTTGAGGAAAATGCTTTTGTACTTCGTAATCTCGTCCCAGTTTTTCACTTGCGTACCTATTTCCTTTTTTGTTTGGTACAAAATGTTCTCAGTGATGAATTTCGGGGAATTAATAAAAATTTGTTTTTTGCATGCTTTTGACGTTTTCTTTGAGAATACGTCATGATTAAGCTACTTTTTACTTCGAATATTCGAATTAAATGAGGTATGGAGGAATGTCAGCACACGTGATAAATCTTTTGAATGTAAAGAGAAGTTAAATGAATTGAAAATAACTCGTATGTGGCCCGAGGAATGTATTAATTAAATGTCGACTTCTACTTTGTTCCATTTACACATTTTACTCGATTGGAATAGCACTAATAGATTTTTTACGTTTAACTATGTCTTGTCATGGAATGCTAGCTTTTGCCAGCGGCTTCGCCCGCGTGTAGGTGAGAAATTATCCCACGGGAATGTACTACCGGGATAAAAAGTACTCTATATGTTAATCCAGGTTATAAACTATCTGTGTGCTAAATTTCATCCAAATGCGTTCAGCCGTTTTTGCTTGATTGAGTAACAAACATCCATTCTCACAAAAAAAATCACATGTATAATATTAGTACAATTGAAAGGTTCCATTGATTCGTTCTTTTATTGGCTTAACAATGAATGTTTATATTTCTTACAGTAGCAGCTATATAGAACCTGGAAATATCTCACCACAGGTAAAATACATGTAACCTTGTTATTAAGAAGTAGGTTTTTAAACCCCGCCATTTTATCGACATAGTCTACAACGACGAAAAGAGTTTAATCATACGTTCTAGTAAACTGAACATTTTCAAATGACTAACTTAAATGACGAGAAAAGTAGCTAAAAGCAATTACTTTTAAGGAAGTTTTATATTAATAATTGAGGAAACAATGAAAAAATTTGACCCAAGGAAGGTCTTTTTGTGGGCCCCTGAAATCGGACCCCTAAACCAAAGCCAAGGTTTTTGTTTTACTTCAAACAAAAGATATCATTGTAAGGTCAATTAAACTTTTTAAAGGCGCTAACGGTCCGAATTTCTTAATTTATTAAAGATCTTGTTGTACCTACTTCGTTTTATTAATTTTGTAAAGTAGACTTTACAATAAGTGGGTAGGTTTTATTATTGCTCAGCATCGTCCACTTGATAATCGAAATGCGTTGGTAATTTTTTTGATCCTTGGAATTGCGAACCTAATTGCTGAGTGTGGTCTTCATCATAACCATTGCGAACATCAAATAAGGCTCATGACTTATCATACTTCAGCATTACCTTCAATAAGTCATTCTGTCCAGCTTTTTCCCAACTATGTTGGGGTCGGCTCTCAGTCCAAACTAATGCAGCTGAATACTGGTATTTTACATGGAGCAACCGTTTATCTGACCTCCACAACGCAGTAACTTGGAAAGGGGAATACTCATCAGCCAAGGACAAAAATGCCTAAAACGAACAACAATGAAATATACGCCAAATTGCACTACAAATCGTAGGGACACACATTACAATTTCAATAATTATCAAAAAAACTAGGTAGACACCAGTTCCAACCACGTTTTCTAAAATATAGGTTAAGTCAAAGTTAAACAACAAAACATCATTTAAATGTTTTAATCATTGCAATATCGAGATAGCAGTTAACACAATGTCGTTAAATAACCTGTAGAGCAATATGTATGTAACTCAAGTCGTAAACGCAAAAAAATGAATCAATCAATTCACAAACAAACTGTCAGTAAGTTAAAGGACACGTGACGCTTAAAGCCAACGATACGTTTTCTATTTTGAACATAATTTGATTTTAATGAAATATTGACATGCATATATGATTTTAATTATATTTACGATATAAATAGGTCCATTTATATTAAATTAATGATAACTGTGCAGTAATTCTGTTAAATAGTTCGTTAGGAAATTTTTTGACATTCCTGTTTGGCTGAATGTCGATTACTCGTGTCAAATAAACACTGACCTTCAATAAAAATAAGAATGAATTAGACGGATATCGAATTAAATATTTTAATGATCCTTATATTTAGGTATAAAAACTTGAGAATTATTTAATTATACATATCACTACATAGTATAAAACAAAGTCGCTTTCTCTGTCCCTATATCCCTATGTATGCTTAAATCTTTAAATTTTTGGATTTTGATGCGGGTTTTTTTTAATAGATAGAGTGATTCAAGAGGAAGGTTTATATGTATAATACACCGACCTCCACGCGGGCGAAGCCGCTGGCAAAAGCTAGTTTTATTATAAATAGAATGAAGGACTATCAGTAGTTTTTGTCCATTACAGGCATTTTTTGAGCATTCCTCTTTCATACCCCTTTGTAAGAGTGGCTGTCACACTTTCAGGCTTTTGACTATACGTAACGACTGTCAAAGATGTACAAATAACAGCCGGGACCAATGGCTTAACGTGGTTTCCGAGGCACGGAGGAATTTTGATATGTTATGTTTCGTCACCCATCCACGATCCGACCGCAGCAATCGACCTGTGCGGCTGTTATTATTAGCCACGAACTCCTTCACTATTTACCTCTTCACCATTTTCTTCAGATTACCTACAGGTAATCCAAGTAATGAATGGAAGGTACTTTTGTTTCATTTCCCGGGTCAGCACGAACATGAATGGAAGAAAATTCCTTATAAACGTCTTATCACGTGGATTTGTGGAATTGAATTCAGTGGCTGATAAGATACCTGAAGGTATATAACTTTCCGTGTTAAGTCAAATCTCCCAAAAAACCTTCTTTTATGTGAATAATATCGTTATAGAAGAGGAAAAGATTTTCCGTTGGTATTTTCTCCGCGAGGTGAAATGTCGGGAAATTCAATAAAGTGGTAATAAGTGGATTTCTTGTCTAGAATCATATTTTTGTCAGTTCTCCCGCATTCTTACTTTTAGGATACGACCTTTTCTTCCGGATGCTAGATTGAAGTTAGGAACTGGGACACGGTGAATTGTTGTACAAGTAAACATCATGTACCTACCAGTAAACATCATCAAGTACTATGCCCTGGAAGTAGAACGGTAATCTAATATTCCGGGAAGGTCCCATTATTTGTAGTCTTTAACAAAGTTGTCAATTGTAATTAGTCGAAATGTTTAGTAAATTAACATTTCCGCGAAATAACCGTAGATGGCGCTGTTGACTTCGTAAACTTATTCGATTTATTCAAATACTAGCTTTTGCGAACGGCTTCACCCGTGTGGAGATCGAAAATTATAACACGGGAGCATAGTATCGGTATAAAGACTACCTGTGTACCAAATTTCATCCAAATCTGACCGGCCATGTTTGCGTCATTGAATAACAAACATCTTAACATATAAACTACATTTATTATAATAATAGGATAGTGGGACTGGCTGTTGGAAGACCATATTTTAAAAACCACCTTTGTCAAATTCCATATTACGAGTTAGTTACGCCATGCCATTTGCTTTTATTCGTTGTGTATCGTTGTTCGAATAAAACACAGCTCGCAGCCGTGGCCTTCGCAGGAGACGCCCTGGGCGTCGGGAATCCCAGGCTGATTCCCGGCCACCGTAGGCACGGGCTTGCGGACGGCGAGTAATGGGTAGCTCGCTGTCCGGTAAGGACCAAGCCCGGGTCGACGGCGCGTTGTGTTCCACGCGCGCCTCAAAGAGATGTCAGCAGCAACAGATGGGGCCCGCAAGGGCTGATGCCTGCCAGGGGTGCGGGTTGTTCGAAAGAGATACCGCCGCCCCTGGCACACAGGCAACTGAGGGAACACGGGTGGGTTTTGTCAGTAAAAGTCTGACACGCCCTCCCGCTCCACCCAGAGCGGGAGAAGTTATTTGATGATTTCCAACCCAAAAAAAAAAAAAAAATGTAATTTGCTTTTATTCGTTGTGTATCGTTGTTCGAATAAAAGCAAATTTCTCGTGACTTAAAATGTTTTTGAAGAAATATAAAATGTAATCAGCTAACAAATTCTTCTACAAGACGGCGTAACTAACTCATAACATGGAATTTTGACAAAGGTGGTTATTGAAATAAAGTCTTCAACTATGCCTGTGAATATTTTATGTTTTCATACAGATATCCAGGATGAAAAGTACCCCATGGCCTTCTCCATGTCCTAGGTTACTTATCTGTTAACTTTCATAGCGATCGGTTCATTGAAAAGTCGACAGATACAGAGACACACAGAGATACTTCCGTATTTATAATATTAGTATGTATTCTATTATCCGTAAGTATTTCTGTGAAGTTGGTCATCACTTAGTTAATTAATAAAGGGAGTCCTAAATAAACAGCAGGGGAGGCGGGGAGGTGGGGAGGCGGGCCGAGTTGCTGACCAAAGGATTAGATCGTCAGAAACAGGGATCAAGGGCAATGCCCTCAACCCTTTAGGATCCTTAAACACCTGTTTTTACTACTGTTATTTAACAGGTAAAATTAAATTAAATTTTACCTGTTTCTTGTTTTTTTTTATAGCAGTACATCTACTTATTTTAGTCCGACACAAAAAAAAACAATAGAATCACTATGTACTATTATGACTGTATGATCGGCGAGTTACTTGCATTGCATAACACACTAACAATAGCAATGGCTTTCATTTTGACAGGTCAATAGCATTCATTGCGTTATTTACGCTGCTGGGCAATTTTTTCCGAACATATGAAGCAATATCTATCAAAATCATTCAGACTGTAATTTTGTGTTACGCAATCAGGGTGATGAGACTGTACTAAAAATAAAGAACAAAAGATAAAATAACAACAGTAAAAGATTATAATAGCTAAAATATTTCATATGAACAAAGCAATTTCTTTATTTACAGCTGCGAAAAGCTGTCATACTAATTAAATTAACAAAGAAAACACGTACTTAATCAATTACTTCTCTTACATAATATGTTAAACAGTGCCTAGACTATCTGACTGCCTCATTGGGCTAGTGATCGCAAACAATACTGCTGAATATAAGGTCTAGATTCGATACCCAGGGCGGGCAAAGTGTTTTTGATTTTTTTTCTCAGTAGCAGCCCGGAGTCTGGATTTGACCCCAGTTGATGGCAATAGGCTTGCCCCATATTACAAATAACCGCTACTTAAACATAATTGGCGTAATGTGCGTGTACTATAGGTACAATCCTGCCTAATCCTCCAAGGATTATTGGCGTAATGCTATGTCATGTAAAACACATTGTGCCTATATTTACTACTAGCTTTTGCCCGGTTCTCTGCCCGCGTGGACTTCGTTTATCGCGTAAAAAAGTAGCCTATGTCCTTCTTCATATCCCAGGCTATATTTCTGCCAAATTTCATGACGATCGGTTCAGCGGTTTAGGCGTGATAGTTTAACAGACAGATAGACAGAGTTACTTTCGCATTTATAATATTAAAGTAGTGAAGTAGGGATAGGGAAAAAGGGATCAACTAATTTACAATACAACACACTTTCTTATCCTTTGAGCATAGTCTAAAAATTAGCTGAAAGTCCTTTTAGTAAGAAACTAAGTTAATTAAAAACTTAAACTCAAGTGTACACATAGGAGCGAGTGTAGACTTGGTGGATAGAACCGTAACATTTGGAGCTGAGCCAAACATCCACTTTGTAACACTCTAAAGCCTGACTGGTTCCTATTAACACGGACTTTCGATCACATCGTTTGTTTTGTCAAGGTCGTTGAATAAAAGTGTCGCTAATTGGCAAGAATCGTGACTTCATTACAGAAGCTAGTTACTCCTTACTTATTTACTGTAAATGCACAAACAATATACAACATGATTGTCCCGGAATGAAAGCACACCACCAAGAATTAAAATAAAATGTTTTTGTCATTATACATATACTAAATTGTTATTACTATTCATAAAACATTGTGTATTTATTAAATTTGTTATCCTGATTATCAGAGAAAAGTGTGGTCACATTACAAATCTACGCGCGCACCGACCCCATACCGTATAAGTGAGTAAATAATTTTTTTTATTGACTTTCTTTTTTTTTACTGTTTTTATGTGTGTAGCTTAGTAGGTACTTCGTTTATTTTGATTTGTTTAGACTGTATAGTGGAACCGTTAATGCAATTTGCATAGTTTTGGCAGAAAAATACCGATATCAAAATTATAGAAATCGATTCTGAACAAACTACTTTTATAATGGGCATTATTTCAGTTACACATTGTAAGAGAAAATTCGCATTTAAAATTAAATACAAACAAATATTCCGTCGTCTACGACGTAGGTAGTTACTTCTCCTAAACACTTTGGAACAAGTAGAAACGAAACATTCATTTGCCAAGACAACAATGATTCTTCACCAACTACAAAAGTCTACACACACCCCATAAATTTCATGTAACACACCAAACCCATAAAAATTTCAAACAAGAATGGACCAATGGGAACACATTTAAGGTAAAAGGGCTGGAAAATTACCGGGTTCCGTACGCAGAAAGGGATGTGATAGATGGTCACCATTACACGGTAAATACGTCCCTAGTAACCCCGGAAATTTACTCTCCCTCTGTTTTAAGGGAATTCCTCTTTTGATACATATTGTACTCCCAGGTATGTAAATATTGAAGGACAAATATATACTTCAAAGGGATTTTTTAGGTTGTTTTGTTTGGTACTACGCAACCCTTTTTTAATTTTAATTGCGGTTTTTATTTGTTAGGGTAGGTACGATTATTGTTTAGGGACTGAAACCAAATGGGCATTCTTTAGATATCTGAAAGGATAGTGCAGTCATCCCCAATACGAACATCAGACAATAGAAAATAGCATCTGATTTAATTGACGGTTAGTATAAGCATTGAATAAGCAGCGTTTAATGTTCCCAATGCTGGGACACAGACCTCCTCTTTGTGAGAGGAAATGAGCCGTAATCCACTATTCGGGCCCAGTGCGGATTGGTAGATGCAGTAACGTAACCAGGGTGGGGCAGGCAGGGCAAGAGCCCTGGGCGCCTATCGAAGGGGGCACAAAAAGTCGCCAATTAATAAAAAAATCATCAATAAACCATTTCATACTGTTACCTTTATCTAAGAAATCTGAAGAGCTACTTGAATATATTGTGTGAGGATCAAAGCGTATTTCCAAATCTGCCTATTTCTATTCAAATCCTCTTAAAATTGCAGCATTGCAAGCGATTTTTAGTAAGTTGAAATTAATGCCTTCGTTATTGAAGGCTACAAATGGTCAAGAAAGGTGATGCAACCTAGCTTTGCTTAGTGTAGACCGAGAAGATAATTTATGGAGGGGTGCAAATGAGATGCGTGCCCTAGGCGCCATTTTCTATTGGTACGCCCCTGGGTGGATGTCACATCTCTTCGATGTTTTGGTTCTAGGACATTTTCCCTACGATCTTCTTTCACCGTTTTGAGAGCAATCCCAACTATGTTGGGATCCACCCCAGTGAGTTCCGGCATTGTCGTTGCGGGGGGCTCAGTGGCCGTGGTCACCCTCCCACGGTGAAGCGAAGAGGAACCCCAAGGTGGGGCTGCTCGTCAGGGCTTTTGCCTCCAAGCCGACGACGTAGCGGCCAAAAAGTAGGTTGCGGTGAGGTGCATCGCAACTGAGGCGGGCCGCGATGTCGAATGCGAGGCATCGCGGCTGAGGGTTACAGGCTGCGGTGGAGGAGGAGTGCCGGTACTTCTGAGTAGCGCTCTTCCCTTCCGTGGCCTGGACGGGGCCGCCACCGTTTGATGGCGGACGCGGTGGGGCCGCAGGGAAGGAGGAGTGTCGGTATAGCGTTGGCTGCTCTCCCTATTTCCTGCGGCCGAAAAGTGGTAGGCGGCGGGGCTACTGTGCTGACCCGTTGCAGGAGACTAAGGGTGCCAGACACGGGGTCGTCTGGGGCCCTTATGCTAATTGGTTCCTGGGGTGGTCAAGGCGTGCCATGTGTCCTGGTGCACCGGTGATAGGGGTTATTCCCCTCCGAGGAGGGTCCGGTGACGGCCGCGGCGGGTTCGCGAATGGCTTGCGCGTTTCCGTGTCCCGCCTCAAGCAGCACTAGAGGACACCGTGGAGTTTTAGTGGGTTACAGTCCCACATAACTGCGCTATCTCCCCGTGGTAGCGCAGTAGGCATTTCTCCACGTTCAACAAAAAAAATATAAATATGCCCGGGTCGACGGCGCGTTGTGTTCCACGCGCGCCGTCAGAGATGTTAGCAACAGCTGGTGCTACCCGCACCCCTGGCAGGCATCGGCCCTTGCGGACCCCGCAAGGGCCGATGCCTGCCAGGGGTGCGGGTTATTTGAAAGAGATTCCGTGGCCCCTGGCACACAGGCAACTGAAGGAACACGGGTGGGTTTTAGTCAGTAAAAGTCTGACACGCCCTCCTGCTCCACTCAGAGTGGGAGAAGTTATTTGATGATTTCACACCCTCAAAAAAAAGTGGTAGATGTCACATATCTTAAAATTTATGGTTCTAGTGTTTCCTCACAATGTTTTCCTCTACCGTTTTGAGAGCAGTGGACCGAATCTACGACCCGCATCTCGAATGTCGCGGTCACCATGAACCGACCCGTACTGCTGTTATCATTCAGCGACGAGCCCCTTGTTGTAACTCGGTAAAGTATTAAAATAAAACTAGATATCTAGGTACAGTTTTCACTGAAAAGTTGCTCAAAAGAAGCATTTCCGGCGTCAGTTTGCAACCTCACGTCCTAAGTTATTTCTCTTACGTTATCTCGACTCCATCTAGGTTTGTCAGTTACTGGCTGGTCGCCAACTAGTGCTCTGATTGCACTACAGTATCGCCCACTGCATTAATCGTGGTTCACACTACAGCCACGACTTTCTTACTGCAACGCTGATTGGTAATGTTGTTGGTTCTTTAGAGAACTATTTATCAATGACGAGGGTAGAAGTTTTTATAGAAGAAACCGACTCATAAAAGACTTAACATAACATCACGCTTCAACAGGGTTTTTTCCAATTTAATAAAAACTATTTTAACTTGAAGATTGGGATGATATAATAGGTTGGGGAAAAAGTTTCTTCGCATTTTTTAAGAAAATTCAAAACATTTTTTAATAAAGTTTATTTACATTTAACTAAAGTATGTAGGTACCATTTTGTTCGATAACTTTTTGCCATCTTGTAGGTAGGGACATGATCCCATTGCTATAGAAATTTTGGGACTTCTGGTCAAAATACCGCGACAAGTGGTTTTGGCAGTCCTCTCGTGATGTTAACCTGACACTGCCTAAAGAATTCTGAAGAGACCGAAACAGGTGGAAATCCGAAGGTGCAAGGTCAGGACTATACGGCGGATGCATTAACACCTCCCAGCCAAACTCTCTTAATTTTTGTTGGGTGGCTAAAGATGTGCGAGGTCTAGCGTTATCATGATGAAAAACCACACCCCTTCTGTTGATTAATTCCGGCCGCTTTCTCTCAACTTCTTGCTTTAATCTCATCAGTTGTTCGCAGTAGAGTTCAGAATCGATGGTCCTGACTGGTGGTAACAGCTCATAATGAATAATGCCCTTCCAATCCCACCACACACACAGCATTACCTTGTTGCGAGTAAACCCGGGTTTCGCCACAGTCTGTGAAGCCTGACCGGCCTTTGACCACGACCTTTTTCGCACGTTCTTGTCATACGTGATCCACTTTTCATCACCAGTTATCAGCTTCTTCAAAAATGGTTCGGTTTCATTACGTCGTAATAAAGAATCACAAATGAGTACACGGTTCATTAGGTTTCTTTCAGTGAGCTCGTGAGGTACCCAAATGTCGAGCTTTTTTGTGTACCCAGTTTTATTCAAATGCGCCAAAACTGTTTTGTGGTCAATTTCCAGTTCTTCAGCTACGTCGTAACTACTGGTATGCCGATCTTGCTCCACTTTTTCAAAAATCGCATCCATTTTATCCGTAATAGGGCGACCAGAGCGACGTGCATCTTTGACATCAAAATTTCCGGATTGAAAACGCTTAAACCAAATTTGTGCTACTCTCACAGACACTACACTACGTCCATAAACATCGCAAATTTTTTTCGCGGCTTGCGTTGCATTTTTACCTTTTTTGTAGTAAAATTTTAAAATGTATCGAATTTCTTCATTAGATTCACTCATCTTGACGGTACGAAAAACAAATGAAAATCACACATTTTCCTAATTTGAATTTGGAATTATGTTCTTTAAAATTTAAACTTTCAATGATACCAAAACCAGCCAGATACAAATAGTATAGCCAAAGAGATTTTATTACAAGTTCATACATACTATAATGCGAAAAGACTTTTTCCCCAACCTAATATTTAACAGAAAAATAGAAGTAACGATGACTTTTTTATCAAATGACATCGTGACGTCAGCTTCGTGTAAACGGCACGGGTACAAATACTTAGTTTTTTTTTTTTTTTTTTTGGGTGGGAAATCATCAAATAACTTCTCCCGCTCTGGGTGGAGCGGGAGGGCGTGTCAGACTTTTACTGACTAAAACCCACCCGTGTTCCCTCAGTTGCCTGTGTGCCAGGGGCGGCGGTATCTCTTTCGAACAACCCGCACCCCCGGCAGGCATCGGCCCTTGCGGGCCCCTCTGTTGCTGCTGACATCTCTTTGAGGCGCGCGTGGAACACAACGCGCCGTCGACCCGGGCACCAGTAATATCACTTTCTATCTATTAAAAATCTTATTAATTATAAACTCAACATTCACCTTGTTTACTTTAGTTTACAAAAAGTTGACGTCACGTGTGGTCATGTGATAAAAGTCATTGTAAGGAGCGGTTTGGCGGTAAATTCAACAAAATAATTTTGATTTAAACTGTTTTTTTTTTAGAAAATGGATACAAATCAATTTACTTTTATTTTTCTGTTACATATTTAGTCCCAATCTTCAAATTAGAATAGTTTTTAATCAATCGGAAAATATCCTTTTCCCTACAGAGCTCTACCTACACACACATTTTGCCAGTTAGGTATGTTGGTTGTGTTGATAAGTAACAGGGGGCGAGCCTATTGCCATCATCAGGACACAAGTCCTGGCTTCTAGCTGCTACTGAGAAATTCTAGATGTCAAAATCCAACAACATTTTGCATCTTGCTTTAACTCTAAGCAGAAGCGCAACCATTAGACCAACGAGGCAGTTACTGACAATTAAAGACATTTTTCAGGACACGGGACTGTGAGCAGTGGTGGCTCAGTGGTAACGCCCACGACTTACGAGTTGTAGGTCGTACGTTCAAACCCAGACAGGCCCTGCTTTACTTTGTGTAAATTATTCCATCACCGTGTGGTGCCGGACGTAAAAGAATAGCACCATCCCATATCTTCCCGTGGGTGGAAGGGACTTACTAGAGAATGGGCAGCAGCATTCTCTATGCATTTGACCACCATACTGCGATCGCCAAACTGCCTGCCAATCGTGGCGATTACGGCAAATCCCCCCTTTTGGGAGAGGCTTATGTCCAGCAGTGGACGTCTTTTGGCTGAAATGATGATGATGATTTCATCACCACAGAAGGCCAATTCTCGTAATTAAAAACGTTCAAATTTAGTCGCAGTCTCATTACAGCGACAAGCAAATGTCAAAAATGTATGAAAAATCGAGGTATTTTTGACAGTTTGACACTGAGATCAGACTGTAAACGTTCTTAAAATTACGAGAATTACCCCTCTGCTCTCAAAACGGCGAAAGAAAACATCGTGAGAAAACCGGTATGTCCTAGAACCCAAGATTCGAAGACATGTGACATCTACCAACCCACGCACTGGGCTCGCGTGGTAGATTACGGCCCACTCCCTTTCCCAGAGAGGAGGCCTGTGGGAAGCAATGGGAACATTATAGGCCGATTATGTTATGTAAAGACAATTTTAATATTTCTTTTCTTGGCCTTAGTGGCTATAGATGGAGAAAATAAAGATATGGTTTGAAAAATGGAAATGAAAATTATTATTTTAAAAACTAAAATTTAACAACTAGTGATCGGAGCCTCCTTTTAAGCAGATAAGCCTGTGTTAGGAGACTCCGCTCTTCCATAACTGAAACAAATATCTTTTACTTGTTTTATTTAAATATATGTGAGTGAAGGGAAAAGAGGTCATAAAAATAAAAAAAGAAATAATAAAGTTAATCATGCAGTACAGCACGCACGCAGGCATGCGAGTAGGTGAGTGAGAGTGGGGTGTGTGAATGTCAGTGTGAATGTGAGAGTGTGTGAATGTGAGTCTAAATGAATCAGAGCGTATGCATAAAGTGAACGATAGTACAGGCATTAGAGGTACTATGGTATGAAATAAATATACGCTGCAGTAGAAAAAAAACACGCATAAAAATGTATCAAAGAGAAGCCGAGAGTTAGCCGTTTCTCGACTTGTGTTTTAAATAAAACTACTTCTTCCACGGGTTGGTTTCGTTTCGTTGACTTGTAAAGCTGTTAAAAAAACTCGACGCAAAGTAGGTTTTAAAAACTTATGGTAAGGAAACCATAAAATGTTGTTTGCTTGCGTTCTTTGTATTTGTGGGTACATAGTTTTTCGACCGTTGTGGTAATTGTGGACAGTTTAAGATGAAGTCTTAATAAAGATTATAGGACCTGTTAATTTATAAGGTCCTGGGAGACGTTATTGTGGTAATAATAAATATAACCTAAAGCTCGTCTTTGTTGGACTAACGTCTCCACAAAGCATAGAAATACTTGGAAATTGGTAAAAAAATAACATTCTCAAGAGCTTCTTTAACAGTTAACTCAAATACTCATCATTTTGGATCAAAGTAAAGTTTATTTCTGAGTATCCTCTTAAGAATGATCCCATCGTACCTTTTTGGGTTACCTCTAATATATACCAACCTCCTTTCAATTTCATTCTATAATAGTGAATAAATATACATTCGAATGTAATATCCTAAAATAGAAATGTTAACAAAAAAAATAACTTAATTTAACTTTCATAGACTTTCATTACAATGAACGTCTATGAAAGTTTGGTTTATAGCTTTTATTTCGTCGTCTGTTTATGTACTTATATTATGTAAAATAGAGAAATGAGTCAGGTAGTCTTATTCAATGTAGGAAATACTAACAATATAATTAAATTGGTAGTTATTGTGAGTTATTGCACACACACACCCAAACACACCCACACCCCTACTAACACACACGACACAACATACAATCACAATCATACCTAAATTCTTTTCTTACTCTTAAATAATGCCTTATTGGTGTTATGTACTTACCTCAATTATTTTTTCCTCTTGCATGGTAATTTTAAAAATTTTTAGGCTTTCAAATTATAAAAAAAACTTTTTCACTTACCTTGTTTATTTTGTACCTAGAATGCTCCTTTTTCTTGTCAATTTGTAAAACGGGAATTTAAATAATATAAAACTATGAGTATAATATTAAGCTTTCTGGCTCTAATGTATATTTAATATAGTGAATGCAAATAAGGGTGGGCACTGATACCTATATCAAAAGATATTAAGTTATCTTAGCTTAGGTATTAGTAGCAACTATAACATGTGAAATTATGTAACTACCTTTCGGCCTATTTTATTGTAAACCTGTTTTTTATGTTAATTTTGAAGGTGCAAATAAACATTTTTATTATTATTTTGTCATTTATTTATTGTCTATCCTTATTAACTACATTTTTTTAAATATTTTTATAAAAGCAACTTAACAAAAAACATTTAAAAATTATTATTTTTATTATTTATTGTATGAATTCCTACTCGTAGACGGTGTTCTAACTAACTTCACAACATGACATAATATCACGCCTTGTTTCTCCGAAGGTCTGGGCAGAGGTGCACCTATAATACACGCAGAATTGGCGCCAATATAATGGTGGCTATGGCGATAGAATGAAACCAACGTTGGATGACAGATAGGGAGTTTATTCACTTAACTTCAAATAGGTACTTGACAGATTTTAGCAAACAAAGTTAGTCTTAGGTTAAACCTATGAGTGGCTCAAGGGATGGACTGCGGGGCTATCCTATCCCTTTACTACTAGCTAGCTAGCTATTCCTGAGGGCAACGTGGCCTCCGCTCAGGTTAAGCTTATGACAACAGTGGTGACTGCGGGGCTATCGACCACTGTGGCTTCTAAGTAGCGAGTGAGTGATCGTTCCTCCATAGTTGAACGTTTATATATTCCGTTTTGACAGAGTGTGTGTCTTCATCCTCTCGTGCTTGTATGTGGTTGCAACGTTAGTTGACGTCACGGATACTTCAAAAATATTATCTATATATAGTCTGCCAAAAACTTCTTCTCAAACACGAATGGACTAACTGACGTAAGCAAGCAATGTAATTTTTACATTTTGAAAAGAGTGCTCTTAAACACTACAATTTCAATTGAAGGATAAAAAAGGTACAGAAATAATATTCACAAACAAGCTAAAATGTACTTAATAATTTCAATACACAGAAATAACATTGAATTCTTGCCAACGTAGCGGTATATAAAAGCTAGTTTAGACAAAAGCATCGGGTACGATGATATTCACTGAATGCCAATGCAAGGTAGGTGCTTAAAATATAAGTGCTCTCATGAATTCTGCTTAGATATGAGCACCCTTATGCTTTCAAAGCATTTCTAAGTGTTCACGAAGAAAATTCGTACTTGAAGTTTAATACAGAAATAAGACTTTCTCAAATAGGCTTTAGCTCACAGTTTAGAATTTAAAAAATCCAGGATTAGGTGCTTGAGTTTATTTTTGGTTATTTGAATACTGTAGCTCATTTTAGGTTAAGATCTCTCTAGCTTTTAAATGTGATAAGTGGTTAAAGGAGTATCTTAAGAGGAATCTAGTCGCGGGCTCGAACTCACTGGTGGGCCTGGCTAAAAAGCACGCTGTCTCACCAGGCTGTGTGTCCGACAGAAGTAGTACCCGAACCCGTGGTGACCAGTTAGACGCTAATCTACACGCATAGTGTTATTGAGTGAGATGCAGGATCAGTCATAGTAAAACCGGCGCGTGAAAAACTGAGAAAAGTCTTTTAGAAGATCGGGTTTTATTAAAAAACTACTGCATAAATCAAATACCAATAAAGTTTATTGAACTTTTCGATATTTGGGCTTTGTCGGTACCGACTTAGTTTTGGAGATTTCACACTTTCTTTTATTACTTAAACGCGCCCAAAGTTAGGTCAAATTAGCAAGAAAAACGAATCTTTATTGGCTCATAACTTTTTAATGCCTTTTTATTTTAGTATTCTGTTTCCGTACAGACAGTATTAATAATGATACAAAACTATATCATGTCTAATTTTTTATTTACATTGTCATTTACATTTACATTTACAGTGGAGTAAAAAAAAATGTCCATTACCTACTCTATCCAGTATTGTCTTATAAAATTGCGGATAATATCCATACAGAGTCTAGATCTTGTCGGGTTGGCGCTGGGTTATGCTTCAGTGTGTCCGATGGTGGTACAGCGTTAAGGCTGACTGCTAGCGTCGACCACGAGAGGGTTTTTAAGGGCTCTATTTGTGGGCCGGCTGACGAATGCAGTGTGCTGTGCTAAGATTGCTGATGAGGCTGAAGGTTACCGGATGCAGCTGAATACGAGTATTTTACATGGAGCGACTACTTATTTAAACTCCACCACCAAGAAACTGGGAAATACGATATCCCTTTGTAAGACTTGCGGTCGCTTTAAATAAAAGACGAAAACGAAGTTACTTAACTTTTATCTACAAAGTCACAATCTAATCGATATCATTTAAAAACATTGGGAGCCTAATACAAAATTAAATAGGCCAATTTATTTCCACGACCTTTTCCATACAAGTTATTCATGCAAAATATTACTTTTACTCAATTCGGGATTAGTTTTCTTTGTTCTTTTGTTGCTAAGACAAAGATCAAAGAACTTGTAAGTAGGATAGGCAACCATTAATCTTATTGTGTGTATAGCTAAGTGTCGTAAAGGCCAGATTTCTGTCCTACTTTCGATTTAGGTCTAGACTTAGAGCAATCGCGAACAGTGTTAATGTTTTTTGGAGACTGTACTGAGAAAGTGTTTAATCATTCTGGAAGAATACTATCGGAAATATCTGAAGCAACATTTATAGGTTAGAACAACAACGTCTTGCAGCTAACAGATAGGCATTCTGTGCTTTTCTCATAGCCTTTGTACAAAACTGGATTAGATAAGCATGTGTCTAGCCTAAAATTATATATGCTCAAATATTGTCCCTGGCACCATCTATATCCGACCCTCGTTCAAGCTTAAGGCATTTTAAGTACGCAATTAACCACCTAGCGTTGGAGCAGACACATTCAAGAGACAATTTGACTCCCTAACACAGTTACAAATTAGACCAAAACCGTAAAACACGTAGGTCTCCAGTTTCATAACGTGTCTGCAATCGTGGCGTACGATTCCAACCCGAATTCGATGCAATAACACTTGGCACTGTTCCAAATGTGTCCGTGTAGGCAAATCGATTGGGAGCTCTCCGTGCTGAACAAAATATAATTGTGAAGGCGGAAACTTCCTACGGCTGAAATATTGAACAAATATGGCCCGGCTTTGTAAGCAATTTGTTTTCTGAATTGATCGGTGGTGTTTTATAAAAGTACGTTGTTTGGCCTCCCCGATTTACGGACTTAATATCCTTGAGGCACCAAAATGTTTGGACTATCTGGCTTCCAAATAAGAGACAATGGGAAGAAAATTACGATAAAGATATGACAGCGAAAGTGTAGATGTTTATGTAAGTCGATCATTTTTATTAAAAATATTATTGGAAAGTGGAAATTCATTCGCTTTAATAAGGAAAATTTCACACAATAGCGCGTCGTGGAAACCATAATATTACATTAGGATTCTCACCCCGTTCTAGATAGTCGCTACTTGAAAACATTTTCCCTCTCTATCGCAATAGTATAATTCCAACGATGTTTTAATGTCGAAGAAAGATGTTTAGATACTGAAAACATCACGCGTGGATAGAGCCCTATCTGGCCCTTGTTAAACCAGTAAGAAACTATGAAAGATTTTCCCTGAATAGCTGTTATTTCAATTTGATGTAGAAAAACCCAGCCTAAATCGAAAAGAAATAAAAGGACCCTTTTGAAATCTTTCATTTATTACCCTGAGTTTCTACACGAGATAAAATTCGACTCCCGAAGGGGAGAAAATCGATAGCCTTCAACATTTGCGACGTTGAAAACTTTAGATAAATAGTAGACATTTAAGATTATGTGTCCAGTTCAGAATAACACTATAAACTAGAAATTTAGAGCTTTGAAAAAAAAAAAAACCTTTAGAAAGAAAGAAAAATGGCTAATTCTTTCGCCGTTAAACGTATCTTTTTCTGCTTTAGCACATTTTAATGGTAAGTATATCTAACGCAAACACAAAACACATACGTTCACTTCAATATAATCGATACGTCTTACCTGCAATAAGCCTTGCGTCGTTGTCTGAAAGTTAAGTATTTTTACGCGTTCTCTATTCTAATAGAAGTCATGCTAGCATCGTGCAAACTTATTTCAAAACGTATGTCACATTGCCTTTGAAGCCGTATCTATTATAGCCACAATCACAAACACTTACAATATTGCTACTATTTTCTTGAAGTCTTCAAAACAAAACAACCTCAGATACACAGCTCCTTGTTTTATATTAGCTTTATATTTTCCAGCGGTGCTTTCACAACAAAATAAGGAGATAGAAAACGCACCGAATAAATAGAAAGAAACGAACCAACGTGCTATCATCCGGAGGAGATGGGGACGGAAGGAAGCCAGTTTACCGAATATCCTTAAACTAAAATAAGGTTAGTGATGTTTGTCTTCCTATTTAGGTCGGAATGGGGAAAATTATCATGTAAATACATCGCAGGCGATGTTTATTACACGCCCCAACTGTTCCATGGTTAACATAGTTGGCAAACTCCCAAATGTCCTTGGACAGCAGCAGTAGTGATGTACACTAAATTTGTCAACATGTCTACTTTAGATGCACAACTTTGTGGCGAAACTCGTTTGGAGCGATACGTTTTTTGAGTAACGTAAACAAGTAAAATTTACGCTCTCATCGGGGAATGCGGCAAAAGTTAGTCCCATGTTTTTCTGTGGAGTTCTGATTTTGCTGTCGAGTAAAATGCATGTAATTTTGTCACATAACCAAATCGAGGGAAGTGCTCGTTTTGCTAGTCAAATACGGTGCATTTCATTATTGTGTAGGTACGATTTGCAATGCTGCATTTATAAAGGGGTCAGGGTGGCAGGTACATATATCGAAGCGCAAAGTGATACTATGAATTCAGCACACATAATTCTAGGCTTACCCTAACGTAGAAATTTTGCTTCGATTATCAAAAACAAAATCTGCCGTTTCAGAGAGAAATACAATATCTACGCGGTCAAAATGTACAGAACAGCTTTTTTTTATAAGGGACGAAAATTTTAATGGAGGTTTCAGGAGGTTCAGAATTATGTACTGAATCCGTAGTTTAAATTTGCGAGACCATACCCCACCGTATATTTTGTATGCAGGCGCTATTTATTTTAGTATATTGTAATAAATAATTTTAGTACCTATTTGTTAATGACCAAAACGTTAGGTACACAACGGTACCAAAAACGAAAGGTACTCAATGTTATTATAGAAACACATTACATGTCAACACTGAAACTATGTAGCTCTGAAGACAGTTTAATCCAAGTCCCAAGTACTTCATAGGAAGAGCTCGCGTGTTTGAGCAACATTGACATGGAGGTGTGAGGTGCTTCAAATGTTAGGAACATTTGAAGCACCTCACACCTCCAACTCAACATCAGGAACCATGAAGCGAGACACAGGTGACACGACACGTTAAACACGCCACTAGAATATACAGTTAACAACATTGTTGACGTGTTTAGAGCAAATATGGTTTCCTGTGTCCTGTGAACAAGCTATTAAAAATGTGGGATGTTAAGATGAAGATGCACCTGTAAGTGGCGTCATTCTAGATCCAACCTAAAGATAAAGTCTTTGCGAAAACAGTTAAGGTAAGTATGAAAATGCTTAAAATAGTGCACCCACATTATACCAGTTATGTTTAAGGCCGATATAATAAAGGGCAAGCCTATTGCCGTCAACCGGGCAAAAACCAGACTCCAGGCTGCTGAACTGAGAAGTTCCAGATAGAAAAACCCAATTACACTTTGCCCGACCTGGGAATCAAACCCGGGACCTCATGCTCAGCTGTAGTGCCTGCGAACACTGGACCAACGAGGCAGTCGAATAATAATAATTATATGCATTTATTATTATAATTATATTATATGCAGGAAACCCATATGCGTGGGAATTTAAAGGCAAAGCCCGTTTAAAGACTTAGTCCGTATGTTTCAATTTAATCCGTTTAGGGTGTTCCTATCTAGTTTCCGCCCACGTTTATTCCACATACTTCCCTCATAGCTTGCATAACTTACACCTTGTGGAAACGCCCAAATGTATGCAATACATACACAGAAAAAGGTACTAAGTCGCAGCTTCTAAACAAACATAATGAGCCACAACGTATAAAGGACACGAGGAAAAATCAACACTAAAATTCTTGCCAAAATTCATTCATAAAAACCATCTTATTTTCTCCTGTAGAGACACGAAAAGTAGAATTGGCCTACATTCGTCGAAAAAGATAGCTTACACCACTCGTGCGTGCGCCGAATGTGAACGGATTTATGTAGGTGTTCCAGATAGTTTCGGCAAATGTAACTTGTTATTTATAAATTGGAAAAAAGGGTTGCTCACTACCTGAAACGTCTGACTAGAACAAAGGCTTAGCATCACGAAATAAATAGAAGCCTTGACAAAACAAAGAGATAAAAGTCAAACTTTCCTTAATAAATACAGCTGCCTGTATACGCAGACTACGTCAACAATTTCATTGCGTCATAAAATTTTCGTTGACTGTTCCCCTTTCATTTTCATATGACACGGTTTCCGGTACATACATAATTGATTCGTTCATTTAAAATACATTAAGCAGGGCACGATCAGTTGGGTGGGTTCGAAGGTAATTTCCGTGGCCATCCGGCTAACCGCAAGTACATAGACAGCGGTTATGTATACCGTCACCGTACGATAATGACCAGGGACATGGTTATAATTAATTTCGTGAACAGTCTGTCTCCGTTAATATTTGATCACTTGATTTTGTTCTGACGTGTTTTTAATTAAGGTGGTTTCGCGCGCCTAAATGTGTTTCGCTTTAGGTATATTATTAACTAGCTTTTGCCCACGACTTCGTTCGCGTGGAATAGTTACTTTGGGCAGCATTTTTATTTTTAGGATTCTTATTTTGCAAATAATACGGGTACCGTGTGGTGCCGGACGTAAAGAATAGCACTATCCCATTTCTTCCCGTGGGTGTCGTAGAAGGCGACTAAGGGACTTACTAGAGAATGGGCAGCAGCGTTCTCTATGCATTTGACCACCATACTAAGATCGCCAACCCGCCTGCCAAGCGTGGCGATTATGGCAAATCCCCCCCTATTGGGGGAGGCTTATGTCCAGCACGTCTTTCGGCTGATATGATGATGATGATGATGAAATAACACATATAGAAACTGCTGTGGTTTGATGAATGAATATTTTTTTCATCCTTTGCTACATAAAGATTTTGTGAGTTGATTACTCGTGAGCACGCCACATGTGCTACAGTTGCCCATGGAAAAACAGTTTTTTTTTTTCTAAATGTACACCTGCAACTTTAAGCGCCTGTCCGAACACCTTTCCGATAAATATACGTATAGTAAACATAGACAGAATTGTTTGGACTTCCATACGACCCTTCATCACCTATTTCATCCCCTTGTAGGCAGAAATTTAAAAACGCTAGAACAAATATTTATATAATTCCTATCAAGTGTCTAAATATTAAGTTTCATGATTTTATCTTTGATAATGACGAACTCACATACAAACTGTCATCCCCTACTTCAACCCCTTCACGCCATTTTTTAGTAAAAAAGTTAACCGCTGTCCTTTCCCAAGGTCTAGTCTATATCTGTACCAAATTCTATCAAATTCGGTTCAGTGGTTTAGGCGTGAAAGCGAAACAGACAGACAGACATATTTACGCATTTATCATATTAGTAGAGATTTCCTCAGCGATTCTATTATATAAACAGGTTCATGAATATTAATTCAAGTGCCTGGAGGGAAAGGTAAAATAAAAGCTCTTTTTATCTCGTCCAAATTAAATTATTAATTCACTATCGCATTGTAATTATTCTTGGGTACGTACAATGAATATCTAAATTCTTTTCAACGAATAATCAAGGACTATCAATATAATGAAAAGGCCATGTTCAAGGCTAAGTTATCACCTTGAAACAAACGCCTTGAATTTGCCCCTCAAATTGATAGTTCAAGTTCACCCGTCAATTCCCGAACTTGAATACGCTGTAATATATTTTATATTTAAACGTAGCCAAGAGGGATAAGCGTAACCCTGGGGTGAATGCTTTTCGATATGAATCTTTAAGGGGAACCTAGTCGCGGGCTCGAACTCGCTGATGGGCCTGGCTAAAAAGCACGCTGTCTCACCAGGCATCATGGCCGACAGAGGTAGTATCAGTGATGTGCAGTTAGAAGCTAGTCTACACGCACAACATTATTCAGTGAGATGCAGGATCATTTACAGTACAACAGGCGCGTAAAAAATGAAGAACAGTCCTTCGGAAGATCGGGTTTTATGAAAAAACCACTGCATAAATCAATGACCAATAAAGTTAATTGAACTTTTCGATATTTGAGCTTCGTCGGCATCGACTTGGTTTTTAAGATTTTATACGTCTTTTATTACATATACACGCCCAAAGTTAGGTTAAATTAGCAAGAAAAACGAATCTTTTTTGGCTCCTAACTTTTTAATGGCTTTTTATTTTAGTATTCTGTTTCCGTACAGACAATATTGATAATGAGACAAAACGATACCATGTTTAATTTTTGATGTACATTGTCGTACAGTGGAGTAATACACTCGAAGTTTGTATGGGAACAATGTGGACTAGGTTCACCTTAAAAGATTTCCTCCTTTTACTCGACTGCGGCGAAAAGTGGTTATGAATCTCACTAGTTATGCATGTATGGGGATTCGTTTCTTATACATCTCTTTTATTTAAGGTAACAAGAAAGTGCAAACAGTTTTAGGTACTGTTTTATTCACCGAGTGAACCATTGACTTATCATAATATACTCGTTTAACCAAGACTACGAACCTACGCCACAGCACCCTCGTAGCTCGTTTTTAGATTCACGCTTCAGCTTGGCGAAGCAAACACCTACGTAATTTATTGAGTGTTTTGTTGGTTTTTTTTTTTTTCGGTGGGAAATCATCAAATAACTTCTCCCGCTCTGGGCGGAGCGGGAGGGCGTGTCAGACTCTTACTGACTAAAACCCACCCATGTTCCCTCAGTTGCCTGTGTGCTAGGGGCCGCGGTATCTCTTTGAACAACCCGCACCCCTGGCAGGCATTGGCCCTTGCGGACCCCACCAGTTGGTGCTGACATGTATTTGCGGCGCGCATGGAACACAACGCGTCGTCGACCCGGGCTTAATCCTTACCGGACAGCGAGCTACCCATTACTCGCCATCCGCAAGCCCGCGCCTACAGTGGCCGAGAATCAGCCTGGGATTCCTGACGCCCAGGGCGTCTCCTGCTAAGGCTGCGGCCGTCAGGGCGCATGTACTGCCTCTTTGCGAGCATCACTGCTTAGCTGAAGGAGGTGACGGCTAACCATGCACTCTCGCTCCGTACCATGGCCTGGACCAGGGCCGGACGCGAGAGATCGCCGCCGCCGACCGCCTCCACTAGGGCAACACCTATGCTCCGCCCAAGCCGGGCAGACCTCCACCGTATGCTCCACCGTGTCCTCAGGGCGATCTTCGCAGTGGAAACACCCGGGCGTTTCCTCCCGCCTTATCCGAAACAGGAGCCTCCCAAAACAACCGTGTCCGGTGAGGACCTGTGTCAGGCGGAAGGTGAGAACGCCATGCCCCCTCTCAAGTCACTCGTCAAAGAGGGGACTTACTGCCGCAATCGTGGCATGCCCGGTGTTTTGATGGTTGAGTGGTCGAAAGTGCAACGCCTAAGTATGGGGCACTGAGGTCGGGCAATTTATTTGTCAACTAACATTTACCGTTACAGAGTAACCCAAAGCGATATATTTATAAACAATGCATGTGAATGTAATTGTGATTTTCCAGATAAATAGGATTTTCCAAAAAAAAACTCAAAGTTTTGCCCGAATGATGGCAACGAGCACATTTACAGGCACTATTAAATAAGATTTTAACATAACTGGCAAAATGTAGTTGTGCAATGAAGGAACTATAGTCAAAACACTATTAACAAGTTTGCAGGTCAGACAAATAATTCTCATCAAACGAAAAAAACAACCGCACAATTATAAAAAACACCTGGCTCATGTCCCCAAACAAAACACAGTGACAGTGAAAAAGCAAAACGAAAATAACAACACCGCCATTTTGAGCACAAACGTTTATTATACTGCCACGAACAGTCAGTAGCCAGTTAAAGCTTATTCCACAGCCACATTAAGATAATAAGTGAAATAACAAAGCAACGAACTTTGCGGTGCACTTGAACAGTTTTTTTTTGGATTTATGTATGATAACGTCTAGAACAGACATTCACTAAATGATTATTTAGAAGTAGCTTATGCCAGCGGCTTCAACCTTGTGGAGGTCGGAAATTATCCCACGGGAACATACCTACTACCGGGATAAAAAGTACAGAAAGAAAGTAAATACATTTATTTAGCACAGACAAAAAGGCACACAATATACAGCAAAAAAAAACAAATAAAATACCAACAAAACGTTTAAAGTGCGTCAAAGTGTGCCTCATGGCTGCGCTAAAAAGGCCCAGTTTAGCATAAATGCCAGACAACTAGTGCCTGACGCTGGTTTTCATCTGGACCAGACGTGTGAGGTGACAGATATAAATCAGCTTTATACCAATACTGCAACGTGACGTGTGTATGCATACTTAAACAAAATAAATTTGTGTCAGATATAATAAATAAAAATAGTAACGAGTAGTACTTATATAATATGTTAATGTTTATAAATACTTTGTTTGCTAGTAATTGAGTTTAGTAACTAGTATAAAATACTTGTTTGTGTTAAATATTGTAAAAGATAGTAAAATAAATATTAGAGTGTGATATTTAATTAAATTGCAAAACAAATAAATGTTAATAAATAAATGAGAAGGACGCATGGATAGACCTTCGCTAATATGTAAACAAAGAAAGGAATGCTTTGAAACGAGTACTGTAAAAAAAAACAGTTTTAAACAATGCGACGACACTTCCACGATCCAAACACATTTTGTAATTTATTAATCCATGCACTTCATCTGACGTCTGCAACTTTTGTGTTTTTAAGTTGTCTTAGCTATGGTTCGCATTGAGATTGGCTCAGGCTGATGGTTATGACATATTTACATAAGTCAGCTAAACATACATTATGCTATGTCCTAACCCAGGTCATGTGTCAAATTTAATCGAAACTTGTTCAGCCGTTAAGGCGTGAAATGCCCGCACAGACACTGTAACTTTCGCATAATATAATAATCACGTATCGAGCAGTGGTGGCCCAGCGGTAAGAGCCCTGACTTACGATTTGTGGGTCGTAGGTTCGAATTCAGACAGATGCTTTACTTTGTGTAAATTATTTCATCACCACTGCTCTCAAAATGGTGAAGCGGTGCCGGCGGCGGTGGTGAACGGTGGGCCTGCGTGGTAGATTATGACCCACTCCCTTTCTAAGAGAGCGGAGGCCTGTGTCGCAGGGAACATTATAGGATGATTATGTTTATGCTATAAGGGTATGTACAGACCTGGCGAATGCGCGTTCGCGACCCGCTTGCAAACTGCGCGCATGTTGCTCGCGTGCGGTTACAGCCTACGTTTAGTGCGCCGCTCTAGTGCAACTCCGGTAAGACTTAAGTGGGGCGCGTGTGCATCGCATGTGCAGCGCACGCGCTACTCATGCGCACATAGCTTCTTTCGCATTTGAACTAAACATGGGGGCGGGGGAGGTGCACCGCGGGCGGCACGCGCGCACGTCCTGCGCCGCTCGAGTAGGTACGGCGCGCTTAAGCGCGAGCGGCGTGCCGATGTTGCAGGGGCTGCGTACGAACATGAAATGCACGCGCGCAGTTCGCAATCGGCTCGCGAGTGGCGCATTCGCCAGGTCTGGACACACCCTAAGTATCGTTTGTTTACGCAATAAAATTTAAATTTGAATACTCGCTTGTATCGGTACTAGCTAAAGATAGAGATAGGTCATGCCGTGGTGAAAAGATTATTCAGTATAAAGTGTCAGCCGACTGCACAAGCTGCTGCAAAGCAATTTGCTTCACTCGTATAAGCTGATTTAATTGGAATTCCGTTAGTACAAAAGAACTATTTAAATTTGCAAAAACAAGAAATAAACTGCTACCTCTTCGGCAGTACCTACAAATTGTTTCAGCTTTAATAGGGCACAGTTTTTATTGAATCTTACATACATAAAATCACAAAAATACTTCAGTTTTTATCAGATCCTAAGAAAGTGTTTCAAAATGTGTAAAGGGGCAAATTGACACAAATCTTAGTTATGTTATAACTTAATGTATCTTAATTACAGGTTAGAGTTAAATTTCCTATTACACAGATTATTCTTTTTAATATGGGAGAAAAAAACATAATCTCTGAGTACCAAATTTGAAAACACGAAATAATTTTGTAGCTGTTTGTGAGTTACTAATAGCAGGTAAAACATCATTTAGTTTAATCTTTAATAACACACTCATCAGGGTAGCCACACATTTTCATCTACTTATTTAATAATTCAAACATGTGTTAACACAATTCTACTCTCTCCCTTAGGAGAAAGTGGAACCGTTTTAGATCCTCATGCACCCCTCATTACGCATGTACCATGACGATCTGTAAATCCCTTATATTATTGTTTTGCGTGACGGTCGTGGTAAACTCAAGAGCTTTGATGGAAGATCGAAAGAAGATTGATACTTTAAATCAATAAAGTAATAAACGTAAAGAAGAGTTTAGAAAAACTGATCTATTTTGTTCAGCCTTTCTAGAACGTATCGTTGTCACAGCTTGTGCATTAGCTTTTGCCCGCGGCTTTGCTCGCGTACAGGTCGGAAATTATCCCTCGGAAACCTAATACCGGAATCAAAAGTATCCTATGTGTTAATTCAGATTATAAACCTTGTGTATGCCAATTCGTTCTGCTGTTTTTACGTGTTTGTGTATCAAAATATGTCCCATAAATAGCATGGCATGGCCCAAGGAATAAAAAAAAATCATACAAACTTCCACCTCCTATTTCTCCCTTTTACGTGAGGAGTTTCCTAAAATTCTTTCTTCGTCAGCTAAAAAAGGATTTAGGAAATTCTCATACTCATAATTTACTTCTGTGCCAAACTTCATCCTCGTAGATCCAGTAGTTTGAGAGATTTCGTGTTTAATCAGTGAGTGAATGAATGAGTGACCTTTCGCTTTTATATATATAGGTATATAGATTTACTAAATTTTCCGTTCTATCAAGAAATAGCACGATCGAAACTGCTTGAAAACTCACTGGTCCGTTTAAGATAAAGAAGAGAGACCTGTCCCTCAAGTGAATCAACGCTGGCTTTTCCCCTTCATGATTTACTTGGGGAAACACTCTGTAATGTGTGAAAAATATACCGTGTTTCTTCTCAAAATAAAAACAATTCTACCAATTCCAACCCCCAAGCAACAATTAACCCTATCCTATCATTCCTTACATATACCACTACAACCAAGCATAATACATGAACTAAAACCCACATTAAAATTCAACGCGTAATTTCTGTAACTATAATCTAACAGAATTTATGAAGGCAATTAAAGCCCAAAATGTCGTCTATTTGTGTACGAAATAAACCCGAGATCCGGCCTAGATAGGCGATGGTATTTCGACGATAATAAAATTACGTATAATTTTTGGGCCATCGACTTCCTTCGATATTTTTAGAGGGATCTCGAACGGCTTTGCAAATAAAATGTTTTGCTGAAGTTTGTTTTCGTGATAAAATAAGGTTTTATTTTACGGGTATTCGAAGTAAAACTTGAGTTGAAATTAGTTTTTGTACATTATTAACAGTATCTATGAATAGAAAATCGCTGTATTTTTCTAAAATCTGCTGGTTTTCCTTAAAAACATAAAATAAAAACTTATTCTAAAATGAGAAAAGTAAATTTATTCTAAAATTTTTTAGGTCTACTTCTTTGTTCGAATAGTAACTAGAAAATTACACACAAATTACCTATAACCTACAAGTTTTCCTTCGACATAACATTTAACATCTAATTAATGTTTGCAAAAGCTTTTCCGTATTCATTCCCCGAGCAACCTAATCCTCATAAAAACGAATTCTGAAAGCTAAAGAAACTATTACAATGTTCCTTTGATCATCCGCTCTAAAAAACAATATTAACAGTAATTCTCTTTGTTTAACATGTTCCAACTAAATTCGCAGAATACAGAATAATAGAACAAAGCATAATAGAAATAAAATAAACTACAAAGCTACCATTTCCTGTCAAGAATAATTCAATTCAATTTCTTTTGATAACGGATTTGTTCGCGCAATTTACTCTATAAAGATTATAAAGCGAATATTTTATAAAGCTTGTCTCCAAAAGACCGTAAAACCCGAACAGATTAATAATTTACAGGAGTATTAGTAGTAGAGTGTTAGTAGTAGTAATAATGGTCTGTGTTCCTGTATCTCTGAATTTATAGTGTGTATTGTTGTCCTCGTGTAGAACACCTCTATTTATTCGCAAGAAATAACATTTGATATTTAAATATTTGCATGTTAAAATACCAGAAACACATCATAAAAATTACCCACCTATCTCTATATACAACATGGCTGGCCCTTTCTTATACACCGTGACATTTAAGTCGTCTTACAAAGGTGGTCCACTCATTGTATCCGTCATAAAATACCTCTAGGCGCGATTAAAACATTGTTACCATTAATTAAGATAATAGGTACAAAGAAAAATAAATAATGCTTTAGAATTATGGAACACCCTCCCTGTTAATAATGTTTACGTATCAAATGGTAGAAGATATCTACCTACCTACCATTACATTCTATCATTAATTCCACCTCCATAAATGGGTGTTTTGCAAATTTTAAATACTTGAATTATGCAAATGTTCAAAAATTTCTTTTTTTTAAATAAATGATTAGTAGTCATTGGATACATGAAGTGGGTTCCCGTTGTAAGACGACTAAAATGTCACGGTGTATATACAAACTTACGACCTTTACCCGTGCAGAAACTACACAACGCCACCTGATACTACTCCTTTCCTGTCGAAGAAATTTGTCGATGAGTATACCAACCATATTTCGCCATATGTCCTGAAAGTATCCTTGAATATGATATTTAAAATGAAATGATCCAATAAAGTTGACCTACAGATATTCCGATCTTGCATCTGTGCACTTACGAAGTAATCTAATATTGGCAACCTCGTTGACGCAATAAAAGCAGTAGCAAAGTTCTGTTCTCCAAAATTCGATAGTCGGCTCGCTCGCCAAAAATTCTCAGTCCAAATTCAAGGCCTTAACTGAAGCGAAAACACAGTTGTGCACTTAAATCATGCAAGCTATCTTTTGATTAGCATATATTGTTATGCGCTGGCCACCGTCCTAGCGACCAGATTGCATGTATCTGCATAATTTTGTTTAGAACCTGTGGGATTGCAAACGCCCCAGTGAGCTGTAATGTCTGTAATTGTTGGTATGTTTTCAAGTTTTAATCCTCTTCTTAGGGGAATTTGAAATGATTATAAAATCAAGAAGCGTGAACGATTAAAGACAAAGTTCCTTCGAAGTTTCAGGTAACAATAAACCCCATTTTTTTTAAATTGTAGATAGGTATTCATTTCTGTCCAAATATTATTTATCTACACTTTAGTATTACGGTATTTAGATTTTGGTATTAATCTTGGAAGACAGCAGCAGTTCTGATTCCGATTTATAACTTTAAATCTGCTTTGAGTATACGGTTCCTGAGTTGTACATTATACCTAAGAAACATCTGGCACTGAATATTTTATTCTATTTTACCCTTTTATAAAAAGTCCAAAGGAGGTACTTGAACATTAGCATACTCGGAACCCAGCACCATACAGACAAACAAATTTAAATAAAATGTCTCCTCAGTCCCTTTCACCAATTTTTAGCAAACTTTAATAACAGTTTCCTACAGAAAATATTGTAAGTAAATTGTTATTAAGGTCTATTAATAGACTTCAATATAAATGCTAATATGATATTAAAAGAGAAACCATTTCTTTTTGTTATCCTGACATTTTCAAGACCATTTTTATAAGAAGTCTCAGAAGTGAAAACTTCCAAAGAATTACTTAAGTAGCCATTCATTCATAATTTGAAATTTACATTCAGCAAATAAATAATTCATCAAATAGATCGTCCTCCTATAGATAAGGACACTTTCTACCTTTAACAGCAGTCACAAACCAGGTTATTATTCAAAAATATTTTACGTCTTCGCAAATATAGAACTCAGATATTCATGAAACAAACAAAAACGAAACAATATGAAAAGAAAAAAACAGCGAGTCGTAATAAAAAGTGGGTAAGATTTAAGGACATAAAATATCAAATATTCACACTGTGAATCAAATGTAAGCAAACTGGAACAAAAATTAAACCTTGAGACTGAACTGTAATCCATTATGTTTACGAGAAAAACAAAACATGTCTAGACTCGCCTATATTTCGCAGAGCTAATATGAGGTAAGGGAAATAAGACCCAGGCTAATAAAAGCTAGCAGAAGCTGAATAAAGCGACAATGGCGCAACTAGGCAAGTGCTGGTACATCCGGGAACGCGGTCGGGTCAAGGTCACGGCCCGCGGATCGATGCAGCTACGACGCCCGTGCTACGTCCCGCTACGCCCCGCTACGCCGCCCTCGCCCTGCTACGCCACTACGCCCGAATCTCTAAATTCGCCAAGTTTGTGTTCTCAGCGCTTTTTAATTCCGCAAACCTGGATTCGTTCTCTCTTATTGACGTCATAACGTGTTGAGTTCCAGCCGCACGTTTATAATTTATTTTCTTTGATGAAATTGGAGATTAACAGTAAGTAATAAATATTGGGCTCCCAGATTAAATTGAGCGAACGAGTTTGAAGTGGTAAGCTCGTCAGCGCAGCGTGGTAATAAATCTTTTTTATTGTGCTGACAATGGAAAGTCGTACGTCATTGTATAAAACACTATAATTTGAGCCTTTGTGTGACTCGAGGTATTTTAATTTCCGGTTTTCGTACGTTGCAAAATGTAGTTCAAGCATAACCTCTATATTATATAATATTTTAATTTCATCCCCAAGCTCTTTATTCATAGAGCCTATTGTTCTCGCGCGTTGTGCCTCACAGCTATCTTCTTTTGTCTACGGTCGGTTTTTAGTCGTTTTAAAGACACGACGGCTCTAAAAGGAAATTGAGTAAAATTAATTAACAGGACACTTTAATGACGCCCATTAATTTCATATCTGGGCTCTCATAATCATCATTAAAATATGGGGCAATTAGTTTTTTTGCTTGTAAAAATAAGCCTGACGTTAAAAAAGTACCTATGGACGTAAAACAGAATCGATTTGAACAAAAAAGCAGCCACGAGCGAGAGATAACTAATGGCGTTGTTCCAAACTCGCGAAAACAAAAAACGCCACAAAAATGATATATAGAACGCCCGTACAGTCCAAACGGCCTCTGTTACATTAGCAAAACAACTTTATAGGCTTCGCGAATTAAAAATAAATCTGGTTAAATAATAAACGAAAGTTCTGTTTACAAAGCCCTGTCAGATGTTTTGTCAGGCTCAAATCTTCTATCGGCGCAAGATTACTCTGAATAAAACATTTGTTAGCCAACCCACGTGAAAAATGCAAGCTGATTAGTAAATCTCCCGTTACTGAGCCAATTTGTAAGCTTAATTAGTTTTAGGAAGGATTTACGTCTTCAAGGTACTTATCTGAGTTTATTTAACGTTAATTTGATAAATTGAAGTAGACTTTTAAGATTGTAAACATCTTTCTTAGACTAAAGCCGCTTAAAGCCTGAACGAAACCATGTGCACCCGAACAAGCTCATGAGTAGTTTTAATTATTTATGTCTGCATACTGGTGGATATTATTAAAAAGTTAGTAAATTAGTCATACATGGCCATTAGGGAATATTGTCATAATCATCCTCTTTCATTGTGATATAAGATTACAGATTGGTGATCAAACAAAGCATATGTCCAGTATTTTATAATATCCTCGAGACCGTGATAGAACATAGTCTTTATTCTATTTCGGTAACACTCGCCTACAATATGGTCCTATACCACAAATACCTTTGTCACTAGAAACGTACTAACAACTAGTCCGGCTTACGGAATTCTATTCGTTACCAATATAGAGTTTCAACGCTATTTGCGGACCTATTCAATAGTCCTTTGAATGGTTATCCATATTTATATCTATAGATAGCAGATCTATAGATATAAATATGGATTCGGGCTTATATTGTTCCTCATGAAACTTACGAATACGTCACGTAAATGTAATAATTTACTAGGTAAGCGTGTACAATATTCATTACCATCAATCCTTGTTAGCCGTTAATTGTGAATGCATCCGTTCATACAACTCTGTCACGTCAATTCGTACACCATAGCCTTGAGAATGACTTTATTGCCATAGCGAGCGACAACCCCTCCTGACTCCAAACGGTCATGGTCGCGACGACCTCTGCATTATACAGGAGATGTCCGCTCACCTCCGGAGCCGGCGCTCGAATGGCTTCTACATCGTCGAGCTACCGAAGGGGGCAGGGGGAATGTTTACCCTCCCATTGCCCCCGCCCGTGCCAGCTGAGCAGCGGCACGCTATATTTAGGTTGCGCTGTAAATATTCGGTCCAAGTACGGAAAAGCTCCCTCCACCCTCGTCGTGGGAGGGGCAGGGAGACGTAGGTACGTTCCCGCTACATAAGCGGGTAAAAGTTGAAAGTTCACCAACGCCCCGCACACGAGTTCGCGCTGTTAGGGAACGCTTCTTTATTTAAATTCTATTGCAACTTGTTCGCCATTGTAGTCTCGGCTGAATTCGCAATGCCGACTCTAATTTTTCAATGTTGGCCGAGCCCCGTTTTTCTGTTGTGGAAACTTGTGCAATTGTTTTCAGGATTTTCAATTTGGCGCCGTTGAATTTCGACACGTATTTGGATGGGTTTTATGGTTATTGCAGTTGCGGTCCAATTCGGTGGAAACAAGCTTTGCAAATTATCATTGCAATGACGACGATACGTTGAACTGGCATCGGCGGCTATGTGAAATGGACACGAGGATCTCTTTAACGAAATTGAAATGGATTACTATTTCGGTGATGGGCCGTTCGCGTGTCAATGTAATTTGTGCTATCATCATCATTTACATCTGTCATACTTACTGTACATATGTTTGGCCGAAAGCTTTTGGGTAAATAGTTCATTTCATTAAGATCGTTCATTAATAAAACAAAAGGGTTTCATCAAAGGTAATATTAAAGAGAAATATTACAAATACGCTAGCAACCCGCTCCTGCTTCACACGGGTGCAATGACAACATGTCGAAACACCGAGATTTCTGTGCTACATCTCTAAGTTAAATATTAATATTGCACTCATACAAATTCCGGAATAGATACATGATCCAAATGATGTTGAAAACTTTATCAAAATCCATTGTGTTGTTTTTCTAGACATTATCATAAGCTAGCCTTTTCCCCACTACGTTGGGGTCGGCTTCCAGTCTAACTGATGATATAGATGCAACTGAATACCAGTATTTTACATGTAGCATCGGCCTATCTGACCTCTACAAGCCAGTTAATGGTTAATATTATACCCTTTGGTAAGACTGGTAGTCAGACCCAACGGTTTAACGTGCTTTCCGAGGAAGACGCCTACGGGTCTTGATATCTAAAGATGGTCATCTACGGACGAACTGCGGTAAGCGTAGCTTAACTAGATCGATCACCCCCTGCGGCTGTTATTACTTAGTCACAAGCCCCTCCCCGTCCCCTTTTTCTAGACCATACATAGTATTGTCTAGAAATCCATAGGGATATTGCTGGTTTAATTTATGTCTTCTATAAATAGCCTATGCTTGTGTCACGACTGAGATCTGGAGATCTTTATACTTGGAGGTATATTATACTATTTAGAGAAGATATAAATCACAGATAGGTATGTATAGAGCTACAAACTAAAAACGGATATAAAACCAGTCATTCTTTTACGTCACCCTGTTTTGGTGTATCCAGTTTTACGTCACCCTGTATTGGTGTACCCAGTTTTTCATCACCCTGTTTTGGAGTATCCTGTTTTACGTCATCCTGTTTTGATGTTTCCAGTTTTACATCACCCTGTTTTGGTATATCCTGTTTTACGTCACCCTGTTTTGGTGTATCTAGTTTTACGTCACCCTGTATTGGTGTACCCAGTTGTTCATCACCCTGTTTTGGAGTATCCTGTTTTACGTCATCCTGTTTTGGTGTATCCAGTTTTACGTCACCCTGTTTTGGTGTATCCCCTTTCACGTCACCCTGTTTCGGTGTACCCAGTTTTTCGGCACCCTGTTTTGATGTATCCAGTTTTACGTCACCCTGATTCGGTGTACCTAGTTTTACATCACCCTGTTTTGGTGTGTCTCCTTGTACGTTAAGCTGCTTTGATTTACCGTCTTTTACGCTACCCTGTTTTGATGTATCCTGTTTTCTGTCATCAGTTTTTACGTTATCCTGCTGTTCATCTTCTCCCATAGCGCCTTCTCGTTCTATTGACAATGGCGTGCCTGACGTGTCTGTATCGCCAGGGTCTGCAGACGACGAGAACATGCTCTCATCGTCGTGGTATAAGGTGATGACGCCGCTGGCGGGTATTGAGTATTCATACTCAGCCCTGCCCAAGTCGTACTTATCCTTTTGGTACTTAGGGTCATAAAAGGCGACGATGTTGAATGCGTTGGAAGTGCCTCCGAAGGCGATGCGTTCCTGGTGGCTGGTGAGTGCCAAGATGGCGCCCGTGGTTGGGTACGAACAGGTGATGTACCTGTTGTGGAGGTTGATCACTTCCAGGCAGCTGGTGCCACTTCCACCAATTACTGCATATTTACCTTTGCGGTTGTACTGAAATGAAATTGAATTGGTAATTATTGTAGGTAGGTACAGAGAGACTCTCTCTCAATTATAGAGTGAATAGACCTGCTATCAGTAATTGAGGTAAATTATAGGTATTATAGGCCTGTAATTGAGTTAAGTATATCATCTTTGATATACTGCTTTGATAGTCCTATATTAAATGTAAATTATTCAATGTGAGTGAGTGATATTCAATGAGACATGGTTTCGATATGAATTAATTACTTCTTAGTATTGATCTGTATAGTATATTATACCTTAACATAGAAGCTTTTTGCTGAGAACATACTGTTGCCATAACATAATATGAGTCTTTTATACGTCTTAGTAAATAGCCTCCCATTACTTAAGCAACAACTATTTGCTTCTTATGACCTGAACGACCTAAATCACTTTCAGAAATATGAAGGTATTCATCTTGATTCATTTACTTAACCTTAATTTTAAAATGCATGAAATATCGCCAGACTGGTTGAAAAGTAAATTGACCGAGTCGAAAATCAGTAAATATAAAAGCACAGCCATATAATTTCATTAGCAAAGAAATTCTCGACCCAATCCGTAACTCGCAGGTGTTCATAAACTAAAGTTATTTGATTTTCAGCAAATCAGCTCAAACGACCCAGAAAGAATTTGGATTTAAAGTTATTAGTTGAAATATTTTGTTTGACTTTCAAATCAAAATTAGGACGTAGGTATTACATTTTTTACTTTATAACACCTGATAACCGGCGTGCGTATATGATCAAGTCGTACTAGATGGCGTTCCGTAATTTCTGCATACCCCCGGGGGAAAAAGGCTTGAATTTATGTCATTAGCCAACAGTAGTCCACAGCTGGACATAGGCTGCTCTCATTGCACGCCATTTAACTCGACTTTCAGCAACTTTCATTCAGCTGCTACCAGCCATTATTTGAAGATCGTCGCTCCACCTAGCCTGAGGGCGTCCTAACTTACGTTTGGCGATTCGCGGTCTCCACTCAAGAACTCGTCCACCCCATTCAAGTAGATGTGTTCTGGAGTCATCCGTTCTTCGGCTAATATGACGGCCCATTGCCACTCCAGCTTGCTTATTCTTGTTCTGAGTTTACGTATGTATGTATTTTTTTTTATCATGTCTTAGCTCACTTTTTTTTGTGAATGGCATCTCATGATTGACCTTGCGAGGTCGTTACTACTTAACCGGTCTATCCTATATGCCTTAAGCGGACTCAAAGCCTCAAGCCAGGGGCGAATTTCTTAAAATACTAAGAACACACGGACTTAAAAATATCACGGCAGGATTTTATCGCACACTGGATTTTCAACGCTCTGCTAGGTGCCGAGAGTTGAAACTCGAACACTGCTTTTTTTCGACGCGCTCGCATTTTACTCTGTTGGATTCTTAATTCTCGGTTCATCACCGAGGGTTGAAAATTCAATGGACGATAAAAGGCCGCCGCGAAATTTTTACCTCATGCTCCTCACCAAATCTCATGGAGATTAATACGAGGTTCAGTTGCCGGGCATAACTTATGACAAATCGAGATATAGAAAAAAACATCACCCAGGGTATTAGAGGCAAAGACAAAGGCGACCCACAAAGTCGAACTTTTTTTAAATCAATGTCCGATTTTTGTTCCGGTCCCAGATTTGGGCTTGGGTACGATGTGGGTCAGCCAAATATGTCTTCCGAAATAAGATATATTCTTTCCGAATTACGATATTTATTTATCCCAAGGATGTTTACTCTGCTAGTTCTGTTCATAACTGTTGTGTCATGACGAAAAGAACACTTAACTAAATGGTCCTGTTTATTATCACGGTCTTGAAGATTGATTGCCCTGAAAAGAAGCCTACGCAGTCATCTTTCTGTAGGAATTGAACGCGGCAATGGATTGTATTAAGATTGATATCGTACGGTCAGGGAAATTAATTGTTTATTAAATTGACACACTACGTCAATTCGCCATTTCATTCAACTATCAAAGAATGACATGATTTCGATTTGTGGAAAATTTAACTTTACCAAGTTAAATTTTCCACAAATTTGTAAATAAATTCAAGATTTAAAATAAAAAAATTAAGTACTCTTAATTTTTTTATTTTAAATCTTGAATTTATTTACAGTAATTCAATTAACTTCGACTTAAACTGCACTAAACACTGTTTCTCTTGTAAAACAAGGTAGTGCCAGTGCACTGAACTTACTAATGTAAAATACGACAGCAAATTACATGAAATCCCCGACATGAGTCGACTTTATCTGAGGGCAACGTTACTTGAAACACACGCAGTACGTGGTATTTAAGAAAAACATTACCTTCGCTCACATTAGGTACAATGAAACAATTACAATACGAGTTATTACGATTTAATTGAGAAATCTACTGTATAAATAGAGTGCTAAAGTAAATGTACTATTTGCTCCTTGTTTAAAATGGCTAGGTACTGATTTGAAGCTGTGAGATGGCTGACATATTAAAGTAGTATAATCATTCCCCAATTTAAGGCTATAATCATCATCATCATCATTATTTCAGCCGAAAGACGTCCACTGCTGGACATAGGCTACTCTCCAGGCTCCTCCACTTTGAGCCGGTCTTGTGCTTTCCACATCCAGCGGATTTCCGCGGCCTTCACAAGGTCATCGGTTCACATTGTGCGAGGCCTGCCCACTCTATGTCTTCCGGTACGCGGTCGCCACTCCAGAACCTTTTGGCCCCATCGGCCATCTGTTCTGGGAGTAACGTGCTCTGTCCACTATAATAGTAATAATAGAGGAAAACTAAGAAAACGATGGATGGATTGAATGAAAGGTTAGCACTGGATAGAAAGAAAGAAAGAATAAAGTTTATTTGGACACAGTTAGTGAAGCACAAACAACAAAAATAAACGTAGAACTTATATTGTTTCACGTAACAACAATTGTGTGTGCCAAATGAAAGAAAGTGATTACTGAAATGACACGGCATAAAATGATATGTACGGAAGAAACTATGTTGGGGTCGGCTTCCAGTCTAACCAGATGCAGCTGAATACCAGTATTTTATATGGAGTGACTGCCTATCTGATCTCCACAACCTAGTAACTGGTTAACACGATACCCCTTGGTAAGACTGGTAGTCAGACTCACGGGCTTCTGATGACTTGTAACGACTGTCAATGATCCACGAATGACAGCCGGGATCAACCACTTTCCGAGGCATGGAGTGGTCTTGGTATGTAAAGGTAAGGTCAT
Source organism: Polymixis lichenea (assembly GCA_949091785.1). Lineage (NCBI taxonomy): Eukaryota > Metazoa > Arthropoda > Insecta > Lepidoptera > Noctuidae > Polymixis > Polymixis lichenea. Next base: position 7,418,504 of record OX420938.1, on the reverse strand, counting down.
GACAATTACTGGATAAACTTTTGGGACAAAAACCTAACGACCAGAAAGTAAATCCTACCCAGTAACAAAAGTGAAAAAAAATCTTTTCCGAATGACCTTTTGTGAGATTGAGTTAACAACGGTAGCGACAAATGTCAAGTGTATCTGACAGGCTGGCAACAGTGGCAACCCCAAAATCCGAGGTTTATTTTGCGGTAATTGTATTTTCTTACCAAACAAGAGTTTTGTAAGGAAATTTACTTGTATGGGTAAGGTTGGATGACTTTACAAGTCGATTTTGTATCCTTGGAATTTCTAAGTAGGTGCTTATCTGCGTGGAATATTGGTTTTATTTACTTTAATTAAGCTGATGTATTCAAGTAAATCTTGCAAAACGCAAACATTTTGAAAATTTACAGAACTGGAAACACTAAGAAAATTTACACAACCTTACCACTTTCAGTAAAATTATCAATTTTTTGGAACCCTGTTTTAATGTTGTTCGCTTAATTTCAAATCCTCAAAAATTCGTAATACTGGAGACTGTATTGACACAAATTTGCAAGCAAAACGAAACTTTGTTGGGTAATAACTTTTTAATGACTTTTTATTTTAGTATTCTGTTTCCGTACAAACAATATTAATAATGAGACAAAACCATACCATGTTTAATTTTTGATGTAAATTGTCGAACAGTGAAAAATTACACTCCCGAAATTTGTATGGGAAAAATGTGGACTAGATTTACCTTAAGTTAAAATGTCAAACAATAGACTGTTACGTTAGCAATACACTGCAATAACGTTCGACCAAACTGATATTTTACTCATAAATGTCTCTGAAATTGCCTTTGTTTTGGAAAAACACGTTTAGTTCTAATTTTAGTACTGTTAAGTAACTCTACAATACATTTCCAGCTTTCACGTGGGAAGTTTAGCCTGGATCTAAAACGATAGCGAACTGAAATGACGAAGCCAACGCGACGTATCGTGACATTTGGGTTATCTCAGCAAAAGTTAAACTAGATTTGAACCATTAGTTAATAACTGGGAGGAAAATCTTGCTAGGGAAACTGTCCGGAAAATTTTACGCGAACAAAAAAATATCAACGGAAAATATCGCTAAAACGGATAGAGATTTTTTATTCATTGGATATTTTGTGCACATCGTTTTTTCGGTTGAGATAACAAGGACATGTAGGTATGAAAAAAAGCAGCTGGTTTCATGAAATTGCTCGTCATTCATTTATTCGCAAAATCTGTTCAGAGTTTTACGACCAAAAAGGAGCATTCACCTAATCGTGAAAGTAGCGTATTTTGTGCTGTTTTTTGTGTCAATATCAGTCACAAAAAACTTTTAAAATGAGGGCTTTTCTCTATGCAATTTAGTCAATAAAAAGTCACAATTCAAAACTGGGCTTTTCTAGGCTATAGACAATACCTATTATTTATGGATTTATTTTAACTTTTCGCGCACAAAAAAAGGTACAAAGGCGAACTTAATGCAACATACTTAACATAGAAATTGAAAGTGAGGCACAAGATAAGAAGGAGGAGTGGGAGAGTTGAGAATGGAGAAAAGCGTGATCAAAGCGCGCAAACTTCTTCTTTGGCGAATGAACATCCATTTGAGCTCAGACCTATAGCTCGAATAGTTTTATTATTTATCAATGGCTGTTCCAAATATAAAATATGGTTTACCTCATCTTTGCTCGAATAAAAATAGAGATCCAGAGCAATTATTTTCACACAAATTGTGTTCGTTTCACCGTACATACCTCCATTCAAATATTTTGTCGAATTAACGAATACGTACAGTAAAAGGAATTCTGTGTATTCGAATATACGCTGTGCACTGAATCGATTTTGACAACATTTCACCGGTAGCGTTGGAAGCTTATTTCTTTTCAAACTTGTTCCACAAACTAAAATATTTTAGTTTTAAATCTGCCAATAAAACCTTTTCTACGTTCAGAAAACAGAAGGACGGTCTACTTACCTATTTCCTAAGCTATTTCATAACTTAGAAGTCATTGGAAGGTAAGGTTTTGTAGTACCTGAAGTTACCAATCGACCAATTCTGTTCCTTTTCAAAAGTTATTAAATCACTACCTGATTAAAAAAATAAAACTCGGCTACATAACCGACGTTTAAAAAAGCACCGGTCCTAAATACGCTCATATTTTTAGCTTAGGGATTATTATGCAAACTAAATCCTGATTTAAACGGAACGATTTCATTCCTGTGACATACCATAAGTTAAAGCAACAATAAGAACCGCACCTTCTTGTTTAGACGGTGCAAGTCATTTGTTGCTTCAACTTTAGTGTAGGTATGCCCCAGACAAGGGCTTTAGATAGAGAAGGTAATAATGTATAAAAAAATACCCACATCTGTAGATCGCCAGTACCGACAAGCATAGATATACTCGCCATCAACATCTTGTCTTCGATTCTGAACCCTGATGAAGTTCTGTAGTTTTCTTGCTTTGAGGTCCCACACACTTAGGCCTGCAGTCGGTAACCAGCTCCCAGCTATACACTGATCTCTCTGTGGGAAAGATTAGGGATGTTTTTGTTTAAAAAGACACAATGTCACTCACATCAGCACAATGTTTTAAAGCTAAATTATAAATACTAGTGTTCGTCCAGTGGTCGAAATACGACCAACGTGGTCGTATTTTAGTTTATGTATTTTTAATGCATTATTACGTAAAAATATTAGCTTAGCCTTTTCATATAAACTTTAACTGCGCCAAATTGTATACTCCTCCGTGCGCGTAAAAAGGGGTAGGTTCACACAGGGTTTGTCTCACGTATTATATATAGATTATGGTCGTCATAATCGTTTATGCGTCAGATTTGGAACAAGTTAAGAACAAGACTGTAAAATTGTATCATTTTTTGGAGGGCTTTTTGTCTTATTCTGTAGAAAAAGGAGAAAGATACTAAGGTATTAACGGAACGCAGCATCTAATCTAATGATAACAGAACTGCTATCAACATATTATTTAATCAAAATGAGCTTCTGGTATTGCAGTTGTCCATAGTTGATGGTGGTCACTTAACATCAGGTGGTCCTCAGCTTGTTAGCCAAACTATGACATGAAAAGCTTAGAACTATCATCTAATAAGAGAGAATAGATTTATCAACATTATTTTTTCAGCCATATAACAATGAATTACGGTTCCCAAATCACACTATGATGACCTATAATACCCAGATTTCACCAATGAAATTACTGTACGTCATGTATGATGGATGTGTATACATGTTTCCAAACCACTGGAAAATTCATTTCAATTTTAATGAAACGTCTGCTTGTATCCGCAGAATTGAATTCTGTTAAACGAGATTTACCCTTAACCTTTAGCTAACAATACACGTGTTAGCTACCTATGTGTGAGTAGGTAGGTACGTTATACCACCACAAACGCAAACCGTAAACGAAAACCCGAAACGCGTGTAAATCTTTCCCCTCCGGGATTGAGATAAAAATGTGGCATATTACATTTGTATTGCACACTTTCCTGCCTTTACAAAGAAGTGAGGGCTGGAAATAGATAACATAAGTTACATAACATCAGATATGGGATAACTTGGAGCTACGGGAGAAGATATCCGGGTTAAGTTGGCGTTAGTGGATGTATGATAACAGTTCGCTATCTGAAATCAAACTAGAGACTAGTTTTCGTGTTGGTTAGTTTTTTCTAAGATAAAACTGTAGTGACTTGAGTATCGGTCAAACAAATCAATCAAGAGATAGTTATTTCACTTGTCTGCCATGTTTTCTTTTAAAAACATTTTTTTTGTTTGCATTTAGAAAATTGGACGACATTCTGATATCCGCCAAAATTCGACAGTGTCTTCTGACACGTCCCGCCTCTATAACCAGTATATTCAGTACTCCATGACGTACGTTGCTGAAACGTGGATGCTTGCATAGGCTGTGTATAGGGAAATTTACACAGAGAGCCATGAAGCGTTCCATGCTTGGCATAAGGCTTAAGACCGAGTTCCAAACGTCGAAATCCGAAGACGTACGAAGGTTTTTGAAATCGGAAAACGAGTTATGGAACTCAAATGGAGATAGGCAGGACGCCTGGCAAGTCACAGCAATGGTAGATTGAGTAAGGCAGTGAGCGAGTGGTCAGGCTCAGCAGTGGGTGACGTCGGGCTATGGAGGATTATGATGATATGTTACCGTGCCAAAACTGAGACATACAGATACCGAAGTAAATTGGAAAACTTACTCTGGAAATCACTTCGGTGTCTGTCCGAAATTCATGGAGGATTCCCTTGTAATAAAATATGAAGTAGGTAATTCTATGGTTTTTTTTTGGGTGGGAAATCATCAAATAACTTCTCCCGCTCTGGGTGGAGCAGGAGGGCGTGTCAGACTTTTACTGACTAAAACCCACCCGTGTTCCCTCAGTTGCCTGTGTGCCAGGGGCCGCGGTATCTCTTTCGAACAACTCGCACCCCTGGCAGGCATCGGCCCTTGCGGACCCCACAATTTGGTACTGACATCTCTGGGATCCGGAATCAGCCTGGGATTCCCTACGCCCAGTGCGTCTCCTGCGGTGACTAGGGCCGTGAGGGCGCATATACTGCCTCTCCCTCACGTGCGCCGCCTCCCTCTTTGCGAGCATTACTGCTTCAAAGAAGGAGGTGACAGCTACCCATGCACTCTCGCTCAGTACCATAACCTGGACCAGGGCCGGAAGCGAAAGATCGCCGCCGCCGATCGCCTCCACGAGGACACGGCGGTGCCCCACCCAAGCCGGGCAGACCTCCACTGTATGCTCCACCGTGTCCTCAGGGCGATCTTCGCAATGGAAAAACCCGGCCGTTTCCTCCTGCCTTTTCTGAAACAGGAACCTCCCGAAACAACCGTATCCGGTGAGGAACTGCGTCAGGCGCAAAGTGAGGACGCCATGCCGCCTCTCAAGCCACTCCTCAAAGAGGGGATTTACTGCCGCAATCGTGGCGTGCCCAGCACTGGGTTGCGACAATCGCACTCTCCACGTCGCCATTTTCCGCGGCAGCGGAGTTACGCCCCGGCGTTTAGCCTCCTCGCGCCACTCCCAAGTGTGCACGAGGACCTTTTTCCTACAGATCCCATAGAAGCTATCCAGCAAGGTGGCCCGCCGCCTCACCGGAGATCGTGCGATATCCCCGGACCATCCAGATGGCCATGACTATATGGGACGCCTTCAACCGATGTGCTGGCTGACGCGTCAATGCAGGCGCCCACACCGGTGCCCCGTATAGGGCCATGGACAGCGGTAGGAGGCGTTTGGCCCCACTAGATTGGGCAGGAGCCGCTTCTGTCATTCTATAGTTAGTTTTACGATTTTCATTATTATCAACATTTAGTGTTAATTTGGACGGCTGATTGGCTTTAAGAGGACCTGGTGCCTAAGAACCAATGAATTGATTGTGTGAATTATGACAATAATTTATTGTGAATACTGAAATGAAGGCTGGTGGAAAATAATAATTTATGATTGACACTTTATTATAACGCTTTTTGTTCCTTCGATAAATAGGCAAAAACAAATGGCATCATTAAGACAATTATTTACTGATTAACGTTTAGAATAAATCAGAACCTGTTATAACAACGCAACGGTACGCAATAGACAGTCTCTAAAAATACTTAAAATAATCCAAATGTAGCAACAATATGTGTCCTCTACCTATCGTATTGTAATAGCTGCTTTCCCGTCTCTCAAGTGTCAAAACATAGACATCCCCTTCAATCGGTGTCCAATATTAAACGGATTGAATGGCTTCAGTCTGTTTCCAAATCGGGTTGAAAATCCAACGGTCGTGTCTGATGTTTTTTTAGACTCGACAGATCTAACGCCAAAGTTATTTTGATATCTTTGATCGGACGTTACAGTATAGATGAATTCAAGAGGAGAATATCACATCTCTTTATGATGATGATAAATACACGCAAAATTGTTAATTTCATTAAGATTAATACCTACTCAAAAATTAATACACAACGGTAAAAAGTCCTATTATGGACGCAGTTATATATGTGTTTCTATTCTACCAGTTTCCCGGTAATTACTCAACTTCTGCACAAAAGAGTACCTACCCATAACGTAATTAAAGCTTTACTGTTAATGCAAAAACTTTCCAAGGGCACACGTGTATCTAAAAGTAGGTTGGCATTGACAAATGAACCAAATTATTCACTCACGAAAACATACAATTATTTATTTGTACAAAGCATTTGTTTCGATTATGTATTCTGAAGCTGATGAAACACCTACGTATTTTCGGTACCTAGTAAGTTTGATATTAAAACATTGTACGTTTTAATATATACTACCTACTATGTTTCGATAAATTTTGATATAAGTTTATTTACATAAGCAAGCGACCATACGTGAATATACAAAAAAAAAAGAAAAAAAATACGTTTATTTGAGGTTTAAAAGAGAAGAGAAAAAGAAGAAAGAGAAGTTGGTAACGTGTCGTGGACAATTGGACATATACTTGGAACTTCACATTTTAAGTCAGTTTAATAAAAAAATGTCGTCAGAAACGATTTTCTACCCAGGTAAGATATCCACCATGGAACACACTTATCCTCACTTATCTAATTAACTACACACATCAAAAAAAGTTTGTGATCACTAGCATAAGTTGATATAATTTTTTTAAATTGAACTTAACGAAGAAAAATTATTTGTTGTGTGTTTTCTTTAAATAGAAATACCCTGTTTTAAATTAAAAAATAAAACTATTTTTTATTTTTACAAAAAATTTTAGTAATTAATCATAATGTAATTGTAACAGAAATTTTATAGAAAGAAAGACTGTTTAACCAAACTTAAACAACAATTTATAAATAAAAGGTTTATATTCTACATTATATTTTATATTATTCTATATTATATTTATATTTTATATTATTAAAACTCCTACCCTGGCTCGAACACATGCGGTGGTCCTCCTGGGCATGCTAAGAATCAAGTTACCCAGCATTTCTTGGAGTAACCTGTCCCATCCTTGAATAGCGGCTTTCCTGAGCTCTAGCACTATCTGGGGACGTGGCTGACGGTTCCAAACAGCTCGCTTAAGAGCAACTCACGCGTACTCTATTGGGTTTAAGTCAGGCGAGCCGGCAGGCCAGTCTAACCTTGTGATGTCGTATTCTCGGAGAGCAACATTGACTCGTTGAGCTCGATGGCGGGCGCATTATCATCGACCAGTACAAATTGTTGCCCATGGTTTACTCGTAATGGTCTGACAATTACATCAATAGCAACTGCTCATACATGTCTGCTGTCATGAAGCAACGATACGAGATCAATGGCGTTCTAGCTCCAATCATAATACCACCCCAAAAGGACACCGATTTCCCGCCTTGCTGAACTGTTCCAGTGGCAGTTCTTTGCCTTTCACGATCTCCTGGTCTTCTCCAGACACGGACACGTCGGTTATCTGGATGTTTACTGATTCGCGATTCGTCAACGAAGATACAATTTGCCAAATGTTTTCTTCTTCATTTTGTCGAAGCCTAGCCCACTGCAATCTCCGTCGTTGTCGTTGCCGGGAATTCAGAGGAGCTCGCCAAGACCTCCGTGCTCGTAATCCAGCTTGGTGCAGGCAATTCCGAATGGTCTGAGTGCTAACTTCAAGCGCAGAGGCTGCCCGATCTTCTGCTTTTATTGTAGTAGCATTGATTGATGGGTCACGGGCTGCCAGCAATCTAACCTAGCGCTTTTGGGCAGCAGTCAAAACAGTTGGGCGACCACTGTGGGGTCGGTCAGCAAAATTATCCATCCCGCGGTACCTCTGCAACGTGGTCACGACACGACACGGATTGAGATATAGCAACTCTGCGTGCTATTTCTCTCGTGGTGTATTCTTCTTCCCTCAAAGTTACTATTCTTCCTCGTAAAACTTCTGATAATCCTCTTGGCATTTTTTCAATCACAACTTTCCGCGAAAAAGTATTTTAAATCCGTTAAAATTGACTAAATCAGATTTCTGAATGAGCGTAAGCTAGGACTGAAAGCCTTTTCATATGGAAAAACAATTGAACTGTTTTATTGTTTTATATTCTAAATCTATGTTTTTAAATAAATAATCTAAAAAGAAGAAGAAATCATAATATAATCTAGCGTAACAAAAAAGATTCGATTTTTCAAAGTGTTCGCAAACTTTTTTTGATGTGTGTAGGTGCCTGATAAGGTAGGATAGATCTCAAAAAAACAAAAGAGTGCACCTAAAAGTGCTTACACCAAGCCAATATCAGTACCCAGTCCACAGACAAAGTTATACCGCTTTATAAACTAAAAATATCGAGAGCCGAGCAATAATAATATTCTTCAAAGCAAAGAACAACTATACAGGAGCATCAAACTTCATAACGAGGTACAGTCAAATGTTTTTCCAAGGTAAGGCTTGATCAAAGAAACCGCCCTTACAGCTAAGAAATAAAGGGGTTGTTGGAGTAAAAGTCTTGTCAAGTAGGTGTGGTTGACTGTACCGAGCAACGGCTAAGCTGTAGGTAGATGAAACACCACGAACTTGCACTACGACAAAGAGAGAGTTTTTAATTAAAGCAACTTGTATTGCTGCCTAAGACCTGGAGTTTTGTGTGAGGTAATATACGAGCATGTAATTTTGATGTTTTTAAAAGAATGTGGAAATAGTAGATTATACAACAAGTGAAAAAAAGGGAATTTTATTCGAGCGACTAAGTTGAATCCCGAGAGCAGCGAAGGATTCTAGAGTAGAATCCCGAGCGTAGTGAGGTATTCTAGATTAGAATCCTGAGCGGAGCGAGGGATACAAGGACCGAGATGACTAATTTTTTTATGAGTTGTGTACTCTACTTTTTACCATTGACTGCGAGAAAATAAATAGTAGTATAGTATTTATCACATTTTATTTTATAATGGGGAAATAAGAGAACAAAGGATTAATTTATAAAAATTAAAATTAATAGTGAAATTAGAACAGTTTTCGAAATTCAGTGTAATGTTCTTGTTTGGTTTTGAAACGGTCGTATTAGATAAGACTTGGGTGTTTGGTAAAATCGCCATATTTCGTGGTTGCTGTTGCTGAGAAAGTTGTAATGTAGTCGTTCCACAAGGTTGTCCTTTCGGTGTTGAAGGGCGCGCCGGAGATAGTGGCGCCCAAGGGTCAACAGTAGACGGTTTTAGATTTAACTGTCAACTATTCGGCTGCATGTTTTGGCTTTGTTTTCGATTGAATCCTCGATTTAACTTTCTGCTACTGTGCAGGACCTCCACCCTCCGTGGCGTTTTAGTTCTGCAAGATCAGCACCGGAAATTGCTAAAATGGTGGCAGAGCTTCTACGGAAGCAATACCCTGTGTACTGTTCGGGATTTGATAGATTCAAGAATGTGGCAATCTCTTATGGCATCGCACCTATTTAATTGATTCCAATAAGTTGCCGAGTACATTTTCCGCCATGGTATTGTATGTCAAACCTGTCGGTTTTTGTATTAATGGACCGTAAAGCTTAGTATTTTATTTTTCGAGGATTTCTACGTACTCTTGCCGTATCACGAACGTTCTATCAATTTTTATTTTCGTATCAGTTAAAACGATCAGAAATAAATTTTTCCGAGTGTTTTTGAATGTCGTTCATAGTTATCTTTAATATTTCATTACTGTGACAGGCCCCATTTACGCTAAAAATTAGCACAATATGTGAACAATAATTTAAAAAAAAATGTATTAACAGGAAAACTTTTAAAGTATAGTAGGTTTGTAGATAAATAGGTACTATAAGTACTTACTTTTATGGCCACAAAACTGTGGTCAGGCTCATCATTTTAGAAAACGTTCAATGTTTTGGGAGGTTAGCACTCTAGATTTCTTTGGCTTATTACCCTCGGATAGTAGCTTTAAGTATGTCACTAACTTTGAGTAGTTTGAAATATCAATGTTGTGTTTGATTCTCACTGTGGCTTTTAGCATAGAATATAATTATGCTCCAAAGTGTCGACGGCTTCTTAGTCTTGGTTAATTCGTTGAAATAGTTAAGAAATACGGTCTCTGAGAAGGAATTGGCGTCATTTGTGGTTTTCCAGTCGCAGAAAAAGTTGTATGTTTTCAGGTACAACTCCCGAGATTTTGACGGCAATAATTTATCTACAATAATTGCTGCTTTATTTCGAAATGATTCCGAAGTTAGTGTCTCATTTTCGTCACTGGAAGAACTCATTTTATTATAATTTATGCCATTAGATTTTCCAATAACTTAAAACAACCACTATAACAGATAGAAAAGAACCTAAATTGGCGTGATATTTGTATTTTATTTTATTTTATAGCTATGAGGAATAGCTCCATTTAGCTCGTCAGTACGTACTTTCAACAGGTTTTATTTATTTTCATACATAATTCGTATATTCGTGCTTATCCCAAATTCAAAATGTTTTTATTCACTCAGTGACTAAAAGAGAGTTTTATTCATTGTTATCGATTAATGAAATGTCCTTTTTCGATTTGCAATGATAAGAAGGTTTTTTAATTTTACTAAAATCTAACCGAAACGATGTAAATCGTAGCAGAAAAAACATGCTTGACAAAAATAAGACAGCAAATATGTATATCAGAAAAATACTTCGCCCCATTTTCGAATGGTATGGATTTTTCCTGATTAGCTAAACAATTTTGATGGGAAAATGAAAAACCAATTGGCTATTATTGCCAAGGGTAGGTGAGGAAAAGTGGGTGTATTGAAGAAAAGCTACGGAATTGTCCCCGACATTTTTGGAGATGAATAAGCTACGATATGAGTTAAGCTACTCAACATTCATTTAATTGTTTGTCTATTGTCAACTTTTGATTATTTATTAACTTTTATAGACTATTTCAGCTCTTCCTGCCTGAAACACAGGATTACCTAGTTCAGGCACGTAAGTCTTAGGAATATAATTTACATTTAAGCAAAACTGTACATATTCATAAGCCTTGTAATTTTTGAATAAATAAATATTATTAATTTTTGTAGTGTTTTTTCTTCTCAGCTCTTTGGCTGGTTTTTGCAACATTTACGGACCGAAGCCAAGTAAATGCAGCGTGTGGTGTGTTATGTTTAAGATGTGTTGTTTAGAGGCCCTATTTCGTTTTCATCTATTTGCATGAACTTTCGGACAATGCGACATGTATTTAAAATTGCAGCTTTTTGTAAGGTGATATAGAGGGTTTCTTTTAGGTTTAGTAATTTAAGGCTATGAAGAAGGTGATTTGGGATGACGCCTGTTGTGGAGAGGACTATAGGCACCACGTAAACTTTTTGTTGGCGCCATATTCTAGTTACTTCATCTTTGAGTTCGGCGTATTTACTAATTTTTTCAGATATTGTCTTCTGAATGTTATGTGTGTTGGGAACGGCAATATCTATTAGGTAAGTAACTTTATTTAATTTATCTTGTAGGGTTATATCCGGTCTATTGTAGTGAATTGTCCTGTCGGTGAGTATGGCGCGGTCGTAATAAAGTTTATATGTGTCATTTTCTAGGATAGTTTGTGGTGTGTATTTGTAGTATGGAATGTTTGTGTCTTGTATGAGTGTGTATTTGAGTGCTAATTTTTGGTGAATTACATTTTGCTACCTGGTTATGCCTATGTGTGTAGTCTGTCTGCGTAAGAGTTGTACACGCTCCTGTTATGTGTTGAATTGTTTCTGGTTGTGTGTGACACTTGCGACACTTATCATTTGTTACTGATGGATCTTTGATGATATATTTTCTATAATTTTTAGTGTTAATAATCTGATCTTGTATCGCAATTATAAATCCTTCAGTTTCTGGGAATAAATTGCCTATTTTCAGAAACTTATTTGAGGCTACTTGGTTCACATGGGATTGTTCTAGGTCATGAGGATGTCGGCCATGGAGTACCTTTTTCTTTTTCTTTTTCTTTATTATTATTATTATCTTGTAAGACACTTTTACACGTCAATTGTTTGTTGGTCAATATTTTAAAAACTAGATGGCACCGGCATTTCCCAGCTACAAAAAAAAACGCCTTCCCGGGCTACACTACACACCTGGCTTCTTTTCCGACACGTTATAATATTTCCGACGCGAAAAAAATTTAACTGTGTGAAGCTTCGCACATTGTCACAATATGAGCGGGACTGTTGGCTGGTGGACCAAATTTCGGTTGACTTATGAGCGTTTGCTCATAAGTGCGGCGCGCCTGCCCCGCCCACAAGGCCCTTTTATCTGTTCTGTGGTTTGAACCTACGACCTACAACTTGTAAGTCGTGGCCGTTATCGCTCGGCCACATCTGCTCTCTGTTGCAATCTACAGAGGGCTTGTGTAAAGCGGAAAATAATTGATTAATGGACGAAACTGCTTGACAGAATAGGTAATAGGTGCGTACTTAACGGATCACAGAGTAATTATTTGAAATACTGCCCAAAAAACGGTTCACAGAATAATAACTTACATCTATCAGACAAAGCGATTTAATCCCAAATCATGTATGCAAAAGGGGTACATTATTTGAGCAGATTTCTTAGTGATAACAAACATGGAATGTTTAATGTTTAACAGCAGTGCTAAAGCTCATTATCTATGCATATTTTGGCTTGCATTACTTATTTACAACCACTTAAGCGGCCTTTAGTGGTTAGTAATAAAATTATGACGCCAAAACCTTTTTTATTTTCTAAAATTCGAGTGTTTGAAAACATTTTGAGCTCTATTTCATGCAGTTGACGTTGAAAGACATTATACGTGGTTTGTTAAATCTAGCACTTACTTTGAAGATTAGATAAATGCGTATGTATTAAGTGAATGTGATTTGCATAATTATATTATACACAAGTGCACAAAGAAAATTTTGTTTTAAAATATTAGCATAGTAAAAGGCAATTCAGAAATAAAATATACTTTAGAAAATTAATAGAAGTTCGACCTAACGAACAACATTTCGTTAAAATTGTAAAAATAACATTTTACTGCGAGACTTTCCTTACTAGAAAAAACTTAAATCAATCAAATCAAAAGTCATTTATTCAAATTAGGCTGAGAATCAGCACTTTTCGAACGTCAAAATACATAAAACAGTTCCCCAAAACGCCCACCCTTCACCACTTCCTAGTGCTTTAGCTTGGAAGAAGAAGTGGCGCAACAAACTCCCCAGCAGCACAGCTGTCTGTTTAGTCGGATAGACTTGATTCTATACATATATAAGCAAAGTAATAAACATTACGAGACACAGAACATTAATTAAATAATAATTAGTCAAAATGTCAGCTAGCCATACCAATATACCGATCAATAAAATGAAAACTGTCGAGGCTGCTTAATATACATGTGTATATTAATGTCGTAACAGAAGATATCTTATGCTGCGTTCTACGAGTTTCAATTGTCAGGGATCAGGCTGTCGGGGAAGACACTTGTGTAGGCGAAAGTAACACGCACCAGTAAGATGGAAAATTGAAAATTCCAGGCTTACCTAGTCTTACATGAATTAATACCCTAAGTTTTGGTAAAGTAACATTCAGACAAAAGTAAAAAGAGGTGTTCACGAGATCACGGGCTTGAAAAATTCGGAACACATACGTGTGAAATAATAGTTCGTCTAGCGACACTGCGACAGTATGGTTAACTTGCCAAAAATGGAATGTCCAAATTCTCAGATAGCACGTGAGTTTTAATTATGCTTAAAAAAAATTGTAAAACATTCGTTGTTTTGGCTACGGTAGTCTCCGCCCTGGGCTGGCACCGACATATACATAGAATAGTCCTCCTCCGGGTCCGTGTGGTGACAGACTAAAAGAATAGCACACCCCATTTCTTCTCAAAGGGTGTCGTAGAAGGCGACTAAGGGAGCTACTAGAGAATGGGCAGCAGCGTTCTCTATACTTAAATTTTTCGAAACCATACTGCGATCGCCAACCCGCCTGCCAAGCGTGGCGATTATGGCACCCCCCCCCCCCCCAATGGAAATGATGATGACCCCCCTCCTCCTCGAATCTTTCTAATGTACGTTGGATTGTTTATTATTATAAGGCTAATCACCGAAAGACGCATTATTTAACGAAAACCTGACACCATTTCAGCCGAAAGACGTCTACTGCTGGATATAGGCCTCCCCCAATTCGGGTGGTTTACCATAATCGCCACGCTTGGCCGGCGGGTTGGCGATCGCAATATGGTGGTAAAATGCATAGAGAACGCTGTTCCCCATTCTCTAGTCGCCTTTTACGACACAGATGGGAAGAAATGGGATGGTGCTATTCTTTACGTCTGACACCACAAGGAACGTGATACTATCCAGAAAACCCGATAACTCGGGAATAAATATTATCAAAAACCAGTGCAGAAAAATTGGTGATTACATAAAAGAACATCTAAATATGTTGTAAAACGAAAGTTTAGGGTAGATAGTGGTTACGCGAGAGTATGCAAATATAAGGATGGTAGATTTTCGACATGTGAACTCAAGTTTTCGGGTATCTAACTTGAATAAAAAACATGCCCCGTAATAACAATATTAGACGAAATATGTCGGCAATTCCTTGCTTGAAATTTCAACCCAGTTACTGGGTAATACGATACCCTTTAGTAAGACTGGTTGTTAGACTTTCGGCCTTCTTTCTGACGACCCGTAACGACTGTCAAAGATCCACAAATGATAGTTTAAGATGGAAATTTATGTATCTATGATTAATAATATTACATACTAGCTGTGCCCGCGACTTCGTCCGCGTGGAATAGTTATTTTTTTATTATTTATTTATATTATATTAATATATATTAATAAAAATAATAACATTTCTAAAATAAAAGTAGCCTAAGTTACTCCTTATTACATCAGCTATCTGCCAATGAAAGTCCCGTCAAAATCGGTCCAGCAGTTTCAGAGATTAGCCGGAACAAACAGACAGACGGACAGCCAAAAATTGTAAAAAATGTTATTTTGGTATATGGTACATACGTGTATACAATATACATTTATTAAAAAGCGGTTATATTAATAATATAAACAAACCGTTTAATTTTATTTATCTGTAGTACGCATAGATGTGTAGATAAACGCAGAATACATAGAAAGTGCACACCTAAAGTATTGATACTTTCAAAATCGTGCTTGGTGGTACAGAGCTGAGATTTAAGCTACGGGCTTTGACGTCCCACATAAAACAATAAACTTATTTCTAGAGGTTTCCAGAGGGTGTGTGAAGCCTACCTCCCTGCCTATGCGAGGAACAGGTATATGAATGGGTGTATTGGTTATGTTAGGACATCAGAAATGAACAAACACTGAGATGATTTATTTTCCAGATAGAACGTGCGGAAGAAAAACTTATGGAGATTGTATGGATTCAAGTAAAACTGTTTAGAATCTGTCGCTACAAAACCGTTTCGTCGAGGAGAAAAATCTTTATGTACTATATTAATAGTGGTATTGGATAGAACTTTTTCCAAAAAAAATAACAACCGGCTTCCGAAAAAACACTACAAAATGAAAAATAACTTTAATTTCGGTAGTCGGTGACTTTGGATATGTATTTTAATTTTTTGTCACCGCCTTCCGAAGTTAAAGTTATTTTTCACTTTGTAGTGTTTTTTCGGAAATCGGCTGTTATTTTTTTTTGGAAAAGTTTTTATTTTTCACTTTTTAATTATAGGACCTACCCCACTAATTCGAAATTTCATCATTCTTGGGGTCAAAACAATGCATATTTATGCGATAGCAGCTATCGCGGTTGATTTGAAGAGTTCCGTTGTCTGTCTCCGAAACGCATCATCAGATCTATATAAAATTGAAATGGGACCACACCGGAAACACCAGCGTTAAAATAAAAAAGAATCATTAAAATCAGTTCACCCCACGGAGCAAATACAAAGAGGAGATGGTGTAATTAGATTTCCTTATGGAACAACGCGTGACAATTTGCGGGGTGAGGGGGTGTTAGATCCCGCCCACTTCTTTATTTTCCATCTACCGGTCAATGACAAAACTACTCGCTCGTTCTGTAGATTTTACTTTGTAGTGACGTAAGTATCTCACACTAGATGTCACTAAGTGCAGGATGCAACAGGGTCGTACTCAGAATTTTCGTACCAGGGTGTAAGTTACTTACTCCGTTTTTTATATTAATTTTGTGGACCAACTAGGTACGTATTTTTTAAATTGAAATAGTGATATTAATTTTTGTAATGCATTGCTGTCTTAGATTATCTTCGGAAAGAAATCTAGAACATAAATCATTTAAAATTTAACTAAATAAACTAGATAGGCTATAAGTACTTTTAATTAAGTAAACAACAACTACCATACGGTATGGTAGTTGTTCTTTACTTGCCCTCCGTGAGACAACTAGTATGCACCATAATAGTTGTTTCACAGAGGGAAAGTACTTTAAATAAATTATTTTAGAATATTTCATTTATAGGAGATTGTATTTTTTATGAGTATTTCCATTTATGAGACTGGTGCGGGATATTCAGTACAATAATTGGATTCCATTACGGCCCTGTGTTTTTGTTACTTGTCAGGACGAACGCCAACAATACACTGACTAAGGCCACGCCTACTTGATGACGTCAGGACTTAGTCGAGAATCACAGTGCACAGTTGTTTAGGCCGTCTCCTCTTTGTATTTACTCCGTGGTTCACCCAGTCGAGAGGTCGAGACCAATATTTGAAAAAAAAAACATACAGTCGAATTGAGAACCTCCTCCTTTTTTTAAGTCGGTTAAAAATGCTTTCAAACTCACGAGCGTTTTTTAAGTACTTAAAGAAAAAACAAATTCGATAAAATACGTCTCCCTGGCTACGCTCTTAGACCTCAATTTTCTTAGGTACGTCCTACCTGGAAAATCCAATGACACACTATGTACTTACACAGGTACATACCAGTTCATGGGAAAATCATAGTCGATGTCAGCTAGTTTCAAAAGTAAGATACGTACGTTGAGGTCAATCGAATCGCTGCAGATGTTAACGCCTTGAAACGTCATGACGCAACCAACTTGACATCTCACGTCCCAGATCTGAAAGTATAACAAAATGTTTATATTGAAAATTCTGGGATAACCTAACGATAATTTCTCTGTAAGAGGTAGGCAGACGATCTAACCCGCATTTAACCAGTTATTTTGAATTATAGTAATTAATAAGTAATTATTCATCATTTCAGCCGGAAGACGTCCAATGCTGGACATAGGCCTCCCCCAAAAGGGGGGTTTTGCCATAATCGCCATGCTTGGCAGGCGGGTTGGCGGTCGCAGTATGGTGATAAAATACGTAGAGAACGCTGCTGCCCATTCTCTAGTAAGTCTCTTAGTCGCCTTGTATGACACCCACGGGAAGAAATGGGATGCTATTCTTTTACGTTCGGCACCACACGGAACGAATAATTATTATATATTAAATGTAGGTCATTTTTCACACAGTCCATCCATCGTTTTATTTATTTTATTTATAAACATAGGAAACTAGTACTCGTTATAAAGGGAAAAAAATTAACAATAGGAGCAAGAAAAAAGCTGAAACGTGGTTTATTTCTTTATGTAAGAAAATACTTTTATTGCACGACTGAAACGTAGTATTAAAAGGTGACGTTTTATTATAGGAAACAGGGAATTGCACTTAAAACAAGAATAAACTAACGTAATTTTATGAATGAGTTTGTGATAAAACGAAAATATTATTGTCACAAAATAACCTTGAGGATATCTTTAAAATCTTTTGAGGAAAATCGAGGTACCAAAATTCGAGAGGGAAAGTATCGTAAAGGTGCTTACACATAATGCTCGATTTTTGACTATCGTTATTTTCGCTCCATAGGTATGTTGTGTTTTGAGTGAGTAGGTACATAAGAGGATGCCTGAAAGTGGTACCGCTTTACGGAAAAGTTGGGTGGAAATCGGTTGTCATGGTACGGTGATGTGATACGAAAGAATGACGACAATGTCGTGAAGAAAGTTTTAAGTATGAATGTCTATGACTATAATAGTAGGGGGAGACAAAATAAACGATGGATGGAATATGGAGATGACGACTAATAGAAGAAGCGTGGAAGAAAAAGACATCGCATCGCAGTTGATTTGCTGTATTTTTTGAAGAGTTCCATTGTCTGTCTCCGTAAATCATCATCAGATCTATATTAAATTTAAATGGGACTGTTTCGGTATAAACCCCTTACGAAACAACAAGAATTTTGCAAATTTGTCTATATATGACAGAGTTATTCCCGAACATACATATTTTGTTTTTATATAAGCAAACCGAATTGATACCCTCCTCCTTTTTGAAGTCGGTTAAAAATGCGGTAATTTCAGAGATTAGCGTGTATACACGGCTACACATCAAGCTATACATTTCCAGGATAAGCTGATTTCGCATTGTATAGGATTTCCTTTCAGTGCGAGATCAGCGTAAACTGGAAATTTATAGCTTGATTTGTAGCCGTGTGTACAAACCAACAAACGAAATCTTCAGCTTTATTATTAGTATAAATTGTAAAGTTTCACTAAATAACAAAGACATTTATTTGAATCGGCCAAAGGTAACAAAATCTTTCTCGATTCGTTTCGCTGTAATTATATCATTATCATATTCCTGCCCTTGATCCGTGTTACTTGGGGTTGGTGCAACACATTTTCTTTTATCTTCCCTGTCAACAGTTAAGTTATCATACACTCCCTTCTCTCTAACCTCCTTTTTTCGCTATAATATCTTTCTCACAATAACATATATAAACACACGCGTTTTTCCCATGGTAAAATACAGAGACGTTAGTGTGAACTTCATTTTACCATCTAGATCAAACGCATCGAGCGCGTTTGGCGCTCCGACTGGTCCTGAATTGGTGACGGACCAATCGGAGCGCCGAACGCGCTCAAAGCGTTTGATCAAGGTGATTAAATAAAACTCACACTAGGTCTACAGAACGCTACCTACTACAATCATTACATACTCATAGACTCTCGTTTGCGTTCGCACACCTGGTTATACACGCAGGCCGGTTTCGAGAACTACGCCCATGGCCTTTCTAAAGAAAATCACCAATAAGATGACTATACGTCCTCCTAGGGCAGGGATGGCAAACCTCTAAACCTCGACGAGTCATTTTGCCCAAAAAATATTGAATATGGCATTGACGTGCCAACAAACAATCTTGCCTTTTTGACTACTAGAAAAAACTTAATACTTGCACAATAACAGGTACCTACTCTTTATTTGCGAACAGAAATAGACTAGTGCTATTATACAGTAATCAACGTCACACCACCTTTTTTAATGAAAGAACAAATTAGTGCAATTTCTGGTATTAGGTTCATATATTGACTTGTAGCAGAATGCAAGCTGAACTAGAATCACGTGACATAGGTACGGTTTCTGAAAGTAACGACTTTGGCTTAAGAAGATGAAATTATTACGCTCAGATTCCTTTGTTTGTTACTGTGACATAGGCTGCCGTGCCAAAATTATTTCGTTGCGTGCCACCAAAGGCACGCGTGCCATTAGTTCGCCATCCCTGTCCAAAGGCGTCCCTTCCACGTCTCTACTCACATCTGCCTTGTAAATACTATATTTTGTATTCGCCCTTCATTCACCCTACAGAAACTGTTTAAAATAGGTACCTACATAAGTAGGTAGCTAAATTAAATTGATGCCTGCTATCCACTCTTTGAGAATCTATCACGGTCACAGCAGTCGGAGCTTTTACACGATCCTAACTTTAATGCGACCCGAACTATAAATGTCTATAATAATTTATTACATAAGTACTATATAGGTCATACGTATCCAATGAATATCATCAATTATCTAGTAGAAACGTCCAAACCCATTTGGGATTAAAATTATTATCTAGCATCGCAAATTGAATCAAAATGGGTTAGTAATCATAAATTTTAATTGAAAACGTTATTACTTTTCTTCGAGTAATTGATTTTCATTGTTTCTTTGAATTTTAATGAAGGTTTCATCACTTGAGCGGAAAGACGTCCACTGCTGGACATAAGCCTCCCCCAAATTGGGGGGTTTGTCATAATCGCCATGCTTGGCAGGCGGGTTGGCGCTCGCAGCATGGTGGTAAAATGCATAGAGAACGCTGCTGCCCATTCCCTAGTAAGTCCCTTAGTCACCTCCTACGACACCCACGGGAAGAGATAGGATGGTGCTAGTCTTTGCGTCCGGCACTTCACGGAAATGAAGGTTTCATATCAGAATATAATTGATACGTCTTGGTTGATTGTCAGATTTTTGGGCTTCTGACTGACCCACCCGTAGCAACTGTCTGATCTACCTACGACAGCCACGCTAAACGGCTTAACGTGCTTTCAAAGGCACGGTGGGGTCTCAATATGTCTTTTCTTTCTTGTACGAAAATTAAAGTAGTTAATTGTAGTAGTTCAAAAATAGTAGTGAGCCAATGAGGCCACAACACATTGGCTAATTAGCGAATGAGTTTATTGAATAAGAAACTCACATTTTACTTTGAGTAAACTGACTGCAAACCATTAGCTCTTATTCAATACGAACACGACTACCTACGTCTTCGCTATTTCTTACACAACTTTGAACGAAACCAAGTCTGAATATAAAACTACCAACATCAAAGCCCCAAAGCAATACAACCGAAGTAAGAATAGAATATTCCATAATAACCCGCGAACAATACCGTACCGTCTGTTAAAGCGCGCTTAATAAATAATTTGAGCAGTTAACCGCCGAGAGAAATATTTTAATCTCGACAGAGATGCTTTGAGTCTCTCCGCGGTCGTTGTCCGCCATGTTTAATTCAGCACGTGTTTACTAGCTTCAAGTAAGTTACTCGCCCCACGTACTCGCCGACAGCGGATTCATACATTTATAGGACGACGACAGTGAGCGTGGGGGTATTAAAAAACTATCACCTGAACTGTTTATTGGGGTGGTGCTACCTTTCTCTATGACACGTAGATAGTTATGTAGCGATATTTACTTACAAAACATGTCAACTAAGCACTTTTCAGTGAAGGCTTTGTGTTGTATTTGTGCACGTCTGAAGACTGGTCAGATACCCCTCTGTAAATGAAACATTAGGTATTGCCTGTTATATATCACGTCTGTTAAGCGTATTCCGGACCACAGCCAAAATGACTTACAGTCACCCTCGCGAGCCATTGTCAGCCAAAAAATTATGTTTCGGCCATATTTGCGTTTTTGGCCATAAACTAGCGGAAGCTTTGGCCAAGCCGAAAATAAGCAGTTTTTGAATTGTTGCGTTATTACGAATAGTTCGTATAGCTCGGCAGTATCAAGTGACATTTGGCTAACCTCAAACACAAAATTTTGTTTTGAAGTTGTATAGCGAGGTTTTGTTGTATTTTTTCGCACGCATACAGCGGAAATATAAATACTTTTTAATGTCTTAATCATTTTCGTTTTCGACCGAAAATAAGACTAAAGCCGAACCTTCTTTTTCGTTTTCGACTGGAAATCAATTTTCGATTCGACACTAAAATACGCAAGTATGAAAATAAAAGAGCAACAAATAAACAATTCTAGTACATGTTTACGAAAAACAACCAAAATGATACTAATTTGTTGAGTCCAAACGGAGCATAACAGCACTTTGCTCACAGTTAATAGGCGTGACGACCAAACTATAGTAGCTCTATGTTTTTCACGTTCAGAGTTCCCTTTTTCACCTTCGCCTGAGGTCTAAACGGTGGGCGTCAGGATTAAACGTTCTGCGGTCAAATTGCACCCTTATTTACAAAGTTATCCACGACTGAATTGTAATTTTTTGTTGTACCTCATAACAAAGTTAGTTTCATTACAACTATGCGAACGATTTTGTTTTTTGAACAACTGTGTACTCGTGTGTTTAAAAAAAGGTGAGAGTTAAAGTCTGTTTCATTTAAGCTTTATTTAACCACTATAGTTTCATCTTTATTCTACAGATATATTTGCTCAAAGGCTGTCTAACAATTTGTCACAAATTCACAATTATTTATAAATGGATGCTTTGCTCCAACCTTACAAACGTAGGTACGTGAGTTTAAGGTTCACCAAGTTTTTGTCAAAGTGATTGAAATTGTTCTAATTGTTTACAGGGGTATAAGAAGGTCGTTTTAATTAGAACTATCTAAAGCTTTGGCATATTATTTCGACTATTTACGAAGGTAAATATTTTATGGATAAACGTACCTATCTTTGCTGGCTCAGTTTTCTAAAAAATCTCGGGAACAAATGGTCTTGGTAACAAGACTTGGTTTGGTAAAATGTATGTAGTACCAAAGATGCTCTCAGTCATCAACAGTTTTAATTAATTCCACCTTCTTATTGCTAGAGACTGTATGTATGTTAATCTGTTTCCTCATAACTTCAGAGGCCCTAGTGTGAGTTTCATTTAACCATTTACACCAAACGCAGTGAGCGCGTTCGGCGTTCCGATTGGCCCTGGATTGGTGACGGACCAATCGGAGCGCCAAACGCGCTCACTGCGTTTGGTGTAGATGGTTAAATGAAACTCACAAAAGGGCCTCTGATTAGGAGTTCAGAAATTATGTACTGTTGGGAGCGTCTTGATTGTCCGCTAGTTATCGGCAGTATATGTGATGTCACATTAAATTGCACACCGTGCCCTCTAGTGTTCAAATAGAAGATAATTTACTCACCCTAAGGGTTTTATCCCAGGCCCCACTGGCGAACATAATTGGATTCTGCGGATGAGTCCTCAACGCCACTACCTGACCATAGTGCATCCTCTGCAGTTTCTTTGGTATAAACTGCAGACGCAACTTGTGCACTTTGTATGTTATTACAGCCTGCAATGAGAAACAGAGATGAAATTACATAACATAACATCACGGCTTGTTTCCTTTTTTTTTGGGTGGGAAATCATCAAATAACTTTTCCCGCTCTGTGTGGAGCAGGAGGGCGTGTCAGACTTTTACTGACTAAAACTCACCCGTGTTCCTTCACTTGCCTGTGTGCCAAGGGACACGGTATCTCTTTTGGACAACCCGCACCTACATTTCGCCAGTTATGTTTAAGTCCCATGTAATAGGGGGCGAGCCTATTGCCATCAAACGGGCACAAATCCATACTCCGGACTGCTACTGAGAAATTCCAGAAAGAAAACCCAGTAACACTTGACCTGACATGGGAATCGAACCCAAGACATCATGAATTGTTTGCGACCGCTATTCCAACGAGGTAGAGAAGAAATTAATCTCATAATACTTACTTATTATAAATTAAAGTCGCTTTTCGTTTGTCTGTGTCATAACATAAGTCATAAGTCATAAGTAATTTATTTCATAACAATATAGCATTGTGTTGAAAAATAAAAAAATAATAACATTATAAAATGTGTGACCGCATTGTTCTAGAAAAACTCCGAAACGGATTTTGATGCGGTTTAAACTATCAGCATCGTCATCATCATCATCATTTCAGCCGAAAGACGTCCACTGCTGGACATAGGCCTCCCCCAAAAGGGAGGTTTTTTCCATAATCACCACGCTTGGCGGGCGGGTTGGCGATCGCAGTATGGTGGTCAAATGCATAGAGAACGCTGCTGCCCATTCTCTAGTAAGTCCCTTAGTCGCCTTCTACGACACCCACGGGAAGAAATGGAATGATGCCATTCTTTTTCGTCCGGCACCACACGGAACCATCGACATTAGATCATTTTTATTCCGGTTATAAGGTTTGTGTTTAGTACCTACATTGATATTATACTGGCATATAATAAAGAAATTACGATGTTTTGTCAAGTCGTAAATGTACCTACGTGCGTCGTCTTTATAAAATTATTTCAATACCGTTTTAGTAGGTTTATTTCATACTTTCTGTTAGGGGTACCCCTGGGTACAGTTATTTACGTTTTTTTTGGGTACTATTCTAGGGTTAAACGAGGTATACCTAATACGTCTGTCAAGCACATAGGTTCAAGTTATTATTTTGGCCTGACATTGATGCGGTCCAAGGTTTGGTAAACTTTATATCTAGCTACATCCATTATTTTCTAAAACAATGTCATAATACCAAAGTCAAGGCCGAATCATGCATCAATCAGTACCTACGTGAATAAGCGGCTTATTCCCAGGCACTCCATAATGTTATTCCCTGCGGCTCCAAATTAAAAAAAGCAATATAATTATAATAAATAAAATCTTTCCCATGAGCACAAAAAATTTGAAGGTAAGTACTAATTGCACAAAAAATTATAAGCAATTTACAATATTAAATTACAATAAAATTAATTTATGATTCAACAAACAAACAAAGTAATCCGACAATGTCGAACTTCCCGTCACCAACGCCCCGCCCTACCCCGCTGTCCATCTACAATAGCAAAATAGGAAAGTCGACCTTGCACCCTTGCAATTGATACATGTTTATGCCAATTCATACAACTAATCAAACTTGGGAATATACTCGAAATAAAAAACGGTAATTTAAAAAACTAAAAAACCCGACTGCTTTTCTGAGTATTCACGGAAAAGCCCTAAAACAAGAAAGTCGTTATACCCGATTGCACTTAACTTAAGAATCGCCAGTTGCTAAGGCGATGCTTATAAGCAGATCAATTGTAGCATTCTAAAAAGTCAGCCGTCTAGTCAGTAGATTGAAGTAATCTGCAATGTAATATAGGTATGTGCTCTCAATTCACTAAGCCTCATTTCATCTGCTTATAAGCATCGCCTTAGCAACTGGCGATTCTTAAGTTAAGTGCAATCGGGTACAACGACTTTCTTGTTTTAGGGCTTTTCCATGAATACTCAAAAAAGCAGTCGGATTTTTTAGTTTTTTAAATTACCGTTTTTTATTTATTTTTATTACGATATCACTTTCACAGTAATTAAGAATCTAACGACACCTCGCAAACTAAAATCCATTGAGCCGTTCAGGCCGCAGAGCTTACCAAACATTTGAATTTGGCGCTCCGCCATTTTGTTTTTTTTTATTTTGATATACCCAGTGTCACTCTCACAGTAAATACGAATCTAACGACACCTCTCAAGCTAAAATCCATCGAGCCGTTCAGGCTGCAGAACGTGCCAAACAATTATATATACATACATACATACTCTCGAAAAACATAACCCTCCTTCTGGCGCAGTCGGGTAAAAAGAGGACAGTTCATTTTGCCGTACTCTCTTCATGTCAGCTAGAAAACCCTTTAAGCACTTGAAGTAACACAAACATCATCACATTGTATTTTAAAATTGATTCAGACTGTATGGATTAAGTTATCTGAAATAAATGAATTTTCTTTATTTATTTATCACAACTCACACACAGGAAAAGTACTCAAAAGGCTGGCATCATTGCCACGTTGTAGGGCAATGCTGTTAGGTGTACTCTTACCGAGTTATGATAACCAGGTACTTCGAAGGCATAAAGCGTTTCCTAGCTGACAAACCTATGTTTGGTGTACTCCTACCGAGCTATGGCAACCCGGTACTTCGATCGTTTTCTAGCTGACACGAAAAATGTATGAGAAAATCTTTTTTTCTGTATTTTTCCCATGTTTTATTTAATAGTAATTCTGCTATTCGAGGCGGGGATGAATCCAAACAATCAAAGATTGTAAAAAATGGTTCAGCCGTTCTTGTGATGTAACTAATCCGACTTGCAATCTGAGTTTGGAGCCGCTGGTAACAATTTTAGTATTTTATTATTGTAACTAATAAAATTATGGAGCTCTTGGAAATAAATGTATGGAAAGAAATTGTTTGGAGAACAATAGATTTAGAGCTCCTGGGAATAAGCCGAATAAGCATGTATAACTAGTACTTTTTCCAGCGGCTTCGCCCGCGTGGAGGTCGGAAAAAATGCCACGGGAACTTACTACCGGGGATAAAAAGTAACCTATGTGTTAATACAGGTATACAGTATCTGTGTACAAAATTTTATCCAAATCTGATAACCTGTTTTTGCGTAATTGAGTAACATACATCCAAACAACCCAACTCAGTTGTTGATAAATTCCAACAACAATAAACACTATTTTTACCTAATACTGTAAATTACACTACAGCACTGTTACACTAAAATATTGTAAATTTAAAATGAATATGTTAAACAGTGCACAATTAATAATAATAACATTCTACAAGATTCAATAAAATTGAAAATATTTAGTTTATTATAATGTATAGTGTTAAAAATGTAAATCGTGCAATAAATAATATAACAATATTAAAACCAAATATAGAAATACTTACTTACTACCATAAAAACAAATGATACTATTTTAATGATACTACCTATTTTAATTTAATATTTATTTTTTCCTAAACAAAAAGCGCCTTCATCCTCTCTCCTGTTAAAAATTAACTTTGCTGTGCCCGACAGTGTCCATAATTGATTCGATGTTTTAATATACCAACTGTTGTATGTACACATTATGGAATGCAATAAAGTATTTGAGTCTTGAGTATTGAAACATCTAAACATCCAACCTCACAAAGTTTCACATTTATAATATTAGTAGGATAATAACTTCTCATTCGTGCCATGTGTGACCCCATTTAAAATCTAAGCTTAGTTATTACACATTTCTCCATTTCGGCACAGCTTAAGCATTCGTCTTTCCAATAAAATTTAAAATCTCCGACCCAAATTTTAACGTCAAGGACATCAAAGTTATAATAAATCCAATGCAGAAATGTCAGTTTTATTGCCACACTCAAACGAGATTAAGCCGTAACCTTTTACTGGTTACATTTTATGCAAAGCCGTAAGGAAAGTAAGAGACTTGTAACCCGCTTTACCATAGGCCAAAGTTTAATTTCTACCTATTTACATTTACAGTGGTTGCACAGGGGTCGAAATTCCATAATTTAAAAAAAATGCTTCTACACCTCCATAGAAACTTTATCTGTGCCAAATTTCAAACTCCTCCGCCCGCGTAATTTTCGTAAAAAGAGGTCCAAAGTTTTTGCGTCACGTATTAATATAAAGATTTTTTATTATAACTTTATCCACAAGTAAATAATAACTGTACAAAGGCGGACTAAAGTCTTGAGGCATTTTCTACCAGTCAACCTTAGGGTGATGCAGAGACGAGAAAAGATGGCAGGTGCAACATACGGGATAGATAGCTCAGAAACAACTATAAAATATCTAGATACTTACTTATACACACTATAAACATTGTTAGGAGTAATAACGATAGAGAATAATAATATTTCACGTGCTTTCACTTTAAAAGAAAAGCGACTGGTTTTCGATCTGATGTTCAGAGGGAGCGCAGTCCTAAGAAAGACCGCCTGAGTAAAGAAGAATTAATGATAAAGAAGAATTAATCTACACTATAAAGAGGAAAGATTTGTATTTATGTATTTTTGTATGTAACGGATAAACTTAAAAACTACTGGGCCGATTTAAAAAAATAGTTTTCCGTTAGAAAGCTACATTATCTCTGACTAACAGGCTATATTTTATCCCCGTATTCCTACGGGAACGGGAACTACGCGGGTGAAACTGCGGAGCGCTGCTAGTTATAGATAATTTTCAAGTCGTGTAGCCGTCAATATTGACCAATGAGCAGTCGTAGCATTTTGAGTGTTCCAAGTGTGTCTTTGGTCGTGTTAGATTAAATTATTAAGACGCCATATATCACATACAACCCTTTATTAAAAGCTTTGCGTATCTACCAATTTGTAAGATAAACCTTATTGCTTGGCTTCAGTTTTATGTTATGACTGTACTGTAACACAATATCTATCTCGCCCACAGTTCGCCCACACGATGCCCGCAAGAGATAGACGGGATCCCTTGTTTGAAAGATAAACTTCAATTTGGGGAATTGGTTATCGCTTAATCTGTAAAGTTATTGTAGTAACATAACTGTGGCTTATGTAGCTACCCAGAGTTAGTTTTGCCTTGACGAATGAAGATGGTTAGATCATTTCAGGTGTATGCGATTTCACGTGTGAAAGTAGTAACTAATAATAGTAATTTCGGGCACAATAGCCAATCTTAACACAGACTAATCATCTATGCGGGAGGTTGTTATTATTTATTTATTTGTCAGACAAAATCAAAAAAGGGTGAGTAACAATAGGAGCTTATAAACTATGTTAGTAGGCAACGAATATCAATATTTATAAGTAATAATCAAAACATTTTATTTAACCTTTTTTATTTACCATTTTTTTTTATTATATAGTGAGCAAATTAATAATAAGTTAATTCCATATGCATATACAGGTGCAATCACTACCCTCACTCTCATAAAAAAATACTACAGGGGTATACAATACGCGAACTTCAAAAGTGATACCTATTCTATTAATTAAGCGTGTTTTTAGTTTTTTTAATCTATTCTTTATTTTCTATTTTTTATTCTGCTTACTACAAAAGCGTGATTTTTGAGTTTTTTTTTTAATTATTATGGAATTGTCATTAGTCCTCGATAAGTTTACAAAATTTTAATGAAATCTGACCGTTTGAAGTGGGTCAAAATCAAATCCAAAGAGTCGGTTACAAACAAACATACAGGTGAAGCTAATAAAAAGCGTGTAAAAAGGAGATAGGTATTACAGTAGAATCTTAGAACACATTATGTGCCTACTAGTGCTTAGGCGGTTGAAATTATTGGTACAGAGGAAAATCTAACCTGTTGTAACTTACAATTTCAATTTCCCAAAACAATATAAAATTGGAGGCTTCTATAAAACATAAAGATTACCAAAAGGCTTACAGTCGAAAATACATACAAAAATAATAAATTTTACTTTTCTCAAATAACAATAAAAGTACGAACGGCCGCTTTTTACTTTTCTTTGCAGAGAAAGTAAACAAACGCCCCAAACGTAATATAATATCCAATGAACATAAATTTACTAAAAACATACCTTAGAAAATGTTTAAATCACTTCACAAGACATATGTGCTGTTAATGTATTGGACCTATGCATATTCAGTATAGTTCAGTGTTTAATATTTTTTTCAGTTAATGACAGGCATGTTTTACAAAGCAAAACTTCAACAAAAAATGTCTTCAAAACAGATTTATTGTTTTTTTTTTGTTTGAAATATGTTGCTCTCTTGAGAGATGAGGGTTTACAGAATGCAATTTGCAAACGTATATTATGCATAATGGACACGTTGAAGGTTCTCTTGACTTCTCTTGATCCTATGTTATAAATGACCACTGAGTTATAATACCAATATGACTGTTATCGAACTCCTTTTTTCTCTATTTTCAGGAATACGACACACACTCATACTATTTCGCTACAAAAACTGGCTACTCACAATAAGTAGTAGCTTAACCAGCACCCTAATTGCGTAACTCACGATTAATCATAATCTGTTCCGTTTTTAAACAGATTGTTAAACCATTGCTTCAAACTCGTATGTTCGAAAAATGTGTCTGCTCAACAACGTAAATAACGCAATGAATATTTGTTGAACTGTCAAATTGAACCTGATTATGATTAATCGTGAGTTACGCAATTAGGGTGCTGATCTATCGAACCGTGCGGTTGTTATTATTTTAGCCACAAGCCCTTACTTAAATCACTATGAAATAACAAAATGCTGAAACTTATAACAACACTAATAATTCACGTATTTATATCGTCTGCTCGACATCCATACATCACTACAGGGATCCAGCAGAATATCAGCGTCAGGTAAGTA
This sequence comes from Polymixis lichenea, assembly GCA_949091785.1. Classification (NCBI taxonomy): domain Eukaryota; kingdom Metazoa; phylum Arthropoda; class Insecta; order Lepidoptera; family Noctuidae; genus Polymixis; species Polymixis lichenea. The sequence continues at coordinate 7,388,885 of OX420938.1, read as the reverse complement.
AGTGTATCCATGAGTATACCTATTTCCCTGACACATGCTGAGCCAGACTCCCATTTGGTGCAATTTTGAGACGCACACCGCACTTTTTTGTTCGTTATTTGACTTATACCCCCCCCTTATTACCCCTATATTTATAAACGTTGCTTAAAGTTAAGTAATGATTAACGACTGTTTAACCATATATTTTTGACGTTTAAGCGTCTCTTAAGTTAAAAAGGCAGAGGTGTGTTCGGATGTACAATAAAATTCTAAGGGACAAAAACTTTAGATCTTAGATTGTTAAAAACTGTATGAATGGTTAAAAACGAATAACTGTTACAGCATTAAAGAATTTACTCACGGGAAATATTTTTAAATGTAACCAAAAATATTTGCATGCTATGATATAAGCTAAACATGTATGCTCTATAATGTACCTTAAAACAGTTTTATATACCATGTTTTATGCAAATAAATATTACTTTCTTTTCTATTTCTACTAAGCAACGTTTATAAATAAACCCCAAAGTGTGTTATAGTCGTAGAGCCACGTATATATGATTTTCTTTATTTATATATTGGCACCTTTGTTTTATCTATATCATATAATTTGATAATGTTTTACTTTTGTGTGTTGCGCTAATTTTTTTTTGTTACTGAATGTGTCTGCTTTTAACATTGAATAAATGGTCCTATCTATCCACAAATTTGATCAACGCACCTCTTGTGTTTCCATATCGTAGACCTTGATCGATGTGTCTCCATAGCCGACGGCCATTTTGTTTGAGTCCGACATTATACCCAATGAAAGTGCCGGATAACGTTCTAGAAGAAAATAACAGAACATTTACATAAAAAAGGCAAATATTGTTACAAAATAGGTACATCTTTAACAGATAACATGAGACAGAGGCCTAGAAGGACTAATCATCTGCCTTGCCATTTCCGCAACAGTATTGGAGTCAGCTTCCGTATAAATGCCAGAATTTTACATAAATCTACTGAAGAAACCCTGAATGGGTTTGAAATCACTGTGATACCAACATTAGGCATGATCTACTCAAATATAATTGCCACAACTGGAATTATTCTGTAGTTATAATTGCAAAGGAATACAGGGTAAGTTTTTATCCCGTGCGCAAACTGTAACCATGAATTCAGCATATTATGCATACACTGTGACACCAACATTAAGCATGATCTACTCAAATAGAATTGCCACTGGATAAAACTTATCATGTATGTGTATATAGGATGGCAGGGACATCGACATGCAACCTGTTACCCTTGTTTGAATACATGATTGCCCACCGCTGGGCTGAAATTTTAGTCGGTTATTTAAAAAAAAAACAATGGCTCTCCAGGAGTGCTGACAGAAGTGAAAACTTGAACAATTACGTGTGTATTTTTTTAATTGTCAATACCTACAGGATTTCACATTATTCATAATCATAATTTTGGTCATAAATTTTGGTCAAACGGGTTATCCGATTTTCGTAATTCCTATTGGACCTAAACCTATCTTTTGAGGCTTAAATTATTGAAACGCCTCTACTAAAAAACAGAGATGTCAGTAACGGTGTCAAGAGTTCAATTGTTATTCCCATCTCAAAAAAATGCTCAACGCGCCTTAGAGAAGTTTTCACTTCAAAAAATGCTGTTCCATACATTTCGACCGTGTAGGGATTACATTTTTCTATGAAACCGCCGCTCTTTTTATGATTATCAACGAAAAAATTTTACGCTAGGGTCTAGAAACGTGCTAAATTCATGGTTTCATTTTCATCAACAGCCCTGTCACCCTGTTTTAATTTTGCAATAAAAAACGCCTCATAACATCCCTTGATTCTTTTTACTTATAGAGCTATAACAGTTTTTGTCAGTCAGTTTTGGCCAGCCATTACAGTGAAATGCTAGAGACTAATTAAATAACAATAGCAGTGCATACTATGACGTGTATACTATGATTCCGCTCATTGGCATATCCATTTACTCGACTAAGCTAAAAGCAATGCGCATCCATGGATTCTGTTTGACAGCATTAATTGCATTTAAAAGTCCAACCGACTGGAACCGGCACCCAGTTGCATTGCTAATTTGAGTCGACAGTAGAACCTTATAATATCCATGGATTAAGTAATACTGCCTGGCAGCCTGTTAGCCGGACACGTTCCTACCGGCATTTTGGGCTTTCACTAAAACACCCAGACATGTCCGTAATCTGATCATTGGAGGCTTCGTGCAGACAATAGATGTGAACTAATCTAGTAGCTTTAGTTTAATTCATACAAAAAGTATTATGCATCTGGTTTGAAATGCAGCTTATATATTTATTAAATGGGTTAATGAAATCATATATGAGATCACGCCACCTTAAAACAACTGGAACGTACTTTTCGTGCTACAAATCCTAATTTCCACCCATTTTGTATTTGGCACACTGTGTGTGCTGTTTTCGAGTTGTGCTATCCACTACCTGTTTGTGGTCCTCTTACTAATAAGCCCACAACTGCTATAGATAGACCACTATTATGTTACTGACTACATCTTAAGGTTTAAATACTTAAGGGGCAAGCGCCAGGGTAACCTGCAAAAATTACTTTTTTTATACGTTTTTGACAATTTTCAGGTCAGTGTTCAGGCTATATGTTGAATAAAATATGATTCGTGACCGTACCTTGTATGTTTTTACAGAAATAAAATAAATAAAATCATCGATACAACCATCTAATTTCATTTAATTTGGGCGCTGGCTCTTGTAACACAGGTTAACCTCCTATTACAAGTGTCAGAGATTTCACACAATAGGGTGTTTTCCAATTTATTAGAAACTAGGTATTATAATATGAAGATCGGAACGAATTATGTAACAGAAAAATCTAATTAATTTATATCCATTTTCTCAATTTAAAACGATTTAAATCAAATGTTTTATTCGTTGTTTTGAATTTACCGCCAAAACGCTCTTTCCAATGACCTTTTTCATTACTTGACGTCAACTTTGTGTGACGAAATAAATTTGATTTACCTAAATCGTTTTTAATTGAGAAAATGCAAATACTTAAATCAATTTATTTTTATTTTTGTCACATATTTCGTCCCAATCTTCAAATTAAAATAGTTTTTAATCAATTGTATCGACTCTCATATATAATAAAGAATATTATTTATTTTCTTTTATTCAAATAAAAATAATACATGACATACATGAACAAAAACTTAAGAAAACTTTAATTTTGCGGGTTACTTTAGCGCTTCTTCCTTTACTTGAAGAAAAACTAACGTGTTATAAACGGTGTAGCAAACGATGAAATCCCAGGGCTTCCATAAAACTGCATGTTCAGGCTATCCAACATCGGGTCAGCTCTGATGCAAAACCCTGGAGGGTCTGTCACGGACGTATCTATCTTCACAAATAAATGGACAATGTTAATCGATAGGGCCGACAGCCAATTTGAATTGATTTATGTAGCTCTGCCCTTAAGACGGGGCTCTGAAACCAGCGGTGTTGAATTGCCTCAGTAATTGTAATGCATTCACGAGTTCTTTTTACTCAAAAAGGCGGGTTATCATTTTGACCGGGATGTATCATGTGAGTATGTATGGATGTATGTTCATCTGTTCCCTCATAACTTCTTAAACCCTTAATAATATGACAAAAGAGGTATCGTTGGAAGCTTCTTGATCGTCCCCTGGTTATATAGGTGACGTCACATTCAATTGAACATACATTTCTTTTTGAATGACGCCGTGTTGGGTCTCAAATGTAAGGGCATATTTAGCAAATTTCAAATATTTTTATGTAAATATTGTGGTAAATCTGGAATGATCATTACGTTTTTTGTGGTTTTCAATTTCCCACCCATTCATTCCGACTCGGAAATCATTCGGAACAGCACACGACAAGCTCCGAGCAAAGATTTCTTATTCTGAATATTCGATTATTGCATATCCATAGACTGATTGGAATGCCAATAATGAGGGTTCATTAATATTGAAGCCACCAGTTGGCGCCTCTTTGACAAGAGGTCTTCCAGTTCGACAATGAACTTAAAATATTTGATGTCATTCGTTTAATTCTTTCGTTCAGTGCGTAGGCCCTTCGACATTTTTGACAGGTACCCGGACCTGACGTCTCAATGCTGCCTCCTAGTGAACGAAAACCCTTATTAGGATAGTGTAGAGGTAGGTAAGTATAGAACACGGGTAAGTTGGCAACCCCTACGTAAGGTATGATAATACCTTAGACAACTGGGCTATAAACAAACCCAACCATCCGTAGCATACGTGGCGTGAGGCCGCAAATGTAACAATTCATCGCATCGCTTGTTTCAAAGCCTCGCAGGAACAATTTCTGGTGAAAGTCTATCTACACACAAACCACTAGGCCGCTAATACCAATGGGAATGGAGGATAACATTTTAATCTTCGTTATTCCCTGTTGTTATTTGCTACATCACAACAACGGAAATGAATACACGCGCTTTTGTGCTCCGATAAATAATTATATTTGATGAATTGAATCCACACAGGGATTTTGCGTGAAAGAGAGCAATATACGAGTATTGAATTTCACAGGTGCCTACATACCCGGATGATAAAAAATGGATGTTCTTCGTTGTTTCGCTGAGTTATGCATTGGTGTTATTGTAAGAACGTATTTCAAACAAAGCCTGGTGCAAAGCGTAATAGGGAACAATTAGAATGATTTCAGATAATAGTGTTTTGTAGGAAGGTGTAGCTGAACCTTTACGTTAAAGAGTTAATCAATATGTCTAGCCTTTTCGCAACTATCGGAAGACTGTCTTCTAGTAGTATCTGACCTTAACAAACCCAGTTACTATGTAACACGATACCCCTTGGTTAAGACTGGTTGTCAGACTTTCGGGTTTCTGACGACCCGCAATGACAGTCAAAGATCCACAAATGACATCCGGGACCAATGGCTTAACGTGCTTTCCAGGGCAAGGAGTCGTCTTAGTATGTAAAGAAAGTCACCCATCCATGGACCAACCACGACAAGCGTAGCTTTACGTTTTCGATCGACCCGAGCGGTTGTTATTACTTAACCGCCAGCTCTTCCCTTTACGTTATAGACTACTATCGTGTAAATGTACCTACCCATAATTAAAGATTCCAATTCAAAATTGCCCTCACAGCGTAGAGCACAATTAAAGCGAAGCGTACCTACCCTCCAATTAAACAGAAGCTTGTATTCAAACGATTCAGATTACACATACGTGTGGGATCTCGATACGATACACGGCTCCGTCCATGCAGGCTGCGTAGCAGATATTCGGTTCAGTTGGGCTGTACTCCAGAGCATGCACGGGTTTCGGTGGGAACTGAATGTTTCGTAACGTGCTGAGGACCGTGCCTGTACTGCCGTGCCGCATCTGTAATTCCAGAGATTATGTACTAAAAGTATGTGTTAGGTAATAAAAAAACTGTTAAGTAATAAATATTGACACTAATGACCGTTTTCGCTAACACTAGGCGATACATAAATAAATGCTCAGATAAAAGCGCGCTGTTCGTTATTGAACGCTCTGCTTAGCGCCAACAGTGCTTAAAAAAGACTGTCCTTATTCGAATATTTTAGAAAACTTCTCTCTAAATTACCTTCCTATTCAAAGGGAATCAAATCAAATTGGACCATTGTAATTACACAAAATGTTTGATCTTTTCATGGGCATGGTCGCAGCAGTTTCAAAAGGCAAGAATTTTGGGTTCCTATGATAGGTTGTTATTTTAGGTTAGGTTACAATATCATCCGTTTGCTTCCCCCATTCTATTAACTTAGAAGCTTCAGTAGTGTTTGGGCAGCTAAAACAATTAGGTAGGTACCATCGCAGACACTGGCGGTCCACCACTTTTCAACCTTATTGCTTAAGGCATAACGGTGAAAGTGATCCACCGCTATTGACCGCGTTTGTATCTAAGCTCACCTCAATGCTGCCTGAGGCATGGCCGACAATAATATGATATCCATTTGGTGCAAATTGCATAGAAGTTATAGCACCCTTTTCAGAACAGTACCATCTGTGTTGCAAAATTTTGTTAGGAGTGTTTTTCAAGTACTTATCATTGTTCTCTTCCACCCATACTTTCCATGGGGAGAACCTTTCTTTTGATTTGTCGCAATAGAACATCGGATACCATATTTTCGGGTGTAATTCATTGCGAAAATATTCTTTGATATTTTTTGCGTATTCCTGTAGAACCTCTTTTAGTTCAGGGTCTGGCATTTTGGCGTGACCTACCTGTTTCTCGGGAAATTGCGTTGTAGCTTCCTACCTATCTACCCCACATAAGCATAGATAGTATAGTCTTTCACAGGCTAACTAATGAAATAATAATCATAAAGGTACCTACATAGCACACCCAGGCCGTTTGTCGCCGGGGGGCATACATTCAGACACGAAAATTAACGATAACAAATTTCAAGACCGAGGCATAGAACCCAGGAACTTACGTTCAGTATTAGCTCCCGCAACCGCTAGATACAGCCAGCTCTACTACGAAAATTAGATACTGGGTAGGTTAATACACTCAGTATTTCCCACCTACCTGAATCAAGCCTGAAGAATGCCCCAGGATGATAGTTTCTCCGTCAGGTGCATAAATCATAGAGCAGATAAAGCCACATTCAGCCAAAAAATGTTTCTGCACTAAACTTTGGTTAGCATTATCTTTAAAAAATCTTTCAGTGTTGTCCTGCAACCAAGATATTTCAGCAACACTGAGCTTCCTTTCAGCAAATGACTTAAATGGAGTTTTACCGTGTTCTTCTTCGCGTTTCAGGCAATGCATTACACGGTCTTTAAATTCACCGACGAAGACCCTAATGTCCGAGATGCTTTCAGACACATTATAACGGCTGTAAGTTGATTTGCCTAGGCTGTATGTGGAAGCGGGGTGTCCACTCATATTTGCGCTGAAATGCCTGTACTTAAATAAAATCAGTAATTATCGAACACCGTGCGATGTTTTGCAACTATTGTTGGGTTGCAGCTAGTTTGGTAGATATCCTCTTCAATTACGTATTTCGTAGTCGTAGTATCGTAGCAAGTTTTTCTTCCAATATTTTAAAGAATCAATGTAGCAACTAAGGTAGCAACACAAAGCAAAATGAAAAGAAGCACAGAGTATAGCAGGCAAAGACAGCCAGCGAAGTCATCCGTCAATGCCATTTAAAAGCACACTTGTGTTCATTACTATACTCTATAACTGTGATCGATCCGTCAATAATAAACTTTGGGTTCCGTGCAGTTCCGTGTGAAACATAGGGGGGGTCTACAGTACTAAAGATACAGCCCTGTGACAGACAAACAGAAAGACAGTGTAGTGTAGGCCACAATGTAAAGTCCGTTCACACTTATTTCACCTCTGAATTTGCGTCGGTACCACTAATAATAAGTCTGTCAATATTACAGTGATCTTTATTCTCTTTCAATAAGGTTGCTGTTGTTTTGCTGTTGTCAGAGGAAAAAATATTGTGAACGGACTGTGGGGCTACACCGTTCTGCTTGTATATTTTGTCAAAAGGCTGTATCTTAGTAGGTACTGTACCTAGACTGCAGGTAGGAATAATAACTAACTTAGCTAACCAGTTGAAGTGAACAATTAGTGATGGGTGTGGGTACTATCAAATAAAACATCTATTTTTTAATGATTTTTGTTCCAGCTCTATTTTGAAAACGTTACTTAGCAGTAATACCAGAAACGTCAAAGTCAAACATTGGCGTCACAGATTAAGTACTCTGTGACGGCAATGTTTGACTTTGACGTTCAAAGCACGTGTATCGTATACCGTGTAGCGTGTAAAGTTTTTTTTCTGTGCTTCTACGTGTTTTTTTTTTCTGTGGTAAAGTAGGTACTTTGTACTATTGATACTCTATAAACAAATAAAAATAATACCAATTATTTCACAGATACCTACTATGGTAAGTACCGACGGTGGTTGTTACGGAACCCGTAGTCCGTAACATAGGTTGGTTTTATGATCTTATAGAAAGAACTGATACCGAAAAAAGTGACCACTCTCTAGAAAGAGTCAAAGTGACTGTGCACTGTACACTTACAGCATGGACCTATAATATGTGCAAATTATAAGACCATGGCTGTGCAGCCAACTCCTGTCCCTTTTCTGCAAGCCTGTAATGACAAAGGCACAGTGACCACGGCTTTCAGAAGAGAATAACTTTCCTGTTTCATATAGTTTTTAGAGCGTGATTTTTTAGTAATCGGGTTTTATTTTACAGTCAAAACATCATTGGACCAACCAAAATTCTAAAAAGACACAACTGCTGGCCGCACATTCGCTTTGTCTCCTTCGTACTTTTTGGTCTGTATTTATTGCACAACTGAATACGGAAGGCTTAGTCCATTTTCTATATTTATAATTTTTCAGCACTATCCTAGAACAATACATGAATCTAAGATATGAATACATACATCATGGGAGTATTCTGGAAAATCAACGATTATATTGTTGGTATGATTTTAAAAGTATATTTTATCAAAAAATATATTTCTATGGAGTAAATAGTGCTATGCCATCAAAGTTGTTGCGTAAAACAAAACGTGGGCCAGTTTAGTTCCAGCTAGATTCAGTTGGTACTACTGTTGTGCATTGTTTGCTTTGATGAAAGAAAAAGACAAACTTACGTAACCCTAACAAGTTAAAACGAGATAGCAATGTAGCTAACTCGGCTACCGATCTCTGCGAGAATACCCGACAATAAACGAAAACTTACGATTGCATGGCCGCCATATTGTCATGTCAATTTTGTGACGGTGGTGGGTTCATTGTGCATCATTTTATCAGAATACTAGTGTAAATTAATTGTATTAATCTCTTACAGTTTACGGTAGTCAAGGCAAGTATTATCAGCGTCACATCAGTTAGTAATAGAATGAAAAAAACTAAGTGTAACGATCAATCGAATACTAAACATTTTATGGGGTCGGGTGTGGTATTGGTATTTAGTTCATGGAGTACTTGTTTGTTTTGTTTTATTATACGTTTCCTAGAGCCGTTGAATGCATGAAACAAGGTGCAGATTGAAGTGTTTATGTGAATAAAATAACCCAAACTATTTGTTTACTCAAAACCTTAGATCGATAGTCATGGCCGCGTAGTGTTCGGTAAAAATCATGGTGTTTTTTTTTACAGGCGCAGGGTGCATTGTTGCATCCTCTGAACCATGAGCTATCAGATACCATCGTCTCAGAGCCGCACGAGTAAGTCAAACATAGTTTATTATTCAATATTATACGAATCAATAAGTATTCAAGAGTAGTTATAATAGAGAAGTGTTCTAGATACTGATTATAGTTAGGTAGGTACTTTCAAATCGTTGTGACTGTGATGTGACTCATATCAAAGGTATTGACTGGAGTTTCGACAGTATTATCAAATATATTTCATTCATAACTGCATATAATGGTGATATTACACTGATACCTTGATTTTTTCACAAGTGTTTATTATGATTAAATCTATTGTTCTATCTAACTACTTCTCACACACTCCATGCAACTTGGTTGAATTCCCAATATAATATCTAGTTCTGCTGTGTTCCATTTTCATCATCTCAGTTAATCTGTGGGGTAATTCTGTAGAAGTTGCTAAGTCTATTACATAGTGACATTGTAGTACCTACTTTAGCTCTTATATTTAATCATTGCATCGACTGCGGGGAGTTTCCTGACCTAATGAAAAATAGTAAAATAGTACCTTTGTTTAAATCAGGTAGTTCATCAGACCCCTCTAATTATAGACCTATTTCAGTACTACCGACCTTTAGTAAAATTCTTGAGAAATTTATTTTAGACCAATGGCTAAGATATTTTAATAAACATAATTTATTACATAGCAAACAGTTCGGTTCGGTCAAGGGGTCAATCAACTACTCATGCCAGTTTTGAACTCTTAGGGCATATAATGCATGGGAAAATAAAAACGATGCCTTAGGCATCTTTTGTGACTTATCTAAAGCATTTGATTGCGTGCTTCATGAAACTAATTGGGAAAGTCTGCCACTACGGGATCGGAATACCGCTCTGGATCTTCTTATTTCATACTTATGTAATAGGATTCAGTGTGTTGATGTAAATGGGAAAATATCTCCTGGATCCATAGTATCAATGGGAGTCCCACAGGGCTCAATTCTTGGTCCTTTCTTGTTTCTTATTTATATTAATGACTTGCCTTACCTCTTATAGGATAATCATGATATAGTGATGTTTGCGGATGACACTTAACTTTTGCTTAAACTTAAACGTCAGCAGCTGGTTAGTGACGATGTAAATAGCACAATCTCAGAAGTAGTTCACTGGTTCAATGTTAATAATTTACTTCTTAATGAAAAAAACCAAATACATTAAGTTTATGCTACCTCACGTTAGGCAGGTGAAAACGAATGTATTGATAAAGGGCGAAGAACTGAATCCTGAAGATAGCACTGTATTCTTGGGCTTAACTTTGGATGCCAAGCTTCAGTGGGGCCCACATATAGATAAATTGTCGAAAAAGCTAAGCTCTGCAGCATATGCTGTTAGAAAAATTCGTAATTTAACTGATATAGAGACAGCCTGTTTAGTGTACTTTAGCTATTTTCATAGTGTAATGTCGTATGGTATCTGTTGTGGGGAAATGCCACTGGCATTCAGACTATCTTTCTCTTGCAGAAAAGAGCTGTCCAATCAATTTATAAATGAAGTCCGAGACAGACTCTCAGAGATAAATTTAAGGAGGTTATAGTAATGACTGTGCCTTCCCAGTATATTTTTGAAAATCTTTTATATGCCCATAAAAATATTAAATTGTTTAAAAAATACAGTGATATCCATAGTATAAATACTAGGAACAAACAAAAATTTGTTGTACCATCTCAATGTCAATGTATATTTAACTTCCAAGCCGTGTTCAAGATCTAAGTCTCAATAAATTTAAATCATTTGTTAAACGTAAGTTGTGCCTGAAAGCATTTTATACTGTTAAAGATTATATTCAGGACAAAAAGCTTGGGATTGACCTGCTAAAATTTTTGCATACTCAATGTTGTTTTTTTTTTGTTTTTGCAAACTTATACTCTTTGACATTTGATTTGAAATTATTACGTACTTAGACATGAATATTTACTTTGAGAAGTATAATATTATAATCGTTTTAATTATTGTGAGGACTATGTGGGTAATTTTTTTTGTTTTTGTGTTTCATTTCTTTCTTAATTAGTTTTAATGTTAATCTGGCAGTTTCAGTACTTTATGGGGCCTACCTAAATGTCCTTTCTTTGGTATTGTTTGTCAAATCGTTGAGCTCCTCAAGTTCTAAGTTGAGCTGCATGATTACTGATAAATGCGTGCACTGAATGGACAGGTCCACTCAATCTGTGTGGTTCTTTCCTCAAAAGACCATTTCAGACCACAATCCACATGGTCTTCACATGATCTGACCAAGATTATATCTGGACTTTAAAAGAGACTGAGCTGAGTTTGTTTTGGCCTTTCTTCTCTGAGTAGTCAGATAGGAAATGCCAACTTCATCTAGTAAAAAAATATATGATTAATATGTAAAAGTGTTTGTACAAACCTACTTACAGAAATAAAATCATTTGCCATTTATCATTTATAATCAGTTTAATTCCAACCAATCCAATTTATTTTCTGAAAATAAACAATCCTCTTAATTCAGGTGATTTCTTGCTGGCTAAACTTAAAAGTGTAATTACAAACATTGTCATTCTCTTTTCCAGTGTCTCACAGCAACTATGCAGGCTCCGATGTGCCGATGGCACCCAGCAAGGAGCAGCAGACACTCATGTGGCAGCAGAACTCCTACCTGGTTGACTCTGGCATCAACTCTGGAGCTGCTACTCAAGTATGTAAATGATACATCTTAAGTTTGGGTATGATAGTTGTGTTGTCAACAAAAAATATACCAGGCAGTGTAGAAATGTGTGGAATATTTGGCGGCAAGTAAAAAATGAGTATTGGGCCAATAATATATTTTGTTCTAAATAGGTACCTAGTGAAAAGATTTTAAATTCTTGGCTGGTTTGTCATCTATTTGATTACTTTACAAGCAAGCGTGAAAACTGTAGGGACAATCATGATTTATTTATTTATCGATGATGAAGATTTTCTCTGTGCTGCAACTCTAAAAGCTCTCAGAACATTAAAAATATCTACACACTTCTAATTAAAAACGTAGTGTAAAATATTGATTGAAATTAAACAAGTCAGAGTGATGTCAAATTCCAAAAGTGTTGGAAGACACTTGGTTCTTTCACTCTTATTAAAATGAATTAGTGAGAAAGTTGTTATATTATTTGGTTTTGATAACCATAATTGACGGACTGACTACTATTGAAGAGAAAACATTCACAAACTAAGACGAATTCTTTGTTGAGTTTCTTGGTAGAGTACCTAATATTTGTAAGTGGTATGGTTGACATTTACCCTCATTTCGTAGTTCAACTAATAGCTTGTCATGTAAGGACAAAGGATAGAAAGACATTCATCAACTTTAATATTCTTCAGTCTAACAAAGTTGAATGATTTTTATTCTTATGAGGTTGTGCCGTATGCTTATAGGATTTCTTCCACAAAAAGTTGGAATATGGCCAAAATACTTGTTAACTTATTTATGGCATAGTTTATGGAATACCCATTATAAGTTTTCTTTTCTTCATAGGTCCCATCACTTACGGGCAAAGAAGATGACGAGATGGAGGGAGACCAGCTCATGTTTGACCTGGATCAGGGATTCGCTCAGGGTTTTACCCAGGAGCAAGTTGATGGTAAGTTAAATAATGAAATACACTTATAAGAATTTTACGAAATATTTATTTGATCACTTAAATTCAAAATATCAGTCAAAGGAGTCAAATTGTCATCATATTAATTGAGTGATTAATCTAACATGAGATATGTTACTAATGACTCATTAGGTTTATCATATCATTTTAGTATGTTGTTATTTACCACCCCCATTTTTTAAGAAGAATAGAAATTGGAAGGCATTTAAAATTGTTATCTTCTGTTGCATGTCATATTCTACAGCTTACAACTTTTTACATTACCCTCAAGAGTGAATTCTCCAGCAAATTAACATACAAGTAGTAGATTTACTAGATTAGTCCTATAAATACTTTCATATCAAGACAATAGTAGTAGCTGTTCCATAATTTAGCTCACATTAGCTAAAATCCTTCCTTCTCCTAGATATGAACCAGCAGCTATCCCAGACGCGCTCCCAGCGTGTCCGGGCTGCCATGTTCCCTGAGACCCTGGAGGAAGGCATTGAGATCCCCTCCACGCAACTGGATCCTGCCCAGCCGACGGCCGTGCAGCGCCTTGCCGAGCCATCCCAGATGCTCAAGCATGCTGTTGTCAACCTCATCAACTATCAGGATGATGCTGACCTAGCTACCAGGTGAACTTAGTTCTGATTTTGATTAAAAGTTGGATTACACACATAGCATCCCTCATCTTAAGGGATAGGTACAGGAGTATAGAATGTCACTTTTCGCCAGTTATGTCAAAATGCTATGGAGGTGAGCCTATTGCCATCGACTTGGCATATATCCAAAATATGGAGATTAGGTGCAACTGAGAAATTCCTAGTGGAAAAATTAATGAACACTTGCCCAATATGACTAATAAAACCAAAAGTAAACCATGCTCAGTAGCACACTTGCAACCTCTACACCAATGAGGCAGTCCAATCAATTATTTAAAGAAAGTAGAAAGTCAAATTGGATTACAGTTAAACTGTATTGTTAAGGCTTGCTATTAACTGAGGTTCTAAGAAAATAAATATCAAAATAATGATTGATCAATACCATTGTCACACAAAGTGGACTTGGCCACACAATCAGTCATGTGCATCTGTGATAGGATATTAAAATCCAAATCATACATTGACTTTTAAAGGCAGCAACAAATCTATTTTTCTTTCAATATTTGACCACACACCTTCATTCCAGGGCTATACCAGAGTTGATCAAGCTACTCAACGATGAGGATCAAGTGGTCGTCTCCCAGGCTGCCATGATGGTTCACCAGCTCTCCAAGAAGGAGGCTTCTCGCCATGCCATCATGAACTCGCCTCAAATGGTCGCTGCTTTAGTGCGCGCTATTTCTAACTCCAATGACCTGGAGACTACCAAGGGGGCTGTAGGAACCTTGCACAACTTGTCTCACCACCGTCAAGGTCTACTTGCCATCTTCAAGAGCGGTGGAATCCCTGCATTGGTGAAACTGTTGAGTTCACCAGTAGAATCCGTTTTGTTCTACGCCATCACGACTCTGCATAACCTACTCCTACATCAGGATGGATCTAAGATGGCTGTTCGTCTTGCTGGAGGTTTACAAAAGATGGTGGCCCTACTCCAGAGAAACAATGTGAAGTTCCTGGCGATTGTGACCGATTGCCTGCAGATCTTGGCCTATGGGAACCAAGAGTCGAAGCTGATCATTCTGGCTTCCCAGGGACCTATCGAATTGGTCCGCATTATGCGCTCGTACGACTACGAAAAGTTGCTTTGGACTACCTCCAGGGTTCTGAAGGTAAGCAATTATGAAATTAAACGCAATAAAAATCATTCCTTTAAAAAAACTCAACAGAGAACAATTTATTATTACTATAAAGCTCTGTGGTATGTTGTTAGCTCTGAAGTATTTTACCTTACTAAACCAGTAAAACTCCTATGAAACTAACTAAGAGATGGTGATCCTTGGCCTTTCACCACACTGTTAACGTAATAGGTACCAACTTATTCCTCAGGTTCTGTCAGTTTGCTCCAGCAACAAACCCGCGATCGTCGAGGCCGGCGGCATGCAAGCCCTGGCCATGCACCTCGCCAACCCTAGCGGTCGCCTCGTGCAGAACTGTCTCTGGACTTTGAGGAATCTGTCCGATGCAGCCACTAAGGTATTACAAAATTATGGTTTCTATATTATTACTTTATATTTATTGTATTGGAACTCTCAGTTTTAAATTCAATTGGCAAAGTCCTGAGCTTTTGTTCAAGTTTTTACCTGGACAGTATAACGGTGAATTTACGAGAACTTTATAATGATTTTATTTTAATTTCTCATGAGGTGGAGGGCCTGGAAGCACTGCTGCAAAGCCTCGTGCAAGTTCTCGCCTCTACTGACGTCAATATCGTCACTTGCGCTGCTGGCATCTTGTCTAACTTGACTTGCAACAACCAACGCAATAAGGTAATTCTCATAATTATTTATTCTTTTTTTTTAAATATAGTTCACCTGTATAGGCGCAAAAAGAAATCTCCGTGGGACCCTTTGGTGATGTCCAATTTAACAATTAATCTTGCTTATACAAAGGACAGCAATTTATCAAAAGGAAATGAGAAGTTAATGTCAAAAGCTGATGCAATTCTCTTTTAGATGAAGTAATCTTAGAAAAGGTACAAACAGAACCATTACTCAATAAGTGACATAATTTATTGTATCTTACACATATTTCCAGCTTTAGTAAGATAGTTGAGACAGAAATAAGTTTATGACTGTGCTTTTAAACATAGCTTGATTGATACAGGATACATTTTTAACCAGCGCGCCAACTATAACCTTGAATTCAGCATATCATTCTAGACCCCCAGCGCAGAAATTTTTCGTCGGTTATACAAAAAAAAATCAGCTGTTTCATAGAAAAGTGTAATACCTACCCGGTCAAAATGTATCAATATCAATTCTACCCTCTTTGTCCAATATTCTTGAAAAAGTTATTAATATGTACTAGACTTGGTTACCGTGCTGGGAAATCAACTGATGAAGGAGTACATAAACGAACTAGTTATATAACTACGAAGTTAGATAAAGGTAAAAAGTGTCTTTCGGCCTTTCTTGATCTCGCTGAGGTCTTTGATACAATTTCTGTCCTTATACTTATAACAAAAACTGAAAATCTTGGTATAAGGGGAATTCAGCTTCAGCTTTTTGAGAGTTACCTAACTGAACGTTATCAGCGTGAACGGGTGGGTAACCACTGCAGTGAGGAACTTCCTGTATCGTATGGAGTTCCACAGGGCAGCATCTTGGGACCCACTTTATTTCTCGTATAAATATCAACGATCCTATGTATACCAAGAGGCGAAATAATCACATATGCGGATGATACTTTTGCTGTGCCGGACAGGGTCCATAATTGTTTCTATTTTTTGTATTTACCACCTGTAAGTGTACATTATGGATTGTAATAAACGATTTGATTTGATACTGCTCTTCTCTGCCAAAAATTCAAAAGAGGCTGCCCAGGTCGATTTCAATGTTCGAAAGCATGCAGGCACCGCAGGTATGCGCACGATCCTATGAGCCCAAAATGTCTTTCATGAGAAGATTCTACTCTTAGCTCCTTTTCTTTACTATAAAATAAATGAAAAATTCAACATATATCCGCTCAACAAATCTTTATGCTTTATGTAAGAAGAAGTTGCTTATCCTGTTTATGGTTCATGTTCAACCGTGAACAAGCAATAACATCACAGCGTCAGCGTTAAGACCGACATACATCTTTTCCACGCGCCGGCAACATCGGCACACCGTCAGCGCTAAGAAGTGACCTACTGAAAATAATTTTATTTTTCACCTTTTAGTTATAGTACCTACCCCACTAATTCGAAATTTCATCATCCTTGGGGTCAAAACAATGCATATTTATGCGATAGCAGCAATCGCGGTTTATTTACTGTTATTTTTTTGAAGAGTTCCGTTGTCTGTCTCCGAAACGCATCATCAGATCTATATGAAATTGAAATGGGACCACACGGGAAGCACGAGCTTTCAAATAAAAAAGAATCAAAATCGGTTTACCCAGTCGAAAGTTATGAGGTAACGAAAAAAAAAATGTAAGTAAGTTAATTACTGAAATAGATTAGTCATTCAAGCTGGTGTCGAGTGTGATTCATCTCCTATAACCTCCTCTTACTGTGGCCACGACACCTTTAGCCATCATCGGTCCTATGAGTCTGGGATCGGCACTAAGAAAACCATTTTCTGTGTACATTGCACGACGTACACAAACCCCTATTCCTTCCCAAATTCCGTCTGTTACCGTAGGTCTCCTAGTAACAGGCTTCGCTCTCGTAAACCAACGTAACTCACGTTTGGTTTGGTTTGTATGGTAGGTTAGGGCGTAAGGATAACTCGGGTGCTAGGTAAAACCATAGGCGAGTTGGTAGTTGGGTCTTAGATAACTGATAGTTACTAGGCTTAATTGTCTCAAACGTAGCCACACTGTACATAATTGGATTAACAGCCGTACTAAGCTGTAGGTCCCAGTGCGTACAGTTCAGAATGGTTCAGATCAATCATTGATAAATCTTTTTGCATGTCTTTTGGGAAAATATATATTATTGACTGATTTGAGGGGTCTGGCGCTGTATACCGAGATACAGGACTCGTCCTAGTTCGGTTACAGATGTTCCTATGTCATACACGCCCAAGTACTAACCTTTAAGTTAATATAATCTAATCTTGGATAACTTGGAAACATGAAAAAAAAAACAGTTTGGAATAGGGGCGTCGATACATTTTAAAAACTAGATGAGGTTGGTGTTTCCTATATGACTACTCTGAGAAGCAACACTGAAACAAACTCAGATGTCATAGTCTCCTTTAAAGTTCAAAATCTTGGACAGATCGAGTGAGGACCATGAATCTATCTGTGTATATTTTGAGGAAAGAACCACACCTGGTGTAGTCAGTACATGCATTTCTCAGTAATCGTGTAGCTTAACTCAGAAATTAGGAGCTCAACGACTTACGAGCGACAATGACATACATTTGTACTCTGCAGAAAATTCTAAAAAACGTAACTCCCCCAGGTGACTGTGTGCCAGGCGGGCGGTGTGGACGCGCTAGTCCGTACCGTGGTGTCGGCGGGCGACCGCGAGGAGATCACGGAGCCCGCTGTGTGCGCGCTGCGCCACCTCACCTCGCGACACGTCGAGAGCGAGATGGCGCAGAACGCGGTGCGCCTGCATTATGGATTGCCGGTTAGTACAACAAATTATACACTTGGTTTTCTCTCAGTATTTATAAACATTAACGTTCAGATATTCACGAATGTTCCATTGGCTTGGCAGGTGATAGTGAAGCTGCTGCAGCCGCCGTCCCGCTGGCCGCTGGTGAAGGCCGTGGTGGGGCTGGTGCGCAACCTGGCGCTGTGCGCCGCCAACTGTGCGCCCCTGCGGGAGCACGGCGCCGTGCACCACCTCGTGCGGCTGCTCATGAGAGCCTTCAACGATACGCAGAGAGTAAGTATTGGCAGGTGATAGTGAAGGTCCCGCTGTTGTAGGCCGTGGTGGGGCTGGTGCGCAACCGAGG
The DNA here is from genome assembly GCA_949091785.1 of Polymixis lichenea. Lineage (NCBI taxonomy): Eukaryota > Metazoa > Arthropoda > Insecta > Lepidoptera > Noctuidae > Polymixis > Polymixis lichenea. The sequence goes on along the minus strand of OX420938.1, from coordinate 7,370,543 downwards.
CGCCGTGTGTACCTTACTGTACCAAAATATTAATTTTAGGTACCTACTGAACTAGGAGTGGAAGTGGACAAGGTATGTCTATCCTTTGTATCAAAGTTCAGTCTCAGTTCAGAGGGTGCTCTGGGGGTCGAGTGTGAACTATGTTTAAAGGTTGAGAGGAATCAAATATACAAATCTTTTTTAGGGGTCGAACGGCCGAGAGTGGACTAAACGACATATATCATGCCCTCGAATTCCCATTCCAATGAGTGAGAACACGGGGCCACACACTAGCCTGTGCTAGTGTGCTAGTCACGTACTACTACCGCTCACTCACTGGCTCATTGCACGTAGTACACATGCGCTTCGATCTTCCTTTCTCTGGTTCGACACGAGAGCTGACGAACTAAAATAACGACCTAGTCCGATAAGGAGCGGCGAACTAGACTGAGCGCTCCAAGTCGCGAGCAATTATACGCAAGACTACCGCAGGCGGTGGTGTCCGTGAATGACTGCGAGAGATATTATCCGGCAAGCATCAGCGGCACGGTCGTTTTGTCCTCCGTGTGCTTTCTTGCACACATTTCCCTACGTTCTATCATCTCGGACAATTTGTTCAAAAAAACATTAGTTCACCTTTTTTTTTTTTTTTCAAAATCATGCTCAAAAAAAAAAAAAAACCATGATCGTGTAAAATACACCATAATATTATCCTATACATGGTCAAATTAAACTAGCTGGCAATAATTTATCCACATATGGGATATGGATATTGAAAAGAAATGAAACAATAAAAAAAAAATCTTAATTCGATGGGCGAAGGTCAATGCCCGTAATCGGTCTGCGAACCGCGCTGGCCGGACGCGCGTACATCAATCAGCTGTTTTAGTAAACTTTGGTGGAACTTAGATATATTTTACGAATTTCTAAACACCATAACATAACAATCGTTTTGGTTGTCCATGTCAGTGGCATTCAAAGTTTTGAACAAAGTTCGAATGATGAAAAAATAAATTATTTTTTTCATTCATTTTCGATATCGATAATTTGATACCTATTAAGAGTATAGTATAGAGATTAGTGATTTCAAATGTAGTGTCGGTCTAGTCATGATAACTTATTTTGAAAGTATACTGCACGACACAACTTAACAAAACACTCCATACCGTCTCACCTGTAACATAAACTTTGCAGCAACGCAGTTCATCGGGCGGAGGCGCGGCTGGCGGTGCCTATGCAGATGGAGTGCGCATGGAGGAGATCGTAGAAGGCGCAGTGGGAGCACTGCATATCTTGGCGAGGGAGAGCGTGAACAGGCAGCTTATACGTCAACAGAACGTCATTCCGATCTTCGTGCAGCTGCTGTTCAATGAGATTGAGAACATACAGGTAAGTGGATAGCATACTGGAGAAACACTTTTCAAGCGAAAGCCAGTTTGAAAGTTGTGCCAGTTATAAAGATTTAACTAATACTATCTTGTATAGAACAAGTAAATTACCTAATTCTCCATAACAGTTCCAGATATTATTATATTAGTAAAGCTCATGAGTTGGATAGGTAGAGGGTTCATTATTTTTTATATAACTAGTTTATAAAATAAAATCAAACTTTTTAGTTCGGACTGATAATAATCCATAGACGTTAGTAGATTACATCTTATGAAACTAGTGTTAGTATATTATAATTATTTATATCCTAATCTGAGTAATAACCCAGTGCTGAACGTGATTGCGAAAACAGGGTTTAGGTTTTTAGAGATACAGCAACATTATTATTCTTTGAAGTTTTATCCATATAGCTGTGCATTTTGCTATATAAAAAGGACGCTTAAAACGTCGCAATTGCCAAAATTCCCGGTCTTTCCCGCAATAATATATAGATCACCAATTGAGACAACAACAAGCAAGGTGACGGCGTAGCGTAGCTGAGTGTTCAGTCAAACATACCTGGTGTATTGTCTCTAAAGCTCTTATTCAAGCTGAACAGAAAAATTCCATGTTATTGCTTCTATGTATCAAAGCTATGATTGTCTTTTTTGTAATTTGAAACCCTTGGATGTGAAGGAATGACTTCATGAAAACTTCTTTGTTATCTTATGACATCATTTAGCATAGGTACTATTTTAATAAGTACACCATATAAATTACAGACAATATTACAGGTGACAATATTAGGGTGACACGATGGGCGGTCTTATAGCTAAACTTTATTCAATCCTAACTTATTTTTATGAAAATATACATAAAAAGAAAAGTACATCTGTTACTTTTACCAATACTTATTATGTTTCAAACCTTTCAGCGTGTGGCTGCAGGAGTGCTTTGCGAACTGGCTGTCGAGAAGGAAGGAGCCGAGATGATAGAAGCCGAAGGCGCCACGGCTCCACTCACCGAACTATTGCATTCACGAAACGAAGGTTGCTACTCAAGTAATTACATTCCTTAGGGCAAGATAGGCAGACTTTTACACGTTGTCCTGATTCGGTCAGTCAATGTGTCAGGTTGGACGACCAAATCGTGTCAGCGTATAAAAATGTCTATCGCTCCACTCGTGTTTTCGTGTAGAGTTGGTTTTGATCGTTTTTGTGGTGTTTACAAAGTATTTTTATTCTATTGATTGTAGAACATAATCAATTCATCTCATAATTTGTCTCAGCATTGTAATCCAAGCGCATGTTAATTCATTGTGATGCAACTACTGAAAATAATAAAAAGTTCGTGTGTTATTTGTCAAATTTTAACTAACTTTACCTGACTAAACTAATAAACATGATGGTCATGATTTCATTTTCATTATTTAGGTCAGTAAAGAACCCTAGTGTATTATTTAGAACGACTTACTATGCACGTATATCTAAATTATACTGTTTTATCTATGTATCTAGTCATCAGAATAGTAACTAGTTAGCTGCCTACAATTTTGCATCTATTGTTGTTTTGTGTGATGTTTGTTAACCAAGAAAATTGTTGATGAATTATCATAAAATTATTTTTCTTTCCTTCTTTCCAGGCGTAGCGACTTATGCAGCAGCGGTACTCTTCCGCATGTCCGAAGACAAACCTCATGACTACAAGAAGAGACTCTCCATGGAGCTGACCAACTCTCTGTTCCGAGATGATCATCAGATGTGGCCCAACGATCTGGCCATGCAGCCTGATCTTCAGGTAAGGAGTTTTTGATCAATGGAAGTAGATTGCTGTGTGGATAGAGATTCGAATTATGAAAGATTATAAACTGTCGTTTTTTTAGTAAGTACCAGGAAGATGTGCTTAGAAGTTTTTTATTTTTTTAACTGGCCAATGTTTTTGTTGTTGTTAGGCAACTTATTGTGTAATAATGGGATTGATTTATAAACGTTGATTATAAAAATTAAGGGACGTTTAGACGTCAAAAATGTATGCTTAAAAGTTGCTAATCATTACTTAACTTTAAATGCTACTCAAAGTAAGGTAATGAAATGATTAACGTACAAAATGTGTAAACGCCTCTTAACATTACGCAACGTTTATAAAATAAACCCTATAGTTATTATTTGCGAATCAGTAATATTTTAAGTATCTGTAAAATCAATGTTTTAGGGGTATACTTGATGGATTAGAAAATATTTTTGCCTCAATATACCAATCGTACGCATATGTCGTATTGTGTGTACTTGTGAATGTTGCTTCCCCCTTTTTAATTTAACTCCTCACTTTATTTAATTTTGATCCGAAATCCCTTCACTAGGATATGCTCGGGCCTGAGCAAGGCTATGAGGGGCTGTATGGCACCCGACCATCGTTTCACCAGCAAGGTAAGTTGGGAATGCATTTGTAGATGTTTGGTCGACTAACACTTAGACCTGTGTAGAAAATTATGTTACAAAACCTCACTTAGTTTTTGTTTTTAGTGGCTAGTACACTTTTTGCACTTGCGGACACATGTTCTTCTCTATGATAATCGGGTCTTTGTAAACTATTGTAATTTGCGTCTAAGTCATAATAAATGTAGGTTGTATATACTACGTAATTGACAGTGTTGTGCATTAACTTTGAAATCCGTATTTCTTGAAAAATGCATTGCATTACGCACTTGAACAAATACCGTTTTTCTTGGTTCAGTCTTCCCCATATTTTCTTTTATTCTGAGTTCACTTCTAGAGTATAGTATAGAGACTAGTGGTTTCAAATGTAGTGTCTGTCTAGTCATGACAACTTATTTTGAAAGTATACTGCTCTTATAAACAATTACCCATGTAAAAACATTTCACACCATTCAGTAAGGTTATGTAATATCAGAAATTACTTGAGAAGTGTTTTTGCTATTACTTATTCCGGTGAACATTTTCCATACAAAACTGCTTCTCAAGTCTTCACGATTGTATATTTTGTAAGCACTATACTATTTTCCTATCATAAGAATATTAAGAAGTCTATAAATACGATTTTCTCTCTTCTTTACACGCAGCTTAACCCGGGACCTATTTATCATTAAACACAGGTGATGGGAATATTATTTCTATTGTTTTCGTGTTAACCTTTCATGTATATTTTTATATATTGGTCTCTATTTGTGACGTAACAGGAGTTGTGGTTTCCATTAATTGCTATCAGCATGCCACATTATTTAATATTTAATCTATGTGTTTCATTTATACCTGGCAGGTAAGGATTTCCCTTTAGGGAAGGAAATATGGCAATCTTATCATGTTTTTTTTTTGCTTTTATTATGCTAGGTCATACACAAGTGAGTAACCTAGCAAAACATTTTGAAATACCAAGTAAATCTAATTTTGTATCTAAAAATCACATGGTTAATAATTCCAATGTCAGTCAGGTTCAATGTTTAGTCAAACAAACCAAGTCAATGAAAAGGTGGCAGAGGATAAAATGATAGATAGACCACCTTAATAACACTGAGAGGCGGAGTGACAGCAGCTTATCATTATTATCCTCGCAATCAGACCTGAGCAGTTAATTCTCTATGTACCAATACACTTATCATTGATTCTGCACAGCAGTGCATTACTTTTACTTTCGACTCTAACACTCAGTTTCACAGCTCAAATCACGTTGCGAGGTCCTAATACAGGGAGGCAGATACATCGACGCGCAAACTGTGACCATGAATTTGCACATGATTCTATATAACCAACGAATTCGTTGGTTACCGAAAAAAAATCAGCTGTCTCATAGAAAACTACGCGGTCAAAATGCAAAAGCAATATTTTTATAATAACCGACGCAAAATTTCAACACAGGGGGTTTCAGAATCATGTACTACTGAATGTATGGTAACAGGTTGTGTGTAGATAGCCTGCCATCCTGTATTTATTAATTATTATTTGTGAATATAAAACAATATCTGCTTCCATGCATTAACATCCATACCGTGTGTCCCCGATGCTCAAACTAAATATACCCTTTTGCTCTTACCTAAACACCAAAATCCACTTTAAAACCTCCCTCTATTTCGCAGGCTACGATCAAATACCGATAGACTCAATGCAGGGATTAGAAATCGGCAGCGGTTTCGGCATGGACATGGATATAGGGGAGAACGAAGGTGCCGGCGCCGCGTCCGCTGACCTGGCGTTCCCGGAGCCCCCGCATGACAACAACAACGTGGCCGCTTGGTACGACACCGACCTTTAGGTGCAATGCCCTTTTGTAGCTAAACAAACATATTTTATGAGAAATTCAGTTCAATTTACTTTAAGGTATATGTAGTGTGTTTTTGTTAGTGTTGTGTCAGTTCTACCTATTTTATAATAATGATATACGTAAATGGAAAATTCAATATACATCGCAATGATATCGATTTCAACTTTGTAAGTGATGTATTCAGTAACCAAAACATACATTTTCCTTGAAAGAATTTAATGTAATAATAAGGCTTCATGAATTATACTTGCGTATAATTTACCAGTGTTTAAGTCGTGTAACGTTTCCAAGTTACGCTAAGTTTGTCTTAGTCTAGTTTGGAGACAATTGGCGACGTTTTATCAATTTGATGCCTATGCAATAAGGTTGAAAATCATAAATTAATTGACGCAACTACAATGTTATTAAAATCTGTGATGACGAGCAGCTAAGAAATGCAATACTAAGCTTGAAATGTTACCAAGCAGAAATAATTACAACCGAAACTCGAGTTTATTTACATTGGTGCTATAAAAAACAACAATGAATGTTGATTGCGAAATTATACACGACAATTGTTTTATTTTATACTTTGTTCATATTTAAACATTAGCGTGAAATATCAAATTATTCGGAAAAGAAACCCTGCATTGGTTATATCGCTGTTTTATACGCACACGTATAAAATGCGTTTAATCGGAAAATAGGGTACTCTGAACTATAAGATTAAGATTTTTTATAGACTTTAAAATCGTTTTTCTTAGTACATACTTGTAATTGAATTAGTAATGCGCATTTAAAGTATTGGATTTATTTAAGAATGGTCGTGTTTTAATATTTTTTTTATTATTTTGTTACAATTTTGTATGAATCATTATTTAAATGATGAATAAGACTGTTTGATTGAGTGAGTCGTGTTTCGAAGTTTATATTTTAATGTTTGACTGCCATTTTTTTTATCCTGCCCTTCTAAGCAAGGCCAAATTTTAGGACTGTAGAACGAAGGTAGCCATGAGTACGATTTTTTATTGTAGGCTAAGTTTAGTATTTGTTGACGAGAATATGATATTCTCTGAAGTAGATTAAGTAGTGAGATTAAGCATAACAACATTTTATGTATTCAATTCACGTGGACTTATAGCGAAACTTTTCTGATATGAATGAATGTTTTTTTTACCATTTCAATTATTTTCTGAGAGTGGTACTTAAGATGAAGTACGTTTTTACTATAGTTTTACCAATAATATCGGCTATTTGCACATCCTATGATATTTGGAAAACTAGAGAAGCACTAAACCGTTAGAAGAATGTATCTTAGAATAATGTAATCATTTAATATAAGATTTATGAAACCTAATTTACTTGATTGTCCACTTAGGATCCTCTTATATATTTTTTTCAATTTGATATTTTAATCTACTTTACCGATGTTTTTGTATCGACTCGACTATGGAGACATTTGTAAAGTATCACAATTTGTGTCCATTTATGTATGGATAATAAACTAAACGTAATTAAAATAATGATGCTTCTTATTTCATGAAAACAACTTTATACACACTGAAACGTCTTGATACTTACATTTAAGTCTGAAGAACACAGCTGATCAATCTATGGCCCCATGGATGTACTCTGGCCGCAGTATTCTTTCGGAAACAATATTCATACAGTGGGTCGTTGTAACAGTATTTTTTTTTCTTAAACGACGTACCTACGTCACTTTATTAGTTACGAGTTTTTTGAAAAGTTAGAAGAAAGGTACACTAATTGGCTTAATATTCGCCATACAAAGAAACAACTTACCTATCTAAAATCATTTATTTGATCCACCGTTCCCACAAAATCAAGTCATTTATTCCAACAAGGCTGAAAGTCAGCACTTTTTGAACGTCAAAATTACATAAGATAGTACCCCAAAACGCCCGCCCTTCACCACTTCTTAGTGCTTTAGCTGGGAAGAAGTGGCGCAACAAACTCCCCAGCATTGTTTACGTACTCAAAATTTTGTCTATTCCTGTCTACTTTAAAGATAAGAGAGGTATCATCAGCAAACAGTAAAACGTCACAGATACCTTTTAAATAGAATGGTCATCAATGTACACTAAGAATAAGAATGGACCCAGTATTGAGCCTTGAGGTACACCTAACTGAACTGGTAGCCCGGAAGATTTCACACCATTAATATCTACATATTGGTGCCTATTATTTAAATAAGAATGTTTTTATTACGTTGAGAGCTTCTTTTTGAACACCGTAATGACGTAATTTACGCAAGTGTGTCATGGTGCACGCAATCAAATGCTTTGGAGAGACCACAGAAAACTCCAAAAGCATTTTGTGAGTTCTCCCATGCGTTAACTTTCCAACAACTAGCTTCAACTTTCCAACTGATCGACTTTTTGACAATTCAAAAGTGCCTGTAAATGGTTTAATTGAAATAAATGCTTGAGTTTCAATATGTGTTTCAGCAGAGCAACACTCGCGTCTGTAGTCGAATGACCTTTTGGAAAGCCATATTGTTCATAATGAAGGAGGCTATTTAAATTAAAATGTCTTAGCAACTGCTTTATATTAACTTTCAAATATTTTACTAAATGCACAAGCACCCTACATAAACTCACACCTTTCTATGCGGGTAGACAGAAACTACAGAATGCCATCTGCTACGATCCTTGCAAATTCTTTTAGCTTCATTTACGTTCAGAATAAAACAGGGGCTTGTGTGTTGGTTTTAAAAGCCGCACGTGTGGATCGATCTGGTTAAGCTAAGCTTGTCGCAGTTGGTCCGCTTATGGGTGACCATCTATACATACCAAGACCCTTCCGTGTCTCGAAAAATGCGTTAAACCGTTGGGCCCCGGTTGTCATCCGTAAATCTTTGAAGTCGTTATGGGTCGTCAGAAGCCCGAAAGTCTGGGAACCAGTCTTACCAAGGCGCTATCGTACCTATTAACTAGTAAATGAGTTGTGGAGGTCAGATAGTCGCTCCACGTATTAATACTGGTATTCAGTTGCATCCAGTGAGACAGCGCCGACCCCAACATAGGTATTTTTCCTATGGGCAGAAAGGATAGAAACTACAGAATGCCATCTGCTATGATGGTTCTTACATGCAAACTATAATCAAAACTGAACCTTCGGTTTCAGTTTCGGCAAAAAAACAAGTTTCGGTCGGACACTATAAATCAATGATTGCTATTGACAGATCCAGACAATTTAAGGTACCTATATGTGAAGCGAACATGCCGTACAAAAGTATGTAGGTAGTGTAACAAGAAATGTAACAGCATCGTGGCGAATTCGTTTCAAGCTGTGTTACATTTCACGTCGCATAGCTTATATTTGGATTAGGTTAAGCTACGCTTCCCGCGGTTGGTCCGTCGATGGGTAACCATCTTTACATACTAAAACCCCTCCGTGCCTCGGAAAGCACGTTGTGCCGTTGGCCCCGGCTGTCATTCGTAGGTCTTTGACAGTCGTGACGGGTCGTCAGAAGCCCGAAAGTCTGACAACTAGTCCTACCAAAGGGTATCGTTTTACCCAGTAACTGGGTTGTGGAAGCCAGATAGTCGCTGCATCTGGTTAGATTGGAAGCCGACCCTAACATAGTTGTGAAAGGCTATGCAGATGATAGCTGTAGGTATAGTTTCACATATGTAGGTACCCACGATGAGGTATCGTAGCCTACAAACATTGCTACGTCGCTAAAAACCGCCAACCCGCCCAATAAATTCAGTAGGACCTCCAGAGTACAAAACCACATCAATCTTCGCTCAATTCAAATTAAATTCCCTATACCCTAACCTACCTATCTAAACTTCAAACTAACGCAAGAGCAAGATGTAGGCATCAGCAAAAGGCGACATAACTCAGCCAGGCCGCAAATTGTTCGCGTACCTACTACCTACCTATGTGCAGGCGACCGCACCGTCGCTCCACGCAACTTCCCCGTACACCTTTGTCCTGGCTGTTATTATGCACAATTAGGACTTAGACCGAAGCACGCGGCTCTAATCTTGCACTAACTTCAACTTGGCAATACGTGAAATAGTTGCGAACCTTGTAATTGTGCAATTATGTGAAGGGATGATGGGTTATACGCGAATTTCGGATGGAGTAGGTAATTGGTGTGTCTGTCTGTTATACTTATTGGGAGGCTCTCTCTATTGAATCATACACATAATAATTGGTAGGTTTTGTAAAGGATTTGACACGATTTGATATTATAACATGGTTTATATTATAGTTTAATTACGAATGAAATCTTTGATACGACAAACCTTTAACAAATCTCGAATACTACTTGCAAATAAATTGTAGCAAAATTACTTAGTGCCTCTCACGAAGCTACGTGTGAAGCACGCGTAGCGCGAAAGCGTAGCACATATGTATACAATCAATTTCGAGACTTATTGGTACATAATTACTTCGCTACTCTTGTCATGGTGTTGCGTGGCATCATGACAAGCCTACTTTATGCTAAAAGCATTTTATACCTAATACCTAGTTAAGTAAATATAAAAAATACTTGCAACTACATATCTAATCTCTGATTTTTAATAAGTTAGACTAAAATAACAGCTGCGATTGACCTTTTTTAACCGACTTCAAAAAAGGAGGAGGTTCTCAATTCGTCTGTATGTTTTTTTATATTTTTTTTTATTTTGGTTACCTCAGAACTTTCGACTGGGTGAACCGATTTTGATTATTCATTTTTTATTTGAAAGCTAGTGCTTCACGTGTGTTCCCATTTCAATTTCATCTAGATCTGATAATGCGTTTCGGAGACAGACAACGGAACTCTTCAAAATATAACAGTAAATCAACCGCGATTGCTGCTATCGCGTAAATATGCATTGTTTTGACCCCAAGGATAAAGAAATTTCGAATTCGTGGGTTAGGTAGGTACTATAACTAAAAAACTGAAAAATAAAAACTTACCAAAAAAAAAACAACCGACTTCCGAAAAAACACTACAAAGTGAAAAATAACTTTAATTTCGGAAGCAGTGACAAAAACTTAAAATACATATCCAAAGTCACCGACTTCCGAAATTAAAGTTATTTTTCACTTTGTAGTGTTTTTTCGGAAGTCGGTTGTTTTTTGTCAACATGGCAATGCGATAGTAATGATTTTTCCTAGCAAATTAAAATTAGAGCACCTGTGTAGTCAGGCGCGGTCTGAGGTGGGGTCCTAGGGGCCATGATCTCCCCAAAGCCGTGAACGTAAAGCAAAAAAAAATATTTTTGAAAATATAATACTTTTTCTTATTAAATATGTAGGTAGTCTTTGTCTATGACCCCCCCTCCCACCAAACCTAAGAAACTGTAGCACTGGGCTACGCTTTTAACAGTCTCATGAACAGACCCCAGCGCTGTTAACTTTTGCGCTATTTACAATCAAAAATACAATCCCAATAATTATAGGCATCCCTTAATATACTTACTAGAAACAGTCAGACGACATTAAACCGTATGAATAATTCTCACGGGAGATTCCAAATCACGGTTCGTACCCAGCAATCATCGAGAAATTCGCTCATGTATATTTAATACAAGCTAAATGGTTTTCGGTCTTTTCCCATGTGACGATCAGCAGTAATTAAACCTGGATTGTAAAGACTCTACTTGTCTTCACATAAGGTTGTTTTTCGTGCGGCAGTATTAGTTCGAAGTTGTAATTATTAAGGAGTGAACTGTTGTCGATAATTATTGTTCGTGAACTTAAATGTAGACACTACGTCTATGCGTCGGAATACGAAACTTGTCGAGTGTATTAATAAAGCAAATTGTAGGGTTAACTGAGTTCATCGTTTGCCCTCTATCATTAGTTCTGATTTACAAATGTGGCAGCAATAAGCCTTCTTAGAATTGGCTGGAAATAATGTTATTTCTTAGGAAAATAATGATGGGTAGGTAGCATTGTCTGATTCTATTATAGTATTCTCTGGTATGTAATTAGATTGCAATTAAATTGATCCTGAGAAAGTTTTGTTTTTAGAACTAACTTGACTGAAAATTGGGAAGGTACTGAATAGTTTCAAACACCGTTTCGTCCACGTAGTTACCAACGTTATGGACCATAGTAAATCTCTCACCCCGGAATGACTTTTTACTGACAATCAACATCACACACCTCCTAGGGTGAAAGAAAACATCATGAAGAAACAAGCAAGTTATAGAACCAAAAAATTCGGAGACGTGACATTACCAACCTGCACGAGACCTGCGTGGTGGGTACCTCGTGCCCACTCTTTCTCATAGAGAGGATGCCTATATCCCAACAGTTGGAATTTAAGGCAGCTAGTGTAACGTGAAGGAAATATCTAATTAAAAAAGGTTTAATTAGCAATATTAAGAATAGCCGAAAGACGTCCACTGCTGGACATATGCCTCCCCCAAAAGGGGGTTTTGCAATAATCGCCACGCTTGGCAGGCGGGTTGGCGATCGCAGTATTGTGGTAAAATGCATAGAGAATGCTGCTGCCCATTCTCTAGTAAGTCCCTTAGTCGCCTTCTACGACACCCATGGGAAGAAATGGGATGATGCTATTGTTTTACGTCCGGTACCACACGGAACTCCGGCACCACACGGAACGTGTTTCACGAATTTCGGCTAATATGATTTAGAATAATCCTCTTAAAAGCGCACCCTGTCACGAGGCAGCATAAAAGTTTTGTCATATTGAAGTGCGAAGCTGTTCCAACGATGTCGCAATTGCAGCATTGGAACATATTCGGGGCAACCACGTGCAGCACTCGGTAACAGTAGTCACAAAGTTTTTTCATTAGGTGTTGTGCGACCAAATACCCCACTGTGTTCACATGCTCATTAAATTTCTCGTCACACTTGACAGTGTGGGTGATTGTTAGAAACTTTTCTGCATTTTGGTTTGAAAACATTAAAAAATGAGTAGATCATTTTCTAAATATAAAATTTAAAAAAAAATGTTTTTTACTACCCTTTTTAACATCAAAATTTATAAAAAAACGAAAATAATGAACATTAGACAGCCATATATTTACAATACATGTATTTTCATTTGGAAGGCACTCAACCAAAGTATACAGACTAACTTATCGTTTACTAAAGTAAAACAAGTAACCCAACTTAGCAGTCGCCGAGCTAGTTTTCTAACCTTACCGAAGATGAGAACAAAGTTTTGCAAAATAAAAAAATACTTTTGAAGGAGCACAATAATATAATAAAATACCTTCACGTATAAAAATTACATTCATTCAATGCATTTAAAACTCAACTAGCTGCTGCATATTTAATGACAAATTATACCTTTTCTAAAAGCTGAATGCGTTGGATGTGTGTATTATAATTACTGCAATGACGCCTGAGACGAACTTTTAGGTATATAAATAATTTACTTTGAGAATAATTATATTTAAATTTAAATAATATGATTCAGGGGGGAAGCGCCAGCATAGCCAACGAAATTCGAATTGTCTTACGTTTTTTGCAATTTGCAGGTCAGGGGCTATTTGTCGAACAAAATATTGGATTAGATTAATTTAGAGGTTATGTTGATTACTTTAATGATCATAATTCTGTAAATACATACGTGTTACGGTCGCGAATCATATAACCTAGCATACTCCTTAAGTCTCTTCGGAAACCATTCGAATACCTAACGTGAAATAAAATGCGACGTTCAATTTATTGTCAACTGACGATTTTTAACGGAGGTGTCAGAGGTAAATAAGTCTACATTTTATTACTGACTACTTCTTCGTAGTAAATCATCACTGAAGCATGGATTTATCCACATAAATCATGTCAAACGTTGTTTATCAAAAGCGCAGTCGAGTATCTAATACCTAACAGTCTTCCAGTTTAGTCCATACTTAAACTCCTACGCTCATATATTAGCGCTCTTAAAAACTAAAGTGTGTTTAAACTATTCAGAATATTACTTTTAAAGTTAAGTAAACATCCGACCATAGCGTTAGATAATGAAAACTAAGTGAAAATCCGGAACAGCGTTAAACGGAAATCGCCCATCATAGCGGGCACACAGCCAAAAACTTGTTTAATAAATTTTAGCACAGACTCATCGTAAAGTTGATAGAAGTAGGTAGGTAAGTTTTTTTAGACAATGTTTTGTGGGCACTTATTTTATTTTATTTTTTGTGAGATACGAGGTAGTCAGCCTTATTAGGTAGGTACCCTTTTGACCCCTAGATATGAAAATGGCTTTGAAGACTAGACTGAATGTCTCTACAAGAAGTCTACGGTCAAATAATAAGTAGGTAATATGTTAATTTATTTATCATAAGTGGTTACAGAGTCTGTTGTTACATAGTAAAAAAAACTTTTCCAGTCAGAGGTCTGCCCATAAGAATGAAGTTCCACACAGAGAGACAAAGTGTGAATTTAAGACGGGTTTTTAATACAGAGCCATTTTTTATATTATATTTATAAGTTTTTAGAAGTCACATAAAGTTGTTGCATCTTGGATTTTTATTTTGACATCGCTATCGGCTTTAGCACCCTCAAAAACCATGAAAATTACACCTATGACGAAAAATTTTCGCAGAAGATATATTGAATTTTTAATATCGGATCTAGCACACATATGCTTTTGCGTTACGTGATGATTTCTACCAGTCAACTCATACCGCAAGGCGGAAAACAACTTCGTTCCCAAAGTTCATAATTTCGGTCGTAAAGTCGTTTCGGAGGGTTTGTTACATTGAATTCAATTAATTAGGATGATTTTTAATTTATTTGTATACTCGCCTTCATGTACACATTCACAGCGTGTTTGTACACGTGGCAACTACAAGTAAAGCGCACGGCGCTTGATGAGATAAAAATACTAGTGCTTTACGAAGTGTTTAGTGCAAATAAGTGAATATGTGCGTACGTAACAGTGTTAGGAGGACATACCGTAATGGAGTACCCACTAGTATAGAGTGCAGTGTGATTGAACTCAGGCAGCCAGTTCATGAAGTGAACGAATTGATTCATCACCTTGCCTTGCCTTACTAAATTTTAAGTACCTATTTATTTCATAATATCACCTTTAAATTGTAACAGGAAGGAGGTATTGTTGTACCTACCCATTTACACGATTTTGTTTTATGATTCAGTTTGCTCAAAAGCCTTGAACTAGTTTCAGGCTTAAATATCTATAGTTCAATTTCTTTTTTAAGGTCAAATGTCTGCAAATCAAACATAATTATACATATTATTTATTCAATGCAACGATTTGGGCCATTCCGGCTCGGGACACGAATAGGGGTTAAAAACAGATTTTTTTTTGAGGATGGAAAATATTCAAATAACTTCTCCCGCTCTGGGCGGAGTGGGGCGTGTCAGACTTTTACTGACTAAGACCCACCCGTGTTCCTTCAGTTGCCTGTGTGCCAGGGGCTACGGTATCTCTTTCGAACAATCCGCACCTCTGGCAGGCATCGGCCCTTGCGGACCCCACCAGTTGCTGCTGACATCTCTTTGAGGCGCGCATGGAACACAACGCGCTGTCTACTCGGGCTTGGTCCTCACCAGACGGCGAGTTACCCATTACTCACCATCCGCAAGCCCACACCTACGGTGGCCGGCAATCGGCCTGGGATTCCCGGCGCCCGGGGCGTCTCCTGCGGCGACTAGGGACGTGAGGGCGCATAGATTGCCTCTCCCTGACGTGCGCCGCCTCTCTCTTCGCGAGCATTACTTTATTACTGCTTCACAGAAGGAGGTGACGACTTCCCATGCACTCTCGCTCCGTACCATGGCCTGGACCAGGCCGGACGCGAGAGATCGCCGCTGCCGATCGCCTCCACAAGGAGACGGCGGTGCTCCGCCCAAACCGGGCAGACCTCCACCGTATGCTTCACCGTGTCACCCCGGGTGATCTACGCAGTAGTAACACCCGGGCGTTTCCTCCCGTCTTATGCGAAACAGGAACCTCCCGAAACAACCGTGTCCGGTGAGGACTTGCGTCAGGCGGAAGATGAGGACAGCGTGGCGCCTCTCAATCCTCAAAGAGGGGACTTACCGCCGCAAGCGTGGCGTGCCCAACACTGGGTTGCGACAATCGCACTCTCCATGTTGCCATGAGATCCCGCCGGAGCCCTATCCGCTGTGTCGTTACGCCCCGGCGTTTTGCCTCCTCGCGCTACTCCCATGTGTGCGCGAGGACTTTTACCACCAGATCTCATGGCGGTAATCGGGCAAGAAAGCCCGCCGCCTCACCGGGGACCGTGCGGTATCCCCGGATCAACCTGATGGCCATAACCCTATGGAACGCGTTCAACCGGCGAGCTGGTCGGCGCCTCAATGAAGGCGCCCACACCGTTACTCCGTACGGGGCCATGGACTGCACGATCCCTGCGTAGAGCCTCCGGCAGGAGGCGTTTGGCCCCTTAGATTGGGCAGGAGCCGCTTCAAGACAGCCCCGGCATGTTCCAGTCTGAGTGCCAAATGTCCGAAATGCTCCGCGAAGTTCAAATCAAAAGTCATTTATTCAAACGCGGCTGGTGTCAGCACTTTTTGATCGTCAAAATTACATAAGACAGTCCCCCAAAACGCCCGCCCTTCACCACTTCCTAGTGCTTTAGCTGGGAAGAAGAAGTGGCACAACAAACTCCCCAGTAGCACAGCTGCCTGACCTTAGAAGAACTTGATTCTATACAATAGTTACGTAATTAACGTTACGAAACATAAAATTAAAATATTTGCCATATAGCGTTATTTGGGAAAAATATTTTTAGTAAGTACCTAGTTTTAATCTATAACATTACTGGCGAAATGGGTGTACTATAAGTTAGGTACCTCTGTCTAACCCCTCGGGGAATATAGGCGTGATCATTTTGCTATATGTTTGTAACTGCCGATGTTTTTGTGATTTGAATCATCACGTAATTATGGGAACAAAAAAAGGAACACAATCCAACACATACAACCGTTTAGGTAGGTATTTATCCATATTTGTAGGTATATTGTACTAATTACACACACAAAAATACAACTTTATAGGACCTACTGTCATAGTTTCGAGTTTTCAACATTCTAACCCAGTGTTTTAAGTCGGTCGTTGATAATGTCACTCAGTTTCCTTCAACATAAACAGACCAACAGTATCTCTCGCTCATAATAGGTAACATACCGTCCCCTGTCTTCGTTTACGACTGCTTAATAAACCCTGGCCAAGGGTGGGAGGAGATAATATGTTTTTTACGGTGAACATAGAATGCGCATCTGTCCGACACTCAGGGGCAAAGAGATATAAAATTGTAGATCATGACTGTATATTTGTATTCTGAAGAAGAGATGGTTGTGTTTTGAACCGATAGGTATGATGAATTTGGTCATAAATCACAGATGCGGCCGGTTTTCCCATTCTGTTTGATTTTCTGAGGAGAAAAGGTCTTTCATCTTTCTTATGGATTTTGCTTAGCTAAACGATGAGGTTAATTGAAACCCACCTAACGGAATAATATAATACTCATGAGTGTTTAGGGAAGTGGGAAAGTTTTGATAATAGAAATATTATTTGTCGCACAAAAACAAAAAAAAATCGACCAAATATAATTTTCCCTTTGACTGAAGAACCTAGATAGATACCACTATACTGACAATATCTTGGGCACCGTACTAAGAACTTTTTACAATGTTTCGAGATCAGAGGGGCAATTCTCGTAATTTTAAGACCGTACACATTTTGATCTCAGTCTCAATCTATCAAAAATACCTCTTTTTCTTCCTTACATTTCTGACAAGGTTTTTGATATTTGATCGTTCCCGAGGTGAAAATACGACTAGATTATGAACGTTTTTAATTACGAGAATTGGCCTTCTGAAAAACGACAAAAGCTTCTTACAGGATTCCAATGAAAACTTTTCTTCCTGAAGATTCCTAGAAGAAAATCTTCGTTCAACAAATAATGGATTTCATAGAAATTCTTCCCATTCAAAATGTTTCCTACCCAGACAATAAAACTCAGTCTAGAAAAGATATTCCAAAACAAGTTTTAAGATACTTATTTAAATATTGAGAACGGGCAAAAGTTTCTTAATTATTTTAATAAGGCAGCAAGCGGCCATCGATCCGACTTCACCTGCCAACTGTTACCGGATTATGTCTGAGACTTTTTACTACTTTTTAAAAGCCGCATTTTTATGATCCAGCGGGAATTATCTGCGTTTTTATGACCGCTGTGTACGCTAACGTGAGTATGTTTAGGAAGGTAATATTATGAATCATTATAATGACGTGCATTTTAGATTTTTTATTTACTTTTGACTGGCGAAGAATGGTCTTATGGCTAAGTATTAATAGCCGCACGTGTCGATCACTCAGGTTGCTGTGGTTGGTCCCTGGATGGGTGAGTTTACATACCAAGACCACTCCGAGCATTGGAAAGCACGTTAAGGTGGTCCCGGCTGTAATTCGAAGACATTTGACAGTCATTACGGGTCGTCAGAAGCCCGAAAGTCTGACCACCAGTCTTACTAAGGAGTATCGTATTACTCAGTAAATGAGTTGTAGAGGTCAGATAGGCAGTCGCTCCATATAAAATACTGGGCTGCATCCGGTTAGACTAGAGGCAGATGATGAATTGCCCGAGAATCCTCTCTTAAATTTCCGTACACAAAAAAGCAGACAATGGTTCTACGGAACTCTAGTTCATGCTTATGTATCTATATTACCTAAACATAGCTCAGACCTGTTGGAAAAGACGAAAAGAGGAACATTTTCAACTTTCGGGTGGATGACCTACAATTTTCACGTTTTGTCTGGAATTTTTATAAGTACCTGTACTTCTAAAAAGAAAAGTCGAGCGCCATTCGCTAAACGAACTAAGTACCTACCTACTGTCTTAAGTACCCCTCCATCTTCTTGTTAAATAAGGATTTTAAAGCTGTTCTTTGAGAGCATTCTATATTTTTTTTAATTAAGTACTTTTCCAATTTACACCTACTCGTCATCTTCTGCCTTGGCTTTTCCCAACTATGTTGAAATCGCCTTATACAAAGCTTCCCATAGTTAGCCACTATGTGAAGAATTTAATTATTTACTTATGTAATTCATTGTAATTTGTACCAACTACCAACATATAAATCGACTAGGTGTAACAAAGCTTGCATTTGACAAACCAACAAAAAGTTTCACTTTAAATCCTAGCGCAATGTTTTGGCAGTGGTAACGCTAGAGTAGGGTGACCAGCGCTGGAAGTGACAGGCCGCAATTAGGACCCGCCCGATGTCCAGCATCGCCACTCTCATCCCGGAATGTTAATTAAATTCCTCGCCGAAAGATTGTAGAAACTTTGGTTATTTCGCGTTTCTATCGCTGTCCCTTTTTCTTTGATTACTTTTGAGTTTTTAAAGTTTGTTTAACATCGTTTTAATTATTTGAGTAAAAGCTATTTAATGTATTGCGAAGTGGTGCTGGTGCTGGTATTTGGCTGATGAGGTTTGCAGTGGGTTGTACAGTTTTCTGATGATAGGATCGTACAATCTTTCTTAATAAAACTGTGTCTGTAGTTGTGGCCTCTAAAATTTCTTGTATTAAAACAAAGTCTAGGTAGACTTCGTTTTACACAAGAATTTTTACCGACTTACCTAGGTAGGTAGGTACTCCGTTTAACACAAGAATTATTATACTATTATTCTCTTGTCAATGTTATTATTATGTGTGTATTTAACATTTAGCTGTGAAGGGAAAGCTTTGTTATTGAAGGAAAATTACAGAGAAAAAGGTTTTGCTTACGACCTTCCTTACCTTGCTAGGAAGCTCGAAGTCACACACATGTCACTCAAGCCTCTTAATGTCACCCAAAACTCAATATTACAGCAATCAAAGTCTAAATTCATCAATTACTAACGAACCCTCTCTTTTCTTTAAACAAAAGGCAATCATAACACTCGTTCATCAAACTCTTTTTACCGGAATCTTTATTTATTCCTCTCTAATTAAAAAATGCTTGTGTTAAGTTTCACCGCAGCCGGATCAACCTCAACTTTTCGCTGAAAAAAAAACGTTGGCGAAGCCTTCAAAGTGCTTAAGAAACTCCATCAAGTTAAAATTAAGTAAAAAAGTGTAGATGCTTACTTATAATTTAACGCTATCTTGTTAAACAATCAAAAATTTCAGTCTATAATTAGTTTTTATTTACAAACAGTATCTAAATTGGTCTATTTCTAGATTACTAAGTTTTGTCTTTGTTGATGTACTAACATATTAATTGGGACTTAGGATATTTAGGGGAAAAGTTACCTGATTGCTTACTAAACTAGCTTTTCTTTTGAAACCTGCAGAGACGTAGGAGTTTAACTCAGGGCTTACAGGCGGATCGTCTTACTAATATAATAAATGTGAATGAAAGTTTGTAAGATTAGTTGTTTGGATGCTTGATACACAATCACGCAAAAACGACTGAACGGAATTTGATGAAATTAGGCAAACAGACAGTTTATAACCTGGATTACAGCATAGTCAGCGTAGTAGCTTCCTTCTTCTTTGTTAGATTTACATTTTAATGCGTTTAAAGCGACAGTAAAATCAAATCTTTGTTCGAAGGCATACTATTCTATCAACGACTACTTAAACGATAAGAATTGTTGGTCGCTGTGATTAACTCAAGACAACGTTTATGTTCTTTCACCAGAATTAGCTTAACTACTGACAGGTCATATGAATTACTTCATATCATTGTTTAATTAACTTGACTGCATAAACCATTTATTTTTTTTATTTTTTATTCATTAAATTTTCATTTAACGTTGAATGATGGTTGTATGCTATTATTGTATAGAATCAAGTTCTTCCAACATAACAGACAGCTGTGCTGCTGGGGAGTTTGTTGCGCCACTTCTTCTTCCCAGCTAAAGCACTAGGAAGTGGTGAAGGGCGGGCTTTTTGGGGGGACTGTCTTATGTAATTTTGACGTTCAAAAAGTGCTGACTCTCAGCCTAGTTTGAATAAATGACTTTTGATTTTGATTTTGAGTATATTTTATCCCGGTAGTAAGTTCCGGTGGAATAATTTCCGATCGCCACGCGGGGGAAGCTGCTGACAAAAGCTAGTATAAAAATTGATTGTCAAAGAATATGAGAAGATAGCTTCTGGCCGCGACTTTATCCGCGTCAAATTTCCTCCTGCTGCCTGTTCAAAGTTCCTGGTTAGGGGCCCACCCCGTCGCACCGAATCCACTGCCCGTGCGAATACTTCGTATTGATGACTTTTTACTTTTTGCTCGGCGCCTAAGGGCCCTAGCGTGATGTTAGGTGGCGTGGTGTATAGCCATCTTCGGCCTATCCAACAATAAAATATTTTTTCATATCGAACTAGCATTTCCTGAGATGAGCGCGTTCGACAAAACAAACTCTTCAACTTTATAATACACTCAAGAGCAATGAATTAGGGTCACATAAAGATACCTGAAAGTCTCGGAAACTAAGAATGCTAGTTTAGTAAAATAAATTGTGCTTAATAGACAATTAAATATTCTTTAAACGAAAGTAATAAAACTTCTAAGTTATTGTAAGTTCAAAGTTGCGTATGGGAGAATATTCCCCAAAATCGTATAAGAAACTTGGTGTACAGCATACCAAAACGCATAACCGCAGTGATGACATCATAATTTTTTATATAAGATGAGATTGGTTATTTTCAGTATTCAGTTACTGCTGGGGAGTTTGTTGCGCCACTTCTTCTTCCCAGCTAAAGTACTAGGAAGTGGTGAAGGGCGGGTGTTGCGTTTCGGGGGACTATCTTATGTAATTTGTACGTACATTTTGATTTTTGATTTTGATTTAGAAAGCCAAAATAAACTGCAACCCTACAACTTTATGAACGAAAACCTAAAGATTATTTTTCTTACATTTTTCATAGGAAGGTATACCTACCTCGATTTACATAATCGACGCGTTTGATCTTATAAATAAATCTATTTAAAAGAAACCTGATAATTCACTGCATCCCTCAACAATTACCGTTCAGTTCACGGAGCAATTTAGAGCCATTATTTTAAAACGTTATTCCTTGTGCCTATTTATAACGTCTTATCTCAATACACATAAATTAAGTTCGCGACAAGGCTCCAGTCTCGCCTGGAGGTGTACTAGGTATCCTTGTGGACTTAATTATAGGAGAGTTGGTGAGAATTATGGTCTGTTTATTTGAATAGTATAGTAATTTGCCTGTAATTAAACTGATATGATCATCTGCCTAGCCTTTTCCCAACTATGTTTGGGTCAGCTTCCAATCTAACCGGTTGCAGCTGAATACCAGTATTTTACATGGAACGACTGCCTATCTGACCTCCACAACCCAGTTGCTGGGTAATACAATACCCCTTGGTAAGACTTGTTGTCAGACTTTCGGGCTTCTGACGACCCGTAACGACTGTCAAAGATCCACAAATGATAGCCGGGACCAATGGCTTAACGTGCTTTCCGAGGCATTAATGTAATTAAACTGATGTATATTAATGAATTCATATAACTACCTATAACATTTCTAGGAAAATTAGGGCTGTTGAAGTAAGTAATTAGTAGTCGACCTTTGGACACGGGTTCACCTCTTTTCATTATTTTAACTTGAGATAATTCAAATCTTAATTGTTTAACAGAAGTAGGTACATGTTACCTACCTATCAATTTGTATTGGGCCACTTAGTAGGCCTTGTGACCAGGTTTTTTTTAAACCTACATCAGGCACCAATTCTCGCAATCTGAATTTATTTAGTTCCAAACTTACCGTGTTACAAAACCATTGTGAGAGAAAATGAATAAACTTGTTACTATTATTTTAATCTGAAGGCCTCCTAATTTCGGCAAACAATATCCACATAATATTTCAGTGGTTTGTCTTTGATATATTTGCCGTTCTTCCTACAAAAATATTCGTCACGAGTGTTTATCCAGATAACAGCTAGTTTTGGCTAATTGTGTCGACCGATTCTCGCAATTAAAAAAACAACCGACTTCCGAAAAAACACTACAAAGTGAAAAATAACTTTAATTTCGGAAGTCAGTGTCTTTGGATCTGTAGTTTAATTTTTGTTTATTGCTATCCGAAATTAAAGTAATTTTTCACTTTGTAGTGTTTTTTTGGAAGTCGGTGGTTTTTTTTTGGAAAAAGCTTTTATTTTTCACTTTTTTACCTACCCCATACCAATTCGAAATTTCATCATCCTTGGGGTATTCTCAAAGTCAATCAAATCAAACCAATGCATATTTATGCGATAGCTGCAATCACGGTTGATTTGCTGTCATTTAAGAAGAAGTTTTTTAAGAGTTCATGTCTGTCTCCATAACTCATCATCAGATTGATATGAAATTTAAATGGGACCATTTCGGAATAAACCCATTATGAAGAAAAAAAATTTTTTTTTTTCAAATCGGTCTATACCTATAAGACAGAGTTATGCCCAAACATACTTTACATTTAAAAAAAAATACCGAATTGATAATCTCCTCCTTTTTGAAGTCGGTTAAAAATGTTCACAATCTATTCGCAGTCTTACCTCGGCGACAATCAACAACCTCGAGCACTTTTACTATTGGCATCTTCAGAATTCAAATGTGGCAGTTTCTCGCAGAAAAATCTGTGTATAGCGATTTCGATTTCGTCCATAATATATAACACCGTGAAATTTAAATGGTTGTTTTCCCGCGGCAAAACAACTTGCCATAAGGAGTACTTTCGAAACATGGAGTAATAAAATTAAGATTTTTTTGTTTCAAAATAATTTAAAAAATAGTCATCAACTCAATAAAACACTACTCAATAGTAACACTAGAGGTAATTTGTAGGTAATACTCGAAACGCACGCACCTCCAACCAAAGGGAAGAGCGATGCATAAATGTTAAAAGCAAAATAAACTCTCGCACGTGGTGATTTTTCACAATGGTTAATCTGCCATTTTTAGTTTCTGATATTTTATTTATTTATAAAACGATTGTATTACCAAGACAAAACCATTTCGCTGCGGGAAAACAACCATTAAAATTTCACGGTGTATATAACTGACTGTCGTGTCCTTCTCGATTCGTTCTGTTTTCTTGGCGCCACTTATAGTCACACACCTGTAAATGAATAAAATATAAATGATTGAATACTTTGTGGGTCCACTGTTAGCTAATAGTTAGCACATGCTTTTTTATTTATTGAAAACATTATTTTATACACACGTAAGCTAATATAGTCATATTATGACTATTCATTTAGTTATACATTATACATGTTTATATTAAACAATCACGTAATCAAATATACAGTCATCATCGAACAAGAACGAATCCAAAGACGCAACCGTTTAAAAAAAAAAAAAATGCTGAACTTTACTGTAGAATACATTATTTAAACATTGAGAGTACTTGGGTACTTACATAACTAAAAAAAAATTTAAAATGAAATGTGCGGTACGGACCGCACATTTCATTTTTACACACCAATAATAATTGTTCGCGTATTAATCTCATCTGCTCGACGTCCGTAGGTCACTGCAACGATCCAGCAGAATATTAGCGTCAGGCATATTTGCCTGACACATGCTGAGCTGGACACCCATTTGGTTCAACTTCGAGACGCACACGGCACTTTTGTTTTCCACCCCACGTTATTTAATTTGAATGTCAAAGTGTGCTTACAGTTAGAGCATGCAAACCTGGTTACGGTTCCGGACTTTAATACCCGGTTTTGACCCGGTTCCACCCGGTTCCGTCAGATAAAACTGTAAGTGATATAGGATCAAATAAATCACAGAGAAACTGACAGGATACGACATTATTACAAGGTATAAAATAAAAAACTTGGTAAATTATTTCAAATCAACATTTATTTCGTCACTCTACCTTACTGTTTAGTAAAGTCATTGTTATCATTAAATAACTGGAATAATAGAGGAACTCTAAAAATACATCATTATCTAAAACAAATCAGACAAGACACAATAGATTTTATAATAAAGATCAGTTTGCGTTCTTTATATGTATTTTTTTTTTTCGTTATTTATTTATTACATTTTTTCTTTTTTTTGTCTCGG
This sequence comes from Polymixis lichenea, assembly GCA_949091785.1. Lineage (NCBI taxonomy): Eukaryota > Metazoa > Arthropoda > Insecta > Lepidoptera > Noctuidae > Polymixis > Polymixis lichenea. Next base: position 7,345,931 of record OX420938.1, on the reverse strand, counting down.
TTTTCCAGTTAAGTTTAATTACAAAATAATCAGTCTTACAAACCGCCACCATTAAAATACGAAGAATTTAGTTTTTTTTAGTAATTTAACATGACAAAGCAAAATAATATAAGTTCTTTAAATTTAATTAAAGCAAGAAATCACCATATTTTAGTTTTCATGAATAGTTATCTCAAATATTTTTTATACGTATGCGGTTTTGTTGATACGTGGGGGCCAGGCGACCGTAACGCGAGTGTGCGACGTGTGCATGAAGTAGAACTCGCGCGATGTTGCCAGCTCGTGAATTTGTGACAGCGTACTTACGGCCCGGTCCGCTTGTTTTGAATGCGGAATTGAGTAACTTCAGATTTTTGTTAAAGAACCGGGTATACTTCTTCGAAACCTGTTATTCAGATGCCTTGGAAGAACCGGGTATACCTGGGTATTTCGGAACCGGGCATCACTATACTTATGTCGCCCTTTCTTTGTTTTTTTTTCTTAGGAAGTATATTGGCACCTTGTTTTTTTTCATATATTTACTATTTATATCATCGTGCTTTGTATGTTGTGTTATGTATGTCTTTTGTATGCACCAAATAAACGATTTATCTATCTATCTACTTGTCAAAAATATATGGAAACTCGAGGTATTTTTAATAGATTGAGACTGAGATCAGACTGTGAACATTCTTTTCTTTACGGGAATTGTACCTATGTACCTTGTTAACTATATTAAAATCATTTTACCAATATAACTGATTTTTTTTTGCCAAGTACAATCTGCATACAGATACCACCCAACCTTGTTTACATCTCCGGCCCACAGTTACTTAAAATTATTCGCTCTCTTGAATCATAACTGCATAGCACTCAATTCAAATTAGGCTCAATGCAATAAAGGAAAATGAGTTTTTTTTTTACTGACATTCAAGTGTTGTTTTTATTGAGTGAGCGGAGTTGCCCTCTCCACCCTGATTAGTTCATTTATTTGGGCCGGATTTATTATGATTTCTTTTACACTTATTATATTTTTATATACCTACCGAATTTTTTTTTTGTCGCGTGTTATTTTGTGGTGGTGTAATAAAGTTTGATGGTTTTTATAGGAAAACGGACAGTGGTTAGTTGTAGTTTTTGCAAGAGTTTGTACAGCTTCAAACAGAAATAAACATCTTTCAGGTTTAGTGAGATCGTCTTACAATAACGCAATCAGCCGATAATACTCCCATTGCTCGGACACAGACCTCCTCTTTGTGAGAGAGTAAGCCATAATCCACCACGCGAGCCCAGTGCGGCTTGGTAAATTTCACATGTTTTCGAATTTATGGTTCTAGCACCAGCCGAGTTCCTCACATGGTTTACTTGACCGTTTTGAGAGCCGCGGTGATGAAATAATCTACACAAAGTAAAGCGCCAGTCCGGACAGGCGCGTTTCTAACCCAGGTTACAACCTACTCATAAGTCACGAACATTACCACTAGGCCACCACTACTGGGATACTACTATTCAAGGAATCAAGGCCACTACTACCATCAAGGAATCAAAGCCACTAATACAATCAAGGAATCAAGGCCACTACTACTACCAAGGAATCAAGGCCACTACTACTATCAACGAATCAAGGCCACTACTACTATCAACGAATCAAGGCCACTACTACTATCAAGGAATCAAGGCCACTACTACTATCAAGGAATCAAGGCCACTAATACAATCAAGGAATTAAGGCCACTACTACTATCAAGGAATCAAGGCCACTACTACTATCAAGGAATCAACGCCACTAATACAATCAAGGAATCAAGGCCACTACTACTACCAAGGAATCAAGGCCACTACTACTACCAAGGAAACAAGGCCACTACTACTATCAAAGAATGAAGGAATCAAGGCCACTACTACTATCAAGGAATCAATGCCACTAATACAATCAAGGAATCAAGGCCACTACTACTATCAAGGAATCAAGGCCACTACTACTATCAAGGAATCAAGGCCACTACTACTATCAAAGAATGAAGGCAACTACTACTATCAAAGAATGAAGGAATCAAGGCCACTACTACTATCAAGGAATCAAGGCCACTACTACTATCAAGGAACAATCGAAGAATAGTCGTGGTGTATTTTAAGACAAGTTTTCCACCACCCATAAAATTAGAAATCTAGACAGCTAAAAGTTCATTCCAACTGTAAAATTCTCTAAGTATACAAAAAAAATCATCCCAAAAAGAGCATTTTACAAAGCTACTCACCTGAAAAATAAAATTGGCTTATCAAGGAACAATCGTAGCGTAAGCAAGTGTCCCCTCTTCCCCTTCTATAGCAATTTGCATGGCCACCGTAAACCCCAAGGCTACGGAAAAGCAAAACAAAACAGTCGAGACACGGATCTTTAAATATTATTTTACTTCGCAAAAAAAAATGGTAGGTAGCTGAGGAGGGTAATTTTTAAATAAGGTAAATTGAAGATCATTTTAATCGTATGTATAGCGGTAAGCCGCAGAATAATTTATTTAGAGACAAATTTTAGAAATGATTTTGGTAAAATAAACTTTAAAAAATACTATTATGTTGAGCCGGATACACTAAAGACACCCGTAAAATAAAAAAAAATTGTAACGATTTTTTGCAATTTGCATTTCTGTGTTCGGCTTTATATATTGAATAAGAAATAAGTTAATGCATATAATCCCATTGAATATTTTTTTCCTGAAATAGTCATTCAATGGTATTAATTGAACTTGAGGGTTGTGTTGAAGCTTTTATTGATTATAATTCTGTAAATAAATACGTGTAACGATCGCGAATTATATTTTGTTCAAAATACGCGCTGATATTTTGAGCTCCACAAGTTCTGAGTTGAGCTGTATGATAACTGATAAATGCGTGCACTGAATCTATGTGGTTCTTTCCTCAAAAGACCATTTCAGACACCGATCCACATGGTCTTCACATGATCTGACCAAGATTATGTCTGGACTTTAAAAGAGACTGTGACCTCTGAGTTTCGGCCTTTCTTCTCAGAGTAGTCAGATAGGAAACGCCGACCTCATCTAGTTTAAAAAAATATCATTGACGTGTAAAAGTGTTTGTACAAACCTACTTACAGAAATAAAATCATTTATCATTTATCATAAAAGCAAAAAGCGTAAGAAAATTGGAATTACGCAGGCTATTTTTCTTAATAATTTAAACAATTGTGAAAATGAAATTATTTTGTGAAGTTTGGAACTTACACAAATCTCTTACTTATCTTTTTTTTTGTAGGTGTACACGTGTTTCTATGGCAAGTAAACTAAATTTTCTTTCTTTAAAATTTTCATTCTTAACCTCAGAAACATTGAGATGGTCTAAACCCATTAATTTGTATCTGCAGTTTTATCAGTGGATCACTACACATAAACATAATGCACAAACAACTATTATAGAGTACTAGGAAAAGTATATCAAGACATTTCTTTTAAAAGCGTAGTAATAAGTCTTCAAGTTGCCAACTTAAATAGGAGCTATTGAAAAGTATTGAATTACTGAACTAGGTCACGAAATCTTACTTGAACTTTTAATACTTGAACTGTTTGAGTGGAAACTGCGATTTATAGAATGTTTCACGGCTTCACATGTTTACAAAAACCCGTCTTAAGAAACCTCCAGTTGAAATGAATTATTGAAAAACTGGATTTTCTTTTTCTGAGAATTAGAAATAGCTATAACGTTAAGGTTTTGAAAATAAATAGGCACATTCAAAGAAACTTATTAAAACAGCCATTGACGATATTTAAAAAAATAACAAAAAACAAAATGTATTGGCAAAGTTTCATTCAAGAAAACTTTTTGAACTTTGGAATCGAAAGAAAAACATACTTTACTTTTATAGAACGCTGTTCCATTATGAAGTACCTTTAATAATATAATTTGTATACCTTTATACGCAAACCAATTAACCTCACATTTCATAACAATATAAATGTATGTGGGTAGTCAGAAGAAGCCTTAAATGTTTTATAGATTCGCCCACGAGCAAACCATATAAACGCTTACTTTCTTTTAACTTCCACAAAAGACTCGCATTGGTAGAAAAACCGTGTTTCAACATAGAATAACTAAAGTTATATGTGAGTATAACCTAGCAGGTAAAACGTGAATAATAAATAATTTAATTGAGTACTAACTTTAAAAAAAAACAGTTTTTTTTTTTTGGGTGGGAAATCATCAAATAACTTCTCCCGCTCTGGGTGGAGCGGGAGGGTGTGTCAGACTTTTACTGACTAAAACCCACCCGTGTTCCCTCAGTTGCCTGTGTGCCAGGGGCGGCGGTGTCTCTTTCGAACAACCCGCACCCCTGGCAGGCATCGGCCCTTGCGGACCCCATCTGTTGCTGCTGACATCTCTTTGAGGCGCGCGTGGAACACAACGCGCCGTCGACCCGGGCTTGGTCCTTACCGGACAGCGAGCTACCCATTACTCGCCGTCCGCAAGCCCGTGCCTACGGTGGCCGGAAATCAGCCTGGGATTCCCGACGCCCAGGGCGTCTCCTGCGAAGGCCACGGCTGTGAGGGCGCATGTACTGCATCTCCCTCACGTGCGCCGCCTCCCTCTTTGCGAGCATAACTGCTTCGCTGAAGGAGGCGACTGCCAGCCATGCCCTCTCGCTCCGTACCATGGCCTGGACCAGGGTCGGACGCGAGAGATCGCCTCCGCCGATCACCTCCACGAGGACACGGCGGTGCTCCGCCCAAGCCGGGCAGACCTCCACCGTATGCTCCACCGTGTCCTCTGGGCGATCTTCGCAATGGAAACACCCGGGCGTTTCCTCCCGCCCTATCCGAAACAGGAACCTCCCGAAACAGCCATGTCCGGTGAGGACCTGTGTCAGGCGGAAGGTGAGGACGCCATGCCGCCTCTCAAGCCACTCCTCAAAGAGGGGACTTACCGCCGCAATTACTAATTTAAAATTAATGAGAATTTTTCTCTATAATGTTCATAATACTAATAATTTTACTTACATCTCTATAAATAAAATTACTAATATTATGGATAAATTGTTTCATTTGACATCCCCAAGCGCAACTCGCAATTGTTAATAGTCAAAATTATGGCTTTTATGTGCTTTGTTTTCAAATCTTTATTTGTACGAGATTTTGTATTGAAGGTACGAGATATTTGGCATCCCTGATACGAGAAAAAAAGTCCGGCAACCCTGGGCCCGACACACTTCTCTAGCGAGAGCAACCGACGACACACGCCCTCCATATTTCTTATATTGTACTATTCTTTTGGATATACCTTAACAGTTTATACAGTCCACTGCTTTTATTTCAAAGTCCATTTTAAGACCCTTACAACGACTTTTTATTTGGTGTAGTTTCGCTGATTGTCGTAGTGCGCAATGTCATCATCATCATCATCATTTCAGCCGAAAGACGTCCACTGCTGGACATAGGCCTCCCCCATGCTCCTCCACTTCGACCGGTCTTGTGCTTCCCACATCCAGCGGATTCCCGCGGCCTTCACAAGTTCGTCGGTCCACCTTGTGGGAGGCCTTCCCATAAGGTGGACAATGCGGTGCGGTGCGGTGCGGTGCGGTGCGCAATGCATCACAAGCAAAACATTGTGCTTATGGATGCATGCATCGGTACAGTATAGTATCGGTGCAATATTTAAAGTTGTGTTATAAACATAAAAACTTGTTTCCGTAAAAAAAAAAATCATGTTACTTTCATATCAGAATAGAAGGTTCCAGGTATGGCCCATACAAAAACATGATTTTTGGATAACGCACTGGATTTTCAACGCATTGCGTAGTGCCAAGAGTTGAAAATCGAACAGTGTGTTATTTTGACGAGCTGGGGTGCACTCTATTTGATTCTTAATGCTCAGTTCAATACGGAGAGTTGAAAATCCACTGCACTATAAAATCTGGCCGCGCGATTTTTACGTCCCTGCGAATGTGGTCTAAGTGTCTTTTTACACAAGTTGTTTCTCAGTGTAGGTACCTACTGAAGTAAAGATAGATTAGATATTGCAAAGTTACTCAGAATTATTAAGTTTTGCTCTCCAAGTATTTAAGGCATAATTAATTTACCTTAAAGCTTCCGCTGTTGAGTTAGCTCTGAAGCTTGCCTTTTAGTGAGTTTTGCTAATTTATTGATGCAGCTGAAGTAGGAAATTATGAAGGCAGAACTTTATGATTTCCTTATTTACATTATATTTATTAAATCATTAAATCAAATATTCAACATAATTTTTGTTCCGTGTGTAGATAAACGCACTCAGAAAACAGGATCATTCAAATATGCGGAAAAGTAAAAAAAAAAACCTAAATATCTAGCCAATGAATGGATGACAACGACAATATATTATTTCGTACTCAATGAAATATTTTACTTAAGGAGAACCTAGTCGCGAGCACGAACTCACTGATGGGCCTAGCTAAAAAGCACGCTGTCTCACCAGGCATCGCGTCCGACAGAGATAGTACCAGTGATGAGCTGATAGACGCTAGTCTACGCGCACAACATTATTGTGTGAGAAGCAGGATCATTTTTAGTACAACAGGCGCGTAAAAAATTAAGAACAGTCCTTGGGAAGATCGGGTTTTATGAAAAAGCCACTGTGTAAATCAATGACCAATAAAGTTTATTGAACGTTTCGATATTTGAGCTTTGTCGGTACCGACTTGGTTTTTCAGATTCTACACTCCTTTTATTACTTAAACACGCCCAAAGTTAGGTTAAATTAGCAAGAAAAACGAATCTTTGTTGGCTCCTAACTTTTTAATGGCTTTTTATTTTAATATTCTGTTTCCGTACAGACAATATTAATAATGAGACAAAACCATACCATGTTTAATTTTTGATGTACATTGTCGAACAGTGAAGTAATACACTCCCGAAGTTTGTATGGGAAAAATGTGGACTAGGTTCACAAGAGCTATTTATGAATGACATACAATACGGGCTTAGACCACCAAAATATACCTACTCCCATATTATTCTCCTACCTTCTGTTATAAATTCGACCCAATTAAATATCGCGCCACAAATACTTTTGCCCCTCACACCTTCGACGATTCATTGTCCTTTTATAAAGACTCATATTGCCGTCGACACCAATTATAAAGTTGGCACACACCTTTCAGTACGCAGTTAACAAATTGCCGTGTCTCGTACCGAGGTGTCATTGATTGACGCTTTTCTGAAAGCCTATCTGACAATGTGTTTTGTGAAATCCGGTTATTTGGAGCTTGTTATATTTCTGCGTAGGTAAAGTCTATTTTCATTACATTGTATGTTTAAGACAAAGCTTTTTTATATTTTTGGAAAAGCCTTCCGGAGTTTTCTGACCAAAAGGGACAATCTACCGGTAGGTAGATTTGAAAACTTATGTAAGTACAAACATTCAAGGTAAATAAAAAAACTTATGACATTTAAAATTAAATGAGAATCTCCAACTTTCCTTGCACGAAAATAAGTAAAAATTAAACCACAACAAACATCATAGACTCTTAGCAAGATTTTAACTCAATTAGCCAACCGCGGTCCAACCTCAAGCGAAAGCGGAATCACTTCTTATTAGATTAAGACATTCTGTATTTTGCAAAGGGCGTATTTTGCAACCGGCGTACTTTAACACCGGCGTATTTTTGATGCGGTGCGCGACCACGACTTATCCAAGTTTCAAAGCCTCGAGGGCTTGGCACTGACGAATAACTTAAAAGTTACAAGGTACGTCTTAGTCGTCACGTCCCCGGATCGTGGCAGGTACTTGGCGAGCTTATTTTTGTACAAGGATAAGTATTTTGTAACCGCATCTTGGGGCAAAAAGGAAGGTTGAAGGGAATCTCGTGGTTTTTGCTTTCGTACTGTAAAGAGCCGTTTCAAAATTTAAAGGCCTATTTGAAAACCATGTATTGTATTCATAAGTTTACCTACTCGTACAAATCCAATACTCAACCGTAGAAAACAAACGCAAAAGCCTAAACAACACCCAACAAATCTAACGCAAATCGATTCAGCCTTCGACACATCCAATGCATTCCAATTCTCCATAACTGGTTGAGATTCACCCCAATTGTCTCTATTTCCCAGTGGACTCATTCTCCTCTGGTGGCCGTCCAAAACCGCGGGTACCTTCGGTACAATCATACGTATAATTGGTACCGAAAGATTTATTATTTCTTGTCTCGCCGAGTTTACTTCGAACAACGTTTTATCTAATCTAGTGGCTCATTATTCCTTGATTGAGGGCTTCCTTTTGTTTTCATATTTTGTTATTGGATTATTTTGGGAAGATGAGCTAACGGTGTTTGAGGATAATTAGATAGAAATTAATCTGTTGTTTGATTTGGGTTTTGTTATATTTCGGAAATGTTTTTATGTGTATCAAAATGAAAGGCTGTGTGTTCTTTAGTTTTCGGACTACCTAAACAAAAATAACACTCTCCCTTTTTTATATATTAGCCAGTATAGCAAAGTTGAAGGACTACACAAAAATGTGGGTCGCGGGTATGCGGGTAATACCTCGCGTCTCAATGACGTCGCGGGAACTTAACTCTTGAATACATATTCATTAAGATACGTCTAATTAGCTTTTCAGTGCGCGTCGGAGAGTCGTGACCGCGCGGCTACACCTCATATTAAGAGTAAATCCTTTTAAATGCATAAATAATTTAGCTGACGGCGGATTAGGGAAGGCTGCGTTTACGATGAAGCGTAACATAAGTTTATTTAATAATATTATTTGTGACTTAGTAAGAATCGACAGTATGTAAACCAACAGACTGAAATATTGCAGTTTAACAATATAAATGAATTGTACAATATGTTGTTCCGACAGCAAAAATAACTACCTATATGCTTAGCATTGAGCATACGAAAAACAACCTGTAATTTCCTCACTACTTACGAATTACGGTTATAAGTTTTGTACGGTTGTGTTAGAAAGGATATAAAGTTAGTCAAATTTAAACTCTATTAAACGCAAAAATCGATACCCCAAAACATTTTCCAATTGGCAAACCGCTTAAAAATCACGTAGGTACGATATTTATGCAGACGTTGCATCACGGTGTAACAGGCGGTCATAATTCATACGAGACGTGGATACGACCCTCGTCTTCCTGGCTGCATCTCGTAATCCTCTTAATAGATTCCGACGGACTGCGACGAGTAGGTACCTATGATAAACACCTTAATACACTCGCTCCGAACATATTTGCACATGGACGAAGTTTGAAGTTAAGTACGATAGACTTCGTGATTTTGATAGATTGGTGTAGCTACCATTATAACGTTGATGATTGAGATGTGTAAATGTACTTAATTTACATATTCTTAAATTAAACATGCGAAAGTGTCTGTCAGTTTTCTTAAAGTCAAAGTCAAAGAATTTATTTCAAACTAGCTGTGCGCGCAACTTCGTCCGCGCGGAATAGTTATTTTTTTATTATTTACTAGCTGACCCAGCAAACGTTGTTTTGCCTTATAAATTATTTAGGGGTGGACTACCCCTAACATTTAGGGGGATGAAAAATAGATGTTGGCCGATTCTCATAGATACCGGATAAGCACAAAAAATTTCATAAAAATCGGTCAAGCCGTTTCGGAGGAGTATGGCAACGAAAGCTGTGACACGAGAATTTTATATATTAGATTTATATTATATATTTAAATATATTAATAAAACTAAATAAAATTTCTAAAATAAAAGTAACCTAAGTTACTCCTTATTACATCTGCTATCTGCTAGTGAAAGTCCCGTCAAAATCGGTCCAGTCGTTTCAAGGATTAGACAAAAATAAAAATAAAAAAATTGTATATGTACCGCGTATGTACATCCATAGGCATTTAGTAAAAAGCGGTTATTTAATATTACAAACAGATACTCCAATTTTATAAATCTGTATAGATAGATAGGCACATACCTTTAAGACACTTTTGAACGTCAACATTTACATTAAAATGGAATTGATTCTAGTGGACCTAAAAGGTAGTATCGTATGCAGAAGAATTGGCAAGAAACTCAGCCGTTACTCTTTTAAAATGTTTTACAATAATAATTAATTATATAATTTAGCATAATCAGCATATAATATTCCCATTGCTGGGACACAGGCCTCCTCTGTGTGAGAGAGAGTGGGCCGTAATCCACCACGCGAGCCCAGTGCGGCTTAGTAGATCACACGTGTCTTCGAATTTTCGGTTCTAGGATATGCCTGTTTCCTCACGATGTTTTCCTTCACCGTTTCGAGAGCAGTTTAATGAAATAATTTGCACAAAGTATACTACCCGCCTGGGTTTGCAAGTACGACCTATAATTCGTAAGTCGCGGCCGTTTCCCCTGAGCCACTATGGCTCTCGTAGTCTTCTTAAACATTTCAATATCTTGATCGAATCAGACCGTCGCACTATGGAAAATATAGGTCGGTATCGGATCAAAAATCTGTAACTTCATGAATTTTTGTTGTATCGTGATGAAATTTGGCACAAATATGCAGCAAGGTTCGGAGATTCGAACGATGTGTAGTTTATAGGGTTTTCTTGTATATCTATGTATGTTTTTTTGCATAGAATGAAAAAAATGGGAAAAAATCACGAAAAAAATAGTTAAAAATTTATTTCAAGTGGAATACAAGTTTATAATGACTAAAAAGATTAAACCATGGTTAATTACAACAAGCAAAGTAAACAAAATATATATATATGAAAAAAAAATACTAAATTAAAATCATATTACTAATAGGTACATCCTATACTCTGGCTTCAGGAAATGATGTAGCTAGGTACAAATATAAGTAATAACTAAATATAAATATTATTTTTAACTTATACCACTTCAGGATCAGGGTCAGTAAATGTGGGTTCACTTTCAGGTGCCACGTTTAAAAGACTTAGTGCCTCTTCTTCAAGTTCTTTCACATTTCTTACGTACGGTTTTCTCAAACTTGTTATATATGGATCTGACGTGTATAAAAGCGTTTTAAAGACATCTTCATTTGTAGCAGATCGGGAACATTTTCTGGCATGATGAAGTCGTATGTTTCTGTAGTCTTTGTTGCGAGACTCTTGTGCGTCTTCCGATAGCTGTCCAATAGGAAGCACCGCAAAATGTTTGATAACGGTTTGCCCGTGTATGAGTATTTTATGAACGGAGGATGGCATATAATACCAATCGTAATTACTTACATAGATTCTTGCAGTTTCTATTGCATATTCCCCAAATTTTTCAGGGTCGATCATCATTCCAGAAGAAAGAACTTGCAAGATAATGTATAGGCGTTTAATCAATGCCTCATCTACACCTGTTATTTCCGATGAGCAAGTGCTATTATAGAAGAATCTTCGTGCGGTATTGCCATCGTTCGTATTCCCGCTAACTTGCCGAGGTTTGTCGACGATTAATCCCAACTCCTCCCTGAAACGTTTTTGAACAACTTCTTTCTTTTCTTTTTTTAACCTCTTATTTTCCTCAGTTGAAGCAGACCAAGTCTTAAACGAAAGATTATAGGAAATATGCAATATCATTTCCATGCAGCGAATCCAGGCGTGTAAGGTGGACAATCCGTATTGGTAGGCGTTTTCGTTTTCGGGTCTGGCAGTTACTTTCGATAGGTCATTCATTAGCCGTGGAGTAGCCCCACATATCGTGCATGTGGAACCAGATGGAGTATCTGTAAGGACCTGAGCCACCTTTCCATCGATCATCGTTAGAAATAGTTCATGCTTCACATTTACTACAACACCATCTTTGTTTATAAGTGATGCTTGTGCAGCCCTAATTTGTTTTTTAATATCATCAACAACTGCCTTGGTTTTTTCTGGAGTTTCCTTACAAAACTCAATAGAAATGGGTCTGCAAAAACGGACAGATGAAGGTACCGGATTTTGCCAAACAACGGATCCCGATTGCACATCAACTAATCTGATGGGGACTAATGAAGTGATGAACAAATTGGCATCTGAAATTGTTTCTGACTCTTCTGCAAGTATTTGCTTGTATTGGCTTTGACCAGATGAACCATCACATCCCCATTTAGAATAAAGGATCAATGTTCTATGTTGTTTTTGGAAAACAGAATCAATTTTTAAAATTCTAGCAGCAGTATGATCCAATAAATCTTGTATATTAATCACTTTAGCATAAGTATTCGTGATTTCGATTGTAGAAGATGGTGGATAACAGGATCTTTTTATTTCTTGTATTTTGTAGTAAGGCGGGAATATACAACACTTTCGTTCGTTGGTTAAGTTTTTCAGGTACATATATTGTGCTTTTGTTAGATCTAAATCTATAAAAGCACTCAATGCTTCCGTATCGGAAAGAATCTTCATCTGGTCTGAGTCGTTCCACTTACTTGAGATATCTAATTTCTTTTGAGTGTCAGCGGTTCTTAATTCTTCGACAAGATGAGCTTCTGTGTACTCACGTAAAGCCCGTAGTCCCTGCAGATAGGCGTTTTTTATATGCTCGAAGCCATAGTCTTGGAGTAGAAGAGTGTTTTTCCTCTTCTTGGTAGATTCTGAGGAGTCTCCATAAGCCACGCATGCTCGTCCTCGTTGGCCAGATGTTGATGGCGTAGAATATTGTTCAGAATCCGGTAAATTTAACGAATACCTTGAGTCCAACCAAGTACAATACTTCTGTAAAAATGTTTCTTTTTTCCGAGATGCCAGGGCCCAGCGTTTGTTGAAAATAGGAAGAATGTGCCTTTGTATGTCACTAATTATAAAACACAAGTTGTTTTCAGAAACATTCAGCTTTTCCACTAAAACTTTGGATAATGATTCCATGGTCTTGCCGCCCTCTATATAGGGGATTATGAAGTCTCGTTTGGTACAGCTGAAGGAAGACATTTTAACACTTCACAATCTGCAGAAATAATAGGCGTAGATGAGATTTGCTTCACTTGAAGTTACACTGATGTAGATGGTTCGAATAGTTTTTGCTTCCCTTTAAATACTCATTTTACAATATCGAATTGGTACCTACATCATTATTATCTTGTAATTTCCCACGCAAACCGAGTGCAAATTTAATAAGGTCCCTTTGTTATCACGAAATAATGAAGAAAATATCCAAAAAGTTCTATATTGTTCATGTGAATGGTGTCAGTGGTAAACCGCAAAAGATACAAATTATCGGGTTCTGACTTTTATCAGTTTTTTTCTCATATCTTCTAAAACCGCAAATATCCGCAGCTGATTTTTTTTGCATTCTATTTATGAATAGTTAGACTACTAGTCGACGCAAAAAGTAGCGCTTGGGCAAACGTGGGTAATACTGAAAACCTTCAACGAAAAAACATACAAGTGAAAAAAAAGGTATGTCACTTTTTAAGTAATTACTGAAATATTTTTCTTTACTTTTAAAATCATTAAGCTGTATCGCAAAAAGCATAAAATAACCTTTCTAAAAATGTATAATACTGCATATCTGTACCAAGTATTTTTTTCACAATATGGTATTGAAACATGTATACGCAAAGACTTGAGTTTGGCACTTCTGTTTTCTATGTATTTCTATCTAAGAAAAAAAATAATAATTTCGCGTATTAAGAAAAAAAATCGTAATGAATATTATAATTTGACTATTAGAAAACCTAAAAGAATAGCCATATTAGCCAAATTATGATATTCGTAAAAAGCATTTTTGATATGCGCTTGTTCTACCATTTTCCTTAGTGCGTCGTTCCCACGGAGTTGTATAAAAGCTAGTTTGTACATAATTTCTTAGCGATGACAGCGAGATCACGTGAAAAGCCTTGTGCAGGCAAAATATATTTTGTTGGTAGGTCCTAATTGTATTTCAGGAAACTGTATCTACAAATAAATGAACTTTATTTACCTATTGTCAAAACTTATCCAGATAGATAAACTTGTTACAAAAAAGGTTTTATTTGGGACTAAGCTAGTGAGTACAGGCAAGCTCTCCGGAGCGAGGGACCAATCGTCCTCAATTTATTTACGTATATGTGCTCTTGTAGAAACCCTATTTATTGTGACATTGAGGAAAATACGACAGTATTGGTCTGTATTGAGGCCTGAATTTTATTGTGTCGGTAGGGTGTATATCTGAATTTTGTTGGCAGTGCAAATATTGTTAAAAGGCTTTGAGCGAAAACCTACTCGTTCTAACTTTAACTATTGGGTGGTTTAACATCTATTTTCGTCATAGTTTATACTATGAGAAGAGTTGACACTAAACTCACCAATATATAGAACGAGGCTTTTAACCCCCGACGCAAAAACGACGGGGTGTTATAAGTTTGACGTGTTGTGCGTGTGTGTGTGTGTGGCATCGTGGCTCCCGAACGGATGAATTCAATTTTGCTTTATTTGTTAGAAAGGTGAATTAGTCGAGAGTGTTCATGTTGTGAGTGTCCGTTTGAAAATTATCAGCTTTTTTCTGGTCGGTGAAGGGATTTGATCATCTTCCACGGGTCTGATCAAGTCGAAATTTGGTATTCTATTACTTCAATGATACTAGACGAACAACGTATTGTCAAGTCGGGGGACGGTCAAAGAAAATACCAAACAGAGGTGGCCTAGCATTTTCATTAGCTGTCTCCCGACTTGATAATACGTTGATCAAAATATTACCTATAACATAAAATACTTTTTTAGAAGATTAGTTTTTAAAGTTTTTTTTTTGGGTCAGGGGTTTTTTTATATAGAACAGTAAATCAAAAAACAATCTAGTATCATTGTGGACTTAATTATAGGAGAGTTGGTTAGAATTATGGTCTGTTTATTTGAGTAGTATAGTAATTTACCTGTAATGAAACTGATATGATCATCTGCCTAGCCTTTTCCCAACTATGTTTGGGTCAGCTTCCAATCTAACCGGATGCAGCTGAATATCAGTGTTTACATGGAGCGACTGCCTATCCGACCTCCACATTCCAGTTACTGGGTAACGCCTTGGTAAGACTGGTTGTCAGACTTTTGGGTAGTCTCTGAATACCGACAACAAATATTAAAGATCTACAAATTACTACCGGGACCGACAGCTTTCCTTAAGTTTTTAGTAAGTAAATATTATGTCTCTCTGACATAAAACCTCTTCGAGTAAGAGATGATTTAATTTTTTTCGAGAAAGTCGTAAGCAGAATTTTCTTTGGTGAACAATGTCTACAAACATCCAAAGCTAAGTGAAGAAAATAACAACAAACTCCAGAGCTAAAATGCTTTCATATTAAATCGCTCGCTTTTCCAATAAAAGGAAGCTCACGCTGCAGTGAACAACATACAATGACTCTTATTAAAAACCATTTACAATACCCGGCAGTAAATGTCATAACATAATATTACGCTTGTTATTTGCGAAGGATTAGGCAGTGCTGTACCTACAGTACACTCACATTTCGCCGGCACCATGTTATAGGGGACGGGCCTAGCTGGGCACAAATCTGAACTCGGCTTGCTTCTTCTTTAAGTTCTTTGCATTAAAAAAATGTGAAAAAAAATTGGAACTTTGACCTTCAATATTTCCATAACCTGAATGTTCCCCGTAAAGATCACAATGAAGGCAAAAGTAAGTAACTCTCGGCTTCGTTATGAGTCTTTTTACACCCGTCTTCTCTCTCTGTCACTCATAACGCTCCGAAGGTGTCTCGCTCATGCCCAGGTAACACAAAACTGTTGAATAATAAATAATTCCATAAAAAATAGTCCATGTAACGTAGCTCGCCAAGACTCACATCACGAGTTATCATATCTAATGTAAAGCCAAGCTCCTAACCTAACTCTGCACAAGGCCCTGCAAGCTTAGCACAAGAAACGTAGAGAAGCGTTTTGTCGGCGGAAGAGTAGACAAAAAAGTTTTAAGTGTTTCCGTGTAGACAGTCGACAGTTTTGAACCGAGAAATGTAGACAAGCGATTTCCTGCTGAAGCCTGTAGGAGTGAGCCAGCGCAGGAGAAACATAAAAAGACCTTTTTAAGAACTTTAATATTTCCTTTAGAGCTTGAGGCGTGAACGTCTTTCTTACTCTCAGTCCGATCCACCCTGTCCTTTGCTGCCCTCTACCAACGATGCCCTAAGCCGAGCTCCGTACCCCAGAGGGGGTACCCTCAAAGAGCAGTCGCTATAGTTTTAAGTTTCTAATTTATTAAGGTTACCACAGGCCGGCAAGTCCCTCGCGTCACTGTATCGGTGGCGCGAGGACTCGAGGGCGCGGGGCGAGTGGCTGACGCAGCGACATTTGGAGTTGCGTCGGTCACAGCTTCGCGCAGCCCTGGTGGCGGAATGGCGGGACAGGCTTTCACGCCCTACCGCCGGCCCCGCTACCATCGGGGCGGTCCGGCCAGTACTCGAGCGCTGGCTCGGGAGGAGGCACGGCTCCCTGCCGTTTCGGGTGACACAGGTGCTCTCGGGGCATGGTTGCTTCGGGAAGTACCTGTGTCGCATAAACAGGGAGCCGGACGCTCGGTGTCACCACTGCGTCGACTGTCGGGAGGAACACGGCGTGGCACACGCTGGCAGAGTGTGCCGCTTGGGAGGAGCCGCGCCGTGCCCTCATCTCAGGAGTCGGCAGTGACCTGTCGCTGCCGGCCGTTGTCGACTCGATGGTCGGCAGCGAGGAGTCCTGGGA
Organism: Polymixis lichenea; assembly: GCA_949091785.1. Classification (NCBI taxonomy): domain Eukaryota; kingdom Metazoa; phylum Arthropoda; class Insecta; order Lepidoptera; family Noctuidae; genus Polymixis; species Polymixis lichenea. The sequence continues at coordinate 7,329,357 of OX420938.1, read as the reverse complement.
CGCGGTGGTATCCTTCTGCGAAACAGTCATGTCGCAGAAGGAGGCTGCGGAGAGGGAGCGGGAGATTGCTTCCGCTAACCCGATCCGCAGCAGACGCACCGGGCGTCGACGGAGGGCGGATAACGCCCTCTTCCAGCCCCCCTAAATGGGTCCAGGGGCAACGGATCTGGGGAAATTCGTTGCCCCCTACTTGTTAGGACCCGAGATGGCGGCGCGTAGTGTTCCACGCGCGCCTCTCTATGACGTAAGGGGGGAGTTTAACACCTCACTCCCCCCCTATCGCGAGGTGGCCCGCAGAGGCGGGCCGACACTAGCCGGGGATCGCGGAAGTCACACTAGTTCCCGTGATCCCCGGTGCAAGTGAGAGACGGAACACCGGGGTGGTTTTAGTCAGTAAGAGTCTGACAGACCCCTCCGCCCTCCCCAGGGCGGAGGACATCCATGAGGATTTCCCCCCGTCAAAAAAAAAAAAAAAAAAGGCCGGCAAGTCCGGTTAAGCATCATATCAGCCGAAAGACGTTCACTGCTGGACATAAGCCTCCCCCAAAAGGGGGGATTTGCCATAATCGCCACGCTTGGCAGGCGGGTTGGCGATCGCAGTATGGTGGTCAAATGCATAGAGAACACTGCTGCCCATTCTCTAGTAAGCCCCTTAGTCGTCTTCTCCGACACCCACGGGAAGAAACGAGATGGTGCTATTCTTTTACGTCCGGCACCATACAGAATCTCTTACCTCTCAGGATAACCTGCGAGATTACATTCACAAAAAAAACCTCTTTCTGATACCTTAAGTTAAGCTTTTCTGCTTGAGGCTTACCACTTCTTGGATGTGGTGTTAATTCAATTGCAAGATTTGACCTGAACAAACTAACATGCATACAAACATTGCAAGTTAAATGAAAGCTTACTTAAAAAAAGTATTATATCTGTCGCTACGCAACGCAGCAGAATCTTTAAGTCACTACTCAGTATTTCCTACGTTCAAAGAAAAACGTGTTATATCGAATTGAAATATACGGGACAAGCGGCGGGGAAAGTAAGACGAGAGTTCATCTTCCATAGAATTGTACTGTCTCGTCCGCGTACTTTCAATATGGCTAAAAATTCCGGTCAGCGGATTTACTTAGTGTCTGGTGTCTTAGTAGGTACTTGTAGGAATATGAATATTGTACTGCGGTCTTTGGAATTAGTTATACACTTATAGATCACTCGAGCTACATACATAAACCACGTCCGCTTCCGGGGGGGTAGGCAGAAACTATAGAACACCCCCTGCTAAGGTCCTTACATACCCCTTTTATTTCGTTACGTTCATATATCTGTAGTGCTACGAGTATTCTGCAAAAATCTCACCGTGAAAACCACGGCGAAAACTAACGTGAAGTAAGCTGTCAATAGTGTTAATTTCTAGCATCAGATACAATGACAGCTCACTTTAAGCTCACTTCACCTATGCTTTCACGGTGAGATTTTTACAGAATAGCCAAGCTGGTCATTTTAAAGGTTATGAGTACTACGCATCTGATCTTTCTGGAGAACATCACCAATAAGTTCACTATATAGGTTAGCAGAGAAATCGACACGCAAACTGTAACCATGAATCCAGCACGTGAATATGGTTATTATTATTTCCTTTATTAGAAGAAATACATGTAAATTACATTTTCAAATATTAGAATACAAAAACATTTAAAAATATAAAAATAGTAGCCCACCGGTATCGGGAAGGCGCGGGTTGTTCGAAAGAGATACCGTGGCCCCCGGCACACAGGTAACTGAGGGAACACGGGTGGGTTTTAGTCAGTAAAAGTCTGACACGCCCTCCCGTTCCATCCAGAGCGCGAGGGGTTATTTGATGTTTTCCCACCCAAAAAACAAAACCGGTATCGGGAACAGGGTTTCTTGCCAGCTCTTCTCCATAGGAAGCGACAAATTGGAACCGTGCTCCTAGCTTCTGACGTTTCATAAATGCCATTGCAGGTTTATGTGAAATAAAATATTTTGATTTGAATTGATTTGGGTCCAAGCTATCGGCGGTCAGCGCTCCCGAGAGAGGAACCTCCTAACAATGCGAGCCGTGTCCAGGAATACCGCTTTCTGGATCAAGCCCTTGATCCTGCTGCCCAACGAGAGCCTTCTTCGGTGTTGGTCGAGGCTCTTTGCTATCAAACCATTGGCTTATAACTATCGATACAATGATTGCTGAGTCCACGTCCCACATGTCGACAACCTCTGGAGCTAAGTCAAGATACTTGATTTTCTTATCTTGCTCAGCTTTCACGAAATTCTCGTCATGAGGGACAGCGATGTCAACAACCAGTGCACGACGCTCTCCACGATCTATCACCACAATATCAGGCTACAATAGTCAGTGATGATAGATCGATCCCAGTACAATGTGGCGTGACCATTCTCGAGAACTGGGTCGGGCATATACCTGTAGTATGATACTTCTGACTTCACTCCACAAGGTTGTACTGCAAAGCAAGTTGCTGGTTGATAATCCTAGCTACTAGATTGTGTCTGTGCAAAAACTCGCCATTGGCAAGACGATGATTATTATTATTGTATGATTATTATCACTCATGTTGAGAGGGTGAATAAATGCAACTGACAAAAGGTTCAAGGTAACAAGGCAGATGAGAAAAATGCGCGCCCTAGAAGGACATACAGGATTTTTTGAGACATCAACGCACAACTTGTTACCATGGTATCAGTATATGATTCTGGAGCTCTAGTGAAGATATTTTTCGTCTTTTATCAAAAATCATCAAAACTCCTTATTTGTAAAAGTTAAGGTCGATCGATATCCTCATTAGCCACTCTTTAGAATATTGCTGCTTCAGAATGGTGTTGAGGCTTCCACGTTACTGCAGTGTAGGTATCAGGGATATTTGCCGAAGCTGTTCCGTGTGGCGCCGGACGTAAAAGAATAGCACCCTCCCATTTCTTCCCGTGGGTGTCGTAGAAAGCGACTAAGGGACTTACTAGAGAATGGGCAGCAGCGTTCTCTATACATTTGACCACCATACTGCGATCGTCAACCCGCCTGTCAAGCGTGGCGATTATGGCAAATCCCCCTCTTTTGGGGGAGGCTTATGTCCAGCAGTGGACGTCTTTTGGCTGATATGATGATTACCTTTTTTTACTAACATAGCTCATAAGTAGTGTGTACTAACACTATATGGATCAAAGTCTGAATTAAAGTATTTTTTTTACTGTACATTTTTGTCGTTTAAACATCTCTTAACTTGAAGCAACGTTTATATATGATGGGCTAATGTTTCGTAGAAAAGTGTAATACCTGCGCGGGTAAAATTTATGGAACAGTTTTTTTTTTAATAACCAAAAAATACTTTTATCACCGGGGCCCAGAATCATTTACTGAATCCATAGTAGCTGGTTGCGCGTCAATGTCCCCTCGGCATGTCCTCCTATGGAGCGCGGCGTTTACACTTACATCTGCCTTGTTACCTTTTGTTAGACGCCTTTTATTCATCCGATCAACATGACCAAACCACCTAAGCATACACTCGTCGGGAACCCTAGGCTTATTTCCGGCCACCGTAGGCGCGGGCTTGCAGGCGGCGAGTAATGGGTTGCTCGCTCTCCGGTAAGGACCAAGCCCGGGTCAACAGGCGCGTTGTATTCCACGCGCGCCTCAATGAGATTTCAGCACCAACTGGTGGGATCCGCAAGGGCCGATGCCTGCCAGGGGTGCGGGTTGTTCGAAAGAGATACCGTCGCCCCTGGTACACAGGCAACTGAGGGAACACGGGTGGGTGTTAGTAAGTAAAAGTCTGACACACCCTCCTGCTACACCCAGAGCGGAAGAACTTATTTGATGAGTTTTCACACTCAAAATATAAAATCATACACTTTTCGTTCTAATAGTAAGTTCCGAAGTAGGTAAGTTGATAAAAAATATATCTATATATTGTACTGACTACTCGCAGATACTAAAATATTTTTTGCTACAAATTATTGTAATTTATGAACCCGTGGGAATATCCGAACCCGCTTAAAATATCACGTTACTTTTGTAACAACCCCATGCGCAGGGTTCATATTACACCGCTTTCAATTCGTTGTCCATAAAAACAAGATTCTATTTGTATTTTTACTATAACCTTTGAAAACCAGATCGAAATAAAACGGTCAATAATAAAAAATAAAAAGGTCAATACAAAAAAAGGCAGACGCTTTTTTACGTCATTTCCTAGACGTATTAATGAGGTTCATTTTCCAAAAATAAAATATTTCCAAATGGATTCTATTTCCGCTGGGGCCAAGTCCCAACCCCTGTGAATCCTGTGATGCATAATGAATTAACATTTTAAGAATATAATTTAAATTACGTGAAATAATTTAACACGGTCTGTGAAAGGGATAAGATTGTCAGTTGTCACAAATAAATACGTATGGGGGACGGAAAACGTGTTAATAAATAATGAAATTAATGAATGAAAAATGTAGAAGTGAATTTTATTTTTTAGCTGCACTTTTTCGTAGAAACAGTAAGAAGCACGTCAGTGGTAACAAAACCAGTACTTATAAGCTGGCCTCGTATTCTATTCAAGAAATAAAGAAAAAGTAGATCCATACTACCAGCTCAAGGTCAAAGTTTACCACCGGAAAACCTAAAATCATACTTAAAGACGCGCAGGTTTGTATGTAGAATGCATTGAATAGCCAATAGGTACTCTGTGAAGGATAAAAAGTAAAAAAAACAAACGGAAAACGGAACTTATCATCGGGCAGCCCCAGTGGGAAACTCGTGGGATGTCTACCAACCGTGCTGTCCAAGTCAATCATTCTGTAGGATTTTCGTGATTAACTGTCTAACTTTATTCATCAATAATTTTCATCTATACATCTATAGGTACATCTATACATCTATCTATACATCTATACATCTTTTATAATTTTAAATATCAATACATCTATACATCGTCTATACATATAAATACAATTGGAGTGTCTGTTTGTAATATTAAAATAATCGCTTTTTGCTACATGCATATGAATATATATACGGTATACATACCAAAACAACATTTTCTACAATTTTTGTCTGTGTGTCGGTCTGTCTGTCTGTTTGTTCCCGCTAATCTCTGAAATGGCCAGACCGTTTTTGACGGGACTTTCACTGGCAGGTAGCTGATGTAATAAGGAGTAACTTAAGCTACTTTTATTTTTGAATTTTCATTTGTTTTTATTGATATATAAATAATAGTAAAAAACTATTCCGCGCGGACGAAGTCGCGGGCACAGCTAGTTAAAAATAAAATTGCTTAAAACTGCGTTTGACAGCTCCTATAATATAATGTTATATCTATCTACTATTCCACACTTCTATTCTACGATTATAAAAATTCTACAATAATGGAGTTAATATGTTTAGGCGTTTGGATGTTTGTAACTCAATCAGGCAAAAACAGCCGAATGGATTTACATGACATTTGGCACACAGAGAGTCAGTAGTAGTAGGTATAACCTGGATTAACACTAATGATACTTTTTATCACTGTAGAACGTTCCCGTGGGATGATTTCCGGCCTCTAAGCGGGCAAAAAAAACTAGTTATTATAATCTGAACGAAATTGCCATTGAACATTTCTAGCCTACCTCATAAAGGCAAACAGCAACGTGGGGAAAATATTATCTCTGAGTGGTTGTTATTGGACGCCAAACGAGCTGACTAAATATTGATTCCTTTTCAATATAAACGTCAAATACATCAATAGTACCTCGGAATACCGAGAAACACGCGTTTTTATTCATAACTCATGGTGATTTGAGAAATGTGATACTGTTCTGGGAATTGAAGGAACAGGTACTTAGGTTATTCGTGGACACTGTAAAAATATTAAATTTATAGATTACTAGAAACGCGCTCCTGCTTCGCATGGTTTGTACGACTTGACAAAACATGACGATTTATTTATTATACGTAAGTTTAATATTTATGTATTATACAAATTAAGTAATTGGTTGCAATCTATGGATTATGCTCAAACTGAAATGCTTCTAACTATAAAAAAGTAAAACATAAAAATTTATTCGACGTGAAGGTATCCATATATTCTTTATTATATTTTTTTTTCTTATTAAGTATTATTATTTTAATGATTTTTCTTTTCTTTTCTTTTTTTAATGTAAATTGTAGTTTTAGATAATGTAGATACTATTAGATATTAGTTTCTCAATGTATGTTTCAAAATGTAGTTTGTTCACTGTCAAGTATTGGAAGTCAATTACTAGGCTACAAGGTTGTGTATACGTAAGTCCTGCATCTTCCGAACCACCAACTTCCAAAATACAAGCTTGACTTAGTTTGGGAGTTGGTAGATCATTTATTATGTGCTGCTGTACAACCGACAAACAACTCTTTATATAATTGTAATTGTAAAATCTTGTTGTACTTTGAGAGCGAAATGAATTATTTATTTATTTATTTAAATAAACCGGTCCGTGGTGAAGTGTGTCGCCAGCAGACTCGCTAGCCTCAGTGAGTAGGGAGCGCACGTTAACAATAGTGGTAGTCCCAGGGCGCGTGCGGTTGATGATCGCGCCCACCGTCCGCTACTAATACGTTTAATACATACATTGTCATAAATTCTCTGAATTATGGCGAAAACAGCATCAAACTCAGTTGCTTAGTTTAAAAGAACAATGCCGTCACACAAACAGACACGAAAAACTACTTTCTTTTAAAATATTTAGAGATAGATATGCTCTTTGGAATGGAATATCAACCAACTCAGCCTATCGCAGTCGGGACATATGTAGACCTCTCCTAAGCTGCGCCACAACACTCTATCCTCCCCCTTCCACATGCAATCTATCCCGGCCATATTTTTAAGGTTGTCAGTTCATTCCACATGGAATACCTATGCTATAATGCAATATGCCTAAACCATCCATGTGAATATTAATTTATAGGTACTATCTTTTGTTTTTTTATAAAGGATTTTTAAAATGTTGTGAAAATTATTATACTCGCATACACACTCTTTCACAAACATACACACACCCTCAAACACATATACACACATACACACACACACACATAACGCCAGACAAACACACTAGAGACATGCACAAAACTTTAATTTCATGATGTTTTTATTTTTATAATTTTCATCCTTTTAAGGTTTCATCCTTTTTCTTTTCATTTTCTTTTTTTGTTTCTCTTGGACTTGTCCGAATGAATTATTGTGTATAACGTGTACTGTCCTATTACCTATATGCACATCACTTTGAAGGAACACTGGCTACTAAGATACAGGTACATAAACCTAGTTTAGAAGTCAGAGTTTTTCTCTCTGGAACACTAACTTAAGCCATTTTTAGAAGTGCCGTAAATGTATTTATGGAGAAATAAAGATTTTTTTTTAAATCTAACAGCAATGTGATACGTCACTATTAAGATAGTAGCTTATTAAAGACAGAATCATAAAATAAAGATGATCTAACTAGTCTGCAGACATAGAATTCAATACTGTCGTGACCTACATGACCTGACATAGCTAACCTCGACCTAGAGTGCGGCAACAGGTTGGGAAACAGTTGCAATGAAGAAAAAAAGGCAAAAGTCAGTGCTCAGTATATATGATACTAACTATAGGTTATGTTAGTATCTGAGTGGGAGTACCCAAATAGAATAGATGTAAACAATTATTTTAGGGGTAAGCAGCAGTGACGGTGCAGTTATCAACATCTACGGTGATAATTTCTATGCTTTGGTGCATAGTATGCTTAAGTACGGAGCATCAAAAACAGCGCTATTTTAGGATCAACACACATCAGAAATTAAGAGATCCGTAGGAGAACCAAGGAAACCGATATAGCCGGAAGAATTAAAAAACTTAAGTGGCAGTGGGCGGGCACATTGCTCGCAGAACAGTTGGTCGCTGGGGCCGAAAGGTCCTGAAGTGTTGACGATGATACGATACGATAGTGTTGTCGTATTGGAAGGCTAGCGTTGGAAGGCCTCCCAAAAGGTGGACCGATGACCTGGTGAAGGCCGCAGGAATTCGATAAATGCGAGAAGCACAGAACTGGTTGGTACATAAAGGCGGTGCTTGGGTGAGGCTTACGTTCAGTAGTGGACGTCTTTCGGCTGAAATTGTGATGATGAGATTGTCTGTCTGTCACTGCAAGTAAAATATCATCATCATCATCGTTTCATCCGAAAGACGTCCACTGCTGGACATAGGCCTCCCCTATTAGGGGGGTTTTTGCCATAATCGCCACGCTTGGCAGGCGGGTTGGCGATCGTAGTGTGGTGGTAAAATGCATAAAGAACGCTGCTGCCCATTCTCTGGTAAGTCCCTTGGTCGCCTTTTACGACACCCACGGGAAGAAATGGGATGGTGCTATTCTTTTTACGTCCGCACCACACGGAACCGTAGTAGTAAACTAATATTTAGAAAGAACCACTGAAAAACTTGTTAATAATCTGCGTTATGAAGTTGGAGCTGATGGCTAACCTCGTCCAATTTCCTTGTCATTTCAAAGAATAAACAAAAACTTGCGAAAATGAAGCACAAATTTTATAAACAGTTGCGTTCGTCAATCCAAATCATTCGCAAAGAAAATTAACTTACTTCCTATTCCTATACTCTAACAATATTCAAATAGTAGGTACTACGCAATTCCACTTCTATGCTCAACACGATGTGCACCGGTAGATTTTCTCATTTATTTTCCAGAGAGAGCCATCTTGTACCGCAGTACAGAAATAAATGCAATATTTTCCGACTACCCGATACCCGTTTCCTGGTAACGGAACAAAATATCTATTGCTGGAGAGCTCTCCACTGAATGTTACAGGAAGGGATCGTTTCTATTCTGTCGGATATTATTATACAGAAAACACGTGGGAAGGTTTAATAGCAACACGTTACTTAATTAACTTAATGAATACTGTTATAATTAACTCATCTTCTTTGATATTGAAATAATAATTTTCAGTTGATAACCATCTTTTCCTGAACATCACAAGCGAAAAGATTGTTGTGACAACCCATGATAGAGAATCGTCTTAATCACCACGCTTTGCAAATAAATTTTTGAACCCGTATAGACAGAGGTCAAGAGGTCACTTTGACTACGCTGCTGCCCATATCTGGGATGTCTATTACGGTCACCCATGATACCGACATGTTGGACAGAGTAGGGCATTATCTGGAGAAAACCACAATTTAACAACGTGTGCTTGAAGTATAAATAAAACTTTGTCTGGACATACTTTACTTTAGATTAGGACCTAATAGGCCGTCATGTTTTGCTAGTTAATTTGACCTTGTATCTGAACACGATAAAACAAAAAATATATGTACTGATTTGCTAAACTCATACTTCAAGTTCACTTCACACTGCAGTCATTGCCCCCAAAAATTTTTTTTTTTTTTTGTTAACATGTTTATGTAGGATTAATTAAGAGATTTATATATGAGTGAACTTATTATTTTGTATTACAGTTGTGTTATAATAGAATACTTTCAATAACTTTCAGTAACCTATATATATTTATAGATTTGGCCGAGAAAATAATGAACAAAGTTTATTCCATTTACTTAGCATTTGACACGCACCGAGAAAGTTCTCTCGACCCGACAAAGTCAAACGAAAAGTTATAAGTACTTACAGCGTCAATTAAGAAAATATTGTAAGTATTAAGAAATGTTTACGTATTACTGGGAGTTTGTAGAGCCACTTCGTCTTCCCAGCTAAAGCACTAGGAAGTGGCGAAGGGCGCGCGTTTGAATTTTGACGTTCAAAAAGTGCTGATTCTCAGCCTATTTCAATATTTGACTTGAACTTCGAATGAGGGTATAACGTCATTTAATCAGATACTTAGTTATAGGCTACTACGTCGGGCAAAGGGTAGCGGATCTGCAATGGAGGACAGGCGAGACGTGGTGATGGCAGCTGGAGAAGAGCCCTAACGGTAACCTTGCCGAAAGACGGTAGAAGAAGCATTGCCAGTCCAGGTGAGTGGACGGCCTACAGAAGATCTCGAGACCTGAATAGACCAGGGAAGCATGGCACAATAGCGAGCAGGCCGATACTTGACATTAGGTGCAAAATGGCAGCCAATGATGACCCATTTTAATAAGATCACAATGGTGACACAATCATGGTTTTGTTGTATTATTTCTTGTACAGCGGATTGGTATCACAACACTACTATTTTATGACGTTATTAGTATATCAAAGTGCCAATTTATGTAAAATGTTGGCTACCTCTTACGTATTTCAGGGTTAGTCAGGTAGGAAATGCCAACTCCATCAAGCATTTTTTATGGGATCTTTAAAAATGATTCGTAAATCCTATTCACAGATTAAGCGATTTCATTTCATTACATTCAAGCTGAACGAGGGACATATTGACGGATTTATAAATTCGATACAATAATATGTAAGAAATAGAAATTCAATTGACCGAATCATCCAATATTATAAACTGAGGACACTCGCTTTTTGCTTGTCTTAAGCGCCATTCGATTGTGAAGTGAAAATAGATCAAACCTACCCCCTGCTTCAACAAGGGTCATTAGCCTGACGCAGTCGCCTGAGCAAGTTCGTAGTTAAACTTGCCAGTCATGTTTATTTTAATAAAAATGTTAGCTTCAAGCCCTCGTGGAGTTTGGAAATTATCCCACGGGAACGTACCACCGGGGTAAAGTAAAGTATAAAGTAGGTCTACCTATCCTGTGTCCACCTAATCCAGGCTATGGTCTGCCCGTGTGCCAGATTTGGACTGAAATCTGGCACTGAATAAAGGTAGATTTTTTTTTTATGGGTGGGAAATCATCAAATAACTTCTCCCGCTCTGGGTGGAGCGGGAGTGTCAGACTTTTACTGACTAAAACCCACCCGTGTTCCTTTAGTTGCCTGAGTGCCAGAGGCCACGGTATCTCTTTTGAACAACCCGCACTCCTGGCAGGCATCGGTCCTTGCCGACCCCACCACTTGGTGCTGACATCGCTTTGAGGCGCGCGTGGAACACAACGCGCCGTCGATCTGGAGTTGGTCCTTACCGGATGCTCCACCGTGTCCTCCGGTCGATCTTCACAGTGAAAACATCCGGGCGTTTCCTCCCGCTTTATGCGAAATAGGGACCTCCAGAAACAACCGTGTCCAGTGAGGACCTGCGTCAGGCGGAAGGTGAGGACACCGTGGTGCCTCTCAGTCCAACATACAGGAAGAGTTATTCTATAGTCATAGAAACACTTATCACTTCAGTCAGTTTTCAATCCACATTCAGGAAAATGCTCATTTCATCAGTAAAAAGTATACAGTGGCATATTAAAGCGGAAATTAATCTAATCGACTGCTCTTACATATGATTTCCTAGTTCAGTAGAGGTAAAACAAATGAAGCCTTGGAATGAAAACTATTACTCCTAGTACCGAGATTTGCTCTGCTTTTCCTTTACACATAGAAAATGTTATGAAGATAATGTATTTAATTTTTTAGCTGTAAGTCTTGTCAACTATAAGTGGCGTTTATTCGGTGGTGACAGTCCTCACTGATTTCTATTTATTAATAGAATGGCGAGAGATCCACGAATACTTTAATATTTTGTTAAATACCACATGATCTCCCAAGATAATGTCTGAACTTTAAAAGAGAATGTGACCTCGAAGTTTGATTCTTCTGATAGTAGTCAGATAGGAAACGCCACCCTCATCTAGTTTTAAAAATATGATTGACGTGTAAATTGAGTCTCTTAGCTAGGTGTTAAGGTGGGCTAGTTAATATAGTTCCATTTTTATTTCTTGTTAAGTAACTATTCCAAGCAAAATCAGCCTTAAATGTTCTCCTGGGTCACAGACCTCTCTGTGAGAGGCAACTTATCCGAACTGATTGCTTTTAAAACTTAAATAGTAACTACTTGGTGGCAACTTGTGAGCGATTAAAAGTAGGTACAGAAAAGTTATCCAGTCTATTTAAAGTTAATAGTCCAGTTTTTATTCGCGTTCAGGTGATTGTGTTCAAAATAACGAAAAGATAGTAATTAATTGGGATCCTGCCGTTTTGCCAAAATTTCATTATGCAAACAAATTTTTTGCAGCCTTTTTATACCAATGCAATATTTGGAATGATTTTAGTACGAACATTTTTATTTGGTCAAATTTTTACTCGGCAGAATATTACCAAGGATAATGTCATTGAGGCATTTGGTCTCTAATCAAATGATTTATTACAGCAAATAATCTTTAGACAATAAACATTTAGTCAAATTATTTGTTATGAAACAGAAATTGTGATTCCAAAATTTAGATTAACTAAAACTAGCAAGTTATTTCTAATAAACAGTATCCGCTTCTATACCAAGTTGCCAAAGTCGGTTATCGAACTTAGCGATGGAAAGTTTAAAACTCACATCAAACGTGTCCTTATCAAAAAAGCATATTATAAGATAAAAGACTAGGTTGAAGACAAGAAAATTTAGCATTAATTCCTTCTGCACATGTGGCTTCCCTGGTACCTCATTAACCGCATAACTATATGAGAGTCTATTAACTGCTCCCAAATTACAATGTTAATTTTATTATTTTTACAATTTCTGACATATTCTCGTCATTATTTGACATTATACATCACTTCTAATATCGAGTATTTATTAGTGATTCTCATGGAAATCATTTCACTTGGTTTAAATAGGTTGATTTTATTTGTGTAGATTCTTTTACATATTGTGAACGAGAGAACGTTGTAGGCCTTACGGACGTCCGTTTTTGATTCTTTATTTTCATTCCTCTAAGTACCTGGTACTTATTGACAGGCCTGCACTGTCCTCCCATACCATAGAAAGCATCAAATTGGAACCGTGCACCTAGCTTTTGACTTTTCATAAGTGCCCATGCAGGTATATGTGAAATAAAATATTTTGATTTTGATTTTGCTTTTGAGCTAGCGTTCTGTGGTCCGCAGAACGCCAGAAAAATATTAATGTAAAACCAGAAACGACTACCAGAATCTTAATATTAATAGTACCTGTTTAGAATTTGTCCCAAGTGGAAAAAACACCCAACTCAAACTCAAACTCAAAGCATTTATTTCAAATAAACCAATTACAGGCACTTTTGAATTGTCAAGGTCGGTGAGTTAGAAAGATGAAGCTAGTTGCCCATTCCAAAGCGTAGCATTACTTGTAATAAAACGTCGTCGTTGACTGAATAGTAATGGTAAATTGAAAACTGACGGTACTAAATATTTGGCTTATTTTATTTTGCGTAAAATCTGTTATACCATCTGAAAAATTAAACTACATTAAAATTGGTTAAAGTACTAGTAGTTGGTAAGGAAGTTATTTCCTAATAGTTTACTTGCCAAACATTAGGTTTATTTGCTAAGTAATAATTTGGCAAATGAAATTATGCGGAAAATTGTTAAGGAAGTGATAATTTGTCAATTGTTTTTTTTATGAAAGAAGGTTAACCCTAATTAATTATACCTAATTATTTATGCGGAGCATGAGCATGAGGTCTCGGGTTCGATTTCCGGGTTGGAAAAGTGTTATTTGGTTTTTCCACCTGCAATTTCTCAGTAGCAGCCAGGAGTCTGGATTTATGCCCCGTTGATGGCAATAGGCTCGCCCTATTACATAATGGGACTTGAACATAACTTGCGAAATGTGGGTGTACCTAATAAAGGTACACCTCTGCCCAAGCTTGCGGGCAAACAAGGCGTGATGTTATGTATGTATGTATTAATATCAATATGGACACAGCTACAAGTGGCTACAATTAGTTGTCGACCGTCTCGGCCTGGTTTCTATTTATTAATGCAATGGCGACTGGCGAGGTCTATTTGTGAGTCCATCATTAATATGTACTACGTTCGGCCTTTAAGCTACGATTTGTGTTAGCAAGAAATTATATCAATATTTAGAGGCTTGGGTAGAAGTTATTTTCGTCATGGCTGTAGTTGTTGGAATTAATAATGTTTAGTCTATTTAGAAATTCCTGAGATTGTATTACAGACTTTCTAATTTTAAATGACCTGTGTTAAGCAGGGATCTTTTCAGTTTTAGTCGAAGTAGTAAGTGTCCATTCAAAATATTTTAAAATAGAGTTGATCAAGTAAAAATCTAAGAATATATTTATCAGTGAAGACATTTTTCTTCTTCTCCGATAAAATATTAAAAAAAACATTTGAAGTCATTTCTAGGTGATTAACTTGATTTAGATCTAACGCTAAAATTATCAATGAATGAACGTAGAATCTTCACAAATTAAATTAGTCTTCTATTGAATTGAAAGCAATCTGTGAACTGACGAGTATTAGAAGGCTTCAGTACTTATCATCCCGCGCGCTATGAATCACCTGAAGGCAGTGGGTTACTACGGTAACTCGACAGTGGGAGATAGTTACTAACGAACTATTGTCACTTATACAGGCGGCAAACTATTAGCGTGGTTCATTACATGATTCTGGAACTCCCTATAGTTGTAATTTTCGTCGATAGCTAAAAAAAGAATCAGCTGTTTCCTTCAACATACCTAAGCAGTCAAAATGTATGGAACAGCAAAAATATTTCTAATATCTGTCGCAAAATTTTTAGTGATCAAAATTGTATTAATTACTCGTAACAATTTGCTTGAAAAATAGGACCATTTTTCAGCCTGTTTGAAACTTCAGGATAATACATTGCTGAACTAAATAATAGATATCAAACGACTGCAAATTGGCCACCAAATCAGACTGGTGGCAAAAAAAAGTTGTATACATCCGAGCAATATGTACGCATTTTTTAAAACTTAATAAGGAAAAGTGGTTTATAGGTACGTAAAAGACTTTATTCCGTTGGAAAAAAGGTATTGCGCTATTTATACTGTATAGTTCCATCTCTTTCTTACACTGGAACAATGACAAATTAAACATGTGCTTAGTTCTTCTCATTCCCTTAAATCTTTTAGAGAGTATAATAAAGATCTATGCATTGCGCTCAATCCCCAATAACTAGAGAGTTTACATTTTACTAATATATATGAGCTATAAAGTAGAATAACGGCTCCAGTAGGTACTTATCATTCCGCGCGCTATGAATTACTTGAAGGCAGTGGGTTACCACGGTAACTCGGCGGTGGGAGCAGGGTTATCAACCTAGATGTTGCTATAAGTAGTTGAACGGTTATGTACGTGTGTTGGTTGATCTGTTTTATATGTTTAGAAACGTTCTATGGGTTTCTCTTTATTATTGTGAGACCAATAGGTCAACAAACAACCAAACACACACACAATAGACAACAGACAAACATCAACAACAACAATACAAACAACAACAAACAATAACAACTCTCAACTCTTGTCTCTTTGACAATAGTCAAAGCTAATTTTAGTTAATATTTCAAACAGTGATTAGCCATTTAATATTGACATCTATAGACAGAATGGTAAGCATCATAATAACGTTATTTAATTTTGAGTCGGTTGTCTCGTTTTTTTGGTAGAGGACAATCGAATACTTTGATGTGTTTTTTTTTTAGCAAACACTTTCCCACTGGTGGGCAAAAGCCTCCCCATATACTTTTTATAAGCTTTTTAAATATCTCAACCGGACAAAGGCCAAACTTTCCCTTCCCTTAAAATATTGTTCAAAAAACCCAACCCTAGGAAGATCTAAGAAAAAAAATCTGAAAGTTATTTCTTTCGCATAGTCATTTATAGGCACTGTACAGAAATTCTATTCTATATTTTACTATTATTAGATCACTCTGCGAGCTGACGGAAAATTTTCAAGGCTTCAGGTATCATAGGCCGCGCAGTTACTCGAGGGAGTAGGCGGCCGAGGGTTACACAAGCCACTCGGCAACAGTCGTGAGAACGGTCAGCAATATAGTTATTACTTCTGTCATTTGAGTTATGTTATTGATAATCTGTGATTGATTGGTTGTTAGAAATTTGTTTTTTATTACGTACTTTAATTAAAAATTACTCATAGTAAAGTAACTTGCTTTTCGTTTTTAAGTTACCTACCTGTTAAAAATATGTTGTTTTCCTGTTTTGAGTATTTATGTGTAATCGTATACAAATACTTATGTATGTTCTATGTTTTGAACATTTATTTGTATAAGTGTGTGTATTGAAAGACTTTTTTCTTTGAAAAATAATATTAGTCAAAATAAAAATTAAGATTCTTAAGATAGGTACCTAACAAAAGCAATACAGTGCCGCTCTTTTCAATACAATAAACTGTTCCGGTAAATTCAGTAATAGTTCAATATCCTCCCCGTCTTTTCATATTAGGGAAAATGTTAAAACGATATTTCATTTGAAGCAAGTTCACTTAGTTTATACATCATTCTGCATATAAACGCGCGGAATTTCAAACAATAGCCGACAAACAAAGCGATATTTCCATTACGTAACAATGTAATGAAAATTATAAGTACGTGATGCTCTTGGATAAAAAAACAATATGGAGCAATGCACCCTGAGTGTGCCACGAAGGGCGATACTTAAATCACGTTTGTACAGACGTAAAAATATCAAAATCAGCCTGTAATGTTTCCACTGCAGGGACAAAGGCCTCGTCTCTGTGAGAGGGAGTGGGGCCATACTCGACCACATGGGCCCAGTGCGGATTGGTAGATGGATCGCACATATGCTTGACGCTTGAGTTTTGACCTTCAAGATTTTAGGCCCGACACGACATCAGCAGTATAAGTCCACATTTGTACGGACGTAAAAAATATCGTGACGGGATTTTATTGTTTACTGGATTTTCAACTCTCAGTGTTGAACTGAGGATTGAGAATCCAATAGAGTGCATTCCAGCGCGTTGAAAAACACACTGTTCGATTTTCAACTCTCGGCGCTGAGCATTGCGTTGAAAATCGTGGGCTCGAAAAATCTCGCCGCGATATTTTTACGGCCTAAAATCTTGAAGGTCAAATCTCCTCTAGAGTCAGGCCATGTGATGCATCCAATTTGGTAGTCAGCTTCGATATCAACCTTGCTCACTAGCTTACCTTTTCATTAAGTTAGGAACTCTTTTTGTATAGCACGTGCTGAAACGAGAGAGAACTAGTAGGGGAAAAGAGAAAGTTATATCAAACTTAAGCGTTTAATTTTAGTTTTACCTCACTTGGTATTCAAATCAAGCCATTAAAGATACTACGGTTTACTTCAATAGAAATATAACGGAAAGCCTCGACGTTATACCAATAAAACAATTTCGCAATAACCAACCAACACAAGCAAAGGTATATCTTAAGTAAAATTATAAACCTAAATTATATAGCTCGACTTATTCGCAACAAACATCAACAGTATCTCGAGCTAACTTATTTATCTCGTAAAATACTTGTTAATACTCCACCCCGGGAATTGTTCTACGAAGAGCTCCTCCCAAAACTGGATGAGTACCTCAACAGATCGGGCAACTCAACAATCCAATTTATTAAGACCTTTGAATTTGTATTTCTTCATGTCAGCTGAGTTTATTGTCACATCATTGAAGGGGTCGGGGGAGGTCAATTTAAAGTGGTCACCAGATTTGTTTGTTCACAATTCTATGGATAATTCGTATAAAAGGAGTGTCGGGGGGTGTGGGAGCCATCTAAGGGCAAAACTTGTTTACACTACTTACGGAATTAAATCACTCTAGTCGGTGTTTGCTTAAGTGGTCCGGTGACTTTTGACTTGAGTAACGACTTATTTGTTTTTCCTTGTGTTTGAAAGGGTTCGCTTTCAATTGATAATGAATCTTGTGCGCTAATTGTTATTATGTAACTAAAATTATTAAAACAATCTTCAAACAGTTCGTTTTTGATCGTAGTTCCCTAAAACATTGAATTTAATATTTCATTCAAATATTCTGTGTCCCACACACCGCAGTTAAAAAGTGATTATTCACATTAACATATACATTAGGCTGCAATCACCCTACCAGTACACAAAAGTTATGTAAATGAGAAAACATTAATATCGGGTGACTCACCAAACCACGTTTGTTTTGTTGATCACCAAACGCTTGAAAACTGAGGTTACACTGACCTACTGTTTGAGGAAAACTCTTTATCTACATGAAATACTTACCGACATCGGAAAAAACGAATTTGTGGCTAGTCCGCGCAAGTCTAATAAGGCAACTGCAAACTTGTAAAGAAAGTTTTAATTTAAACTTGGCCAGCGATAACAATGCAGCAAACTTGTGGCAGTCCGCGCAGGGAGCGGGGAAACGCCAATCTTCCTCACATTGCAGTACATAACCGTACTTCTTTGTAAGAACACCTCGCAAAACTTTGTCGCAAGTAAACTCCGCGAAGTGGCTAAGTCGGGAGCCGGGAGCCGTCGCCGCCGACCGCTCCCGCTGATCGCTCCGCTCGCTCCGCTCCACCCCCCGCTTCACTGCGAACAACGATCCGCCTCCGACAAACAAACGGACAAGTTTTAATGTTTTGCTCACAAAGTGTATGATTAAACGCGGAGAGCGGCGGAGAGAGTCGGCCGTAAGTTATTGATTTTCCCCGCCGAACCCCTGTCGACTACGAGGCTCGCGGTACAGTACGGGAGCGCTACGAGGTTATACCACTTTTAAACTGTTCAAACACGCTATTAAAACTACTTTTGTCGATAACCATATGTTCCAAATAACTTTTTGTAATCAACTTAAGTATTAATATGTGACAAAAAAAGTATTTACAAGTTTTATATGTGACTTACAATGAGAAAAGTTAGTGTTTGCTGCGCAACTGAACCGCGGGCGGCACAAGTCGCGCACCCTACAACTTCACGTCGCTCTACGTTCCGAAGTTAACGCAAAGTTCCGCCATTTTGGAACATGCTCACAACCCACTTGTTTTATAAAGAAACTTTTTATTAATTCCTGTGGGCCGCGGAGTGTCAGTAAGATGTTTTGAGGTTATGCTGAAAGACGAAAGACCGTATTCTGACTCGGAGGTGTAGTTCTAGTGTTATTGTGACTGTGAGGAGGCTGAATACCAGTGTTTGAGTTCATTTGAGATATTGTTTTGAAGTGAAACTCGGCTGACGTGCCTTGGATGCTCTTGTAATTTGTGTTTACTTCTGGCAACAGAGAGGAGGACGCTCGGAACTCTGTTGTGACCTTGCCTATGGATCAGGCACTCCAATAAGTGAAAGGTGATAAGTAGTAAACTTTGTTTCAGTAGTTTATGTGGCCGGTAGAAAAGTTGTGTCAGTGAAAAGTTTTGCACAAAAAGTGTTTACGAGTTACTATAACTACTTATATGAAGTGAGAAATCATTTCAAAACTAAGTCAACGTTGTGACTTTGTGTGAGATAAAAGGAGAAATGGCATGTTTATAAACAGAATTGTGATTAAAACGGCTTCGTGAGTTATTATTCGGGAATATTATATTATTATGCATACGCTGATGTGATCTAAGGCGATAATAAACGATAGGGAGAAAGCAGAGAGTCTTAATAAAGGAAACGCCGGACGAATACAATTTCCCTAATGACTCTTAAATAAAACAACAAAAACAAATAATGTTCTTATAACATCAAACGAATTAATTTTCTTGGAATCGTACAACGTTGAGCACAAGCTATGAAGATTCTGGGAAAAGGAATTTTAGAATCATATTTAAGGAGACCCTAACCTTGTTGAGACGATTAATAGGGCCAATAACATCTTTAACTTATTAAAATTTCTAGATATTTAAGTTATTTTTACTTAAATCTATTTTAAATCAGTAAATAAGTGGATTCTAAAACGAAGATTTAATTACCACATTTCCAGTTGATTTGCTTATGATTTAAAAGCCAGTTACGGTGAATACATTCTAAGTATATTAAACTAACGCGTGTATCAGCTTTTGAAGACTAAATTGAGATCATTAAAACTTCGAGAGATTATAAAATCATAGAGGTATATTTCCCAACGTTCTACAATAGCCGCAAGTGAAACACGCTAATGTTATTCTCAACATAACTTGGTGTATTGACTGTACTGCCAAGACTGGTATTACAGCTTGTAAACAACTTTCAGGACTTATTTTGCCTATTTCCGATTGATCAATTTTCGTATACGCACATTCCTTTTATCCTTTACGTAAACATTTATTTAGTTACGAAAGTCCTGTCCAACTATCTCATAAATAAAGTAAAAAGCCCACGATATTGGGTCGTTTTATTGAGGACGCTATTACAAAGTCATTTCAGAGACCGGTCCCAGTCTCAGTCCATTGTAGAAGGGAAATCTTTCTACAGTCACGGCTCTCGATGGGATAACGCAGATGGCTTTCGGTTCCAAAAGGACTCAAGTTTTACCCAACCTCCAAACGATAATTAACTTAATCCCCTCCGCTTAGAGCCCAATCTCGCACGCAACCCAAGAAAGCTATGAAACTTTGTTAAATAACTTTTCAGATAACTTGAACTTGGCGTATTTGCGCAAAGTTGTAAGCGGAGTTCTACCGCGGGCTAATTCAATCTGTACCCGCTTGTAATAAATGTTGTTTTCGCGTAATGCCAATTGGGGAGTTGGCGTATTCCGTTGAGTTGAAAGTTCTGGACTTCACGAAGCAAAACGCGAACTTTTGTAGAACATTTCAGTGTAGTTAGTACAATGTTATAATGGAAATAAGCACTTCAAAATGGCGTAGTCTGCAGCTGTGCTTATAGGTGTGTGGATCGATTGTCGGATGTTAGGTGTGATGGGTAACAATCACAGTTCTGGCAGTTGTTCGATTGGATCTGCCGACGATATCCGAGTTCGTTATTAACTTTGAGCGCTTCATATAATTATAATATATCACGTTTTATGTACGTTTATGTTGTTTGCTTATTGTATTTGTTTAGGATTTGTAGGTATGCTTTTGTGTTGACTATTGCGTAACAAAGTAACAAAGGATTCATTTTAAAAGCATATTTTCTCGTTTAATTTTCTTTTATGGAAATACACTGTCGGTTTTCTTTTATGAGGACACTAAGAAACCTAGATAAATAATAACGAGTAACTACTTTATAGACTAGTACTTTTGGATTTAAACATTAATTGATTTACAGCTCAAATATTCGCCTGGCTCACCTTATTTTACAAGCCATTAAACGGCCTTTATTTTTAAACTTTTTACGCATTACCGAACATATAAAATGCAGCCACCCCGGGCACTTCAAGCACTCTAAATATAGAGACAAAGGAATATAACGTCACGGCGGCCATATAAATAAACAGAACAATACAAATCTAAATAGAATTACATATAAACGTAATCCCACAAGCCTGATACTCACACAACGATACATAACAAGATTATATAACACTACAAATAGTTTCACAAGTTTCCCTGAAACCCGAAAGCTCACAGTAACAACATATTTAATTGTATAGTCTGTTATACTTTCAAGCAAATTCAGAATTTACTACTAGCTCCTGAATTAAACCCTAATAACTCGAGCCATTTGAAACGTAACAACCATCATTCATGCACTCAATTGAAAACGAACTTTATTGTGTTCCACTTAAGTTTTATTTTTGCACAAGTGCTCGGAGCTGTCGAGTCAGTTCTCACTTGTTCTAGTACATTTTGCTCCGTTTCTTTTTATTTGCTTTGAACAATAAATGGGTCTTGACTACACAACTGTCTTATATACGTGACTTAGCGATATTATGCAAGCGTAAACAGTATGGCTTCGATTTTATTGGATAATTCATGAGTGGGTTGTAAAATTTCGATTTTGCATAATATAAGGTCAGAGGGACCCTAAAAATGGGAGGATAGAGTAATAAAATACTAGTAAACTTCCATAATTGGATTATAAAATGTTAATCTTGTTATTTTTCGTGAAAACTTAAAAGTACTTTTATAAGTTATTGTATTAAAAACTTGGATGTTCCTTGTTTATTATACGTACATTGTTTTGTCCTAGTTTGGAAGCCCCGTACCCTCAGGCTGACTGTAACTGCTTTTCACATTATGCTCATGCTAATTTCGACTTTATTCCTTGGTAATACGTGTACATACGATGCTGACGTTCGGGAGCAGTCTTTCCGTGAAAAGTCAGGCTCTTGAATTTGATTAGGCTTTAAATTTTACGTAGCTATTAAAGCTTATTTTGTCTTTACATAAAATTTACTACAAAAAAAAAACATTAAATTTACACCTATCATTTATCGTTTCTATTATAAAAGTGTTTTCCTGAAGGTTTTCTTTCGTGATTCAGTTAAATCAGTGAGTCTTACTTTACCAACTACCAGCTCAATTCATTCCTATTGCTTACAGCATTAGTCTACAAAATAGTCGTTAGTAAATTATCGACAAACTGTATCAATACCCTTTGATTCAACTTCTCGGTACGGGCCGTCCTTATCGATAGTCAGTAGTTGTCGATATCGATATACCAGCTAGTGCCGAAACCATTCGATAAGTTTGATAAGGATGTCGGAGTTGAATAACTTTATACAAATAGTTGATATGGATACTTATGTAGGTTGTAAGTTTTGAATATATACATACCGTTTATATGTAAAGTGTAGCTTGGTAATAATATCGTACTGTAGTATTACTTTTGTTAAAAGTTTTGGACAAATAACGTTTTCATGTTGTTTTAAATCGAAGCTTAGTATGGTACTGCGACTTTTATAGTGAAAGATGACTCTCAGCATTTCTTACCAGGAAAAATAATATACGAGAAAATTTTAATAAACCAATTACAGGCACTTTTGAATTGTCAAGGTCGGTGAGTTAGATGAAGCTAGTCGCTACTTCCAAATCGTAGTAAGGTACCTATGAAGAAGAACGGGCAAGAAACTCCATAGACACTCTTTTAAAATCATGATATTGTTACAAAAAGTTGGTTAAATCATTATGTTGAAATTATCAACGTGAGAACGATGTAAAAAGACGTGCACATTAAAAGCGTCCGTAATTAAAACAAAAATAAAACAACAATTCAGAAATTAAAATAAGCCGTGTGAGCTAAGATATGACCAGTCCCTACTGGCGGCGCCCGTTCACGAACATGACGTATGAATCAGCACCATTCTGCTCAACCATTTTAAAGGGAACTTAAGGGGAACCTAGTCGCAGGCTCGAACTCACTGGTGGGCCTGGCTAAAAAGCATGCTGTCTCACCAGGCTTCGTGTCCGACAGAAGTAGTATCAGTGATAAGCAGTTAGAAGCTAGTCTATACGCACAACATTATTGAGTGAGATGCAGGATCATTTATAGTACAACAGGCGCATAAAAATTTAAGAACAGTCCTTCGGAAGATCGGGTTTTATGAAAAAAGCACAGCATAAATCAATAACCAATAAAGTTTATTGAACTTTTCGATATTTAAGCTTTGTCGATACTGACTTAGTTTTTCAGATTTTACACTTCTTTTATTACTTAAACACGCCCAAAGTTAGGTTAAATTAGCAAGAAAAACGAATCTTTGTTGGCTCCTAACTTTTTAATGGCTTTTTATTTTAGTATTCTGTTTCCGTATAGACAATATTAATAATGAGACAAAACCATACCATGTTTAATTTTTTATGTATATTGTCGAACAGTTGAGTAATACACTCCCGAAGTTTGTATGGGAAAAATGTGGACTAGATTCACCTTAATGCTCCAACACAAACGCCACCACTAGCGAGAGGCACATTTAAGTCAACGGAAGACGTACCCTGTACCTGATCCTTAAATACTGTTAATGTTCATCGCCTCGCTTGTGTTCATACATCTAGTCGTCATACATGCACAACGGTTGCGAGCATCATCAATAAGGTCACTATATGTCCTTCTACGGCGTTCCCTCCCGGCGTTTCCATTCACTTCTGCCTTGTAAACACATCCTCTTAACATGACCAAACCATCTAAGCATACTTTTTTTTAAATTGAATCAATTGTATGTCATAGTTTCATGATATACCGTTTAATTTAGCTTAAGGCGAGGTTTTCACTGTCAATGTTACTGCTATTGCGGGTCACTGGAAATGTCTTAGTAGGAAGCTAGGTACATGCATTATTTATTTTCTGAGAAGGACTTGAAGTATAGTTGTAAATCAATGCTAAGAGTAGAGCACAGCGGCACGAGGTCAGAACGATTGAACTCATGCCGTCTTTATTACAAAAAGCAATCTAACATTAGTTCTAGCCTAAAGTTCTGAGCCAACTTTTGCATTTCCAACTTTATTACGAGTAGGGTGAAGTTCTTAATATAAAAATGACAACTTAGCACCGACTAAGTTTTCTGTTTTGTAAAAAATCTGCAGGCCTATACAAATTGGGTTCTTAATTTGGTAATAAAATTCTTTAAAAAAATGGCTTGGTAGTTTAAACCTGAAATAAAAATCCTTGTTTTGTAATAAGGGGGATGCCTTTTAAATATATAAAACAATACAATAAAATGTTTGTGAAAAATGCAACCTTATTAGGTATGTATTATGTTCATTCAAATAACAAATATATGTACTTACAATTTGTTATTACTTACCCTCAAAGAAAAGTGTTGTTTTGTAGTCCACTTATTCACTTTAACGAGCTGCAGTGGCTAATTAAGATAAGTACGACCAAGTCTTCGATTCTACTTCGAGTAGGTAAGCCCAAATTATTAACGACCGATCAATTAGACTTTTTCAAGTTACTAACAACGTTTTAATCTTTTGTCTTGAATAAGTTTACTTAAGAGGCCGTATACAAAAAATCTCCGATTTCGCTGATTTACGTGATTTTATAGACGCGATTTTTCATTTAAAATACTGTACTTCTACACATTGCGAAAGATAATTGTCATTATTATATAGTGAATGAGCTCCTTTTTCTATTTTTTTGGAAATTATAATGCGAGATTTACGTTGTACTTATGGAAATGCAGTATTTGCACTGTAAAAGTACGTCTTAAAATCAAGTATCTAAATCAGCGAAATCGACAAAATTTTGTATACGGCCTCTTGAATGGATGATGAACGTTCTCATGTCTTGTTTTGATATATTATATGTATTTATGGTCGTCCGAACAAAGTCATAACAAAAGAAGTTGTCGATAAAGTGATGTTAACTTTCTTTATTGGTATAACACGTTAACAAGGTCTACAACACAAATTACCTGATTGATTACGTTACAATAGTTACGAAAGCAAATACTTAAGTCAAATTCAACTCTGCTTATTACTCCCCAAACTAACACAAAGTCAAACTAAACCTTATTGATAGAGCTACTGAATTCAGTTTTCACTGGCGGAGATAAGTTAGATGAAGTCCGTAGATAGGATGAGAGCTGTTGTTGTAAAATTTATTTTATGTCACAGATGTTAAGATACATTTTTACATGCATCTTTCCACACTCCGATATAGATCCGTAGCCTACTTTATTATTGTATTTAATGAATATAAATGAAGGTAAATATTACTTTAACATTTTCTTCGAAATTCAATTATTTATGATCAGTTCGGTACGATACATTTTCAGGAGGTAATCTATGAAAAATAGATAACGTGGAACTTGAAGGTTTTTTCCTTTAACTTAATGATCTGGTCAAAATAAAATCTCTTCTGTCTTTGATGTGGGAGTTGATTAATAAACGATTAAGTACTTAGAATTTGTATTTTCATTACTTTGTTTGGGGACGTTTTTTGCCAATCTATTTTTGTCACAAATCTTTCATTAGCTTTGGGTTTTTTTTTAATTTAACAGGTACAGTCAACGTCAATAATATCGGGACGAACAGACTGTTCAAAATGATCTAAACAACCATGAAAATTAAATATTAACTCAATGACACAAGGAACGTTTCAGAATGATGACAGTAAACGACAGCTGTCATTCTGACGAGAACTTTATTCAATTGAGATAAAGTTTAATTTTCTTCGTTGTTGATATCATTTTGAACAGTCTGTTCGCCCCGATATTTTTGACGCTGACTGTACAACAGCCAGTAAAAATAAATAAAATGAAAGAAAAGTGAGAACATCCAAAGTTTTATACTATAAATCTTCCTTTCACTAACGCTGAAATAATTAAATTCCTTTGACGGCATGTCGTCGGCATACAAATAACTAAATTAATGCATGTATTCCACTGTTCTGCAGTGTATAGATACGAGAGTCTGAACAGTCGTGGTCGAGTTGGCTCTGCATATCAATAGACCACCCTCAGTCGACTCGACCTTGACTGGCGCACGCCTAGTACCTTACTAGGGCAGACTTGATGTCCAAAACGGTTTATATTCGAGTATAGAAGAGGTTGCACTGTATAGAATTAGTAATTATCTTGATTTGTTTGTTTGCTGGTTTTTGGGATACTAAAAATACACTACCCTTCTTACTAATAAACACAGAATAAAGTTATTCGAAGTTTAAACCTAAGAAAATGTTTGGTTATCCTTTGTTATTCTTGGTATAACTTTGTTCCGTGTTTATTAGTCAGAGGATTGGAGTATGATTATAATGGAAATCTAAATATTTTATTCCACATAAATGTACAGGGCATCCAGGAAACGTCAGGTGTTAGGGTGCATGGCACTAATTAATCGTTTCCTATGGAGAAGACCTGGTAACAAACTCCGCTGTTACTCTTATAAAAATAATTGGGTTTTACAATATTTCTAAATTACAGTGTTAATAACATTCTCATAAAAAGACGTAATTATAGTGAAAAAAAAAACATAATTACTAAGTGAAAATGTATTGTTGTGTTTCTGGATACTCGAACTCTTCAAAGATAAAAACTTTTTACAAAAAAAAAAAACCGACTTCCGGAAAAACACTACAAAGTGAAAAATAACTTTATTTTCGGAAGTCGGTGACTTTGGATACATATATTAAATTTCTGTCACTGCCTTACGAAAATAAAGTTATTTTTCACTTTGTAGTGATTTTCCGGGAGTCGTTCTTTTTTTGTTTTTGTAAAAAAATATTTTTTTTTCACTTTTTAGTTCCCACATCAATTCGAAATTTCATCATCCTTGGGGTTGAAACAATGAATATGTATGCGATAGCAGCAAACGCGGTTGATATGCTGTCATTTTTTGAAGAGTTCCGATGTCTGTCTCTGAAACGCATCACCAGATCTATATTAAATTTAAATGTGACCATTTCGGAATAAACCCCTTTTAAACAAAAAAAGAATTTTGCGAATCCGTCTGTCTATATATGACGGAGTTATGCCCGAACATACATAAAAAAAAGAAAATGTTTATATTTTCTTTTTTTTTGTCGAATTGATAACCTCATTCTTTTTGAAGTTAAAAAATAAATCAAATGGTGTCAGATTCTATTACTTTCCCACGGATACTAGGTACTCACTTTACAACAAAAGTGGATAAATGCAGTAATAAAACATGTGTAAGTATGAGTTTCAAAACATTTAGAAATTACTTAATAATGTTATTTGTCAAAATATCTAAGTTTTGTATGTAGTACTACTATTCGTTACAAACAAATCTGCGGGTAAACATAACCTCAGATAATTTTAGTTAGTTTTCGATGTAGCACTATCTGGAGAATTTATAAAGTAAATTAAAACACAGATGTGCTTACATTGTTCAGATATTCCTGACTTACGTTTGCAATTTGCTCTTCTACTATTTCTAGTGCAATCAAGCTGAAAAGAAGGCAACATGAACATAAATAATAATATAGACAAAATATTTACGTGAAAAATGAGTTCAAAAAATACTTTACAGTTATTTTGACATCATAAACGCTAGAAATCGTCGTTTGAGCTACAATTTTGCCAGTTATTACTGCATTTTCATTATTCCTAAGTCTTCATCATTTCTCTACATCTAAGACATGCCCGGGAGGAAACGCCCGGGTGTTTCCATTGCGACGATCGCCCTGAGGACACGGTGGAGCATACGGTGGAGGTCTGCCCGGCTTGGGCGGAGCACCGCCGTGTCCTCGTGGAGGTGATCGGCGGCGGCGATCTCTCGCGTCCGACCCAGGTCCAGGCCATGGTACGAAGCGAGAGTGCATTGCTAGCAGTCGCCTCCTTCAGCGAAGCAGTTATGCTCGCAAAGAGGGAGGCGGCGCACGTGAGGGAGATGAAGTACATGCGCCCTCACAGCCGTGGCCTTCGCAGGAGACGCCCTGGGCGTCGGGAATCCCAGGCTGATTCCCGGCCACCGTAGGCGCGGGCTTGCGGACGGCAAGTAATGGGTAGCTCGCTGTCCGGTAAGGACCAAGCCCGGGTCGACGGCGCGTTTTGTTCCACGCGCGCCTCAAAGAGATGTCAGCAACAACTGATGGGGCCCGCAAGGGCCGATGCCTGCCAGGGGTGCGGGTTGTTCGAAAGAGATACCGCGGCCCCTGGCATACAGGCAACTGAGGGAACACGGGTGGGTTTTAGTCAGTAAAAGTCTGACACGCCCTCCCGCTCCACCCAGAGCGGGAGAAGTTATTTGACGATTTCCCACCCAAAAAAAAAAGACATACCCGGCCTCGGAAGAGTTTTTAGCCTTTTGAAATATTCTGACCACGCTGACGATTATTATTAATCGGCCGAAACCCATATTTTATAATTTTAATCATTGAAACGATTAAAATATAACGTAAACATTAACTTAAACATTGACGGCAACACGATGGAAGATCTGAAAAGTTTTTTGACCACACCGTGGCTCTCCTATCGATTTGTGCTGCCATCTATTCGTCCTATTTCGTTTTCGCTTGGCGTTCCTTCTGACTTTTTTCTTTTTGCTCGGCTCCTAAAGGTCGTAGCGTGATGTTCAAATAACCTTCTTTAAAAATCTGCTTCTTCAGCCCAGTTCTCAAAAACAAAAAGATTTTTTCAACCCGACTGTTAGTTCTAGAGATTACCCATTTTCTATGTAGCACAAACTTACAAACAAATTTTACCTAAGAGGTAAAATTTGTTTTGGCTAAACTTAATATTATAAAGTATAATATTAAGTTTAGCTAAATAAAAAAAACCTATTTTTGTTAATAAAAATTGAAATCTAATGACATGATTGCCGTAATGGCAAACTATAACAAATCTCAATGAATATCATTTCCACGCGAGCCCCCAATGAAGAGTATTTGTTGAAATGTACATAGAGGAGTTTACATAGATTTAAACTATAGTCAAAGAGATCCGAAAGTAGTTAAATAGCAAATGCTATTCTTGTTTGCTAGCTCTAGATCTATTTGAGTTCAAGCTGAATGGTCACTTAGCCACTGATGTTAACACTGAAGTACTGTTGAGCAAATATGTCGGGATCGAATAACAATTGTGGGGTTTTTCCTCATAACCGAAAAATTTTACTTAGTTGGTATGAACTTTTCTAATAGGTAACCATAACAATATCGAATATAGACTAATTAGCGATCTTTACGTTGCTAGGTACTTTATTATAAACTAGCTGTTCTTGCACGGCGTCGCCTGACTGAATTTCCTGACAATTTTCTCTATCTCCAGTGATTTAAACTGTGCGTTGAACTGTCAGTAATTTTCGAAATTACCGGTGGATTTTCCAAAAAAACATTTCATACAAACCTTGTCCAGACAATAACAAACACAACAAAAAAAAAACTGCCAAATCGGTGGAGTCGTTTTCAAGTGATGATCTTTCATACTTGCTTGATTTTTAGTTATGTAGATTAGCACGATCAGATGGAAGCCTCATATCTGCTGACTTTATATGATCTACTTACGCCCGGTTTCTGGAACGAGAATCCATACAAAAATTGCCTAATTTATGGCAAGCACCCTTAAACTGTTAGGATTGGTTGACTGAAGTCTCAACAGCCAATCGGATCACTTGATAATATTCCTTCCAGAAACTTTGTGATGTTCTATCAATAGAACTACTTTTTCCAGTAGCTGATGATATGTTCTCTTCCTCAGAATGTCACGCAAGTCCCGCCAGGGGTACAGCATCCGTCACCTGCTACAGCTTCCGAATGCCCCGCGCAGCCCGCCCCCCACAGCTCACCCCCCCGCACCATGCATCAAGGTCAGTGGCTAATTTAGGACCGACTGGTCAGTGTATTTTTAGACCGGCGAGAGAATACTTGAGGTATACAGTCGGGGTGTTTTGACTGTAGAACATTGTTGTGTATGCAAAGGGCGATCTTGACAACTTGAAAAAAGTGCCTTTAAAGTGATTGGGCACGCCACAATTGCGGCGGTAAGTCCCCTCTTTGAGGAGTGGTTTGAGAGGCGGCATGGCGTCCTCACCTTCCGCCTGACACAGGTCCTCACCGGACATGGCTGTTTCGGGAGGTTCCTGTTTCGGATAGGGCGGGAGGAAACGCCCGGGTGTTTCCATTGCGAAGATCGCCCAGAGGACACGGTGGAGCATACGGTGGAGGTCTGCCCGGCTTGGGCGGAGCACCGCCGTGTCCTCGTGGAGGTGATCGGCGGCGGCGATCTCTCGCGTCCGACCCTGGTCCGGGCCATGGTGCGGAGCGAGAGGGCATGGCTGGCAGTCGCCTCCTTCAGCGAAGCAGTTATGCTCGCAAAGAGGGAGGCGGCGCACGTGAGGGAGATGCAGTACATGCGCCCTCACAGCCGTGGCCTTCGCAGGAGACGCCCTGGGCGTCGGGAATCCCAGGCTGATTCCCGGCCACCGTAGGCACGGGCTTGCGGACGGCGAGTAATGGGTAGCTCGCTGTCCGGTAAGGACCAAGCCCGGGTCGACGGCGCGTTGTGTTCCACGCGCGCCTCAAAGAGATGTCAGCAGCAACAGAGGGGCCCGCAAGGGCCGATGCCTGCCAGGGGTGCGGGTTGTTCGAAAGAGATACCGCCGCCCCTGGCAAACAGGCAACTGAGGGAACACGGGTGGGTTTTAGTCAGTAAAAGTCTGACACGCCCTCCCGCTCCACCCAGAGCGGGAGAAGTTATTTGATGATTTCCCACCCAGAAAAAAAAAAAAAAAAAAAGTGATCAAAGTTTTTGTTAGGTTTTCGTACAACCTAATGAACTGTATCTATAATAATACGTGAAGCAAAACCTTTGTACCCCTTTTTACGAAATTTACGCGGACGGAGGAGTATGAAGTTTGGCACAATTATAACAATGCATTAAAAAGAAGTTTTAAATTATTTGTGGTCGTATTTCGACCAGTGGGCGACCACTAATTTCTTTAAATAGCTGTTCCGACACCATAAATTAGTCTAAATTTTCACCTGTCAATAAAAAATGTAAGAAAGACGTATTAATCTATTGTATAACTTTCAACTTAGGTATCTTCAGTTAACTTACTTTTATCCCTGAACAACCTCTTTGTTGACTAAATATAAATTCTGAGGAAGTACCGTGTTGAAATTATTTTGTTGCTAACAGTGGGAAAGGGTGGAAGTTTCCTTAAATGAAGCTAAAAGTGTGAAGAAAACTTTATTTATGTGACCCTGTATTAAACAAAAGCTATTAAAAGCTATTTTCAGAAT
This sequence comes from Polymixis lichenea, assembly GCA_949091785.1. Lineage (NCBI taxonomy): Eukaryota > Metazoa > Arthropoda > Insecta > Lepidoptera > Noctuidae > Polymixis > Polymixis lichenea. The sequence goes on along the minus strand of OX420938.1, from coordinate 7,298,022 downwards.
TTTAATCGAGTTGAAATAAATTTTGCTATAAGAATGAAATCCCTTCTTTATTGTGGTTTGAAAAAAAAACTGTTGGTTCTGTGTTTTATTTTGACGTTTGGTTAATTTTATTTATTTATTTAATTTGTTCCGTGTGGTGCTGGACGTAAAAGAATAGCTCCATCCCATTTCTTCCCGTGAGTGTCGTAGAAGGCGACTAAGGGACTTACTAGAAAATGGATAGCAGCGTTCTATACGCATTTGACCACCATACTGCGATCGCCAACCCGCCTGCCAAGCGTGGCCACTTTGGAAAACCCCACCTTTTGGGGAGGCCTATATCCAGCAGTGGACGTCTTTCGTCTGAAATGATGAATTTAATTAAACAAGTTACATGCGTTTTACGAAAAACCAAAAATAAACGCTACATAAGTATATGAGATTTGAGAGCATCTGCTCTCAAATCTTAACAAATTATTTTTTAACAAATTCACAGGCTTTTTTGAATTTTCAAGGGGTCGGACAGTCTGAAAGATGGAGCTAGTTGCCCATTCCACATACGGTTGCCAGGTCTTAAAACCGAAAAGCCGGACAGACCATTCTGTTTAGCCGGACATTTCGGTAAAAAGGCCGGACACCCTTCATTTTATTTACATGACATTCATTTAATTTAGTCTTAGTATAACACTACAATTTAAGAAAAGTAAAACAAGGCTTTTTATCATTTATCATAAAACCTTCTTAAATTCTAATGAAACAACAACAAAGTTTAATGAATCAGTCTTGTTTATTATGGACAGTACTGCTCCGCTCGCTTGCGCTAGCGATACAAGCTTAGGCGGGCGGAGCGGAAACCAACACATGTGAAATGTAAAAAAAAATAGACAAATTTAAAAAGCCTAACAAAATCCGGACAGGCCGGACACCATATAATTTGGCCGTACTCGCAACCAAAAAGCCTGACTGTGCCCAGCTTTATCCGGACGCCTGCCAACGCTAATTCCACAGGTACTACGTGTTTTAAATCAAAATGTGGTTACAAAATATTGGTTACCATTCATGTTGAATTTATACACGAAAGAACGAAATAAGCAAGCTAAGCTGTAGAAATAAGCATTACCTATGTACGTATTTTTCTGTTCCTTTCTTCTTGTCTGTTTATATGTGTGTACATAAATGGTTAAATAAATAAACGAAGCAAAACGTTTAAAGAGCCCGTAACAAAAAAAAAAAAATGACAATTCAAAGCTACTGACGTCGCCCGTTTACGGACATGATGACGCATGGATCAGCACCATTCAGCTGAACTACTTTCGTACATCGGTTAGTAGTGACGTACGGTTCACTGTGTCACATGTTTTGAAAAGCCATGTTTCGTTTCCACTGAGTTTTTGTTTTCTTTTCTGAGGCCCTAGTGTGAGTTTCATTTAACCATCTACACCAAACGCAGTGAGCGCGTTCGGCGTTCCGATTGGCCCTGGATTGGTGACGGACCAATCGGATCACCAAACGCGCTCATTGCGTTTGGTGTAGATGGTTAAATGAAACTCACACTAGGGCCTCTGATGTTTCTTCACTTGTCTAAAATACGTTTCAGGGCGGTATAAATAAGAAAACAATATAAAATCTGACCTACCCTACTCTTTTTACTAATAAGCTTACAGCTCTAAGCCAGTTTTTGCATTTCCATCTTCATTTCGATTTGGGTAAAGTTCTTATTTCAAAAACATTTTCGATGGTTCTAACCATACCTAAATAAAAACCTTGTTATGTTAAACCAAGTAATTTTAAAACCTTCCCGTAACATGTTACTTGTAAACGCAAAGCTAACATAAATATCCCTATTTGTGAAAACGTTTCTAAGCTACGAAAGGTTCGCGGCCTGTCGACTTGCGATGTCGGCTATTTTGCGACACAAAAGAGAACGCACTGTAGAATTTATTACCCTCATTTCAATAAATTTGTCGCGGCTATAACAAATGAAATATCAATAACTGTTTAAAAATAGGTTCCAGACCATCTCGTTTCACAGAAACAAAGGAGAATCGTTGAGTGGTATAAAAATACTACACCTACATGTAGCCCACTTCAATTGTAAAAAAGTGTCCTATAAACGACATTTAATATCAGATACATATATTTGCTAACGATGTCTGAAGTAAAAAAGATATATACACATACCTTCTTAAACAATTTTTCTTTTCATTTAATTAATTAATGGACTCTTCACAGAACATATGTATAATAAATCTCTTTAACTTTGTGGAAATTCAAAGAAAGTACTCGTAACTGACTTTTCAGAGAAACAAACGCTTTATTACACAAAACAGATTCATAATTGAAGAACTCAACGGTACATATAGGTACATGTACCCGGCACGAAACGAGCCAACTTTGTAGAAGCACGATAAATTATTAAGAAAAACAACCAGTGTAGGTAATCGTGTCGTAAAAGTTGCCCGTTACCGTGGCGCCTCTAACGGAGGAAATTCGAATTATAATATTTTAATAAAACATTACTTTCGAAAGGAGTTTTTACTGAAAACATTCCTGATTTTGCTTTCGGTATTATTTTTAAATTATGATAATGAAAGTTATTGGTTTGTTAACTTTATAGCTAATTCATTTTCTATTTGCTGGAAAGTGGAAAGCGCCCCTAGTGGTGAAAATTGGATCTACCTAACATGTAATAAATCACATCATTACGGTTAAATTATTATTATTATTGTTCTTAGTTTATAAATAAAGTAAATATACTATTTATTTTAATAAATAAAATATCGGGATTAAGAGAAAAACTATTTTGCACAGATTAGTACGAATTGTGTCCACTGGGAGATTCGAAACTAAACCATTTTTAGTGAGCTTGTGTTTGAACGGCACAGCCCTCCGAGGAGAGTTACTTAAGAGAGGGAGCGTGAGCTTTAGGTAGTTCTTACAATAATATCGAGATGGCGCTGTTTCAGATATTTAAATATGAAGTAAAAAAACATGTTTATTTTTCTATTAATTGAGTTTTTTTTTAAGTGCGTCAACTCACTTAAAAAAAAATGCTGAGTAAAATATTTCGGATGTTTAAACGTGCTTAGTATGCCAATGTATACTAAACTATTACTGTGTGTATACTGAGGGCTGATTTTACATTAGTTAAGGCTGATTTTTCAATAGTCAGATAACGTATCCGAAGAATAAATCTGACCGTTTGGCATATTTTCTGTACAAAAGTCAGACCGACATATTGATTCCTCAGATAATGTTGAAAAATCAGCCCTTAGATGGGTATCTTTTAACTGAAGATTAAAATGGCATTTTGTCGTAATATATTTTCTACACAAAAACTGTCGTACCACAAACTTTTATAAAAGGAATTTATCTTTAGTTTTAGGTTTCCTGACTATTGTAAAATTAAAAATTAAAAATCAGCCTTTGTTTTCATGGGGATAGGCAGCCATATCTTACATTACAACAGTACCTTAATATTTAATAACAACATGCAACATGCAACGCTCCACGTAAAAAACTGGTATTCAGCTGCATCTAGTTAGACTGGAAGCCGACCTCAACATAAAGGCAGATAATGATGATGAACAATCACCACGCCTTTTTCTAAGCGAAAAAATATAGATTCAGACTCAAATTATTTCTTTGTAAACGTAGGTTACAGATATAAAAGTGTGTGAGATGTTACAGTTTTAGTAGTTCTCTATGCTTTGCCATTAGGCGTACAAATGTAATGCGGATTGCGAGTAATGGGTAGCTCGCTGTCCGGTAAGGACCAAGCCCGGGTCGACGGCGCGTTGTGTTTCACGCGCGCCTCAAAGAGATGTCAGCACCAACTGATGGGGTCCACAAGGGCCGATGCCTGCCAGGGGTGCGGGTTGTTCGAAAGAGATGCCGTGGCCCCTGGCGCACAGGCAGCCAAGGGAACACGGGTGGGTTTTAGTCAGTAAAAGTCTGACACGCCCTCCTGCTCCACCCAGAGCGCGAGAAGTTATTTGATGATTTCTCACCCTCAAAAAAAAAACCATTACACTGTAATTTTATCTCGATGGTTTCATCGAAGTTTCCAACATGGCTTGATTATTATGTAAATCGCTTACACTTAACTCCAACCATCGGCATTTCGAAAATAACCCCAATAATTTCCAAAACAAACAAATAAATCAATCAAACAGTTGAACGAGGTAAACAGAATTCCTATCCAAAGCAAACGTACTTAGTTCTCGTTAGTTAGGTTGACCCTACCGCCCCCTGTCGCATACCTTCGGAACTATTCGGGACCTTTCGGTATTTATTGTGAAAGCAAATCAAGTATTTATTTATTGGCTATCGCTTTGATCGTCGAATGACCTCGTGCAAACACGATTGTCGTTGCAAAGGGTTCGGTTGGTTTAGTGTGGATAAGGTTTTTGTAGAATTGGAATTATTTTATCTATTGCAACGATTTTGGTAGTTTTTTGTTTGATTAAAATACAAGAAAAGTGGATGGTTTAGTTAATTAAAATATACCCTAAATTGAGTAACTGCGGAAATATTTTGTCGTTACAGTTGATTTAATGTTTGTTTTTCAGTCCCTACCATGTAATACGGAAAATAAAACCCGATCGAAATGAGAATGGAGCCTACATCATTGCAGTGCTTGCATTTGTTTTTATTATTTATGAGTAAATAATAATAGCAAATCCCATTAAAGTACAATTAACATACTGGTACTTTCCGCGTTTTTGGTCTTTCTGTACGTGAGTGATTCTATAGAGAGATTTTTTTTATTCACCCGCGTAGATGTCAGAAACCACCCTAAGGGGAAGTGCTACCGCGACATACAGTAGCTTATGTTGCTTCTTATAACATCAACTGTCTGCTAGTGAAAGTCTCGTCAAAAGATTGGCTAGAACAGTCAGACAAATTATTTTTTATTAACACGCTTTTATTAGCTTCACCTGTATGTTTGTAAACATGTTTGTTTGTAACCGACTCCTTTGGACTTGATTTTGACCCCCTTCAAACGGTCAGATTTCATTTAAACTTTGTAGACCGATGATAATTGAATAATTTAAAAAAAATGGAAAAGAAAAATCACGCTTTTGTAGTTAGCAGATTTAAAAAATAGAAAATAAGTAATAGTTTAAAAAAAAACAAAAAACACGCTTTACAAACCAACCAAACAGTAGAAAATTATTTAATTCTAATAAAAAACGTGGGGTGCTGGACATTAATTGATTATAAAAATACCTCAAAAAGCACCCCACGCTTTTTAGTAGAATTAAATTATTTTCTACTTTTTTAGTTTGGTTAAAGCGTGTTTTTTAGTTTTTTTTTTACTATTATTTATTTGTTCTAAGTAGCAACCGAATATACTTTCATAGGCATTGTGTAAAAGCTGTTATTTTGACTTAATAAACATAAATTTAAATTATATTTATTTGTATAGGTGCAATGGCCTGTTTTATGGGAAAAATATTACCCCTTAAAATATTACCTAGTCCACACATTTCATTCCTTGATCACCGTGTCCATACGTTGCCCATCGTCTCATAAAAAGGGTTTTCTTTTCACGGCCCGCTACCGGCCCGGACCGGCCATTTGTCTTGTTCTCTTTCTTGTAGGAATTAATGTCTTTAAAGGGGTCGAATTCTCTTGTGTCTACTACCCTTTGGATATTGCAATGTGATTCTAGACGGTTGGTGAGATAGGCTCTGTATAAAATTGCTCTGCATTTTCCGTTTAAAAAGAAATATTATGAGAAAGACTTTTAATTTCTAATCTTATTTGACTGTGTAGAAGCAATGCCACAATGATCAAGGGTATAAGAAAGCCAATTGTAGATATATTCTGCAATTAAATACAAGTTGATACCAGCAATCTGCCTGCCCTAACTTCACAAACTCTACACCTTAGTCAAAATATGAGGTTTGGCCATTACGCTACATTCATATGGCCGTAAGGTGAAAAATGTATCTACTGTTCATTACTTTTCTGTTATACATGTTCTTGTAGTAAAAAAACGGCCAAGCCACATATTTTAACTTGGGCACGCCACGATTGCGGCGGTAAGTGCCCTCTTTGAGAAGTGGCTTGAGAGCCGGCATGGCGTCCTCACCTTCCGCCTGACACAGGTCCTCACCGAACACGGTTGTTTCGGGAGGTTCCTGTTTCGGATAAGGCGAGAGGAAACGCCCGGGTATTTCCACTGCGAAGATCGCCCTGAGAACACGGTGGAGCATACGGTGGAGGTCTGCCCGGCGTGGGTGGAGCACCGCCGTGTCCTCATGGATGCGATCGGCGGCGGCAATCCCTCGTGTCCGGCCCTGGTCCAGGCCATGGTACGGAGCGAGAGTGCATGGTTAGCCGTCACCTCCTTCAGCGAAGCAATGATGCTCGCAAAGAGGGAGGCGGCGCACTTGAGGGAGAGGCAATACATGCGCCCTCACGGCCGTAGCCTTCGCAGGAGACGTCCTGGGCGTCAGTAATCCCAGGCTGATTCCCGGCCAACGTAGGCGCTGGCTTGCGGACGGCGAGTAATGGGTAGCTCGCTGTCCGGTAAGGACCAAACCCGGGTTGACGGAGCGGTGTGTTCCACGCGCTCCTCAAAGAGATGTCAGCACCAACTGGTGGAGTCCGCAAGGGCCGATGCCTGCCAGGGGTGCGGGTTGTTCGAGAGAGATACCGCCGCCCCTGACACACAGGCAACTGAGGGAACACGGGTGGGTTTTAGTCAGTAAAAGTCTGACACGCCCTCCTGCTCCACCTAGAGTGGGCGAAGTTATTTGATGATTTCTCACCGGCGGACATCTGCAATGCCCCACATAGGGGCATTGTAGATGTCCGCCACATACCTAACAGTTATATATTTGACACCTTATGTTTACAACACAGTGTAGCCGTTCTCAGTTCAGGATAGCAGTGGTGGCGCAGTGGTAAAGGCTCTGACTTACGAGTTGTAGGTCGCGAGTTCGAACCCAGGCAGACACTTTACTTTATGTATTTAATTTCATCATTATTGATCCCAAAACGGTGTAGGAAAATTCTTCATCTGTCCTAGAGCCAAGTAATTTAAAGAATTGTGACATATAACACACTGGGCCCGCGGAGTGGATTATGGCCCGCTCCCTCTCAGAAAGAGAAGGCCTGTGTCCCAGCAGTGGGAAAATTATAGGTTGATTATGGTATTATGTTATATCGATGCTTTTAATACGATGCGTCTATATAACTAGATAAATTAACGTGGTCAAAGCAAAAGGAGTACGTAGGTAAGGGTCGTAATAAGGGAGGTTTTATAATTTCTGCCTACACTCCTGGGAAAAGTGAGTTTATGTGAGTTTATGTTTAGTGTATGTTTTGTGTACATATTATGGCTTCATCATCATTTCAGCCGAAAGACGTCCACTGCTGGACATAGGCCTCCCCCAAGCTCCTCCACTTCGACCGGTTCTGCGCTTCTCGCATCCAGCGGATTCCTGCGGCCTTCACAAGGTCATCGGTTCATCTTGTGGGAAGCCTTCTAACGCTACGTCTTCCGGTACGCGGTCGCCACTCCAGAACCTTTCGGCCCCATCGGCCATCTGTTCTGCGAGCAATGTGCCCTGTCCACTGCCACTTATGGCTTAATAAGTGTGTTAGAGGATTTATGTCAATGGGCATGACCAAAGTCAAGACATGTCTTCCATGAATGACGTAACAATTTAAGACATTCGTATATTGGTTCTTGTGGCTCGCATCATGGATTTTCACTTGTGGTTTCTCGTGGTTTTACGACGACCTTTCGCTTGGGTTGTTCGAAAGAGATACCGCGGCCCCTGGTACACAGGCAACTGAGGGAACACGGGTGGGTTTTAGTCAGTAAAAGTCCTCCTGCTCCACCCAGAGCGGGAGAAGTTATTTGATGATTTACCACCCAAAAAAAAAAAACGACCTTTCGCTTTGTTTCCGGATATCTGTTGTTTCTGCTGTCCCAACAGACCCCGGCTTGCACGGACATAGCATCGCCTCATTTCAATTTACCTTGGCTACGTGCACTTTGGACAACTGATTCTGCCCTATTTCTACGGCGCTGCACTAACTGTGGTATATATGGATTGAAAAAAGCCACACTAGTGCTTTCCAAGAACTGAACCACAACCTCGTGCATGAGAAGGACCATCACGAAAATGTACAATTTACTGTATTTAAACATCAAAATTTCATACCAAAATGTTTACCTACAATGTCTTATATCTCGTCACCACCGAGTCTTGGAGTAATCAAATATAAACTGAACCATTCAACACAAATATTCCTTTATGATATATATTGTTTTATTTATGTCCTTGCTGGACCAAGCTTGTATGGGAGCGATGTCCTTCTCCTTTAACTCGACAATTCTGATGATTAATTCAAGATGCTTAATGGCGAGACATAGATATATAGCATATTTATTTATAACTAAGGATTGTATAAGTATACATAATACTTAGTCGATAAATTCCCTGTTAATCCGGGAGTGTTAAGTGATTAAGCTCTCGGCGGGCGGTCGGGGGCGGTCGGGCCGGTCTCTTACGCACCGATTTGTTCTAACAGTTATAAACACTTAGCGACGTAGTAATGGTCATTATAAGCAGGAAATATCGATAGATTTTACAAAAGAAGTAATAAACCGACATTTCGCCCGTTATGTTTAAGTCTCATATAATAGTAGCCGAGCCCATTGCCATCAGCCGGTCACAAATCCAGATTCCGGGAACCGAAACTGACTCCAGTTTCAAAAACAGAAATTAATAACACTTTGCCCGACCCGGGAATCGAACCCAGTGCCTCATGCTCCGCAATAGCGCTTGCAACCACGACAACAACGAGGCTATTTTCATCCTAAGTATTAAACATTGCTTAATAGAATATTTGTACGTTTCACTATGTCTCATTGGATGAGTAAAAAGAAACTGTCACTGTCATCATATGACAGTAACTCAGTCAAAACACGCCATCGGAATAGAAAGAGTCATCTTCATCATAAAACTTCGTAGCTGTTGCTACGATGCGTAGACCGCTGCTACGGCCCGTAGCCCGCGTAGACGATCTACGAGAACACAATCGATCACATAAATTTCGGTGAATTATCGATATCGCTTAGATAAAACATGTTTATTGTATCATAAACCATTCGAATCACCTTTTATCGATATCCTCTGCCCCAACACTGACCGGAACATTACAGCGGGCGTTGACGGCGATATTTCTTTCCTTGGGCAACACCTTCACGATAATTTACTACCGCTATGCACCGGCCGATTGAAACCTTAACATTAATTGTTATTTATTGGAAGCGGGTAAGTACAGGGTAGATTTCAGAAGGCTTTGAGGTTGATTTGGTATTTTCTTCTGTATGTTTTCGTGGCATTTCACGGTGTGGTCTAACAAATTCAAAAGAATGGTTAATTTTAAGTATCTAAAGAATAAGTTATAAATAAGTCTGAATTATATACCTGAGTTTAAATAAATAATGTTTATTTACCAAAAAACAGTGCTTTACAATTCCTTAAAGTATTAGTACCTACGTTAGCAAGGGAAAAAAACAGGAATAAGACGCAAAGGAAACATTTTGCTTATGAACTCCACACTAGGTCAAGCCTGTCTCGTGGAGTCCATGGGTAGTATTACCAGATAGTGAAAAGTGTATTACCTTAATACTCATAGATTGCTATTGTCGAGAGGCACATAAAAATGGTTTAATATTTAAAAGTAAGTAATAAAATTAGGTAATTAATTAAACATTGTCTTGGCTTAAAACAATAAAGTAGGATGAATGAATATTTTGAGCGCCATTGTGCACTATGTGTAAGTGTGTAAGTGTGTACGTGTGTGAGAGAGAGATTTTGTGTGCGCGTGTGTGTGTGTGTGTTGTTGTGTTACAAATTACCTTTAAAAGAGATTCGGATTCGTATGATTGGTATAGCAGCCATTTGCGAACAATCTTTTTGACTTGATTTATCCTAGAAGTTTAAAAAGCATATTTTTTCAGGCATAGTAGTTGCTTGAATGTCCAAACAAATATTGCATTCATTAATAAGACAGTTTCGCCAAGCATTTTAGTGATACTAGAAACGAATTTACATTGATTCTTTTAAATTTAATTATTTTGAGAGCAGCTATCGGGATTTAAATTATCTATGTACGATGAATAAAAACATAACCCTTCCTTAGCAGTCGGGTAAAAACAAAAAAACTCTAGCAACGCCGAAAAACACAATCAATTACACATTGGGCCGTATAAAGTGCACACATTGCAATATATTAGGATCGCGCGATTCAACGAGCGATATTGTTCCCGCGCGGCCACTTGCCGATAAACGCCGCTAACGTTTGCCGATCACGACACTGTAACGTTCACAGATTGCCAATTTTTCTACTCGCTAGAGGTTTGTTGCTGTTTATAGCTGGTGATTTAATTTGGCCTGTAGTTTACAAAGAAATGGTGTGCTTTTACACGTAGGTACGTGCATGAAACTACGTGAGTCGGAAACATATGAATGATCGTTTGCGTTGAGGTTTTCGCCGACTGAAGGAACTAAAAAATGTAGGATATGTTTTGGAGACAAAATCAAGTGCCTATTTTTTACATACAAACAGACAGTTTTTCAATCTTGCCCGCTTCAATCATAGGGCAAGATTGAAAAACTGAAAAACTTTTCCTTCTTTTTATACAAGAACACACATGTACAGTCACCAAAAGAGACAAGTAACCAGGGTCGTCGTCGTTTGAATGAATTTTAATTTGATGAACTAACTATATGTTTTCTACTAATTAAATGAAATTTTATTCAAAAACATCCATCGGTGTCTTTATAAACTTCAGCTATTTCCGAGGAATTACTTATTTCTTTTGATGATTGTCCATGTAATTATTATTTCGTGTCTATTAGATTATAATCTATGAATATATTTCACTACAAATTAATTTTGTAAATAAAATCGTTTTATCTTGATCTTATTCCACAGCAAAATTCATTCAACAATGTAATATTTCGACCTTAGGACCGGATTTCAAGATATTTTACAATAATGAATCAAGAATGTAGAATCGACTCCACTAGATAGTATCCATTTTTTTCTATAAAAATAAACAAAGAAACATAACAAACAAGCCTCTATAATAACTAGAACACAGCACAGCAATAAATTTACTTAAACATGGCACACGACAGTGACTACAAAGTTTCTATGTTACATTTTGTCTTGGAGCAGCCGCCGCGCATCGCAACGTGACCCACCACCGCAGAATGCGAACCTCCTAACGAGTTTTTGAGAGCACCCCCTGTCAGGGAACGCCATCTTAAAGGGATTTGCACTTTGTAACTAAATTGTCTTGGAGAAATGGATATGACCAGGACACTCGAGCTCAACAGTGTCGATGACTTTTTTGAAGAATCTGCTGTTACAGCATCGATTCTAGAATAATGTTGCAGATAAACTTTGTATGCTTCAGTAGTTCTGATGAAGGTAACATAAGTTCGACCAGCTTATCAACGTGACAGCCTAATGCTGTGACCGCATCTATTATTACAGGAGCTGCCCTTTCCCAATCCGTCTCGATCCTCGGCTGATCCGTCCATTAAGTATTCATCTCGCGACATTAGTGGCTGCCGTTATTAAAACCACCTGTAAATCCCATACTCCTGCGACTTGCCGACGCGGCACACGTACGAGGCGGGAAGGGGGCGAGGGGGTCCGTCCCTTCCGCCCTTGTGACTTTTGTCTCGAATCTCAGCGCACGTCTTGGACATCGGGGACACGTCTTACAGAATTAATAATAAGCTAAGAAACCGGGTGCGGTTTGGGCCACAATGTGCCGAAATTTCTAACCCTCATTAAGGGCCCTCTGCACTCACCGCGCGCACCAAACTTTGAACGTTCGCGCTCGCGTTCGCTCCTTGTTTATTGATGTTACCAACATCTTGCTGCTTGTAACGGGTTTTAATAGTCGAATTAAGAATGTTGTAAGCGTTCGTGATGAGCGTTGGTTTGTTCAGGTGATTTGTTTTACTTTGTCATTTGTTTATTTTAATTTAGGACCAAGCTGGCGTTTCTATCTGATAAAGTATCCAAAAATTACAACAAAATAGCTTCTATTCTTCAAATAATATTATGAAACTCGCAGTTGGTAAGTAAATAGATCGGAAAACAGTTACTTAACGTTATGAATGTATTACAAACATAACCTACATGTTTTCGGAAGAATCGAGAAACTTTTCACATTACTTTCGTTTTAGTTCACAAAGTTTGACAAACACAGCTTGACGTTAACAAATCAGGCTTCGGGAGATGTTATTTAGTAAAAAGCAAATTTGGTACAAATATATCGGTTGTCTGACATTGTTAGCGAGTCTGTGACAACGTGGTACATTGTAGGAACATTTTGAGCAAGGGTTTTGATGACAGTGTCTTGTCACTTCGAGCCTGGGGGTATCATAGTGCGGGTACAATAGTCGTAACATTGAGAATGATAGATAATACTTGTAAATGGAAATCTTGAGCTTATGAACTATTAAGTGTTTCGATGTTGCTATGAAAGTCGTGTTTTGTTTTGAGTGACAATAGCCTGGAGGGTAAGGTGTTGACTTTAGGGTTTGAAAGATCATGGGTTCGTTTTAATTATGCAACAGTTGTGAGGAAGTAATGAGTAGAATATCTTAGTACAAACAACATATGGTCCACATTCGATTTAAATGCGGTCGTAAATAAAACAACCTACTTAATATTTATAAATGTGAAAGTTTGTATATTTAGATATTTGGATGTTTGTTAGTCAATCACACCAAAACGGTTGGATGGAAATGGATGAAGTTCGGTATACAGATAGTTTATAGCCTGGATTAACATATAAGATACTTTTTATCCCGGTAGTATGTTCCCGTAGGATAATTTTTGATTTCGACGCGCGTGAAGTCGCTGGCAAATGCTAGCAATAAATCATGAAAAATTTAAAAACTTCACGATGTACTGTGCCCAAAGTGTGTGTGTCTCCGATATACTGTGTGTGTGTGTTGTGTGTTACTCAATAATATATTAATTCTGACATCTCACAACCATAACGAATTAACTTTTAATAATGTAAAATTATGAAACAGTCTACAGAATAATGATTAAATATTCCATGTTGTGTCTACATAAAATATTATTTACATGAAGACGCGTCTAGCTAGATTATTACCAAGCAGCGAGGCTTTGCAAACTTTTCTATTGATTGGCAGTTCCAAGAAAGACAAGCCATTGATACGTCTCTAGGAAAGATCTCGTCTTTGAAAACTAAACACTATTTAATATGCTTACAGGTTTCAGGTTTAAAAGCTTCTAATAATTATAAATAACTTGGTTTTATTTTAATACTTGTTTTTGCCGGCGGCTTCGCCCGCGTGGAGGTCGTACCACGAGAACCTACCATCGGGATGAAAAGTATCCTATCCTCACCTTCCGCCTGACACAAGTCCTCACCGGACACGGCTGTTTCGGGAGGTTCCTGTTTCATATAAGGCGGGAGGAAACGCCCGGGTGTTTCCATTGCAAAGATCACTCTGAGGACACAGTGGAGCATACGGTGCAGGTCTGCCCGGCTTGGGCGGAGCATAGCCGTGTCCTCATGGAAGCGATCGGCGGCGGCGATCTCTCGCGTCCGGCCATGGTACGGAGCGAGAGTGCATGGTTAGCCATCACCTCCTTCAGCGAAGCAGTGATGCTCGCAAAGAGGGAGGCGGCGCACGTGAGGGAGAGGCAGTACATGCGCCCTCACGGCCGTAGCCTTCGCAGGAGACACCCTGGGCATCGAGAATCCCAGACTGATTCCCGGCCACCGTAAGCGCGTGCTTGCGGACAACGAGTAATGGGTAGCTCGCTGTCCGGTAAGGACCAAGCTTGGGTCGACGGCGCGCTGTGTTCCACGCCCACCTCAAAAAGATGTCAGCACCAACTAGTGGGGCTCGCAAGGGCCGATGCCTGCCAGGGGTGTGGGTTGTTCGAAAGAGATACCGCGGCCCCTGACACATAGGCAACTGAGGGAATACGGGTGGATTTTAGTCAGTAAAAGTCTGACACGCCCTCCTGCTCCATCCAGAGCTGGAGAAGTCATTTGATGATTTCCCACCCAAAAAAAAACGTTATAAACTATATGTGTGCCAACTTTCATCCGACTCCGTTCAGCTATTTCTGCGTTATTAAGTAACAAACACCCAAACATACAAACTTTCATATTTATGATATTATAGTAGATTTAAATGACTTTCGTAACACACGAAGAACGTTCTTCACAATATAATGATGAAACAGAAGTTCAATACCAAACTATATTAATATATTCTCATCGTTCTGGCTTCATCCATTCTTCTTTCTTCGTCCAGGCGTTATTTTTGGAATGCGCTCCCTCTGAACAGCAGAACGGACACCAGTCGGTTATTTCGTGAAGGCACGTTGTACGATGTTTCTGCCAACTTCTGACGAATATGTGCATTCGTCAGAAGGTGGCAGAAATATCCATGAAGCTGATGTGCTGGATACATTTTCGCTTCTACCGATCGTTATTTCTTCTGACAAAGTTCATTTTATTTATATTAATGTATCCATGTGTCAGTATTTATTCTTGTGTTTTTTTATAGTTGTTTTCGAGCTATCCATCTCGTATGTAGCACCTGCCATAATTTGCATCTGCATCAGCCTAAGATTGACTGGTAGAAAATGCCTCATACGTTAAGTCCGCCTTTGAACAGTTTATTTTTTCACTTGGGCATAAAGTTTGAATACATTCAGACATGTTTTAATCCTAGTGTAAAAATTTTCAGCCACGCCATAGTCATCCACAGTCTTTGTTCACTGTCTCCAATGTGAAGCTACCATATATCTTCTGGATTCCAAGAATTTGACCTACCCACAGTAACCTAGTCTTTTACGCCTCCACTTAGTCTCAAAACATCATCCAACTCATTGTCTTGCCAGCGTTTTTTTAACCTCACTTGCAGTAACGTCTTTTCTCACGTCTTAACTGATGTCTATGTTGCGTATACTTGAGCCCAGTAGGTGGCCACGCTTATTGCAGCGCTAGAGGCGTTGTTAACTGTCTCCACTGTTGATCTCCCAGCTATCTTCCTGGTTCCAAGATTTTGGCCCACCCACACCAACCGACGTCAACAGTTCAACCCACGTTACCCTACAGATTCAAAATCGAACCGTTTCCTTTTATACCGTGTTACTCCTTTAGCTCTAACATTAAAATCCCAAACCCACACATTTCTTAAGGGAAATGTAAAACATTTTCTTGCCCTTGTATGAAAAGAACCTACAAGACGGGCCTTCCCTTATAAAGGAAATTCATAATAACATCATAAGGTATAGGGTGAAATTCGTAAAATCAAAAGTTCGTTTCAAAATTTCAATTACTTATTCGTTGTACGCGTGTGCTGCGTAGAAAGGAAATGAAATAACACTTAAACTTGATTTACGATAGAAAATATTCTAATATGGATGAGATATATTGTTTTCTTGGTAAATTAAGGCATTTTGTATGCACGTGTTTGGATTCCGATGTGGAACTAGGGATGATGTTTAAGGTTAATTGTGCATGGTTGTCGAAATAAATCTTATTTGGGGAAATATATTAGAAGGTGTACAGGGAAGTAATTTATTTTCTATGATTTGTGCACTGAGACATTTTAATTTTATATTTAGCTATAGATTAATCTAATAAAAACTGCATCTATTTAGGTCAATAACACCAAAATAAATTATTTTCACGGTTCCTAAAAATATTAACTGTGAATAATATCATTAATAAAAATTATGATAACATAAATAGGTACTTAAGGTCTTCTTATCATATATTTTTTAGAGTACAATTCAAACCAAACTAGTAAAATATACAAAACATCATCCCCGAAGGGTTAGACAGAATTATACCTATAATACACTCACATTTCGCCTCTCACGTATATGTCCATAATGCTGGGCATAACTTCAGACTCCGAGCTGGTACAGAGAAATTCCAGATTGAAAACCCAACAATATTTTGCCCGGCCCCGAAATCGAACACTCGTACCCAGCAATAGTGCTTGCGACCAGTAGACTAACAATCCAGGCAGTAACAACATTACCTACAGTCCTAATGACCAAATCCTTCCTCATCACACAACCAAAAAGTTACAATTAACTCCTCACAAAATTTACAATTTCCCTCCGCCTTTAACTTAAGCGTAATCTTGGTTATTATAAAGCACCTACGGCCTCCAAACGGCTGCATAACAAATTTTATTTCCTTAAGAAATGAACGTCCGAACAAAAACAAAACGCGAAACTTTGGGCGTACCTCCGCGTCCTGCCGGGAATTTATATCGTTCACCAACAAGAAAACAAAAGTGGAGTCGCGCCAAAGGTACATTATCTTAACAAAGTACAGCAATTAGGTACACGTTCTACATCTGACTCTAATAATTTAAATATGATAAAACAAAGTAAGATGGCGAGGAAGAATGGCGGGCTCTTACTTAACTTATTTATAAATTCTTCGTACTCTCGAGACGGTGAGCAACCCTTCCCCGCATTATAATGCAATGAAAGGGGCACTCATATAAGTATCGCGGTGAAGGCTAATCCGCCGCTGGCTATGCAGTGATCCTTATTTATTAGATTATCATAAAGTTCTTGGGAAGAAGATAAGGTTAAAACTTGAAATAGACGTTAAGACTCGCTTTGGTGTTTTAATGAAGTGTTACTTATTTCTTAACAAAAAAAATCTTCTGGTTAGAAACATTTTCTGAAGCAAAAGAATACCTTAATTATTTGCTTTAACATTTATGCAATAATTTTGCGGCATCAGTTTGGTAAATATTTAATTATCTAGTCAGATGAATCTGATAGCTGGACCATTTCGTAGTCACTAAAACGATGAATGAAATTAATTCCACCAAGAAAATTGCCGATGCTATCTCCGCCACTAAACCCCCGCAATAGTGCAGTAGTTCCTAATTCACGTCTCAAGCCCGCTTTGTCCTTAGTTCCGCGGTACTTACCGAACAAAAACACAAGACAAGAACAGATCAATAGGCCACAATCCTCAGAGCGTAAGCTAGGGGCGGCTCAAAGCTATAAAATTACAGATCAGAACTCTATCGAGACATGGTCTTTATTCAAAATCAGTAGAGCGCGCTATCAAAGAAAGTCTTCTTAGGAGTTAGCGTCTTGGGGTCTCCAAGTTTGTTAGCAAGGGTTACGATGCGGGCAAGGGCGTAAGGGTACGTTTTTGAATGTAAATAGTGGTGTAGGGTCTCGTATGAATTAAATTTAAGTAATTAATGGGTGCTGCGCGGTCTGAAAGGCCGGCTATGTACCATTTCGATAATGTGTGGTGTTTTGTTTGTAGCGGTACTGCTGGTGATGTTGTACGTACGTACGGACGTAAAAAGTTAAGATTTGGCAATTGTTGGGTCAAATTCTGGTGGAAATAAGTGGCAATTAGAAGGCCAGATGATGAAAATCGTACAAGGAATATACCTTTTTTATTTATTCAAAATCCGTTTTAACGATAACTTACACAAAGTCTGCCAAACTGGTTATCAGTTTGTTGACTGTTCTTCTCGTCTAACAATAACTAGATTACAAATTTTTTAAATTAATATGCTATTGTCAATAACAGTCGACCTCAAAAAACCTTACAAAAATGTTATTTTTAATATCTTAACCAAGAATTCCGTCCATAGCTGCCGTTAAATTTAGATAAAGTAAAGGAAAAATTGAACTTTGATGTTATCTAGAGTTTATGAGAACTGAACAATTTTTTCTTCGGCTTCCCTCTAAGAAAAATTGTAGCTTCGCCACTGATATTTACACTCCACTTTGTGGTTTAGATTATTTAATTGTTCAATATATTTATGTTACTTTTCAGGTACATAGGCAGTACCTACTTTACAAATTTTGTCAATGAAAAACACCAAACACCATACAAATTTTGAATGGTTCTTCTTAATATTGATTTAAGTTTTTCTTAAAAGTTCCTTATGAATTCAAGGACTAGGTGATACTGTATTTCCAATTCTAATAGGTCTAGTGTATACACAGAAAGATTCTAATTAAAGTATTATGATTATGATAAGACCTTTTATATATCTTTGTTTTTGGTTAGGTACGAAAACCTAATAAAACTGGAAAACAAGGCTTACTACCAGCTGTAGCATCAGTAGTATACCTACTAATTTCATATTAATCTGATCCCACCCGGCACTAAGGACCGTGTGGGTCATTTATTAATTACAGTGTAGGTACCTCGGGCTGGGGGTTAAGAAAGGGTCCCTATATTTTAAGACGTCGCCGTCATCTGGCCGAGGTATGCACATTGTGCGTACAAACAGACGCGGGATATTTATGACTGTATTTAAATGTGTGTGTCGCCATTATCTTGTCCGCAAATGTGCGCTGTGTCTTAGGGATCGGCGGAATAGAATCTAATGTGTGCTAATGAAGAATTATGGGCTGATGTTATGTGACTATTTGCTTTTATACGTGAGACTATAAATGTTTGGTCCTTATGTACTTAATAAGTATAAGAGCTACGAAATTGTTTTAGTTATATATGACGTAATCGTGGGGTAAAACATTAAAGAAAAACAACAATATTTAGAACCTCTTCCTATTTTCTAATTTGGTTAAAAATTTGTACGCTTTGCTACCAAGTTTCTATATCATGGATCTGTCTATAGGTGGACCACTCGTCTCGTATTCTTTCCTTCACACTCTTTTAAAGTGGATAGTTAGTTTACAAAGGCTCATTATTGTACATCTACACTAATATAATAAAGAGGAAAGATTTGTATTTTTGTAACGAGTAAACTCATGAACTTTGGACCGATTTCAAAAAATATTTTACAATTAAAATGCTACATTATCTCTGAGTAACATAGGCTCCATTTTCCATTCCCATTTTCATTTCCCCGTTTCTTCCCATGGGTGTCGTAGAAGGCGACTAAGGGACTTACAAGAGAATGGGCAGCAGCGTTCTCTATGCATTTGACCACCATACTGCGATCGCCAACCCGCCTGCCAAGCATGGCGATTAAGGGAAACCTCCCCATTTTTTTTGGGGCAGGCCTCTGTCCAGCAGTGGACGTATATCGGCTGAAATGATGATGATGAACATTAGCTATATTTATTACCAGAAAATGGCCACCCATGCGAAGCCAGACAGGCCGCTATGTACAGTATTGTACAGCTTACAACAAAATAAAACAAATTAAACACCAAGCTTCGCGTTAATTAAAATCTAAGGTAAACTCCAGCACTCCTTTATTTAAACGGTCAATTACCAACAGAACAGAGCTCAAATTATCAAACAGTATTCGATAGCGCCTTAAGCAAGTTAAGTCGGTGCCTCTCAAAGCGGTGGTAGATAGGTACGTCTACCGGTCGGTAACGCGATCAAAGTGTTTCGTACTTTGCGCCTGTAATCGACAACGAACTCGTCACCTAAGGTAGTTCAGACAAGCGGGAACGGACGTTTGTTGAGAATTGGCGGGCATGTTTAGATGTAGAAATACTGACTTCCATTTATATAAATCGAAGTTACGAACTGACTGTTATATAGCTCCTCATGTTTTATTATAAAACTAGCTTTTGCCAGCGGCTTCGCCCGCGTGGAAATCGAAAATTATCCCACGGGAACTGGTATAAAAAGTATCCTATGTATTAATCCAGGTTACAAACTATCTGTCTGCCAAATTTCATCCGAATCAGTTCAGCCATTTTTGCGTGATGGAGCAATAAACATCCAAACATCCTCACAAACTTTCACATTTATAATATTAGTAGGATTAATATATTGATATTAAGAATAATAATTAATATTAATGTATAATATTAAATATAATATAGTAGGATCTAAAGTTGTAGATTTCTGCCAAAACATATTTTGGTCATAGTGGTGGCGTCTCAGTACCTGTTATGCAATGGACCCATATCACCCCCCATATATGACGTTAATATATATATCGACGGTCCCTACGTACATGAAGACAAAAATGTCAAAAATTGTTTTTTTTAATTGCACAATTGGGTTTAGATTTTCCTTAAGCACACACCTGTATATTTATATTTTTTTATTATTACGTATTTACAAATCGTTTATGAGAAAAAAAGAAAATATGTATTAAAACCATTATAAAGTTCCTAAAGCTAATAAAACATTATAGAAAAACAAAATTTATAATTGTACATATAATTATTTCTAGAGCAGTTTGAACATAAATAATGCTTTCCTGTAAACCTCGGTTTTTGACATGTCTCTATGTACGTAGGGACCGTCGATATATATAACTACGAACAAAAAGCAAATGCAAAAAAAAAAACAAACAAATGCGACAGATAGTTCCAGAGGTTACCTTCCTACATACAAAGTTACAGACAAAATACCTCTTTATAATATTAGTTTAAATTGACTATGATATTTTTTATGACTACACACTAAGTTAAGGTAGTTAATCTATTCTAAAAATACCCTTCACATGCGCATCTAAAACAACTATCTACGCATTCTGTTCTTCAATCAAAGTAAAATTGAGCAAAATTTATTGCCTCAGCCACATTTTTTTTAATTACGAATAATAATCGTAGTTTTCGGTCACTTAGGCGTCGAAGTACTCGTCCGCATCGATGGCAGCGTTATTATTTTTGTTGTGTTACTTAACTAAACTTATTTTTGCAATAATCATTAAAAAAAATGTATAGTGAAATAAAATACAACCCCTATAGTTACAGTTCCGAACAAAAATTATCCACTTTGTTACCGTCGCAGGTGATGTCACGAATGTGAAAGGACATTTGTTACGCGTTAAATATTCAAAGAACAAGACGGCTGGTCTCCGGGGCCAAAAAGACCCCGGTCGGTCCGGGTTAACCCTGTATCGCTCATGCGTCCCTAATTTCCGATTTGTCGGCCGAAGGGTTGACTGATTAGCATCTGACTTGTCACGACGCATCACTGTTCCTCTGTTGTGTTGATTCGGAGTATTTGAGATGTGAAATTAGTGATGGGCTGATAATTTTGCTTACGATCTGAACGATTTAAAAGTTTGTAATGTTTAAAACTTTTTTCATTATTGAATGGTTTGTTTGAACGATATCCATTGAACTGAAGTTACCGCGACGCGATGATAGGTACATTTTTATTAGGTTATGCAAAGTATAGTTGACCGTAGAAGATCGTTAAACAAGAAAATCTTGACGATTTGACTTGAGTCATTAATTTAAAAAATGGACGAAAAGGAATCATCATCATCTGCCAATTCTTTCTTTAACTATGTTGGGGTTGGCTTCTAGTCTAACCGGATGCAACTGAGTTCTAGTATTTTACAAGGAGCGACTGCCTGGGTAATACGATACCTCTTAGTAAGACTGGTAGTCAGATGACCCGCAACGACTATCAAATATCCACGAATAACAGCTGGGTTGGAAAGCACGTTAGGGCCTTGGTATATAAAGTCGACACCCATCCACGGACCAACTGCGGCAAGCGTAGCTTAACCTGATCGATTGACTTGTACGGCTGCTGTTACTTAGCCACAAACTTCTCTATGGACGAGTAGGATTATTCTAAAATAAATTATGCCTGTTTACTTCCAGTCTATATCTACCTTCCAAAACCATGTGCCCGCCATAACCTATAACGCACATTTGGCAGCATATCTAAAGAATAAATTTCAAGATTATGTACACACCACAATCTACAAGCTTCCCGGGCATATGCAGTGCATGTAGTTGAAAACAAAGCCATTTCCCAGGTATTTTCCTTTGGCAGCACACGCAGAAGTTGAGAAGTTATTAGGCATCTGATAGCGGGACAGACAATTGAATATATCAATGTATTAAACTTGCTTTTCTGATATAATATGCGCTTGTTAGTCTAGACATTTTATTTTGAAAAGTTTTCTATGTGTGCCAGGCTTTTTCTTGTTAATAAATAGATTTGAATGTAAGACTTTTCTTTAGACAGGATGATATACCTTAGAATGTTAAAAAGATATCATTTTGTTACGAAAAAAACCCTGTTAACATCGCATTGTCATGATTTCCAAATATTAGTAAGATTTATCGTGATTTTATATATAAATTTTAAAATTTAAAGTAAGTAGGTGATTTGCTTTAAATGATTTTGTATCAGTGTATGCATTAGAAGTATCTCATTTGACAGTTACCATAAACGTACTGTTTTTTTATGGAATAGAAATATGATGTTTGGAGCATCGCCTGGTTTTCTAAGCCAGTTCTCTTTGAGCTTCGAAATTAAAAGGTTGTCTTCAAAAAGTCATTATTGATAATTGAGTACCTAATTAAATAGTTAGTTAAATATTGCTATATACCGTTTATAAATACAGAAATATTTATACTGGAAAAGGTGTGTTCATTACAATCTACAATATCGCTATCGTACCTAGATGAGCGGCTTCCTAAAATGCCATGCACCAATTGAAGTTATCATCTCAGCAACCACAAACCAACCTACTTCCCAAGCAGCACGCAAGCGTTTTCAACATACATATAACAGCCTATTTAGAACTTAGAGTTCCTTTAGAGACTTACAAGAGTGTCAAAAAATTATTCAAGCTGTATTAAGGGATCCGCGAAAGCTTAGGGTATTTAAACAGAATATGAAAACTCCACTATACAGCTTAAGTATTTTGTGACACTTTAATCTGGTTTTTATCATTAAAGCTGTATACAAGCTGTATTTTGCATGTGAACACTTACTTATTACAGCTCTTAGTGTTATTATAGTATCACTTAAGACTTGTTTTTGTACAATGGTGTATGCAAACTCCGTTCTAAAACTTATTTTTATGGCGTAATTGTACACTCTTGTAAATACAGTGGTTTTATGACTTCTGTTTTTGAGGGTGTTTTAAAACTAAAAAAATAAATGACAGCTACAGTACAGCTTTATTTTGTATTAATGAAAGTCACTCGGAAAGACTTTACGGTCAACGAAGAGGGTTCCGTAGCAAAAACATTAAACAGGGTTATTAATGATCATAACAGTTATGTTAAATGTGTAAATTTAATTCAACCTTTGGAACATGATTATGACGTTTCTTCATAAAGCAGCGCAAGTAGTTCAAATGATGATTAATTTGAACCATGACATCTAGTTCTCTTACTGCTTCGTCATATGACGATAATGATAGTCTTTTCACACAGTATTTTGAGGTGGACCAATTATATAAAGGCCGAGATGTTTCATCCTTTACTAATTTGTTGACATCTAATCGCTTTCTTGGCCATCTTAACTTGCCTTTTGATTCCTACAAACTTGGTACAATGCAAAGCTTGTTTTGCCCTTTTTCAATGGTTGCTTAAATTTTAGTCGGCATATTTTCCTGAAAATAAAGTAAAACTGATATAATACATACAACAAACTAATAATGCTTTACAATAAGTTTACTTAGGTATAAAATACAGGGACAAATTGAGAATCTCTTCCTTTTTTTTGTTTTACTATATGTAGGTACGTATCATATTGAGTCTGCGTTTTTTATTTCTTTTAGGTAACCCTTATGAGCATTATAAGTTATGTATAGAGCACTGTACAGCCTAAGTAATAAAAATATTCTATTATAAAGCTAATTAGCAGCCAAAAGTTGTACAATATAATCCATAACTTACTTAGTACAGCTACTCAGACTATAATACACTCCGATTATCGTTTAGGCTGTTTAGCAAATAGTCGCCATTTTCATAATTTCGAATGTAGGTATAAAACAAAATATGAAACATAATTTAAGGAATATATAATGATTTTCGGCTTGATATGAGGGCACAATGATCACACTACCCTCACTTCTGTTATTATAACATTGTTTTTTATTCTAACCTTAAAACCAATATTGACTTACCATATAAATAGTATTTTTCTTTTATATCAGATCGATTATTTTGCTGGCGCTTGAATATTTTGACGGAAAACATAGACAGGTTCACAATAAATTTAAATCCGCAATTTTAATTCACCAATTAACACCTTCAGATATCTAAGTCCAAGATTACGTTTACTTACTAATAAATATTATAAATAACAATGTCGCCATTCATTGCAAAGAATTACATTCATTTTGTGATTCTCTTCAAAAACCTATTTAAAACTATTTTCTCTATAAAGTATTTATAAGATAATATCTGTAGTATAATGGTTCCTTTGTACACCGAATAACAGCTCTAATACAGCTATTATACAGCGCCTCTATTGCTTCTACAGCTATTATACAGCTATACTAGAGCAAAACGCTGTATAAAATGTGCCCATTTTTTACTTATAAGGGCTGTATAAGCGCTTATACAGCCTCTATACAGCCTGAATATACAGCTTCTAGTATAAAATCGAACTTAAATACAGCTTGTATACAGCTTGCAATGCTACTTGGGTTACCAACAAAATGATAAATGAATCCCTAAACACAACACTTGAAATGAAACCAACAGAAAAATACGCCAAATGAAGGAATGACAAAGCTCCTATGGCTCAGTGATGATAAATGATAGATTCATGAGGTGCCGTGCGGGATCACATGTGTCGTTTGCGGACTAATGTGCTGGAAGACCCTCCGTGATGCGACGATGGCGAGTTATGGGTAATGGTGCTGAGGTAGTGAGAATTATGTTTATGAAGGTACGTAAAAAAGAAGAATAAAGGAGTATTGTTCTGTTGTTTGTGGTTGCCAAGATGATGACTTGGATGGAACATCATTTATCTTGCACGATCTGGTATGTAAGTTTATTGCATTACTTCTTCTTCCCAACTAAATAACTAGGAAGTGGTGACATTTTTCGGGGACTGTCTTGTACAATTTTGACGTTCAAAAATTGGTGATTCTCAGCCCAGTTTGAATAAATGACTTTTGATTTGGATCCATATCATACTGGGCTCCGTATCGTTTACTTCTTGCTAACTGTATTGCTATGTTGAGATACCTACATTAAAAGACGGCAAATTTCTAGCTGATTTTGAAACGAAGTATCGTAAGATGGATTTCTACGATTAGTTATAGTGGTACATTTCTGAACCTTAACAAATTTCAATGGTGTACGAAAAATTATACGAATACCGAATGTTGGTAATACGCATTTTCATTAATATGGCATATGGTGATACCACAAATGGATTCCACGAAACAGACTCGACCTAGTGTTGAGTTAATTAACAAAATTCTGCCTCTGCGTCTTATTTTTTTAAAACCTACCTTCCAATGTGGACTTTAAGGAAATGTAAAGCACTGTTTTTGGCAAAAAAACAATATCTGTCTTATCTACCTTTAGCTTGAACCCCAATCAACTGTAGCCAATCTCAAATAATATCATTGCATGCTTATTCTGTACGATGAAAAAGGCTAGCCCATACAAAGCAACACTTCCCAACGAAAACAAATTACCATCTGCTGGACAATGGAGGTTCGAAGGTTCGAAATTTAAACAGCAGCGGCTCGGCGACGTATCGGCTGTCACATTACCGGCGTTGCTGGTGTTATTATCAAACTTTTTGAAGGGTCTCCGGTCGCCGGAGTGACGCCGACCCCGGTGCCCGGACGAACGGCAGGGAGGAGTGGAATGCGCTCTTTTGGATAGAGGAACCGAAAAAGACTTTTGAATTACAGAATTTAAAACTAGATAAATTAAACAAAAATAAATCAACTGATTGAATAAATTCGTTTCAATTTTTTTTTGTTTCCAAAAAATACATGTTTATTCTCAATATTGTTAAAGTTTGATTTGAATTCAACTCACTAGTCGAGGAATTATTATCCTATCGCACAAGCAATTTATCATATTGCCGCACAATTATATTATTAAGCTTAGCTTTTCTCAAGCTAAATGGTCACTGTCACAATGTAGAACGCGCGCGGCGCATTCAATATTTCTAGAAAGTTACTATTTAATAAAAATCTTTTTTCAAAAAAATAAATGTTTTTTTGGAAGTCGGTTGTTTACTTGTTTGAAAAAAGTTTTTTATTTTCACTTTTTAGTGGTTCACATGTGCTTACCCCTTCACAGCGTACCGGCGTGATGTTATGTTATTAACTGGTGTAAACAATAGACAGAGATGAGATTTCAGCAATCCCAGTCCATTTGCTATCATTTATTGAGGAGTTCCGTTGCCTATCTCCGAAGTTCTTCATCAGATCTTCACCAAATTGAAATGGAACCACACCGAGAAAGTATTCTTCCAAAAACTATACAAATTGCTTCAAGTGTGCCTAATTTTTTCCTACGAAATCCTTCTCCACACTAGCATCCCGCATCCGGCGTCGTGTCCGGGCGCATATGGTAATTCCTTATTCCAATAGGAAATAGAGGCGGTCACTGGCAATAATCCATCACTGTGCTGTTTGTTCGTCCGGCCGGACATGTTTTATGTCATTTTATGTATTCCTTACAGGTTTTGATAAATATTTGTTTCGCTCTAGTTCGGACATGTCCAGGAATTGAATATCCGGAGGGTAACTCCTTTCGTGATTGGCGTGGGTAGCCACGTCTCTTGTTTTTTGCTTGAATTATATTTGTGAGACGTGTAGGAGTATTTGTTATTTACGTAATTTCGCGGCAGGAGGATTTATTCATAGTTTTTGTTTTGTGGACGATGGAATGACTCTAAGGCGATTCACACACTAAGACGCACAACACAATCGGGCGCAGATAACGCGCTCCCGCGCGTGATTATTTACATACATATTCCACCATACTGTGATCGCCAACCCACCTGCCAAGCGTGGTTTGGCGATCGCACGTAGCAGTGTGTTTGTGTTTGTGTGCTTTTCCAGCCATCACCACCACCACCATTTCAGCAGTAAGACGTCCACTGCTGGACATAGGCCATTTTGCCATAATCACCACGCTTAGCAGGTGGGTTGGTGATCACAGTATGGTGGAATATGTATGTATATAATCATGCGCGGGAGCGCGTTATCTGCGCCTGATTGCGTTGTGCGTCTTATTGTGTGATAGTGTGGATCGCCTAAACGTCAAAAAATACAGAATTAAGTAGCACCAGTTGTAAAAAAAATACTTCAAAATACTAAAGCTCGTTGGAATTATATTCTATTCCATACGTTCTGTCCCTTTTTGTTGTCGATCTGGTAAGTTTTCAAACGATCTGATTTTAATTTAATTAATTTAAAAAAGCACTAGGTTTTAATCACTATATCCAAAATCCAAATATTATTATTTTACACAACCCTACATGGGCAATTATCAAACGGCAGAAGCTTTTACTAAAACTTCTCAGTGGTGCTATAAAAAAACCTTTATCATTAATTAAGTTGAAGACACATTCCAGTCCATACATTATTATTTATTTATTTATTCAAATAACCAATCCTTAATACTCTCATCGAACCTTGGCCATCAACGGACAAATGTTTCATTACTTTGTACTTATACATAATCCTTTGCATGTCACACGTCAACCATATAAGATATAAGTAAATATAAGCTAAAAACTGTGTTGTTCACTATTCCCACGGGTGTGACGTCATTATACCCACGCAACGTTGAGGCTAAGGATCGTATGCATACAAAATCGGGCCTTATCAGTTATGCATAATGTGGAGACCCCAAAGGTGGGCAAAATATTGCAGTGCCCGGAGACATTGTCTACAGGCTGGTATTTTAGTTGTAAATTATTTATTTTTCGTAACAAGTTACAGGTTGGTTGTGAAAATGTAATTATGTTTTATCTAGCGTTTACATCATGTGTAGGTATCTTATTTTTTTGGAAAAATCAACAACAGGGAGCCGTGAAAACTTAAAATAAATATATAAAAAAATCGTCAAATTAAAAGAAGCAGTTTACGATATATTTTACAAAAAAATCGTGCCACTGCCTTATGTAATGATGCCATAAAATAATAGTTTTATTATTTTTTATCCTTAATACTAGCTTTTGCATGCGGCTTCGCCCGCGAGGAAGTCGAAAATTATCCCACAGGAACGTACACTGGGATAGAAAGCATCCTATATGTTAATCCAGGTTATAAACAGTTTGTGTGCCAAATTTCATACTAGTCATCCGTTCAGCCGTTTTTGCGTGAATGAGTAACAAACATCTAAACATTTTAATATCCAGACATACAAACACACAAACACACACAAACTACACACACACTACACACACACAAACACAAACACACATGCAAACTTTCACATTTAAAATAGTTCCTAGTAGGATTAACTACTAAATTAGGGAAAGATTTACGCAGGTGATGTTCTATAAAAATGATGTTTTTCTCGTTAATTGCACCATAAAGATTGTCACATTTCAAAAGACCACTGCAATTTAATCCCACTACGAAGTGACTCCCATACATTATTTTTTATTAAGAAAAAGTTGTCACGTCGTTACGTAATCACGCTGTACAAAGAGGCCGCATGTATCTATGTCACGCGTGTCACGCTGATGGATTTTGTTCTCTGATTCTATTACTGTTTTTTATTTGTTTTTATTTGCCGGTCGACTGTCATTGTGACCGCGGCCATGAATATGAATGCGGAGTTTCGTATCCTGATGAATTTGATAGATAGATGTGTAGGTATTTCGTATTGGTGCCGATATTTGCATATTAATTCATACATGTTTTTTTTGTTTTATTGGTTCAGAAAAATACCCAGGAATATTAAGGAGAAAGTTTCTTTAATGCACAGATTTGTTTCTGTGGTGTTTTTACTACTTAAAGATTCTCGTGTATTTTTTTCTGGACGGAAAATGGCTAATTTACCTAAGAAAAAATTTTAGTCGGTCAGCAGCAATAGTTTCATTTTGTAAGTTTTCACTTTGCAAAAACTGCTAAATTACTTGTAAAACTGATAAGTTCTTACGATAAAGGACACCCTTTTGGTATTTGGTAAACTTAAAGAATGTTTTTTTTAAAGCGACTCAGCAGTTTCAACTGTAATGAATTGTCAACTTCAACTAAAAATATTTGCGAAGCGCATCAACATAATCCCCTTAACTCGTAAAAACTTTTTAAGAAAAAAAAAGATAAGATGAGAATGACGATAATCCAGCGGCTGCAGCGCTGTGTTCACGCTGACAAATGAACGCTATTTCTTACAGCGTGTTTCACGTCAACGTGCAAATATGTCAATGGGTTGAAAAAAATACCTTTAGGTACGAATGTAAGTTTGTGTAAAAACACCCGCGTATACACAAGGGTGGTTATAAAAGGGGGTAAATTTTCATCTTTCTTTTTTATTTTAATTCGACAGCATTAGATATAGCACGTTCACCTCTGATATACCTAAAAAAGTGTAAGAATAATGTTTGTACATAATTGCATGTACTACAATATTTGGTCTGGAGTATTTTTATGATAAAACAACCGACTTCCGGCAAAACACTACAAAGTGAAAAATAACTTTAATTTCGGAAGTCAGTGACTTTGGATATGTATTTAAATTTTTTGTCACCGCCTTCCGAAATTAAAGTTATTTTTCACTTTGTAGTGTTTTTTTCGGAAGTCGGTTGTTTTTTTCCTTTGGAAAAGTTTTTATATTTCACTTTTTAGTTATAGTACCTACCCCACACCAATTCAAAATTTAATCATCCTTGGGGTCAAAACAATGTATATTTATGCGATAGCAGAAATTGCGGTGGATTTGCTGTCATTTTTTGAAGAGTTCCGTTGTTTTGTCTCCGAGACGCATTATCAGATCAATATGAAATTTAAATGGGATCATTTCGTAATAAACGAAACCCCTTTCGAAAAAAAAAGAATTTTGCAAATCCGTCAATATATGACGGAGTTATGCCCGAACATACATAAAAAAGAAGGTTGTATCTTCCTTCATCAGCTCAGCGTCAAGAGATGATGATGACCATACGCAAATGTCTCAATAGCTTTAGTAAATATATGAAAAACATTGTTAATACCTATAACTTTTGAGGGTTGCCCTCGATTTCCCTGGGATTCCATCATCAGATCCTGACTTGGTGCCAATAGAACCACCTCAGGAGTATACTCTGTCAAATAAAAAAGAATTTTGAGAATCGGTCCACAAATAGGGCAGAAATCGGTGAACACATAAAAAAAGATACATACAGTCGAACATATAACACATAACTTTTTGAAGTCGGTTAAAAACTTACTTTTCGGCGGAGAAATGCAAAAAACCCATTTTTGCGAACAAATGCGAAATACATTTTTTTATGGGACATTTTTTTTTTGTATCGGATTTTCTAGCTGACAAATTTTAGTTGTGTATTTGTAAAGAATTTGTTGTATAGTGTATCGGTAAAGATTTATTATGTGTTTGATGATGAACTGCATCAATATTTGCATGCCAAAAAGGTAGAATGTACAAGGATTCTTTAATATTATTGTAACCACCTTATTGTAAATACCTACATTCTGAGCAAATTCTATTCTATTCTATTCATGGGGACTTTTTTACATTTCTTATATATTAATGATATAAACTTTCAAACCAAGAATCAGCTTTCAATGTCTATTTTGACCGGAGTAACAGTCGACTTAATTGTAATTTCTTAGATTCTTTTTGTCTTTAAAAAAATCTCGATGCCATCAATATACATCTGTACCTACATTAAAACAACAGCCTGTCTATACCACCCTCTGAGATCGGTTTCCAATTAACACCGGCTCAGTTCAGTCTCATTATATTTTTAATTTGGGGGAGGAATCCTAAATTAAAGCAAGCGACGTCAAAGGACATCGTTGGCAGCGATTAGAGCTAAATAATTAAAGAATTCGGCCATCTCCTTCGTCGTTAGAGACCGCTCATTGGAACTTCGTAATTTTGATTTAGGTATTACGGTACCCTAAAGTTCTTTAACTTCCCGTTTCGTGACTTTCTGAGATGCATTTTCAATTTGGATGGAGGTCTTGGGATCCATTAAGTATTTGTATTTCGTTTAGGACCTCTTATGCCTCTACAAGGTACAGTCAGCAGGCACTTGAATTAAGTAGGTTAAACCACATATCTCGAATTTACCACTGTCTGAGTTTAATAACTATTTGGCGAGGTCCATGCGTAGTAGTACGACTATCACAGAATAAGTTATAGAGGTATTAGGAACAGAGTGTAAAGTTACATAGACAGTGTAAGTACTCATCCTCCATAGAAAAGGGAATCCTCCCTTTCCTCCGAACAGACGAGTGTTGTGTCTGGTGGGCATCTCCCCGAACGGTTGATGTCGGGATACACAAAAAGCAATGCAGGATTGTGTTTGACGTCAGCGTCATACGTGAAATGGCAATGGAGGTACCACCACAAAGTAATTGGAGAGAAAAAACAAAACCACCTTCTCAGACTTAATCAGTGCTTTTCAACTATCCATTAACTCCCTAGCAGTTCAAAATACGTCCAGCCATGTTTCGTTAAGGTAAAAAATAACTAGCTAGTTTTTATCATAACTCCATTGAAAGTCTTCCAAAAGTTAAGAATCCATCACGTTAAGTGAGCTAGGTTGTAAACTAGCGAAGTTTATGAACGTAAATTTCAATTTCGTCTAGACGTGTGAACTACGGGTTTGCATGTAAACAAGATTCATTATCACTACTGCGCAAGTTATAAAATTCTTAAGTGAAGTTTACGTACAAAATACTAGAAGACTTACATACTTGCTATGTTTTGAAGACTATGCTCAAAACAATTCTATTCATTTTATTAAAATACGTTACTATTTCAATAATGCAAAATAGTTTTTAAAAGGTTCATTCAGTATTTGTTGTTGTACTATTTAATTGAAACAATGACAGAAATATGCAAAATAAAAATAAAGCTCTCTTTTTAATCCTTTTCCTTATCGTTACGTTATCTCGTTTGTCACTCAGAAAAGTGATTTTTCCGCATTATTAATATCTAAAGATGACGATGTGGTAACTTAAAAAGCTTTCTGAAAAGATAAACTTACAAATCTGAAAAAATCAAAATCAAAAGTCATTTATTCAAATTAGGCTGAGAATCAGCACTTTTAGAGTGTCAAAATTACATAATACAGTCCCCCAAAACGCCCGCCCTTCACAACTTCCTAGTGCTTTAGCTGGGAAGAAGAAGTGGCGCAACTATCTCCCCAGCAGCACAGCTGTCTGTTTAGTTAGATAGACTTGATTCTATACATAGGTAGGCAAAGTAATCACCATTACGAGACACAGAACTTAAATAATTTGTAATTTGACAGCTAGCCATGCCCATATACCAACAAATAAAATGAAAACTTAATTCAAGTACAAAAAATAAAAAAGTAAACAAAGCATATACCGAAATAAAAGCCTCCTGGTACGAATGGCGTGATAGCTTACATATGCAATGCTGGATTATGTTTACAAATGATAACCTAGGACCATCGACGTAAAATAAATAAACAGGTAGGTAATTATTAGCAACAATAATAATAATAATAAAAAAAACGAAATAAAATAACAAAACTTTAAATAACTGCTCTTCTTCTAATTTGTCCTAAGCAGGCAATTGCCCTTACTTCCAAAGCCACTTCTCAACTTTACACACGTTTGAATTTAATCTAATCTAACATCTTCACGCCACGTCATAAAACATTCAGGCATCGCAGAGGTGTCGTTTGCGACAGTGGGTATTCAGATGGAATAAATCCGGATTCCTGGGGTCTAGGGGACCCGTGGGAGTGATCCCGACAGAGATGACCGCTCTGAGGTACTCGACACTTAGATTAGACGCTCTTATTATGAAATCATGGTAGACGAGCGTTTGTCCAGCGTGTTTGACGCACGGTTTTAAAATTATGAAATCGCTTTAGAGTATTACTAGCTTCTGCTCGCGACTTCATTCGCGTCAAATTTCTTGCTCCCCCAACCCACCCCATCGCTTCTTTCTCGATAAATGGGCTATACAACACTAAAATAATATTTCAATTCGAACCAGTAGTTCCTGAGATTAGTGCGTTCAGCCAAACAAACGCTTCAGCTTTATAATTTCAGTATAGATTTATTTATTGAATGTCCAAAATCCACACACTTTCATAAACAGAACATCACGACTCTTTTCCCCGAAGTCTTATGCAGAGGTGTACCTACTTATAGTACATCCCTATTATGCCAGTTATGTTTCAGCCCCATGTTCATGTTATACCTAATGAAAAATATGCAAACGTATTCCGATTTTGTTGTAATATTCATAAACGAAGTTCTAGAAACAAACGATTTATTTGCGGGAGCAAAACCGTCCAACAGTCGTTAATCTATCACTTACGACTGCTGAATAAAGAAATACGAGTTTTTGAGATTCACCAGCTGATTTTAAAAAAGCATGTTTCGATGCAGGTGGAATAACGTATTTAGTTTTTGTTTAATATTATATACGAAGTGGAACAGAATAAACGTAAGACCTGAAAATACTGACCGCCAATCGACCCAAAAAAATCTTATTTTAAGGCAGTAAGACTCAATTTTCAACGCTATTTTCGAAATGATAATAGTTTGTTTTATAAAAAAATATTGTAGTCATTGTATTATGCTTTGAACGCAATACCCCAATTGGGGTGTCTGAGGTCTTGTTTGCTCTTAACATTGTATAAAAAAATCTGAAAACGTCATTCATTCTTTTGTAAAAAGCTACAATTTTCTCAGTCAAACTTTACACATTTATGAGCGTTTTAACCGCCCGTCTGCTCAAGATTTTAATGTCACAGACAAATGACGATTCGGCCCTACAGTGACTTGAGGGAAGGGGTAAGGCAATGTTTACATTTTAATGTAAGAACACCGGTGTCCCAGGACTCGTTAAGGGTTAATATCACGCGCGTGTTCATAAAACGAGTCTTTTTGCCTTCTCTATTAATGAGCTGAGATTTCATTAAGGTCCCTCCTCAATAAGTTTTTTTTTTGTTGAGATTTTAAGGTTATTCCTTTGAGGGTTAAGGTTTGAGAAATAAGCGAGCTGAGGATGTTTTGAATGTGTCGCTAAGGTGTTTTAAAAAAAAAATACTAGAGAAACAAAAATAAGCTTAAAAATCAGAAACTGGGACTTGTGAAAATTTAGTTTTTAATCTTAATTTTTTGCCTAGAATAAAAACTTCAACAAAGTTAGGATTATAAATCGTCTAATACAAAAGAGACAAGTCAACTTAAAATATTGACAAAAATCATAAACTTCATCACCATTACAGCTGAAAGACGTCCATTGCTGAATGTAGACCTTCCCCAAGCTCCACCACTTCTTCCGGTTCTGGTCTTCCTGCATTCAGCGGATTTCTGCGCCCTTCACAACGTAATCGATCCACCATATGGCAGGCCTTCCAACTCTACGTCTTCCGGTAAGATCCGTTCTGACAAATATAAATTGTACAAATAAAAATAAAATAAAACCCTTAAAAATATGCCCTAAAAATTCTTTCTTAGATCTTATTTTCAGAAAAATATAAATAACATATCCAAAAATACTGACTTGTTTTTTCATCAAAATATTATCAAGACGATTACCAGGCCAAATATAGCAATCGGCCTACTTCAACAATTATAATTATCACAAATCACTGTAACTGCGTCTTCAAATTTTACGAGTATTCAATCCGAAACTAAACTCTTTCGTATAATAGCAGTAAAAATATTAAATGTCCTCCCTATAAGGGGGCCATAACAATTTCAGTTAATATTAATCGTTTTTCTTTGTGGACCCTTCCGGGTCGGCGATTTGCTTTATTTTCCCTTTTATTTGTCCCAAGGGGATAACTATGATATATTTATTATTGCTACAAGACTCTGGAAGACACTCGTGAGATGTATTAAGAGGTGCTTATTGGAACAAATAAATGTAATAGTTTTGTTTTGATTAATGTTTAATTTGTTGTAGTGGCAATTTCTTAGGGATTTGTGCACCGTCAGTGAATCGGCTACTGAGGCCCTAGTGTGAGTTTCATTTAACCATCTACACCAAACGCAATGAGCGCGTTTGGCGCTCCGATTGGTCCGCCACCAATCCAGGGCCAATCGGAACGCCGAAAGCGCTCACTGCGTTGGGTGTAGATGGTTAAATGAAACTCATACTAGGGCCTCAGATACAGCATAACATCACGCCTTTTTCCCCGAAGAGTTGGGCAGAGGTGTACCTATATAGTACACCCACGTATCGGCAATTATGTTTAAGTCCCACGGAAAACGGGGCAAGCCTATTGCCATCACCTGGGCACAAATCCAGACACTGGGCTGCTACTGAGAAATTCCAGATAGAAGAACGCAATTTCACTTTGCCCGACCTGTTAATCAAACCCGGAACCATTTGCTCAGCAGTAGCGCTTTCGACCATTAAGACCAACGAGGCAGTCAGTTCAATTGGCTACTAAGAGTAGCAAAAATCACAATAAAATTGCATCGTA
Source organism: Polymixis lichenea (assembly GCA_949091785.1). Classification (NCBI taxonomy): domain Eukaryota; kingdom Metazoa; phylum Arthropoda; class Insecta; order Lepidoptera; family Noctuidae; genus Polymixis; species Polymixis lichenea. The sequence continues at coordinate 7,262,696 of OX420938.1, read as the reverse complement.
CCAGCTTGCCTATATCAACTACTTGCATATCTGTCAATAATAATGCATTATCGGTCGATAATGTTCTGCTGTGACACAGGCCTCCTCTTTCTATGAAAGGGAGTGGGCCATAACCCACCGATTGCGGGCACGTGAGGGAGGGGCAGTGTATGCGCCCTCACGGCCTTAGTCACCGCAGGAGACGCCCTGGGCGTCGGGAATCCTAGGCTGATTCCCGGCCACCGTAGGCGCGGGCTTGCGGACGGCGAGTAATGGGTAGCTCGCTGTCCGGTAAGGACCAAGCCCGAGTCGACGGCGTGTTATGTTCCACGTGCGCCTCATAGAGATGTCAGCACCAACTGATGGGGTCCGCAAGGGCCGATGCACGCCAGGGGTGCGGGTTGTTCGAAAGAGATACCGCGACCCTGGCAAACAGGCAACTGAAGGAACACGGGTAGGTCACGGGCAGGTTTAGTCAGTAAAAGTCTGACACTTCCTGTTCCACCCAGAGCGGGAGAAGTCATTTGATGATTACCCACCAAAAAAAAAAAAGGCCGTCTTAAATTGCACCACAAGGCACGTAACTTAAATTAACAACAAATATTCCTGAAAATATTTTCGAATTACAGTAATAACGTAAGTCCTGAAACAAGACATGCAAACACCTCATACAAACTTCTGTCAGTGCAAAAGTCACAGTTAGTTAAAACTCCTCGAGTGAAGGCAAACCGACAAACAAAAAACGGACAGCCAGACAAACTCCCAGTTTGAATCGATACCGATACAAAATGGAAGTGAACGACATCTCCGACACACCGCTAACGACCAAACTGCGTTCTAATCACGCCACGTCAAAAATGGATATTGGAAATTGAATTCGCAAGCTGAGTTTCTTTTTTTCCAGAATGCAAAGGGCGAGGGCTGTACAAATGGCCAGATCAACGCAATAAGGGGTACGGAGACGTGTTTACCCGCTACCCACAAACTGCGGTCCTTTTTTTACATTTTTCCAAAACGTTATTTACCCAGTGTCGTCAGGGCATTGTGATGCCGGACAATGCTACGGGGATATTTCGCCATTTTTGAACGCGCGAATTTTTGTTCTTTGCCAGTGCGCGTTTGTTCGATTTTTGAATACGATTGATGTCACTGTGAAGTGGATTGTTTGAAACTGTACTGATATTGAAGCGTACGTAGTCATTGAATCGTATTGTACTTGATTCGTCAAAGTTACGAGATTTTTTGACTTTAGCTGGTAGACCTTGAATTTATACGTCTTACTCTAGAGAAGAAACTTTTCATCGGTTATCAAAAAAAAAAAAACAGTGGTTTCATTGAAAACTGTAATACCTACGAGGTCAATCGAAAGAGCGTTTTTTTTTAAATAACCGACGAAAAATTTAAATGCAACGGGGCCAGAATCATGTACTGAATGTTAACTGGCTTCGCGCCGATGCCCTGCCACCATGTATATATGTATGTAAACATTGTAAAACCACAATCTAAGCATAATAATACCTTTCTTACGAAAACAGCACTTAATTATGCATCCTCTGGCACCTGACGCGGAAACTATTATAATATTAGAGTCCCCCATCTCGGTAGGTCGGTAAGACGTTGGGGGCGACAACTATCAGCCCTAACGTGTTTATGTAAAACAGTCACAGCCTATCTAGTGTTCTAATAGTTGCTGTAATTCCTGTCTGAACTCGGTGCACCTACTCGTATATGTCGAGGTGTAAAGAAGAAGAGTTTTATTGAGGAATCTTTAATTATTGCTGACACAATTCTAAACTAAGTTACGTCGTTAAACGCATTAATAGATAATACAAGATCAAATTAAACTAGCTACTCTGCAGATGAGATGAGTATCGATATCAAAACACGTTTAATAAAAAGATCAGATGTTTTTTTTTGGGGTCAACGACCGTTGGTAGTGTTGTTACTTGAAGTATGGACTGATATTATTTAATTGTGGTTAGGTATAGATACCAATCACGTCTGTGAAGTTTACACAAAAAAAACCATACGGACCAACAGCAACAAGCGTCGACCAGATCGATCGAACAGATCGGCTGTTTTTGCTCCATCATCATCATTTCAGCCGATAGACCGATCCGATCCGTTGCTGGACATAGGCCTCCCCACCCCCTCAAAAAAAAAGATGGGGTTTGCCATAATCGCCACGCTTAGCAGGCGGGTTGGCGATCGCAGTATGGTGGTCAAATGCATAGAGAACGCTGCTGCCCATTCTCTAGTAAGTCCCTTAGTCGCCTTCTATGACACCCACGCGAATAAATGGGATGGTGCTATGCTTTACGCCCGGCACCACACGAAACTACTTATTACTTAGAATACTATTATTAATTACCCACAAGCATCCATATATCGTCATTAATTAAACTGCTATTTTCTATTTAATAAAATTATTTGAGTCACTGAGTGACAACGGACAGCTAAACAGCTGGGCCTAGAAGAATGCACAAGAGTACCTTTCGTGAGTTCGTAATTTTTGCCGGTGGCAAATCCCATGGGGCATACACCTACATCCCGTGGCGATCACCAAAATCTGTGTGGTGCTTTTCTCAAAAGACCATTTCAAGCACTAACCTACATTGTCTTGGGCTTGCGGACGGCGAATGATGGGTAGCTCGCTCTCCGGTAAGGACCAAGCCCGGGTCGACGGTGCGTTGTGTTCCACGCGCGCCTCAAAGTGATGTCAGCAACAACTGGTGGGGTCCGCAGAGGCAACTGACACGGGTGGATTTTAGTCAGTAAACGTCTGACACGTCCTCCCGCTCCACTAAGAGCGGGAGAAGTCATTTGATGATTTCCCACTCTGAAAAAAAAAAAACCTACACTGTCTTCACATGATCTGACCAAGATTATGTGTGGACTTTAAAAGAGTGTTTGACCCTTGAGTCTTTTTCGCCTTTTCTTCTCAGATAGGAAATGTCAACACCATCTAGCTTATCATTTTTATAATATGATGTGTTATAGTGATTCTGGTATCCTATTCACAAAATAAACAATTATTTTTTTTGTAGGTCGTAAGTTCGAGCCCAGGCAGGCGTTTTACTTTGTGTAAATAATTTCTACAACACTGCTCTCAAAAACGGTGAAGGAAAACCTCGTGAGGAAACCGGCATGCCTCAGAACCAAAAATTCAGGGACATTAGACATCTACCAACCCGCACTGGGCCGGCGTGGTAGATTATGGCCCTCCCTCTCGAGGAGAGGAGGTCTATGTCCCAGCAGTGGGCATATTAAAGGCTGATTATAATTTTATTTTACCATACATCAAGATTGTTGTCTAAGGCATAACTAAATACCCCCCCAGTGGGGTTCCCGCATTGTCGTTGCGGGGGGGCTCAGTAACCGTGGTCACCCTCCCACGGTAAAGCGAAGAGGAACCCCAAGGTGGGGCCGCTCGTCAGGGCTTGTGCCTCCAAGCCGACGACGTAGCGGCCAAATAGTAGGTTGCGGTGAGGTGCATCGCAGCTGAGGCGGGCCGCGATGTTGAATGGGAGGCATCGCGGCTGAGAGTTACAGGCTGCGGCGGAGGAGGAGTGTCGGTACTTTTGAGTAGCGCTCTTCCCTTCCGTGGCCTGGACGGGGCCGCCACCGTTTGATGGCGGACGCGGTGGGGCCGCAGGGGAAGAGGAGTGTCGGTATAGCGTTGGCCGCTCTCCCTATCCCCTGTGGCCGAAAAGTGGTAGGCGGCGGGGCCACTGCTGACCCGTCGCAGGGAGACGTCAGCAGCAGCTGGTGGGGCTCGCAAGGGCCGATGCCTGCCAGGGGTGCGGGTTGTTCGAAAGAGATACCGCGGCCCCTGGCACACGGGCAGCTGAGAGAACATGGGTGGGTTTTAGTCAGTAAAAGTCTGACACGCCCTCCTGCTCCACCCAGAGCGGGAGAAGTCATTTGATGATTTCCCACCCACAAAAAAAAAAAAAAAAGGCATAACTAAATACACCTACAATGTCTGTCAGCTAGATAATCAGTCATTATTTCACGGTACATTACACTCATGTCGCACGGGGGAACGTTTTTGTGCCGTGGGATGTGAAATACAAAGTCATTGCGTTCTTTGTTATCCTGTGTTTTGGGAATATCTTGAAGAATTCCTACGGTACAATACCTACTTGTAACTCATCTTACTCACTTGTGGCCCATCTATCACCACTTACAAAGAAAGAACGAAAAGAAAAATGCGTTTATTGGCATTATATCATTTAAATAAACCTTATAACATAAGTACCTACATATGTATATACCTGCCTATAGATGGGTAATCACATCACATATGAGTTTTTACTAAGTATTGGTTTGAGATTGTATCTTATAAAAGTTAGTTCTTATTGATTTCATGACCTTTGGAATGGGAAACTAGCTTCATCTTTCTAACTCACCGACTTTGACAATTCAAAAGTGCCTGTAATTGGTTTATCTATCTTATCGTATATATACATATCCTCTATACATATACAAATGAATCGCCGAAATGTATGTACGCGCATAACTTCCGAACGACTGCACCAAATTGGATAATTCTTTTTTTATGTGTTCCTTATTGACAGGACAAGGTTTGTATATAAGAAAATTAAAAAAAAAATAGATTTGATCAGAATTATTTTTTGCAATCTAATACAAAAAGTGATTGACAGTATGTGACAGAAGACTTTGACAGATCTTTGACGAAACAAACGACCAACTGATTTGATTTTACCAGTCGCGACTGGAGAAATAAAGTATGGTAGTACGAAGTTCGCAGGTCAGCTATTTTGAAATAAATACTTTGAGTTTGAGTTTGAGTTTGACAACTGGAATATAAGAATTTGTCTTGAAAAACGAAATATTTTGCATTCTATAAGCTTTCACTAGCTTCATAAGCTATAACTTCAACATAATCGGAATTTCTTCTTGTTGTTATTGAACAGCTGCACGGGTCGATTGATCAGGTTAAACTACGCATTCCGCGGTGGTCCGTGGATGGTAGACCATCTTTACATTCCAAGACCCCTCCGTGTCTCGGAAAACACTTTAAGCTGTTGGTCCCAGCTGTCATTCGTGAATCTTTGACAGTCGTTACGGGTCGCCAGAAGCCCAAAAGTCTGACAGTCAGTCTTACCAAGGGTTATCGTATTTCCCAGTAACTGGGTTATAAGCATTTACTTCATGTAAAATACTGGTTAGACTGGAAGCCAACCTCAACATAGTTGTGTCAAAGTTTCAACGGTCTACTTATTATGGTTCACGAGATACAGCCCGTTGACAGACAGGCGGAAATCTAAAAACCAATACGGAACCCTAAAAACCAGACAAGTAAGATGTCTATGCCATGCAGGGATCGAACCAGCAACCCCTAGTTGAGACAGTCAAGCACTCAGTAGATAACTAAATTGTGTCGCTATCGAAACACACTGCTTACATTCGATTTTATATTTTGGTATTATTTAATGAGTCTCCAGAATAAACTGAGGATGTTTGTACAAGTCAATGTTACTCAATAAGTTCTGTATTGTTCCAAAAGCACAAGGTCACAACTCGGAAGTATTTTTTTATCTGAGAGATATTAAAAAATACTGAGTTGAACAGCTGTTGATTACGTAACTGTTCGAATTATCAAGTTAGTAAATAAATACAGATTAAGTAACAATCCTTTGTCATGGAGACTTTTTTTCCACTGAGCCAGCAATCGTAACATAACAACGTTTTGACGTTTAACTACCTAGTATTTTTATATCTCAAGTTTGACTAATGTGACACACTTGTCAAACTTATAATGTTTTTGGAATTAAACATGAGGCAAGAAAGCATGAGCGCTACGCCGTGCTACGTGCTACAACGCCTACGACTGTAGGTACTACGCCAGAATACGCTACGCTCGTAGCAGTTGACTCACCCAGCTCGGGCTTTAATAATAAAGAAGCAATAAAGTGCTTCGTCCTTACCCGTTTTCAATAAACACCTTTATCGATTATTCAGTCCGCCGTCCATACTTACAGCCTCAGAGCTACGCCATAGACAGAGAGTTGGCAAACTAATTCACGACACAGGCATAGCTTGCGTCGGGTGGCTGTAGGTGGTCGCCAGGCGATAGCCGGTGGCCGCGGGGGTGGGGGGCGCCTCGCGGTAGGGGGGCGGGGGAAGGGGGGCGTACTCGCGGCTGGGCGGCGCCGACCAATCGTAACATACCACCCACCCGGCCCCGCCCACCTCACCTGCGCCACACCATTAAGCCTGCTTTCCTCGTACTTTTTTCACGGACCTCGCATCCGTTCGCTGGCGCCGTCTTTATTTTATTTTCTCCTTTATGCCTCCTTCCCGACTCGCCTCCTATTTTACGCCCGCCGCCGGCGTAGGTAGAAAAACCTTTGTGAATACGAATGCTGAGCAGGTATTACGCTCGTTAGTTACGGGTGCTGATATGTAAAGTAAATAAAGGTTCTTTTTAGCTTTCGTGTTGCAGCGAAACTGGGCATCGCAGTCCAGAATAAGAACACCATGAGCGGAAAGCATGGAGCGATGGACGAAAGCTAAGCTAGCTTTGTTATCGCGTTTCGTCGTGAGTGGTGGTAGACAGAGTTAGGTTTACGACGTCGCGATGTCGCGCTCGTAATAAACTTTTAACTTCCATATCGATCCGCAAAAAGTTCCCGACGAAAGTAATCTCGGCCAACCTTGCTCCACATTTTGTTTCAATGGCCCGGCGGCCGGAGTCGTATGCAAGTGTCCCTGCCAGGGTGAACGATCCCCACATCGATGAAGTTTAACTGAACTTGGAAAAAACTTGGAGGAAGTTTGTTCGCGCCGCGTGATTAGGAAGACTTAGTTCTGAAGTGAGTTGGGAACTGTTTTTTCAGTTTTGAAAGTGGGTGGCTCAGTTTATGATCCGGGTGAAAGTCGGCGGATCGATGAACCGGGGTCAACCCGCTTGATCAAAGTTTGCGGGACTAATAACCGAATTAAGTACGCGAAGACGCGCGGTGCACTTCGCCTGTCTCTTGTACTATCGATCGAATTTCTTACAACTTTTGCATACGTGACTATTAGAAAAAAAAATGTACAAAAGTTAGTCTCGAATTTATTCTTGAAACGAGAAGGTGGTATTCAATCATTCAAGAAATCAAATCGTAACTCGTAACTTACTGGAAAACGCCATGGACGAACCATATTATTGACCACCAAAGTATAATCTTTTCATTTTTAAAAATAAAGTAAAATTTGCTGTGCACACCTCTATTTTCGCCAAGTCATTCATTAGACAAACTGGATGATGGAACCAATTGCTTTACTAATTCCTTCCCTTTTACCGTCACTGAGTACCGCACTCTTAATTCTTATTGTAAAGTGAACTCAATAATTGTTTTGCTAAAATCTAAAACCGATAGTTCTAATGAGCTACCCTGACATCAGTGTCAGGGTAGCTCATTACTATCGCATTTGTATAAAGGGCTCAAACTCATTAAGTCTAAGACTTTAATCTTATATTTTGCCTTCGTCGTACATCACAGCAACACACACAAATACTCCTCGAAATTAACTTATAAGCCCATTCAATAGCCTATGTTTACATCATAATTATTTCGCAATTATAAATATTTTGTATAATGTATCAATCCCACTAAAGTAGGTACACTTTCCTTCGAGAACCAGGATTTTACCAGTTTGAAGGGCAGGAGTCTGGCTCATTTGTAATAGCCATACCTATCCCTTTTTGAAAGAATGCTGATGTTCCCTAGGCTATGATTATTATATTCTATTTATTATATTATATACTCGCTCGAAAAAGTGTCCATTGTTACTGAAAAGAGGGCTCGCACAACAATAATGGCGTTCCCATGACGGTCAAGTCGCATCACTGTATGTGTGTGTGTTGTTCCGTGTCGTGCCGGACGTTAAAGAATAGCACCATCCCATTTCTTCCCGTGGGTGTCGTAGAGGGCAACTGAGGGACTTACCAGAGAATGGGCAGCAGCGTTCTTTATGCATTTGACGACCATACTGCGATCGCCAACCCGCCTGGCAAGCGTGGCGATTATGGCAAAACCCCCCCTTTTGGAGGAGGCTTATGTCTAGCAGTGGACGTCTTTCGACTTAAATGATGATGTGTGTGTCAGAGGTGTCAAAAAGTAACAGAAACGCGACAATCTTATAGCGCGGTAATGCGAATCAGACGATAAAAACTTTGCATTAAATTAAGATTTAATCTTACCAGAACAAAACAATTTGATACGTAAGTCAAAAACAAAAGAAAGCAAACTCCTACAATATCCAAGGAGTCATATTGCAGCGAAGCTTGTGTTCACCGCCGCAAGATGTCGCCTAATGCTATTGCTAAAGTAATAAGACGAAGTAAACACACACGTGAAAGACTGGAATAGTGATTCAGTTAGAAGTTCTCGGGTATAAGTATAATTTAACTTCTATTTATTATTTCAGTAAGTGTCCGACAACTAGTTTACTAACTAAGAACGCTGATCGAAAAATGCTTGGTATATACAGAACAAAATTTTGCACAAGTAAGATGAACAGTCCTCCAATAATAGGTTGGGACGAGTACCTAAAGTAATATTTACCGAAAATGTAGTGTATTTTACACCCACTACATTTGAAATATTCTTTAAGTATACCAGCACGACCGAATTCCCCGAAGGTGAAACAGAAGTGCTCCTGAAGTATATCCACATTTGACCAGTTATGTTTAAGGTCTATGTGACCAAATTCTGACTCCGGACTGCTACTGAGAAATTCCAGATTGAGAAACCCAAAACCCTTGCGCGACCCAGGAATCCAACCCAGGGTTTATTTAGAAGTGAAAAGCCGTTTGTCTATGCATTTTCCTTATCTATATCCTGATAAGTAATTCTACCATCCCCAATACATCAAGAGTTCACTCGAGTCCAAACAGAAACATGTCCAAACAATAAAAGTGTGTACAGCCGAAAACAAAAGAGTGATGAAGAAAATCGTTTATCTGCGTACTATCGCAACATGTCGCCCGGGCATTATCACTAACGAGCGATCGCAATAAATAGCGACGTATGGAACTGTGGTGCGGAGCTACGAATTGATGGAGGTGCCTTCAAAACCCAGGAGAAAATAAAAAATAAATGATTGGGAAAGAAACAAATCTACAGTACATATGACACTGAAATATTAAAAGTTGAAGAAGAATTACTGTATAATCCAGTCATATAAATTACTTGCACTATCGAGCTAAAACCACTACCTGCGTCAAATTGAAATATTGCTCTCAAACTTCATAAAGCTTGAGAGCAATATTTAATATGCAATATATTTAATATAACAAAGACAAGACAGTAAGTACAAAAAAATAAAACAGTACCTCTGAATTTGACTAAGAAAAGGATTAAAGGATTAGCAAAAGCAGAGTTAGGAATCAAATAGTATATTTTATATTGAGGGACTAAACGAAGCCACAATATACCAGAGGTGGTTTGACTCCTGAGCGTGCGAGGGAGTCAATCAAACCGAGGGTATATTAAGTTGGCGTTTAGTCTGGAGGTACAAACTATACTTTTCACTTTGAGTGCGAGAAAAATAGTCAATTTAGTACAAAAACATTTAAAAAATATTACTTAATAAAATAAAAAATCACAAAATTCTGAAATTTTCGCGGTCAGTTTTTTCTTCTAAACCAGTCACAGATTAACAATTTAAAACACATAGCGCCACCTTATTTGCGGAAAAAGCATGGAACTAAAACTCTAAAAATTTTTGCAATGAAGATAGTCCACACTCCACAGATAATAGTATATTTACTGGCTGTTTGAGTTTGTCTATGTCACATGAAGGAAATTAAAAAACTAATTACTTTTCACTCCCTAGAGACTAAAGTGGTCACTTTAGTCCCGCTTCATACGGCTATATTGACGTACTTTAAGAGCATGAGAAGTGAAAATAATTATGCCAACCTCTTTTATTACCTGACTCCGACAGATCTCAAATGAAAGTAAATTTTTGTTAAGTTTCTCATCGTGCCAACTAAAGATACATTATTCAAAACATCCAATAACACAATACCATGTCCACATATTTCTATGTCCTAGTAAATTCGTCCCCGCCATTGCTCAAGTGCAGCGTCCTTATGAAAAGTGTTCGAAGATAAGAAAACTTGGCAGCCGCGTCAGCTGACCGTGTGTCATTAGATTATAGATTACGTTAGCTTGGCTCGTGTGTTGATGCTTTAAGTATTTGATATTATTGTTTTAAAGGTTTTGAGATATTCTGAGAGGGTTTTAAATAACTATAGTTAAGTAAAACTAAGGGTATTAGTATAAAAAGTGCTCGGAGATAACTTAACATAATAATTTTTCGACAAATAACTTAAACTAACAATATAGTCATGGATAATACCTTAAAACTAAAAATAAAAACAATATAATAATAAAATTAGCTTTAGATTGATATAATTATTTAAAAATAATAGTTATAATGTATAATGTATAATTAGATCGATAAATTAGAATTAACAAAATAAAATAAAATAATAATAATTTAAATCATTTAACATGTAAATTCAAAATTAAGAGCTCATGATTTTCTCAGTAAAATTACGGTGCTTCTACAGCATATAGCTTGTAGGTATACAGAACCCCAAATTGTAGTATTATTGGATTTAGTTTAGATGTAAGTTTAGCTACTTATTTAAAGCTTCCTCTCTCCTACTATTTTTTGCTGTGCCCGACAGGGTCCATAATGATCACTATTTTTAATTTACCACCTAAGTACACATTGTGGAATGCAAATAAAATTTGAGTATTGAGTATTGAGTATTGAGATAAGATAACTTGGCCGCCGCGTCAGCTGACCGTGTGTCATTAAATTATAGATTACGTTAGCTTGGCTCGTGTGTTGACGTTTTTATTGTTTTGTTACAGCAATAAGTAGCTGTAGCTATGTGGCATAAGAAAAGTATTTGGAAATAAGAAAATTTCGCTACTCCTAAATAAATTAATTAAGTGACCTGAAACACAATAATTAATTTCAACTCACATGACAAACAGTTACAATTGTTTGAAAAATAATACAAACTAGGTAACTACCTAGGTACCTACTACTACATAATATCTGCCATGTCAAAACCGACACTATAAAACTAATAATTTTCTTGTTTATGAACAGTTAAAATGATTGATATCCAAAATTTTATCTTTCCTACTTTCCTAGTTCATCAAACTCTTCTACATACATACCAACTTATCAGTACATAATTTTTCTCATCCCTAAAACAATTACAATCAAATCGAACTCCCTCGAACAGTCGACCGGGCACCACATCGCAACTGTTTTGAATATATTTCAATCAATTAGAGGGCTAGGTGAACCCGATAGTTCTACATAATACCTCGTCAGACCCTTTGAATATTCAGCCGATATCTTTGATGTACTGCTTGTAAGTTTGTCCAAGGAAATTATGGATACTGTTCCAATGTTGTGTCAAGAAGTGGTTTTAGTGGAGGAGTTCATTGAGTGTTAGGTTTACTTGGGGTTAAAAGATACTATCCGAATAAAGAGGGCAAAATAAACGCAATAATATTAACAACAACTTCGCCCGTGACTTAAATTAATAACTCATGTTACTCTGGAACAATTTAGCTATCCTTAAGAGAAAGATTTTTTTAAATCGCTTAGGTAGTTTTTGAGTTTATCCATTCCAAACAATTTTACAAACGGTCAATTCGTTCCTCTTTATAATATTAATGTAGATTTCGAAATGTTCTGCTATTTTTTTTCGCCAACTAGCTCTAAGCCCGCTTGGTGCATTATAGCCCGCTCTCTCTCACAGATAGAAGGCATGTGTCCCAGCAGTGGGAATATGGAAGGCTGATTATGATGTAATTTTTAATACTGTTTCATAGATTTTCTAATTCCGAAATGTATAATATTCTAGTTTTCTAAATAAATACAAAAATCTCTTCGAGTCGAGTAGGTACATCATTGTAGACTATCTTCTGTATTTCCTTAAATTACTTGTCCTCAATTTCCAAAATACCCTTTCAGGAAAACACAGAATCCCTTCCACCAACCCACACACAAGTTATTAGTACTTTATAATTCATCTAATCTCCTGAAACTTGCCAGCTCAATAAATCTTAGGGATAGTGCTGAGCACTTCTTATTAACCATTGTCTCAGTCCGCAAGTAATTAAACGGTTGGCCGATAACCATTATGGCGTGGGGCGGCTAGACCTCGCCAATATTGATCTAATAAATAATATGTACGCTGCAAGGATTATTGGGAATAAGCTATTGAGGTAAATTGTTTACATTGTTTAGCTCAGATTGGGTTGGAGGTTTCATTGTAGAGTGGATGTATGGTTCTTTGGAGGTTTGGAATCGGTGAAGAAACATATTGGCTATTTGAGCCCATGCTGTTTTGATTTTGATATTCTTAAAACTGTTATTTCCACTCTGTACCAAATAATGGCGACTTTGATTAGTTTTTAAGGTTCTTACTTTATCTTACTCGTATAAGGCTTTCAGATGTCCAATAAAGTTAGGTACTTTTAATATCGAAATTTTTCTTGACATATTGATGTCACATTGAAGATGTATTTCCTTTAGCTTAAAGATCAAGTTTACAGCATATACATATATTATATGGATACATAAACTATTTATTCAGCGCACACAAATCACATACCATATATATAAACATACCTCCTTTCAAGCAGGGTATATAAAACACCCATGCTTCACAATCCCGAGCAACCACAACACCCTGGCCAGTGGGTACATACCGCAGAATGAGATGGTAAAATCTTGCAATAAAACTTACAAGACATTCCCTGCGAGGAATGCACGCCGTCCGTTCTCAAGAATTCCACCACTAAACGCAAGACAGCTTTAAAACGCTTTACAGTCGGTGAGAGGGATGCTGGTCTATAGAATGTTATTAAATAGAGGCTTTGTCTATAGTATGAGCTTATAACATGACTTTGTGAAGGATTTCTTAATCTGTCCGGATCTGACCAATTGTTTCTTAGCCACTAGAAAATAATTCTTAAGTAGGTACGACGCAGAAAGTTTAGAAAACCAAAAGGACGAAGTAAATTTATTTTCAATTTGGTAGACACATGGTTATTATTCATACCTATAAATAGCACGAATATCGTAATTTATTGAAAAACACATAGGTTTCGAAAATTCCCCAAAGTATCAATTAAAAGTAATTTATTTACTAACTGATCCAACACACGTCCGTCAAAATTTTAATATCGTCTTGAGGTCATTCAAAAATCCCATAGAATAACCACTTCTAGTTTTTCCAGAATTTTGCCATTTTCTGGGCAACTTTTCCATTTTTTCTTTTCATAACACATACATTTAAAAACAATAAATAGCCGAATCGTTCGAACCGTTCTTAGGTGATGCGCATATCAACGAACAGCATTGCATTTTTGTTTATATCGATTTTTATGCACATGTGAAACCAAATGTTTCACAACACAGATTTAACGCCATGTGGAATTTGCACCAACCAAGTTACCAAAAACTTCAAGAAGTTTAGAGTAGGTACCATTTCACCTCATCTAATGCCTAGTCTCCGGAGTGTTATGTCCACGGTCATCACCTTAGGGCCCGTCCACATTACGCGCTAATTGCTTTACGCAAATGCCTCGCGGTGTGCGGACGCGGCCGAAGTGGACGTTACGATGTTTTCGCAGACCCTTTCTGTTAGTTCAGGGGTGACGCTTTAAAGTGTCGTAAAAAATTTCAAGAATGTATTCATTTTCTTGAGTTAAAGAAAAGCTTCAATTAATCTAAATAAGTATTTTTTTTTAATTGTACATACCATCCGGTATGTCAAGACTTAAACTTAATATTTAAGAGATCAGTGAACAGCTATCTCTTACGTTTTATCTACATATATAATTAATACGTGAAGCAAAACTTTGTATCTACCCTTTTTACGAAAATTACGAGGACAGACCGACAGAGGAGTATGAAAACTGGCACACTTGAAGTTTATATGATGCACGAATGCAGAAAGGTAAATAAGTTTATTTAAAAATGCATTTACGTACATTAAATTATTAAAAAATCATGGTCGAATTTCGACCACTAACAACCTATAGTTATATTAAACTAACAATTTGCTCGTCCACAAAATCGAACCATCTGCGTAGTTTAGTTTGCCCAAACAAAATCCAAATCCTCAAGAGACAAACAAATGAAAAAACCATTTTATTCACTTTTATTGGCTTTGTCCGATCCACCGATATCAGAATCATTGACAAGACACAAAAACTTAATCCAGCAACCCTAGCTGCCCCAAGATCCTCACACTATAATGGGGTTCGGATTAAATGCGTTGAAGTTAGTAATGCCCCTCTAAAAGCGAATTGTAGTCGGCGGCAATGGTTTATAATATCGTTATCGTGATGTCCAGCTTAGATTAGGAGATACTTTCGTTCGGGCGCTGCTTTTGAGAAAGGGGGTACTCTATGAGGGAGGTATTAATGGAATCAGGACGCGGTCACCTCGAGCCGGCTGGATCGCTCCGCTGATTTTAAAGGATTTCCAGGAATTTGCTACTCACTTAAAGTACGTGTGGTCAGTTCGGACTTCGAAAAGCTTTTGGGGTAAACTTGATTTCGTGTGCCGGATTCCAATTGGTACAAATCTTGTGTTGTTTTCGTTTGTATTGCAGCTGCTTTAACTTCTACATTTATCTTTAAAAATATTTTTATACCCTGGACAAAATAAGCCTTCATCTCCAGACTGGGTGTGTGAAACAGAAAATTAAGCAAAAGGGTCAAAGTATGAATCTTTTGGTAAGCTATCTGCTTACCAAAAGAGGCATTGCAAGCTTTTAATAACCATTATCAAAAATGTTGTCATTATTAATGAACCTGCCCAGCCATTGCCAAAAATATTATTACCAGCGCTTTTCCACACATTCAAATATTCTCAAACAACCCAAATCACGTAATTACAGTTGTAGAAACCAACTAGCAACCCAAATAAAATCGTACATCTATCTGTTATTTTAGCAAATGTAATGTAAAGAGTACGGTATGCGAAAGGTTTTTACTAGCAAGACGAAGTTTTGAACACAATTTGTTGTCGGGCGGGTAAGCGGGTCCAAATCAAACACATAGCTCCTTTGAGAGGACCCTGTAGTTATGTGGACCACGAACTCACTGGGTGAGACTCGCAATGATTTTGTTT
This sequence comes from Polymixis lichenea, assembly GCA_949091785.1. Taxonomy (NCBI): domain Eukaryota; kingdom Metazoa; phylum Arthropoda; class Insecta; order Lepidoptera; family Noctuidae; genus Polymixis; species Polymixis lichenea. Next base: position 7,247,513 of record OX420938.1, on the reverse strand, counting down.
GATTGTGTTTGGGAATTAATTTATATGGAGCTTACATATTTCTGGTGGTGGTTTTAAATTATTCTAGTTAATAAAAATAAAAGAATAATAGAAATAAAAAAAAAACATAATAAAAGTTAGTTGGCATAATTGCTAAGACATACTTAGAAAAGCAAATTAAGATGTCATATAAAGTGGCTAACTGAAACGCAGCATATTGCGGATTTAAAAAATAAACAGTTTTTGCTAAAACGAAGGCTAAAAGGACAAAGAATATAAGACACAATCAAATTCACGATCTACACTCTGATGTGACAAAAAAAAAATCTAGTAACTTTTTCATCATCTTTTTAACAACCCTCAAGATACATAGCCAGCTTGCACTGAGAGGTACATACTTATTTGTGTTCCCGTATGTATGGAACGTCTCGAATACAAATATTCGCGTGAAAGTTGTAGGCAGCATATGTGACGTCTTCGTTAGAAAACTTGCTTGCCAAGAGTGGGCGGACTAACTCGTTTCATTCATCGTCTTGTACTGCGCTTGGTAGGTTTTGATATTTGTCGTAAAATGTTCTTCATATCAGCCCCAACTTACGATTTGCACGTCGCGGGTTCGAGCCCAGGCAGGCGCTTTACTTTTTGGTAACTAATTTCATCACTATGCTCTCAAAACTTTGAAGGAAAACATTGTGAGGAAACCGGCATATCCTAAAACCAAAAGTACAAAGAGAAGTGACATCTACCAACCCGCACTGGGCCGGTGTGGTAGATTATGGCCCTCCCTCTCGAAGAGAGGAGGCCTGTGTCCCAGCAGTGGGCACATCCAGCCTAATTATGATGTTCTTCATACATGACGTGATTTACCATGCTTTTCGTTCATAATACATTATTCACCAACTGACTGTTTGGGATTATAGCTTGTTTGAGTGATTGACTCGGAATACAAACAAAAATCATTATATTGAATTCTAAACAATCTTTTTCAACATATTGTGAAAAAAAAATGTGTTAGATTAGGTTTTTACGTATCTTAACTTACACAAAAACATCTATTGAACATTATGGTTTGGTAAAATAGAGCGCAGCCTATATTATTCATAAAAATCTTTTTTCAAAAAAAATAAACAACCGACTTCCAAAAAAACACTAAAAAGTGAAAAATAACTTTAATTTCGGAAGTCGGTGACTTTGGATATGTATTTTAATTTTTTGTCACCGCCTTCCGAAATTAAAGTTATTTTTCACTTTTTAGTGTTTTTTTGGAAGTCGGTTGTTTATTTTTTTTGAAAAAAGATTTTTATTTTTCACTTTTTAGTGGTTCACATGTGCTTACCCCTTCACAGCGTAACGGCGTGATGTTATGTTATTAACTGGTGTAAACAATTGACAGACATGAGATTTCAGCAATCCCTGTCCATTTGCTATCATTTATTGAGGAGTTCCGTTGCCTATCTCCGAAGTTCTTCATCAGATCTTCACCAAATTGAAATGGAACCACTCCGAGAAAGTACTCTTCCAAAAACTACACAAATTGCTTCAAGTGTGCCTATAAAATTTGAAGAGTTCTCTCTATTTCTCCAGGATCCCATCATCAGAACCTGACTTGATGATCATGGGACCACCTGGGAAGTATACCCTTTCAAACAAAAAAAAAATTTCCAAATCGGTCCAGCCATCTTCGAGTAATCGGGGAACATACATAAAAAAAAAAAAAAAAAAAAAAAAGGTTCCGACGAATTGAGAACCTCCTCCTTTTGGAAGTCAGTTAAAAAAGACCGGTTCTATTGCCGTTCTAAAAAAAACGTTTAACATCTTTCTAAGTATCAAGACCACACAATCCAAATACAAGTACAATCAGTCGGCGCATTACACGAGAAGATGTCCGAAGCGGCGTGCGGGGGTGTCACAGCTCGGGTGGGGGGTAGGGGGTCGGGTTTCAAATATGACATATCTGGGAGCCGTCAGCACCGCAACACTGTACCAGAACTTGGTCTGCGGCCAGCACAGATGTGTACTGTGCACAAGTACATACAAGAACACGAACGTCCAAAGTTTTACGCCCCGGGTGAAACGCGCCTACTCTCCAGCGTTATTAGCGGCCATTGAGACATGACTATTTACTTACTGGGAGCGTGGTATCTCGTGTAAGGTATTGCCCAGTGGCTGTTTGCATCTCTTTTGGGTATTGCAGTATTGATGGGTTGTGCGTGAGGATGTGTAGCGTTCGAAATTTGAGCTTTCTTGGGAAAATGGAAAATGTTAACACATTTTGGTACGCTTGTGGTTTTTATCAGTCGTGTTACATATCCAGTTTAAGAATGCTTACACATATACCCTTCTAGGTAAGGTGGCTGGAACAGACTGGATGCGGAAGGCGAAGAACAGGGTGCTGTTGCGCAACCTGGGAGAGGCCTATGTCCAGCATTGGACTGCGACAGGCTGAGTTGAATTTTTGATACCCTTCTATAAAATCGACCAAAAATATTGAACAACGAACATGCCTTCATGAATATCTAGGTACTTGTCGCTAGCAAGTTAGACTACTATTAATTTAGAATTTCTTAGTATGTTCTCGTTTTTACTTGACCAACACAAATTACATTTAAATGTACCAACCTTATTCAAAGCAGCTACAGCAGTCCAATTTAATAAGAACCCCAAACACAGGACCGTATTCGCGCCAAAAACATTCAATAAGTCCGCCATCTTTTATTATGCACCGAAACTTTGTCGCATTGAATTTCTGTCACGTCACTATCGCCTCCAATTTTCAATAGCAAACATTTGTCCAAGTTCTGAAATCAAATTTAAAAATATGGATATTTTTGGGTGGATATTTCTATGTAGATTCAACCCTCGCGGTCCGATGTGGGTGACAAGTGGGCATAGCGAGTGTATGGCTAAAGGCGAGGACTCTATTGTCAATGCTGTGGACCTATTCAATCTATTTTTCTTTTTTGAGTTCTGTATAAGTGCTTGAGTTATTTTTGTTTGTATAACACGGTTTTTTAAAGATTTTCTAAACGAAAACAAAATATTTTATTAAAAACTATTGGTTCTGGGTACATTCATAAATAAAGTTATGATATGTGGTAAAAAAATAAAAAAATATAATGTAAAGTGGTAAAAAAACGTATTATATTGAAGCTAACTCAAAAACCACATATCAAAACTAATTAAAATGGGTAGTCCCATTTAAATTAGCTTTAATCTATAAGTATTTCCTTTCAAACTAAGTAAAATTTTTCAAATCAATTACGGAATTCTAAGGCAACAAACAATATAAAAAAAACATACAACCGATTTGAGAACCCCCTCCTTGTTTTTAAGTCGGTTAAAAGTCTTCTTTCTTCAGTTTTCAAATAAACAAACCCTTATTTTTCTTAACATTTTATTTTTTTAACAAATAAAAACTGAAATGTATGTAGTGTACTTCCTTGCAACAAAGTTTTTCAACCCCTAAAGGAAGGACCAATGATTCGAATTTATGCTTTATGCAGTGGAAAATGATAAATGTATGTGCGTCCAGCTCCTGCGTCGATACGCGGTTATTGTGGATAATGTCTTGATTTTTATGGTGACTGCGGCACGTTTGCATAATGCTGTCACTGTCTGTCTCATTTGTGGAAGCCTGGATTTTTACTTGGTGGATTTTATTACATGGACATTATGTATGTGGAAAGTAAATTGTAAAGCGCACCGAAATGGAGTGCACGGCTACCAAAAGAGGTATGTAACCCGGTTCGTTGGAAGTAGTTGAAGTTTAGTAAGAAACCGATGGATGTTTTCGAATAAAATTTCACTTAATTAATGGAAAACAACCAGTTCATTTATCCAACTATAAGCTCCAACTATATCCGACGACCCTGGTCACTTATATCTTTTGGTGACTGTACCTTGAAGTTTTATCAGCAGACAAAATCATGGGACATTCCAGTTAGAAAACGAGAAACAAAGGATCTTCACTACCTATAACACGCGTAGCGCTCGAAGTTCTGAGAAACTTGAAATTATTTTACTTAAAAAAGAGTCATCAAAGTTAACAAATAGATAATAAATAGGATTATCATTGGATCAGAAAACTTGACCTTTTTCCGCAAAAACAAACACAATTTCTAATCCAAAAACACTTTTATATCTACGAGATAAACAAATTCCAGTCGGCTGAAGACAGATGGCGCGTCGGCTCACGTAGGACGCACGGCTCGGCCTCAACCCTTCTAGGATTATATCTTTAAAAGTTTGCTCCAGCCCGCATCCTCCCCTTGGGAGAGCGATCGCTTTAAATTATTCTACCAATCAAATGTTATTAGAGTGATGAAAAAATATTGCTTTATTGATATTTTTGATGGTTAGGTTTGGTTATAGTTTCGACTATAAAGCGACGATAAAGCGCGTGAAAAAAAGTCTATCAATCTTTTTTTTACATGGCTACACAAAAGTCGTGTTATTTCAATAATATTAACAATATTTTTAACAGTAACAACTTTTAAAATGGAAAATTCATCTAGCAAGAATAAATAGCTCTCAAAAATATCACCAAATTCTCCACTATGAAATTTTCTGAAGCAAGCAATCAGCAAAATTGTAAATTACGTTGTACGAAAATGATCAAAACACACCAAAATAAGACTTTATTTAGTTGCTTTCGACGAAATCCAATATAAGTTGAGATGATGCGAACTTCGCAAACATCTCAAATTCTATTCCAAAAGGCTATCGAGTTCAAAGCAGCGACTCAATTCGTTTAAGAGTATTTAATTCAAACTTAATTTCACTGAAAAGATTATACACCACGGGGAAAGGATGATTGATTTAATTATTCTACTCCTAAGACGTGTCCTCTCTTATAATTACGCTTCATTACTTAAGCATCGCTTTATACTGACTAATTACTTAATAGAAGTAACGAGTTATTTCCATCTCAAAGTTGAACCTTGGAAATGGAATGTAATCAACATTAAACGGGGTTGGAAACGAATTATAGAGGAGAAAATAAATAAGATCGAAGGACGGCTGACTCTTGTTTGCCTGGCTAATTCGCTTCGCCTTGATCTGCCTTCAGGTAGGTATTCCACTTGATTGATTAATTATCTCCCAGGAACTTATTTTGCGAAGGTAGAATTTATTGTACTAAATGTTCATATTGGTTTAAAATTCTGTTAATTTGTGACGTCACGTCCCTGAACTAAAGATGTAACTGGTAGGCATTGTTTAGATCTAATTTGAGGGATTGGTCACGTCAAATTGGTAAACAGGTATTTGCATTAGAATACGATAACTATAGCATGGCTTAGTTGGATTTCTCACAGTTTCTGACCTTATATCCTCCATCATTAGACTCATATTTCCACAAAATGCAGGTACCTCTTAATATTTCAACCAATTTATGTCATCCTATAACAAGCCAGCATGACATTCGTTGATTTCTCTCACAGAACAAAGATACATAAAATATAACAGGCACAATCAGTCCATTTCACTTATTATCCGTGACATAAAACAATAACTGCGGACTGACATGTATATATCTTCATAGATATGTCCAATCGATAGTCGAGCAACTGAGATAACTCAATAAGCGAGGAGAGATGTTACTGGATGTGTGACCGGCCATCTTGGATTTATGGGAGTAGGTATGAAGGTTATAAGTATTTTGAGGCTTAAAAGACCATTCAGCAAAACCAAAATATCTTGAAATCGAAACTGTGACACCACGTTGTTCTTATAAACCTCGAAACGGATTTTGTTTGATACGGTTTTCATCATCACTTAGACAGTTTTTTTTTTTTTTTTGGCTCACACGGTTTGTGCATTTAGCCAGTGTTAAGTAATTTTTCTTTTAGATCAAGTAAATGGCCCGATATCGAGCACGAAGTTACAAAACAGTCATAGTCGTCTTTAGTCGGTCAAGTCAAAGTTATTGTAAAGCGGTAGTAACTTTACAACAACCTAATAGGAGTTTTTGGAGGGAACACGAAAAGTCCACGTTAGTCACTTATTTTCACCTTCACTACACTTGTGCACTCACTCACACGTAACTAAATTGAATAATTCACTATCAAAATTATACAATTTAATTCGCTATTTCACTAAATTCCATGAAAATGAAAATTCGTACGACATGTTCCAATGCGATCCTGCCAAAAACTCCACTTAGACAGTATATTCTGGAAGGTGCATGTGGAAAACACACGTTCCGGAATAATCTATCAGCCTAAATAAACCTCCTCTCTGCGAGAGGGAGTAGGCTAATTTCCACCACGCGGACCCAATGCAGGTTGTTGGATACATACGCACGTACACACAATATCAAACTTACAAATAACTCACTCACTTATAAAGGAAATCTCGATTTTTCGTCAAGTCGTTAAAGGCGTGCGGAGCAAAGACGGGTCTTTAGTATTTTTAATTGACTTCAAAATAAGGAGGAGGTTCTCAACTCGGTTCTATTTTTTTCCACAACTAATAAATCTAAAATTTTTTGGTTGACAGTACTTTGCCAAGACATAACATTGTTTATTTTTCTTGTGGCCCCAAAAGACTACTAAAATTAATTATTGTATTTAAAGGTGGCATTCGGGACAGCGGTCCCGGTCCCAAAAGTTGACTTACATATCTTTTTACAACATTTAACACAACTATTATTGTTTACACTAGGTACTAAATCGAATTACTAGCTAACAAACTATTTTAATTTCAACATCTCACTATTTATGTACTACTCGTTGCTATTTATTTATTTGTATCTGACGTAAATTTATTGCAGTATTGGTATAAAGCTGGTTTACATCCGTCAACCTCACACGTCAGGTCCAGTTGAAAACCAGCGTCAGGCACTAGTTGTCTGGCATTTTTGCTGAACTGGGCCTTTTTAGCGCAGCCATGAGGCACACTTTAATGCTAGTTTCTGACATCACACTTTACACTTTTTGTTAATTTATATTTTATTTTTATTTAAGATTTTTTTTTGCTGTTTATTGTGTGCCTTTTTAGTCTGTGTTAAATAAATGTATTTTCTTTCTTTCTTTCTTTCTTTCAAAAGCCCCACCCACCCAAAAAAACACTACATAGTGAAAAATAACTTTAATTTCAGAAGTCGGTGGCAAAAATACAAAACCAAAACACCGACTTTTAATAGTGTTCTTTTTTTGGAAGTCGTTTGTTTTTTTATAAACCAGCAACCAGTGCTGATCGAAAGAATTCATAATGCACTTCTTGAAAGAAATTAGATGGGTTTAACAACTGTTTGACTATATCTTTGTTACCACGTTCGTAAGTAGGTAAGGTTGCTGAAAACATTCTTTTGTTTCACGTTTCCCTCAGTCTGCCCACACCTATTCCAGCAAGCTTCATGTGATAAAACGTTCTTAGCTACAGCTACAGTGGATCATCTCGGGAAAAATGGGTCAACGGACCCCTTCTCCTAAGGGAAGCCATGATAAAACTTGTGAGAAACTTTTGTTTTGAGCACCTCCGATAGAACGCAATGTTACACAGCGGCTGTAGGAAGGATACGAAAATTCGCGTTTATCTTGTAGCTGAAGGACTTTTCGTACTGTTAATAGGAGACAAATATATTGAATATAAAAATATGAACGATTCGGGTGTTCCAAATGCAGTAATCTATAAAAATACATGTTGAAATCAAACCAAATATTTCCATTGAAAAACAACCTACATATTTGTCCCCGTATGTACTTTTACTTCCATATTAATATAATAATAATATATGAAAAGCATATAACATTCAGACAGCGAAATGTTGGTTTGTACATTTTTTTCCGGAATGAATCACCGATCGTTAAGAAATTTGACAAACAGGAAGCCTAGTACCAAGAGAATGATATAGGCTACTTCTCATCCTGGATATTTGTATCAGAAAATGATGAAATACAAAATATACGCAGATGAAGTCTTAGCCAACAGCAAGCTTTGTATCTGGGGACACGGCAGTGCCCCCGCCAAGACGAGCCAAGCGGAGCGCAAGGGCACTACCTACCTTTGCTCGAAGCGCTTCGTCGTTTTTTTGAACTCTCTTGAGTTTGGATTATACCAGATAAACAAAATTCTCGGGATGGTCAATAGTGGACTTATTAAATAAAGTTTTATTTGCATAGCTCTTACTTTAGATTTTATTGATTTCTAAAAACCCTGATTTCGTCACTGACTCACTGATGATCATCAAAATTCTTAGAGTACTTCCTAATGTCCTAGAATGCTGAGATTTATTGTGTAAGCTAATATTAGTACACAAACAACAAAAAAATCTAAAACTTGGAACTTTTATCCCCCAACCCCATAAACTAGGGGATGGAAACTTGTATGAGACTTCCGAAATTTTGACGCTAGAGGTCTGAAAATTGTTATAGGGTCTCCTTGTTATTATAAATAATAAAATGAAAAATAATAAAAATAAGAAAAAATATATTTTGTCACAAGTAACTCACAAAAAGAAATGAAATCCCACCAAAAACATTTTCATGTAAAATGTTGCCAAGACGAGACCATATGACTCACATTGTCAAAAGTTATAAGATCATAAGTAGAGCCAAGCATCTAACTCTAGACGCCCTAACTCCACAAGGCCTAACTTAGGCCTTAGGCCGTGGCCGTGGCGTTAGGCCTTGGCTTAACCTTAGTGAAAATATGTGGCTTGGCCGTTGAAGAACTATTGTATAACAGAAAAGTAATGAACAGTGGAAAAAAAAAATCACCTTACGCCCTTGTGAATGTAGCGAAATGGCCAAGCCAAATATTTTGACTAAGGTGTAGACTTTGTGAAGTTAGCCCTTGTAGAGTTAAGGCGTGTAGAGTTAGAAGCTTGGCTCTACATGATATCATCATATGGTCTCGTCTTAGCAACATTTTACATAAAACATTTTTTGGTCGTATATTTATCTCCTTCAATGTTAAATGAAATTATATAAACTCTGATTTTTCATTTGCTAGACTAAAATGACAGCTGTGGTCGACCTTTTGTCAACATGAGAGTTATTCCCAGGGATGACAGTTCATCATTTCATTTCAGCCGAAAGACGTCCACTGCTGGATATAGGCCTTCCCAAGCTTCACCACGTCGACCAGTTCTGTGGTTCCCGCATCCAGCGGACTCCTGCGGCCTTCACAAGGTCATCGGTCCACCTTGTGGGAGGCCTTCCAACTTTACGTCTTACGGTACGCGGTCGCCACTCCAGAACCTTCCGGCCCCATCGGCCATCTGTTCTGCAAGCAATGTGCCCTGCCCACTGCCACTTAAGTTTGGCAACTCTTCTGGATATATCGGTTACAGTTAGTCCAGCAAATTAAAAATTAGAGTATGGATGAATATCGTAATGATTTTAAAGCAACAGAAATCTACTAAAAAAGAATAGACTTACCTACTAAGTATTTTACACAGTTTTCCCTTCAAAACACACAAAAGGTCATGCTACGCTGCGAGCAATCAGCTACATTGTAGCCCTTGGCCAGTGGTTACGCGCAAATAGGGGACATAAACGTGAATGGATGTTAACGTGTTTTTTACGACCCACGGTCAACATATCGTTCTGTTTGCGACCACGGCCATATCTTTATTTCCCCGTTTCACCCCAAAAAAGTGTAGTGCTTTTTTGTTACGTACTGGAAGGGGGACGCGGATTGCTGGAATTGTATTTATGTTTAGTAATAAGTTTCAGTTAAAACTTAGCTTTTAATATAATTTCTATAACAGATATGTGGATTTAAAGAAATACGTCGAAAAACGAATCTCACAAAATTTCTTTTTACGGAACTGTTAAATTATTTAAAACAAAAAAATAATAATCTTCCGGGGAAAAAAAATATTTCTACGTACCTACCTACTGCATCCCGAAACAAATAAGATCATCGGAGATTGACAAAGGTAATTTATTTATACGATTTATTGTCGCTATACGAGTAGGGGAGATCGGGGCAAAGTCAACATTGACTCGATGTCGAACTGTTTGCTCAGTGGTAGGACCTCCCCGTATTCTTTCTGGGGATCAATTGGATATCAAACACAACAGAGAGCTTAATATTTGACAGATTTTGAAAAGTTAAGCAAAGTTCATTGAAGGTTGCATTCAAACTGGTGAGGAAAAAATGGTCGGACATTCTGAAATTAAAAAAAATGATCACAAAATAAGCTTCAAACTTCTGAAAAGAATAAAAATATTTTCTCATGTTAAAAGAAATATATCTTTAATAGACTTTTATTTTCGAAATTTAGCTACATTCATTATATATTAATTTTACGGCAAAGATAAATAAACTCGTAACTGCAAATTTTTATGTCACCAAAAATTCCACCAAAAATAAATTGTTATCTACGAAAAGGTAGTAAGTGACTTTATTCCATTATCCTGGCACCGCTCACAGGATCGCAGCCCGGGGCCTGTTGTCATGTCGCATTAACGTGAATCGCATCATAACTCCCGATAATCTACGTTTATTGGCTCCACTCGCTGCTTTATTACCCTCTACAGATATAACTAATAGCATACACGGAATATCTGTTTGTACATGTGTAAACGTCGTATGTGTGTGTAAGTCGACATGTAGTAGACTTATATGGTAGTACTAGGTATCATTGCCTATTTATTTTATTTTACTTTAACATGGGTTAACTATGTATGTTCGTCGTATCCATGGTTTGTTCGCAGCATTTCAATGTAGCCTTACAAATGTACCTACAAATTGAAAACTAGGTTACTGCTATAAATAAATGTGCAATTGTTTACAGCCACAACCAATGTACTTTTATATCACAACCACGTAACAACCATTTTTAAATAAATCTTTTTATAATATACTTTTGATAAAATGTAGGTAAGAAGGTACCCTTTTACACAGCGATCCATAAGTTAACCAAGCAATTATGAATTCCATCCTATTAATCTAGAACAAAAGCCTTATAGCTGGTAGTACAATCACGATCAGACATTATACTAAAGACAATTCATTATTAGAGTGCCGTTACAGAGGCCATAATCGGCCGTTATCGCCCTTTTATAGCGGATTTTATGAGCAAAACTATTCACCCAAGAAATGTACGCGTTCTTATCTGGTTAGATCCTTTGTTAGACCTAATTATTAGGGTAGTAATGATGTTTTAGGGGCATTGTGTTAATGTATATTAGATTTTAATTAGGTAAAACTATTTTTACCTTATTATTTTTTCACAAAAAATTAAAAAATTAAGCAAAATAATTCTCTGTAAGCCTCGAGTATGTAACTACTTACTATGTTTTTATAAAATTGTATTTTTTTATAAAAGCCAATAAGCTTACGCGAATGTATAATAAAATCTACCGAATCCACATTCTGTTATTTACGATATAAATCTAAAATTATTTTCCACAAAAAAAAACGAATAAAAAATAAAACCCCATAAACTGGTACCCCGTTTCCCTATTAAGTTGTAATAGTTGTTTACAGCCGGCACTCGCTGTGCGTTTACAATATATTACGAGCTTGTCGGCAATAAAAAAGGGGTAAGAAAAAAAATGAATGAAGCAAGAAACGTTAAAATAAAGGCGCCCGGGAATATATACGACTTCCTGAAGGAAATAATAATGCTGTTTGCAATTCATTTGGCTCGCTACCTGGTTACCCCCGTCTTTAGAAAACAACGCGCGGTATTTCTTTTTTTTCTACCCCATCCTTGGCCCGATTTTTCGCGGGAGGGTCGCGATTTTTATTTTCTAACCCTTGCTTTTCCGAAATCAAAGCTTAATAACGGTGAATTTGTAAACGGATGTAAATGCGAATTGTTACAATGGTAAAGAAAAATGCTTTAAAAAGAAATGTATACCGAGATACTTAAAGGTTTCTTGCTTAAGTTTAATTTATAGAATATTTTTAATCAAATCTATTTTCTTTTTAATCCTAGTAGGTAATTAAATTGTGTAATATATACAATATTCTTACTCTCTTTCATTTTCAGTCTCGGAACCTGCCTATTCGTAAACTCGAAAAGAAACCAAAAATAAGTATATAATCACTAACATATAAAAGAGAAACCGTTGTTAGTAAAATTTCTTACCGGCTCTTCTCCATAGGAAACGACCAATTGCACTTAGCTTCTGACGTTTCATAAGTGCCCATACAGGTGTTATATGAAATAAAATTAAAAAAAATATGGTTTTGAATATATGCATCGTTCTCATCTACACTGCTGAAAACATGTCAAAAGAACAAAAAACATAGGAACATCTCTATCCTCTACCGCCGTAGGGCCGACAAATGGCGTGTCGCACAAGAAAAATCAAATCGTAACAAGGAACCGGCTTGCTTACATTTAAAAACGTAATTGTAAGTAACCGCCCCCTCTTATTAATTTAACTCATTTATTCCTGCCAGCCTGAAGTCGTCACGTACAGGGAAAAGGAGTAAAAAGTCAGTTCTCTTTTCCTATAAAATATTCATGATTGTTACCGACGAGATTTTTGTATTCCGACATTGTTTATTTGGTTTCAATTTGCTGGTTTTTTTGTGGTTGCTGTTTTGGATTTTTTATCGTTTAATGTTTTATTAATGTACGTAGGCTACACACTGCAATACTCTAAGGCTTATCATGCGATTACAATCTGTAAATCAATCATATTAGAGCAGTGATGGCCAAGTGGTAAAAGCCGCGGTGATCTGTAGGTGACTTTGTGTAAATTATTTCATCAAAACAGTTAAGGAAAACACTGTGAGGAAACCAGTAAGTCCTAAAACCAAAATTTGAAGACACGTCGACACCAACCCGACCTGGGTGCTTACTCTCGAATATAATTCCGATAGATCGACATTGGAATTGTCAGTCAAACGTCAGGAATTGGCTGGACTCACCGAGTCTAGCCAATCCCTGACTTTTAACTCAACCAACTGACGTTCGACCAATGTCGATCTATCGGAATTATATTCCAGAGTAAGCACCCTGGCCCGCATGATGGATTATGGCTCACTCACTGTTACCGATAGGAGGCGTGTGTACCAGGAGTGAGAAAATAGACTGATAATATTGCTACAATGAAAATAATTTACCAGTATTTTTACCTGACTTGTAGAGAAAAGTTGGTAAAGCCAATCAATTCTGCATAAGATTTATTCAAAGAACTTTAGTTGCACAAAAAGAGAAAGAAGTGAATCGTAGTGAATATGTCTCAAGACGAAGGTCTTTGACCAGTGCGTGTTGCCAGTGATGACATATGGTACTGAATGATGACGTGGTCGCTAACAATGGGCATCAGAAGGCTAAAAGTCACCAAAAAGGCAATGGAGAGGGCTATGCTCGGAGTTTCCCTACGTAATCGAATCAGGATGAAGATATCCGCAGGAGAACTAAGGCAACCGACATAGCCCGAAGAATTGCCAAACTTAAGTTGCAGTGGGCAGGGCACATTGCTCGCAGAACAGATGGCCGATGGGGCCGAAAGGTTCTGGAGTGGCGACCGCGTACCGGAAGACGTAGCGTTGGAAGGCCTCCCACAAGATGGACCGATGACCTTGTGAAGGCTGCAGGAATCCGCTGGATGCGAGAAGCGCAGAACCAGTTGAAGTGGAGGAGCTTGAGGAAGGCCTATGTCCAGCAGTGGACGTCTTCCGACTGAAATGATGATGATGATGATGAGTTGCACAGAAATAAATTAAGGCCCGGCTTTAAAAATCACTCAATGCGTTTAACACTAAAATACTTAAAACATCATACAGACTGTGTCATCTTCAAACCTACCTAGCCTTTTCCATCTACGTTGAGGTCGGTTTCCAGTCTAACCGGGTGCAGCTGAATACCACTATTTTACGTGGAGCGACTGCCTATCTGACCTCCACAACCCAGTTACTGGGTACTACGACACCCTTAGTAAGATTGGTTTTCTGACTTTCGGGCTTCTGACGACCCATAACAACTGTCAGAGATCCACAAATTACAGCGGAGACCAACGGCTTAACGTACTTTCCGAGGCACGGAGGGGTCTTGGTTATGTTAAAATGGCCACCCATTCTCGGATCAACCGCAGCAAGCGTAGCTTAACCTGATCGATCGACCCGTGTGATCATGTGTGTCATGTTCAAACGAAACACAGAAATATGTTTAAAATATGGTTAGCGCTAAACGCATTTAGTGACTTGTGGCGCAAACGGTCATTAATTTATTTAAAAAGTATTTTCAAAATTCTATAAAATCACTAAAACAAAATGATAAATAGTACCTACATAAGTCAAAGTCAAAGTCAAAGTCAAAGCATTTATTTCAAATAGGCACTTAAAAGGCACTTTTGAACGTCAACATTTACATTAAAATAGAATTGATTCTAGTCGCCCCTTCCAAAATGTAGTTTCGTATGGGGAAGAATGGGCAAGAAACTCCACCGTTACTCTTTTAAAATGATTTAACATACATTCATTGTATAATTATGTGTGAAAACGATGCATCCAGAACAAAATTACTGTACCAAAATAGGTAAAAATAATGAAATTGAAGCAATTACAGATAAATTAATTTTATGGTAGATACATGGTGCCCACACATTGTACAAGTAAACAAACATTGTAAAAGTAAATATACAATTTTCCTAGAATATTAACAAGTATGTAATCAGTCAGTGTGTGAGTTAAAGTAATCACTGAGTGTAATCAATGTCATAGATATAATTAATTACATAATTCAATTAGCAACCAGTTTGATTTTGTCTACATAGGTACGACAAACGGTCGACTTTTTAGATATCACTCAAGTAAATGTAACTTAGTACCTACATAGGTACCTACTAAGTTACTCAGTTAAGTTCAGTACTAAGTTACTTAATACCTATGTACCTACATAGGTTTTCATTACATTTAGTTGAGTGATACCTAAAAAGTCGACCGTTTGTCAGTCTAAAGACGCGATCGACAATCACGGTCTGTGAATATTTAAGAAGATTCGAGTGAGTCTCAAGAGGATCGCAAGAGTCACTTAAAATACTTGATGAGCAATCGAGTTACAGACAGAAACAATTTATAGAGCCCTACTATGGTTTAAAGATATTGACTTTAATCTTGACCGGATCTGTAAAAAAAGTTGTGCATATTTACTACTTTAGGGAATGCTCCTTAAAAATATATGCAGAGATTCCAGGTTGATTACAAAATAGAGAAAATTTTCTAAACATTTAAACGTAACTACAGTTCATGCTCAAAAAGAAAATATTGGATATCCTAAAATAAATGTTCACTGGCCCCTTTAATATCCCAACTTACCGTTAACCAAAATCCAAATCATGCAGCAAATATGACTCACAACTCAAATGAAATAGAAATTAGCAGCCAACATAAATAAAAAGAGAAAAAATCAAAACGATCACAAAAATGAGCATCAAGGGTGGCCTTTTTCAAACCATCAAACGCGCGGCGAGAGCTTGGGAGGCCGGGAGTCCGGAGTCCGGGACGCATTCCTTTCCTTCCCGGCCCGTCTGCGACGATCCTTTTTTTAAATCCCGGTAACAAGCCAATAAATCCCGGCGCATTTTTTCTCAGCTCCGCAAAACCCCACCCCGGAAAAAAGGCTTACCCCGATTACATCCAAATTTACTTAACACCTACACATTAAACCGGTTAATAAGGTTTAATGCAATTTTCTTATCCGTCGGTTATTCGGATATGCGGGCCCATTTTAATCAGATAATGCTAAAATTGGGTCTTGAAAATTTCGTTATGAAAATTGAATTTTGATTTATTTATAATGAACGACAGTCGAATTGGGAGTGGTCGTTGAAATATATTAATGTGGACTCATTGGACAGTTTGTAACTTTTCGTTTGCAATCGAATAAATGATGATTAAGTAGTTCGTTAGTTGTGCAAACATGGCGCAGGTAAACAGGAATGGCACCGGAGCTGGCTCGAACTCGAGTACTCTTTTAATTAATTAAGTATATGGAGTGAGTTGAGCAGTCGTACACATCTGTGATGTCGTACCGCGCTGATTAGCTACCGAAAGGGGACTCTGAAAGTTACTAAGCAAACTGAAAAATTTCGCCATTAATTAACTACATACTAATTAGAGTGGAAAATGATAAAGTTTTGTCGTATTTGAAGTCAAACACCTATTAAATGGATTAAAGACAGGGAATGTAAAGTTGAGACGTTTCACAACTTCTATATTTTAGTCTCCTTTAATTTTGCTGAGACTAATTATGTGCCTACAACTTATTGATATTATGGACAGCAGGAAATATACTATATGTCTTCCTAACTTAAGGTTAAAGCAATGCTTTTACTGAACGTATCGACTGTCAGTGCGTGAACCACTGCTGCATGGTCACGTACTGACTAATGTTAAGATATTATTTTAATTATGTTTTTATTAAAGAATAATGTTACATTTAAATGTTATTCTTTAATTTGCTTAATTAATAATGTAAAATTTTGTTTATTTGTATGATCCAAAGTTGACTGAAATAAATAAATAATAATAATAATATAGCATTTAATAACAAAAAAATTATTAAATTGTTTTTGTATTTTATTATTTAAAAATATAATATACAAGTGTTTAATGAAATAAAAGAAATAATACAGAAGACTATTTTTTTAAATCAATTAATATAAACAAAATTACTGGTGGTATATGCTGCCATTAATGTACCTACTGTGTTGCTCATTCATAATCACTTGATGTTTCATATAACCCCGGCTGAGGATTTATAACAAGGAATCCATCTGCGAGTGTATGCTGGATAATGGGAGGTACTTATCCCACCACTTACGTTATTACTGCAAATGAATCAAAGAACAATGTTGTCCCCGTAAAGGGGACTTGTTTTATAGTGATTAAAGTTTCCTTTTGTACAGAGGCACGGGTCGATCGATTAGTTTAAGGTACATTCGCCGCGTTTGATTTGGTCCGTGGACTATTTTTACATACCAAGCCCCTCCGTGTCTCAGAAAACACGTTAAGTCGTTGGTCCCGGTCAACATTCGTGGATTTGTAACCACGGTTACGGGTCTTAAGAAGCCCGCAAGTCTGACAACCAGTCTTACCAACGGGCATCGTATTACCCAGTAACTGGAATGTTAACAATCGTTACGGGTCGTAAGAAGCCCGCAAGTCTGACAACCAGTCTTACCAACGGGCATCGTATTACCCAGTAACTGGAATGTTAACAATCGTTACGGGTCGTAAGAAGCCCGCAAGTCTGACAACCAGTCTTACCAAGGGGCATCGTATTACCCAGTAACTGCGACGTTAACAATCGTTACGGGTCGTAAGAAGCCCGCAAGTCTGACAACCACTCTTAGCAAGGGGCATCGTATTACCCAGTAACTGGGATGTTAACAATCGTTACGGGTTATAAGAAGCCCGCAAGTCTGACAACCAGTCTTACCAAGGGGCATCGTATTACCCAGTAACCGGGATGTTAACAATAGTTACGGGTCGTAAGAAGCCCGTAAGTCTGATAACCAGTCTTACCAAGGGGCATCGTATTACCCAGTAACATCCCAGTAACTGGGATGTTGAGAACAGATAGGCAGTTGCTTCATGTAAAATACTGGTATTTGAGCTGCATCTGCTTATACTGGTAACCGACTCAAACACAGTTGAGAAAACGCTAGCTAAAATCATGGAACTAGTACGTATTATACAATATTTGGACCATTTAAGTTTTCAATAGAAAAAATTGAAATACTTTTCAAAGAGATATCGACCCATATACACCCACAATTACGAAAGTAACTATCCGTAGGTAAAAAACTCAAATATTTAGACATAGGCAATATTAAGGAAACCCTTCTTAGTTTCCATAAATTATTTGCAAATAAATTAAAGTCACCATTTGACTCATACAGTCCCAAGCCCAAACTTGAAACTTACTCGCATTTCAAGACGAACATCATCAAAGTAAATAAATTATTGAAGCCGACACAAGTCTTAAGATTGTGGGGTCTTATTACAAATTCACTTTGGTGTTGCCGGGTCCAAATAATCCCATCCATTAGTAAAATGTACCTACAGAAGGTATAGTAATTACATTCCAGCGGTAAACTGTCATCGGTCAGTCCGATCGGTTGCTAATCAGGTTTTCGCGGTCGGTTTGACCAACAACGGTCAGTCGATGCGGACGATTGATTAGACGTGACTGAACGGCCCAATTCCGGTTGTTTTGAATATGTTATCGTGACCATGGATGGGGTGACTGGATACAATTACGTGTGATGTGATAATGACGGACGAAAATTACGGTCATTTTCAAGAAAATAATTTAGAAATATATTGGTTTTCCGGAGGCATAGGTACCTTCTACATGATGGTATCAGAAACTGAAATGTTTATTTTTGTAAGTAGATTTTTTGAGTCACTTTTACACGTCAATATTTTGTAATGCAATATTTTAAAACTAGTTGGCGCTTACATTTCCTAGCTGACTTATATCTCAGAAAAAATGCTGAAACAAACTCTAGAGGTCTCTTTTAAAATCCAAACATTATATTATTAATTATCTCAAGCGTCACTCCGTCCCACTAAAATTATTAGTTTCTCAGATCCCTTCACAAGCGGCACATGTGCCTCCGCCTCATTTTGATCCGCGGACCTTGTACCAATAAATTACCGATATAAATTATTCAAATTCGTCATCGGACAACCAGATTAATTATTACTATTCACCACTGGCAACGCTGGGAACAGAAGGCCCCGGCGATTAGCAATACGTCACCAGTAAATATGGCAACACTTATTCTACAATTTATACGGGGGAGAGTGGGGTAATGGAGACACTGGGTAATAAATCTACGCGAAGTGATTTGGTACAAAGCAGTGGGCCCACATAGTAAGCTCGGATCGGCCAGAACATCCATTGTGGGCCGAGCACCCGCGGAATCCGATAATGCCTCGGAGATTGTCCCGTCTTTCCTTTAACACCTTTCGATACCGCCGCTTATATGAACAGCTCTAGTTATATTGAATGGTTGTATTGATTTGGGATTATAGTCTTAAGTAATTTAGTTGTAAAGTCGGTTCTGAAAAATTATTAGGAAAATTAGCTTTACCACCATAGGTACAATAAATTATGTTTTTAGAAATTTATATTTTCTGGTGGGAAAATCCGAAGCAAATAAAGTGGTTCTGATAAATAAAAACTTATTGTCATGAATTTTGTTTTAGTTCTTGAGTATAAGTTAGTACTGATTATTATCAATTTTACAAGAACACACATACTTTAAAATTATTATAAACACGATCAACTAAACACACATGTGAAAGGATTTTAATATGTCAGCGGTATACCAGTGCGCCGCGTGTGCGACCCGCCGTTCTCAACTTAATCTATAAATCAAGAAGAGAAACTATTTCGTAATTAGATCGTATTTAGGACGGGGCACAACACCTTCCTTCGCTCCTTGAGAACCTCCCAGAGGGTCCGAAAGGTAGCTCCATTGCCTTTCAAGCACCTCTTTATCGGCTAATATCCTTGGTAAATGGATCTCAAATATTTTGCTCCATAACCATTATAGCAGAACGATGTTATCATGTTTATTGCTTTTCGGTACACCGACTTCGAGAGAGGTTTTATATTATTACTCCTAATAAATCGTTTATTATTATCAAAAGAGAGTAATGAAATAACAACAATATTTCTGATCATAAACAAAGAGGAATTACGTACAAAAAATATTTGTTCAGAATAATGAAAATACAAAAATAGAAATCCTCTTAACGAAAGCGTCATTCTTTCGCTTTGCAAAAACGCTTTTGATGTTTGTATACTTAGTGTTTAATAAGTTGATCCTATTACAATGTCCAGGTAACGCGACACAATGGGAGCGGCCCGCTAACAAGATTATAACTTTATTTCGTAAATTAATAAAAAGTAGCGGGCCGTGTGTTCTATTTAGCCCCCATCTCCTCGATCTGTACGAGTAATATTGTTAATGATTTGTGAAGCGTGTTTTTTAAGCTTTTCGACTGTTGTGGTGTTATATTTCATTTTCGTTTTTTTTTTTGGAAAGTCATATTTTATTTTTGTTTCTACATTGTTGTATTAATTTTTTCTTTGCCTCAAAAACATCAGTTAAAACATATTTTGTCATAAATTGTTAAAACTTTTAAGCATGAGGAGGTGGTCAAAACATACTGTCTCATAATCCAGGCCAAACTATGAATTTGTTATTCAGTAACCACTTAAAGAAAGTAGGTATCACTATTCGGCCAATTTTATTTATTCTTAAAACCAAAATACTAGCAACGTATTCTTTAATAATTCACCGTAATGAAACAATAACTTGTATAGACAATAATCACAGTAGCCGACTTCCACTTAATACATCCCCGGCTGTGACGAGACGACTCTCGTTAACTAAATACGTTATGTTTGTACTTCAATATCTACCGTATGAAATATATTAGGTACAGGGTGAGAATGTTTTTTAATATTTTTGGTTCAATGAGATTTCTTATCATCCCAAAACATCACGTATCAACAACCAGCACCCTCATTTGTTTTTTTTTTGTTTTTCAAATATCGAAGCATCATGCTGAGATAGACATTTTTGATCTCGCCCAGGTCTTCCTTTTCTGAATTTTTTTATTGTTTTCACGATTATGTAAGAAATACTTAATTATCTTTTCTATTGTTTGTATTTCCTGTGCCTATTCCAACTAAAATATTTTTGTTTCTTTCTTTCACGCCTGTATATTAGGTTAGGCAGAAGTACCTATTGATCGATAAATAGGAAAACCGTGTATTTTATCACCACTGGTCTCAAAACGGTAAAACAAAACATCGTGAGGGAACCGGCATGTCCTAAAACCAAAAAAATCGAAGACTTTTGTGACATTCACCAGCCCACACTGGGTCCACGTGGTGGATTAAGGCTCACTCCCTCTCACAAAGAGGAGGCCTGTGTCCCAGAAGTGGGAACGTCAAATGTGGTGATTGCGAAATATTTTCATAGGATTGGTCATTGAATACCATAAAATACAAACACGTTGGAAGAGACTAAACAAATCATTAACGAACATTTTGTTTATTTGAATCCAGAATTATAAACAGCCTGTATACATCGGTAATAACTTACACTCATCAACAGTATGGGGTGTAGGAACAAATTGTCGGCAGTGACTGGCGGACACTCCGCGTAATATGGACGCGCGCGTTTTATAAACATCCACCCTAATCCCGGGCTGGCGGGATTTTATTCGCAATGTTGGTACTCTTGACATGAGCTTGTAAATAGTGTTATTGAGATGTTGACACTGTGTAAGGCATGTAGGAATGTGACTTTCCATTTCATAGAAGGTCTTGCTCAACCAAGCAGAGCTGAATATATCAGCAACTATGTAACAAATTACGAGTTTATAGATTGTGGGTTCAAAACCAAGCAGGCGCTTTAGTTTGTATAATCTATTTCACTACCACTGCTATCAAAACGGTGAAGGAGGACATCGTAAGGAAACTGGCATATTCTAGAACCGAAAATTCGAAGACATGTAACATCCACCAACCTGCACTGGGCTTTCTTTCTTTCATTCACTATGACCACTTAATGATTCCTTACTCTTAACCACGTCAATCACACACGAATTCTGCTAATATCGTATTAATAATATCAAGAAATTGTCTCGGAACATCCAGAATAAATGACATTTCGATTGCTTACATTACATTACATTGGTTTCTAAAAACAACGATATTGACTTAGTTTGAACGTAGTAAGATTCCGCGGGGAATCATTATAAAGATACAGAATTGGGATCCAGATGTCGTGTGTGATCTAAGGAATTGACGTGGTTTTAAAGTAAAGTATCCCCGTGGTAGCGCAGTAGGCATTTCACAACGTTAAACAAAAAAAAAATCCCCGGGTCGACGCACACTGGTCCCAAATTAAAAAAAAGTGGACATTGATAGTAGACCGCTGATATTTTTTTTTATTGTTGATACAATGATAACAGATAAGGCAAAAAAATATTATTGTCCTACTTCAAATACTTTTCTGTAAAAAAAATATTTCTTTTTTTTTTTGTATGGGAGCGATTACATTTTACTCAATTTCTCAAAAACTTTAAGCGATGTCGAGATGGCAATCACATATGTTAGAAAACTAATAATTCTGAGTATTTGGCTCGAAGAAACTTATTGCTTATCTCTGCGTACTTTCGAGATAATAGTGACAGAAAATAACATTTTTTTTTAATGTTAATTTTTTGCTTTTTTTTAATCATAGCCTTACTTTAGCACATAATTATAATGTATGCGTAATGTCAAATAAGTAAAAAGAGACTTCTCTGTAAAAGAGGTTATGGGGGCTCACTAATGACTGAAAAGCTATGACCTTTCTGAAGGAGTACTTTCATCAGTTCTAAAAAACAATCAAAATGAAGACATATTAAGCTGCAAACATAAAGTTGAATATGTTCACAAACGATTCTGAAAAAATATTATGGTGAAAGATTAATATTTGGGTCTATATTCTCTTGAGAAATCTCTATTTCCTCGTTTTCCAACGAAAGCAATTCATTGTTCAAGATCAAAGCACTAGCCTCTGGAAACAACTGTTTATGTAAACGAGCAAACTTTGGTTTGATATGGCTGATGTAAGAAGCTAATTAGAAAGCTGTGGATAATGTCTAAATTAGTCTGAACTCTACCGATTTTTCTTGTATGTGCCATTCTAACATTCCGGAAATCTTTATTCCTCGCTTCGGAAGCTTCTTCGGAAAGCATGCCTATCGGAATAAAGGAGAAATTTTCACAAATATCAGCACCGTGTATCAACAATTTATGGACACTTGAAGGCATGTAATACCATGGATATAAGTTTACATATAGCATTGCTGTTTCTTTACAATATTCCCTAAACAAGTTGGTATTAATAAGTTGACCAGATGAAATTGTTTGTAAAATGACTGCAAATCTCTTGATTAAATCAGGGTGGATACCCGTTATTTCAGCAGATACTTCATAATTTTCAAAAAACCTTCTTGCCGTGTTACCGTCATTGGTTGTACCAAATCCCTGTTTTACTATGTCAATTAACAAACCAGTTCTTTCCCGGAATTCTTCTTGTGTCAAATTCTTTTTAATTTCTTTTAACAATTTATCTTCTTTTCGTGCAGCCCACTTTTTGAAGTCTAAGTTGTACGAAATGTGTAAAATACATTCCATACATCTTATCCACATATGAAGCGAAGACAGACCATATTTATACATATCTTCTCTGATGAGTCTTTTGGATACAAAGTCCAAGTCATTCATTTTGCTAGGTGGGGTATTGCAAATATTACAAACAGCTGCAGAAGAAGTATTGGAAATCACAGTAGAAATTTTCCCATCAATCATAGTCATGTACAAATCATGTTTAATATCAAAATTATCTACAATTGTGGGAACAAGATTACGAATTTCTTCCTCTAAGGATGCACTTTCCTTCTTTATCAATTCATTTGTTTCTTTTGCAAATATAAAGCCAATTGGACGACAATAGTTTGTTGAAGAGGGAGCAGGATTTTGCCACAAGATAGTACCACTCTCTTCTTCCAAACGAAGCGGAACCAAACTAATCATGAAAACTGAAGAATCGTCAATTTTAGTGTCGGAGTGTGACTTTTGTTTATAATTACTTTGAGAAGATGACCCCTCAAAACCCCATTTGCTTATTAGTTTTAGCGATTTTTTGTCGGCAGAGTTGTGCTGAATTGTTTTTAATATCCTATTAGTTGTGAAATCTAGAAGCGATTGAAGTCTTATCTTAGCATCAGATTCAGTTACAGTTATGTCTGACTCTGGAGGATAACAAGTTTTTTTAGCTTCCAGGAGCTTTTGATAGGATGGAAGACCATACATTTTCTCTGAAGCAAGAATAGTTCTTAAATTTCGATATTGCCATTTTGACAAATTTGTTGAGGTGTAAAGCGCTAACGTTTTATCATCTGGTAAACACGGTTTGTCAGTCTTTTTAGCGAATAGTACATCATATACCATCTCACATTTTTCCTTGTTTTGGCTGAGTTCGTTTAATATAGCTGCTAATTTTGTTTTTTTAGACTCTTTTAATTTGGCACATAAAGCATAAACTAATTCCTCCTCTGTGTGATCTAGAAGTGTTAGAGAACGCCTTTTCTTCTGTTTATCAGATATAATATCAACAAATGGTTTTTTACTTGTACCATAACTTAATTGATGAGTGTCCACTTGCGTTTCGAAATTTGGAATTACTTCCTCGGCAACTTTAAAAATGCTGCTTAAATCGATATTTTGACATTTTGGCCAAACTATTTGGGATTGTAACCAGTCTGAATTTTTGTTAAGAAAGGTCTTTTGAGCTCTACTGGAAGCAGACCATCTTTTTGAGATATTACTTGAAAAATTACGACAAAATAATTTAATATTACTCAAATCTTCGGAAGACAATTCAACACCAATACGTTCAATAAGGGCATTAAATAAAAATTCGACATTTTTAAAACCACCTCCTGATTTAAGAACAACGTATAAGTCTAAGTTGGTGACAAATGCGGACATATTATAATTTTAAGGAAAATTGAAAACAAATTAGAATCAAAGATATCAAAGACAAAGTGACTTTGATTTTAACAAAAAAAATTACGAAAACAAATTCGACGAAAGAAAGACAAACAAAAATTATTTGATTTTAAAATCCAAAGATTCAAAATACAACAATAACAAAACAAACAAACAACAAGCATTTCTTCAAGCGCACAGAAAAAATAAGGACACGTCTTATCGCAACCACATTTAGTTGTACACTGAGTGAGGTGTACGCGCGCGATTCGTGACCGTATTACGTTACGTCATGAGAGGCGGCCATCTTGTTATCCCCGCAAACTCGCGTCGAAGCTCCATTTTGCTGGCCAGCGGACCTATTGCGATATGAGTAAGGCTATGATTAAAAAAAAGCGAACAATTAACATTAAAAAAAATTGTTATTTTCTGTCACTATTATCTCGAAAGTACGCAGAGATAAGCAATAAGTTTCTTCGAGCCAAATACTCAGAATTATTAGTTTTCTAACATATGTGAATGCCATCTCGACATCGCTTAAGGTTTTTGAGAAATTGAGTAAAATGTAATCACTCCCATACAAAAAAAAAAGAAATATTTTTTATAGAGAAAAGTATTTGAAGTAGGACAATAATATTTTTTTGCCTTATCTGTTATCATTATATCTACAATAAAAAAAAATATCAGCGGTCTACTATCAATGTCCACTTTTTTTTAATTTGGGACCAGTGTGCGACGGCGCGTTGTGTACCACGCGCACCGTCAGAGATGTCAGCAACAACTGGTGAGGTCCGCAAGGGCTGACGCATGCCAGGCGTGCGGGTTGTTCGAAAGAGATACCGTGGCCTCTGGTACACAGGTAACTGAGGAAACACGGGTGGGTCTTAGTCAGTACAACTCTGACTCGCCCTCCTGCTCCACCCAGAGCGGGAGAAGTTATTCGATGATTTCCCACCCAGAAAAAAAAAACCGTTACATTGGTTTCTAAAAAAAACGATATTGACGTAGTTTGAACGTAGTAAGATTCCGCGGGGAATCATTATAACGATACAGAATTGGGGCCCTGGTGGATTTCAGCCCACTCCCTCTCTCAGAGAAGTCCCAGCAGTGGGAACATAATAGTCTGAGTATGCCTATCACATTCAGTACTAGACCAAAGAGAAAACTTGATTAAAAAAAACTGTTTTACTTGTGAAACCCAACTCGAAAAAAGGAAAGTTCTCTACATATGCATCATACCTACCAAAACCACTCATCTTACTAGACACATGTTTCCTTAATAACACTAATCGATCAACACAATCATGTACATTATTAGGGCCCCCAAACACGAGCCATGGAGGTAATGAGCGTAATGAGTGCGGCCCTCGGCCTCGTCTTCACGGGATTACGTGTTACTGTAGCTTCCGATAAACGTTATTTCGTGTATTAGTGCTCTTATGACTGACGGTTAGGATTATGGAGTGACGTGTTATGTACCGACTTGACTTTACGCACTGTTGTTCATTTTCAGCGGAGACTAATGTGCGAATGTTACAAAGTGTGATAATAATTTGACTGAGTAATTACAGCAAAACGGGTCAATCCATCATATTAAGCTACGCTTGCCGCGGTTGGTCTGTAGATGGATGGCCATCTTTAGGTACATACCAAGACACCACCGTGATTCAGAAATATGTTAAGCCGTTGGTCCCTGTTGTCATTCCCGCATCTTTTGACATTTCGTTTCGGATCGTCAGAAGCCCGAAACTCTGAGAACTAGTCTTTCCAAGGGGTATGGTATTATCCAAAAACTGGGTGGTAGAGGTCCAATAGGCAGTCGCTCCATGTGAAATACTGGTATTCAGTTGCATCCGGTTAGACTGGAAGCCGACCCCAACATAGTTGGGAATAAGCTAGCAGGCAGATGATGCTAAACCAGCTTCGTCGGTGGTCTAGTGCTATCCATGAGGTCGGTCGAAGTATTATTGGGATTTTCCATCAGGATTTTTTCAGTAGCAGCCCTATGTCTGGATTTGAGCCCAGTTGATGGCAATAGGGGCGCCCCCTATGACATAGGACTTAAATATTACTGGCTAAATGTGACCTCTGCCTAATCCTGCGGGTACTCGTATATAAACCATCTGCATGTGCATCAAAATAAAACTCGTTTCTCATATTATTGGTAAATATTAGCTAAAATTACCCCTAATCAAGCATTTTCGAACACAAGGCCCATTCTCTGCTATTACAACAAAAACAAACAAGACAGCTGCTAACATTTGTTACTGCCGTCATTCATATCTCCACATATTACGGTCAGAAGAAGTTGCTGGCCACGAATGGCCCTTAATGACTGCCGCGCACAATAACGTGTAAGTCGCGAGGCCGCCTCGAATGCGGCTGATTTGGTGGCCTCGTCCCTTGGGAGGCTGCACTAAGAGTTGAATAAAATGGAGGGTTCCGTTTATAAGGAGATATTATGTTTTTGTTGTGAAGTAAACCGCTCAATCTACTGACCATAGACAACACAGAGAGAAAGAAAATATCAAAGAAAATACCCGACTTTCTAGGACTGCTTAAAAAATTACAGTTTTTCCTAACAAAGTAATTCTTTCATAAAAGTACCAATAGGAAAAGGACACCATAAAAATCATTTTCATTATAAGCCACTTGATTACGAGCGTCCAATAACAATGAATGCTGCAGTATTAGCGAGGGACATAAAGAGACTTTACCAATTGATACTCAGTCCAAAATCAAAGGCTGATAAGTCCAGCTAAGGGTCACTAAATCGTGCATTAAGCATCAATTAAAACTGATACAATCTACCTGCGTACATCCTATTAGCAACCCTTGCCAGTTATGATCGCCAAATCGGCAAGATAACGTTTCGTATTTACTTTGATTCTCGTCGTTAAAAGTTCAGGGGCTGACGGGGGCAGTCGTTAGGGGCCTAATGGCTACCATTTGTCTTGTCCGGCCTCTAGTTGTGCCTCGCTAATGAAATTATTGCCGCAACTATACTAAAGGTTATAAATACAGCCGTAAGGCCGGACGGCACCTTGTTTCGGTCTAATGGACCGGTCAAACTGTAAACTGTGTTATCAATGAAATTACAATTAGTGAGGGATAAAAATGACCAAGGGTCGGAAGTTGCATTTGGTCCTTTTGTTTACGTTAGCAAATTGTTGGTCAAATTGAGATGTGAGCGGGGGTTTAATGAAATTATGTTAAATTGATTTTAGTACTTAGTTTTATGTTAAGTTAGTCCTTGATTTCATAAATGGTTTTATATATATCTCATTGCACTCATTGAGCATGAAGCTTCATCTTACATTCATCTGAGCGACAAACTGTCAAAACACCAATATTTTTGGAACGAAGTTCTTTAACGCAGCTTGCGATAAAATAAATCATAGACAAAAGCGCTATGTAACAAAAACTGTTATGCGACCCAGTCCATGGGACTTTTTGTTATATTATAATAAAAAGAGACAGAGAGAGAGTGAGATAGTTTTCATGGTTTTCGAGGGTGCTGAAGTCGCGACGAAAATGACGGCTGCGAAGATTTTTAAAATTTTCATCATGGGTGTCGTTTTTATGGTTTTCGAGGGCGCTGAAGCCGCTATTGGGGTCGAAATAAAGTTTGAGTAGTTCAAAGATAGTGTTAACGACGTTACATTCGGTGTTGAAGAAAAAGCGTAAGGAACTTCGTTCCTGACGGGGGTTCTCCCGATTTCCACACTTTTTTTTAGAGGAAAACCCATTTTCCGGATCCACAGGCCATCCTACCCAAACGTTCCATCTTGCGATATGACCACAATAAAACGTACACTCTTCAGTGATCCCGGGAATGTGTCGGCAAGAATGTCATCTGCCGGGGACAATCAAAACTTTGGCGCAATGGAATTTTCTGCTTAGTGTCCGTCGTATTGGAGCGGACAGTTGCGCTGTCTTGGACGTGTGGCCGGCGACTGGATAGTAATGAGATAATTATTTCTGGTAGCGTTGTGTTTTGTTTTCGTGTAGATCTACCGTTCATAATAATGTATAGAAATAGTTTTATGAATTTTGACCTCATTCGCTGCCTAGCCGTTTCCCAACTATATTTTAGCGAGTCCCTTGTTCTTCTACTGACCACTGCCCCTTGTAATCTGACTGCCGTGCACCCCTCCCCCCAAATTTACAAGCTAGGAGTTACAGCTTGTCAGGTTCTCACATAGATTTTTTCTAAGTACTGGTTCTCTGAGAACTCTCGTCTCTAAGACGGGAGCTAGGTACACTGGGTCCAGTATGGGGCGATTTATACATAGTAAGTCCCATTTCCCATTTCGTCCCATTTCCGAGTTCAGATAAACCATCGAACCATTCTAATCGGATGCAACTGAATACCAGTATATTGCATGCAACGACCGCTTATCTGCCCTTCACAACCCAGTTACTGCGTAACACGACTAACACGGTACCCATTTGTTAGAATGGTTGTCAGACTTTCGCACCTCTGACTACTCATAACGACCGTCAAAGATCTGTGAATGACAGCCGGGTCCAACATCTTAACTTAAAATGTCATGGATGGTCACCTATCCACGGACTGACTTCGAAAAATGTGGTTTAACCTTCGGCGCGACTCGTTCGGCTGTTATTATTTACCAAAAAAGAATTATCATTAATAGATCTGCACTTTATGATACCGTAAATTAACCCGTTTTCTGATACAGTGTACAAAGTACAAGAAACAATAAAGCAGAATCAAATAAGATAAAAATCACTTGAAATATTTCGACCACTTAAATAAAGAAACTTCAGAAATATTCCAAAAAGAAAACCTCAATGCAAAATCAAAGCGAATTAAACATTATAAAGCAGAGTGGCCACATCAAAAAGGCCACTGTAAACAGAGTAGACCGCAAAGGGGATCCGTGGCTTATCGACGCACCCATTGTTCGCTTTTATTTCAGTGAAAAATACTCATCGCAAATGGCCTAATCTTTCTACATCAAACGAACACAGACCTCCATATTACACGCGTCATTTGAAGTCTCAAAGACATTCCTGTGCGGGGAAAAAATTAAAATAACAGAACAGAGAGTACAATGGAGCGGCCCGTCGAGTGATTGGCGTGGCGCTGTCAAAGATTGTTAAATTAAAAATTCTTTTTAGAATACTATTTTTGTATATGACGAAGGAATTATGGTAATAATGTCGTGTTTTGAAGTGCTTGTGAATGTCGCGGTGTTTTTTCATATCAAGAAGGTACTCGTACACATATTATAAAATAATAATTGAACTAGCTTTTGCCAGCGGTTTCGCCCGCGTGGGGTTCGGAATTTATCCCACGGGAACGTTACTACCGGAATAAAAAGTATCCTATTTATAAACCATAACCAATCCAGGTTATAAACTATTTGTGTGCCAAATTACATCCAAATCTGTTCGGCTGTTTTAGCGTGATTGAGTTACAAACATCAAAACACAAAAACATACAAATTTTCACATTATAACTTAGTTGGAAGGTTAGGATAGGATAGTAGGATAAAATAGGATAATTATTATTCGAACACTAAATTTTATTTGAATAATCTCGATTAATTTTGTCAGACATCCAGTTGACAGTCGTTGAAATAAAGCCAGAACAAAATATGAAAAAAAAAGTACATTCGAAGCCGAAAAATAAAACGTCACATTTCAAAACCGTATCGTTTGAGGTGAGGACACATGATGGATCAATCCCACACCGGCTTTGTGCCTTTCCGAGCGGTTACCTTCCAATGCGTTCACACTCGCAGATTTTAAACGCATTTCGTGGACCATTAGTCGACGTGAAAGAGCCTGAAAGTGCCTGTGATTATGATTGATCGTGCCCACAATGCCTGACTTGTTGAATGGAAGCCCTCACGTGTGTTCCTTGCCTTATTTGTTCGAAACTAAGACGATTACTTAGAAAACTTGGGTTTTATCTTGATTACGCTTTTGTTTTGGGATTTTGGCAATTTGTTAATGGATTTCGGATTGGTATTTTAAAATTGCATTTAAAGGTATTTAATGATCAAGCTGAGCTAAAGCAAATAGGTAGATGTCATCAAATGGCATATATATGTTTTTTTTTCAATCGTCATTAAAAAATATGATTAATACAAGTTGATAAAACTAAAATCTTTATAAAATTAAGATTTTAGCCTTATCAACCTGTATATTCATATTTTATGGAAATCTTATTCGGACATCTCGCCGGCTCAGGCCGGTTTATAAACTATAAAATTATCGCCACAACGCAAGTGCATAGCAAATGCAATATAAAACCGGATCGGCTATTGGAACTCGGTCCAGTGCATCTATTGTGAGCCGTCCAGTCGATAGCGCCTTCATTCGGAGCAAATCGAGAATGAACGCAGATTAACTATTGAGAACTTCCACTTAAGATGTTAATTTCGTACGGCTAGCTTAGGTATTTTAGTAAATATCAAATTTTCAGGAACTCTGGGGACGATTATGCAAAATACTGCATCCTTAGATTATGGGACAAAGGAAAGATTGTTATCTGTTTTTATTTTGGCCTGCATTTTCAAACCTTAAAGCATCGTAGAGCCGGTTTTCATTTTGAGTTCTGTCTGATCATCGTAACTAGACGAAGTTTAATCAGTGTACCTACAGAGGATTTTAGTGTGTTCTAGATACTCGATTCTCGATACACGCGAGACACAATGTTTTGTTATTGTGTCTGTAATTACGGCATTCAATCGGTTTAAACTTAAGAGCAGACCATGAGACCACCGGAGATGTATATCTCAGGGCCGTGTCCGGGACGTGGATGGACAGTGCTCCGTCAGGGGTTCAAAAAATATCGGTTTGTGTGTGCATTTTATATGAAGTAGTATACACACGTCGTACAAACTTTCAGTGCCTACCTTGTGTGTGCCACGGTCATGATACATGTGTCTATAGGCCTATATGGTGTGTAATTATCAATCGATGACATCCATAGACCATAGCATTGAGGACAGAAATTAACCACGGAAACAACAAAAAAAAAATCTCGAATAAAATATGAACAATCTTATCTCAGCAAATTATTCGAAGGAACCTCTATTTGTATTGTAATTCAGGGTGACGGAAGCAATTATTTTTTATCGACACGCACGACCACGCGGGGAATGCGGGGTGGGGTAGCTCTCGAGTGGAGGGGTACAGTGAGACACCGACGCATTGCACCCGCGGGACCGGACAGATAGTGGAGACAAAAAGAAGGTTTTAAAGGGGAAACTGTGTTCAAGGGACCTAGCGGGGATGTTGGTAAAAAGTGGGATAGTGAGGTTTTTTGTTGATGTACATTGTTTTGAATTAAAGGTTTGTGAAGATATGTTATGAAGAATAGCAAAGCTATACGCTTCCATACCGAATCGAAAATCAATCAATCGTAGGAGTCCTCTCAGCGCTGTTCACAAATGCAAAATCCGAAAAATGACAGTTTTAATCAAATGAACGACCGCTATTCTTCAGCTTTATGCGGTCGGGGGCAAGGTAAATCAGGTTTTCTAAATGTGTAATTTTCGGTTTGATAGCCTGTCGAATTGGGTGTGTGTATCTGTTGGGAATAGCTATGCAGGTCAAAGGTCTTGTAGAAAGGTGCTACTTTGCGTGCCTTTTGGCTAAATCTAAAGTCTAAGGTCTCGGACACGGTGCAGGTGGCTATCGTCAAAACGTAACAACTCAGAAAAACTGGTTTAACAAATCATAAAGCAGTTTTCTTAGTGAACATACAGAACCAATGAATCACCAAACAGAAAAACCAGACCAGACAAATATTAGTTTAAAACACTAACTTAAAACAAAAACCCCCAAAAAGTATATTTTTATGCAAAGACATTTCCAGTACCGTATGAATACAGCCGGAGGGGTCGCGGCGGGAACAGAACGTCTTTTTTATAATCTGTTTACTTGTTTCCGCTCTTACTAGATAATCTTTTTATACTGAACACCCGCTGATGTGTTTGCACACGTTTTAAAAAAAAGACACCACGAATTTTCCTATTTCAAAATTCAATTCAGAACCTTATGCGGTTGAAATAGAGCTGATAAGCTTTTGCTGTGTTAATCTCTGTATTTTAAAGGTGAGAAAATTTCAAATAATAAACGAGTTTTACT
The DNA here is from genome assembly GCA_949091785.1 of Polymixis lichenea. Lineage (NCBI taxonomy): Eukaryota > Metazoa > Arthropoda > Insecta > Lepidoptera > Noctuidae > Polymixis > Polymixis lichenea. The sequence continues at coordinate 7,214,917 of OX420938.1, read as the reverse complement.
GAGAATGATGGAGTTATTCGAATTTGTCGTAGTTCTTGCATTTATGATGTTTTATTGTGAAGTTGTGGCACAGTTTCACTACTAAATAAAACGGAACATGAGTTCATGTACGTGAAATTCGTTGTTATTCACATTGTATATTTCGTTACATGGAATATTTCTGTATAAAGCTCTACGATACCTACTCATATCGATAAAGTTTTCTCAAAGTAATATTTGTCCTGGATTGCCTACAGTAAAACATGTGAACATATACCTAAACGAGTTATAATAACTCTTATTCGATCGTAGGATCTTGTGAACTATACAAATATGTGTACGTAGGTACACATATAGGTATAGTTTTACAAAAACAATCTAATCATCAAGGTAAAGGTATAGAAAAAGAAATGCCTCCTAATTCCCTCAGAAAACAACGAAGCGTTTAACAAAGTTTAACTGAACATAAAATTTTATTGACCCATATATGATATAGAGAGACAATCCCGGCAGAGCCGAGTTCCCGAGTCATTAGATTCGTTTTTATTACTCAATGACGATAAACATGTCGTAAGCTATCGACTGAAAACATTCATGGAATTAGTTCCCTCTATTCGATTATTACGATTATTGAATTCGATTATCTGTTTATTTTTTATTGGACCATTATTCGGTTTATCGCCTAAAGAGCAGTGTTTATCCAAAATATTGGTATAAAAGGTTTTTAATATAGGGGTGGTTTACCTACTTCAGATTTTTATGTAAAGTAATAATAGACTTAAGCAATTGTATAAAGAAACGAGACCAATTTCTGTGTCAGTTTTGAACCTACCTAAAGAAATTAATTTCATAGTAAGTTATCTCTTGTCAAAGCTTTATTCATTAGTGCGTAAAGATAAACCCACAAAGTTATCAACTTACACAAAAAAGTCCAGAATACAAATAAATTTTCAGTTCCTTTAAAAACCTTTTTCAAATTTACTTTGCACAAGCGACATAAGACCACCCGGATATTATTTATTGCTTACAATTTTGCTTACACAGGGGAAATATTGCTGTACATTTTTCCATGGCGCGTTTCTCGAGGAACTCCTAATTTCTAATGGGCCATTTGCCACTTTGTCAATTGCACCAATAAATCTGTGCGAGTGGCTACGCGCGGCGTCTGAGTTATCGCCCCGTCTTGAACTAAATGTCGCTACATTCTTTTGTTTTGTTTTACAACACTCCGAACGGACATGACTGACGTCTGACCAACTTATTTATTACTCAAAAAACCAACATCAATTTTTATGAACAGGCTTTTTATTCGAATATTTTTTATTCCACTGGAATAAAAAAAGGACTTTATTGTAAAAGTTAGAAAACCATACACGTAAAATCGTCTAGACTTTCGTGACTTTTATTGACATTCGTTAAAAATTGACGTCGGCAGAAGTCGAACTCCTATAAATTTTAATTAGAAGAAAATTGAATCCAAAACATCGATTGGAAATAATTTTATTGGTGCGTCCCATTCGATGTATAACTAATGGTTTCGACTCAAACTGGTTGAAAGCAAAGTTTGAACATCGTATTCTATTTTCGAAATTCAACTGTTGTAACTTTTTAAATGGTGCTCGCACACGTCTGGCGGTAAATTTGGAATAAAATTGATCGATTATGTAGGAGTCGTTAAATATATTTACGTTACAACATTTTCGCTACAAGTAAGACATTATTTTGGATACTTTTAGGCATTTTCTTTTAAAAGTTTATTTAGTATACCAAACTTGTAACACATTTAGAGGATCCTATACATTGTAGTCAACGACTACACGAGTGAGTTGTAGAGAAATCTGTTTTAACACTGTTTTAACACACTATTTATAATAATTATTCAGAGAGTCCATAGCAGCTCCATTTAAATTTCGTACACAAAACTCGGTGCAAACATGGCCTCACAGCGGTTGTTTATTTTAGGCCCGCCGGCAGTAATATCTCGCTCTAATTCTGGAACCAAATCCTAGTCTTTGATTCACATACATCAGGAACTGAGTACATCTGTCGGACATGTGGCCCGTGTCTGTCTTTATAGCTTGAATTTTGGATGTGGCCGACGTCGGAGTTCGTCGACGGTTTTCAGGTGTACAGAATACGCAACTACGTTAGAATTGTAAAGTTGCTTTGGACGTTAACTAAACCAACCGTGAATTAGGACTGTCATTCTATTACTGGCGATGTGTATTGTGAAAACTTTTTCAACAGTGATGCTACAGTAAAATTAGATGTGTCGTGTGGCGACGACTTTGTTTAGGTAAATGCATTTGCATTGTAGGGTTTAGTGAATAATTTGTTACATTCATTTATTTATTGATTTAGGGTGTCCAACAAAAGATGTACACAATACATGACATGACACAAAAATACAGGGTAACATCAGGTATTAAGTAGGTGTACTCCTTCAGTTACAAAGGACCACAGCATGCACAATAGAGTTAGTAAATACCTTCCGATAACATCAACGTATAAACAGAATTTCACTAATTGCACTAACAAACAGTGGACCAACAGAAAGATAGTTCATAAAATTTAATTAAGGCGAGTCATCAGTCACCAAGAGGTTTGGGTCGCGTCACTGCTCCTGCAAGATAACGTAGGGTCAGACGTTGCAACCCGGCCCGTGATGAATGTACTCCCAGACCTCAAATATGTACTGTTGACGGCTCCTCTTTAAATAACCCATGCAATTAATCGAGATGGTACGATAGCAGCCGTGTGGCGACGGCTCAAGAAAATCAATTCATCCTTAAGTCATGCTCAACTTATGCGGCATATTATTCATAAGTTTGTTACTCTCGCCGACGGACGCAGACCGCCCAAATGCAAACAAACCGCGGTTCTAGTTATTAATCATTCACTGAGGATCCTTGTTATCGAATAGCTGTGATGAAGTGGTGGCTCGCCTAGTTGTGATTAGCGTTAACTAGGTGACCGTCGGACATCGGTCATCTGCAATTATCAGAGGTAAGCTCATACATAACTTATTAATAGCAACCAAGATCATTGCCCTCAAATTTCATCAATTTGTGATGGAAATTGTAACTCTGTAAATTACCTATTATATAATTTGACATGTGACACCTAAATGACATACATCCTCATTATGAAACGCTCGTTTTGTCAAATTGTACGTTTCGTGTCGCAACTTTGGCGTGTATTGAAATATTAAAACGTCCATACAAAGGCCGCGGTGCTCGTTACACGAAATACCATTCACCTTCTCACTCCTCATTAAAATTTGTACGACAGCTTCTAAATTCTACTCTTTTCTCCGCACCTCCATTTCAATATACAGGAAAAAGTGGAAGAGCGATGTGTACGGAGTACCGAACCGGGCTGGCAAAACTTTTGCCTCCCCTACCCACCGGTGGGGGCAAAAAGTGTTGCCGACGGGTGAAGCGCGTAGTTATAGCTATGTCGGGGAAAAGTTTTCCGTGTTGCGGGTAGGGGGCGGCGGGGGCAGGGGGCACGCATGCGCGGCATGCGCACCGCAACGGCGGCGCGCCAGTCCTGTACAGGACTTGGTCTCCGACGCAAGGATGCGGCCGGTCGGAGACAGGATATGCGCAGTTACGTAATGCGGACACGATTTTTATTACGTTACTATGTTCTTTATTTCAGTTAAGAAAAAAAATATCACGATTCTTACAACTGACCTTTTCAATACATTTTAACAGTTTTATTGCTATTTTTTTTATGTCTTTATTTCAGTAATGATTTTTAACGATACAATTTTTGTTTACCCGTATCCATGTTTAAAACGAAATGAACCAATACAAATATTATCCTAAAATGTTATAAAATTAGTTAGGTCATGCTAAGGGTACAGGGGAGGCAATCAATACGATGCCTCACACCCCGGCGTAGTAAAGTAGCGGCTAGCTTTTGGCACCGCCTACGTCGTAGCCCGTAGCTCGTAGCTCCGCGGCTACGACCCGGATAGCTACGTTGAGCGTAGCAAAGAAACTACGTAAATGTAGGTAGGTACTCGACGTAACATAAATGCTTTATTTAATGGTATATACAGTTTTTGCTGCACAGTCATGAGGGAGCTTATTATATATTTTTTTACTATTTGAAAAATATCTACGTATGATGTTCATTCATGAGATTCCGATTCATAGTTAGAATCTTTACACATAATCAAGCCAGTTTCAAAACTTCGATATTTAAAACATTTAAGTACCTACCAAGTTTCGTGCCACGGTACAAAGCCTTACCAATTTTATAAAAAAAGGTAGGTACGAATTGTTGCTTGATTTATGTTAAACAAATAAAAAGCTTGTAATACCTAAATATTATTGAAAAGTTTGACTTAATTTTTTTACACTTTCCATTGACACACACACTTCCGTCATACATTCACTACCCCACGTGGGCATTCCGAGTTCACTCCGAACTGAACTTGAACCGACTCGCGCGCAACTTCGCCGGATTTGTTGCGACTTGTTGTTTGTTCTGTTTGTTACCAAACTAAATTTGAGTTGCTAAACTAAACTTGTGGATATTTAAAGGGAACTTTTTCTCGGAGTCAACGGCCCGGCCGCTTAGTCCGTCACCCAGTTTCAGAACCTGCGGAGTTATGGCAGTTGTTCGTAAACTACTTGGACCAGCGGACTGAGGGTGCAGTTGGGGGTCATGGCGCTAATTTGACCTTGGGCACAACTTGGACTACTGTTTGGCTGTGCTGGGGCATAGTTTGTAATTGTGCGGATTGTAATTGGTAATTGGCTGGTTTGTCGTGTTGTGATACTGTTTGATTTATATGTTGATTTTTTTTTCGGAATTATTGTTGCTGAGCTAGTTATAAACCAGTTGCCTGCTAAATACGACACGGCAGTTTTGTTTCTATTAATTAATCCTTGACTTGTACACATCAAAAATATACATAGAAGTCTAACTAAGAAGTAAATATCATGCACGTTGTCATGATTTTCTAACATTTAAAGAAACCAACAATCAAAAGCAATTGCAACCCGCCGAGGCCCCATAAAACATAAGCCCGTAAAACAAACAAACATTGAACGATTGATACAATCATTTTCAATCCAACAATCCATTTCACCAATCCCTTATTAAACCATTTTCTTATAAACAAAATCCTTTCTTAAACAATAGAGCATCTCATCGAACTTAATTAACTGTTCGTTACAACCGTCAAAGGCTTCAAACAAATTGGCCACGACAAAATAATGCGGTAGATAATAGCCGTTTAAGGTGGCCCGGACGGCTCCGGGCATAGCACCTGCCTAACAAAATTAATTACAACCCAATAAGGAAATATTAACCGGACGGTTAATAAGCATTCAGGGATACGCCACAATTAAATTAAGAGGGTCTAACAGTCATTATTTATAAACAATAATATATCAAAGCGATATTTTCAAGATGGTGCTTCCCGCAACAATGCGTCATGCGCCGTACGGTTATCCTTTGGGGTATTAATTCTTAGGATATTTATAACCCTCTGTTTAAATCTTTGGGGTGTTTTCTGGAAATTAGAAGTCTCTTCAGTTTGAATGATGGGCCTGACAATGATTCCGAAGAGCAATATTTTTCGATTCAAATTTTTCGCAACCTACGACTGAAAAATAATATAAAGTGGTGAAATTCCAACATCACAGGTGTGTAAAATAACCTTGACCACTAACTTTGAACAAAACACATTTCGCTTGTGAAACCCTATGGTTTCAGCAGAAAATTTCGAGAAAACGCCACGTTTATGAAATTTCAATGTTCTTGTAATAATTACACAATCGTTTTCTAAAGAATTGCAAAACCGAGAGAACTTTTTCACTTTTTCCCTCACTGATTTAACGTAATCTCAGCAACATAAAGCAATCACAAAAACGTGTTTAATCACGCCATGTCCCTATACACGTGCCTAGCAAAAAACGAGACTAAAATATGTTGTAATATCACGTAAAAAGAAACGTTCTTGTACAAAAATGTTCATAATACAGTATTTTGCAAATTATTACAAGAAGAAAATACCAGTAGGTCGATGTCTACAGCGAGCAAAACACGGGCGTACACCGTATTTATGGTTATATGGCGCAAAACTTTCCGAGCGTAGGAGCTAAAGCCATCGATTTTCAAAACTTTTTCATGGAAATAAACCTACTTTCGTTGTGTACACAGCTCCTTATCTGTGTGCGTGAACCAGGGCCACTCACACACACACACTCCTGTTAGAGGTCACGTTTTCAATGGATTAAAATTTAAAATGAAAATACGTTAGCGTCGCATGTATTATCTTAATAATGCATACAACGATTTAGGTCTTATGAATATGGAGGAATTTAATCAGCGTGAATGTAGACTTTGTTCTTCAGTACTAGGGGGTACTTTAGTTTTGGTAGTAAGCAGGGTTCTAAGAAGTGAAGATGAATTTAAAAGAGTTTGTTTGCCATTTTCTTCGACTATAGTTTGCATTATCGAGGTACTTTTCGCTTATCCAGATGATACTTGTGTATTTAATAACCTTTGTACGTAATGAAACAGTAACTTAAACATTTAGCGATGAAATAATAATTAAAGGCTTTCTTAGAATCTCTTTTATTCAACTTCGCGTGGGTGTAAAAGTTGTTGATTTTGTTAGAGAAATCCTCATGTTTTCACATAACATTCTTACAAGCTTGTCTTCTAACATATCACAGGACCATCGACCGCTTGTATCGAGCGAACTCACACACACAAAGTCGACGTACTTGTAATGGGTCCGCAAAGAAAACTTTTTAAAACTTTTCCACCGAGGCAATATGGCTCGTGTTCTCAGCCGTTATGTTTTATTTAGGCAACGTACTACTGTCCCTTTCTCGCTCACAGAAACCCCCATAAGATAAAATGGGATGGATATATTTTTCAGCGTACGTTTTCAGTTGAACGGCTGCCTTGCCCGGGATACGAAGTAATTATTTCTATTCTGTCATTGCCGTGTATTTTTTATGTGCTGTCGTCATTTTGTAGGTTGCGACAGGGTCCTAGATTGGTACAGTGTTCGTAAAATTAGAATCCGTAAAATAAATTATAGTGTCCACGAGATTAGCTTTAGTTTTCGCGAATAAAATGGCCGATCCTTAGAAAGGGCGATGACTTGGCGATCTTGTTATCTTGTAAAGTTGCGGTAAAGTTTTTAGGCTAACGAACTGAAATGCTTTTATCATAGCACTTCAGTGCTCTTTAAGCAATTTAGTTCGAATGCAGTATTGACTGAAACGGTAATGTAACTATCAGAGTCGACCGAGTTAATTGACAAAGCCATCGGTATTGAATGAACTTCTACGCTACAGTTCTTAACTAGAAACCAAGTTTTGGAAAATATGAAACTGAAACGGTGGCTTTTTACCTTCATTTCATATTGAAAAAAAAAAATATAAACAAAAAAGGATATTACTAGCGATCTTGCGATTTTCAGAGCATTTCTCTCATACCGCCCGCTTACCTACGCATTGTCAAAGAAATCTGCTCTTGTAAACAAAAATATGCAAAAAAACCTTTCACGAAATAGGTTTCCACTTTCCGCCAGGTTCCAAGCAAGAGTGCAATCTCACGGTGCTCGTTTATCAAGATCGTCATCTGATTGGAGAGCAGCTGCGTTTTATTGCGGAATTACACGCCGCCCATCCTAATTTTAATTTATATTTCGAACGCCTATGGCGAAATTGAAATACCATTTTTCAATTGTTTTTTGAATTACGTAACAGTTTGAGGGAACGTGGGTGTGTTGTGAGATTTGTACTGTTTACGAGTTTTTTACTCAAAAAATGTACACAACCTGTATATTTTTGCGTTAAGCAAAATTTTAACTTTCATTAATAATAAATTATTAACTTGACCGTTGACTTGATCATTAACAAATAAGTCAATGAGATGATACCTACCCGCGTAGATGGTCAAAATAGAATTTTTTACCCAACTGCGCGACAATTAAGTCAGGGTTATGTTTAGAAATGGCTGGATGGATTTTAAAATAAGAGGTGACACGTGTCTATTGATTCGTATGAGTTGTCTGATGGTTATAGGCTATATTAAAATTTTACAAATTCAAAATGGAGAATTTTAGACACCATAACTAGCATCTTTAAAAAAAAATTGTCATGACCATGTGGGTAAAAACAGGTACTTATTAGTTCAAAAACATACAAAAACAAATAAATAGCAAAGCAAAACAACACAACCATCCTTAAAAAATCAAAATATAAAAAGTTCACTTCCCTGTTACACCCCAATAACATTTCCCTTAATCTTAATGCTCATTTTAAAGGCGAGGCATTATCAACAGGAGATGTACCTACTGCCTCGTAAAAAGAGGTCCGAGGCAAGTTGAACTCGTAAATTACTGAGGGCATTGTTTTATGCTCTCCTGGTACATCGATCGTTCTAGAGGGTCTTGTAGCGGTGTAATGGGATTCCTAATCCTTTGAAAAATATGATTAAGAGATTCCTTTTGACGGCTGTAGATAAATCGGATATTGTATGAAATCAAAATCAAAATCAAAAGTCATTTATTCAAACTAGGCGGGTGTCAGCACTTTTTGACCGTCAAAATTACAAAGGACAGTCCCCAAAAACGCCCGGCCTTCACCACTTCCTAGTACTTTAGCTGGGAAGAAGTGGCGAAACAAACTCCCCAGAAGCACAGCTGTCTGTTATGTCAGAAGAACTTGATTCTATACAATGGGTACGTAATTAACGTTACGAAATATAACATTAAAATATTTGCCATATGTCAGCTAGCACACCCAATATACCAAAAAAATAATTAAAAAATTTACTCAAGCAGAAATAAATAATAACACAAAAACATAAACAGAACTTAAAACCTAAATTAAAGCCTCCAGGCATAAAGGGCGTGCCCGCTTACGTGAAATCTCTATGTACGGTTCTCACAAGAGATAAGCAACCAGGGTCCTCAGATATAGTTGAAGTTTAGTACAAAACCGATGGATGTTTTCGGATAAATATAATTTAATTCATAGAAAACAAATAGTTCATATTACAAATTACTATACTATTAATTACTACTATTTTTACCATTTAATTTTGTTTCTAATACTGTGTTTGATTGATGTAGTAGTTAACTCTATTTTCCATTTTAAATACAGAATATTTCTTTATTTTACCTGTTCACGCCTAAACCAGCGAATCGATCGTCATCCTGGATATTTGTATTAATAATAAGAAATACAAATTATATAATTATGATAAAAGTTTTTATTTCTGCAAGTAGGTTTGTACAAACCCTTTTACAAGTCTACATTATAGACGATTTTCTATTCTTTATTTTCATTCCTATATGTACCTGGTACTTATAGACAGGCCTGCACTGTCCTCCCATAGCTATCATCACTGTAATTTGAAAACATTGTAAAAGCTGATTATTTTTAAAAGAGTAACCGTGGAGTTTCTTGCCGGCTCTTCTCCATAGGAAGCGACAAATTGGAACCGTGCACCTAGCTTCTGACGTTTCATAAGTGCCCTCGCAGGTTTATGTGAAATAAAATATTTTGATTTTGATTTTAAAAGACTGGATGAGATCGGCGTTTCCTATCCAACTACTAAGAATGTTTGAATCAAACATAGAGGGCACAGTCTTTTTTTAATTCCAAGCATAATCTTGGTCAGATCATGTAAAGACCATGTGGATTAATGTCTGAAATGGTCTTTTGGGGAAAGAACCACACAGATTGAGTGGATCTTTCCAGTCAGTGCACTCATTTTTATCGCAGGCATCAGCTAGTCTACCTATATGGCAATATCTAAAGTTTTTATCTCCTATGAAATCTTATACCATGCACCATTATCTTCAATTACAGGCAGAATGCATTTGTCATCGCGACGCACGCAACGCGTTGAATAACAAAGGTCGCGTTGTAAACATGGATCGCGTTCATCGAGAGACATTCCGGCTTTATCTGGTGAATCAATTAACGTGGGGTGGCCGATGGGCCATGGGTGGTGGTGCCTGGCGCGGTATGGCCCCAGCTTGCCTGTGCTGGTGTATCGTGGTGATTATTAAGGAAAAATATTGTGAATTAACGGTGATTGATTGTTATAGTCAGATTATTTTGTTCAACAGGTATAATACTTATGAACTGAAATTTTACGTTGTTACTTAATTATAATATAAAAATAAAAAACAGTTACTATGTCAAAAATACTAACAACCGCTCGGTGTAAAATACTGGTAGGTACTAAGCTGCATGCGGTTAGACTGGAAGCCAACCCCAACATAGTTGGGATAAGGCTAGGCAGATAATGACTAAAATATCAAAAGGTATGCATAAACAAAATTAATGCAATTATAGAGATAGTTTTTTTTTTTAAGTTGACTAGCTCAAAATCTGCCGAATAAATGAAAAATCATTCCAAAGCCACATTTTCAACAAATTAACCCATCAATACTAACATAATTAATATAATAAATGCATTACTTATTCCCTTGCTGCCGCGGATGTGGCGATCGCAAGGTTCCGGCCGTCCAAACGCAGCCCACTTCCGGCCGCCACGCCTCCCAGCTCACATCTCTCGGAAATTCTATTTTGTTATTTTAGGGATTCCCAGCATCCTGAAAGCTTTACGATGTCGGTTTTGCACGCTTTGATTATAAAATTACTCAATGTTGTATTAACTTTGTAATGGAATTCATGCCGTGAAGCGTTGTTCGACAACGAGGCTTTGTTAATTTTTAAGTTTGATGGTTAATTTTTGAAGCAACGTGTGCTTATATCAAAAGTAAAAGATACATTGTTGCTCCAGCGCGACCGATTCACTAAAGATGGTATGTAATGTGCATAGTATGAAATATTAGTGACGTGAACTAATTATCATTTTATCAAAATAATGAATTAGTATTATGGTAGACCCAACAAAAGTCTTCCAAGAAATGGACTTATTTAGGACCTAAAATGTAAGATTGCTGGCCGTTATCTGTAAAAAAGTTGTAAGATACCAAAAAGTTTTTTCTTTTCTTATTTTTTTTTTATATTTAATGGTTCCATTGAGTTTTTCATTAGCGGTGGCCAGTTACGGCTACAGTATTTTGTAAGACCTAACTGACAGCCATTCAATTTTGTTAATAAGATGTTAATTTTTTAGGACCTAAATCATTAAACAACTGTAAATTGCTCTAGTAAATCTTTGGTATTGGTATAGGTAACTAGATTACACCATGCCCCATTGTTACTATATCTACTCCCATTAGTTATGTTTTTATGTTTGGCGTTAACAATATGTTTTGCTTTGTTTCAGGTATGACCATTGACAAAAGATCTGATTGAGGATAAATTGAAGATACAAATAATCGCCGTTCGCCAAAAAGTTTAGTACCTATTTTGAGTGCATTATAATAGGCATATATTAATTTACTATAGATCCGTATCTCGCGTAGGTGCCGAGAAAAAACCTAATGCTCTTTGCACTAAGATTAAATTTTTAGGAGTTATTTACAATTAATCATGTACTTCTAATATATTCTCGGTGTAGTAAGTTCTAGCTTTTCGAACAAAACAAAAGTAACCTAATATTTTCCATCAGCCTACTGATGTGTTGCTAAGAGTAGACCGGGCAATATTTTGCCCTTAGATAAGAAGTTTAATAGTTACAGTTACATAAACCCCCTTATATAAACACGTTGCTTAAGTTACGTAGTGATTGGCATCTGTTTAACCATACATTTTTGACGTTTAAAAATCTCTTTACTTTAAGCAACGTTTATAAATAAGAGCAATAATGTGTAGGTAACTTCGCATTCGATTCGCACGTACGTAAAATTCTTGTGGCGGGATTTTATTGTACACTGGATTTTTAACATTAGGTGTAGGACTGAGCATCGAGAATCCAATAAAGTGCTCGAAAAAACACACTGTTTGATTTTCAACTGTCGGCGTTAAGCACTGCGTTGAAAATTCAGTGCTCGAAAACATGCTGCCACGATATTTTAACGTCCGTGCAAATGTAGTCTACATTTGCACGGACGTTAAAATATCGTGGGCTAATCATGGCACGGCGTATCTATAAGAAATCTGCGCCATTGCGCCATCGTAACGTAACCTGCAGCAGTGGTGCATGTTGCACTGAATTGTAGTTAAGGTCGTAGAGTTAGAACCACCGTTTAACAAGAAACCACAATTTTCTTGTGTCTAAGGTTATATTTTTTCTGAGGCACTTCTTTGTACAGGGAAGTTCAGAATTAGGTAGTATCCGAAATCCAAAGTGTAAGTGTGTGTCGAATGCGGCGGTAAGTCCCCTCTTTGAGGTGTGAATTGAGTGGCACCATGGCATCCTCACCTTCTGCCTGACGCAGGTCCTCACCGGACACGGTTGTTTCGGGAAGTTCTTGTTTCGCATAAGGCGGGAGGAAACGCCCGGGTGTTACAACTGCGTAGATCGCACAAAGAATACGGTGCAGGTCTGCCCACCTTGGGCGGAGCACCACCGTGTCCTCGTGGAGGCGATCGGCGGCGGCGATCTCTCGTGTCCGGCCCTGGTCCAGGCCATGGTACGGAGCGAGAGTGCATGGGTAGCCGTCACCTCCTTCTGCGAAGCAGTAATGCTCGCAAAGAGGAAGGCGGCGCTCGTGAGGAAGAGGCAGTATATGCACCCTCACGGCCCTAGTCGCCGCAGAAGACTCCCTGGGCGTCGGGAATCCCAGGCTCATTCTCAGCCATCGTAAGCGGAGGCTTGCGGATGGCGAGTAATGAGTTGCTCGCTGTCCGGTAAGGACCAAGCCCGGGTCGACGGCGCGTTGTGTTCCACGGGCGCCTCAAAGAAATGTCAGCAATAACTACTGGGATCCGCAAGGGCCGATACCTGCTAGGGCTGCGGGTTGTTCGAAAGAGACCGTGGCCCCTGGCACACAGGCAACTGAAGGAACACGGGTGGGTTTTAATCAGTAAAAGTCTGACACGCCCTCCCGCTCCACCCAGAGTGGGAGAAGTTATTTTATAATTTCCTAACCTCAAAAGAAAAGTGTACGTCGAAAGTTAGCATAGGTAATGCATGTCATTTATGAATAGCGGAAGATGCTCATGTACTTAACACAATATTAAGGAGTCACCCAAAAATACTTTCTTGGACACTTCAGAGCCATTAAAACTTCTTTGATATAGGTCCTAAAAAATGTCTAAAAGTGCCGACACAGTCATGTTAGGTCTTACAAAATACTCCAGCCGTTACTGGCCACAGCGAGTGAAAAACTCTTTAAAACCGTTAGAAATTTTTAAGAAGTTAAATAAAACAAACCAGATGGCATTTTCTATGTTTTTTTTTAAGAGTACGGCCAGTCTTTCATTTTAGGTCTAAAATAATAGTATAGTTGATATAGAATAATAGATACCAGCTAGCTCATTTTGAATTCACCAGGGAGCCAAGACCGTTATTTTTTTTGTTTTTCGTGTGAAATAAGGAGCTTATCCATGTTAAATTGGTTTTGACTTCTTTTTATTGACATACGAATAAACCATACAATAATTGGTTGGTTTCCTTATATTTAATATTTCCTCTAAACTTTTTGCTGCATATTTCCAAAAAAACAGCAAGTAAAGTATCAAATCCCCCAACATAAACTGCAGTACAATCTCGCCGCTATTTATTTCGTCGTCGTCCCCGCGGTGTCACGGAACCGCTGAGGTTGCAGTCGTATAAATATCAGGGGTAATTAGTATTCCTCGCTCCGCTTTCTTTGTGGCGCAACCTTAATTTTTGTATCACGTGACATCTGTCAGGTGAACAGGAAATTTATTTGTTTTTTTTATAGAATTTGTTTTTTTTATAAGGAAATGCATTTGTGAGTTTTGTTTGGTGGTGGAAGACAGTGTTGCCAATTTTATAAAGGCAACAAAGTTTTTTTTAAGACCTCTGTCTTTTCAGAAAATTTGTTCGACATAGAAGAAAATTCTGATTTTCTTTTCATACATTTCTAATTAGGCTTTGAATTAAGCTTATTTGAAGCCCATTACTGGCTTGTTTTAGGACACTGATTAGAGCAGTTTATATTGTCTAGTTTTAACTACTTACAGGTATAGCTTCTCTGAGGATCCATGTATTCCGTGCTTTCGTAGTTTCCCTATTTAGTTAAGCTGAATATACGGAGAGTTTCACTATAAATATATTTTCGAGTGCTCCGAAAAAAAATCAAGATTATTTACTATTTGGGTTCCGTGGTTGCGAGTAAATGAGAGGCTCGGCAAAGATTGAGTAAAGGTATAATGCGGCAAAGATTGATAAAGAACAAGTGGTAGGTAGAAATTGTAGAATGAAAGGAAACGATTTTACGGAAGAAAGAATACAAGATAAAGTTCGTTAGGATAGCGATATAAAAATACAAATTACGCGAGCTAAATAAATGAAGCGGTAGCGAGCCAAAGCGACGGGGATTCGCGTTGAGGGCTTGTGGCTGACTGGCCGGCGGTCGACGCCGTCTGCGTCTTGAGCGGGCTGCGGAGGCTGTGCGGTGCGCGGCGTCCGGGGTGAGGTAGCAGACCGGTTTCCGAGGCCGGCAGCGCTCGCATAGATAGGCGGCGCGCGGCGTGCGCGCACCTTAACGCCACCAAGAAGTGAAAGGGGTAGGTAGGTTACTGTGAACAATTATGAGACATTAGTGTGGGTCTGATAACATGACGCCACAGGACCCCCTTACGAATAAAAGGGCCACTTTATGTATACCGTTCAGGGAACTTTACTTTGCGTCCTGAACGTGTAGTACGCAATGGTAGCGCTTCTTTTGCTTCGTGGCTTTGTTTTTCCATGTCATAACGCCATGCATATGCTGGTTTCAGTCTGTCAATTGACACCTTGACTGTTTTATTATTGAGCACTATGTCGAATGTCTTTGGACTTCTTGAAACGACCTTGTGAGGGCCACTGTAAGGTGGTTCTAGTGATCCACGAAGCAAATCTTGGCGCAAGAACACATGCGTAGAGGTTTGTAAATCTTTGTGCTCGAAAACCTGATGCTGTGAATGGTCTGATGCTGGACACGGCCGTAGGTCGGACATTCTTTGTCTTAAAATACTGACAAAATCTGGGTAGTGTACCTTGTCGTTTGCAGTGGTGAAAAACTCACCGGGGACTCGTAACTGCTCTCCGAATACCAACTCTGCTGGTGAACATTGCAGATCCTCCTTGCACGCTGTCCGTAATCCTAAAAGGACCATAGGAAGTGAACTAACCCAATCCTTCGTACCGTGTGTCATCAAAGCTGCTTTGAGCGTGCGATGTAAACGCTCAATCATGCCGTTGCAGGCTGGATGATACGCTGTTGTCCTTGCCAACTTGATTCCGTACGTCTTCGCTAAGTTTTGGAATAAGTGAGATTGAAATTGTCTACCTTGGTCCGTTATTACCTTCTTTGGGCAACCATACCGACCAATCCACTCCAACACAAACGCCTTTGTTACAGTCTCTGCTGTCATGTCGGGAAGTGGAATCACCTCTGGCCATCTGGTATACCTGTCAATCATAGTAAGGCAGTATTTAAAATTGGAAGATATTGGTAATGGTCCTATTAAATCCATATTAACTTCTGCGAAACGAACATTTGGTACGTCGAATTTACCAAGAGGAGATGCGGTATGTCTTGTTACCTTAGATTTCTGACACGGAATGCACTCTCTAACCCAAGCACGAACGTCTTTCCTAAGGGAAGGCCAAACAAAACGTTCACTGACCATTTTGATGGATGCCTTCGCACCAGGGTGGCTTAGGCTGTGCAACGACTCGAACACACGGTGTCTGTGGGTAGCTGTCACGAAAGGTCTGTGTTTTGTTAAGGAAACATCACAATATAAATGTACGTTTGAATTTGGTACTTGCGCTAACTCCAGTGTCAACGAATGGTTACCCTTCAGAAGCTGTTGTAGCTCTGGATCATCACGCTGCGCACGGGCAAGCTCCATGAAGTCCACTGGCGCAGTGACTGCCTCAATCCGAGACAATGCATCGGCCACCTGGTTGTCCTGCCCGGAAACATGCTGGATGTCAGTCGTGAACTGAGAAATAAAATAAAGTTGATTGATCTGTCTCGGTGAACCTTGTTGGTCTTTCTTTTTAAAAGCACTTATCAGCGGCTTATGATCTGTGTAAACAGTGAATAGTCGTGCTTCTACCATATGTCGAAAATGTTTGATGGCTTCGTATATCGCTAGGAGTTCGCGATCATAAGCGCTGTATTTCTGCTGAGTGGGGCTCAACTTCTTCGAGAAGAAAGCTAAAGGCTGCCAGATGTTATCTACCTTCTGCTGTAACACAGCTCCTAATGAAACATTGGATGCATCTACTACCAATGCCAGTTGCGCATCGATAACCGGGTGAACCAAAAGTGCTGCATCTGAAAGGCTATGCTTGCAACGCTCAAAAGTTTCTAATAACTGGGAAGTCCACTTCACTGGTTTCGATCCCTTCATGCTCGGGCCCGCCAATAAATCATTAAGTGGGGCCTGTAACTCTGCAGCATTTTTCAAGAAACGCCTATAAAAATTGAGCATCCCTAAAAATCTTCTCAAGCATCTTATGGTCTGAGGCGGTGGGTAATTCTGAATAGCCTTCACCTTCTCCTCCAACGGGCGCACTCCTTTTGCTGAAACAGAATAACCAAGAAAAGTTACCTGTGGCTGACCAAAGTTGCACTTATTTACGTTGATGACCACTCCATACTCTTCGAGGCGTGTGAACAGCTTACGTAGATGTTCTTCATGCTCCTGAGTACTTTTTGAAGCTATTAAAAGGTCATCGATGTACGGAAAACAGAAATCAAAATCACGTACCAAACCATCTATAAAACGTTGAAACGTCTGTGCAGCGTTTCTCAAACCAAATGACATAAAAGGGAATTCAAACAACCCAAACGGTGTCGTGATGGCTGTCTTCTCGATGTCTGCTGGATTAACTGGAATCTGCTGGTAAGCCTTGACTAAATCTACGACTGAGAAAATAGTGCTTCCATGTAAATGCTGTGAAAAATCTTCAATGTGACGTACCGGGTACCTGTCTGGCACCGTCCTAGCATTCAATGCCCGGTAGTCACCGCATGGTCTCCAAGTATCGTCATGCTTGGGCACCAGGTGCAGAGCAGACGCCCAAGGTCCGCTGGAGCAACGAGCTGTCCCCTCTTTGACCATCGCTTGGAACTCTGACTTGGCTATCTTCAAACGATCTGGTGCTAAACGGCGTGGCCTGCAGAAAACGGATGGTCCGGGCGTTGTATTAATAAAATGTACGGTAGAATGACGTACCTCCCTTGGTGCACCAGACGGACGTGAGATGGCCGGAAATTCTCGCAACAGCTCGTGGTACCGAGAAGTACCAGTAACAGCCTTGACGCTGGGAATCTCCATTTTAGCAATAGCTCCGCTAACAAAAAGGTTTGTTAAACCATCAATCAACCTATTGTTGTGGCAATCTACTAATAAATTATAGTGGGAGAGAAAATCATACCCAATAATTGGTTTGGTCACATCTGCGACGACAAACTTCCAGCTAAACTCCCTGCGTAGTCCTAAATTCAGCTGCAAATTAATATACCCGTACGTGGATATTACAGAATTATTCGCTGCGCTGAGGTCGTAATTTACACGTACCCGCTTCTCATTTAAATAACTGCGAGGGTAGACGCACAGATCGGAACCAGTATCGACCAGAAATGGTTTTCTAGATTGAAGATCTATGACGAATAAACGGCTGGAAATACTGCAGCAATCGCTCGCCGTCATTAGCGACTGGCTTTGGCGTTTTCCGAAGCATAATCACATGGCTTTATGCAGTGGTGAGCTTTGTCTGCAAATTTGTGATGGTACCAACATACACGTTGATTGTCCACCATTTTGAATGCACGGCCTCTTGAACTACTTCTCGAACGGGAGAATCGCCGGTTACGACTCCTATTTGACCTACCGCCAGTACGAGATTGCCTATCCACCGTAGTGGATAATTCATCTAGCTTCCGCGTGAGACTAGCTATTTCTGTACGCATTACCTCAAGTAAATTCCCTGTAGAGGACGAAGTACTCGCGACCTGAGCCACCGGATTTACCGGAGCGATCTCCAATACCCGGTCCGCCAGCTCCGCAACAGCTTCCAGGGACGTACTAGCCTGGGACGCTATAATCGCCTGCAGGCCGGTCGGCAGACGGCTGGTCCAGATAGTGCGCAGAAAATCGTCAGGTACACCTCGACCAGCCAGGCCCTGCAGGTGGCGAAGAAATGCCGACGGCTTGCGGTCTCCAAGTTCCTCATGAATAAGGAGTTGACGCACTTTCTTTTCCTGGGAAACTGACAAACGCTTAATTAGCTCGGTTTTAAGCTTCTCGTACTTGTTATTAGTGGGTGGATTTTCTACAATATCCTCAAGTTGAGCCATAATGGTAGGTTCTAGATTACCGACCACAGTAAAATATTTTGTCGCATCGGAAGTAATGCTCGACAACGCAAATTGGGCTTCAACCTGCGCAAACCATACTGCGGGTTTATCAGGCCAAAAAGGAGGAACACGTACTCTAACCTTAGCGATCTCTGCTGATCCTAATGCTGCAACCAACGCCTCCGTAAACTTCTCGTCTGCCATCTCTGCAATGACTTGCAGAAAAAAAAAATTTTCAACGTCGACGTGTCCTTCGCGAACGTTCCGGAAACTTCTCGAACGTCACGCGGTCTTGTAACAATATCTTCGCGCCGTGAATCACGTCGGGGTCACCAGTTTTGGGTTCCGTGGTTGCGAGTAAATGAGAGGCTCGGCAAAGATTGAGTAAAGGTATAATGCGGCAAAGATTGATAAAGAACAAGTGGTAGGTAGAAATTGTAGAATGAAAGGAAACGATTTTACGGAAGAAAGAATACAAGATAAAGTTCGTTAGGATAGCGATATAAAAATACAAATTACGCGAGCTAAATAAATGAAGCGGTAGCGAGCCAAAGCGACGGGGATTCGCGTTGAGGGCTTGTGGCTGACTGGCCGGCGGTCGACGCCGTCTGCGTCTTGAGCGGGCTGCGGAGGCTGTGCGGTGCGCGGCGTCCGGGGTGAGGTAGCAGACCGGTTTCCGAGGCCGGCAGCGCTCGCATAGATAGGCGGCGCGCGGCGTGCGCGCACCTTAACGCCACCAAGAAGTGAAAGGGGTAGGTAGGTTACTGTGAACAATTATGAGACATTAGTGTGGGTCTGATAACATGACGCCACAACTATAACCAAAATTATAGTTTTCCAAACAATAATAGAGCCATAATTCTCTTCACATGATAAATACGCACAAATTACAATAAAATTACTGCAGGAAGTATAGCGACATTTAGCATCACGTGCGTTGTGTAACTGCCGTTCATTAGGTAGTGTTGACAGAGCATGCGTGCGCGCCGCCCGCGCCTGGCACCGGCCTATCGCGCCACCATCGATGACTAATAAACCACCACCAACTTACAAAAACATGTTCAATCAATTCTATCAGCTAAAAAATAAAGCTCATTTTCGATAGCCCTAAATGCATAGCAAAGTTGGCAATCTCGTAATCGCAACCAGCTTTGACAACACTAACTTTGCATTTGATTTTTATCTTAGAGGAATAGACATAAGGGTTCTTTTTCAACACCGTAATGATTATCGTGGCTCGAGTTATAATCGTGACCACTTCTAGCGAACACTTTAGAAGTTCGCCCCCGAATTGAGCGGTCCGTGTCAGAATTATGTACCATAGACATTGGTATCGACGCACAATTTATATCTGCTTGGGAAATTATTATATCTTTATTATGAGTTCCAAGTCATTTCGTGACGTCCTCGTGTAAAACTACCTACCCACGGAATATAGACACGCATTTTAGTAAACATATTTTTATTACCGACACCCATTTTTCATACTAATAGTAATGGTTCAGAGTATCGAAGCCTCGGTTTCTATTTTAGTTTACCTATGGAGATAAAACTAAATTATTTATGACATTTCGTAAAGGTAGCCCTCACGAAGTCCTGGCTCGATCCAAGCCCTATTTATCTAGCAGTCTACCATTCTCAAAGTCTCCAAAGTTTTATCGCGAGTACCGGCCGAGCACCTTTAGATTACTCATTTCGCAATAGCCCGGGGCAATTAAAAAGGAAGGGGTACTACTATCATTAACCGGGAGGCGGCCGGCGCGGCGTCTTAACAAGAATATAATGCAATTTTAAAATAATCCCCGCAAAAAAGAAATTAATGCAGGCACCTCTCTGGATTCCCTTTTTATCTCTTTAATTGGTTTTCACATCTTACAGTGTAAAAAATATCGTGTTCTTTGTAATCTCGGGCGATGTTTTAATAAATATAACGAAGTGAACCGGGGAGGGTGGAAAAAATATAGCAGCCCTTAAATAAACGTTCACACTCCAGAGATCAGCGCACTCGGTGCGTTCACGATTTATTGGGAAATAATTAAGAAGTGACTCTGAATTGGTACAGGAAAGAAATTTAGATGAATCGAGGTAGCCAATAAATAGTAGATTGGGTAAGTGGAGCCATTTTTATTTTGGCGTCCCGGCACTAAACGGCTCAGACGTATTTCAGTCTATATCAGCTCGCGGTGATTGACTTCGATAAGCCGGAAAATCAAGCATAAGTCTTCTTTGAAGATAGCTAGCTCATAAATCGCCTATAATGTTCCCAATGTTGGACACTGGCCACTTTTCTCTGTGAGTGAGAGGGAGTGGGCCGTTATCCATGACGCGGGCCCAGTGCGGGTTTGGTGGATGTCACATGTATTTGAATGTTTGGTTCTAGGACATGCCGATTTCCTCACGATGATTTCCTTTATGGTTTTGGGAGCAGAATTGATGAAATAATTTACAACAGTTATAAAGTTTGAACCTACAACCTACAACTCAGCTAGGCTATCCATTGGCGAATAAAACTGACCGCCGACTTTTTGGCGCGATACTTATTATCGAGTCTGACAACCAAGGGGTCTTAGGTAATACGGGCTGTTGTCCGCAACTCCACGTCAAAGCGCGTATTTTGCGTACGGGTGGGAGAATCGCTCATTCGATCCACCCCAGCTCCTCGAGAAAGGCCAGCAACGCCTTGGTGTTGCTGACAATCTCACATAGGGTACCTGGGTTACCGAAGTATTTTGCCCTGTAATCGGCGACCACCGGGCAGTTTAGCAGCACATGCGCTGCTGTCTCGTCGTGCTCCAAGCAGGCCCTGCACAGCGGACTGTCTGTTATTCCTATGAGAAAGAGATGTTTGTTGAATGACCCATGGCCGGTTATAGCTGCTGTCACTGTACGCAGCTGTGGTTTAGTTAGACGGAGAACCTGTTTTGTGAGGCGGGCATCGATCGTGGGAAGTGCTTCCTTAGCCTGCCTGCACTCACGTAGGTCCAGCCATAACTTGTGATGTTGGTCCCTGGTTCGTTTTCTTACCAGAGTGCGTAGATACCCGAAGGGGAGAGGCGCGATGGGTTCTGGTCCCACTGGTGCCATACTCGACCCTCTCCTGGCAAGTTCATCGGCTGCATCGTTACCCAGCGAGCCGCTGTGTCCTTTGATCCATTGAATGGTAATTTTATTGAGGCTACCTACCTGGTTTAGGCGCTGGTGGCACTCGTATATTAGCCCAGAGTCAACTGTGTGACTGTTCAGCGATTGTAGAACAGCCATGCTGTCCGAGAGTATGCGGATCGAGTGGTCCCTAACTTCCCTGGCCATGATAGCAGACGCGGCGAGGGAGATGCCCATGCATTCGGCCTGGAACACTGTGTTATGGACCCCCAATGGCGTGGCTATGTGTATGTTGAGGTCCTCCGAGAAGACTCCAGCTCCTGTGCCACCACCTGTTTTTGATCCATCCGTGAAAATCCGCAGCTCTGCGGGGCGCAAGCCTTCGCATCGTCGATCCTCATGCAGTTGGATTTTGTATTTTTTGTCAAAGATAAACTGTTTGGGTACCCGGTCATTTACTGCCTTCGTAATGGGGAACTCATTGTTGAGTCCCTTAAGCAGCGCGGTGTGTTGAGTGTCTCTCTTACTCCAGAGATGTGTTGCCTTAAGACGCGCCGCCGCCATCGTTGCTTCCTGCTGTATGAACAGGTGGAGCGGCGGGAGTCCCAGCATGGCTTCGATAGCTGCAGTCGGAGTGGTCCTCATGCATCCTGTGGTGGCCATGCAGGCTAGTCTTTGCATGCGCTGTAGTTTGTTGGAGGCTGTCGCTAGCTTGGTGCGGGGCCACCAGACCACGGCCCCGTAGGTGATCATGGGGCGGATCACTGCGGTGTCCAGCCATAGTATTATTTTGGGGGATAGGCCCCATTTCTTACCTATCATTTTCCTACACTGCCAGAAGGTGATGCAGGCCCTGTTTAGTTTGGTATCCAGATGACTGCTCCAGTTCAGCTTACTGTCCAAAGTAACCCCGAGATACTTGACTTCGTTGGCCAATTGAAGTTCCGTGTTGAACAGTTTCGGTAGGCTGAAAGGGCCTAATGCTCGTTTGTGGGTGAACATGACTAGTTCGGTTTTGGTGGGGTTTACTGATAGCTCAAATTTCCTGCACCATCTTTCTACAATACGTAGTGCTTGTTGTGTGAGGTTGCAGATCGTTCCCGTCACCTTCCCCGAAACAAGAATTGCGAGATCGTCTGCATAACCAATTGTGAAGTAATGGTTGGCGTTGAGTTTGGTGATAAGATCATTGATTACCAGATTCCATAGAAGGGGGGATAGTACCCCTCCTTGGGGGCAGCCTCTGGCTATCATGGCCAGCTGCTGCTCGTCCTCCAGGCGAACCACTCGTTTGCTAAGCATGTTTGTAATCCAGTCCGTAATTACCTGATCTGCCCCATGTCTGAAGAGGGCGCTGCCGATACTGGAGAAGTTGGTTTTGTCGAAGGCTCCTTCGATGTCTATAAAGGTGCCCAGGCAGGTGCCCTTTTGATGTATTGCTTCCTCTATCTGACTGACCACTTGATGTAGAGCAGATTCAGTCGACTTACCTGAGCTATAAGCGTGTTGGTTACCGTGTAGCGGTATAGTTTTGAGGGCGCCGTCTCTCAGCTCCCTATCACATAGCCTTTCCAGTGTTTTCAGCAGAAAAGAGGTCAGGCTGATTGGTCGGTGGGATTTGGCGCTAGTATAGTCACCCTTACCTGGTTTTGGGATGAATATAACTTTCACTTCCCTCCAGCCATTGGGAACGTACCTAAAGGCCAGGCACGCTCTCATTATGGGCACTAGTCTAGTTGCGACAGAGGCTCCCCCCCATTGTATTAAGGCGGGAAACACCCCGTCGGGACCAGCTGCCTTGAAAGGATGGAAGCTGCGGATGGCCCATTGGAGTTTCTCCAGCGTGATCACTCTGCATGTGTAGCTCCAGTCATTTTCAGATGGCGTTTGGGTTACATCCTGCCAGTCGATTACCTGCGCGAAGACACATCCAGGGAAGTGAGTTTCAATTAGGATGCGTCTTGTTTCTTCAGGTGACGATGTGAGTGTGTTATCAGGTTTGCGGAGGGTAGCGGGCCCCGCCGTTTTCTGTTGCGCCAGTACCTTTCTTACCCTGTTGGCTTGCTGACAGGATTCGATGCCCCCACAGAATTTGCGCCAGCCCGCGGTACTCCTGAATCTGATGCATTTTTTGTAGCAAGATTTGGCTGCATAATAGCTATCCCAGTCCTCGTCCGCACAAGTGTTCATGGTTCTATTTAGAGCTTTCCTTACCTTCCCGCGCTTGCGCTCCAAGTCAGCACCCCACCAAGGCTGTTTGCCTGGTGTGCTACGCGGGATGGTCTCTGGGCAGGCAGTGTGGTAGCTGTCTAACATTAGTTTAGTGATCTGACTTACTTGTGCCTCAATCTGTGTCGTGTCCGCAAATGACGTCGGACCGCTTGGAGTAGTTAGCTTTGCTACTAGGCTACGCGTATAGGTGCCGCGATCCGTATGACGCGGATTGCGACGTGGTGTTGCAGGTCGAGCGCAGACTTGGATGTCGAAGCGAATCCACCTATGATCAGAGCAGGAGGCCTCCTTGGAGACCTGCCAGCTTGTGATGATTTCCGCCGCGCCCTCCGTTGCCAGGGTAAGATCAATGATCGTGCGGCTACGCCTAGTTACGAAGGTAGGTTCAGCGCCGGTGTTTAGTATGGATAAGTTAGTCGAGAATAAATATTCAACTAAGGCCTTACCCCTTTCGTTTTGGGTGTCCATGCCCCATAGATGGTGATGAGCATTGGCGTCGGCCCCGACGACAATCTCAAACCCGCGACTCTCGCAGTAGCTCACGAGACGGGCGAGGTCATGGGGGGGCGGCGCCTCCGCCTCAGGCATGTAGGCCGAGGCGAAGACGATTGCCATCTCTACGGCGTCGGCACGTGGTATATACAGCTTTGCTGCAGAGACATCTCTGCAACAGAAATCAGTTAAGGGCTGTGTTTTAAGGTTACCTGTAACATAGATACACGATCTGGGTTGATCGTGATCAGTGGTAACCAGGAGCTTACCTCCAAGATTGGACATTCCTTGTATGTGGCCAGCCCTAATCCACGACTCCTGGATCAGAGCAATGGCGGTGTGTTGTACCTCCAGCCACTTGCGGAGTTGAGCCGTCGCAGTCTGACTGTGGTGGAGGTTGGCTTGGAGGACTTTACAGTCGGACAAAAGGTACGACATCGCTGGTCGT
Source organism: Polymixis lichenea (assembly GCA_949091785.1). Classification (NCBI taxonomy): domain Eukaryota; kingdom Metazoa; phylum Arthropoda; class Insecta; order Lepidoptera; family Noctuidae; genus Polymixis; species Polymixis lichenea. Next base: position 7,190,264 of record OX420938.1, on the reverse strand, counting down.
CCCCTCGTCCTCTTCCCCCAGTCTGAGCCCGGCAAGCAGGTCGCCCTCGTCGAAGCCTTCCTCTCCTTGGCACGAAGCCGGGGACAATACCATGTCATCCAGCTCCTCATCCAAGGAAGAGGCGGCACCTACGATGGCGGCAGCAGGGGTGGCCGACTCTGCTACAGCAGGTTCGGCCACGGGTGCTCCCGGGTTGTTTGGTGGGGGAGTGGGCTCCCCCGCTGGTATCACTGGCCGCTGCATCGTGTCCACGGAGATGGTTTCCGTTGTGGGGTCCCATCCGTGAGGAGCTTCGGTGTACTTGCCGTTCTGCCCTTGGAACCTTAAGTACACCGTTCCTACTCCTATCGAGAGGCGGCGTCCGGCTCTCATAATGGACGGGATTTGGTCCACCGGGACACCCACCACGACGAACCATGCCGCGGCCTGTTTGTTAACGTGGAGTAGTACCCACCTCTTGACGTCAATCCAGGGGTTCTGATAACTCAGAGCGCGCCCAATATCGGTCGGCTCTTCGAAGACCCCCTGTTCGTCTGGGATGACGATACCACACCGCGTTCTTGTGTCGATCTCCGACTGGCTCTTGACTACTAGCGGGATGCTAGTGAGAAGAGACAGTGCGGGGACTGTTTCCCTTAGCCATGCTAAGGTGTGGTCGTTGCCGCACCACAGTTTCAGGACACCCCCGGAAAACACCGGCTTGGCTTTAAAAGTCGGTCCTGGGGTGTCTGGTTTGGGGGACCGGGCCTCAATGATTATCTGCTTTTGGATAGCAGTGAGTACCCGGTCCGATACGTCCTTGCTCAGGATCCCTGTGCGGTCGCAGGTAATTGCGACGTCCAGGGTAGTACTGGCAGCTTGGGCGTAGCTTAGCTTGGCGACCCGCTTGGACTGATCAAACCGCGGCCGCTTATGATCCCCCCGAGGTGTTAAACTCTCGTTGAGCGCACGCTTGGCCGCGGCCTGGTCCTTCCCCTCGGGTCGCTGTGTTGCTCTGGACCCTGCAGTCTGTCCCTCATGAGCACTGGGGGGCCCTGGCGCAGATCGGCTTGTGCCGGCCACCGCCTTTGACCGCTCCCCAGTGGAGAAATTTAGCTGGCCGCCAGTCGGTTTGACCGAACTGGCGGCAGGGTCCTGTTTATCAGGCTTCCCCTTGCCCTTGCCTAGCCTCTTGCGAGCCTGACGGCGCTCCTTCCTTGTCGCACGTCTGTTCTGTGCTGAGGCGGCTGGTGGGCCTGAGGTGCCTGTGCAAGGGCAACGAACTCGTTCGTTGCCTTTACCCTTACCCCTGCTTCATTTGCCCACAACCTGCCAGACGCGTGCAAAAGCGTCCTCAGCATGGCTGGCCGAGTCCGTTTGACCGGTTGTGGCCGCTTGTTGCGAGGAGGTTGGAGTTGCCACAGGAGTGGGAGGGTGTTTCACGGTGCCAGTTTTACCCGGCACCGGGGTTCGTGCGGCGAAGGTCGGACCGGCAGTGGTGTTACCCGTCGCCGTCGTAGCCGCCTGTGTTTGAGAGGGGTCGGTACTGGTCCCAATCAGCGCCGACGTCCTCTGTTTTAATTGGGATTTGGTGGTTTTGGTCTTGACTGTGGTTCTCGCCACAGCCGGACCGGCGCCCGCACTGGTACCCGCGGCGTTAGTCGCAGGGTGGCCAGGGGCGAGAGAGGTGCAAGCACCCCCCTTGGGAGTCTCATTGGCTTTCGCCTCCACTCCGGTTTCTTGGGTTTTTTTAACTGGCTCTAAAGCATCCATGTTAAGTTGATTTGAAAATTCATCTCTCTGGCTCCCACCCTCCATGGAGCCCGCACCTGGGAACGTCTCACTATAAAAAAGATCGATCGTTAGGACTACCAGAGAGATATAGGTGCGCAAGGCTGGTTTACAGTGCGACATCGGGTGCTCGATCAGGTTGGCCCCCAAAGAGCTGAGCAACCTTCACTTACACCGTCAGCATGACCTTTACCTACCGCTTCGGTCGTCCGAGGGCAACTTCAGCGGACCTCACGCACCTCGCCTGTGACCCTCTGACGGGACACTGTGACCATTTCCCTACCCCTGGCTATTGGGTAGGGCCACCGTTTTGCTTGAAATCCAGACCAAAGGGGGCGTGTTGCCTCACGGGCACATTACAACCAGAGCCGCTCGGCTCAACCCCCCAGGACTCCTTCATCCCCGCTCACGGCGCTCGACTGCGCAGGTTCTAGCGCAGGTGACTACTTGCTCCTACTCACCATCAGCTGATTTTAGTGATAGGCGAGCCCGCCACCACCCAGTCACGCCGGGGTCGCGGTTAGGAGCGGGAGTTGGATCGGGAGGGGGGGGGTAGTGGAAGGAGTGAGGATATAGGAAGGGAGTAGTGGGTAGGGATTGTGAGAATGGGGTCCTGGGAAATAGAAGGGGGTTGTGATGTCGCCTGGTGGTTTTTGTTACGTCTATTTCTTAAGGAATTAGACCAAGAAACGGGGTGGCAACCTCGTGAAGGTACATCCACCAGACTTGCCTTGAGGATCTACACGACTGCAGCGCTCTCCCTCAAGACCCCGCCACTCTACTGCCTCTGAGGGAGGCGGCAGGGTAGGTCTGCATCTATACTACCAAGCAAAGCAAAGCAAAGCAAAGCAAGCCTGTCGTTGTGCAACCGTCAAAGCATAAATCCAGCCCCTCCAACCCCACCAAGGGGTCTTACCAAGGGGTTCGTATTACCCAGTAACTGGGTTGTGGAGGTCAGATAGGCAGTCGCTTCATATAGAATATTGGTATTTAGCTTCATCCGGTTAGACTGGAAGCGGACCCCAAATTAGTTGGAAAAAGACTAGGCAGATGATGACTTATTTTGTTATCCTGCACCTGATTTATACTATTTTATATACGGTCTAGAAATCTGTGGTAATGAAAGTATTTTTTTTTTGGGTGGGAAATCATCAAATAACTTCTCCCGCTCTGGGTAGAACGGGAGGACGTGTCAGACTTTTACTGACTAAAACCCACCCGTGTTCCCTCAGTTGCCTGTATGCCAGGGGCCGCGGTATCTCTTTCCCGCACCCCTGGCAGGCATCGGCTCTTGCGGGCCCCATCAGTTGGTGCTGACATCTCTTTGAGGCACGCGTGGAACACAACGCGCCGTCGACCCGGGCTTGGTCTTTAGCGGACAGCGAGCTACCCATTACTCGCCGTCCGCAAGCCCGCGCCTACGGTGGCCGGGAATCAGCCTGGGATTCCCGACACCCAGGGCGTTTCCTGCGAAGACTACGGCCGTGAGGTCGCAAGTACTGCCTCTCCCTCACGTGCGCCGCCTCCCTCTTTGCGAGCATCACTGCTTCGCTGAAGGAAGCGACTGCTAGCTATGCACTCTCGCTCCGTACCATGGCCTAAACCAGGGCCGGACGCGAGAGATCGCCGCCGCCGATCGCCTCCATGAGGACACGGTGGTGCTCCGCCCAGTGGTAATGATAGTTACTTCGTAGTTTTGTACCTACCATTATAAGTATTTATACGAATTTTTCATACGTCAATTAAGGTAACCTCGTTCTTCTAACATCGATATTAGAGTTACCAACGCCACAGAGTATCACTACCAATAAACATTAGATCTCCGACTCAGTAGGCAATTGATAAACAATTGGACCACGTTTATAGCTTATTAGCCAAGTTTGTCTGGACATCTAATATCTTTGTTTGTAGTTCTATCTCTCCTTGAGAACCGCTTAGACGTTTTTATAGTCGAAACTTCGCCTTTTTAGTCGTATTTCGAAATATAGAATAGTTTTTTTCTCGATAATGTCCTTAAGTGGCGATATACTCGAGTGTTTTTGTTGATAATGTTGATTTTATTGGTTTGGTGGGGTTATTAATTTAATGAGGCTGGGGTCAGTAGAAGAATGTTGGGAACAGTAAAAGTTATTACGTTTGGGGTCATTATACCTTAGACAAAGGTTTTATTTTTTATACCGTTCCTAATTAGCAAAAATAAATGAAATAATTTTGCAAAGTTCAAGAATTTTGAATAGCACGAAATTTATTAAGTCCAAGTTTTTACAGCAGCAATAAAAAAAAGGAAAACATTTCAATTTCGCCCATAAACAATCTAACCCTAACATCCCAACTACACAAATACGATGTCATCGTGACGAAACAAATGAAATCTCAACACTTACAATGCCGTCGCACTGCCAAGTAATGTAATCTACTCATAAAGCTGGCTTTAATCCTTCCTCTCGCAGTACTGGCGTGTCATCAACGGTAGTCGAAATTTTAATCACCAACCCCCCGCGAACCACCCGCGCTTCAACCCCGCCGTCGCCCTGGGGCTGTGAACGGCCGCTCCTTACACGATATTCCCATTACTTAGTCCAGGGCGATAATAAAATTTAATATAATGCCGCGAGGAGGCGGATGCGACCACAATGAAGGCAAGCCGAGTTCCAGCGGACGGATGTGGGAACTGGCGATTTTAAGAGGTTGAATTTTCAATTTAATGCATTTTATTTGTTTGCGGCATTTTCAATGATTTGCTAACTTAAGATTTTGCTGAAATATTAGGTAGTGTGGAATACCCTGAAGTCGACTAACAGTGAAGTTACCATAAATAAAATAAAGTAGTACGTATGTAGTATGAATAGTAGGTACCTGGAATTAAAGTAAATCACTTTGAAAAGTCCGGATAACTTTTTTTCTAATACTTTAGTCAGCATACTACCTTAGAAATTAAGTATTGGATTAAATACTTAATAAATATAACTCAACTCGACAAGAAACCCTAAAAACATATAAATCAACACACATAAAATTCTCAACATTTTAAAACCAAGAAATACTTCGGAAAGCAATAAAATAACGCGCATGCCGCGGCCTGTGCGAAACGCTGCGGGCTTCGGAGGGTTGCACCCGTACCCCGTTGTACCCCGTGGTACCCGTAGCGTCCACGTAAGAAGAAAGGGGTTGTTCGGGGTAAAATTGAGAAATGGACCGGCTAACGTTGTTACTTCACCCCGGTAGCAGTGGCGGGTTGAATGAAGAATGTTTTGTTTTTGTTGTAAAGTGTTATTGAGAATGGTGGTCGGTGGAACTAGGACATTTTTCTAAATACTTACCAAAAAAAAATAAGAACTACTTTATAAATTGGTTTAAAGAAAACTAAATAATAAATTAAGTAAAATATTGCTGCTTACAAGCAGCAATTTTTTGTGAAGATTTTATTTATTTATTTATTGATTTAGGATCTCCAACAAAAGATGTAGACAATACATGACACAAATAAAGTGCAACATGAGATATTAAGTAGGTGTACTCCTTCACTTATAGGAGACCACAGCATGCACAATAGAGTTAACAACTAAGCAAACAAAGTAAAAATATTAGTTATAGGTAAAAAAATGTTAATGGTTTAGTATTTTAAATATAAAATAGTTTTCATTGTATTGGAAAAATTAATTAAATCATGGACCACTTTCATTCCATAATCAGTAGGATCGCATAACATAATCCACAGGATTAAAACCAAATAGGGTGTATCACAAACTTTGTCAAAGCGGATCCAAGAAACACAAATATTTATTCCTTTTAACCAATGTTACAGCTCTCAAACGTTCTAACCAAAGTTAACACAACAAACTCATTGAAGTATGAAAAACCAATTAAAATATTTTCTGTTTAAGTTGGAAATCAGCTAAGAAGCACGGAAGCAAGCCATTAATTGCCGACACCAAGGCACAAGGTTGGGCGCCACTGTGCTCCGTGCACTTTTAAAAACTTCAAACTAAGGATGCAGTAAACTCATTAACGTGAGTGCGGGCACTTATTAGACAAGGTGTAGTACCCCTGAGTGAAGTGAGATACACACAGAGTTGAAGGAGTGAGAGCTTTTTGGTGCAGTCATTTACGGATTAAATTCTTGGTGTATTTTTTCGCTTTTCACCGTCATTTATCAACCATTTCTTCTTCCACTGGTGGTTTTAAAGTCTTTGCCGGAAAACCTTGTAGATGTAAAACGTACGAAAGTTATAATTATTTCCAAACATTACATGAAAGGTAGGTAAACACAAGTGAAAAATATTTAAAATAAGATTTAAAATAGTGTAGAATAATTACACACAAGTTGAAGAAACACGTTTACAAAACCTCTATCATAATCATAATACGTCTATAACGTTCCCACTGCTGGGACACAGGCCTTCTCTCTGTTAGAGGGAGTGGGCCGTAATCCACCACGCGGGCCCAGTGCAGGGTGGTAGATGTCACATGTCTTCGATTTTTTAATTCTAGGACATGCCGTTTTCTTCACGACGTATTGCTTTACCGTTTTGAGAGCCGTGATGACGAAATAATATCATCATCAGCCGAAAGACGTTCACTGCGGGACATAGGGGGTTTTGCCATAATCGCCACGCTTGGAAGGCGGGTCGCAGTATGGTGGTAAAATGCATAGAAAACGCTGCTGCCCATTCCCTAGTAAGTCCCTTAATCGCCTTCTACGACACCCACAGGAAGAAATGGGATTGTGCTAGTCTTTTACGTCCGGAACTGAAATAATATTCACAAAGCAAAGCGCCTGTCTGGTTTCGATCTCACAACTCGTAAGACACTGCCACTACCACTGGGCTACCACTACTCTCCTTAAGATACACGTTTACAATACCTCTACTTTATCATAAAACTTCCCACGGTAAATATTTCCCATCGAAATTGTGTCCCAAACTTCATGCCAATATGTCCCACCATGAAACCGCACACGGCTTAAGAATTCGTTTCTCGCAAGTTGCCTTCAGCTAATATAGTCTGGTAACATTAACTTACATGCAAGTAATGAGACTGCATTTTAAAATCAACACTGCCTCCGTACGTTGCTAACTAGGGAAAGAAAATGTTACCTGCTCCTGTTTGTGTTAAGTATTCAAAGTTACGTGCTTAGCTTGATTGGTTTGTTTGATAGAACTAATGTGGATAGAGAAGTGAGTTTTGTTATTTTCATAGGCGGCCATATATTCACTGTGAAGTAATATGTGTCCTTATAGACAGTTAAGAATTAATATTGCTTGACTATCGCTTCTCTCTCTTCAAAATATTTTCTGTTTAAGTTGGAAATCAGCTAAGAAGCACGGAAGTAAGCCATTAATTACCGACACCAAGGTACAAGGTTGGGCGCCACTGTGCTCCGTGCACTTTTAAAAACTTCAAACTAAGGATGCCTCTCTCCCTCTTCTTCAACCCTTGGTCACCCAATGCTGAGTGTAGGTCTCTTCCAAATCTCTCCACTTTTGGCGGTGACTATCAGCAATATTTAAAAGACTGCCATCTTCTTGCTTTCTTCTAAAGTTGGTAACAGAAATCCAAGCCACTTTCCAAACTATGTACCAACACTTGAAAAAACACCTTTGCATTCGGCGTGTTACTCCTTGTCATCAGAATGATTTGCCACTCAGATAAAAAAAAAACAAATATAGAAAAAAAATACCTATGCACAAACTGTGACTTCAGTTCTAGAACACCTAGCGTAGAATTTTTCGTCGGTTATCAAAAATGATCCGCCTTTTCATAGAAAAGTACAATACCTACGCGAACAAAATGTATGGAGCAATTTTCTTTACCAGCGATAGATGTCTACTTTAGAATCATAATTATGCTGAATTCATGGTAACAGTTCGCGCACCGGTTAAAATTTTGTCCTGTATAACTTCCAAACTAAAAGCTTATCTTTTTGACGTTAACGAAATCCAGGTTTGGTTTTCTGGTAGAAGGTAATCAGCACTTGCTTTTTTTTAATTTAAATCCGTAACCGTAGCTCGCGACTAACTGCATTCCAGCCAGCAATAATTTAATACAACATGTCACAGTACACATTCGGTTTCTTAGCGAGCTCGTAAATCACCGGGGGGCTGTTCATCCGGTAATTAACCGTATGACTCGGGGTTTTAGTGCTCAGCTGAGGGCACGTCACTCGGGTGCGACTCTCGTGTTCTTGCTGATTATTGCTATAATAGCTTAAGACTTTTGGGGAAATGCATACAGTTTTTAGTTGAGAAGTAGTTTCCCCCAGGCTACGCTCGTGTAGTGTGCTAATAAAAAATTGCCTTTGTCCTTCCTTAGGCTTCAACACTATCTGTATAAAATTTCATCACAAACGGCTCAGCATTACGCGACTGGCAGCTCCACTCAGAATCGACCAGAATGATAAGAATCGTGGTAACTTATAAAGTATTTCTCCAAATTATAGTGTAAAAGACAAAGTTAATGTAAATTAAAAATCGAAAGCGATAAAGCTAAATACTCTAAAATGTGCATTGTTAAAAATGTATCCAATGTATTTATCCTTCCACATAAAAGACCGTCTAGGACTCGTGGGCTTCTGGGCTAAAACCCACGATACATTATCTTCGTGTAATTCTAGCGGTTTAGTCAGCTCTCAGAGGGCAGGATTTTTTCCGACTTACTTGATACTAATCGTTAAATGTTACAAATTCTTCATAAATTACAATTAAGGCTAGCCTATGTGTTATTCTGATGTATAATGACGTAAGTTTTATCAGAATCCGTTTAGAAGTTTTTGCGCGAATCACTTACAAACATCCATCCATCCTCACAAACTTTCGCGTTTATAATACTAGTAGGATGTAGGACAGGATTGGAACTGGACCCAAAAGCACTTGTACTTCTACCTCTAGAATCATTAGGTAAAAACGTTAATTATTTTACTCTATTCAACTATAAGCTTTCATTACTATTTCGTCAATTGACTTGCATCGAATGTCATCTTCATATTCTCATACGTTCTTACTGATTTTTGCCTTTTCTTCCGCAATCCAGTTGCATCTTGTTTTGATAATTTTGCAGGGCATCATACCACTGCCCTCCAAATGAATATATCCCTTTTCATCAAAATCATTGTCTAAATCTCCATAAAGCACCTGATTAAAAATTCTCAACCACATTAATTACCTCCAGACATTCATATTACATTGTAGATCACAGCAGTAACATCTACCTTCAGACGGGCTAATAAACCAAGTCATGAATAAAATTATAATGAATTTCAACGGTACATTATCGCACAGTTTATCAAATGTGGCGTCGTATGCATTTGGTTCTGATTCTGATGCACCGGAATACGGAGTTTGTGTGGTTGTCTGGTACGCTGCGAGTGTATTTTATTAACTGTATGAACGTACGGAAATGCATTTAGATGAAGATTGTGTGATTGTATGTGGGATATTAGTTTAGAAGCAGTAGAACTCTTTGTATAGTAGCTTGTCTGTGTTAGTGAGTACTACTATAATTGTTATTTTGCCGTCAAACATGTGGTCAAACTTATATTTGTGTTTTGTTTGAAGGTTTGTTAGTGCCTGCGAAAGTACAGGCACATGAGACTCTTAAACTTTGTACCTAATAATAGTCCTCCAGACTTATTTTGGCCATGGCGGCCATTCTCAGAGGAGACGAGCCTTCGGCGGCGCGGAAGATATTATAGTGCACAAGTATGTGGGCAGTCACAGGTGCACTCTCTCTTCCTTCACTTTCGTAGTCCGATGGGACGGCACGCATTCTGACACGACCGGAAATAAATCAAGTGCAGGACCTTCCTTAATTACTCCGTGCGCAGGACCTTCGGCTTAAAGTGCTTTCCGTGACACGAGGGTATCACACCGTCAGCTTCCAAACTCCGGACTGCTACTTAGAAATTCCTTGGAAAAAACCCATTAACACTTTGCCCGACCTGGGACTCGATTTCAGAACTTGCTGTCTAAGATAAATATTCATCAGCCTATCCCTTAGTGTTGCAGGTTTCATAGGCAATGAAAACCGCTACCCGTCTACCAATATTTACCAACCAGCAAATAAACTAGAAATTACTAATACCAACCCAAGATCATAAAACCATGATTGGAGCAACAAAAAATTTTAGTTAAAAAAATTAATTGATTATATAAATATCTCAAAAAGCACCCCACGCTTTTTAATAGAATTAAATTATTTTCTACATTTTAGTTTGGTTTTTAAAGCGTTTTTTAGTTTTTTAAACTATTATTTATTTTCTATGTTTTAGTTCTGCTAACTAGAAAAGCGTGTTTTTTGTACTATTTTTTTTTATTGTTGAATTGTCCTCGGTCCTCGATAAGTCTACAAAGTTTAAATGAAATCTGACCGTTTAAAGTGGGTCAAAATCGCGCCCAAAGGAGTCGGTTACAAACATACAAACGTACATACAGGTGAAGCTAATATAAAGCGTGTAAAAAAGGCCAGACTTGGCTCAATACTGTAAAGCCGATATGAAACAATACGACCGTGGAGGATGCATACCTGGCTAATTGGACAGAACTTAGTTGGCAAGGCACCCCGACAATAGGTTTCTAAAACTTTCGATAGCCATAGAATATTATGAACGAAATTGGATGTGGTGTATATAGTACAAATGTTAGAATGTGTTCGATTGTGCTGTCGCAAACAAAAACATTATGTTCAGTGAACATTTATTTTATTTCTTAGTCCACGCAAAAATATGGGCGCGAGATTTTCCGCGCACTGGTCAGCACCTAGAGTTGAAAATCCAACAGTGTGTTTTTTCATGCGATGGGATGCAATTTGTTGCATTCTCAATGCTCGATTTAATACCTTGAGTTGAAAATCCAGTGAGCGATAAACGTGGTCTTACAAGTTCATTAGTGATTATGGTGGTACGATTATTATGCGCATGTGGGTTCAAATTCGCAAAACTTCCCTACTTACAAAATCTGAGTCTCCCGACAACACTTCTTAATTCCGCAGCTGTCAACCTCGATCCCATATAACCGTCACCACCACCGTACCATCACTAATAGAGCGCCCAAGAAAAGCAAACACCTCCGCTGCTCCGGCTAATCGCTTAATCAAAATTTATTCCGCACTTTGATTTTAAATTTGGGACGCAACATTTATTAGTGGGCCCCTTGAAGCAACCCTTCGCGGCCCGCTTCATTATCGCGGATTAAGGCTGCGGAATATTTTATCGATCGCATCGACGCCAGCAGTATTCATTTTCAATTAAGCGCCAAGTATTTTATTAAGTTTGAGCGCAGAATTGATGAGTTTCGCGAACTAATATTTACAATGGGTGGCGTGCGTGGTAACGCTCCACCTGAGCTTGCGGTCTCTCATATTATTCCTCTTGAGTATATCGGATGTATAACGTGAGTGGTATCAGTCTAGACGTGTTTTAAAATTTAGTCTATGACTAAATTTTAAAAGACGCTAAAATTTATGAGGTAATACTAACAAAGACTGAAACTAACAATTTCTAAAAGTGTATGTTTAATTTACTGTTACAAATGATTAAGCTTCATAAATTAATGAATTTTGTTCTATACTAACATGTTTCGTTCAAAACCTACAAACACATGAAATTGACGTGTAATTATAAACATAAGATCGCAGATAAAGACCAACGGTTCCACTAAGACAATACAATATTGTTCAACAAATCGATATTCAATTTAAACGGAGCGATTCCTCAAAACAACTCGCAGATAAATTAGATGTTCTTTCACAAAGCATTGTTCCTACGCTGAATGCGAGAGGTGACTTCAATTTCCTGGCTACGACGGCACTTCCGCGGCCCGGCGTCGAACGCGGAACTTTTGAAGGCATCGTCATGGAATCCGATGCACCTACGCGCCTGTATGCTTACACGCCCGTAAGCAAATAGGCTATCGCTTTGTGTTGAACTAGACGGACGTTTGTTTGCGGCTTTGTATATTGGTGGGTCGATATAGAACTCTATAAGATTGTGAAAAAATATATAATGGCTCTTCTAGTACATACTCCAACCTATGTTGGTCTAAAATAGTTTTTAATCCATAAACTGGATTACGTCGAGTAGAATCAAAAAAAAAAAATATGAGATTCGACGTTTTTCTCGCTGACTGTGCCATTTTTCCAAAACCTATGAATGTAGTAAGCAATTACTTAAAAAGTTAAGGACCGTCTTCTATAAATGTTTTTCTACAACGGTTAAGATCCCTTAAATCCACCTTTTAAAGCTGTGTTCGTCCAATTATTTTGTAGCGATGCAATTGCAGACAAAACTTGCAGCAAGATTTCATTACATACAAAAAGTCGTGTCTTACGTCAGATTCTAATTTTGTTATATTTTTATTAAATTTAATTCAAGTTTTAATTTGTTTATCCACCTCAGTAAATTGTTCACTTAGGTAGGTACATTTAATCTTAAGAACATTGATCTTAAAAGTAAGAATTCAATTATTCAACAGCCCGTCTGCACAACCCATCCGTGTGTGAATAACAAGAAGAGCTTTGAGTGTACCGCGAGCGGTGTTGGTGGCTGCATCTAATGCAATATCCGCCTGCAGGTGTACACGATAATGCATCCGCATCATTGCATCCTGCTGTTACTAAAGTTAACGCTTTATCATTTTGTTATAAAAGGAAAAGGTGTAGCTTTAATGGCATGTGTTGTTTTCCGTGTCAGGCTTTCGATACACGTCGACTAGTTATGCTTTTGTTTTTAAGGCAAATAATAATTAATGTGCGATAAGTTTAATTACGCTTTTGTGATACATTGGAGTAGAGTTGACTTTTAGACAAAATGTTTCGCCTTTTTGTACTGTATGAAGTTTACCTTGAAACGATAAGTGATGGTGTACCCAAAGGTTCTGTTCTTTGCCCAAAACGTTTTCAATCTGATATGTATATGTTTCTGATATCTATATGTTTTCAATTTGGTATGATATTTAATTATCTACCAATATAAACATTTTGTTATTTAAGTTTTCTAAACTTATTCCATCTACTCAGCAGTTCATTTCTCGCAACACAGGCGTGGGATTACGTTACCTGCATTTGCTCACGACGCACCGTGATATCCCATTTGTCTGGCGAGGAGGCGAAGCCACGCTTTATAACTTTCGCGAACGGGATTATTTCTGCTTCATTTGTGTCTACGTTAATTAGGAATATTTGAAACCTAAACTATAGCGGTATTTAGTTTGTTGAAAATACAGTAGGTGAAGTTGATACGTTGTTTTGAGATGGAAAACTTGTTTACGTTGTTGTTGTTATCGCTAACGATTTTAAAGGTATCTGATGAGATACTAAGGTTGTGATAATAGTAAGTAATATTTTCAACCATGTAAATAAAACAAACAGTAGCCTCACAAAATCTGTTCACATTCATTCGACCGACGAGAAAATGACAACTTAAACCCCATCAGCAAAGCCGGCAGATTTTAGCGTAGGCTTAGATCCCTCCACCATGTGCGAATAAAAGCACAAAAATTTTACATGCAGCTATTAGTCAAACGAAAACGCTTCAGCTCAACTCGACGGGGGCTTAGCGGGGCTCATTGTCGGCGCAATAGCGTCCGCCTTCGCGAAACGAAAACTTTTCGAAATGCCCCGTCGGTCGAGCCTTTATTAAAACCTACGGAGCATATTGCATAACTGACGGCAATAAGTAAGGCGACCGCCTCTCCTCGCCGCAACGAATTCAATATTCACAGCGAGTTGGAAAGTTTTATTATTGCGGCGTAAATATAATGAGTGCAGGTGAGTCAGTTTTGTCTGCCGGGATTTACGGGCGGCCATTATTCCCGAGCCGGCAAGACAGCGCACGCTGAAATTAACTTACGCCGCGAGTACTCACTTAAATCAGTTTCTAGTTTTAACATTGACTGAAGTCTTTCAAGAAGCGTTGAAACTACTCCGGCAAATAGTTTTTCTGTAAACTCCTGTTTTTCAGTCACAATTAATTAAAAACTAAAATATTTATTTAATATCATTATAACCACCCAATTTTCAGCTAGTTCACTGATATTTATAACAAAACTGTTAGGTAGAAAGTTGATAATATGATTTAAAAATGCTCTCCACTGAAAAACTCAGAAAGATCCTTACGTCAAGTGTTACAACGTACACAAAACTAAACGCCACGCCAAGACAAGTGAAGGGACCGATCCTCAAACCGGCGGCGGCTGCATTTGCAACACAGGAGTGACTATAGATCTAATCCAAGATAAGTTTTGTTCCACAACTCATGATGGTCATCATAGGGAGAATAATGGGTACAACTATGCTAGATAACTACGAGTGCAAATGAGACAAGTATAGTTTTGTAAAGATGTTAGTGCCGATAATTCATAGCTAGTGTGCTCCTGAGCACAAATAGCGCAATAGCATTTCTTTTTGTTCGTTATTATACGAAGAACTAGTACAAGTATCGGATTTTAGTCACCATAATAATTCAGCTGACACAAGCATAAAGCTTGCATACTTTTGTTACCTTCATCATATTGTCTTATGAAAATGAAGAAGTAACCACCTATCTAAATCAAAAGTTTTGGTCATGGTACGGCAGAATATGATTTATAAAGAATCGGTATCGTTTTCAACATTAGCAATTAAATTGGCATCTGAAGTTACAGGCAACCTCTTTTGTAATGTTCCGAAATATGCTGGAATATAGCTACTAAATTTGTATGTCTACAACTAAATTAACATCATTATCACTCAAAGAAAATTCTGTGACCCCTCAATATTCCGATACATTACACCTGGATTATACAAGGTAATCCCCATCTAATGTGTTTACCTTGTCTACAGGTCTGTTAACCCACCACAAAACCATGTCGTCCCCAAGGCTAATGACTTCATTAAATACCATAACGAGGTCATAATAAAATTACATGCGGGTCGTATGTGGCGTTTTGTGGGGTACCTTCGTCATAGCGAACCATGCCTTCTTTTGTAACGTCTGGGCTTAAGCCACTTCAGTTCATTATATTTTGGACTTCGTTAGGATGAGTGACTTTTGAAACGTCTGGAAAAATTTACTTTTCTATGAGTTATTATCTTCCGTATTTATGTTAAACCTCTACAACTTCGTTCAGAATTTGTAGTGCAGAGTAAGTAGGATACTCTTCTTCTAAAATGTACACACATTTTAGGTAGATTTAGTGGGTATTTTAGTACATTATTTCTTGCTTTTTTATATCAACCTGATTTTATTATTTTAGGTGATATTCTTGTATAGTGTATTTTTTCTGATCATAAGGAGCTCTTGTCACAATAATAAATATTTCTAAAAGTTTAATGCCTGTATATTTTACGTGTTTGTCTTAAGATTGTCTTCAAAAACCGAAAAATAAATCACACTATACTATCACCACATCATATAAAAACAACAGAAAGTTCATTTTCTCCCCTGCATCCAACACCGCACAATATTTAATGCAGATCTGCCTCCCATAAATCACTGTAGGCCCAAGGTGCGCATATTTCATAGTTAATTCTTTCCAACACTGTTCCTCCTTGGTTTACGAGCCGTCAGTCTTTAGCGGTGTTCTATGCACCTGTACTGCTGTTTTTTGGTGTATTTATTTATGTTAAAAACATGGTGTAGGTATTATAGTGAAAAAGGAGGAAAATTCCTGGCCACAAGAGAGAAACTCGTAATACAGTCATTTGCATTTAATATATACTTAGCTCAGGCATATGAGGCCAATGATGTTACCTTTAACGTGATTGCCAAAAAAATAATCACAAAAAAATCGAATTTCTCACTTCTGATTTACAACACCCAGACTTTTCACATAGTCTCAACATTCATCTGCCAAGATATTTGTATTAGTATTCGCGTAGCTATAAATCAGTTGGTGAGAATCTCAGCTGCGCGGTCTCCCTCGGCGGCCATATATCGCGGTACAAGACGCCGTCCGCTGAGAGACGCACTTTTACACTGGCACGGATTCAGGCTAGACGGAGAACAATACGGATTAGGAGACTAGGGCTTTGGTTTGTAACAAATGTCTAGCGCAGATATTGGGCAAGTAAAATCTGTACCTAAAAGCTGGAATATGAATTGAGGTATTCTTATTCTTAAATATTGATGACTACATTTTGCCAGCGGCTTCACCCGCGTTGTGGTCGGAAATTATCCCACGGGAATGTACTACGATACGAAAAAATTATAATATGTGTTAGTCCAGGTTATAAACAAACTGTGTGCCAAATTTCATCCCAGTCCGTTCAGCCATTTTTGCGTGATTGTCAAAACAAACATCCAAACATACAAATTTAACATATTAGTAGGATACTGATCCTTGGATTCAGAACCAAAACAGTCTGCATTCGAACAATAAAGCAACTGGCTCAAAGTTAAAGGGACACCTACACTTCCTCCGTTAATCCATTCGGTGTGACCACGCTCATCACACAGCGCCTGAGACTTGAGCCACATGTATTATGCAACAATTCTATACTCGACATGTAATTAAAGCCAACCGTCCTTCACTCTTCAAAAGCTCCAACTTGCGAATGAGTTATCACCAAATTGTGTATAGGTGGCGTCCCATGTAAATGATGGCCCATCACAATGGACTCGGAACAAGTTCCATAGGCTCTTTGATTTTCAAATTCACACCCCGTTTTACGCTCACTAATTTTCTTGTCCGGACACAATTTCGTCGGCCGTGGACCCCTTCACAATAATAATTCGGACGGGAAACTATTATAGTCGATCCTCTCTAGCCAGTAATTAATTTCGCCATAAACTGGCTCAATTGAAGCGTAAAGATTTCGTGTAGGCTGACTCGACAGAGTTTTGTGAATGATAATTAATTTTCGGTCGACTCTCTCTCGCTCTTGTGTTTTTAACAAAGTTTCATTGAATAAACTGAACGTTTTTGAGTTTTTGGTCGAATGTTAATAAGTTTTATTTTGAGTGAAAATATAATTAACTATAACTTAACTATACTGCGAACACGACACTATCTTTAACACATATAAATTAGGGTACGTCGCGTTTGTTAAAATTCTCCTTAACACCTGTTTCATTAGAAATAATCCTAGTTTCAAAGCTGGCTATTCCAGTAAATAGAGCGCACACATACAGATGCATACCGGAGTGTTACCTTTACGACGCCACATACAATAAGACACATCACTATACGGAGAAGTTTCCAGAACAAAGCCACAACTTGCGTCCTCCACTTATATTGTACAAGTACCTATTCCTGCATTGTCGAATTCACTTATACGTCAACTACACACAGATATTTAGTGCGGCAAGCAGGAGTAAAAGTATCGCCATCTTTGATGACAATCAATGGATTGAAGACGACAATAGTTTTACGTGAGTCCTCCTGGTACGTAGATTTTCACGAGCTTTTCGTATCCATGTTTTTGATATATTTTATCAGATGGTTGTTGTGTTTATGCAGCGAGCCTATGCACTATATTTTACTCTAATCAACCAAATGGCAACAGAATAGACTGTATGGCAAAAATAAAATACTAACTTGTTCACCGGTCAAAAAGTCATCTTCCAAACCGCCAATCGAGATACTTCTCAAACCCTGATAAAACATGTTTCCGACCCCAACCAGCTAACTTGTTGGCCACCTCCACCAGCCGAACATACCCCAACTTAACATGCAACATTATTGGCTCGCGGGCAGCGTCTAGCCGCTTGAGTCTAGCACATTCTCACCTGGGGCCGACTCGCTAAGACTTCGCAACTCTGACGGCTAGTCCTGAATTAGTTACGTCACACAATCGAAGCCTTTTGATGTTGGGTATGTCATTAAGCTACGTTGAGTGGTGAGTGGAGGTGTTATGTCAGAAGATTGCGACGTAGAAGTTGTTGATGTGGAATTTATGGAGTTCTAAGACTGTTATGTACTATGTATAGTCAACTTTGCTTAAATTGATATTGCTTCATCATATTATGGTTTAATCATCGCTTGCACTTCATAAATACAAGGTTTATGCATGTAATTAGTATGTACCACGTAGAAGGTTTTATTTTTCCATGTGGCAGTAACATAGTTTCAAGTGTTCAATCATAGTGAAGTTTTAATTTACTGGGATTATGGTAAAAAGTGAAGCAATTACAAGATCGACTATACCACAATACCGAAACCTTGACCATGTTTTGCCCCAGTTTGAAATATTGTGGACATTAACAGTTGGGCTGTTCCACAAAAAGCCCGCTATAGAGCGAGCTATGCTGGGAGTTTCTTTGAAGGATACAATCAGAAACAACACAGTAACAGGAAAAGAACTGGAGTTACCGTCATAGCTTGCAGAGTAAGCAAGTTGAAGTGGCAATGGGCTGGCCATGTTTGGCGAAGGACCAATGGCCGATGGAGCAGATGAGTCCTCGAGTGGAAACTGCGTATCGGCGAGCATAGTGTGAACCGACATCCTCAAAAAGGTGGCTGGGACAGACGGTTCAATAGTAGACTGCGATAGGCTGAGTTGTTTGACTAACAAAATAAAAGACTATACTATCACGTGCAACTGATTATTATCCTCGAACAATGTATCACGGAAACTACACAACAGACTATTTAAAATTTCGATCGATCAATTCCTCGAACACTGTTCTTTAATCTTCACTCAAACTACAAAATCTTCTTTCATACTAATAAACAGCACTTTTCGACATCACTCCAGTACTTTACTCTTCCTAATTAACACAGCGCCGACACGTAAGAGCCACGTTCACCATAAATACACCAAGAAATCGGGACCATCCCATAAATTCCTCTCGTAAAAGGCTGTGCGATTATGTTAGAGGGTGGTATTAGCAAAGTTTGTCCGATCGTTGGGAGACCCCCTTCTCCCCCTTATAATACATTTTTCGTTGATGTAACACGATTTCTCGTCGAGTCTCGGTTACGTGATGGATTAAGAAGCGGCTTGCTCTCGCCACCGACGGATTAAGACGGAGCTCCAATATTTAGGGCATCGCCAGCTAATATACAATGTTTGCTTGTCGATAGACTTAACGGAAATGTGATGGTGAAGGAATCTGAGGGGCCTTTATTTATCTTCATAACTTGTAACATGTGTAGCGGTGAGGGGATTTTGTTGTTATAAATATCCCTCTTGATGTTGGATTCTTGATGGGTCTAGTTTGTTTGAGGAGCTTGCCCACTCGTCAACACGACCGAGTCTTTCATCTTTGTTACAATTACATTTCAATGACCGATATCCCTATGTGACCTTTACAATCACTAGTACGTAGGTATATTATCCAGTTTTAATGCATTCTTTTGTTAATCTTTTTAACAGAATTGTGTAGAATAAAAATTCATCACTAAAACATTTATTCCCCGAAACATTGTCTCGTTTAAAACAAAGGCTTCAAAGTGACTTCAACAGTTTATCTTTCTATTATCTCAGCGAAATAAACTAGAGGCTTTCTCCTTAAAGAGCCGTATTACCTTAAAGCTTTCCCGTCTATTTCTTTACACGTAAGTTGAGGCAATAATCATAAATACATTACGCGCGATCGGCGATGTTATCCTGCCGTAAACAACGCACCTCTATCCTTCGTCGTCTCCAACTCTTTATTGCCTATCTAACTTTGCAGGGTTTTAATAATACCGCCATCTTTAGTACGCTACAAACTCGATTACAGTATTCTTTGTTATTGGAAACCAATTTGTAGGAATATGTTTAGCGAGTACTTTGTTCTCGATTATTTATGTTCGAATTTTCTTGTTATATTAAGAGAATGTTGAAACTACAGAAGATCGATAAATCATTTATTTTCAAATGTCTTTATTAATAAGAGCTAGAAATCAATGAAGTAAGTTAATTGATATATTGACATTAAGGTACCCATTATTGAAACATGTCGTCGAAGGAAGAGAGTCGCAATGTAATTTCTAGAAAAGGGTTCACTCAGAATATTGATGGATGCTAATTACAGCAAATTTTACAAATTTTCCTTACATCGGTCGACGTCTAGAGACGAGTGGCAGCCCCCTAAATGGATAAATACTGAATAAGCAGTAAACTGTATTACTTCGGCGAACCCTTTTCACTTGGCGAATTAGTAAAAAGCTACTGGGGAGTGAAAATTTTAACTTAAATGCGTCCGTAAGCTGGCGTACCTGCGAGTGTGTTTGACAGTCTGAAGTGATTACATTGCATACCCTTCCTTTTGTTTGTTTTGATTTGGCTTAATTTGATTCGTGACATTTTTCGCTCTATCCCACGCTAGCGAGCTGTTAATTATTCGCACACGTTAAATGGCAATTAGGGTGAGCGTAGTATTTTGTTTCCTTTGCTGCACCGAGTCCACTTATCATTCTCAATAAAAACACTCAAGCAAACGAGAATTAGACAAAAGTGTTGTTAATTGTGTGCTTTGTGTAGGTAAATGCTCGTTAAGCGGCCCAGTGGCACAACACGCCGCTCCGCCAGACAACATTATCACGTGTAATTAAAAATGCCAACATACTCGCAGACGTGCCCGAGGCCTGTCTAATTAGCAAAAAGTTAATAAACAGACGTACGGGCTTGACAGTGACAAGGCCCCGTGAAAATGCCAAGATGAAACACGTTTAATTTGCATACTCGCACAACGTGAGGAGTTACGAGTATGTAGCCACACGACAATGACGCTAAATGGAATACCTCATTTACCTGTTGACAAAAAAATACAACAGCAAAATTCATACTAAAACAGGTATGACTTAGAATATAGACTCTGTATGTAACGTTCTAATTAAATAGGATTCTGTCAAATAACCTCCTACTTGCAAAATTCTATGAAAATCTGTGATAATTCTCTCTCTTTAATTACAAAACTAACCAAACTTTGTCAATCAAGATCTTCCTACAAATATTTAAGTTAATAACTCCCTGTTCTGACGTTTCATATCTCAAGGTGTCTCCAGCGCCACATAAATACAGAAGCCAAAACTAGGCATAGCTATAAAACTTAAGGGCAATAATGTATTCACCACCACGACCTGAACTCCGTTCATTAGGTTGGCTACCAGCCTTTTGTGTGCAAAATAAAGGGTGAACCCACTGGGGTGAGCATTTGATGTTTCTTACACTCACACACTCAAAATTTACATTTCCGTATGTCATAATTTGCATGCAATCAAGCGTTACGATATTCTAATGTTATTTTTATAGTCGAATGTGGAATTGTATTACCATATAAGCCTATAGTTTATATGATCAAAGCCCAAAGAAAAGTAATAGTAGGTCGTCAACGCTTTATATTGTCTCGAAGTCGTAATAAAAGCGTAGACGATGCCTACGCCTGCTACGCGGCTACGATGCTACGGTGGGATATGTAGGTCTCGAAGCATATTTTTTTATTTCAGTAAAAGTATATACTTTTCGTTGAATTCGTTTCGTTACAACATTATTTTTTTGTGAAAAAATTACAAAATGATTCATCACTCCAAAATGTAAACAGACACACACATCATATTTCTACACTACCCACATCTCAAAACCAACTACGTCGCACAACGGGTCATTAAGGTCATCTCACACGGCCAAAGACGCGCGGACGACCATCGATCTGTCAAATTAGTTGGCCGAGATCGAGGACGTTCTCAGGTGCCGAAGACTGGTAACAAAGCCAATCAGGCACACGTAGCCCTAACGGATAATCTATCATAATGACATCGATTTCCCATCTGTCACCGGTACGTGACGCCACGACTTGGATGCATCTTGAGGGTACTTTTGAAGTGCTCTCCAGCACATTCGTAAGTGGTTATGTAGTGTAGGTATTGGTAGTGTATGTTTTGCTGACTGTTGAACTAAAATGAATGTATGAAGTAAATATAACACGGTGCTTATCGAGAATATTCGAATTCCGACGCAACAATTATACTTAATGTAGTCGTCAAATAGGTTTGCTAACTTTGATCAACCACTTAAAAAGTTAGCAGGTACGTTCAAATATTAATGTCATAAATAAGCGCCAGACTGAAATAAAATCACAATTTGTGATTTTCACCAAGCTCACAAAGTACGTCACAAATATATTTACCAAAATACAACATTTATAAAGAAGGACATATGTTTTCTTTTTATCGTCCAGTAAATACACCCTTGTCGATATGTGAGTTATCACAAAAATGAAAACTAGGGGCCCAAGCTAAACTACAGCACAATTAATAAAGCCACTGATAATGAACAGCAATAAAATTACACGTACATTCCATGTCTGCGCATCACATCACATGTGACGACGCGAACCGGAGGCACGCCCCGCTACGTGTCTAATAAGACGCTCTGTGGCCGCTCATTGCGACGCATCAACGCGACGCAAATTAACGCTGCGAGTCGCGCGACCGTGTGGAGGGGCCTTGTAATTGTTATATGTGTACTTTGGATTATGACGAGATTCTTTACGTTATGTTATTGTTGGCAATATTTTATATTCCCGACAAAATAATTATTTTTAGCATTCGTTTATTTTCTCCTTTTAACGTTTAATGTGAATATTTCTTTTAAAAAAAATCCCGTCAACATTTATTTAGCTGCTATGCAGACTTTCTTCCACCCGTGGCGTTCTCAAGCGGCACAGTCTTCTAGATAAATACTCGTATAGAGCTACTTAGGCAAATGAGTAGGCATAAAGAACTCAAAAGTCTAGCTTGTCAATAAGGCGTATTAGTTCGCTACAAGCTAGAGGCTTTTGGATGAAAAAGGTTGTTAGTGTACCTGTATTCTTAATGAATCTTCCACTACGAACTTTCTTGCTTGCATTGCTGTACATTCAAGATGTTTATTAATAGAGATAACGCAAAAACATTTTCTTTTAAGAGACACGAAAAAAACGACGACGACGACGACGATGACGTGAAATTTGTTTCCGAATTTTCTAAATAGGAAATGACAAATTGGGACGTGTGCACCTAGCGTCTGACGTTTCATAAATGTCCATGAAATACTGGGTGGAATTGAAGTCATGGGCATTATTTTAAACTAAGACTCTACTCTCATGAGTACTATTTTCATTGGGGCTACTATTACGCCAATCAAAAATGTTCTTAATGCAATTATGGAAACCTTAAAAATGTAGTAATTTGTAAAAGAAAACAAAAGGCTATTATGGCAAATTAACATTAAAAATATTAATTAATCTTATAATAAATACTTCATAAACGCCAATAAGTCTTAAAGAATAAAAAAAAAAGAAATAAAAGCGCAGTACAGCGCGGAACGAATAGTAAACATGCATAATAGTTCTTCACAAGCGCACTCTCTCCGTACCGCTCTCTTTCATTAGCAAAAATACGAATATCGCGGCTTCCCAACCAAACCAGTATCATAACGACTGCGCGTGTAGTGACGCATATTCTTTTTCGCGATTGATCCAGTGACGTAATCGTCGCACGCGCCTTACTGCGCACGTAAGTACGTGCGTAGTAAGGCGCGTGCGGCGATTAATGCACTGCAATCCCAGGGTATGTAAGTACATACTCTTGGATTGCATTGCATTAAGTGTTAGTGGACCAATTGTGAACACGTTGGCTCAACCGCGTTGTGTGCAAGCTGCAATAATAACATTTGGTGAAGTGATGAAGCCACATTCACCAGAATCGAACTATTCAACAGTCGTAACGAACATTGGTAGTTTTTAATATCCATTCTCTGTAAATGTCTAGGCTGGCATTACGACATGATAATTGGGCCGTAATAAACGTACTAGCTGTTAAAGGACGTTATGGAACTGCAGGAAGTACCTAATCTGGAATATCAGTACAACGCTTCGAAAAAGCGCCGAGGCACCGTCGTAGTGGTGCCCTGGCGAAGATCGTGCCTCCCTTACCGAAACTTTTGGCGAGCGATGGAGCAGTGAGCCGCGACATGGACGCTGAGGTCACCCGATTTAACACCTCTGGGCTTTTTCTCATGGGGTAAAATTAATAGAATTGCGTATGAGCGAGAAAGTGAGTCAAGAGACGATGTAAAAAACAAAATTACTACCGCATTTGAATTAGTGAAATCACAGGCTATAAAGACAATCACAGACGTCGGGAACAGTTGTGTATTGAAAAAGGCGGTGACATTTGAACATCTTTAAAAAACGTGTAAGTGCTAGTTACTAAGTTAGTTAAAATTACTGAAAATACACAGCGTGATTCCTGACCAATTATTATAATTGTTCCGTGTCGTGCCGGACGTAAAGAATAGCACCATCCCATTTCTTCCCGTGGGTGTCGTAGGAGGCGACTAAGGGACTTACTAGAGAATGGGCAGCAGCGTTCTCTATGCATTTTACCACCATACTGCGATCGCCAACCAACAAGCAAACTCTCCATTTTTTGGGGAGGCCAATGTCCAGCAGTGGACGTCTGTCGGCTGAAATGATGAAATATACCAAAACTACACTGAAATAATTTAACCTACTTTTATTTTATTTTATTGTATTTACAAAGTTGAAATCAAGTTATATTAAGTACTTTGACGTGTTTTACTGTGTGACGTGCTTTTTTTTGACCGTCCTAAGCCGA
Source organism: Polymixis lichenea (assembly GCA_949091785.1). Classification (NCBI taxonomy): domain Eukaryota; kingdom Metazoa; phylum Arthropoda; class Insecta; order Lepidoptera; family Noctuidae; genus Polymixis; species Polymixis lichenea. Next base: position 7,165,995 of record OX420938.1, on the reverse strand, counting down.
CTAAGTATGATGGGGAAGTTGAAATGAATTGATCAAATCGTTGGCCTATGACACATGAGTCGGGCGGGTTCAAAGAGTTCACGAACAATGACGCGTACGGCGGAGTCTAGCAATAGCAGTATTCGCTATCGCGATGCGCTTCTTGATACGTTGTACGACGTAAAAATCATTATTATGGTTTTCCATACTTGCATTAATAAAGTTTTTGACTTCCGTAATAGTAACTCCATTGTAAATAGTGTCATGAGTAGAATCTTCGTTTAAAATAATGCCTATGACTTCGATTGCACCCTGTATACACCGTGACATTTTAGTCATCTTACAAAGGTGGTCCACTCAATGTATACGTCATAAAATACCTTTAGGCGCGATTATAACATTGTTACAATTAATTGAGATAATAGATACAAAGAAAAATAAATAACGCCTTAGAATTATGAAACACTCTCCCTGTTAATAATGTCTACGTATCAAACGGTAGAAGATATCTACCTACCTACCATTACATTCCATCATTAATTCCATCTCCATAACATGGTGTTTCAAAATACGTTCTGCGTCTTAGTGAATTGTATTTTTATTATGCTTATGTTCAAAAATATTTTTTTTTAAATATAAAGTAGTCATTGGATACATAAAGTGGGCTGCCGTTGTAAGACGACTAAAATGTCACGGTGTATATTATTCGATTTTTATACATACATCACCAACTCTACAACAATACCTCGTTTAGCTTGCACGCACATACACCTAATATATTTGACAATACACAGAACAACTCTCCACCATTTCAAGACCAACAAAAAAAAACATTACATCCACAAGCAACAACCAAAGGCATCAACTAACACCAATGACTACACATCCACAAGGGGGGTACGAGTTACCCCCCCGCCCTCGCCCGCACCTCTTCACTCTTTCTCGACTCTAATGAAGCGGCCGCGGAGACGTCGAGAACCATAATGGTTTCCTCTCAAGGCCTTTGTCGAGCCAACTTTGCAACTCTTGCGCTCAGAATAACTGGAAGTGATAAGGAAGCGAGCACGCGAGCACTGGAAGAAATTTAATGGATTTATGGAGTGTGGAATGTGATTTAGCGTTGGATAGTGATGTGCTTGCTGTTGCGTAATCTTTATGAGTTTTGAGAACTATTAGAGTGTGACATGAATTATTTCCCTACCTGATTTTAAACAACAGTGACTCAATCGAGTTGTCTTACATTAATCTTGAAACTGTTATTTTAGCTCGATCTTCAAACATTTTCTTGACCATGTAGTTATGCGGAGCTAACACAAAAATACATATTATTACACACCGTCTTGCGCCAACATCTGGAAACCTAGGAAGAATTGACCCAATATTTTGGCATTTGAGAGTCTTACAGAACAACCTTTCTTATTTACATCCGACTCCAAAAAAAGAAGGAGGTTCTCAATTTGACTGTTTTTTTTTATCTCAGTTCTCAATCATGTACAAGCCGATTTCAAAAATGTTCCATATTTTGGTCAAGTTCTGATTAGTGGTTTTTGATTCAGCTTCAATTATTATTTTGTCCACTTAGTTTATGTTGATGTTATTATAATAATTTCCTGTCACTGTTAATTACTTACTTAGCAAGTAAAGGTATACGAAATTGTGTGGGCTTGTCCACAGAACTAAGCCACTCTAACTAAAAACTGACAAATAAAAAGTAAAAAAAACACTACACAGCGAAAAATTAAAAAAATACTAAAAAAAACTGGCTTCCAAAAAGACACTACAAAATGAAAAATAACGTAAATTTTGTAAAGTTGGCAGCAAAAAAACGACATACAATACAAAACGAAATATACCCGTTTTTTGCCTATATGTTGTTGTTCGTGTGATACAGCGTACCTCCTGTATCACACATACAAAAACATAGTTTCACCTCAAAACACAACAAATCCAGTAACCAGTAATCTACCACATCTACGGCACCAACATCCTATCTTACTTATCTTGTAAAACAAACAACAAACCCATAGTTCTTAAACACCTCTTCAGCTTTCATTTGAACGCATGCAAAGATACGTTCCCTCTTCAAACAAGACTGTTTGCTTCCACCGTAATTAAAGATGCCGCGACGTTCCTCAAAAGAAACTCGGTATTTATTAATTTGTTCGTCAATATTTGCTTTTAATAATCAGCTTGATTTGGTCTTTGAATGTAAGGAACTAAAATACAGACGAAAATGTTCGTCTGTTTGTTTTGTCTCGTGTTTATTACGTCCATTGATGAAGTTGGAAATAGATGGAGTTATATCTATCATGATAACTGAAATGACTTCCAAATTATAAACTTATTTTGTTTGATGACAAAATGATTGAAACGAACCACAAGACTCTACTGAACTGTTGCACCACCTTCGGGAAAGTTAGCTACCTTCAGTAGGCCAATTGATTTGAGAGTTTGATTGGATTGAAAGTATTTCGTTTGTTGTTTTCGGATAGTAAGTTACCTATACTAGATGAAGAGACGGAACTGAATTTGTATGCAATTATATGTTTTTTTACCGATACCGCTAAATAGTATGAAACTAACAAAACACTCTGAATCAATAAGCCTAGCCTATAAAAAATACTCGCAATTGTGTCTTAATTTGCTCCTTTCAAGCGCCCATCGTCTAGTGAACCAATTATCTAGCCTATAATAATATTGTTTGTAATTTTGCGTTCGCAAAAATCAGGTTGGTGTAGGAATTTGGAGGATGCTTTTACACCAGAGGTCATTTTAGTGGATTTAGGAATAGAGAGAGTAAAGATTTTGGAATTATTTTACACGTCGAAACATGTGGTAACATGTAGAGTTTTTTTAAATCTGTGGATACCCGGAGGTCATCATAATATGCCTAGTCTTACAGCGGCGAGGTGTCAATATTTCTAAGAGAGATGCCGAAACGAAGTCGGCTTTAACTTACTGACTTATCAATAAAGAATACTTACTATCATTCAAAAATTAACGTGCCATTTTTGAAAAGTGGTAGAATACGATTCCTACCTGCCGGTAGGAATCGTGTTATATGGTGGTTTCGCCACTGTGGCTTTATCTCAACTATGCTGGGGTCGGCTTCAAGTCTAACCGTATGCAGCTGTATACCAGTTTTTTTCATGGAGCGACTGCCTAAACAAAACACTCTCTAATCCTCAAACAAAAATGGTAATTAACTTTGCTGCTCTTAATACTACACCAAGCCATGCAGCCACAACGTTATTTGTACCTATAGCTATTGATGTTATTAAATATCATATCTTAAGGAACCTACTACAAATTTCCATAAACTTTCGTCTGAAACTTCGCGAATGTAATTACTCGGAGCGTCACCTGCTCACGAGGCGTCTATGCAAATGTACTGAGGATCGGAAATTTTCTGCACCTTATTATAAGTATAAGAAAGAACCTCTCAGATAGGTGAATATCTGATAAATATGCCCTCGCAATTTCCGCGTATATGTAGGTACTGAGTTCGAATAACATTCAGGGTGAAAATATTGGGCATAACTAATTTATTTGTAGGTTAAGGTGGGGTTTTGTTGGTGAGAGGTAGCGATATAAGTTTCATGCCAATTATGTGTGCTAGAATATTTTAGTCAAGCGGATAATTCGTCGTAAAAAGAAGAAAAATCTGCCAAATGCGAGTGGGAGTCGCAAACCAGGGGTTCCGTGGCACCGTGCAATATTTAACATAACGTATTTTAAAAATAGTCAAAGTTTCTTGTATGTTTACAACCTTTCATAAGTAACTGTTTTTTTTATACCGACAAAACACACTGAAAATTTCAACTGTTTACCAATTTACAGTTCATGAGACACAGCCCACTGACAGACAGACGGATGGGCGGTCAGCCGAGGCTTAGTAATAGGGTTCCGTTGGCAGTCTTTGCTTACGGAACCCTAAAAAGAAAAATAGGTAGTGACTTGGATTATTTTCGTCAGAAGATTTGGCATGTGATATCCCTTTACTAAATTCATTATGCAATTGAAATGCTGTATTAGTCGAGTCAAGATTTGATAGCTCTTTCCAATAAAAAATATATTAACTTGAACAATTTGGTTTACAAAGACGAACTAAATGTAGGTATAAGACGTTAAGGGCTTCCAACAATCGCTCCGCTCATGTAATATAAGCTTACCCTGCCACTCTTAGCTAGGGATGTGAAAATGAAGGCATGTGCACAATATATTTTAATAAAGCATTCTCAGGGGACGCGCCCTGTGATACGGATAACGAAGTTGTGAATGCGAATTTTTACTTAACCACGGACCGTTCGTTACGTGGATCCCCACCTTTATGTTATACATTTTTAAACTTTATTCATTTATTTAAGACTGTGATGAAGGGTTATTGCTTTGGCATGCAGGATGGGCACAACAACAAACAAAAGTCACACCTACGGCCAATGATATAATCGGCCATAGATATGTGACTTTTTAACTAACTTCAGGAAAAAAGGAGTCATGTTTTTTTTGCTTGTTACCTCAGTACTCCGTAGTTCCGTTTATAAAACGATTTGAAAAATTCTGTATAAACTTTTTATTGTTCAAACCAAAGATGAGAGAAGACCCAAACTGTTTTTCGGTTTAAGAGATCATCATTATCTGCCTAGCCTATTCCCAACTATGTAGAAGTCGGCTTCCAGTCTGACCGGATGCAGCTGAATACCAGTATTTTACATGGAGCGACTGCCTATCTGACCTCCGCAATCCAGTTACTGGGTTCATATTGCATTTCATTATGGGCACAACTAGACATGTTTTATTATTTGAAAATTATCTATCGCCATAAAAATTATGCGATATTATATCTAATGTTCACAATAGATTTAAAATTAAAAAGGACTATCATCCATCCCAGTTACTGGTGATCTGACCTCCAGTCAGATCACCAGTAACTGGGCTGTGGAGGTCAGATAACTTCCACAATCCAGTTACTAGGTAATACGTACGATACCCCTCGGTAAGACTGGTTGTCAGACTTTCGGGCTTCTGGCGACCCGTAACGACTGTCAAAGATCCACAAATGACAGCCGAGCCCAACGGCTTAACGTGCTTTCCAAGGCACGGGGTCTTGGTATGTAAAGATGGTCACCCATCCACGGACCAATCGCGGCAAGCGTAGCTTAACATGATGGATCGATCCGTGCGGCTAATATTACTAAGATAGTCATTTCAAAGGTTTATGCTGTAACTATCTGCAATATTCGTTCCCTAATTAGCTCAGTGAAGTAACGGAATAATTCGACTGTTGTCATGTAAATATTCTGTTTTCGCTCATCTCGTTCTCATTTACTGTGAAATTTATGGGAAGTTTCTAGATTTTTGACTTTTTTTGATGTACGTCAGTTGGCCGATAATTCGAGTTTTTCGATTGTTATATAGGGAATTTTGCATATAGGGAATAAGTAAGCAAAATTTGAACAAAATCTTTCCGGTAGTTCTTGCGTGATGCTGGAACACACATTCAGACAAACAGATAAATAGACAAAAATTCTAAAAATGTTATTATCGGTATTACAAATAGTTCCCAGGCTTCGCAAAAATTACTTTAAAAAACTACGTGCTGCTTCGATTTCGCTACGATTTTATTAAATGTATAGAGTATAGATATCACTTTGCAAACACTTTCCCTAGTTTAAAATTTTGTAGCGATATTCACAAGAGGTCGACTTTTGAGTAATGACGACGAACACAGGCCTTGATGAGCTTTGATATTTTCTTTAATGAATGAACCCTTTGCGTAAAATATCTACACATTTTTAATTAAGGCACTGTACAAAACTAGGACAAACATTTTTTTAAGAAAACATCTTGCATAACTTGTAAACATCACCGCCTTTCGAGAAATTAGTTTTTACAACAGCGGCGCACGGCAGACCTCATCTTTTCCTACCAAAGGAAATATGACGCGTTCCGATGTCGTATCATGCCGCGGGTCGCGAGAACCGCAGATTGGATCGAGTTAATTTCGCTTCACAAACAAATTGACAAAGTTTAGAGCGGGGCATATTTCTTCGCGGCCACCCCTCCCCCGCCCCCGCTGACAGATTCCCGCACAACGGAAATTAAATTTCACATCCGAACAAGAACGGGTGCCCGCCGCGACACGCGTTTGTCGCAAGTCGCGACATGCTGCGGTGACGCGATGTTGCGGCTAGAATAAAGATTGATTACAAATAGTGCGGTGTGTAAGGCAATGAGTGTCTTACTTTTTGGGGGTATAAGAGTGGCCGTGACTAGAGTTAGATCTCTATTGATACGTGGATGGATACAAACAGATTGAATGAATTTTCTCTTACTTATTCTGTCTCGTTGGTCTTGAGGTCGCAAGCGGATTCGATTCGCAGGTCGGTCAAAGTGTTATTGGGTTTTTCTATTTGGAATTCCTCAGTTGCAGCCCGGAGTCTAGATTTATGCCTGGTTTTTTTTTGGGTGGGAAATCATCAAATAACTTCTCCCGCTCTGGGTGTTAGACTTTTACTGACTAAAACCCACCCGTGTTCCCTCAGCTGCCTGTGTATCAGGGGCCGCAGTATCTCTTTCGAACCACCCGCACCCCTGGCAGGCATCGGCCACGGCTCGGTCGCCGGAGTTTGTTGGGCCACTTCTTCTTCCCAGCTAAAGCACTAGGAAGTGGTGAAGGGCGGGTGTTTTGGGGGACTGTCTTATGTAATTTTGACGTTCAGAAAGTGCTGACTCTCAGCCTAGTTTGAATAAACGACTTTTGATTTTGATTTTGATTTTGGCCCTTGAAGACTCCACCAGTTGGTGCTGACATCTCTTTGAGGCGCGCGTGGAACACAACGCGCCGTCGACCCGGGCTTGGTCCTTACCGGACAGTGAGCTACCCATTACTCGCCGTCCGCAAGCCCGCGCCTACGGTGGCCGGGAATCAGCCTGGGATTCCCGACGCCAAAGGCGTCTCCTGCGAAGGCTACGGCCGTGAGGACGCATGTGTCCTCAGGGCGATCTTCGCAGTGGAAACACCCGGGCGTTTCCTCCCGCCTTATCCGAAACAAGAACTTCCCGAAACAACCGTGTCCGGTGAGGACCTGTGTCAGGCGGAAGGGGAGGACGCCATGCCGCCACTCAATCCACTCCTCAAAGAGGGGACTTACCGCCGCAATCGTGGCGTGCCCAAGATTTATGCCTGGTTGATGGCAATAAGCTCACCCCCTATTACATGGGACTTAATCATAACTGGCGAAATGTGGATGTACTATAAAAACACCTCTGCCCAACCCGGGAAACAAGGCGTAATGTTATCTAATGTTTAAAGTTATCCTCATCTTTCCTAAGTTAACTCTTCATCGATTGGCTACAGGAACATTTTGGAATATAGTCTTAGCAGAAATCAAATCTATAGACAGTAAATATTGACCACCTCGGCAGAATAAACAGAAAAACCTTCCAATCAGTATTCCATAACCCTGTGCACACTAATACGTACACAACACAACTAATCCGGGCGCGCTCTATCAAAATTGCAATTAAAAGCCCATTTACGGCGCGGCCTGAGACGGACCTGGGGTCACCTCGAGAAGGACGCACGAATTGCCCATTAGCGGGCGTTTCGGACCTTGTTTACACCGCGCTTGCCCTAATGACGACCTTTGCTCTTCCCTTCGTTAAGGCGAGCGAAAACCTCACACTAAAAGGCACGGGTCCCCGGACTGGACCCTTAGAGACGCGCGAAACAAAAGATAGTAATATCTCCAAGTGTGAAAAGGACAATGGCCGATAGCTTTCGGATTAATGCCCATGTACACGGTTGTTAAAAGGCTAGCCAACTCGCTCGGTGCGCCAGGGTTAACAAGGTTATTACGGGATGATCCCATAACCGCCGCCGTAAAAGTGTTAATTATGTTTCAGAGAATGGTGTTATTGTCTCTTGACACTTGTATTGTGACACTTAAATTATGCAGAATTGGGGTTTATCAATTTATTTGTCAAAATTATACAGGATAAGTTTTTATCCAGTGCGCAAACTGTAACCATGAATTAAGCATATCATTCTAAATCCCCTAGCGTAGAAATTTTTCGTCGGTTATACAAAAAAAATCAGCTGTTCCATACATTTTGACCGCGTAGGTATTGTACTTTTCTATGAAACAGCTGATTTTTATTATAACCGACGAAAAATGTCTACACTAGGGGTCTAGAATGATATGCTGAATCCATGGTTACAGTTTGCGCACTGGATAAAAACTTATCCTGTATTCATGTCGCTGCCTTTCTAAGAGAGTTTCATAAAAAGCAATTAACTATCTATCTAAGGAATTATGTCAAGAGGTTGCGTAGTGGCGTCTTCCTGTCTGCTAACAAACAACATTACTAACTAATTCCCAATACTTCTGCTAATTGTAGTGATCTAGGCAATATGATTTCACTATTTTACTGGATGGTCGATAGAGGTAAATAATAATTTTATGATAATTTTGTACTTTCTTTAACGATTGAAAATAAAATCCCTAATTGTGCCTTATTTTAAATCTTAATTGAGCAGGGAAACAACACTGGAGCCAAGCAATACACACGGAGGACAAAAACTCTGAACTTCGTCGAATCCTAATGGACTCCATTGACATAAATGTTTTATTCAATTGGAGCCCGTGCCAAAACAAAAGAAAGTATGTCCTTATCATTATGAGTTGGGAAAAGTTTTTGCATTTTTACTCGTTACCGGTCCTGCGAGGAGAAATAACTTAAAATAAATAAGTACGTAGCACTCCACGTAATAAGCTACACGAAAACTCGTACCTATACCTCAGTGAAAGCTATTGTAAACCTTCACAGTACTTAAATAAAGCTACTTAAACACAAACTCCGCCTCAACTACTCAGTTGATTACTGTGCACCACGTGTGCAAATTCACTATAAATCCAAGCATTAGGTAAAAGCGTTCATTACTTAAGTCCCGTAAAACCCTTATCCCATAACGTTAATAACACAATTACTATAAATCTATCATCGCTGAGCAAACACGGTCCGAATCTCAGCCTAAGCTAATACATTTTGTCCACACCCGTATTCATACTTAACGACTATAGGGAGTAGTATTTGCTAAGCACACACGCGGTGCCCGCACGAGCGCAATATAACCTGGAAGACGGCCGGGTCGAGCCCCGGGGTCCTTCCCCAACCCGAGAGGACAGTAATTACGGTAGGCAAATTAAGCAGTAAGGGGCCCGAGCACTACGCGCACCACCACCCGTGTCCATCTTTGTATTGCTACGCTCGCCGGTTTATTTTAGGTTATTCCACGTCTTATTACAATGTAGTCCGCCTCCCCTGCGGGGGCTCACCTCCGAAACTGATTTGGGCCCCGGCATCAGAGTTTCATTAAGGTCTGTCGAAAACAATCCACTCTAAATATCTATTCTTGGGTGCGCGCACTCTGGAATTACATTAGTCTGAGGTGGCGAAGGCTCGACTCAATTTGTTTGGCCGTAATAACGCTACGCTACCAGGTTATAACAAATGAGCTATTGTGAGAGCAAATCGGATGAAAACGGTTTCGCAGTGTCTGCCCGATTTTATAGTCGATACGATAACATATGAGCTAGGACTGTGGCTTTATATGTTTACGGAGCGATATGAATCATGACGTATTAGTTAGAAAGTTTGTCTGCGAGTCTACTTTCGATGATAAATTTTCTCAATTGAATACCATTCAATTACTTTAAACTACTCGTGGAACTTTTCAAAACACGTCGTCGATCCGATCGGCGAAACACCTCACATCGCATGTTCCCGTGTCCCCAACGGCTTTAAAAGGCGAACCACTTTTCACAATAGAGGCGGCCACGCGACTCTTGGGATTTGTGAGCAAATATAATTTGTCCATTTAAAAAATCAACAACTGTTGACCATAGAGTGTGGAGATGGTCACAAAGCGTCTCGTTAGCGTCCGAACGTGCCGGTTGTCACACACTTCACCCATCGGCCCTTCCTAAATAATGAGAGGGCGGCCCTTGCGCACCAAGATGTACAACGAGTATGTTGAATGGGAGAGAAGGTAGGTGGTGGTCAAGTACCTATTGAATTATTTTATGATGACATTATCGTCATGGTAAAAAAGTTTTGTGGCAGCAGCAAGTTAATTTAGGTTACTTTTGATATCAATATTTACATTAATCACAATTTTTACCCAACTTGGACACAGTTATGAAATACCTGTCGATTTTACGTTCATTTCTCTCTTAGATTTTCTAATATACAAATTATCAACATATTTATTCATCCTTGTTTAATATATTTCTATACAAGGTGTTTTTATATCCCATAACTCTAGGGTATGAATGAGACCATATCAAAAAACCAACTGGCATATGAATTATATTTTACAAAACAATACGACAGTCATGATTGTTAATGTAAAACACCCTTACGTGAAATATGTCAACGTCGCATTTTTTAGCTTTAAATATGAATTATTGGTTTGAATCAAGATGAATTACTCGTATTTATCAATGAAACTTCTTACTACTTAACTGAAAGTCTTTTGTACGGTAATTTGGCAACGTCGCAAAAGTAAAGATTCGTCATACGGGTGACAATTGTTGCATAAATTAAATCTTCGAAACTATGCAGTTTTGGACCTATGTGGTCCAGGTTCTAGGACTATTTGTGGTTTTTTTTACTTATAGAATACAACCCTAGAGTTATGGGATATAAAAAAAACACATTGTATATTAATACGTGAAGCAAAAACTTTGTATCCCCTTTAACGAAAATTACGGGAATGGAGAAGTATGAAATTTGGCACAGTTAAAGCTAATGCTTTCTGCACGCCTGCTCAATTTAAATCTAGCGAGTATTAACTCGCTATATTTTTAATTACTTTCAAACCTAAAAAATTAAATGAATTATGGTCGCTTAGACCACTGGGCGACCATTATTTTCCATAAGATAAGATAAGATAATAATTTGATTGCCCAAACACGAGTACAAGACATACAACACGAGATGATAATAAACATAAAACAGATCAGCACGTTTGCCTTAAACGATGGCATGAAAATATTAACACAATAATAAAATTTATAATGTAATTTCCTAGTCAAACTATTTAAAAAAATCACAATAATAAAAGAACATTAAAAACAATGATTAAAAAATTATAAATTGGTGAAACATAATCACAAACTCTCATAAGAAGTCGACTGTAGTATTGTCTTCTATCGTGAATATGTATATCCGGATTGTGTCGGTGGGCTGTGTCGAATGATCGGCGGCTATTGGTTTGTATTGCGCTTTAGACTGACCGGCGACGTCATTCAAAATGCCGTATCCACAACATCTCACATCACACATACCAAACCCTTAGGGACCTAAAACCTACGTGGGGACCACGGGGTCCTGTCGCCTTTGCATTGCTCACCACGAAGGCTGAATGCCTCTTAGATTGCCTCCTAAATATAGACCAAACAAGTCTGTTTGCTGAGAACGGAATCCCCAAGCCCTGCATCGTAAGATGTGGTCTGGGGGAACTAATGGAATTGCTGAGGCATTGACTGTTTTGATTAGAAGACAATACGAAACTAATTTTGAGACTTGTGAGCGGTAAGGGCTTGTAGTTTAGTTATCATTTTCTATTAGTTCAAAAAGTACAAAAGCTTTAGGTCTGAATTTATCTTAAAAAGTCATCGTTTTGCCGACAGATGTCCTAGAGCTAGACAACGACCAAGTTACGATATAGATATTATTTAAATAATAATTTTCTTTGAAAAAATTGTGGTTATTTTTTTCAGATTTTCAAAGTATTCATTAAGTTAGTTATGTCTTCTAATATTTTCAGAGATACTGTCATCGTTCATCATTTCAGCCGAAAGACGTCCACTGCTGGAGATAGGCCTCTCCCAATTTGGGGGGTTTTGCCATAATCGCCACGCTTGGTAGGCGGGTTGGCGATCGCAGTATGGTGGTAAAATGCATAGAGAACGCTGCTGCCCATTCTCTAGTAAGTTCCTTAGTCGCCTCCTACGACACCCAGAGATACTGTAAACTTATTTATTTACATAATATAGCTAACAGACTTAAAATTATCCCAATAATATTAATTAAACCGGAGAAATATTGAAACACTTGATTTCTATCGTACAAACCTTGCTCTCATGTATCTACTTCTTTACAACCACGCTAACAAAAACGAAAACATTCACCATTAATTCCGTCTTGCAAAATCTCATAAAAATCAACTCTCAAATTCAATCATCCCGCCAATAACTTATCAACCGCGAACACGTCTCAAAAAACTCGAAGGCCGATAGAAGAGCTATTTACATGAATTAGTCGCCATTAATGTCCCCGTGAGACAAGCCACGCCACCTGGCGGAGAGAATTATACGGTCGTTACTCGCTCCGGCGCCTCCAGCCCTTGCAGGCGTATTTATTGAACATTGAACATGAACATGGCATAAGGTTACAGATTGTCACATTAAAAGTAATAGAGAGATAAGTCTGTTCAATCGTTGGGGTCTGTAGTTGATAGTAGGAGGTACTGCAGGGCTATTAAATTAAACAGTGAAATGAAAGGGCAGGGCAATAAAATGTTTAAGCAACGTGTCCCTAATAAGGAATAGAGCATTGTGAAGATTTCCACGTAACAATTCCCACGTCCAGGAAACGTAGCAATCTCATAGCAGTTCTACGCCAACGATTGAGCGTGCTGCGAATTGCTACCTTCGCTGCTACGCCGTACGGTATTATGGTAACGGCATTAATTTAATTTTGACTTTAACAATCTATTTGAATGTGATGCTTACCTGTGAACTTGGTATAACCCATAATTCTAATACACAATACACATATGACTAATATAACAAAACCGTAGGTTTCCCGCTGACTTTTATAAAGCTCCTTTGCGTAGGTAGAATCTATCGCTCCGAGGGAGAGCTGTGAGCGATGTATGCAAATCCTAAAATTTTAACTGCACTACCAACTTTTCACTGGGTTACCTACTGAATAACGAACGTGTATTTTGTAGGGCTACCGATTTTCCGGTAGAATTTAGATATAAATTCCTGTCATGTAAGCCTACATGTGAAAAAAACGATTTATACTTCTGTTTTTAGGGTTCCGTAGCCAAATGGCAAAAAACGGAACCCTTATGGATTCGTCATGTCTGTCTGTCTGTCTGTCCGTCCGTCCGTATGTCACAGCCACTTTTTTCTGAAACTATATTAACTATGCTGTTGAAACTTGGTAAGTATATGTGTTCTGTGAACCGCATTAAGATTTTCACACAAAAATAGAACAAAAAAACAATAAATTTTGGGGGTTCCCCATACTTAGAACTGAAACTCAAATTTTTTTTTTTTCATCAAATCCATACGTTTGGGGTATCTATGGATAGGTCTTCAAAAATGTTATTGTGGTTTCTAATATATTTTATTTCTAAACTGAACAGTTTGCACGAGAGACACTTCCAACGTGGTAAAATGTATGTCCCCCTTGAACGAGAAAAAACTACTTACTAGAGTAAGTAGTTTTTTTTAATACGTCGTAAACCGCAATTTACCTTTCATTCAATCAACTCAAATATAAAAATTAAAAAAAAAAACATTTAATTTCATAAACATGAACCTTATACATAAACCGTGAACCATTATTTTCTAATAATAAATCTGTGATAGGTGCCTAAGTAAATAATAATTATAATTCGCGCGTTACTTGCTGCTACGGAACTCTTCATGGGCGAGTCCGACTCGCACTTGGCCGCTCTTTTTTTTCAATTATACTTTTTCCTTGCCTCCTGCATCCTCTAAGAAGCTGTTGACTTTTATGTCAACGAATGTTTCAACGTTTACAGCCGATTTAGTGTTCACTGCAATAGGTAACGTTTTAAAAAACCAGTGAATAATGCAGTAAGTTTCAGTCCTTGGTAAAATGATAAATGATTTTATTTCTGTAAGTAGATTTGTACAAACACTTTTACACGTCAATCATATTTTTTAAACTAGATGAGGTCGGCGTTTCCTATCTGACTACTCTGAGAAGAAAGGCCGAAACAAACTCAGAGGTCACAGTCTCCTGTAAAGTCCAGACATAATCTTGGTCAGATCATGTGAAGACCATGTGGATTGGTGTCTGAAACGTGGTAGTAAACCACAACATGGTTGGAGCAGAACATGAACAAAACTCAATAATAGTTTTATTCCAGGAAGTTTACATTCCCATTACTAACAAAACCAATTACCCAATACCTCATACATTACACTAATAATGCAGATAACAGTGTTGCACCCCCTCCACCCCGCGCCCCGGCCGGTCCCGGCGCCGTTTGTCTCCGGCGCACCTCGGCGCGTCCGATTTATGGCACAGTTTTGTGAACTCTTAACCGTTACGTGATCTGCTTCCGAATCCAATTTATGCCCTCCATGGGAAAAGTTCGGCAGCGCCGCCTATTCTTTACGACTCATCGCGATGTCGCGCCGAGGATAATGGAATGCGATTCAGCTGGCTATGTTTGGTTTTTTTCTTTTGAGTATGGAACAGATGCAAATTCGGTTGTGCAATGTTGGTTATGTGCAAATAAGTCAAATATCTAGTTTATTCCATTTTTATAGAACGGATCGGTCTTGACCAAACTGGAAGCAATACGACTAATGCAAAATAATTTTAAAATCCCGATAAGGTTCACAATGATCATATCTTTGTAGAACCTACCACCTAAGTACACACTGGAATGGAATAAATATGTTGAGTACTAGATGCGCCCCACGGTTTCACCCACACAAGTCTCGTTCCCTTGAGAAAATCGCGATAAAAAGTATCCTTTGTCCTATCTTAGGTCATGATCTACTCATATGCCAAATTTTATCCAAATACGTGCAGCGGTTTTAGAGTGAAAGCGTAACAAACAAACTAACAAAAATCAAATCTTTTCTCTTTATAATATCAGTAAGAAGTACTTTAATCCTAAGGCCATGCCATTCTAATATAGGCCAAAGCTTTTAAAGCAAAGTTCGTTGCTCCCAGATTCAATGCTTTATCCAGCCGTTTTGAGGCTTCGGCCTAAATATAATTCACACAATAATCTCGTCTAAACAGACTTCTCATTTCTGAGAAAATATGCCATGGCGCTAAATATGATTAAATAAAATATACCGGTTTTCACAATCCAGATATAAAAGTTGAGAATATTTCTATTGATACAGATTGATAAAATGTAACACTAGAGAGCCGCCCAATCTTATGCAATGCAACATAAAATTTAGCTAAAACTAATCGAATTCGTTTCAAAGTGTGTTACATTCAACAGAGTGCATCCCAGCGCGTTGAAAAAACACACTGTTCCATTTTCAACTCTAGACGCTATGCAGTACGTTAAAGATGCAGTGCGCTAAAACATCCCTAATCGATAATTCATTCCTGCACTGCATTCCTCTACTTCAAATTCTCAATTCAGAAACCTCAACAAAAAAATCAATAAATTACAAATCATAAGTTTGCAAACATAGTATGTATTTACTTATGCAATGCAACATGAAACTTGCAATGCAGCTTATGATTTGAAATTAATTGAGTATAATTTCAATGGATTAAAAAAACTTAAAAAACACAACCGACTTCCAAAAAAACACTACAAAGTGAAGCAAAACTTTAATTTCGCAATCGCGGTCGATTTGCTCTAATTTTTTTATGAGTTCCGTTGTCTGTCTCTGAAATTCATTATCAGATCTATATGAAATTTAAATGGGACCATTTCGAAATAAACCCCTTTCGAACAAAAAAATAATTTTGCAAATCCGTCTATATATGACGGAGCTATGCTCGATCATACATAAAAAAAAATAGATAAACATGTCGAGTTGATAACCTCCTTCTTTTTAAAGTCTGTTAGAAAAGGACATTGTCCATTCTCAATGACAACATGATTACCGGTCATTAGGTAGGTACAACATTGTGATGGGAGCCAATGAAGCAGAGACGAGTTGACCCAAACATACGGCCGAGGGTGCTTTGTCCTAACAAAATAAACCCAAAATAATTAGCCACGCAAATTCCTATTGAACCATTATCCTTTTGTCATTGATGATAGTCCTTTTTTTATTTTGAATCTATTGTAAACATTCATCATCATCATCATTTCAGCCGATAGACCACTGCTGGACATAGGCCTCCCAAAAAAAAATGGGGGGTGTTTGCCGTAATCGCCACGCTTGGCAGGCGGGTTGGCGATCGCATTATGGTGGTAAAATGCATAGAGAACGCTGCTGCCCATTCTCTAGTAAGTCCCTTAGCTGCCTTCTACGACACCCACGGGAAGAAACGGGATGGTGCTATTCTTTACGTACGGCATCATACGGAACACATTCATTCAAACATTAGATAAATGTAATCTCGCATAAGTTTTATAGCAATAGATAATTTTCAAATAATAAAACATGTCGTCTAGTTGTGCCCTTAATGAAATGCAATATGAACCCAGTAACTGGGTTGCAGAGGTCAGATAGTCAGTTGCTCCATGTGAAATACTGGTATTTAGCTGCATTCGGTTAGACTGGTAGCCAACCCCAACATAGTTAGAAACAGGTTAGGCATGATGGTGTTGAACCATAGATTATGTTGTATCGTAATCTGTGTAATGTCTACTCGAATGCTCGAATTCTGGTATCGTAATACCAACTTGAGCAGCAGGAACTCAAGTGACTAGAATTCAAGGAAAATCTGAATTATCGACGCCTGCAAAGATCTATATACTAATAATAAAGCTGAAGAGTTTGTTTGTTTGTTTGCTTGAACGCACTAGGAACTCCTGGTCCGATTTGAAAACTTCTTTCAGTGTTAGATATCCAAATTATCGAGGAAGGCTATAGGCTATATATCATCACGCTAAAACTAATAGGAGAGCGGAGCAATGAAAACTCGCACGGGCAGGCGAGGCGAGCGACGGGGTGGGTCGGGGAGCAAGAAATTTGACGCGAACGAAGTCGCGGGCAGAAGCTAGTTGTATATAAAATGGTATACGTAAACAACATCATGAATGTGTCCTTTTGTCGAAAATGACCAATTCTTTCATGTTTTGAAATCACATTTATTGCAGATTAGATAAACCGTAAAAAAATCTACACAAAACTACCATCCAAAAATACATTCAAACTACCATTACCCGAGTCAGTACCCCACCGTATCGACCTCTGGTCACCCATCGGTCATTTAGTATTATTATTTATTGACTCGGACCGGGAAATAAACCGGGATTCACTTTTCACTGCGCCCCTTGGTCCCTCAAATAAAACGGAAGAAGTAATTATTAAGAATACTGCAAATAGAGGGCATTGAGCAATTTTATTAGACTTTTCGAGTGTTTATGTAAATAGTATCGGAGAAGGCGGAATGGACAATGATTTGGGATTTAGTATATACTTATGCACTGGTCAAGATTTGAAGAGTTGAATTGTTCTAAGAATTGTAGTCATAAATGTACAAAAATAACGGTTGTAAAGGTTTTTATAAACATAATTGATTTTTAAATATTATTAAAAAGAAAAAGCTTAGTCTCCCCATGATCTGACCAAGATTATGAGACTGTGACCTCTGAGTTTGTTTCGGCTTTACTTCTCAGATAGAAAACGACGACCTCATCTAGTTTTTAAAATATAACTGACGTGTAAAAGTGTTTGTACAGACGTACTTACAGAAATAAAATCACCTTTGGAATCTTCAAAAACGCTGAAGGGTACGTTCTCTTTAAAAGCAAAAAAAAGACTTCAGCTTCGTATACCCATAAAGCCAAAGCACTACAATAAAATCTAAATTCAACACATACACAGGATTGGTAGTTTTGTTATTTCGCGCGGGAGATCCTTTTGTTGCATGGATACGCGTTAAATGAACGGGAAGTTAGTACGGGGAGGTGCGCTCAATCGGCCGAATGGAACAATCTTTGTTTCCTAAGGCCATGTTACACAACCAATCTATTATGACCCCTATAGCTCTATTAAAAGCCCCCGTTTTTTCTTCTCTAAGTTTAGGTATCCAGACGCAGGGAAGGTCACGTTAAGCTGGTGCTAGAATAGCCGAAACGGAAAGGCCTCGTCCACCCTACGAGGCTCGAACGCGAATAAATCAGAATCTAATACGGTGCGACAAGATTGCAAGAAATTTTCCGACTTATTGAACCTTTTGCTATCACCGGAAAAACATTTTTTTTTTCGGATACCGGCCAACAATGGTTGGATGCCTGAGTCATCTTTGGCTAGACGCTAAAATACATAGACTAAGACATTTAATTTTATTGGTATATATTTTTTTAGGATATAAAAAAAAAATGGACATTGAGATACTTCGACATTACATTTAAAAAACTCTCTGACTTAAGTATTTCAATAAACTATACACAGTGTTAAATATGTTTACTTAAATTTAAAACAACACTACAACGAATTTACTAAACACACTCCTCTAAGAAGCGCAACTAAATACATGTCCAAACTAAATAGCCGTGCAACGAAAATTCACAAATTGCCCCTCTGAAAGCCAACCGCAGGATAATCGGCATCTTCAAACTATCAGAAATAGCTCCGACGAAACAAAACCAAATAATAATCGATACTTTAACAATAGTCTGAACGGGTAACAACGTAAGATGTTCCGTGAAACATGAAAAGCTGTAGTCTGCGGCCGGCTTGGGAATTAATTCCATTCTCCAGCGTGTAATGAGTTTTGCTATATAAACTATATTGTACTAAGTACAATATTTATGTGAAGGTCCTCAACAAATCTGTACTGATGAGAATTGGTTCTTTTTAATATTAATAAGGTATTAATTTTTAAGTGCATATAGCATAGCGTAAGTAGCTAAGTTATAACAGCCACACGGGTCGATCGATCAGGTTAAGCTACGCTTGGCGCGGTTGGACCGTGGATGGGTACCCATCTTTTCATATCAAGACCCCTCCGTGCCTCGGAAAGCACATTAAGCCGTTGGTCCCGGCTGTCATTCGTGGATCTTTGACAGTCGTTACGGGTCGTCAGAAGCCTGGAAGTCTGACAGCCAGTGTTACCAAGGGCTATTTTGCTAGCCAGAAACTGAGTTGTGGAGGTCAGATAGGCAGCCGGTCCATGTAAAATACTGGTACTCAGCTGCATCCGGTTAGACTGGAAGCCGACCACAACGTAGTTGGGAAAAGGCTAGGCAGACTATGACAGCATAACACTAGCTTTAAGGTTTTACTAACTTTATGGATCTTTGTTGTCCGAATAAAGAAATTGTATTATTTCGTTTATTTATTTTCACACATATTAATAATTAAAAATCTTAAATTAAAAATCACACATATTAATAATATTTAAATATTTTTACTAAAATTATACAAAAACATTTTAGAATATAAAAAATAGTTGCCCATCGGCGTCAGGTACATGGTCCATGATGCCGGTGGTCAAGGCTCTAGAGAAAGGAACCTCCTGACTATGCGTGCTGTGTCTAGGAGTACTGCTCGCTGAATCAAACCCTTGATCCAACGGCGCAATGAGAGCCTCCTAAGGTGTTGGTCGAGGCTCTTCGCCATTAGGCCATTTACTGTAACGATTTTTGGTACAATGTTTGCTGAGTCCACTTCCCACATGTCAACAACCTCGTGAGCTACGTCAAGATACGATTTTCTTATCTTGCTCAGCTTTCTTTTTATTATTATTATTTTTATATATGTTAACATAGCTTGGGACCCTGGAATCCCTGTCCTTGGGAAGGCGTACGAGGGGCCGAAGCCAACTCGCAGAGGCCCCTTAGACATTTTAGATGGAATGAGGCATCAACCGTCGATTATCCCTGTATGCACTGTGCAAGTGTACCCAAGGACAACTCCCGGTTTGTGTTAGTCCAACGCAAACCGGGAGTTGTCCTTGCAGGATATGGAAGAAAAGATGTTGGATTATGTGTTTGGGTGGGTAAAATGGACTGGTTACCAAGAACTATGGAATTACTATGGCCCCTGCCCGATCAATGTTTTGTATACACACAGATAAAATGGCAGGAAGTGACTTGCACACTCAATAATGGGCCCCCGAAAACCGTGGCTAGCACATAGTGGCGTAGTGATAATGGGGCAACACTTCTTGAGGTGCTTGAGGAGTGGAGAGGTATTCCACGGCTTTCAGAACAATTCTTGAGCCCGAAAGATGGTCAAGATCCCTACGAGCACTTACTGAAATACTTCCTTCCCCCGAACACGTTTGCTCTAGCGAATCTCCACTCAAACCGGCAAATAAAGGCAAGTATGAGGTGGGAGATCTAAACCTCGTCAGCGTTCACTCCAGCCGGCCAATAAAAGCAAGACAGAGATAAGGAACAAGACTTCTCCCGGGAGATACGGTCCACGGGGTCGCTACTGCCCAACAGCTCGCCACATGCTGCCCTGCGGGTGGCTGTGTCTTTCTTAGTCTGGCTCGTCACCCCAAATCTACCGGCACAGACAAGCCCCATCACGACGTCAACGTAGAGATACGGTGGTTTTGTAACATCACTCCTGTATTCACCGAAGAGTTAGGCGCTGGTGTATCTATAGTACACCCACGTCTAGTAAAAAAATGATAATTTTAAGCGTTTCTTTTGAAAATAGTGGAAGAAAAATAAGAAAACTAAGTAGGTACTTGTTAATTACCAACACACTTTTAAAATCTAGAGAATGTCTTTCATCAGAAATTCATAAAAACTGCTGATTTTAAGACAAAACAAAAATATTTATTTGATAAGTGTGTGTGGTAATTTTATTAATCAAGAATAAACGAAAAACAAAAGTTGCAAGTAAGCTACACATTTACCATCACCCAAAGATGCAGTAAAACATCAAACCCGCTAAAAACTATGATTAGCGCACAGTGTAAGTACGGCGGAACAATTTAGGTGAAGCCGAGAGCGATGCACTAATGCATCTCCCCCGGATATGAGATAGTTTGTCAGTGCCCGACTTTGAAACTCACTGTGCTTATGTGTGTAGGTTGTTCAGTGTTGTGGGTAGTACGGCTAAAGAATAATTACAGGGGTGATACATATAAATACATCATATGAAAGACGAACGAGATTCACGGACATAGCGGAAGCGATAGCAAAAAGAAAGTGGAAGTGGGTGAGCCATATATGCCATAGACTGGATGTAAGATGGGAGAAGGAAATGCTGGAGTGGAGACCACGGACGGGACGGAGGAATGTGGGAAGACAACCGACTAGGTGGACAGACGTTCTCATTAAAATGGCCGGAAAAAACTGGATAGCCATGACACAAAACTGCCAAAAGTGGCGAGATTTGGAAGATACCTATATTCAGCATTGGGTGGCCAAGGGTTGAAGATAAGAAGATGAAAAAAAATACATAAAAGAAAACAAAAAAAATAAGCACTGTGGCGTAGTTTGGGAAACATATGTCCAGCAGTGGACGTCTTTCGGCTGCAATCATAATGGTGTTGATTAATTTAATCAATTGATTCCGATACTTAGAATGCTTCTAAGCTCAGGTGGTCCACTCTTCTATCTCCATCAACGAAGATACGGACCCATCCGTAAATAGTTGATCCGTCAAATCAAGTGTCAAATTCAATTTTTCGCACGGGCACTATCGGGAGCAGGGGAAACTGTCAAATCGTATCGTCATTCATTCATAGTTGTAGCCCCGAACTAATCATGTCTGTAAGTGATAAACAGTAGGAAACTCCCGTAAGTTCCCATAAAATTAAAGCTCTTTCAACAGTCTTAGATACAATTATTATAACCCAGCTCACTATCACACAAATACTAAAAACATTCCAATTAACAACATCAATTAAAGAACTTTACCCCTTACTAATTAACCACTAAAAAACCAGCCACAAATCTACTGGCCCATACTCATCCTTCTAATTCAGAGATACCATTTCATATCACAAACATTAGACTACCCTCGCTCATAAAAACCCACTAAGTATCCACTCGAATATCTCTGCAAGGCAAAGGCGAGCTACACGAGACGCATCACTGACTTTACATAGACCACCATGTTAAGGCGAATGCGGTGAGGTACCCCGCAAATTAATAACTTTCCGACGTTTTTAGCAATTTGCAGCTTAGTGGTGCCGATTATTTTGTTCACCACTTAAACTAAAATAAAAAGTATTGCTATCTCTTACTGACAGATCGCGAAAGAAAAAGACAAGTGACGCATTGGAACTGTCAGACAAATTTTCGTCTCGATTTTCTTGATTTTGGCGTGATTTTAAGCATGATGAATTCAGATCATCATAGTTGCATCGGAGAAAATTATAGTTCAAAAATTTGACTTGCCTAAATTAAGTTAAGTTGGTGCACAAAAGAATCATCACCATTATCAGGTTGTGTGTTGATCAGAATATGATTTGTTATATCGTTAAAATTATAATCATTAAATACAAATACAACTCTCTAAGTCATAATTGATAGGAATGTGATGTTTACATGTAATACCACGTCAAGTATATACCAACTCATATTTTCGACCTAACTTAAAGTAAGCGAGTTGTATTGATGATTTAAAATGCTCATTACTTTTGCTGTAACTGTCGCGGATCATATTTTGATCAACATTCAACCCAATATTGACCAGCAAATAGCAAAAAAAACTGAGATTTGTATTTTACAGCGGGCTAGCATCCCCCTTAAGCACACATTCACAGGACGTGTGTAGAAAGCGTTATTTCATGCTTCGAGGCACATCTTATCGCCTGCGGTCGGTGGGCGGTCTAATTATAATTACTAATGCTCGTATGCTCAAAGTCGTTTTTGAGTCCTTTCAGCTTATTAGATGATGCTTTGACGGTAGGTCAGTGTTCGTAATAAAGATAGTTGAATGTAAGCGGGGTTGTTTTGGTGGTAATGGGACGAAAAATCTTATGAATGTTTGATGTTGACATGATAAACAACGTATGAGAATGAAATAAAATACAAAAACAATCCTTGTATTAAAGCCAAAAAGAAAGAAAAATTACTTTCTTAATCGTTTTAAAATTAAAACATACTTATCTGAAGTTTTTACGATACTGTCATGATTTCCAAATATTATTCAGATTTGTAGTGATTTTAAATACTAAATATAATATTGAAAGTATATGATTTGCCTTAAATGAGGCCTGTATCAATGTAGTAGTTTCTTTATAGCAAAACAGGATGGAAATTAGTATTATGTTTGAAGCATCTCTTAGTTTCTAAGTTAGTTCTCTTTGAGCAAAATCAAAAGTATGTCTTCACCCTAATTAAATCGTTTATTAAATATTTCTATATGCCAGCTTGGTGTGTGTACAAGAATTAAAATACATAAATATTTAAACTGGAAAGGTGTGTTCATTTCAATGCCGTACATACCCAACAGTTGAATTTTAAGCAACAAAAGCTACATAGGTAAATACGCTCAAAATCTCCAATAATACGAAGTTTAAACCGTACTTAGCTGGCTTTTAAATTAATTGCCAGCGTTCAAAATAATTGAATTAAGTTAATCGAATAGTTGTTTACATTGTGTCACTTGTAGCAATTAAAATTGTTTCGGAAGACAATAAATCATTGGTGGGAAAGTGAAACATCATGGCGGCGCGTGGTGCACACCTTGCAATAAATTTTCCAATTACTGGGAGAATTTCGCGATGGCAACACCGAAGGAACGCGGGAAATAAAATAAAATTAATTACATGCTACATAGACTGGCAGGCAGTAGGTGCTTTCAAGCCTAACATTAGGTGATTAAATATTTTAGTTGTCGAAGATTAATTTTCAATTCAATTGGTTATTCTACCTAAATTGCATACTTTTTAGAACTCAATTTGAAATATATTTTTTGAGCTTTTTAAACAAGTACCTAATGCATTGTACGTGGGAACAATGGGTTAAATTATTAGTTTCCTCTTAGATTTACTGCAAGTACCTAAACTAAAAGAGCAAGTATTTTCAAACACAAAGACTTTCAGAAAGTTTTGCTTTTATTTTTAATGATTTAATAATCTCGTGACACCTGCCTTTAATAGATTTATGTACTTACTTAAGTCATTTTCTGCCATAAACCGATTTACCAAAGTAGGCTTGTAGTGTCGTTTAATTTATTTACCGATTATCTTGCCCACATCAGCTATGGATTCAGTAGGAAAGTCAACAGGTTTTTCACCTTACAAGGTGCACTACTAATTCCAAATCATTTTAATTGTAAACATCCACAGAAACAATAACAAAAATACTCTACATGCGTTTACATGTTTCGACGCGTAAAATAATTAAAATAATTCTAAAATTCCTCACCAACCACTAAAATGTCCTCATCGTGTAAAAGCAAGCCCCTAATTCCAACACCAACCTGATTTTTACAAAGGCAATTTAGCGATATTTAATACACAATATTATTATAGGCTAGATAATTGGTTCACTAGACGGTCGGCGCTTGAATGGAGCAAATTAAGACACAATTGCGAGTATTTTAGCCGATGTCGGCCCACTCGCCTTCGCCTGCCTCCGTTTGCTGCCTTATTTCTCGTTATGCCTTATTGTTTTATTTATCTCGCAATTATGTCATTTCTTACAGATTATGAGAGAATTTATGAGGTGTACTATATTGAATTAATGTTTCAGTTTAATGGACAAATGTTCCGGCATTTATTTGAACATAATTATGTACATCAGAGGGTTGAGAATGTAATTTTTAAAATGAAAAGCGTAAGTGATATTTGCTTATTGCATTGTCTTTAAAACATCTTTCATATTTAAAACGCCATCAATAATAATATATGCAATTAATTACGCCATCCACCACCGCTACAGGGTGTATTATTTCCGCCGATCCCGTCTATCTAGCTTGTCGCATTGTGTACACATTTCGGCACTTAGCCTGGTGTTAATTTGACGATGACTGTCGCGCCGCCATCCGTCATCGCCGGCAGACACGTCTTTATGACGTCTAATTTGAAGATCATCCTGTGAAGTGAAGGGGTGACTTATTGTGAGAGCATGAGTAGCTGTTTTGTATGGAAGTTAAGTGTCATTGATTTTACAGTGTTACGTTTTTGAGTTACGAGAGTGGTGGGTCCTTGCCTTTCTGTTTTAGAACGATATTCAGTAGGTATATGTTACTTGCACGTAAGTAATTATGTATAGACAAAATGTTATAAGATTTTCAATTTGTCAAAAACACGAATCAATTTCATTGTTTTCTTCATGTACCATTATGTACCGATACCAATACTGTGTCAACAGTGATTCAATCCTACAAACTAGCAACCTCCAATTATATAAATCAAGGTGTAAATCTGAAGTTGCCAACTTCACCGTAGCATTCGGCTAAACAATGTATCGGGAGCGGATCCCACAACATTCGATCGCAAACTCTGTTGAAAATCGTAACAAAGCTTGTACCGCGATAATTGGATGTGGCCGTTCTGAATACGCGCTAGACGAGACTTAATGGAGGTTTTAGAGTTGGGCTAATTCGCCCACCTTCGATCAGTTCTGCTCCCCTGGTCCCTCCGTTGAGGGGCTTCGTCTGGCAGCTCGGTTAGCAAGAATAATAACGCGGAGGTTAAGTGAGCCTCTATCAATTGGTGTTATGTTGCTTTGTTGTTATTAGGTTCGGAATCGCGTGGGTAGTATTGAAATACCTTGCGTAGAAGTTTGAGGTACCGTCTGGAATTTGTAAGGTAGAGGGTGTCCGACTAATATAACAGCTCTTAAAGGAAAATTGTTCTTGTATAAGTCCTGCATCTTGAAATTCAATATTGCCGTTTTTTTTATGTAACACAAGTGTTAAAGCAGATTTTCGCATGAAAAACTCACTCAACAAAGCGAAATAGAAGGCTCACGATGATTAAGAATTCTCTCACGTGCGGCGCAACAAAAAGTAACAACTAAATATATCGGAGACGGCCCGATAGAGGTCGGGTGCGGGTAACAAAAAGTAGGGGTCGGCCCACGGACACACACCCGAACAGATATGATAATCCCACTATGTAAAATAGTGAAATTTAAGGTCTCTCCATGTGAAGAATTGTACTCGTTCGGTAGGCAAATTATTCTAATGCGGCCCTTTTATTCGAGGCACACACCGAACGGGTCGCCGAGCTCCTCCGACACTCATTTGTATTTCAATAAAATACCACTAGCCCTATCTAAACAAGGCTATGATTCGGATATCGACCGCGCCCACACTCAGAACAACGAAAAGTATATTAGATTGTTATTTCTATGTTTTCGGGCCGAGTATTTTCGCAAACCGGTCATCCATCAATGAATCAATTTGAATACATTGAACATTCATCGAAGTTTACATAAAGTTGGCGGCTATGAATATACCTTGGCGGAGCAAACAAAAAAAAAGGAGCCCTGGCTGGCTTACAATAACTTGCTCCCCTGTTCCGTCCGCGCATTTGTGGACACGCCAATTCACTTTTTGTAAATAAAAGCGACATATCTGCGGGACAGGATCCGGTGGGTACGTATATCGTCTCGCTTGTCCGATTTGCATAGCGTCGAAAAGTTCACAATCACATTTACCTCATCAGCCTGCGGGGAACATAATTCTTCGTTCCATCTGCCATCTTCCTGTATCTACCCCAGCGAGGTCTTTTTGCAGGGGTCCGGCCGGCGGCGGCCCTGTCCGCGATACATAAATTTTCACGATCGGTCATCCTTTAAAAACAAGTTTAGCTCTTTATCCGTAGGAGAGTAAGTTAAAGAATGGCTCGAGCGTGCGTTACCCTCCGATTCGTTACGTATTCAAATTATTTCGCCATCTTGTTTTTGCGTTCATTTGTGTTGTGAGTTGTGAGCCTATAAGTAGGTACGGTCTTTCTTTTGTGCAAGATTGGTATTGATTTTGGTAATTAGTCCTTTAGATGTCCACAAGCTTAAGGCTTATGTATGTATGCAGTTTAATATGTTTCGGAGCGAGCGTATGGCTAATTAATAGAGTGCGTGGCGGAGGCTAAGGTGGGAGGCTGCCCCTTGACGAGCCTTCAGACAGACCACCCTAGCTCAGGAGTCAGCAGCGACTTAGGGCCCTCGTGTGATTCCCGCCGGGTAATTAAATAATGAGGTTTAAATCCGTCCTTTTGTCGTGTCACCAAAGTTTGTAGACGTGTACACAGTTTGGATGCTTTGCAAATTAACGGACATTAGTAACTGAGGCTTCCATAAATACGGTACAGCATTTTAGTAAGCTTTAGGATCTGTAATTATATGCTGTCAAATAGACTGAATTTGGACAATGTTTTAGCTACGAAGCTTGGTTGATATTTTAAGAGAGAGCTTCTTCTATCGAATTTCGGCAGACTCACCTAAAATATTTTACTTTACAATAGCTTTACTTTGGGACTAAATAAAATAATTATGTTTTAATGTTCATAAAAAGACAAAACTATTTTTTTTTTTCAATGTACTTACTTAAAATTAACATGTTCAACAAAAATGTCCTTACACCGCGTCGTCTGAACTATATACGTCCAGAATTCACGCAAATATGGTTACGGTTTGTAGGCATCATGAATTTTAAAACAGTTTTTTTGTTACATAAGCATACTTTCATATGCATTTAGTAAAAGCTGCGTTTCAATTTTATTTATTTGTATGTATAGATCATAGATGCTGCTGGCTTTACTATAGCTTATACGTTTCCCACGCCACCCATATGAACACACAAGGGCCCTTTTCTTAACCGCAGCGCACACGCTCCGCAAATTCACCTAAAAACAAAAAGCGTTCACTTTTGACGTTTCCCAGTTTCTATGTCTAATCTGAGTTCCGTTATGCAGCGCACGCCATTCAGTGGCCGTTGAGAACTTGAGTAAGAGCGAAGATAAGGCGTGGCGATGCATGCGACACACGTCTACTCTTTACAAATTCAGCTCTGACACGATCCATTCAACGGATAAGTTTGGTACAGTGTGCGCCCGCCTGAATGCAGTGATAACGCTACAATGACAATCGTGAGTTGATTTTGTATGGTTTAGAATTTCAGCGTGGTTTAAGAATAGGTGTTTTAATGAGTTGTAAGCGTGTTCGGTAATTTTAAATTGGAATTAAGAAAATTTTGTGCAATATTGCAACTCTTGTACACCATACTTTGGTGGCCACGTATTCTCTATTTGGCATGGGGCTGGAGAAAAGGTTTTTGTAGATACTTAAATATTTTAAATAATTTAAGTCTAGATTTATACTTTTGTTAAGTATGAATGTACCATGTGTGCTTTATTACTATCAGAAACGCAAATGTACATAATACCTACAGCCTACCTACGTTTAGCCAGTTATGTTTAAGTCTTATGTAATCTATTACACTCCACCCAATACCCGGTTGATGGCATTAGGTTCACCCTCTAAGGCGAGCCTAATGCCATCAACCGGGCACAAATTCAGACTCCGAGTTGTTACTGAGAAATTCCAGATAGAAAACCCAATAACTTTTTGCCCGACTTGGGTATCGAACCCAGGACCTCTTGCTCAGTAGTACGACTTGCAACAACTAGACCAACAAGACAGCATGTATTTTTTTTTGTAAAAAGAAAATCAAGTCGTAGTTTTTCACGAAAAACTCAATAAACATACCATTTATTAACATTTATTACGAAATGCCATCCCAAACTGACCACTAGACCGTAACAACCACTCGCTATCAGAACTTATCATGACAAAAGTACCTACCTACCGTATCGATACTTCGGACATGTCACCGACGTTACAGTAAAAAGCGCCGAACCCACGACCGTGTAGCGGAAAGCCGAAGCGGGAAACAGCCGAACAAAACGTATGGGGGGCCCGCTGGAGCGTGACACGTGATTCATGCAGTTATTCAATAAGCTGGGGTAAAGACATGCTGTATTGATGTAACAATTAGTTGAATCTTTGTATAGAATTGTATAAATTGAAGGGATTGTTATGTTGTGTTTTTGTTTTACATTATCCTCCGCGCACTTGGCAAAAGAGCTAGGCCGAAAAAAGTGTAACATTTACGTAACAAAAGTGTCGTGACAGTCAAAATGTTACAGTTTTTTGTCCTAGGATGTTCCAAACGGGTGTCCCACAACGCCTCTCGTTTTCTGGAACGAAGTTCTTTAACGTAGCTTGCGGTAAGAGTAAAACTGTAGAAGTGTTACATAGCAAAAAAGTTTCACGCTCCCCCCCCCCCTCCATGCCGCATTTTATTTCCTTTAAGTAATAAAAAAAAACAGAAAGAGTGTGAGATCGTTTTCATGGTTTTTGAGGGTACTGAAGCCCATAGTGAGGTCAAAATAAACTTTGAGTATTTTAAACATAGAGTAAACGACGTAACGTTCTGAATTGAAGAAAAAGCGTAGAGAATTTTATTCCCCCGATCCCACACGTACTTTTTTTTGTTTACATTTATGTGTAAATTCCGTCTCAACGAGGAAAGTTTATAAGGAAAGACGTTTAAAAAATGTCGTTTCACAATCTGTAAGGTTTACGCAATTTGCCGTCCCGTATAAAAAATACCAACACAATACTTTATTGTTTTGCCCAGGTGCTCAAAAACCTTCAAGTTTGTGTTATAAAACAAGTTATTTTTGGTTAGTAACCGAGTGGAGGTTTCGTAAGGACCGGCGCGAACAGTCGCCCAGAGAAACTTTACAAGTTTCGTAACAACTTTTTAACGGTTTATTATGAAACCTGTAAAGATGCAGTTACTTACCATCAAGAATTTCTTCGGTATAACGTTATACGATTTCTTCTACATTTGTTCGAGTAAGTTTTTCGTTGCGGAAGGCACAGCACGTGTGTCAGACACGGGTGCGACCCTCGGTACCCGCGAGACGCACAAATCATGCGACATGCCGAACCTTTGCTCTCTATAGAACTCTGAAACATATTTCACAAAATATCTGCCTAAACATGTTTACAATTCGTGTCCCATATAAAGCTACAACTCACAACCAACTTTTGTCTCCAGAGGCGCTGCGCTCAAAATTGTCAAAGCAAAATCGACTGCAGTCCCAATTTTACAACGCAATAAAATATTCGCTCGCGAACCAGCAATAAAATAAAACGCTAACCGTTTTTACGGCGCCGACAATATAATGAAATAATCGTAACGGGCGTCGACGTCACTGTGAATTGCCCAATAAATCTTCCTCGGGTCATATTGTCCGCAGTCCTCTTGGCAACACTTTAATATCGAGAAATATCATCTCGATAATCGAACGCACTAGCCGCTCGGTATAAATCATCCCCCCGCACTCGCTGTCGTTTATTTTTTAGACTTTCCATTTCCAAATAAAGTCCCTGAGCAGCGGGCCAGTACTTCCTCCTTCCGGGGCGGTTTCATATGATTTGTCGGCTGTCGGCCATTTCCCTTAATATTGTCAATATTTCAAATATTAATTGTTATAAATCAGAAAAGTTTTCTGTTCCGCTTTTTATAGCCATTTCCGAGATTGGATTTTTATTACGACAAAATTAACCATAGATATAAGGGCTGGACGAGCGAGCCACTTATGAACGCATTGTTTATGAACGATAATGGAATCGATGAACGAGTCACACGTCCGAGGGGAAACGTGTTAAATTATGTAGGTGTACTTAGCGCGTCAATCTACGCACTACTTTGAAAAAGTTCCGCCCATAAAACATTAACAAGCACTCAAGAAAATTCCCGGGCGTGCCCCGTTCGTTAAGTAGTGTCAGCCGGTAGTTTTTCCCACCTCGAGTTAGTGAGTGTCCACTCGAGGTCGGAGGGTTGCTGTCATCGCGATTGGCGGCCGATATGTCCCAAGAGTGCGCCCTCGGCCGCGCGGAGGGCCTTCAGCACGAAGATCATCGCAAAGCCCTCAATTAATGACAAACAATGGCGAAAGCCTCGCGCGCCCAATTTTCAGTTGTCGCTCTTGTTTTGCTCGGTGACAGTTGGCATGGGTCGCCCACTCACGCGACGCCGTCTTATTCCCAGTGCTGCGACCCTGGAATTAGGGAAGTTGCAAAGGTAAGAAGCCCAAGAAATACGCATGATTATTAAAGTAACATAAACTTGGTAACCATGACTCAGTAAAAACTGTATTACATAAGTGGTTGCGAAATGTTTCCGCTGCTTTTTCTCATTTGCACATTGTAAAGCCTTATTAAATTACAAAAACAAGCCCCAATTTCCTGCTCTTACAAAACTTACAAAACGTCTACAATATAGGTCAGCAGCATTCGCATACCAGCTACACAAAATACCGGAGAGCTATCAAATCACGAGCACTCACTAAAATTTGTAGAGATAACTGCGTTCTCGCCACAAAACACGTCATGGTAAATACTGAGGCGAAGTGTTGTCCGGTATTTTCATGAGGCTGGGAGTCGCTCGCTCGGCGCCCGCTATCGATCCATGAGCGAGGGGAGGCGGAGGGGCGCGGGCGGCACAAATTTGGGAAAACTTTGAAAGTTTCGCGTCTAATTCAGGCGCACGCACACACACCCACAAGCAGCTCGATGCCGCACACAAACGCGTTTGCGTCGTAATTCTGTTTCGTACCCGTTGTTTTTGAAATGTCACGTGTCTTCGACC
Source organism: Polymixis lichenea (assembly GCA_949091785.1). NCBI lineage: Eukaryota > Metazoa > Arthropoda > Insecta > Lepidoptera > Noctuidae > Polymixis > Polymixis lichenea. The sequence continues at coordinate 7,134,493 of OX420938.1, read as the reverse complement.
TACGTGACTGGACGGATCTCTGTAAAGGGTTCACACGCGCAAATGAGATAAACAGAAATTATGGGAATAATTTGGCAAGCATGAAATGTTATCAGGGCTGAAATATGGCCACTACCGGTCTCGGTCGCATACGCAGGAAGGTTGACCAAACAAATGTGGGCGATGAATCTGTAAGGTAATGCGATCACTGGTCACGCAAGACTTCCAAACAATAGACCTAAATTGAATTATATTCCAACTGAAACTCGGCACTACTTAGCCCCAAACTTGGCTAAACTCGACAAAAGTAGCGGAACTTGGCCGGCCTATTAAGGTAATGTGACCAGAATTGGCACACACGATCACGCGATGATCAAAGCGGCGTCATTAGCCATTGTGCTGTGAGTGCTTCACCAAAGAAAACAATTAAGAAGATGAGCCGGGCAGGACAATGCTGCCGGACACGGCCACTTCCGACGGGACGATCAAACGGACGGTTTTTCAGTGGTGTTTTTACATTACAGAATCACTTGATGATGTTGTTGGCATGTTTGATCAGAACAGAGTTCTTCATTGTAAACGAAACACTAAAATAATGTAAGTAAAAGCTAAAAAATAATTCGGTAGGTCCTAGGTAGGTTCGGTAGGTCATCACACCACTTTCTTCACCAATCTAAGGCATTGAGACAAAAAAATAAAAACGTTATCTACAACATAATTTTCATTAAAACTGTTTAACTTAAAAAAAAAATAGTTCTTTTTTTTCAAGTTTTTAGTTTTTATTTCGTTACTTATATAATATTTCTCATTCTATTTTAGTTTTTTGTTTCGTGGTGTACAGTATTTTAATAGTCAAGCCCTTTCATTTGTACCCATATTGAGGGGGTTGTGAAAAAATATGTGATCCGCCATTTTGTAGCGGCGGTCATCTTGGATTTACAATGATACTGATTAAAATTAAATTATATTGTTATAAAAAACTAAAGGGGTGTACCAAATATCAGATCAATCTGCCAACAGGAAGGGGGTAAAATTTCAAGTACTAAATTTGACCCAAAAAACAAACAGAGCAAGCTAAATAAAACCGATCAATAAAACCGTTTAAAAAGCGGTCAAACTAAGAAGAAATTCGATACCAATATATAGTTTTTACAATAAACCACGTAAATCAAAATAGACTGAAATAACTCTTCCACCATTTTAAATCTATAAAAATGTTTTTATTACGTCCATAATTTATCGCTGGTATATAACTTCTGGTCCTTTGTCTGTGGTTGTTAGTAAACAAGCCATTTGTGGAATAAAGGAATTCCATTCAAGCAGCTTTTCCCAACAAAAAATAGGGAACAAAATAAAAACCGGAGAACAATTAGCGTGATTTAACGGCCATTTCATTAGATTATAATTAATGTGATTATTTTTATTTCGAAAGTCGTTGCTTTCTTGTTTTAGGAACGTTTTTGTATTGTTTCAATTTAGGTTTGTTGGCATTTTATTTGTAAACCAGCTTTAACCCACGGCTTCGCCCGCGTGGCTGCTAAAAATAGGTTAAATTTGAATTTGGTTAACCAACAGCTAATTACTACTCACTGTGTGTACTCGATAGATCAAACGACAATTATGTTTACAACTTCTGGATTAAATAGTTCCTACGGTCGCACGCTCGCTTGGCGGTCCAGTACCAGGCTGCTTTTCGTTCGCTACCCCAATTCTTAACGACAGGAGTCACCCATCTGCTCCTTATATCAGGTTACGGCATCATAGACCTCATGAATCGCTTTCATCAGGCGTGATCGCGAGGTCAAGAGCAGGCCCATTTAGTAATAAAAAAATAAAAAGTATTTAAGATATTTTGTTAAGTTTCTCATATTTAATTGAACTACCTATGTACGAGTAAATTCTTCTGAGGAATAAATTTCTTTAAACCGAATCACGATATTTCCTAGAGTTGTCAGAAATAAATAACAATACAACAAAAACGTAATGAATCATAAACAAAGCTCATAGATCAGTAGTGATTACCGTGCAGTTGTCGCCCCTGCGTTTGTAATTAACATTCGAGCCATTACTTAATGAAAGCGATCTCTTTTAGCAAAACTCTCCATAACATGATTAACGTTACTTACGATTGGTGTGACTGTATATGAAGATGAATTATTTTATTGTATTTGTTAATGTGGCCGTGCAAAACGTTAATTAGAAAATTATAAGACTGGCCATTTAAATTCATCGGAAGACCAATTCACATAGGTAGCTACTTAAAAATGCTTAAAATCTGTTTCGATTTTATAGCATCTTATTCTTCGATTTTCAAAGGCCTAAGCAGATTTAAAAAAAGTTTCGTTCTAGAAGTTTTTCAAATGTATTAGGAAGAGTCTGGGTTTTTTTTTTCACAATACCCCTTGGTAAGACTGGTAGTTAGACTTTTGGGATTTCAGTCTGAGTCAGATTTTATTATAAAAGTAACACCATTTTAGAGATTTCCGACAGAATAATTTGAAAGGAACTAAATTAATTTCAAAGTTTGAACCGGGCTGAAATAAATTCTTAACGACGAGACATAATAATACTAGAATGTGAGTAGAGCTATTTCAATAAATGAACACAATGCTGTAACAATGAGGCGGCGCACGTGAGGGAGATGCAGTACATGCGCCCTCACAGCCGTGGCCTTCGCAGGAGACGCCCTGGGCGTCGGGAATCCCAGGCTGAATCCCGGCCACCGTAGGCACGGGCTTGCGGACGGCGAGTAATGGGTAGCTCGCTTGGGCACGCCACGATTGCGGCGGTAAGTCCCCTCTTTGAGGAGTGGCTTGAGAGGCGGCATGGCGTCCTCACCTTCCGCCTGACACAGGTCCTCACCGGACATGGCTGTTTCGGGAGGTTCCTGTTTCGGATAGGGCGGGAGGAAACGCCCGGGTGTTTCCATTGCAAAGATCGCCCAGAGGACACGGTGGAGCATACGGTGGAGGTCTGCCCGGCTTGGGCGGAGCACCGCCGTGTCCTCGTGGAGGTGATCGGCGGCGGCGATCTCTCGCGTCCGACCCTGGTCCAGGCCATGGTACGGAGCGAGAGGGCATGGCTGGCAGTCGCCTCCTTCAGCGAAGCAGTTATGCTCGCAAAGAGGGAGGCGGCACACGTGAGGGAGATGCAGTACATGCGCCCTCACAGCCGTGGCCTTCGCAGAAGACGCCCTGGGCGTCGGGAATCCCAGGCTGATTCCCGGCCACCGTAGGCACGGGCTTGCGGACGGCGAGTAATGGGTAGCTCGCTGTCCGGTAAGGATCAAGCCCGGGTCGACGGCGCGTTGTTTTCCACGCGCGCCTCAAAGAGATATCAGCAGCAACAGATGGGGCCCGCAAGGGCCGATGCCTGCCAGGGGTGCGGGTTGTTCGAAAGAGATACCGCCGCCCCTGGCACACAGGCAACTAAGGGAACACGGGTGGGTTTTAGTCAGTAAAAGTCTGACACGCCCTCCCGCTCCACCCAGAGCGGGACAAGTTATTTGATGATTTCCTAACCAAAAAAAATGGGTAGCTCGCTGTCCGGTGAGGACCAAGCCCGGGTCGACGGCGCGTTGTATTCCACGCGCGCCTCAAAGAGATGTCAGCAGCAACTGTTGGGGCCCGCTAGGGCCGATGCCTGCCAGGGGTGCGGGTTGTTCGAAAGAGATACCCCGGCCCCTGGCACACAGGCAACTAAGGGAACACGGGTGGGTTTTATTTAGTCAGTAAAAGTCAGTTATTTGATGATTTCCCACCCAAAAAAAAAATGCTGTAACAATGCGATGTATTGACTTCATACTCAAACCATTTAATGGGCACATCTATATCTTTATACTGGCTTCTTGCCAATGTATAGATAATCTGCTATAGAATTTGCCGCCTAAAATTAATAGACTAAAATCTTCCCCAGGAAACGGTCTAAGTCCATTCACTAGTTTTCGAGATTAGCTCCTACAGCCAGACGAATTCACTAACAATACGAAATATACCTCTAAAACTAAAATTGATTTAGCCATACTTCCACACTAATATATATCTATATTTATAAAATAAGTATGTGGTAGTGTGAACATAACTCTTCACTTTTAACATTTCACTTTTTAACGGCTGGACGGGATTTTTTATTTATTTATTTATTTATTTTTTTAAACGTTGCCCCACACTAGGAATTACTCCTGTATCGTGGGTGCGTTTACAAACATTTAAATTCACATACACAAACAGCCAGACCCGGAACAACTACTTGTAGGTCATACAAATATTTGTTCCGTGTGGGAATCGAACCCGCTACACGCAGCACAGCAGTCAATCGCTTAACCACTGCGCCAACCGTGCTGTCGGATTGGTTAAAATTTAGCTCACTGGTAATACTACCTGGGCTAGGATAAAGGATACTTTTTATCCTGGTAGTACGTTCCTGTAGGATAAGTACCGACCTCCACGCAAGCGTTTCAATAATATTTTCTACAGTAGTACTTACGATTCTCTCTTATGATCATGGCTACGTATAGTAGGTATGCCAAATGTTAGTTGGTACTTTAAATCATAAATTTTAATTAAGAAAATGTTCTACTGCCTTCAATTTGTGACCTCCAAATTTTTGCATCAGCATCTGCCCCAATCTCGGTCGAAGCTCATTTAATTAAACGGCTGCTATTAGCTCGCCCCCTCCACGATTTCCTTAATTTCTGTTAATTCCTCCACCATCTACGAAGACTTACGGACCATAAAGTTCATGTACTGATTTTGTTTGTTTGAAATTGTATTTCCAGGTTAGGAATAATTAGTTGAACTCGGATGGAAGGACCAAAAAATGCAACTGAATTTTCTACGATAGCACCATCGCGTCAGCCATATTTTCATTAAATTCTTTCATCCTACTATATAATATTATAAATGTGAAATATTTTTATGTTTAGATGTTCGGATGTTTGTTACTCAATCACGTAAACATATTTGGCACCAGATAGTTTGTAACCCGGAATAACACAGGATACTTTTTATCCCGATAATACGTTCACATGAGATAATTTTCGAACATCACGCGGGCGAAGCCGCTGTCAAAAGCTAGTAAGTACATAATTAAGAAAACAGCCAGTCGTATTTGGCCTGCTTTGGTATTACGTATAATTTCAGCCCTAACTAAAAAGTAATTTTTTAAACTCCAAGGCACAATAAAAAAGCAATATGAATTCCAGGAACCATTTCCCAGAAGCAAATAAAAAAAACAAACTCATGAAATACTTAACCATTTACAATACAGCAATTTTAAATAAAATACCAGTATATTAACAAGAAGCTTGTCTGTTAACATGAACATGATGGCTACCTTTCAATTTAAACCTCACATTTCAATTTACCTGGCTCGTCCTATCTTTAATGCCTGGTTGGTAATTATGCCGCCAGACAGTGGGATTCCGACCCCTTTTTACTTGATATCGGCTAGTGCTTTACCTACCAACCTACGAGATATTATTAAATTGTTTAATTTACCCTGCCTGGGTTTTAATGTGAAATGGAGTTACACCTTGTTTCGTGTTAGGAATCTCTAACTATTTTGTGAAGTTGGGTTACAGAACATTATTTGGGTGTACAATGATTTGGAAGCATGAAAATAAAATTACTGCATCGTGGTGGCAAGCGCCAGTTCTGAGCATGAGGTGGAGTTCGATTCCCGGATTATGCAAACTATACTGGGTTTTTCAATCTGGAATTTCTTAATAGCAGTCTGGAGTCTATATTCGTGTCCGCTTTATGTCAATATAGGCTCGCCCTCTACGACAGGGGACTTAAAAATAACTAACGAAATGTGGGTGTATTATAGGTACACCTCTGCCTAACCTTTTGGGGAACACAGACTTGAAGTTACGGTATCTGTAAAATTAAAAAACAAAAAATAGTAACTTAATTTACACGTTCCATTGAAATACTTCACAGTACACATTTATTTTCATTAAAAAATACTTAAAAGTTGCCTTTACAGTATACACTAAACCTTCTGAAAATACCAGGTCATATTGGCTGCCTTTATCAATAAACATCTCAAAGCCAGCTTAAATAAATACAATTCCTTTGATTTAGGGTGAGTTTAAAGAGGTGGCAACAAATAAGGCAGTTAGCTTCGAATCCGTAGTCGGGTCACGACGCACGGAATCAAATGCACTTCCACTGCAAAGTACACACGAGGTCAGAGATATTGAGATAAGGATATTACGGTATTGGTCAGTAAATAACGCGACAGTTGTTTTTTAACCGACTTCCAAAAGGAGGAGGTTCTCAATTCGTCGGAACCTTTTTTTTTATGTATTACTCGAAGACGACTGGACCGATTTGGATTATTATTTTTTTGTTTGAAAGGGTATACTTCCCAAGTAGTCCCATGATCATCAAGTCAAGATCTGATGATGGGATCCTGGAGAAATAGAGAGAACTCTTCAAATTTTATAGGCACATTTGAAGCGATTTGTGTAGTTTTTGGAAGAGTACTTTCTCGGAGTGGTCCCATTTCAATTTGGTGAAGATCTGATGAAGAACTTCGGAGACAGGCAACGGAACTTCTCAATAAATGATAGGAAATGGACTGGAATTGCAGAAATCTCATGTCTGTCTATTGTTTACACCAGTTCATAACATAACATCACGCCGGGACGCTGTGAAGGGGTAAGCACATGTGAACCACTAAAAAGTGAAAAATAAAACCTTTTTTTCACTGCCTTCCGAAATTAAAGTTATTTTTCACATTTCAGTGTTTTTTTTTGGAAGTCGGTTGTTTTTTTTTTTGTAAAATAAGAAGGCATTTTTCTATGAATGGGAGAATTTAGATGAATACATTAACAAAAAAATGGGTACCGACCTTGAATTAATTATCGGACAAAATAGTATCAGGACGAATGGTGCCGCCGAAGCCGGCCGCCGGAGGGACAGTGTAGGCTAATTTAAAAAATAGTATCGGAAAATAAACTTACTACATAAATGAAAATTACATAACATGAAGATGATTTTATAGTAAGTGATCAGGTTAGTTAAAGTAATAAACATAATTAGAGGAATACATTCTCTGACATAAAGTTATTCTATAAACACACAACATGTTCCGGAATGAACGCAAACACAAATACCCAAATTAGAATAATATGTTACAATCATAATACATACACTGAATGTTTACTATGTATAAAAAAATGTATTTATTAAACTAGTTGTACTGAATATGGAATAAAATTGTTGTTATATTACAGATACGCTACGCACACACACATTCGCACACGTATAAGGTCTAGCGTAGTAGGTGATTCGTTCATTTTGGTTTGTTTTGACTGTAAAGCGGAAGTGTGAATATGAGATTACGTATTTTCAATTATTTTTGGGATAAGGATAAATTACTTGCATAATGTGTGTCAATTCAGTTTAAATTTTATATAGCTATGTGATCGGTATAAATCACAGTAGAGCCTGTAGAAGTCACCTAATTTAAAAATCAGAAGCTTTCTTCTAAAACATTATTTTGTTGTTATTCCGTGGGTTATTGAGTTAGTTAATACGATGGCAACAAATAAACCTGTTAGCTGTGTATCGGCAGTCCGGTCACGGCGACACATGGGATCAAGTGCACTTATACAGCGCGCTACACACGGAGAAATTGTCTGAAGATAAGAGGTTGGTTCGAGGAAAGTGGAAAAACTGAGGACCAGATCAACCTTACCGATGTCTGTTCATGTTTCGAACTATATTATGAAGTTAATGTTACAAGGTGAAAAAATAGTAATACCTACCTAGCCTATGGACACATTTTATGAAAACAATCATTTAAGGTATTTTCATTTGAAATGCAATAAAATAAAATGTTTATGAAATGAAACATTTTGAAATGAAAAGTTTATGAAATTAAATATTTATTTATGTCAATTATGTGATCTTTAAAGATACTTCAACATCAATATTTTTTGGTCGATATTTTACGACTAGATGGCACCGGCATTTCCAAGCTGACTGATCCCTGAGAAAATATTGCAGCATTTTATAGCTTTCCATAAATATCATAATTATTATCATAAATATAACCATTGCCTTAAGATTTTTTTCTGAGCAAGTAGCATACGTATCAAAAGACCAAGAAACGAATTCCAATTAAACCACAAAATAAAAGCATCCTTTCTAACCGGAGACACAGGATATATCTTAAGACTTCGTCCCTCGTGCGCCCAGTCCACCTCACAAGAAAACCTTAGCGAAGTAAGAAGAAAAGGTAGAAGTGCCCCATTGAATGATAACTCCGGGCCCTTTGTCTCCGGTCCGTCTTGACGAATCGAATTAAAAGGCTTATTGTGTCTACGTGACAGCGGCTGAGCCCCTCACCGACGCCAAGACTTTTTGTTTCAACCAAACTAAAATATTACAGGCCATTCACTAGATCCCACCCTAGCTGGGGAGATTTGCTACTTGAATTTGTACTCAATTTTTAACAGGGACTGTTAATTAAGAGAGTAGCTCTTTATTGGCGGGAGTATTCTTAATGCGTTAATTGTTGAAATGCAATCTCGGAAGGGAGTTTTTAATCATTTCAACGTCATATTTTTAATTTAGAAGTTTTGATGTTTTGATTTTTGTGACGTTGTTAATTGATGGATTTTAATTTGAGGAGACTTTGATTGATATTGTGTAGCCCTTTTTTTATTTTTGATGTTATTTTTTTTGGTTTCAGGCTTCTCTGCGACACCGGATGCCCTCTCCGTCCGATCAAGGTAAAGTTCATGTTTTATTAATTGAAAGTGTTTAATTATTTGAATACTTACCTATGGCTATGTGTAATGTATTGCAATCTTTAAAAAAAAACCGGCCAAGAGTGATTCAGACTTGCACACAAAGGGAACCACCGTACAAATTGTAACATATAGAAACAAACACTTTTCTTGTATTTGTAATTTTTTGATAAACCGACAATAGAAGTACACAGTGTCTGAACATTTTAATTGTCAACCTATTACGGTTCATGAGATACAGCCCATTGATGGATAGACGGACGGGCAGCAGAAGTTTAGTAATAGGGTCCCGTTGGCACCCTTTGGGTACGTTTCTAAAAATTCTATGTTGTGTCAAGTATGATGTACATAAATAATGTAATTACTTAAATGCCTTGGCGCTTTAGATGTTATGACAGTTTAATAAAAAAATCGCAGGAATTTTCTTATGAAAAAAAAAGCAGCCACATTACTCAAAGCCACCAACCATCATTTACCGGAGCCTTGAAGAAAAAACCTGCCACTTCCCTTGTACGACATGTCTTAATTATTCATTACATCCCACGACTCCTTGCAGACGCCAACCAAAAAGCGTACCATAAAAATATATACTAAAACGAACACGCACTTTAATGAGGGCCGTGCAATATTTATACACAAGCTACCCTAATTGCTAGGGTGGAGAGTGGAAAAAATGGGCAATTTCACGTAATGTAATATGTATATTTAAGGTGAAGTTCCCAAACGCAGCGCGGCCAGGAATTTTGTCGCGGCCGTACTTATTACACGAAACCACTTCAAACGTCTTTCTACGTCGGCTTCGGCTGTGATACCGATGGGGAAGTGGCTCTATCTTAGCTTCAAAATTTGAATATTAATTTGGAAATTTAAGAAGATATATGATACGTCGGTACAATTGTGTATTTATCTAGAAAATTATCATCATTATAAACAACGGTAAGTACCGTAGGTACTTATCAGCACTAAGCACTGTAGGTACTTATTGTTATTTATTTTGATAATTTTCTAAATTAACAAATGCCAACGTTGATTGTAAATTCATAATTCACGAAGGTATTAAAATTTCTAACATTAACAAAAAAAAGTGATATAAAAGAAATATCCGACCACATATTTACACTTTTATGTAGATTTAGATTTTCTCTATATGAACTATTTTCTAATCTTCAAAAATCATTGAAATATTTTTTTAAATAAGTAGAGTAACTTTCCTGGGTACTACGCAATAAGTAGCCGGGATTTTTATTTTTTCAATATGTTTAGGTGCTCAGCTCGCTCCCCTCGCCGCCACAATTTCCTCTTGACGGAAGCCCTCAATCTAATGATATGGCTGTGTTAAAAAACACAAGGAAATTTAATAACGCCAAGAGCCCACAGCCCACGAGAGAAAACAAAGAAAATTTAATTTCGACGATTCCCACATGCTCAATATCGTTGAGAAGTTGCGCACTTGAACGTATAACGTGCAAATTAAAAATATCCCCCGGATGTATTTTTATTTTAGGAATGCACCGGAGTAGCCTGCTAATATGATTTTAATTAATTTATTTAAAACTTTAAGCACAAACATGTACAGAGGCTGGCTTAATGCCATATGGGTGATGCAGAGACAAACAGTGGTAGGTGCAATAAATTAGAGGAATAAATATAAGTGCGTAAAACTATTTAAACTATAAATATAATATATATACCTAACGATATATAAATATAAGCACTTAAATAAATATACTTAAATAAACAAATATAAATTAATTGTCATAATCATTTGCTTAGCCTTTTCCCAGCTATTTTGGAGCCTTACCGAATACAGCTGGATACCAGTATTTCAAGGAGCGACTGCCTATCTGACCTGACAACCCAATTACTGGGTAATACGATACCCCTTGGTAAGACAGATTGTCAGACAGTCGTGCTTCTGGCGATCCGTAACGTTTGTCAAAGATCCAGAAACAACAGTCAGGACCAACGGCTTAACGTGCTTTCCGAAGCCCGGGTATGTAGAGATGATTACCCATCCACGCACCAACCGCGGCAAGCGTAGCTTAATCTGATCGATTGGCCCTTGCGGCTGTGATTACTTAAGCACAAGCCCCTACTATGATTTTAATTGTAAAGGAAGTAAATTACGAGTAGCAATCGTTTATTTGCACGACCGCAATATGAAACCAAGCAGGAAAAACCAACAGTTGAGCGTGCGGAAATCTGCATATCACGTTACGGGGACGTAGTAACCCTACGGTAATTACACGGGACAAAGCTTAAAACATTTCAAAGGTAAGCAAATTAGTTCCGCACTTAATGATCCGACAAAGCGCGTAAATCTTTTTAAAATGCGTGCCCGAAGTGTTTCCTTTTCCTGGGGTAAGTAAACAGTACGTTAAAAAAGTATATTTGCATAATCTAGGGGTGCACGTATGCAAATCCGTGGCCCGTACGGGAAAGGCGGTGAAAATTGTATCAAAATGTTCCACCGACACGTAGGCTTTGCCGGCAATTTGTCAAGCGAGCAATAATTATTTGGAGCCCCCGGCCTGAATGGCTGACAATATGGGCTGGCGTAAAGCGTGTCATTTGTACTAAACATTATGACGTGTCATTTCTGGTTTATTTATTGCTGGGGAACCAGGGAAATGTGTTAATTTTAGCTTTTCTGTCATATATTTCTCGAAGATAAAACCTATTTACTTATTTAAGGACTCCTTAGTGAAAGGATAAACAATATGTATCCAAGCAGATAATGATCAGAAATTTGGGACTTTTCTATAAATTGTTTATTGCGGGATAACCGCTAATCAGATAAAACCATTTAACACGCCGTAAAATCATAAAATTAAATCCAGAAACCCACGTATACGAAATCCCAAAAACCCCTTACCAAATCACAAAATACAGGCAATCGACAAATTCCCACGGTTTTCAATAAAAACAAACCGTTGCAAATGGCTGGAAAGGTCTCAAATTAAGCCGCGGGCTCACGGGCCGGACGCAGGCAATGGCCCGTCCCGACTGAAAAATGTTATGCGCCACCTGTGGCTCGCACGTGTAATCGTATGCGTTTATCTCTGCGGGAACATATGCACTGGTCCTAGGGTCCGGATGTGCCGACAAAGATGTAAGATGGGGTTTGAAGAGTTTGCTGTACATTTTAGTTGGTTTTTCGACGACGTATTTGATGGGAAGAGTTAGACGGGAAATATTTTTGAAAATACCGTTATGTAATGTAGAAACTGTGGGTATAACCAAACCTCAACTCAATACCTATCATTAAGAAATAAGTAGGTAAAATAATTAAAACCATACTTTAAAATTTATTTAAAAATTGGAAAATACTCATACAAATTCGTGAAAATAAAAGAAAAATTGTTTAAAACAGCCGTATTTATACCCGAAGTAGTTAACACGTTTATTCAGCGCATAACAGCGCATTAATAATATATCGGAAACGAAATCACATAAGATTAAAAATAACACAACACAAATCGACATAGAAATATCCAGCACAGTTTACATCCGCGTATCACGTACTAAGCCATGCATCCATTCAATTCCACACCAATAGCACGAATTTATGCGACGCCCAACGTTCGGGCAATTATCATTCACGCAATGACTGCTCCGTGTCCACTCATCGCTCCGAGCGAGCCCTCGATACAGTCCCGCACCCGACCAATTAACACGCCCATTGCATCCTGCTCAATTGACCAAACGATTTATTGACTGACCTCGCTTTTTTACCCAATATTTTTATCATTTAACCATTTTTACGGGGCTTTCAAACAATTTTCCCACGGTTATGAGGTTCTAATAGTGAACCAGGGTCCTTTATGAAGCCGAGCGGACACAATAACGATAAAGGTGAGCAGAAAATCCGGACAATAAAGCGCCGACAAAAAAGCTGAGTGAGGGCTAGTGCGGGCCAAATAGTTCGTGAAATTTCGAAGGGTCCCGTAGTTGGGGTACGCGCGCTGGACGGGACACTTTACGACGGTCCTCTCCGTAAACCTGCCCATTATGTTGGGTTAAGGGATCGCGTCCTCCAGTTATAAAGATGCCGAACGTTCGGCTAAGATTTGTTGCCGGTTTATGGATGTAGAAGGGGTTGCTGGATGCAGCCAAGGGTATTATGATCATGTCGAGTCGAGAGGTCGTATCATATCCAGGAGTCAACACGGCGAACATGATTGAGGACTTTCGAAAGGGGCAGCTCGGGAATGGAAATGCGATGCTGTTTTTCCGAATCTCAATGCTTTATTTTAAGTGGATGTTTTGTAATAGGTAGTGAAATTGAATGTTTTTGCTTGGAACTCTCGCAACATTTTATGAAATGCACAAATTAGATTTTAAATTTTATGTTTTTCATTTCCCCGTATCAATAAATACAGTCAATCTTGTTATTTGTATCTTTATTCTAATGTCAAAATATTACAGCGTATTTACATTAGCTCCAAATCTGTTTTTGTGATTGACCAAATAAACACAGGGCAAACGTCCACGTACTTAACGTTTCCACATGAGCTACCTAACACCTCTACGGCACTCAAAAGACTTCACTACATCCAGACACACAAAGTTGCCACATAACCGTTTCATCTCAAATCTTACCTCCCAGCCGAAACTCATCCTTGAAGTTCAGAAGATAGAGTATAGAATGAAATAGGAATGTTTTTGGCATCTGCAGGTAACAAATTGGTTTGCAGGTGAGACATCTAAGGCTAATTGTACACGGCAATCGTGAGCGTCCAGTACAAACAGAGGCAAGGTAAAGGCGTTTATAGGTGTTTGCTAACAGCCCTCACGTAAACAGCTCGGCGTTGAGTTCCTTTTGCGGCGCTCTGCTGCCAGACTGATACTTTGAGACGAGTTACTATTGTTTGTACGTCTTATTGGGTACGGGTCTGTGTGTGCTATGCTGTTTGATTCTATTTTTGGCTTAGAAATAATGTTCTAAACTTTTGTGACTAAACTGTACCCCAATTGCATAACGAACTATCAATCATAATTTGAATTATTTTGAAACAGATTGCTAATACATTGCTTCATGTGTTCTAAAAATGTGTCTGCTCAACAACGTAAATAACGCAATGAATATTGTTGAACTGTCAAAATTAAACAGATTATGATTGATCGTGTTACGCAATTAAGGTCCTGGTCAGCTTGAATTTCGTGAGACATCTTTTAGGTTGAGAATTTTTGGGACTTATTTAATTCTAGTTCAAGGCATGTCATTATGAAGGTTGTATGCCTAGATCTATTTTCAATGGTTCAAAAAATCAAAGAATCCCACAAAAGATCGACAACGCTAAAAGCTAACCAATAAACATCGGTTGAAAGTAGTTCCTTTAGCAAAAGTTCGCACCAACGACTTGCAAAGTTCTATATGCGAAAATTAACCACAAAGGTGAATTGAACCACAGTTCACCCAAAAAGCAAGTGTGGTTGTGAAGCGACTAGGTTGTGGTCACCCGCCCCACCTCGACACGTCTCGGTCAATCCTTTTGACGCTAACCTGTCGTGTGAACTGACCCTTTGAGCTCTCACCTACGACCGCAAACGTTTTGTGTATTCAGCTTTATGGAGAATTAATTTGGTAAGATTGGGTGAACTCTATAGGTGTAGTAGCTTTATTTTATATCCGTGTAGGTACTAAGTTTATTATTGATTTTGGTTCCTCGTGTATTTTATGTACATCATGAGGGTGGAAGTTCTATCATCAGTTCATTATTATTCTTGTAGTCTTCCATTCACGAAGTTGAATTCGCTCAAAACTTCTATGCAAGCAAGATTTATTCATAAATTACGTCATCACAAAAAATATGGAATTAAATACAATATTTTCCAATCAATGATGGTAATGAGTAAAGTGGCTCACTTTACTCAATAGTTTATGTTTTTCAGTTCTTCAAACTAATCCTATTTTATAAACCTCTCTCTTTCCAGTATTAAGATTTCAAAGTCACAAATTCATTTCTCAACAGCTTCTGTCCGCAAAGCCATCAAATTATCGTCTTTCAGCAGTATAGAGCGTAAAGTATAACATAAAGCCTAAGTACCTAAGCAAGCGGCTTTGGAAGTTCGCTCGTAGAACCGCGGATCTTAGGCGCAAAATATGCAGTGCTCTGGTCCTACTTCCCTGCATATTACATGAGACCAAGTTTTGTCGATTCCTTCAATATTTCACTGGAAAATCCTTTGCTTTGCTGTATATGAAATTGAAAAAGTTAAGTCAGTTTTATCTTTTGTGGTGAATATGATCGCGACTGGGATTAAGAAAGTTCACTCTGATGACCTGTTTGTTGTTCTTGACACAGAATGATGAAGTTGGTTTACCTAAAAACTGCATGACATCATCATCATTTCAGCCGAAAGACGTCCACTGCTGGACATAAGCCTCCCCCAAAAGGGGGTTTTGCCTTAATCGCCACGCTTGGCAGGCGGGTTGGCGATCGCAGTATGGTGGTAAAATGCATAGAGAACACTGCTGCCCATTCTCCTAGTAAGTCAAGGGACTTACTAGTCGCCTTCTACGACACCCACGGGAAGAAATGGGAAAAACTGCATAGAAATAATAATAAATAAAAAGTCAGTGAAAAAACTCACAAACTGCAATTCGCTTTCATTGTTACCTCATTTGTCAAATTAGGTCATCAATCGTTAGTTTAGAAATTATAAGGGAACAGATTAACATAGACAATACTACCGGTCCAAATCAGAACCCCTCTTTTTGCTTCGCCATAATCGGTCGTATATCAAAATAGACTTCATCCTGCCCATCAAATCTTAATACGAAAGTCGAAAGTAAAGGTAAACACAAATAAAATGAAAATACACAAAGCGAATATCAAATAATATTCGCCACATTTCCACAAAGCGTCCCAACCTCAGAGCAGATACGACGAAACCTAATATTCAATACCGCTATCGACTAGTTAATAGCAGCATTGTGCTAGGACAATAGTTCCCACATCCAGGGAGATTGCATTGCGACTTAATTTCATTGCCTAATACACTCTCGTATTTGCCATCCATCCATGTTTGCGCGCCATTCATTCTACCCTACAGACGTGGCTATATTTTCCTTTTGTCTAGACGAAATCTTAACGAATATTTAAGTAGTATAAATTAAACGTGAGATGTGTGTGAGCACGTTCTTATGGGTGACATGAATTTTGAAGAAAGATTCCTGATTGTGAGTACTTCTTTCTTTGACATCAGTTTGGAACATGGAGGGTAATCGTGAAGATATAAAAATAACAATAGCCAATTTGGGAGCCTAAATAGCAGTGATAGGAACAGAAAAGC
Organism: Polymixis lichenea; assembly: GCA_949091785.1. NCBI lineage: Eukaryota > Metazoa > Arthropoda > Insecta > Lepidoptera > Noctuidae > Polymixis > Polymixis lichenea. The sequence goes on along the minus strand of OX420938.1, from coordinate 7,118,451 downwards.
CACATAACACACCAAATCTCATATAGTAACAACAAATGTAAGTTGGGAACGAGGGTGGTATCTCCAAATTGCTCATGTAAGACAAAATTAACCCTCGCCCACATTAACACAGATAAGTGTGCGAGCTCATTTGCGAGCCTTCCGGCTGGCGCTCGTTACATCTTGATATTCTTTACCCCTTCACCGATACCCGCACCACACGAGCAATAAATGGCGCGGAAGGAGCCGCTATCGCGCCGCCCGATATCTTCCATCCGAATTAATTTCAGAACGCTCCTTCTCAGAAACGAACTAAGTTCGCGCACTTGTTATTTCGACGTGCAGCCGAGCGCGCGACTTCTAATCGCGAAGAGTCGCGAGATAAAATGGCGACCCGTAATTACCATAACGCGCCTTTCGAAGATATGTGGAGAATCTTAATGGTACGGTGGCTCCGTAAATAATGGGCTCTTATGGGAAAGTTGGTAAAGAGCACTGTTTCGTGTGTAATTTTAAGGGTTTCCTGGCTCACGTGCTTTTTGAATAATGTGCTAAATACGGAGAAGGCGGTAATGACGCTCGCGTTTGTTTTCATATAAACTTAGACAATAGATTCAAGTTTATGTGTGCTCCAATGACGTCCTTGTACGTTTGAATAATTTTAATTTTACCGTGACAACACTACACTTGTATGAATTGGTACGTTTAATGGTGCCCTTTATCTTGTAGTGCTTGTTACGAACTTTGGTTCTGAAGTAAATAAGTACGAACTTACTAACCTTGTTACTGGTATTAATATAATGTCAGAACTTATTTGCTGATATAGTTACCGTATCGTACCTTCGTTTGGGGAGCCGCGTAGATAAATAGCAACAGCAGTTAATTATTGAGCTAAAATGCATCTAAGAGCGGGCGTACAAAAGCGTTTCTGGCGCGATCCCGCTATCAGCCGCAGGATGCAGAATGTCGCGCGCCAGTCGCGATTACACGTGAGTTATGAGCTATTTCTGAATTGTGGTCGCCCGCGGCGCGTCGTGCGGTGTGCGCCGTTTCGTAGCTTCTTTCGTTCTAAGTAATTAGCCCTTTATTTTAAACACACCGCAATAATTGTCGCCTGCAGCGATACGTTATCTTGAGTAACTTTAGCGGCGCAGTAAGGAATTGTTTTCTCCCCTGGAAAAACAGTCCAGGTTACTTTACTTTTCAAAGTCAAGCTTTTAGATAAATAACTTTGCCCATGACGAGGTTTGCGTTCTTCTGATGCGATGAGTATGATTTCATACCTTATTTACAGAACGGCTATACTTTAAACATAAAACAGCTGGTCAAAAACTGTTTTCTACAGGTGGTTTAGTTCATATTTTAATTCTCAGATTAACAGCAATACGAATACAATAGCATTAATAAATATATGATAGTGCACCGCATTAGACATAATAGCGGTAGTGCCAACATTTGCTCACCGCTCTGTATTGTTCCGTATGCATATTTGCGAACTAAGCTAATACGTTTCAAAATGCTCGCAGCGTACACAAAACGGTGTACACCTCCGAACAAGGAACGTGTTCGCTCAAATTACAAGCATTGTAAATTAGGACCAAAAACAGTTTCGTTTTCCACACGAGCGCTGCAGCTAATATTGTCTCGCCCCTAAAATATGCAGCCTTACCTGCGGGAATTGCCTGGATATAGTGTAATTGTTGAATATACCACGTCGTTTAATCCCGGCTACATCTTCTGGAATTTTCATGTACGCAGCCAAGATTTGCAGGCAGTCTGCGGCGAGGTCTTGGCCCCGGGCCTAGCGCACTTAATACTCGGCTTAACTTCACTTGGGATTTCTCAATGTGTCTCACTACAAACCCGCTTTAGCGACACAGCTAAGCGCGCCTGTAAACAAACATTAAAAACTCGTTTACTTTCGAACCCTTTTGAAAAGTGTTAAAGTTGTAACGCCCCGAAACCTTCGAGTCTCCTGAAACTCAAGCTACTGCAAACAGCCGTGAGGCGTCGTAGATGAAATTGCAAAAATGTAAAAGAGCTAATGTTTGCTCACCTTAAACCCCTTCCCGACCCCACGTGCCGCGTGACGAGCCGGATAAAAGGCTTTAATACACCCTCATCCCTTATTACGAAACTTGAAAAAGACAACAATATAGATCCAATGTGTCGCGGGCGCGGGCAATCATACGCGCATCAAAGGTGACGCGCCTGCGAGCTAGCCAAGTGTGGAGACGCCTTTATATAACGACGTTTTGTATTAGCATTCTGTATGGAAATGACGAGTCAAAGGGCTACACGCGTTATGAGATTTCAAACAATACGGATTGTGACAATCCTGTTTCCTTCGCACGACAGGAAATGGTATTCAAATGTTTAATGAGAAGCCTCGGTTCATGTATTGCAAATGCGGATTCCTAGAACGTCTGCTTTTGCATTTTGTTACTCTGTTTGCGGATTCGTTTAGTGATGTGCGACAGAAGAAATTTTGACATCGTATTTTTATTTCCATGTGACATGCTGCCAACAAAGAAGTGCAATTCCATTTCCGATGGTTCTTTTGTCATACGATTCAACGTTGAAAAGCTGGTCCTATCAGTATTTCAAAAGACCAACATGCCGAAAGGACCAAACTTTCTCTTAGTATTTCCATCCTGTATGCCTCCATACTCGTGGCTCGAACACATCAAGCAGTCATTACGGCCCTCGTGAAAAATCTCAGCGAGGCTGCTTTGCAAGTCAAAACTCCTTGGGGTACACTTGGCTCCTCCCGCTCCCCGGCAGGTACCCGCTGCCGAGCGCGTGTGAACATTTTTCATATTGAGCTCCAAGATACAGGTGACGTGTTAAATGGCTCGATGTTTAAGATTCAAACAAGGGTAGGTGAGAATGTTTGTATGAATGGAGTAAGTGCTAGCTATTGTTTATCATACTTTTAGTACATAATACATATGGGAAGATTGAAACTAGTTTTCATTTAGACGTATCAACAGTAAATATTAATTAACACATTAAGATAAACGTTTTCATCTGGAAAGTAGATTAATTTAGAAAACTTTGTTGGTATTATATTGCCACCATTTTCCTTTAAAGGTTACACGTGGATGCGAAGCTCTAACGTAGGCGAATATTCAACTGGGAATATAATTTTATAACATTGAACATAATCCTATTAACGTTTCTGCACGTGTTGAAAATTAACTACCTAGTACTTAAACAGAGCCTGATGAAAAACACTATTTTGTTAGTGAACAAGAACTTTAAACTCGAATGTTTACTTTTCACTAATTAATCATACCCAAAGTCTTTAACTGGTGATTTTTACTAAGAAGGCTACCATTTCTTAATCGCGAATTCGTATCTAAACGATAGTTTTGTGGCCCCATTCAAATTCCTTTCGAAAAAAAAAAACGTTCTAATTTTGCTGCTCTCTAAATTGTAATAGACTTCATCACAGCCTCTAAATTCAAGACACAATTTAATCATTATTTTTTATTAATTATCTCACTCAAAAAAAAGAAAGTCATAAACACCTCCCAGATAGGACCAGTTAACGTAAATAAAATTAATTTAATTTACACATAAATATTTTCCACTCTTTGGGCTCAGTAATGATATCTGGATGTGACACATCGTGCAGGGCTACGCCTGATTTACGTTCGCAAATGTCGGCACATCCAGAGCAGGTGTGCTTGTTCAACTTAGAAATTAGCACACCGTACACTTTTAAATTGCCTACGAAATTCTCCACTTTTAATGTTGTTTTTTGGGGCAGGGACGTATGGGTATTACATTTTTAAACATATTTTCCCCGAAAAAGTCATGAAAGAAATGCACTTTTTAATAGAACGAATAAATTTCTAGTCAATACTGCAGTATTTACTCAATAGGTGCATTTACTGTATTATAGATCAGCAAGACAAGCAGCTGCATCTCAGACAATTTAAACATACGTACAGCTTGTATAGGTAATTTTCTTAATATATCCAATATTCCCCTAACACAATAAATCGATGCAACTCCCATTGAAGTTGACACAAGACAAAATCCATTCCGCACATGTTACTCGACACATCGTTAAGGCGACGTGTACACCATTACATGAAATTATTCCGTCGTCCGCAGCCTCCGCAAATTGACATTCAATCAGTGTACGCCCACATTGTTTCCCTATCAATCCTTATTGGGAGTTGGCACACGCGCCGATATGCCGCCATCAAAACGCAATTTGTTTATGAAAATTTATTGTATTCGCCATTACCGTGGATTCTTTTCCCTAAGCGACCCCGCGGAACGAAATCACCTTATTCAATTCCCTTTTTGCATACATCACACACGGCGCCTCGGAGGGGAACATCGCGGGTTTTGTCTGTACACGTGAATCGCGTTTGGGACGCGTGTTCGCTTCTTATTAGTCTGGATTGGATAAAGATTTTTCTTATATCGCTTGGGGAAAGAATTTACAGTGTATCCTACTATTGGAAGATGGTTTAGTGAGTCTTTTGGTTTTTGAGAATAAGTATATATTTATTTTACTAAGTTAACATTCAAGTGGATTGAATTCGTATACCTTACACTAAGATTCCCTGTATTGTAAGATCCAGGTTCATTCGTTACGTTAGCCATATTTTTTAGTATGGTACATTTTTAAAATTTTAAATAGGCATACAAAAGAGCACACACCACCTTGCATACATACAAGGTGGTGTGATTTGTGTCAGTTGTATTGGTGTTTATGATATAGGTACGTAAGTGCGTAGTATGTATTTGTGAATTGTCAATGTGTGTACTGTGAGTTTTTACTTAGACTAAGAAAGTTTCTCTCATATGGTAGTCCAGTGTAAGAAGACAATTTGCTACCGTTAATCTGCATTTTCTTCTGCAAATCTTTTATCGTTTACGATTCAGTTAAACTAATTACCTAAACTTTTAAAAGCTTCAAAAAATGTAAATTACATTTATATTTGAAAATGAGACTCGAAGGACCAAACTGAAGTGAAGAACGTGAAGGAAAACAACAGGAAATGACAGCTGACATTCTGACAAACAAGCTGATGGCAATAATTCAAACCGTAATGATCGGTACGATTCCACGTGCTTTTCTTATCCTCCCAAATGCGGTGACGAATCACCAGAAAATTTCCAATTCTGAATTCCCGGTGAAATCATTTATCAACGCGGAATTAGCGCGTCACACACGGTCGTCGATGGTAAGTGGAGCGCGCGATATGACGCGCCTTCCCTTCTGTTTCGAGGATTTGCGAAAAGAATTGTCGCATATATCACAGTTAATAGGGTGCGGAGAGAGCACTACTTATGCCTAATGCGACAAGGAAACATGCTTCCCGCCCGCACGCACGAATACATTCCCAGAAACTGGATTTTCAATGGCAATAAATATGTGAGTGAGCCAAGCTCCTGCTTTTTGAGAAAATATGAAGATTATGCTCTTCTCTCGCTTAACAAACGACAAATGAATTATTCATTTGTCGTTTGTTGCATCGATTTCGTATTAGGGATGTTTTTGTGATCGTGGATAATTTATTTGTTGACGTTAGTGGGGCCTAAGGTATAAGTGGGGGGTGGTTTGTGCACCTGTAGCGATACAAAAAAGTGACTTTAACCCCTTTTCCCGTGACATAACAATAAACTATGACGTGCTCGTAAACACGGGCGATGAGACTTCGTAAAAAGGAACGATGCGGTAAATATGGACAGGCGATGTCTTTGCGACGGTAAAATGTCGGTAAAAACTGTGAAGATGCTACCACCACTGTTGGGAGGGTGCAAAGCTAATTTTTTATGGTTATATTTTGTAACACTCGACTAGGGAAAAAATAAACATTGTTTTATTTTTTTTAAATACAGTGATATCCATAGTATAAATACTAGGAACAAACACAAATTTGTTGTACCATCAACAAGGCTCAAGAAAACAGGTGGGTCGTTCAGATAGACGTTATACGCTTTTATAATAAACTTCCAAGCCATGCTTAAGATCTAAGTCTCAATAAATTTAAATCATTCATTAAACGTAAGTTGTGCCTGAAAGCCTTTTATACGTTAAAGATTATATGGAGGACAAAATATCTTGGGATTGACCTGCTCCAATTTTTGCATACTGAATGTTGTTTTTCAGTTTTTGCAAACTTATACTCTTTGACATTTGATAGTTATTATATACACTTTGACATGAATGTTTACTTTGAGAAGTATTAATGTTAATTAATTATTGTTTTAATTATTGTGAATGTGAGGACCATGTGGATCATTTTTTTTTTGTTTTGTGTTTCATATCTTGCTCAGTTAGTTTTAACGTTAATCTGGCAGTTTGAATACTTTATGCGGCCTACCCAAATGTCCTTTCTTCGGTATTGTTCGTCAAATCGTTGAGCTCCTCAAGTTCTTAGTTGAGCTGCATGATTACTGATAAATGCGTGCACTGAATGGACAGTTCCACTCAATGTGTCTAGTTCTTTCCTCAAAAGACCATTTTAGACACCAATCCACATGGTCTTCACATGATCTGACCAAGATTATGTCTGGACTTTAAAAGAGACTGTGACCTCTGAGTTTGTTTAGGCTTTTCTTCTCAGAGTAGTCAGATAGGAAACGTCAACCTCTTCTAGTTTAAAAAAAATATTATTGACGTGTAAAAGTGTTTGTACAACCCTACTTCCAAAAATAAAATCATTTATCATTTAAATCTTAAAATTACTATTTCCAGCATCATTATCAATTAATCAGGTATTGTAAGTACATTACAGCAAATCAAAAAATAATAACGCATGTGTAAGTGGATTCTCCTGGCTAAGTCCTGAAAAAAAATTCTAGTTTGCTCAAATCTTATCCGTTTATGTAACAAAAATGCTAATATCCAGCGGCATGAATGAAAATCAGACCATAAAAATGTATCACAATTATTTTGATATATAGCCAAAGTTTATGGCCCTTTGAAGATGTTCCTTAAGTCTATAAATTAAGGCCGAGACGTACGGCAGCCATAAAACCTAATATACGTAATCTTTATTTCTTACACGGGGTTAAATCAGCGGATTATGCTAAATACTTGGTATTATTGCGTATGCGACGTTCGCATACCTAACTAGAGTTTATCAAACGCCCCTAAAAAGCTGTTATATTTTCAACACATGATTATGTAAAAGAATTCCGAGATTCGAGATTTCAACGTACGAGGAGGATGCGTCGTTAAGACGTGAGGACTCGAGATTTGCATCTTTACCACTCTTTTGTGGGGTGTGTTTTCTCACGATAAAGCTAAATGTTACGCCGGAGCAACGCATTGTGTGGATTTTACTGAGTGTTGTGAAAGTATTAAAGATGTCGTCCAAATAAATATATGTTAAGTATCTTATCATCATCTGCCTAGACTTTTCCCAACTATACTGGGGTTGGCTTCCAGTCTAACCGAATGCAGCTGAATACCAGTATTTTACATAAAGCAACACGATACCCCTTGGTAAGACTGGTTGTCAGACTTTCGGGATTCTGACGACCCGTAACGACTGTCAAAGACCTACGAATGACAGTCGGGACCAACGGTTTAACATGATTTCCAAGGCACGGAGAGATCTTGGTATCTAAAGATGTTCACCCATCCACGGACCCACCGCAGCATGCGTAGCTTAACCTAAACGATCGACCAGTGTCGTTGTTACTACTTATCCACAAGCTCAACATGTATGTTAAGTATCTGATAGATAAAAAACAATGTAGCTATGACCGTTTGCATAACGACTTCATATTTATTTATTTATTTACTGCACCATAAAAAAGAAAGTCTCGCTAATATTAACAGGCACACTCACTAACAAAACAGCTGTCCATTCCCCCAATTAGAGCCATTCTAAATAAAAATCCAAACTAAGTTTCAAACGACGTTTCGCCGAACGGAGCATCATGTTAGCGAATAATTGATGAACCACACTATTTCGGACCGCTACAAATGGTACAATACAAGGCTTATTCCAACTGACAAGGTATAAAAGACCGTTTTTTTTTAGTTGTCGCTCGGAACAATTACTATATGAAGGTTGACGTACTAATTCTGTACCGACTACGTCAGATATGATAGCTGTTTTGTTAGCGCACTGCTTTTGTTTTGAATTAAGCTTTGTTAGCGGCATGTGAATCCATAATTTCTGTTATTGTTTATTTTTTACCAGTGTAGCTTAAATCTGATTAAATTATACCATGATACTGTTAAGTGTTAACTGTCATAACATAACAAGGCGCCTGTTTCCCCGCAGGGTTATTGGCATTATGGAGGTATGAGGAACAGGGTGTAAAGTTCACTCATACTCTATTGGTAAAGGAGGATCCTCCGACCAGACAGGTGTTCTGTCTGGTGGGCAACTGCCCGATGATTGATATCGGGATGTTTTTATATATGCAGATCGCACGGTAAACTCTGCTTGCGCGATGTAGCTGATGTAGTATGCGGTGTGACGTCAAGTCTTGAGTAGTTCGCATATGAAATTGTAGATGGCGCCACTTTACTTTTTGTGTTTTTCCACATTTTTTTATTTGAAGTTTCGTACGTGGGGCATTGTAGATATCCGCCCCAGCATCAATATGAGCCTATCGCCATCAACCGGGCCCAAATCCAGATTTCGGGCTCCTACTGAGAAATTCCGGAGAGAAAAACGCAATAACACTGCCTGACTTAGACTCAAGGCCTCTTGGTCAGCAATAGCGGTTACTACAACTAGATCAACGAGGCAACAAGTTCTTTTACCAGTGCAGATTAAATCTCATTCAATTATACCATGACACTGTTAACTGCCAACGTTTCAATAAAGAAAGACGCTAATAATCCCCCGTCATAACTGGAATAAAAACAGTCAAAAACACCGTCTACCAAACGACTGCCTCGTCAACTTAATAACACAAAACAAATTACCAACAGAATCTCCTCGCAGCAAGAGAACAATTAATCAAAGCATTGGGCCGTTGAAAAAAAATGAATAATCCTTCCGAGACGGAGTTAAGTCATTATTATTATTTAAATCTTCAAAATTACTCGACAAAACTGCGCTTTATAGATATAAGACTGCAATAACCCATTTGGGAGGATAAGAAAAAGGGATGGTAGTCATTAGCATATAATGACAGTAATTAAAATACACAAATAGAGCTATAAAGGAGGCCGGGCGATGAAGGGTAGAAGACAACCCGTCTTCATGATCGCCCGCATGAATTTATACATGGCAAATATTTTGGTAGCGGCTTCGGCTCAGGAATTAAGAACAGCCTTGTTTAATTTATTAATTAATGGAGCCAGTGTTGCGAAGACGATGATGGCAACACTGCTCAGTGGAACTGATGAGTCTTTATTTGAGTAAGCTAATACTGAATTAAATATTTTGTGTAAAGTACCTAGTACTAATATTTTAATGTGCATGCGCAGCTTGACTTACGTACGACGGAGATAACACACTGACCGGTGCAAAATTAAATTTTATCTACCGTGAAACTCTAGTATTTATTATCAAAATCAAATCAAATCAAATATTATTTATTTCTCCAGCATAAATTTATATATTATACACATTTAATAAACGTGGAAAAGCTACTTCATTATTAAACCATACAGTGACCCACAAACTTACAGGTATTACAAGACACGTACAAACTGTGACAGGCACGGCTATGGCCAAGCCGTTCACTTGAATTATTTCAATTCATGCCTCGTCTCTCGCTCCACCGCCTCCGTAGACAATGGCGGCTAATTACGAGATGTAAGGCTTTATTAACGCAATCGCGTGGTTATTAACATAAAAAAATAATATTTACTGAGCCCGACGCCGGCGAAAGTGCTTAATTTACGAATATTGCGGCATTACTCCCGTCTCAACCCTTCCGTCTTACAAATAATTGCAGTGAAGTTACGCCTTGAGAGATGGGATAAGCGTCAAGATTAAACCTCATCACAATTACTCTGAATAAGATTTAGAATTCTAATGACTGGCATTACACATTCTGAGAAACTTTTCCGAATTTTCCGGTTGCATCAGTGGTTTAATATTCCAAACACATATTCTAAATTTGGTTTAACAGTCTTAAATAGTCCCTTCGCAGATTACCCATTGATATTTTAATGAAAAATCGGTCCCTTCGTCGATTCCAAAACGTCAATATTAGCATATAAATAGCGAGTAAAATATGACATCAGCATTTTAATTTTTCTATATTACGAAGCGATTTACAAATTAGCGGGTAAGAAAATCGTCGAGGAAGTCTTAAGAGGGTCGACCTGCCTGCAGATGTTCTATTTAAATGTAAATTTTCCACCGACACGCCGACGACACGGATGTAAAAAAAATTTGAATCAAAATATTTGACAGCACATCACAATCATTTGTAATATTAATAAGTAGGCCTTATAATAAGCGTCCCTTATAAAGTGGAGCATCCTATTATATTTTTTTAAATAAAGATATATTTTGTAGAAAACTCCAAACTTTTCAGGAAGGAAAAATTAACAAAATTTGACAGCGGTATTTAATCAACGCTCACAACAAACACTACGGGAGGGTGACAATTGCACGCACCGGATGGAAAAAAAGAAAGTATTCTTTTCAAGAAAAGGCAACAATGAAAGAAAGAATTACGGGAAGGACCTCGGAGGAAGTGGAAGTGACAGATCGTCGTCATGGCCGACAATGGTGGAAAGTCACACCTCTTGTTTACGGGACGTCGAGCACGCTTCTGAATTAGCTATCATTTACTTAAGCACTTTATATAATTAAGTGGAGCGGCCATTACTGTCACGAGGGTCGCCATATTCTTTTCATTGCCGTCTCTAATTGCACCTATTAGTTGGGCGGGCGTTAGTTAGTGGACACGTGTGAACGTCGGTTTATTTAGACGAAGGTAAGGGAAAAGGCACGTACAAATACGCCTTTAAAAACTGCATGGGATTTTTAAACATTTTCCTAGCCTCTGTTTTATCAATTTAACAAGTAGATGTCATTTCGTATTTTCACCTATCAACACCGTGAAGTGTCATTCGTTAACATTGCTCTCATTTTATGCTAACAAAACAAACTCGTGTTACCAACCTATCATTATCCAATACGGTCAATTATGACTACATCCCTCGCATCGTACGTTCACGTATGATCCTATTGTTGTGTTCTACTAATCTTATATGTACGTACCTACTTAATTCTCTCAACAGCTTTGTTGGAATTCTGAACTAAACAACATGTTCGCTCATACTAATTTAATTTATAGAAGTAGAGTTGCATAACACGTGAATGAACAAAACGCTTCAAGCATATATAATTACTATACAAATACAAAATGTTCTCATCAAAAATATTCTGCTGCGGCCATTTTAAATCTACATTAATCCCCTTTGCATCTCAAATTAACGAATCGATCATAATTGATTAAGTACAGCGGCGCGCTAAGGAATACCACAAAGGAGTCCGTTCGTACTACTGAGCAAAACAAAAACAATCCTCCCTCCCTTTTTTGACCGACCGAAAGCGAAATCTGGCTTTGTTCATTTACTCGGTAAACCGATAATTTCATTAAACAACAAAGTGGGACTTGTCGGGAGTTTTGTAAACACGGCAAGAAGCCAATGTCCCCTAAGATGGGAAATTCATTTGGAGAAAAAAATTCTTGTCTTAGCACAACGCGGCGAATTAGGAATCCACGGGCCCCTGCTTGTTTGTACCATAAAAAGTGGTGAAATTTAATTAAAATCAGTGCACTGATTTCAGTCTTGGAAACATCCAATCAGGTTTAATTAAACAAGTCGAAAAAATGGTGGAAGTTTCGTAGAAAATCCCGAAAATGTATCCAATCAAAATTATTTCACTATTCGATGAAATCGAGCTCCTTAACCCTTGCTCCGCCGAACAATCCAGTTAATATCGTAAACGTAACCTAAAACGGGTGCATTCCGCACGTTAAAAATATCGCGGAGTAATTTGGAGCATTCGGGCGGGCTACTCGCATTAAAGTTAGGTAGCGAGCAAATTAAGCCGAACCCCCGATATATTGCGTTTGTTCTTTTGATGCCGCCGGTGAAGGGTTAAAGCCAAGAATGCTTTGCTTTTTATAGTAAACTCAATAAACCGGGGGCTGAAGTTGTAATACGTTCATATGAGTATAGCCATGACGTAAGTACCAATATTCACTCACATGGATTGGGAAATAAAATGCGGCTCGAAGAACCAGTACAATTTTTCGTATTTTATAACAGACTCATCATTCTCCTGCCCTTATCCCAATTTATTTGGGGTCGGCGCAACATATCTTTTCCTTCCACACTTCTCTATTAGTCGTCATCTCCGTAGTCACACCCTTTCTAACCATATCATCATTCACACAGTCCATCCATCGCTTCTTTGGTCTTCCCCTACTCTTATAGCCATCGACATTCATACTCAAAACTTTCTTCACGCCGTTTTTCTCATTCCTCCTTAGCACATGCCCATACCATGATAAACGATTTCCACACAACTTTTCAGTTATCGGTGCTACTTTCAGGCTTCCTCTTATGTACTCATTTCTTATTCTATCCCTCCGTGTAACACCACACATCCCTCTTAACATTCTCATCTCGGCTACATGCAATTGCTTTTCATTCATCCCTTTTGTGGCCCAACATTCGGATCCATACAAGACGGCAGGTCTTACCATGGTTTTATATATCTTCCCTTTAAGTTTAAGGGGAATGTGGGAGTCGCAGATTGTTCCCGTAACCTGCCGCCATTTCATCCATCCAGTGTTAATTCTGTGCTTTACCGTCCGATCTACTTCGCCATCGCTTTGCACGAGTGAACCGAGATACTGAAAGTCGGAGCAGACTGGGAGAAGCGCGCCATCAAGCGCTATGGCTCCAGAGTTGGAGAGACCGCCGAAATCGCAGAACATATATTCAGTTTTGGTTCTGCTGATTTTCAAGCCAACATTCTCCAGCTTCTGTTGCCACTTCTCCAATCTGCTCTGGATCTCGGACACATCTTCACCGACTAGAACAATGTCGTCGGCAAACAGCATACACCAGGGTGCCTCTTCCTGTATGTCCGACGTCAGAGCGTCCATGATCAATACGAAGAGGTAAGGACTTAAAGCCGATCCCTGGTGCAAGCCTACAGCCACATTGAACTCGTCGGTATTGCCAGCAGCCGACCGGACGTAGGTACGAGATTGACTGTACATAGCACGAATTAACTCTACATACTTCCCGGGCAACCCTTTCTCTTTCAAGGTCCACCACAACACGTCCCGAGGTACCCTATCATACGCTTTCTCCAAATCAATGAACACCATGTGCAAGTTCTTGTGTGCACGTCTGTACTTCTCGCATAATTGGCGGAGTGCAAAAGTGGCGTCCATTGTTCCTTGACCTGGCATAAACCCAAACTGGTTTGGGGTAATCTCACTCTCCTCTCGCAGTCTTTTCTCTATTACTTTCTCCCATACCTTCATACTATGTGACATAAGCTTTATCCCTCGATAGTTATTGCAGTCCTGTACATCCCCTTTATTCTTGAGTATTTTATAACAGACTATAATCAAAATATTTTAAATTAATATAGGAAGGAATTTGAAAAAGACATACAAAATAAACCTATCATACGGAGTGTTTGCCTGGAAAAAATTGCCCAATTTTCATTTCAATATATAAATTATCCACACACGGGTATCCACAAATACTCGTTATACAAAGCCAATGAATTATACCTCAGTCAGGTAATTAGACCGAAAATACCATTAAATTAATAAATAAAAAACAGGAGCGGACCCCATTGGCTCTCGGAACGACGCGTGGGCCCCTCAGTCGAATAAATTTATGTAAAAATTTTCATTAATATTTTTGAGGCCGACCGTCCGTTCGCCCTTGGGAGTGAAAATCGAGTTCGCGGTCGCGATGGAAAAATGCAAACCGAAAATTATGGGGTCCCTCGCCTTGTATTTGCTTATGAATACCCGTACCTGTACGACCCCACATCGTGAAATATAAATATACGACACGATACGGGAAAATAAAATTAAAACAACAACGGGATCATGTGAGAGCCGATTGTGTAAAATGTATTATGGAGGACAAAATGTAACTGACCGTTTTCGGGATAGTTCTTAGAGCGCCCTCGACCTTTAAAGCTGTAAGTATACTATGAAAAACGCCCCTCCCAGGATCTTGCGAGATTATGAAAGATTTGTGAGTGGTGGAGTGGTGCCCGCGGCCGGTCGCACTGAGCTTAAGAGATTTAAATCGCTCGCTGGCCCGGAATGCCAGATACAAACAGATTTCTTACTGCCCCGAGTTTGTAGAAATGATATCTTGGAACGAGTGTACTCAAAAGTTTGGGGTAGATAAACGCATATCTATATGTTTTATTGCTCCTTTAAACTGCGATGTCTTGTAGAAAGGATTTTATATTTATTCTGTAATAGAAAGCACATATTTTTATGCTTTCTGAATTGCTTAGATTATACTTAGTTGTAAAATAAGTAGGTTAAATACCCTGCCAGATGAATAGTTCACGTTATAATTTTGTGAAAAGCATATCATTGCGTTAAATGATTTCTGCATAATTCCAAGAAGCTCTTATACATAATTCTTTTCCAGCAAATCGACTATACATTTTCCAAAGAGATTTCCTTACCTTGAGTTAATATACCGCTTCCGCGCCACAATGCATGCGAAATCTGTAAGCGATATCTCAGCGAAACCTGTAAATCTTTCGGGCATTTTTATATTCGGCGAATTCTGTCGGAGAGGGCTAAGCAGGTCGCTCGCACCACCGCCCAGAGATTATATCTTGACACTTGATGGATGAATGGTTATTGGAACTCAACATTTTTATCATTTTGATACAGTTGGCCCAAGGTGCGGTAGTTCACTTGATACGCTCGCTGCAGGGGACATAGTTTACGGAGGTTAACTGTGGTTTACTGATACATTTTTCAAAGTAAGCAAGTTTTGTATGCTTTGGTTTATCGCTGGATGTTTAAAGTGTTTTGAGATTGAATGCAGTAACGATCGTGGTGGATTGTTTGGTGACTGAACTCAAAAGGACTACTTTGGACTCTATTCCGGAAATTTTTCTTTAAGAGTAAGTTTACAGAAAGAGCAAGTGTCATCCAGGTTTGTACATTCCATCGTAGACCTCATCCGTCGCCTTTAAGAGATCGAGCGACATTAAGATTACTCTTAATGATTATGAAAAAATTTGGTTTGGCTTTGGTTTTTTTTTAAAAAAAAGCTCATGCTCGAGTGGTTTTTAAAGTCATAACGAGCCTTAACTTTTGTTTTGTTCCGGGAACTGTTATAAAACATTACAGTTTCAAAAAGGTAAAATCCTAGCCAATCAGATAAAACTAGTCACAAACTCACAATCATAACTCGTATTGAAATCAATGTCGATAAATCAAAATGATGTATGAGTTCGCGATCCAATGCTTGTCGGGTGTGAAATATGTAAAATTGCCAATGTTCTTAGCGTGCATTGGAGCGACTGACACCGCGGCCCGGTCGTTTGCACTCTTTACTACACCCCTATCTCACACTTCATATCACGTACGGTGTGCAGAATAAAGTGTTTGGTTTATGGTGAAAGGGGTATTTCGGGAAATTTTGGAAGATTTTATATGTATGTTATCGAACAATAATCTATGAAGATATGTGTCGCTAAAATTGCCATATTGAACAGGCCCTTTATCAATATTTTTTTTAAATTTATTTGTCGTTCGCCGCAGACAGATATCATGAGGATTTCCCCAGGGACAAAAAAATGGTCACATTCAGTCGTCACAAATGAATCTTGGTCTTTATTTAAAAATTTTTGCTAGCCTGTCCCATTTCTTCCACGCCTCACGGTAACAAACTTCTTCTATAATTTTTATTTTTAAATGAATTATCTAAAAAAAAGCAAATCCCTTTACACTTTTAGCTACTTATTAAACATGCAGCTACCCCCAACATCCGACCCCAAAAAAAAACAGAGCATATTTTTATCTTTTCCTAACCCTACACCATTTTTCCAGCCACTTTGGCGCGCATCATAAGCGATATGTGGAGAAAAACGCGCGCCACCGTTAGCAGAAACATATCAATTCAATTTGAGCCCGAGGTACCCGTGAAATAGGGCTGTCCCGCTAAATCATTGCACCTACACACGATAAACATCGCCTGTCTGTTTTATTACATATGACAGAGGATTTTATTTGAAGGCAAGTTTTTGGTACAGTTGGGACTTTGGTGGCGGTTTTAAGTGTCGTGAATGTTTTCGAAATGTTGATCAAAAATGGTACCGCATTGCTTTTGCATGTGTCTATGAATCAGTGTGTACTATTGAGAGTGAACTATTCCATAGTGTGCAAGTTCATGCTACGTTCTCATCGCGTATGAAAAGACCAAATAATTTCTAAACACCAGACAACCTTAAAAGCCAAAAAATATTAACCAGCTCTTAAAATTCATACATTCTTACACAAAAACACTGCCAGCGACATTGTTAGTTAAGCTTGTAGTACAATTAACCCGCCCCTGCTAATAAGACCAAAAGACCTGCTTCAGTAAAAATTCAGCGCGTCATCCGCGGCTGAGTGGATATAAAAATTAAAAATGCACACGAGCCCGCAATGCCTCAAGGAAAATATGTTAAACCAGGCGAATGCTTCGTGAAATTTTAAGAGCACTGTCCTTTTTTTCTTTTAACAAGCCCTGTTTAAGATTTTTTCTTTTAAATTTTAATTTACAATGTTTTGAGTTTGAGGTGTAAATATTTCAATTTGTTTCACTTTGGGAGGCTTTGTTGCCGCTTTTACATCGAAAATTAACAATTGGATAAAGTTTAACTTCTGTTACACAACACAACCAGCTGTTCCAGTACTAATTCCCGCGCACCATATTACGGAATTTCCACACGAGGAGTATGAAACTTAATTTCGCTAAAATAAAACCACACATGCTACATCTTCCCGAACGAATGCACCGACATATGTACCGATAGCTTGCTACCGATTTAATATCCCACTCATAATTGAAGCGAACGTTCTTCCAAACCCATTACTGGGAGCTCGTAGACTAGTCGAGGCTTGGCGAGGTAATGAACTCACATTATAAATGCAACGAGGCATCGCCTACGATGCACCGGGAAGACTCTGACGCGAAGAATTAATTCATTTGCATGTAAAACTTCACCTACAGCACGCTACTTAAGATTAGGTATGAGAAGCTGGCTCGATATAGGTTTTGTTTGTGGTGATATGTGACGAGTATGAAAATTTATTGTCTTTGAACTTGGTTTACTTTTTAGATTATTTTGATTTTGCACTCAAAGACACAAAACATTACCAAAAAGACCAAAATCCATGTTGATAGTTTATTTGTTGCGATTAAAGAAACTATGCTAAAATTATCTAGATGACCAATTTGGATAAATTGTATAATTATGCCTATGTATTTCGGTGTGTACATAAATAATAAAATATGTATATTGTACATGAAATTATTTTTTATACTTGATCTACTTAAGACAATTTGTTTTTTAAACCTTTCGTCCACTCTAGACATTCAAAATTATGAACGAAACTACTTTCAAACGAACAAATAGACGTCTTTCCCCCATTCTTACAGAATAGTTGCAACTAAGTCCGCTTAGTTCGTTGACTTTTACCACTAAAACCTCAGCTAGACACCTGCATTACTCGGCTCCTCTTAATGGGATCCCGGCCCCATCGGGAACCTGCTCCTAATTCCACGTACTCCAGTTAAGGACTTTTTACAGACACTCGCGAGTCTCTTGAGGACAATCGGATGCAAAGTGCGACGGAATTCGGATAAATGAGATTCGGTGATTGAAAGCACTGGGGTTAGATTTTTACAATTTGTGTGGGAATTTGTTTGATGTCTAATAAGGGTTGTCAAAAGTGAATACGGAAAAAAAACAGTATAAACATAACCTAAACCACTAACCACAAACTTTTCAAGGCTCTGTTTACAAATTGTTTGCAGCATTTCAGTTCTGATACATAACTAGTTTCGTGTTTTTTTCCTTATTTACGTTCTGTCCTGTTTTTCCCTTGCAAAATGAACTGAACTTAACTAACTTCTTAATGACTTCAGTGAAGACCCATTCTCAAAGAAAAACATGTCTTATTTGAATATCCTTTTGTTCCTTGTTTACTTTATTTTACTGGAAATAAAATTTGATACACACTGCAAACGACTTGCAAAATAACAAAATAGATTAAAGAGGGTTATACAATAGCTGGGCGAATAAGAAGAGTCCCCGTCCAATGAGTAGCGTGAAGAAAAAGGTCGGAGAGCGCGTGATCGTCCCCCTGGGCCCGCACTTATCATTGACATTAACTTTTTTGTTGTCCATAACATTTGCATAACTCTTAAACTCTCTATCGGCACAGCACGCCTCGAAGCCTCCGGGCGACTTCAGGGAACGATGGCGGCCTACACTTTGTAAGATCATTTTCAGACTTTACTGAACTCTGTTACAGTCTTCTGGGCACCGTAAAAGGAGGGAAGTCATTTGTAAATTACCTTTAATGGCAAAGAATGCTTATCTTTCACATAAGAATAATTTTATTGGATTTGCAATGTTTATGTTTTGGTGTTCACTCGGGAATTAAAATATTACTTGGTGGCACATAATATAAGGTACAAAATATTGTCTCTTAATTACCATTTTATGTTTGATGAATATTTTAAACTTAGATAGGTCATTGATTTAGTTGTTAGAAACATTCTTTATCGTTTGGTTTAACGACAGCTTTTATTATGATTTTACTTTAAAATTGACTTTCCTTCGATTTTGTACAATGCTGAACTTACCTTTTAATAACATGTAGATTGTTCTACACAGACAACCTTAATATTTAAATCTGGAAGAATTAATTGAAATGAGAATATTTTGACAGCTGCCACATCCAGACAGCCCTTGGGCAAACGAAGCTAATCGGAACCCCACTACGACTCATACGTAATCAGGGCATCGTTTAGGAAACCGTTCTGACCTTTCGATGAACTGTTGTTGGCGAATTGCCCTTCGTATGTGCCTTCAGATAATTAATTTGTTCTTTGCAGAGCATTATTTGCTTACCTACGTTACTTTCAATGAAAAAGGTTTCACAATAACCTAAATTTCAAATAGCCTTTATTAGCAATATTTAAACGAGTTTTACAATTTATTTAAAACTAGCCATTGCCCGCGAATTTTTCTGCGATCCAGGATGAAAAGTAGCTTATGTAGGTACCTAGGTCATGGTCTAGCTGTGTGCTGTATGCTGTGTGCGTTCAGCCGTTTAAGCGTGAAAACATACCAAACAAGCAAACTTACTTTCGTCGTTACATTTATTATGTTAGTAGGTTTAGAAATCTCCAAATTGTTTTTCACTTTAGCATAGGCTTCCCCCATGCTTTTCCATAGCTCACGGTCGTAAGTTTTCTCCTCCATGTCTCTCCTGCAGAAGTTTTCAAGTCATCTTCTCATCTTTGAAATGGTCTTTTTCTTTTCCTCTTACCTTCGCCGGGATTCTGTCACGTCTCTGTCCCACCTTTTGTTTTTACTCCTGGTGACATGACCTGCTCACTTCCATTTTAGTTTTTTAGTTGTTCGAAAGAGAAAAAACAAAAAAAAAACCACAACAAAACCCGCCTCGTTACAGATTTTTCATTGGTTCTGATTGCCAAAAAATTGCAAGATTTTCACTAAAATAAAATTTTCTAAAGTACTTAAAATAAAAACTACCAACTAAAACCCAATGTTATCTTCTTAAATAATGATCTCCTTAGAGCCCTGTTTAGGTGTACTTACAGCCTGTCACTGTGTAAACACGACATAATTGGCTTCCAAAATGGCTCCGTGATCCATCTTGAGATTATAATTTAAAAACATGAGCGGGTGTAATGGCAAAGGACAAGGTAGAGGTGCCTGTAGTCGGCCGGTCGATGGCTTAATAAGTAGGTATCGCTAGAAGCAGCTGTTATGATACCGGCCGAGTGTCGCCGCACTCACCCTTAAAGAGATTTTTTTTAAGAGAGATAGGGAGGAAGCGGATTTTGGCGATTTTTTTTTTAAATCCCAAATCTCGTTTCGTTCCACAACATACAGGACAAAAAGTCCAACCGTCGTGTCGAAAATGTCTGGAGGAGTTACTGGTCCATGAAAGTGCTAATGAGAACCTACCTATCTCACTAAAGCGCAAGCTCGTCGACAAGTGAGTGCCTGAAGACGGGTTTCGTCACTGAGGCCTAAGTAACGGCGTGACGATTTGGACTAGTTCGAGAAGGCACAACAGAAGGAAAATTTGAAAAACATGGAGGAGACCTTTGCCCAACAGTGGGACGTTAACTAAAAAAAAACTTCTTGAATTAGTCGGAATAAAATAATTAAAAAAAAAATACAAAATAACAATAGATATTATTTATCTGAAAGAAGATGCCTCCTACTGCTTGAGATTGCTTATAGTAGTATTCAGTCTAATAGTCATCCTTTTAATACAAGTTTCTTGTTGCCATCTTTTTTTTTTTAAGTTTATTTCACTTTTTCGGCAGTCTGAGTTTTTTTGATTTTGCAAATTATTTTTTAATTTAATTTAGAAGGTAGATTGAGACAACCTGCGATCTTTATTAAAATGTAATTATTCGAGATTATTTCAGCTGTCATTGACCTTGAATAGAGGTAGTATGAGTTTCGGAGAAATAAGCTTCAAACAAACGACTTATTTTACGTAGAGTTTATGACTTCAACTTTAGAAACTAATAAATCTTAGATTTTATACTCGAAACAGGCTTTGGAATGAAATATTATGTCTACGAGTTCAAGTAAAATACGTTGTTGGTGTTCTGAGTAGGTTTATTAAATCTAAAAATTAATGTATTGCATACGTATATCTATGGTCTAGAGTAACTAACTTGATACCTAGAAAAAATTATGATGAATAGATACATTCACTCGAAAAAGTAAGAAATAATATAACGAGTATGAGTGAGTTCTTTTTCGAATATAAAATTTTCGACAAAGCTTGTTTCCATACTAACCCAACCTGAAGGTACTTACTCTAAGGCGATCGCCTTTTTTCTCGCCCCAACGTTCGGGAAAAAAAAATAGGGGAGATTCCTATCTTGTCGCTTCTAATTTACTTATTCCTCTTTTAAAGACTTATTTACCTTCAAAATCCCATTGTGTCCCAAGCAGGCCTTAATAACGAGCGGGCCTACGTGTCAAACGAGGATTTTCTTAAAAAAGCAATAACAATTTACATAAACACCCAGTTCTATTTAACAGTTAATAAAGAAAGCGATGTTGCAATTGACGAGGCTGAGCCGTTTAGACGCCTTTTAGATGGAAATGTTTATTGTATATTTTTATTTTACAAGACTCTTTTCTTAGAGCAATGAAGAGGGTAATTTTCTGAATTTATTTAGATAAACAATAGCGCAGTTCTTTTTACTCCATATTTTAGATTTGTATTTGACAAAACAGGGTAGATAAACATGTAAGCATAACAGTGAAATTCTTATCTTCAAACCCGAATATCATTCCATATTTTAAAATTAACATTGTAATCTCCTACTGAAACAAAGCAAGCGCCAACAGATAGGGACCTCCACTTAGTATTCACAGTGTTTACTTGTATCTCCGCTAATATCTGAAAGCAATCAAATGAAATCCGTGCCTCACGAGTGTTACGCGTAAGTGTTGTACACAATGACCCAAATTCACTCAAGTTGGGGAATTGTTTCATTAAAACCGACCCAAAAGTTTGACGCCGACCGCGGCTGGGCGCGCTACCCATCCGCGATCGATCCCTAGTTCATCGCACTCTACTCACTAATACAAAACGTGTACCAGATATTAAACAAAATCAGGGGATAGCCCCCTAATCAAAAGCGAAATATCCCCATCAAGTACAGTAAGTTCTGCCCCAACTTAATGACGCGAACTGTCCGCCGCACATCTACCCCTTGCCATTAAAAACTTCAGCCTTCAACTCACTAATAGTAATCTGAAACAAAGTTCAACCGGTTCAAGGTCGCAATTTAAAGTTTTTCCAAAACTTCTTTTCCCGTTCACTTTTTTATAAGTATATAAATCTTTTTGCCGGCGAAGTTCCACCGAAGTTTTTGGCCCAGATTGTCATCGATTTTTGTTTGAAGAGTTTGTTTTTTCATTGTTCTTCTTTACTTGTTTGACGGTTAATTCATAAAAACTTTCCCGCCCGCAATCGATAACCTTACAGCTGGCTTGTAAACAAAACCACGCTATCTCGCGACGCACTACTGCCACGTGTTCAACTGAACGAGTGGCTTGCAATGTGTTTGCCATACTTTTATATAAAACAACAATATTAAATCTAACTAAAAGCTTTATAGAGAAAATTTGATGCTATAACTCACAATTTATTAGCCATCAAATGTAAAACAATAAACCGCATCATCGCTGAATGCCGGCAGATTTCCCTTGCGCGCGTTATTTTCAGTTGCTCCATAAATATTGCGTTTTCGCGCCGGCTGTAAATATTTTCCCCATCATAAAGGCTATGCATAGAGTCGCCGGAGGGCTCTCATCACCTCGGCCCTGAATATTTTCATATGTATTGCACGAGACCCTCTGTCTCAACTTATGTAAATGGTGCCCTAACACTTTCTCCGTTTTTCTCGCGTTTGACTCACAATACAGCTCAATTTGACGGAGGATCCTGGCATTATCCGCACAAGGGCTCACCTCGCACGTCACACACAGGTTCACAAATGGATATTGTGATTTAAAGTTTATTTCGGAGATTTCGAAGAGCACTACATACCTACTCTGGAAGTAGGTATGTAGTGCTTTATGTGAATTTGAATAAATTGAATTTAGATGAGGGTGAAGTTAAGAAACAATAATAAAGATTTTTTTTTATCATTAATTGGTAGTCGCGTAGACAAAGAGGAGCATAATGAATAGCCGTCCCCGCTGTCCGTCTCGGCTGATTTATTTCATGACTTCGGATATGCAAATAGCATTAACATTCAAAGACGTAGGTATCGCCGCCCCTACAAGGAATCCGCGCCGACCACAGAATGATGCCAATCCAGGGTGAATCTTAATATTTTATGTTGTGTTATTTCCCTTTTCTTTTTCCTTCCTGATATTATTTATTTCCTCGTCGACAATGAGATTCCCACTTTGGCGCGTAATAAAAAAGAATTATTGTTCATCTTTTTATAACGCGCCGTTTTGTTGAGTTTTATATTATCGTGATTGAAGAAGTGCCAGTTTAACTGAGTCTGTTTCACTGTGTTAAGGAAGCTAATGTTTTCGTTTGAAATGGTTACTGCAATCTTCAAAATAAATTGTCCATAATCGTCATCTGCCTTTTCCCCTAATATGTTGGAGTCAGCTTCCAGTCTAAACTTATGCAGCTGAGTACCAGTATTTTAAATGGAGCGACTGTCTATGTAACCTCCATAAACCAGTTACTGGGTAATAAATTGTCCATAATATCTGTGGAAAACTGCTGTTACCCACAATTTAAATAACCATAATAAAATGTTACATAATAAATTTGATAACACAGGCACCACAAAAATCACTCCGACGTTTGAAATCAACACCCCAAATATATAAAAATAATAATCTATCAAGGTTTTACAACACACATCCTTCACAGGAGTGATTAACAAGTCTCGGGAGGTTGTACAAAAGAGTGGGAAAAATCATCGGGTCCCAGGGAGTGATCGGCACGATGATTGATCACGTAGCTAATTGGATGATGGATGGGAGGGCATGGCTCCAGTGTGTGGGGCTCTATAGCGCGAGGTGGTCGTCAGTTGGATGATATTCTTGAGTTCTTGAGGGTCAGAATAGAGGTTCGAGTGTCATAAGTATTTTTTTCGGATTTCATAATTTCGGCTTTACGCCATAACGGATATAAGGGCGGTATTCGTTTAAACAAATCTTTTGATGCTTAATTGGAGACGAATAAATGAGGAATTTGTTAGACATTAAAATAATGCTAGCCTATTATTGCCCCACTGCTGGGCCTCTTGTTATACTGAGAAGGCACGAGCATTGATCACCACGCTTTCTCAAAACAGGTTGGTGATTTCAGACTTATATTAGGGGAGGTAGGAGAGGGATGGACAGTCGGGAGACATGGGTACCCCCTGGTGATTCCAATTTAATTGTAGTTTTCATTTTTAACCGACTTCAAAAAGGAGGAGGTTCTCAATTCGTCGGAACCTTCTTTTTTTATGTATGTTCCCCGATTACTCGAAGATGGCTGGACCGATTTGGATTATTATTTTTTTATTTGAAAGGGTATACTTTTCAGATGGTCCCATGATCATCAAGTCAGGATCTGATGATAGGATCCTGGAGAAATAGAGAGAACTCTTCAAATTGTATAGGCACACTTGAAGCGATTTGGGTAGTTTTTGGAAGAGTACTTTCTCGGAGTGGTCTCATTTCAATGTGGTGAAGATCTGATGAAGAACTTTGGAGATAGGCAACGGAACTCCTCAATAAATGATAGCAAATGAACTGGAATTGCTGAAATCTCATGTCTGTCTATTATTTACACCAGTTCATTACACGACATCACGCCGGTACACTGTGAAGTGGTAAGCACATGTGAACCACTAAAAAGTGACAAATAAAAACTTAAAAAAAAAACAACCGATTTCCAAAAAAACACTACAAAGTGTAAAATAACTTTAATTTCGGAAGGCGGTGACAAAAAAAATTAAATAGATATCCAAAGTCACCGACTTCCGAAATTAAGGTTATTTTTCACTTTGTAGTGTTTTTTTGGAAGTCGATTGTTTTTTTGTTTTTTTAGGATTTTTGGAAGGATGCCGTTCGTGTTTAAAAAGAAGCGAAAGAGACGCAAAATTCCGAAAGACATAATTATTATATGCTATGGAAGAAGTATTAAAGGGTGGTAAGATAAAATAAACTGATGATACTTATGATATACCTGAAACAAACTTCCAACGATATTAAATTAATTATGTCGATTATTTTTGTGATTTAGATACTGTTTACCATAATAATAATTTTTAATTTTGGTTTATATTACAGATATTGCGTGTTTTAAAGTTCATGCCCATACCTACCACAGGGGGTGCCTAACCCTCCCTACCATTGGAAGCTTTGGGCACCATTGACATATTTCAGAAATCGATTCGTAACTTTGAGAGTAATTATAATTCGTAAACTGTTCTTTGCAAAAATCTAGCTAAATATATGGTACAATTGAACTAGGCAATAAATATTTAATATATTAAAAAAGTGTTTTTTTATTACGTCTAATGTGAAAAAGTGCTCATTCCCCCCTAACTCCCCTACCTCCAGATTCCGTCACGATATTTACCTTTAACGATGTCAGTAATACCCACAAGCAATTAAGTAAGTAAGTATATCTGGCCAGATTTAAACCCACAACCTCGTGCACGAGAGACATGGCCTAATCACTGGGCCATCAGACAAAAAGATAAAAATGGTAAAACGGAATATTAGGTGAAATAACTTTAACAAATCCACGCCTCATACGTTACACGTTATTACCTCTCTAATACAAGCCTAATCACCAAAACAGCTCCACCTTTTATCCCCCACTACGTACACAAATAATCAAATAAACCATCCTATATAACTTGAAACAGTAAATTAAACATCAAGACTGTCTCCTCCTATCCATCACTCTAATATGATATTTGGAAATAGTAATTAAATTCCACATTAACGGTACAAAGCAGATACGGAGCGGAACCTAATTTTCATAGCTGATTAGAGTTGCCCCCACACGGGATCGCACGGCATCGCAGGATTACGTCCTGTTCTTATTCAGACCGAAACGGTAAGCGAATTAACGTTTCGCTGTAACGTTTACGTTGATGTGAGTGACATGTGGAAGGGCTTTTTGGATGTAATTAAAAAGCTATATGGGTGTACTGAAGTACTACGGCACATATTAAACAGAAGATGTCTACTTTGTTGTGTCTGACAGAAAATTCATAGTATTTTTGGTAAGACTTTGTTTTGTTCACAGATCAACGCTTGTTTAGAAATGTGGCGAACGTTACAAGAGACCTTATTAAATCAAAAAGTCTTATTTAAATCTTATCATTTTAGAAAGCTTGTACTTCATTATGTACATAAGTAATTAGATCAATATTTACATACACAATCCCTAAAGAATTAATTTTAATATATTGTTGTATATACACAGAGAACTCACCAATTGAATCGTCTTAATACAAAGTGTACACTCCTAGACACACATTTCCGCAACCCAGTGTAGAAGCTCACAGTGATGCTACCCCTATCAACTGTCTACTGCACGCCACGTCACCGCTGACGTCATCTCTGACGTCTTGCCGATGAAAAACAAACACCCGAATCGTTCCCCGCACATTTTAGATAATTACCCTGTCAAAATGTTTAGGATTATTCGTATTACCTGGTTAGAAGTTGTTTTCTGGTTAAAGGAATTTATTGATAAATGATTTTATTTCTGTAATGAGGATTGTACAAACAATTTTACACGTCAATGATATGTTTTTAAACTAGATGACGTCGGCGTTTCCGATTTAGGTTGTCTGAGAAGAAACCCGAAACAAACTCAGAGGTCACAGTCACTTTTAAATCCAGACATAATCTTGGTCAAAGCATGCGAACACCATGTAGATTGGTGTCTGATATGATATTTTGAGGAAAAAACCTCAAAGCTTGTTTGGACCTGTCCAGTCAATGCTCTGCAGTATTCGGAAAATTATTAAATAGACATTGCAAAAACATTTTAACTCAATAACACGAAAATGTTTTAGAAAAAAATATCGCTAACTCACTATGAGATGATCTTACATTATTTAGAACAACAATCAAAGTCAATCAATACCAACAGTCTTTGCTATGATTTCATCCACCTAACAATTTAAATGCATTTAGACACCCATTACTTACTACTAAAGCAAATGAAAATCAATCTTCTATTATAAAACTTGCATCAAACTTTAGGCCCAACATCGAGCGATCAAAAGCTAACACTACCTTTAAGAAATACCAGGTAACAACACTAGCATTTTAACCCGTCAATCAAGGAGCATAGAAAACGTTCATTCCTCCAGTGTGGAACATTTCATCGAACGTACTCCATACTTACAGGGTAAAGAGTCGGTGCATATAAAAGCTGTCTAGAAAGTTTTCTGTCGCTCCCCGCGATCGATAGCGCTCGCTCCGGGAATTACACAGGGTAATGATGCTAACAACAGCTAG
This sequence comes from Polymixis lichenea, assembly GCA_949091785.1. Taxonomy (NCBI): domain Eukaryota; kingdom Metazoa; phylum Arthropoda; class Insecta; order Lepidoptera; family Noctuidae; genus Polymixis; species Polymixis lichenea. The sequence goes on along the minus strand of OX420938.1, from coordinate 7,091,200 downwards.
TTCACTTGTTTAATTTGGGTTATTATGTCATTTGGTGCAACACTAGTTGTTAGTCTTTCGACGTGAAAAGACATTTGAATTTCTGGCGAGAATATTTGATTTGTTCGAACTTTGTTTTTGAATTGTTCTTTTTTTAGAATTCTTTGAAATTGTCTTGTTGTTGAAACCTATGAGTTTCTTAGAATTTGAAATATAAAGATGAGCAAAGACACGAGTAACAAGATCAAACCAAAGTCTTTGTTTTAGATTGCTTCGTCCTTTCTATGGCTTCTGCTTCTACCTATCGGGCGGAGATTAACCCTTTAAGGTCTGAAAAAAAATTAGCTTGTTTTTTACAGTCTACCTTTTCAAGTACCTATATGGAACAGGTATTTAACATTTTCGTGTAAGATTTTTGACAATATGGCCCAGCACTCTAAAAATACGTACGATACAATAGATTTTTTATATTCAAAGAAATTGCCAAGTCCTATCTACTTTCGTCATATTTTGAGCATGAAGGCGAACTTATGAGATACTAGATTGTGCCAGCGGCTTCGCCCAAATTTTCCCGTGGGAACGTACTACCGGGATAAAAGTACTAAATGTATTAATCCAGGTTATAAACTATCTGTTTGCCAAATTTCATCCAAATCCGTTTAGCTGTTTTTGCGTGATTCAGTATTAAACATCTAAATATACAAACTTTCACATCTATACAGTTAAATAAAATTGGAGTGTCTATTTGTAATATTAAAATAACCGCTTTTTGCTAAATGCATATGAATATATATACGGTACATATACCAATATAACATTTTTTACAGTTTTTGTCTGTCTGTCTGTTTGTTCCCGCTAATCTCTGAAATGGCTGGACCGTTTTTTATGGGACTTTCACTGGCAGGTAGCTGATGTAATAAGGAGTAACTTAGACCTACTTTCATTTTATAAATTTTATTTCTTTTTATTAAAATATATAATAATATATATATATACACATAAATAATAAAAAGATAACTATTCCGCGCGGACGAAATTGCGGGCACAGCTAGTTTATAATATTATAATAGTAGGAATTTATGTACTTTAATATATAAAGCCAAACAAATGCCACAGATTACTTTTAAACAGCATAGTAATGAAATGTGCAACTGTACTCGTGTTTTTAAAACATGAAGACTTTGAAAGAAGGAAGTTACAGTCACGCCCACGTAGGTAACATCTCATACTTATTAGAAGTGACGTTTAATAAACTAGAGTTGCTTAATAAATAAATACTCCACCCTCATTTCTTCCCTACATTCACCTCGGATCGGTTAATTTCATTAATTTCGTACCGAACACGCACTAAGAAACCTGTCCCTGTATAGGCGACCTCCAATAGGGATTTGGTCCCAATTATGTATTAGCAAAACTTGGCATAGCGACGCATGCGACCCCGCTAGGGATTATAAGACGGTTGTGTACGTAGTGGAAACGAAGGGAAAATGTATGTAAAAAATATATTATAAATTATGATAGAACCTAAATTTAGTTACAATCGTGGGAGACCGTAAATTTCTTCTTTTTTTTCTCTGGTTAATTAAAAGTACGTATGTCTTTACGAGGATTTCTTGTTATACACGACGATCGTGCCACTTTTCCCATCTAAAATTTACCCGTGCTTAGTGGCTTCTTTTGCTTTGACAGTCATTACGGGACGTCGGAAGCCCAAAAGTTTGACAGCCAGTCTTACCAGTCTTTTAAACTTCTGAGATTCAAGTATCTTTTTACTTATTTCAGGAGCCAGATGTTCAACCTGATTTTGTCCACCACTTGTACAATCATGTTTAGTGTATGACTATACTTAAGTGTGTTCTCTTTGTACACACAGCTACACATCAAGCTATAAGTTTCCAGTTTACACTAATCTCGCACTGTACAGAAATCCTACACAATGCAAAATCAGCTTATACTGGAAATGTATAGCCTGATGTGTAGCCGTGCGTACAATAAAGTTATTATTTTATTTGTTTTATTTAAGGGGTATCGTCTTAAATACTGGTATTCAGCTGTATCCGGTTAGACTGGAAGCCGACCCCAACATAGTTGGGAAAAGGCTAGGCAGACGATGATGAGTATCTTTTTTTGTTACGTTACATCTCAGTATTAACGTGTTAAATTCCAATTTATATTGAATTATAAAGAAAAACAATATTCATTCCTTTTATATTAATTTCCTTCTCTCATCGACTCGCAACACTCGCCACACTAATATAATTTTACAAGTCCAACACAAATACCTACAGCTACTAGTTACCGTCTATTGAAACTACGACCACAATCTAACAATTAGAGCCGGGCCCACACGCGTCACGTATTGCGGGATTAGCGTCGCGGTGCACGCACTCGCCAGTAGCGGTAATTTATAGCCAGTGTGTCCACACCTTTACCCCGCTCTGGTGTTGACACGCTCGATTTATGAACCCGTGTGAACTGCACCTAAATATCCACTGGTTAGGTGGCTGGGAAATTAATTTGTTGTGGACTTCAATTCTTTGGATTACGTAGATGAAAAACTGATTTAAAAAAATAATTGTTGACTTCTGTTAGTGATTGCATTTAAGTGCAAATCGTAACAATTTTTCATTACATTTTTTCCGTACTTTTAATGTACGTAGGAATCAAGCGTCGAAGTATTAGCATAATAGGGTATTACTCCCATTTTTTTAAAGTGTCTTAATTAGATTCTAGAGTGCTAAAAGGCACAACATTTTTATTTAATCGATTAGTGCCATGAAATGCATTTGAATTTTACTTTTTCAAATTTCGCTCGTAATTTGACGAAAACGCGGGACGCAGTGGACGCTATATTGTTCTGTGGGTATGACGTCAGTTTTTATATAAATAAATGCACTGTTATTATAAAAGACAATTGTTTATAATAAAAAAAAGTTATTATTCTACTTATCGTTGCAGCGTTGGTATGCTGTTCCTGAATGCAAAATATTACTTCAATAAAAAATACTTTTCGTAACGACAATAATGAAAGTACAAAGTTGCTCAGTTGACATGCCGTATGATGTAATAACATGGCGGCTACTATTTCATGGTGTTCAAAAACAGATATAAAAACTGAAATCTTTAAATTGTATTTTAAATTTTATTTTGTTGTTTCTGAACTAAAATTAACATTTTCCGACTGCATTTTGCCTAAGCTATCATAATAATATATTTTTAGATTTTTTCTCATCTAGAGTAAAATACCCTATTTTAATGAAACAAAATGATGTTATGCTAATAAGTTCACTTGGCTTCGTACCTCACTTCATTGAACGAACTTTAATTTATTCCTCCGCTCCGCCTGCTAGTAGGACATTTTCCATTTTCAATAAACTTCAAACTCTAACGTAGCTTTGATTATGCTTGTTCACCTCAATAACCGACTAGGTTCTTTTCACTGGAACTAAACTGTTTTCAGTGCGCTTCTGTTTTCGCTCCGCAATTAAACTGCTGTTAAACTTCTTGCAGCGATGTTTGCAGAGCACCTGAACGGTCGGCAAAAGTTGTGCCGCACCCTGCTCCTTGTTTGCCTGCTAATTATCCCGGTTTCGGAGCGCAGTCAGCGCCGAAAATGCTGACCCGCTCCAAATGGTCAAACGAGGCTAAGAGCCTTTCACAGCTCCATTCAAACAAGGCTTCGGTCCCACCTTGTTACCATAGTGACCGCCTACTCCGCGCTATTATTTCATTGTATCAACATTCATATCGACATCACGTGTAAGGAGGGCTCGATTAAACGAGGGGTGGCCCGAAGCCAGATTTGTCAAGTCTCCTTTCAAATTAGAAGCCACGGTCCGGTTCGCACTTCACGCGACGTTTAAAATCAAAAGCGCAAAAGGGTTACGTAATCCGGACCTTTTTCAACGCGACTTGTGTTTGTGTGCATGTCTCGTCTTTTGTCACGTATTCTTAATTAATGCCCGCCAGCTGGCGAACAACCCCACTCGTCACATTTTCATATCGATTCCGAGAGGGTCTCGTTTTGAACACCGCACAACGGTATATTGCGCCGATAAATCTCGATCGGCTAGAGGTTTTAATTTTTTTAATCGGAATACGACATCGAAAACGAATCTGCGAACGTCCCCCTGTTTGCGAATCGGAAGTAAAGCCTAATAAACCGGCGCTTAACCTCTCGCGACAAAGCTGATACAAAGTGAGTGACATCCCGTCTCTAAAGAGATCTCGCGAAAAAATCCGGCGGCGACGTGTCAAAGACACCGCGACGCGACGAGCGAGGGGCTCTTTGTTGCCTATCGAAATATTTTTAAAGCTTAACTCCTTAGTGAATTGAGAGATTAAGTCTTTTTTGAAGAGGCAACTGGTCCCCGGGGTCGGGCGTGATCATTCCTTCAGATCTCATTTCCGTGGATGCTCTATTTGATTGTTATTTTTGTTACTTTTCCCATTTTGTCCGGGCGTCGGCGGGATTTGAAGTGACAGTCGACGATTTGCACTCGAGCGCGAGAAGTGTTTTTCCAACATTTTTTTGTTTCGAAACGGCTTTGTTAGCGTTACTTGTTTTCTTGTCGTTTTTTTTATTTTTGTATTTAATAGGAGCGTCACCAATTGACAACATCATAATCGCACAAGGAAGATAAATTCCATGGGTTTATTTTTTATCAGACCTTACAACAATATTACTAATGCTGTTACTAAAACGCAAGATTCTCAAAAGTATAAATAGCCAGTAAAATATAATTAGGATTAAAAATCTTACTGAATTCTACAACCTAGACATATCTTCATCAATAAAGTACAATTAGACGAGCCTTCAATAAAATATGAAGCATATAAAGAATGCATATCGAATACCATAGGAATGAACTTGAGATTTGCTTCAAGAGTTCCCCCATCTTTAATGACGCTTTTCTATGATAGTTTCCGCCCATGCAGTTAATGTTCAAAGCATTCACGGACATATTTACTTTCCACACCAGCGGGCAGCCAGCATAAAGCCGCAAGAAAATATGCAAATGACTGTAAGGCAGTAGGTAACCGCCCGTAAGCCGTGTAATTATTCACATCGGATTTGCAAATCTCGCCCGAAGCGTTCCGTTTCCGCACTCGCGCATTAAACTGACCCTTAGAGCGCATTTAAATCAAAACACATGTGTTCGCAGCGGACCGGCTTAGCGGACGCTGATTTTCAGATGAGGGCTTCCCCTTTTTGCGGGTCCCTGCGTCGATTCCTTGGCGGGTGATGATCGATACCCCGCCCCCGCCGCCGGCCGCGACCAACCCTCCCTCGCTCTTAATTAGGACTCGGAATCTGCGGCGGACACACACACACGCGACGCCGTACAGGGTATAATGTTAATCAACTTTCATTATGCACTAAGGAATTATATGGGTACGCCTGAGGAGTGATTATCCGAGTTAGACCGCGTCCCCGACCAAGAAATCATACTTTATTACGATCATTCCGCATTCGGCGGCTTTACGGCGGCACCTCGCGGGGCGACATCGCATTAGAATTTACGGCGCATATATCAAAATGTTGTTACACCATTGCCTGCCAAGTAAACAGCTACACTGTAATTAGCTTTTGCTTCTAGTTTGCGACTATTGTGTCCGACTTTTCAGGGTGATTTCTAAACCACAAAAAGTCGTCCCAACCGGTCCTAAGGACCGAATCAAAACATATTATATAATATGATATTCCCACTTGCCTAGCATCTCTAAAACTCAAGATATACGACGTATAATATAACTATTAAGTTCGTCTATTCATATGCGGAACCCACGTATATAGCGCGTGAGATTAGTCTGAATGTAGTGGACCCGCAATATCGCACACTAAGCGCTTACATCGTGATTAATATTACTGCTTACATCGCAATACTGTGTCTATCTAAAGGTTTTCGTGTATTTTAGATTGTATCTATGATATATTTGTGTGTTATATGACGTAAGAAAAAGTAAATGGAAATGATTTTATACTAGGATAAACAGGTCTCCTTTCTAATATGTGTCCTTCATTTCTGAATCCCGTGCAATATATATGTCTCTACGCAGCTGATACTTGACCTTCAATTCAAATCCGAACTGTATTTAAACTTATCTAAACGTAATGCCTCGTATACCTTACGTCCAAGCTGAACACCTGGCTACGTGGGGAGCGGACACGCGTACTGTACAACTGTACAAAAACTTATGCGGCTAACAAGGAAAGGTAACCCCTTTATGCGAAAAACCTCAACAAAAAGACAGTGTCCGTATCCAATCACAGACACTGTTTAAAAATAAAACACAAACATATACTTAATCTACAACAAAACAAGACCCAAAAAGTGAAACAAAAAACAAAATTTAAAAAAAACCCCTTTATGGAGTTTTGCGAAAAACCTCAACAAAAAGACAGTGTCCGTATCCAATCGCTGATACTGTTTAAAAATAAAACACAAACATATACTTAATCTACAACAAAACAAGACCCAAAAAGTGAAACAAAAAACAAGGCAAAAAAAAAAATGCCTCGTATATAAAATATTGTTAACGAGCAAGCCATGTAGAAAATTTTATTTAATTTTTTGTTCACTTCAATTCCCAAACATCAGAATAGCCCCCGGCTCTTGTACTAGGGGTTCATGTATCATAAGAGAATATTGAGACGGAATAGTTATTTTCAAACACTTATCTCTAAGTAGGAAATCATCTTAACATTTGACACGAGACGCCAAAACTACCCCTAGCAACATAATATTTCTGCATACCAAATTACATAGTAAAGACTTCGGCTGAATAGACCCTTAATCGCACTATACGGTTAAACAGGCTTGCCCCAAGAAAGGCCTAGCCTTATTGAGATCGCCCTTTAAGCTTCAGTTATGAGGATAAACCTCCAATAAATCTTTCACTTAGAGGGCCGTTTAATTAACGCGTGTAATAAAATTTAATTGATCAAAGCGTATAGTTTGCTGGGTATAATTTATGGGACCACTTGAGGTGCCTTTGTGTTTGGTCCTTATGACCGATTGTTGTCTCGAAAGTTGTGATCCGTATTTGATTTGAAAGTTTGAAGTTGCTTGCAATAAAAATAATATTAGAAGTAAAAATAAACAAAATGTACTTATTATGATATTATACTTCCTACAATCGTGGTAATCCTACTAACAATATAAATGTGAAATTTTGTATGTTTAGATATTTGGATGTTTAGTTGTTTGGATGTTTGTTACCCAACCACGCAAAAACGGCTTAACAGATTTGGATGAAATTTGGCACACAGATAGATTATAACCTATGTGTTAATAGGATACTTTTTAACCCAGAAGTACTTTCCCGTGGGATAATTTCCGACCTCCACACGGGCGAAGCCGCTGGCAAAAGCTAATTATATTATATACTAGCTATGCCCGCCACTTCGCTTGCGTGGATTTTTCTTAAATAAAAGTTACATCAGCTACCTGCCAGTGAAAGTCCCGTCAAAAACGGTCCAGTCATTTCAGAGATCAGAGGGAACAAACAGACAGACAAAAATTGTAAAAAATGTTATTTTGCTATATGTACCGTATATATATTCATAAGCATGTAGCAAAAAAGCGGTTATTTTAATATTACAAACTGTCTGTTTGTAATATTAAAATAACCGCTTTTTGCTCTAATTTTATATATTTGTATAGATAAGCGAACTTAAAGGATAATTTCTTTAAAGTTGAAGAGTTACTTATGTCTATACTATTCAATTGTATCCAGTTACAACTTTGACAAAAATGGGGGTCAGAAGTTATGCGACAAACATAAAAAAAACCAGCCAACATATAGAAAATGAACAAAAAATAAATTTAGTAATTAAATTAAAACAATCCTAAATCCATCACTCAAAACGTGAAAACTCGTTACCATTTGATAAATGAAATTTCTTACTTCATTTTCTTCACGGGCAATTTATTTATTCTATTAAGACTATATGACAACCTCCCATTTTATTAAGACCTCTGTATTTCTTGTGAGTTTATGGAGAAAATAGAAGTGTGATGGGTCTCGGTAAATTGGTCGATATGGCACACACGTGTTTTCTCATGCCCTTGTACTAATTTAATAGATGAGGTGTTCCCATTAATTACAAAGAACGTCAGTGGCAGTGCGCCGCGGGTAACGAACAAATTAATAAGATTATTAACTCCTTCCGACAAGTCATTCTTTCTCGAGCATGTGTACTGGGTTTAAGCGAATATACTCAGTATTTTCTTAAGAACTCTGAAAACTTTAGTACGGTTTTGTATATCTGGGTCAATGCAAACGATAATGTTAGCTATGTAATAATTATTTCTTGTAACTAATTGTCGTAGGTGCGTAGCACGTGCTACGCAGCTGCTACGCATTTGCTACGACGAATCTTTATCTTGTGATAACAAATGTGTGAACCGTATTTTTTCTTTTAATAAAATAAAGATCAAACGATTACCTAATATAAAACTTTTTTCAAAAAAAAAACAACTGACTTCCAAAAAAAACACTAAAATGTGAAAAATAACTTTAATTTCGGAAGGCGGTGACTTTTGATATGTACGTATTTTAATTTTTTGTCACCGCCTTCCGAAATTAAAGTTATTTTACACATTTTAGTGTTTTTTTTGGAAGTCGGTTGTTTTTTTTAATAAAGTTTTAATTTTCCACTTTTTAGTGGTTCACATGTGCTTACCTCTTCACAGCGTCCCGGCGTGATGTTATGTTATGAACTGATGTAAACAATAGACAGAGATGAGATTTCTGCAATTCCAGTCCATTTGCTATCATTTATTGAGGAGTTCCGCTGCCTATCTCCGAAGTTCTTCATCAGATCTTCACCACATTGAAATGGGACCACTCCGAGAAAGTATTCTTCCAAAAAACTAACCAAGTCGCTTCAAATGTGCGTATAAAATTTGAAGAGTTCTCTCTATTTCTCCAGGATCCCATCATCAGATCCTGACTTGATGATCATGGAACCACCTGGGAAGCCCTTTCAAACAAAAAAAATAATAATCCAAACCGGTTCAGCCATCTTCGAGTAATCGGGGAACATACATAAAAAAAAAGGTTCCGACGAATTGAGAACCTCCTCCTTTTGGAAATCGGTTTAAAATCACGTCTATTCCGACAAAGAGGTAGACAGAGGTGTATAGAACTCAAAGATTCTCTAAATATTTTAAGCATCCAAGAGGCGCGATTTTATTGATTAAGAAATTGTATTAAGATTAACCCTCCTTATATTAATCAAAAACAAAAAAAAATCGTCATGTAACGCAACAACCTGTCCCGCACAAGGGCGGCCACATGTGATTGATTGTTAATGAAGAGGCGTGGGGCGATAGTTATTAATGACGCGCGGCTCCGCCCGGCCAAAACGCTTCTTTATTTACCCACTAACACCTATTAGCCGACCGCGTCCGATACACTGGCGGCACAATATATCATCCCGACAGAAACGTATCAATCAATTTGGGAAATTATAACGTGATGTTACCCTTTTGTTTTTGTACAACTAATATAAGGGTTTATTAGTTTTATGTTTTAAGTAGATTTTAGGACAAACTTCTGTAAAATGTGGTCAATTTGCTAAATTAAAATAAACAGGTACCATAATTAACTTATTGTTATTTAAAATGTAAACCCACCCTTGCATTTCTATTTTAAAATTAATTTCAATATTATAAATCCAGTGAAAATCACAGTTAGAACGATTATATTTCTAAGTCCCCCAAAATCATGAGAAGGGTTTTGTTTTATTTCAATTAAGTCGCAATCACAAAGAGTTGGAACCACGACAGTCACTCTATCGTCGACGATTTAAACAGATGTCGTGTTAAGGAGGTCCTCCAGAATATTCGTTAGGAATTTAAATTGCAAATTTGTGCGGTGGCAGGTGCAGCTCCTCGATTGAACATCGCCCTCCTTGTCTAATTCATACAAAAACTATCCCCGTCCCGCTCCCACGCGTGCCCAAAATCAAAGAATAATGAACGTCAACAAATAAAACCCGAGCGTCACTAATTACTCGGGCTGCTCAAACGAAGAAAGGTAATTTTTGCACTCTATTCTGAAGAGGAAATCTCGAAGCTAATGGCGTCAATTTAAAAAGAGGCCGATGACTGTGATTTTTCTTTCGACGCTGAACTTTTCGACTTGTGATTTATTGACGCTACAAAACCGGCTTTCATCTCGACCATCCGACCATTCTGTACTATTCTTTGACGTTTAAATAAGGTCGTAAATAAAATGTTAGTCACACACACTAGAGGTCTCGTTCCTAAACTAAACAGAGGGTGAGGCGATTCATTATGAATGAGTGGTCTCAGGTACCGCGGCCTAAATTAAAGTTTAGCTCATCGGCGATGTGTACAATGTAGCGACTACTTGGGCAGGCCGATCACGAGCTGCGGCGGCTTAATGAATGAAGAAATTCCGGAGAGCCCCTCACACGAGCCCCTTGGCTCTAACCTCCCTCGCATAGATTGTAAACTTCTAGAAAGAAAACAGTGACTCAAGCGAACTGTCAACTGTTTCCGAACGAGATTTTCATTAAAATTCTATAAACAGGCTTTTGAGGTTGAATTCAGGCATGTAATTTTAAAATATATTCAAAATAATCCAGTAGCTCGGTGATTTCTGTAGTATCCACGCCGCGGCCTCCGTTACTGAGTAATTAGCTTTCCAATTTTAAAGAGCGACTCCACGCTCAGTGCCTCCCATCAATCCGCTCCCCTGCCCGCCATCGAATCGATAATAATTAATTATTTTTGACATAATCACAGCCAAAATCCATTCTCTTTTTGCTAATTCACGTCCCTATAATAAAACGGGACGACGCTTTTAAGGCTCGCCCGAGTGAAATTGATAAAAAATAAATAAGACTGTGCGCGTAACTTTTCGCCAAGTCAAACAAAATTGGGCGTTAGCTTACGACGCTGGGTGCCGAATAATTAATTATAGTCGCTCATTTATCTCGCTAGTTATATCGAGACTGTAAAAATGAAACTGTATAGATGTACTGACGCAATGAATATTATCGTAGTAACCGATCGCATCAAAGCGACGTATCCGAAACCCATATTCAAGCGTGGTGACGAGGGATCCCTGTGAGATGCGTACAATCGGCGGGACACTGTGTCAATATTGGACACGTCACATAATAGGCACCAAGATTCGGATGTGGGCGAGGTGTCGACTACAACTGCTAATAGACGGAGGACCTTCGACTTGATACTGCAGCTTCACGTACTTGTTTGAAGTTCAATGGACTACGACACAAACAAAACAATGCAGGATTGTGTATCAATTGTTCACACCAACCCGTTCATGGGCGAAATAAAACTGACAAATAGTTTTAGGGTAAATAAGGTTTTATGTTATGATCAACAGTGAATTTTCAATGAAAGCATAGGTATTAAACTTGAACAACAAGTGCTCGTAATATTCAATCTATGCAATATTAATACTAACTCTGAAATATTGAGAACAAACAGCGAGTTCTGAATGCCGGCACAAGTTGCTGGTACTTAAAAAATACATAGTGAAAACATTAGCTCCGCCCGGGGCGTGGCTGGTCCGTGATTAAACCCAGCGAGGCATGCATAACGAGCCCGGTATGTTTGAACGCTTACAAATACTTTCCAAGTTGCTCCGGACAGCGGTTGAGGCGGGTACTGCTACACCTGTGCTTGTTTATCGCCGCTAAGAACACCGCCACCCCGCAAGAGATGTATTGTTTGTTTAGGCCAATCAACAACCCACCGTGACCCACTTATAATACATTAACAATATTCAATAATCATCGCAAATTCATATTGAATCGTATCTCCTAAAATAATATTTAATACGTTCCAAACCTCTATTTTCCTTTGCAGCGGATAGGATTCTCTACCGAAATTAAATAATATTTTGAAAGGATTAGTATCATGATTGGGCGGACACATGCTAATGCAAGAAGTTTTTAATTAAAACCGTACGCCGTTAAGAGGCTGCGTAATGGCTGATCCTCAGGAGGGATCCGATATTGGGTGTGTACCGGCAAAGCCAAAATACAAACATATTTAGGTCCGTTAGGTAGCGCAGTGTGCGCCGGCTAATCACTGGCCGGTGTATGGACGTAGTGTACACAACAACCCCTTGACGTTTTATACAAAGATTTTCTTTTGTTACAGATGCAAACGACTTCGACGACGACGACGCAAACAAGGTAAATAAGAACATTCCTGCAGTTACAGTATTTAAAACTAAAACAAAAAACAACATTAAAGTGGGAGTCCTCCCCAGTAGCGCAATCCAAACTTTAGCGACGACTTTATGGCCACTGTGACCGCCAAAAGTCGCCGAGGAAAAGTGCAAGCTTGTTTACTCATATATCAGCGGGTCGGGTCGACGTTTCTTTCCGATAAGGCAGCTCCCCCGCTGCCAATAAAGTGATTAAGTCACAAATCGTGGCGAGGCGCCTCTTTACCGGCCCTCTGATATACCGACACCGAGCTTGCGGAATTGCTTTTTAATTTATATATTTTTGTTCGTTATTTGCTGTTTTCGTGTCGAATGGAATCAATTGTTTTCGGATGAGGTGAGATTGGTTATAGAAAATTTATTTTGTAGATAAAAAATTTCTAGGCTAATTTCGTAGCGCCATTTTTTTTTCTCACATTTTCAGCTTTTCTTGAACTTCTACAAATATTTCAAGACCAAAATTAGCCAAATCGGTTCAGCCCTTCTCGAGTTTTTGTGAGACTAACAAACGCCAATTCATTTCAAGACCAAAATTTGCCAAATCGGTCCAGCCGTTCTCGAGTTTTAGTGAGACTTACAAACGTCAATTCATTTTTATTTAATTAGATAATAACCCAAAGATGTACGTGTACAGTCGCAGGATCAAAACGAGTATTCAATCCCTTTATGAAATGGAAAACTGCGATACCGGAAGAATAACAAACTCAATTCCACGAATAGAGATGTATGTGATGTATATATGATGTATTCCGCGATGTAAACAAGTAATTGAACCGTTGAGTAAGAAACTGAATTTGAAAGTGACTTTCGTCCAATAAAATTGAATCCTGCTATTGGCAGGTTTATTTCCAGACGATATTTTTCCTAATCAGCATGCCCACCGTTGGGTTTACTGATACTCTGAGATTTAAGAGAAGCCGGACTTGACTTAAGACAAAAAAAAATTGCAGTGGTCGTTTTCCACCTAAGGCTCAGGTTTTCATTTCAGTTACTATTATCGGTGGTTCCGTCCCCATCGAACAGCTCTATTACAAATAAATTGCCCTTCGAAAACGCTGCGCGTGTTATAAATTTCATACGTGCTGAGAAATGACATACGGTATTATTTATTACGAACAGTTTTTTCGGGGAAAATACAAAGAAGACATTGTGACGTAATTGAGCCGCGTATTATTGGGGCACGCTACAATTCAACGTCAATTTTCTACGACAAAAGAAAAAAATATTGGTTTTTCAACGTTTTATTACGTACGTAGAGAAGCTAAAACTATTTTCTTTTTTCACGACATTCAACTTTTTGTTTCGGACACACACTGTGTTCTTATTTAAAAATTGGAAGAGAAAATTTACTTTTAGCTAGGGTTGGGACATCTGTTTTATAAGATAACAAAAATACAAGATTAAATACATAGATTAGTGACTGTTTATAACGCAAATTTATTACTACCAATCTTTGAATCAATAATCAAATAATTATAATATTCCTGTATCGTATCATTATCGTGTCAGGAAGACGACAGCTGAGCTTCCCCCGTTTTTACACGTTTTCAACACGGCATTAGCCGGTGGCGCCATTAGCTCTACAAATGACACTAAAATGAAATCTATTCATTTCCTTTGAGCCGAGTCAATCGTCGGTGATATTGTACGATTTCACGCGATCCGGACATTACCGCTGTATCCTCGGTGACGATCCCCGTTCGTTTTGTAACGTGAGCCCTTAAATTTACTGCTTTATTTTGTCAACATCAGTTTACTTTTTATGCTATTATAAATGAATCAGTTAGTCTTGATTTTGGACAAAAAACAAGTCATAATTAATAATAATAAAAATGGCTTTTTTATAAACTTCAAAAATATATGTTTGCTTGTTATAAATTTGGATAGTTTTGGTTCTAAAAATCCAGTTGCGCATAATATTTTTCCCCGAAAATCAATCAAGGCATAACTGTTAATGTTTTCAATAGGTATACCTACTATTGTTACATATAATCCAACTTTAAATATGAACACTCTGCCCCACGTTGACATTGAGCCTGGCTTGTGATTTACGAGCTCTTTAATATCGAGCCACTCCACATCTTTATTAAGCCGATGTTACTTTGTAATACGCCTAATAATCCTTTCATAGCTTGAGTTATTGATGGGAAATATAAAATATAAATTGCTTATTACAGAAAGGTATACGATGATGTAATATTTACGCAGTTGACTTAGCAGTTAGAGTTAGATACCTAATGACATATACAATTTTAATATTGACTCTTAAGAATAAAAACACGATAACCGATCCAACTTAGTTTTGCTTCATCATGTCAGCCGTAAGACGTTCACTGCTGGACATATGCCTCTCCCAAAAGGGGGGGGATTTGCCATAATCGCCACGCTTGGCAGGCGGGTTGGCGATCGCAATATAGTGGTCAAATGCATAGAGAACGCTGCTGCCCATTCTCTAGTAAGTCCCTTAGTCGCCTTCTACGACACCCACGGGAAGCAATGGGATGGTGCTATTCTTTTACGTCCGGCACCACACGGAAACAGAACGGAAGTTATGCTTACAAACTTAAAACATGACGAACTTTCATTCCCTATTTAACCCTATTTTTTTTGGGGATCTATTTTCAATAACTCTTCCGTAATGGTCACTTTCGTTTCCACAAAAAGTTCCTTATGTAACGAAAGTGAGTACTTTTCAAACTTCTAGGGCTCACCTTATTAAGGCTGCGTGTTGTCAGTCATTGAATGAATAAATTCAAGATTTTTATTCAGTAGATTTTAAATAAGAACAAATAAATCATCTCGGTACAAAGTACGTAGTCAGTTCTATGAATCTGTATCAGTGAGCTCTTAAATTTTCTGCAATTTTCTAAAAGTAATTACTTGAAGACACGATTTCTTCTTAGTGAGTGAAGAAAATTAATCAGCTTTCCAATAAATAAAGGTACGCATGACTGAATTAATTGTAACCCTTTTGTATCAGCTGTGGCTTAAATTGTTTTCAACTTTCATTTAACCTGCGTGCCTAGATAGTGATCTAACGTTTGCTAAGTAGGCTTCAATTGTACAGAAGGGTTTTTAGAATTAAAAATTGCACGATAAAATGAAGTAGAAACATTGAATTAATGTTCATTATTTTAATTTAAGAGCAGAGGATTGTATTTTTTTTATTATTTGAATGATCGTGGTAAAGTAGCTTAGAAACTTATTTTCACCTTAATTCAAATTAGTTTATTTCACATAATACCTATGTACATGGGCACTTAATATCTAACTTTAGGTGCATGGTTCCATTTAGACATTTTCTATTGAGAAGAGCAAGCAAGAAACTCAATGATTATTATTAAAAAAATTATCACCTTGTACCTTTGTGTTGTTTTTTTTTAAATATTAATTTGTTAGTAGGTATGGGAGGAATGTATACTGACCACTTGCCAATTCTAGTTCTTGCCCGTATAAAATCTCCAATGACATAATAAACAACCATGTTCTAAATAAGTTAATAACCGTTTTTAATTCAGTATTTTTTTCTACAAACCCGACAATATTGCTTAAACAACCGTATAGGTAACCCTTCCCACGGCTCTGTGGAATCAGTTTAATCAATGTCGTTATGGTGCGTAGATGTCGCGATACGGGCGGTCGGTCGGTTCGAACTGTATCGCACTCGCCGGGTTAATTTGTAACGATGTTTATCGAAAACAACCGAACACATTTGTTTCACACAAACAGTGAACGAAGCGTTTAATTTTGACGTCTGTCAATTTGTTGGTACATGTGACGTATGATTCCAATTTTGAATATCGAATGTTTTGACATTGATAGTTTTGATTGGTACAGTGTAGGCATCGGATAAAATATGTGGCACACATATTTTTGTTTGTTTTATTGTTAACCCTGTTTCACAAGTTAAAAATTAGCTTGGTTTGTCATATTATTTAACTAAATAATCATGAGAAGATGAGCTGAAGGGAGTCCAATAAATCATTAAAATTTATCCAGCGCCATAACAAAACTTAGAACAAAAGCACATCAGCAAGAAACACGTCAGTCATCTTCACAATAAATAACACGAATGACATTAATGAGACATGTCTCTTGTACGCGTGACCTTGGCGAGGCAAGATTGATAACTTGGCTCCTCGTTAACGTTCTATTGTAGACGCCCATCGATTATCAATTTAAGGATTACAATGCCCGGGAGACAAATTGCGGGTACCAGCCGAAATGGACGATGACTGGACAACTACTCCTTCATAAATTATAGCTTAAAGTTTGCATTACATTAATTATAATTTATTACCTTTAGTATATAGAGGATGTGTCCGTTAGTGTACGAAAGACTGAAAGTTGTGGCTTAGTTATAGGATTATTTTCTAACCGTTAGGTAATTGGACCTAGTTGGCATCATTACTACTTCATCAGTAACTAACTCATAAAACAAATCCAGTACTTAACAACTTAACAATTTTATTGGATGCCTATAAAATTGCCAATAAAAATAGTTAATAATGAAACATGCAGTAGGTAATGCCTCAAATTGTTAATTCACTTTAACAAGAAAAAGAGATAAATGGAATCAAACGACTTTCAAATTGTCAACGAAATGACACGTCTGCGTGTGTAATTTTCTCCTTACTGACGGAATAAACCACTCGAAATCCACCCCAATGTAGGGTATTATCAAAAAATTGGCTTCATTATCAAACTATTCGCCTACGATAACAATCTTGATCAAATAAAAAATTAACATGGCGCGGGGGCAACCGCGTGTTACGAGGACAAATTGATACAATCGCTCACCGGTACCGCGCGGTTCGAAAATCATACGTTACACATCACTAGTCACGTTCCCACAATCGAATTCATACTCGATACCTGAATTCATTCACTTTCAAGACATAAAGTTTTACGTCACACTTACGTTTCAATTAGTCCACAAAAACTCCAAAGTTTATTCCTAAAATAAAAATCTTTACTCAGATTTAGTCGTTTCAATAAAATTATACAAGCGTATGAAAATAAAAGTGAAGCGGCTGAACGTACTTGCATGCCAAAATATTATTTTCTTTTTACTACGGCTGGTGTAATTGTATTTTATGCCTTAAGACTTGGTACTTTTAAGCCAACTCTTAAGGATTTGTATTTCTCCAGCAATCGGAATAATTTGGTAACCGCAATCGGCGCATCGGTTGCTGCTACGTGTTTCGAATGTAAATGTTCTCTTTTTGAATTTCCTTCGAATTATAAAATCAATTAGGCGAAGCGATGTCGACATCGGTTGTATGGATTTTTTCAATTGGCTTCATGACATTATTAAAGCAGTCTGCTGCCCTGACGACATAATTTGCTGTTCAACTTTCTTAATGATAACATAAATGGGGGGCACCAAATATGGGAACGTATGTGGCCAATATTTCAGCTTATTAGGTTCATAAATCGTAATACCGCGTTATACGCAGATACCTTTACTGCCTACGTGATTTCTAGAAATGCCTAATTTTATTCTGAAAGTTTATTCTTGTAATAAAAATAATGATACTTAGTACTAAATATTTCCAACGAAATTTAGAACAATCAATAATGGATTCAATTAACTTTGTTTCAACAAAATTATTCATCGTCGAGATTTTATAAAACTCGACGTCACGCTCGAGCAGTCAAAAACAATACTTATTCAAATGAAACAAAAAGCAATTAACGGTGGAGATATCCCTCCATCCTCGGAGGATACAAGAGAGGAGAGATTATTGAAAAAATAATTAATAAATATTTATGGCGGGCCACCTGAGGAGCGACACTGGGCGAGATTCCATTTTTATCCAGTGCTCGAGTACGCATCTGCAGCGTTACAGGGAAAAGCGGTTTATTACAAATGCAAAATTTTCCATTCATATTCAAAATTTTATATCCCGATGTGGCCGGGAGAAAGCTAATTTATTCCGGGGGAGCGGCTAAGGAGACGTCCCAGCACCTCGCGTCTTGTGGGGGATTAAGGAAGGGTTGAACACTGCGAAATTGACAGGTGCCTGTCAAAAATTACAATTAATAATTGAGACAATTGCGATTGCGGCTGGTGTTATGGCCACTTGTGTTAAACTGCATTCGCGTTTTGACAACCCTAATTTAAATTAGTCAATTTTTAATGACCTGCCATTTAAAAAATAAAAAAATAAATAAGTTAGTCAATAAACGAACCTGCATTTTTCAAGCTTCAAATAGTTATTGTGATCTTGAAAGTTAAAAATTAACACAAACTTAACAACGACTTATAAAGCCTATCAGAAACCGTCACTCAAAATTAAACGGACATAAATCAGTATCCTGAAAGCCACATCACTAGCACTAGTGTCCCCCGTCGTCCATGTAATGGACAATAAACATCGGGGCGCGCATCGATCACTCGTTTTACAGCCACAGCGGTTAATGGCGGTAATCCACCACTAAGAGCGGTTTACTACATTGTTATTGCCGACTAAAGCCACTCATAGCAATAATACTGCTAGAAACAATTAAAGACTTAAAACTGTAATGTGCATGTCAGTGGATTTGAATTAAATAAATTACCAATTTGAGATTTAATGGCAAGGGTGAACAAGGCATCGTCCTCTCTTAGCAGCGTATTCAAAGTTCTCAAAATAAAGTCACTTCAAGTACGTTAAGCAATCAGTGAAAACGAAAATATCTTAATCGCTACGAATAACTGTGCAGTCATACGCACTTGTCCATTTTTCCATAGACAAAGTGAGTATATGCCCGGAATGAGGTGAATTTTAAAATGAAAATACATTCAGGATTTTTTCTGCTGGATCAATAAACATTAATATACCTACTAGAAAAAATTACACAGTGATTATAAAATAATGACTCAATTTTCCTTCCTGTCACATTTATCAGATATCGGATATATCCGCAAAACGCAGTCAATATTCATATTTCACGTCACTATTGGTCGAGCACTGCATTGCATTTCGGGCACCGCTCACTTTGATAAATGATGCCACTCTGTCAGGAGGTCAATGTTTATCAAATGAATGTCCGATGGGTTATTAGCAGTGATTGGTGATTCCCTTTTGGTTTGTGAGATATATGTGGATAACATATTGACAAAAGTAAGACTTGAGATATTTTTAAAGGCTTGCATTTGCTCTCTTTCTCGCCAGATGTTAATCGGTAATGGCGGTCGACTTTTATCCATATTTGACTAGAAATAAACTATATTCTAAACAGGGATAAATAAAAAGCTTACGCTTAAAAATACCCGTTTTATCAATGCTTTATCTTCATATTGGTTTTGCGCACAGGCAAAGTGAGAGAATCTCTGCCAGCGTCTATGTTTCCTTCCACATTTAACCCGGTCTACCTTCTAAGCAAGAGTGGACAGGCATCTTTGGGCACGCTCGTTCCTTTAAAGACCTCATCCATCGTTTTCCATTACGCGTAATCGAGGTCAAGAGCAGGCACATTTAGCAACAAAAAAAAAACTCTCACACATTCAGGTGAGCCTAACATATAATAACATTGTTAGAAAATGATGACCCTTTCTTTTTGGCTTTGCCGTAGTCGAGTGGAAAGAAAGCGTTTAAAAAAAATCGTGTGTGTTTTGTTTTACTAAAAAATATACAATTCGAATAATGAACGAGCGTACCAACATAACGCAAAAATAACCACAGATTAAACAATCAATCAGATATCGATAGGCAAAGGCACACGTCTGTTCTGACCGATAGCGCGTTATTGATGGCGGCCGTTTTTCACGCGGCTCGCCTCGGGCGGCACTCCGTCTCTATTACAGCTACCA
The DNA here is from genome assembly GCA_949091785.1 of Polymixis lichenea. Lineage (NCBI taxonomy): Eukaryota > Metazoa > Arthropoda > Insecta > Lepidoptera > Noctuidae > Polymixis > Polymixis lichenea. Next base: position 7,071,183 of record OX420938.1, on the reverse strand, counting down.
CTGATACGTTTTGTACGCACATTGAGTTATTTGTTCGACATGAGTATTCCGTTCAACTCATTCGCCTACCTATGTCATTGTTTGTAGTGGTGATAAGTGGGGTTCTGGTTTTGGAGTGGCGATTTATTTAGGTATATTTTTTTTATAAATTAGGGGTTTGGAAGATTATTTGTTTGGACTAAACGAAGCTTTTTATAACATAATCAGCTAGCAACTAACTGTAATTATACTTATACATAGAAAGTTTCATAAAATATCGAAAAAGCAATAATTTCAATCACCTCAAGCAAAATTAAGGAAAATTCTTCAGTAATTTCTTAATCCCTACCTCCTACGGACGAAATTTCAATTGTGCGATTTCATGGTGGAATTTTCATTGCGTCTACGTCATAAATATTTTGTCCGATAAACCGTTCGTTCGACAGCCGCGAGGCGTAAGAAAATGTTAATTAACGAATCCATTGTTTTCCCGCCCGGCGGCTCCAAGATGGTGCCGCTTCCGTTTCCGGCGAGCCTCCTTCTTTATGTGCGTTTCCCGCTTATTTTTACGTCAGTCGGGTAGAGCGGCGGCATTGTGGCGCGGTGCGGTGCGCGCCCGAGTATAATGATTTTAATTTCCTCTAATCAAGAGCCTTCGGCACAGCTTAAGAATTCTAATCATGCACAGCGCGACCGCCACCACCGCACTGCGCCGCGCCGCAGCCACAGCGGGTGACAGAAACATCAGCACTTATTCTGATTGCGTCGAGTGTGGCGCTGAATAATTAATACGCCTTTATTTTGCGTTATGCTCCCGTACCAAAACAAAAGAACCGCCGCGCATTAATTTACAAAATTGTTCATACATATTTGAAATGCTTAATTTTTGACAGCAGCCAAAACATCAAGTACATCTTTTCATAATTTACTAAAGTGTTTCATTTTTCGAATAGCGATTTCTCTTCGCAATTTTCTGCTTTTTAAAATATAGCCGAGAGTAAAGTTTAATCATATTGGGGTAGTTCAAAGCCCACCCTTTCGTTCAATTCGCACTAACGACCACATTTGAGTCATGTAAATCACGACGACGCCATTTGCAATTAATTTTTTGACTATTAAAACGGCTCTGTTGTGATTGCCTTGAAGGGAACGTGAGCTCAAGAACCTAAAACGTAATTGAGGAATCAGTTTTAACTTTCATTATTTTGACTTTTACGTCGATTTTATAAACATAGGCTATTAATAAATTCATCAATAAACTTTTGTCATACAAAAATTTAAACAATACCTACTGTACAAAATCACCGTTTGACTCTTGCACGTTTTTCTGGAAACGTGCAGCATTTTAAATACGATACGTCACACAGACTTCATTTGCCGACATATACTATACCATCCCATACAATACATTCAACCTCATTTATTGTTAAGCACAGTCAAACCTCATCGTTTTCTATACGCGGCCGCTGTTTGGCGGTGCGGTCCACAAGAAACACCGCACAATTAAGGGAACCCTTTCAGGGTGCGTACTTAGCATTCTAATCACCGCGAGCAGACGCCTTGCGCCACAATACAACGCTTAACGCCGCGAAATTAAGTGCGAAAATAACAGGATCCCGACGCGAACCCAACTGAATTATGTCGCGAACAAGATTCTAATTTTAATTTTACTCGAACAACGACTAATTTCGACATAATAAAACGTACAACGTATACTCACAACCCCCGACTCTCGAGGTACTACAGCAATAAAATGCGAAAAACGATTACAGATCAATGAAGCGTGCCTTCCCTCTGGGAGCGCAAATAATGCCAAGTACACACTTCAAATATGCTTTTCTTAATCGTTCTCATAAAACAAAGATCAGCCGCTCGCGATCTCCCCCGTGCGGCAAAAATAAGTAAAAAAATCTCCCGTTGCTCATATCGCGTCTATCAGTGCGGATTTTTACCGCAAATTGTTTCCTGTAGGGAACCCTCTTGAATTGATGTTTGTATTGGAACTGTAGCTTCGGAACTTATTATTGGTATCGCTTTAGAAAAACAAATAAAATTACGGCTTTTTCTGCGCACTCCCGCCATCCACTCGTGTCAACGTATTTTAATTTTTGAACTGAAGTTTGTTCTACGTAATTTTTTATCGTTCTCGTTGTCTCTTTTGATTTAAACATTTACGTACTTATTCCGTACAGTTCAGATCAAAAAGCTCGCAAATGTATATCATCAAAATATTTGACTGCGATTACGAACTTCAAAACTCATACAACAAATAGTATACCGTACCCATATATGTTAACTCCAAGTTCAAATTTCATTACCTACAATATCTGAAATCGGGCTAATGCCTTGTAATTTATTTTTTACCTTAAATTCTGCCAGCATTTCTTAAGGAAAAACCATTGCCCACGGTATCAGGAATTCTCAAAGTTGAATTGGCTTAAAACCTCCCGGCGGATGTGTCATTATAATTTGCAAGGGAGAGATGAGTGATCCGTCGCTCGGAGCGCTCACAAATAATACCCTAAGCTATTTTAATCTTAACTTAGTTAAAAATCTTGCGTCCGACATTAGCATTAATCACTTTTGACAGACACCGTAATGGATAGTGTAATTAATGTGTTTAAAGTTTATAATTGGCTTATGAAGGTAATCCGGGTGATGGCTTTTGTATTACAAGTGTGACAAAAAAACAATTTTAATAAAATTGCAGTCATATAAAAGTTCAGTTAGAAGTAAGGCAAAGTCATAATATTGAAAGTTAAAATTGTTGAACTATTATTTTTGTAATAGGTTTAAAAGTTAATTAACAGTTATTTAGCGATGTCTAAGAATCAAAACCAAAAGCTCATTGGAAAATTAATTTATCAAATAAGTATCTGGAAACAAAGAAAATGCCTTCATCAAGAACGAAATCTAAAGCTTAATTGAACGTCGACATTGAGAGATTTCAATTCAATTACTAAACCATATTTAACGAAATCCAATCCCCCTTTCCCTCGAGAAATAATATTATTTATTCACAAAAAATAATACAAAACGCGGTTACGGCGAACGCTCTGTTGGTTCAGTGGAGATCATTCGATGTAAAAGTTGGAAGCAGAGGACGGAGGCAGGAAGAAAACTTGGATAAGCGAAACCCTCTAAAAATGATTGATGCCTTGTAGCGGGGGAAGCATGCCACCGCGCGGTTTTAAAACGAATAAACGTCGAACCGTTCGAAATTTGAAAATGAACATCATTAGCGATATTGGCGCGGCAAATTCCCGCCGATTCATTTACTCTATGGAATTCGCATTTTTTCTTTACGCTTTTTTATTGACGTCAATCATGCCAGAACGATTAGGTTTCACCATTTAAACTTACTCGTACTCCGTAGTGCAGTCGATATTGCAGAACTGCACAACAAAAGCATTCACGCTCGCATTGCGATCGCGTATAGCCAATTTCCTAACGTATTGAAAATGTCGTGCGATTGTTTGAGGACATGTTATTACACGGAGCGTTTAGCCTGAGAGCTAACAAGCGCTGACGTCGTTTGTTTCTGCTGGGTCTTTGTTCAGAATATAACAATTAGGAAGACAAAGCGGCCGGTGGCGGTCGGTGTGTTATCATGGACGATTCGCGCCGCACACAATAGCGCACTCAACAATGCACGCTCAATATCTTTATGCTCCTTCGTACTGAAGGCCGATGCACTCGCTGTAGAATCAGCCTTCTTGGTGTACATTCACAGACTGAAGTTTACACAGAGCAATTATGTGCAGATATGTCAGTTATTAAGATAAGACGGCCAACTTCAACAATACAGAAAGCCAGCAAATTGAAGAAATATTTTTCAGTCATACAAAACGACACCCATCTTTTAGTTAAAAATGGTAAATGTTATCACGAATTGAGATTACGTTAACTGACTTGACACTTGTATTTAAAGTTTATATAAAGTAACGTGGCTCTAAATAAGTGATTATATTATTTAAACTGTATTTTTACATGATATGGAATAAACCAAAAACTACGTAACTTGTTATATTTCAACAATTTTGTTTTTTAATTATGTTTTTCTTTGCAAAACTTTTGAACATAATAGCAAGTCTTACTACCGCCCACATACTCTATGGTCGCCGAGACTCCTCAGCATGTCCTGACGGGCCCTTTGTGGTGCTTCCTTCTACGCTCACGACACCTGCGTCAGTGCTGAATGCACATTTGACGCCCCTGCACGTCTGATAGAACCATTGTGGCTACTAAGGTGTCTTGTGGAAAATGAGGGCTTTTATTCTGGATGTCATTAATTATTACTCGACTTGATAGTGTTTTGTTTTAATATATTTTATATATTAACGGAATATTTGGATTGTTGACTGATTAGTGTAAAGGTGATATACTTTCTTAAAGTTGTTTGTAAGTTACGATATATTATACCGACTCATGTTGTTTAATTTTCTGGAGTGTTAAATCACAATTTATCCATATTTTATAAGCAGTTCTCGTTGAGAAGTTACGTTATTGAAAAATAAGTTTGAAACTACGAGGTGTAGGTTGTACAAACTTCTAGAACAACCAATCAAAACGAAGCTTTTTGCATAGTTTTACTAGCAGCAAATTAAACGTAATCAATTGGCTTGTTCTTGTTGTATTAACAACATATTTTACTCGTAAACTAGCAATAAAGCACCAGACCTCCATAATAATTTATTTCCATTTACGTGACATTCTGCTCATTCATACATACCTAATAAACTATTAAACGAAAACTCAAATACGAACAGTTAATTCAAGCATCCGTATTCAGTAAATCACGCCGTGACGTGTAACAGGCGTTACGTCGCCGTGACGTCGACACGTGCGTTCACGAGGAGCGTTTAATCGCATAAAGAGCTAATTGTCTGTGCGGATTCCACAGGTAAACACTACACGCTAACCATTTACACACTACGCAATTACGGATGTGTGATGCTAGTTTTGGGTTTGGAGGCGGTAATAATGAACAAGAATTACCTCGAGATATTTCTCGGTTTCATTCAGTAATATTAAGTCACAATTCCACGGAGCATAAAACTCTGTGTGCAAAAAGTTATAGCAATCTGCATGTTTCGGTGAAAGCTAAATATTATTCTGCTGACATTAAAAAGAAAAGTAATCCGAAACAAAACAAGATTTTCTTGTTTAAAACATAGATGATTACAAACTCATCTGCCTAGCCCATTCCACACTATGTTGGAATCAGCTTCCAGTCTAACCGGATGCAGCTGAGTACCAGTATTTTACATGGAGCGGCTGCCTATCTTACCTCCAATACCCAGTTACTAGGCAATACGATACTCCTTGGTAGGACTGGTTGTCAGACCTTCGGGATTCTGATGACCCGTAACAACTGTCAAAGATCTACGAATCACAGCTGGGACCAAAAATTTAACATGATTTCCGAGGCACAGAGATTCTTGGGATGTTAAGTTTATTACGTAGCTACAAGCCCCTTGATGATGAGATGATTACAAAACTATTGTAAAACATTGTTGTTATTGGATGCACATTCTCTATCAAACTAAAATCCAACTCACATTATGCCCTAAATTCAAATCAAAGGTGAAACATAATAAACATTCAAATAAAATCAATTTACCAAAATTCCGCTACACGCGTAGCACCTTCGTAGCTCCGTGCTACGCACAACAAGCGCCTACGTTAACTGTCGATCATGTAAGCGCGGATTACACTAGTGATTTAATACCCACTGATTCAGTCGGCGCTTTGAACACAATCACACTTAATAACACACCGCCTTATGACGTGTAATTATTGCTGAAAGGGTAATGAGTTCAATTATTCAGATGAGGGAATTACGCGTCTACGAGAAATGTGGGAATATTTCTCGAAGTTATGAATTGAAGTTAAGAAAAAAAGTTTTTAAAAGGCGAATTGATTCTTTGGTTTTATGAAGCTTAGGTACTTAATCATTACTACTTTTTTTATACCAATGCATTTTTATAGAATTTCATTTAGACGATCTATCCTGGGCCTAGGTTCGATTCCCGGGTCGGGCAGTGTTATTGCTTTTTACATCCGAAATTTCTCACTAGCAATTGATGGCAATAGGCTCGCTCCTATTACAAGAGACTTAACATTACTGGCGAAATGTGAGAGTACTAAAGGTACACCGCTGCCATGTTATATGTCTGTTAACTTTTGTTATAAAATAATATCTGCGTTAAAGAAAACTTACAGAGAGTAATCTATAGAAGATAATACCACCAAATATAATACGATAGTGTTATAAAATTACCATAGAACTAGCAAAAGGCAGTTAAGTCAACACAGTGTTTTACAGCCGTTCGGGGTATTTTTATGCGACAAGGGGAGGTTTAACAGAATGGAAACACAAGAGCTCTCTGTATGGCTCTGTATGAAAATCTGAATTATATTTTATAGTGGACGTGACTGGAATAAGGGCGGTTTGGTTGCACGTGCCGGTTAACAATGACGAACTTTGAACGGTTTTTTTTTATTGTGTAATGTAAAATGATGCATTAATATTACGTTGGATACATATATCTCTATTTATAGTGAACTAATTTTAAAGGAAACATGAATAAACCGTCATACCTATTATACTATTATTTCTATAAGTGACAAATGAAATTGTATTGCCTTATGGTAATTAATTAGTTTAACAGTGGCAACTTTATATTTATCAAAACTTTCAGGAAAAATTTATTAAAATAAGTTTTTTGGGACGCTGAATTTACTAATATAGAACTAAATATGAGCTTTCAACGTCATTATCGTAAATTTAAATTAAACCTCAAACCAAATACCTTACTTAACCTCAAAAAACCTCCAAAATTCGTCATTTCCAACCTGCCCTCAGTGTCGCGTCTCTTCGTCGGCGTTCGGCAATTCTTTATTATTCATGGGGCGATCTTGTTCGTGGAGTGTTTTATATGAGCGACGATCGAGTATCAATTTGTACGGAACGGCCCGTATTAGCATTTCCCGTGCGAGCCTACATTGTTTCAATGGGGGACGTGGTGCTGTGACGTACACCGTCTTTTGTTTTTCTTAAGTATTTTCAATGATTATCGAATATCGATGATGTAATCCACGTGTGATTAACCTATGTTACTTAGGATTAATGTGGTGTCGATAGCAAAAATACCTCAACAAAAAATAAGTAAAGTTTTTAAATTTATTTGGGCCAAAATTCAGCAACGCAAATCCAGTTCACTGCTCGTAGCCATCAGGTACACATGAGTGCAGGTGACAGGGCATGCGTTGTAAGATGGGAGGTGAGACATTAGTCTTTGATGAGACGCCGCACACACACCGGAGGTCTGAGCCTTCCATTAACCGCCACTTGTGGAAGTTGTCATTGGCTTAGGCCACGGTAGCTTGTGCCTGGATGGCAGGCTTGTTAAGGGTGTCATAAGATTCGAACATTAGAACACACTAATACCAAAACTACAGCTTAGCAAACTTTAGGTCACAAATGAATGCTATAACGGTGCTTCAAATAATCAACTTCAAGTCTGAATCATTAAAAGAGAAGCATACAAAAATCCATGGAACAAAAGTTCCCAGGCATTTACTACCAAAAATCCCTTTTAAATTAAACGCAAATGCCGCAAACCACCCTCAGCTCATTGAGTGTGTCGCAAAGCTAGGTACAGTCAGCATCACTAACGCCTCACCGACACAATACGTTAAGTACGCCGCACAGTGGAACGAATGTATGGGAGCGGTTGGACGTAGACATGTCCGAAAAAAAAGAGTAAAATTATGCCAAACTAATGATGCCATCTTATTCGATTACTTAATGCCTTCATAACTTGTGGTGATGAATTTCTTCATAACTCCCATATTTCGGGAGTAATTTGAGAAAATGTGAAATTTTACTATGAAAATGAGTGTATCGAGCTCTCTCCCTCCTGATTCCGGGCTTGTTTCAAGTAGCGGTCTCTAATATCATAATGCTAATACTAAGAGCTATATTTAATACTAAGACACATAGTGCGCCAAATGTGCACTTTCTGGGATAAAGAGTGATGTTTATTTTATAACACAATTTTTTTATTTTTTGTTTATTTTGTTGATTAAAACCGTTTTTCTAAAGGTTTACCTTATTACAATAACATTTCTGAGCAGCCAATTAGAGAAGATATAAGCTAATTAGGATATATAATTAGGGACTTAAGGTTTACATATAAAACTGATGCACTAATGATTACTGATAAGAACATTGCTATTATTTAATTACTAAATGGCTCTTAATACACTAATTTAGCATGCATCATTTACTAATTATCACAATAACTAATTACCTTGCAATATTTAACAAAGGATACCTGGGATACCTGGATTTTATATAAATACGTCACTATTAGTAACTTTAAAATCAGTGTTGATTTACACCTCGTTGTATCCAAGCTAATCTCGCAATGTATTTTCCAAATTTTAATACAAATCTTGATATTCACGTTGCTTTATGCGCACGCGCACATAAAGATTTACGCGACTTTAACTATTTGTTCAGTGTTTTAAAAGATAACAGTTGTGTTCAGTTATGTGAAAGTGCTGAAACAAGTTTAAAAGACTGGTGTCGTCGATTTTGCTACCGCATTTATGCAAAATGGACACAGTCTGGAAGAAGCACAGATAAGTTTCGGAAGAAACATGAGATTTGGCTACAGGCTGCAATTCAATGGCCGGAATTACAGAATGAAAATATGGAACCTTCTACAGAAAATATAAGTGACGTCATCGAGCCCATAATTTCTCCTGCTAAATCTGATGCTTCAACTTGTACACATCCTAGTCCTCGTAAATCTTTTGAGGACCTTAGTAACCGGCAAAAAAGAAGACGCACTGAAGATAGTCTTTCATGCAGCAGTAGCAGCGCTGAAATTATGTTTTCGGCCGAAAGGGCGCTTCAAAAGGCAGGACAAAGCGATACAGCTTATGTTATGAAATACTTGACGGAGAATCCAGAAGAGGCCTCAAAAATCAAAGCCTTCATTGAAGGTAAATCAATTCAGGTACGGGAAATATCCCCTTTGAAGGCATTGGCTCTTTATGTATCGATGAACTTATCGAAATGGCGCTATAACACTCTTCGGGATTTCAACACTCAAGAAGGAGCTCTTCAATACCCGAGTTACTACATGTTGGTTAAAGAAAAAATTAAGTGCTATCCGGCCAAAGAAGATCTCACAGTTACAGAGAGCTCTGCAAAAATCAAATTACAAGCCTTGATGGATTTAACCTCAAGAAGACTTATTAGGTCGTTAGAAACCCCTGTTGATCCCAATCAACAGCTCGTATTGACCAGCAAATGGGGTTTTGACGGATCATCTAGCCAAAGCATTTATCATCAAAGGACGAGTGAAGATGAGCAAATCGATCTTGCTAGTAATTTTATGATTAGTCTTGTACCACTGCGGCTCGTCTCAAAAGGTGTAACAATTTGGGAAAACGAGCGACCATCTTCCACTTCATTTTGCCGGCCAATATTGTTTAAGTTTATAAAGGAAACCAAAGAAAATGTGCAGAGAGAGATGGCTGAAATCGAAGCAGAGATTGAAGCCTTAACTCCATCCACCATCACTGATGGAATTAGTGTCAAACACCAACTGCTGTTGACAATGATTGATGGTAAAATTCATTCCATTATATCCAATACAGCAGCTTCAGTGTGTGACATATGCAAGGCCACCAACAATGGCAACTCGGCAAGGAGATTTTTTGAAAACTACACTAAATCTGCTGAACTGACCGGAATAGATGCTATGCTTTTAAGAAAAATCTGTGTGATCTTGCAGTGTATTTCATCAGGAGAGAAGATCAACGTAACTAAATTCCGAGAGTTCTGCTTTGATACTGCTAAGCTTTACGTGGAGTTATACCCATGGTATTATATGCCTTCTTCACTTCATAAAATTTTAATGCATGGGCCAGACATAGTTCAGAACATGTCAATTGTGCCCATTGGTTTTCTATCCGAAGAGGCATCTGAGGCTAGAAATAAAGATTTTAGAAAATATAGAGAGGGGCATTCTCGAAAGCATAGCAGTATCTCATGCAATGAAGATATTATGCACAATCTTTTACTGTCTTCTGATCCACTTGTTACAAGTATCCGTCCAAAAGGAAATAAGTTTGTAAAAAAATCTTCTTTTAAGGAATTTTATGAGCTTACGGATTCTGAGAAAAGTGATATCGAATTTGTTAACATAAATGATTTAGCGGACATCGATTCTGAATTTGAATTAATTGATGATGATGATGATGACGAAGATAATTAAATGATGTTATTGTTTTAAAATGTGTAACTTAGTAAATTAGAGCTTACATCTTAATTATTTATTGTACTTTTAATGAAACTAGGTAATTTATTATCAACTTACTTAAAAGTCATACTCTCATCAGTTCTTGTGAATATTTTTGTTAATATATATTTCTGTATATATATATAATATATTTATAGACCTCTTAATAAGTCTGTCTGCGGTTTAAAGTAAATACAAATGGGGAAAAAACGTTTTTTTTTTTAAATTTTCATTTCCTTTTATCCCAGAAAGTGCACATTTGGCGCACTATGTGTCTTAGTATTAAATATAGCTCTTAGTAATAGCATTACGATATTAGAGACCGCTACTTGAAACAAGCCCGGAATCAGGAGGGAGAGAGCTCGATACACTCATTTTCATAGTAAAATTTCACATTTTCTCAAATTACTCCCGAAATATGGGAGTTATGAAGAAATTCATCACCACAATTTATGAAGGCATTAAGTAATCGAATAAGATGGCATCATTAGTTTGTCATAATTTTACTCTTATTTTTCGGACATGTCTACGTCCAACCGCTCCCATACATTCGTTCCACTGTGCGCCGCGCTTATGAGTGTTCATTAAAGATACGATAAAGACGGCGGAGACGCCGGCTAAATTGGCTGCTCTGACTGTACGCGAAATTCGTAAATGTAGTTATAAGTAAATAGAGGATAGCAGTAACACGAAAGATGCATTCGTGTGAAATGGAGACAGAATTTATATTTGTGTTGATGGTATTAAATAACGATTTTTATTCATATTTTTTTCTAAAAGTTAAGAGACGTTTAAACGGTAAAAGAATGTATGGTTATGCAGTCGCTAATCAGTGCTTAACTTTAGGCAAAGTATATAAATAAACCCTGTAATAAATAGTAATGAACTCTAAACTGTACTTTACATATTTTTGGAAAAAGTAATTGCTACGAGGTTTGCTGCAGGAACGACTCTGACACCGAAATATAGATTTTAGAATGTTTGTTAGTTTGTCTGTTTGTTTAGATATATGTTCTGGATTTGCGCAATAACGAATTTAGATCAAAGGCACGCAGACAGTTTATAACACAGGAAACTTTGATCCCGGTATTATGTTCCCGTGGGATGTTTTCCGACATCCGCGCAGGCAATGGCGGACTAAAGCTAAAACTAAAGCTGGAATTTGTTAAAAATCTAAAAAAAAAACGTATTCTTCAGTCTATACTAAGAAAACCTGTTGCAAAAGCTTTTAACCTCTCGCATGTCAAGTGAACCTAATGGGTTCCGATAACAATACAATTTCTATTAGAAACCAAGATAACACTAATTAGTAGGTCAACATTCTATTATAAGGTCTACGACTGACCAATGACCTGGCCTTATCCCGTGGCCACGAGCTACACGCGTCTTGCGACACTGTCTAGAAAAAAATAAAAGAAGTTGTTTGGAACATGCCACGGGTTAATAATGACAAAAAAGTGGTAAGCAGTGGCTGCTGATAGGCTTTGTTGAAAACACTTAATAGCGATCCAGTAATATACCAACAACAAACATTTAACACATACTCTACTCCACACGTATGCAATATTTTATTTTTATATTCCTAATTTTATTTTAGTTTTTACACCGACCTTTATACTCTTTGTTAGTTTATTAATACACATCCTAGCCTGAAGCATAGGTTCAACCTGCTTCAGGCAAATAAGCAACTGTGCTCTATTTTATTTGTTATGTATAAATAAATTGAATTGAATTGTAACTTATTGTAAATGTGGCCCATTTTAAACGAAATAAACGACTATTATTATTATTTTTAAGCTTTCCGCATATCCCAGGACTATAGAATCCCAGACTATAGAATCGCAGTGGCTTATTAGACTCTATACGTAAAGGAAATGAATATAATTATTTTACAAAATTTAACTGCCTTAGCTGTAATGTCTTTTACTTCAAAATTTGATTGCCTAGACTCATAATATCTTTTACTCTAGTATCTGCATTACATTTAAATACCAGACAATAACAAAACCGCGCTAGCACGCTGCTCACGCGATACTGTGTCAAAAGCACACTAGTTCACGCGACACTCCGATTTTCGCTTACCAAATGAACATTCATTTCAGTGCAGATGTACATAGTTCAACTAACAAGGGGCTGTTAATTTAAATTTAGTATCTTAGCTCCGAGTAATGAACGGGAAGGTGATTGTTATAATGGGATTGTAGATTTGTACTCGCTAACGCACGACTTATGTATGGATGTTTTGGTAGTGATAGAAAGGAAATAATTAAGTTATGAATAGAGAATGTCGTGTGATGCTTACTGAACTTGTGAGGTACCTATGTCGTTATGTTGATGAGCCAATTAAGACCTTGGTAACTTTAAATATTGTCGTTATGAGCGATAATAGTTCTTATTGCAATCCGAAACAGGCTAAAATATGTTTGAATAAATTCGAATAACAAATGAACAAGCGTATGTCATAAAAATGCAAATAAAATCGTATAAAATTATGTATTAACTATTTTATAATAAATAATTGATCACTGGATGCAGTTTGGCATTTAAAATTGTATGGTGTATTTTTAATTATAATTGTTATTGAAGGAATAAAAGGCTTTTAAAGATAATTAATAGGTGACTTTGATCATTTTTTTTGATGCATTAAAGTATGTTTAATTATGTTTTGAGTTCGATCACTGTATGCAAAAAAGACTTAAATATATCATATATTTTCATGTTTTCAAATTATTTACGGTTACAGAGATACACTGCTTTAAAAAACACCTTTTTGAGCGTATCTATATTCTATACTAATAATAAAGCAGAAGAGTTGTGTGACTGTTTGTTTTTTGTTTGTTTATTTGAACGCACTAATCTCTGGAAGTACCATTTGGATTTGAACAATTCTTTTTACATTTGATAGCTTAATTCTTGAGAAAGTTTAAAGGCTAACATCCGCTATGACCCTTAAGAGCCAAACAAAACCAATAAAGATCAGAATGAATTATAGAAGAATATTATGGTGCGAGCAGGCAATGCGATGCGATGGGGGGGGGGGGCGGGGGGGGCAAGAAATTTCACGCGGATGAAGTCGCAGGTAGAAGCTAGTTAAATAATATGCATAATAATGAAGTTAAGTTGTGTTAGGGTGGTAAGATCTAATGAACTTAGTATACCACCTATTATTGGTAGATACTCATTAATATGAGGGGCTCGTGGTTACAGTACTGCTTGAAGGAGGACTTTTGGCCGAAAGGTGTCGTATATCGACGTTTCCGAGGATGGTTACGTGACACCTCGCAGCGAAACACGACGCCGTCAACTTTACGTTTTTAGTTATAGTTTTAAGCTGGTTTTTAATATGTATTAGTATGTCATTATTGTTTAATATTATTTTGTGTATTTTATGTATGGGCCTTAGTTGCCTGATAATAAAATGATTATGATTAAGTAATAACAGCCACACGGGTCGTTCGTACAGGTTAAGCTACGCTTGCCGCGGTTGATCCGTAGATGGGTGACCATCTTTACATACCAAGACCCCTCCGTGCCTCGAAAAGCACGTTAAGCCGTTGATCCCGGATGTCATTTGTGGATCTTTGAGAGTCGTTACGGGTCGTCAATAGCCCGAAAGTCTGACAACCAGTCTTACCAAGAGGTATCGTATTACCCAGTAACTGGGTTGTGGAGGTCAGATAGGCAGTCGCTTCATGTAAAATATTGGTATTCAGCCGCATCGGGTTAAACTGGAAGCCATCCCCAACACAGTTGGAAAAACTTTTTTCAAAAAAAGCAACCGACTTCCAAAAAAACACTAAAAAGTGTAAAATAACTTTAATTTCGGAAGGCAATGACTTTGGATTTGTATTTTAATTTTTTGTCACCGCCTTCCGAACTCCGCCTTTTTAGTGGTTAACTTGTGCTTACCCCTTCACAGCGTACCGGCGTGATGTTATGTTATGAACTAGTGTAAACAATAGACAGGCATGAGATTTCAGCAATTCCAGTCCATTTGCTATCATTTATTGAGGAGTTCCGCTGCCTATCTCCGAAGTTCTTCATCAGATCTTCACCAAATTGAAATGGGACTCCGAGAAAGTACTCTTCAAAAAACTACCCAAATCGCTTCAAGCGTGCCTATAAAATTTGAAGAGTTCTCTCTATTTCTCCAGGATCCCAGAAATCCAAATCGGCCCAGCCATCTTCGAGTAATCAGGGAACATCATAAAAAAAAGGTTCCGACGAATTGAGAACCTCCTCCTTTTGGAAGTCGGTTAAAAAGGCTAGGCAGATGATGATGACTCATGAATGTGATGCATTTACAATCCCATTCATCCCTCAGGCTATTTCAACATTTAACGTTACCAGTAAAATTTAAAAAAAATCCATTAAAAATACTGTTTCTCTCATCATTTCCAAAACTACTACGGACGACATTCAAGACGCAAATCACTCAAAACGAGACCCCTAGTACTATATTTGCTCACGTCTTCCATGCAAATTTATGAGGAGGTGGGAAATTTTTAATTACCACTGTGTCTGAGCATCTGTCTGGAGACTGAGACGCGGTTTGTGGAGCTCGGTAGTACTGCCGGTGACAACGCCGAGCGGGGAGCCAGCAGTTAAGTGTGGCATTTTACGGCTTTTATGCATATTTGATGGCACCGCCATAATCTGTGCGGTAGGGGAGACGCTAGCTACCTGAAGTGTTGGCTCGGATATGATTTGCTGTTAACTTATGACGAGAAGATTTTGTTTTAGGAAAAATTACTGTGAAATGTGTTTCAAAAATGTCCAAGTATCTGATCGGTTTTAAGATCGATACCTAAGCTATACAGGGTCACAGGGTGGCGGGAAAATGGACGCGCAAACTGTAACCATGAATTCAGCAGCTGATTCTAGACCACCTAGCGTAGAAATGTTTCGTCGGTTATCAATTTTAATATATTAATATAAGCTTTTCATATAAAATGGCATTTTTCTTTATAACCATCGAAAAATTTCAACAATTCTGTTTTCATTTGTTTTTATATATCGCTGAATGGGCCTGCTCTTAACTTCGATCACGCCTAATTAAAAGCGATTTATGAGGTCTACGAGGTTTAGGAACATGTACCTATTCATAGTTACGTTTGCGCGTCGATTGTCACCCTGTATATTTATAGTCGCGTGTCGATTCTAAACATTGTCTAGATCCAACCACGTCCTAGGACAAACACTGTAACTCAATATTAAACTATATTGATACACGTCAAAAGTAATTTATGTAAAACAAACTAAACCTAAATTAAATTCTGTAACGGACGGAGCATTTAAATAATCCACCGTTTAAAAGGCAAAGCCGACGAATTTGAAAATAATGACAGGTATTAGACGCGTGCTAAGAGGGCCGTATCAATTACGGGCCCAAGCAAACAGGGTATTACGTGTTCAATATTAAAATCAAATTTACGGGCGGCCCCAACCCGCACGTTTGTGGGACCTACGGACCTTGGGGTATGGACAGCAGGACAGAAAAACATTTTCCAAAAAAAAAACAACCGACTTCCGAAAAAACACTACAAAGTGAAAATAACTTTAATTTCAGAAGGCGATGACTTTGGATATGTATTTAATTTTTTTGTCACCGCCTTCCGAAATTAAAGTTATTTTTCACTTGTTTATTCGGAAGTCGGTTGTTTTTTTTTAGGAAAATGTTTTTACTTTTTACTTTTTAGTTATAGTACCTACCCCACTAATTCGAAATTTCATCATCTTTGGGGTCAAAACAATGCATATTTATGCGATAGCAGCAATCGCGGTTTATTTACTGTTATTTTTTGAAGAGTTCCGTTGTCTATCTCCGAAACGCATCATCAGATCTATATGAAATTGACACGGGAAGCACCAGCTTTCAAATGAAAAAAGAATCATCAAAATCGGTTCACCCAGTCGAAAGTTACGAGGTAACAAACATAAAAAAAAAACATACAGTCGAATTGAGAACCTCCTCCTTTTTTTTAAGTCGGTTAAAAAGAAGAAAGTGTTACGTATATTTAGGTTCAATGACACTGGATGTATCTTGTTTGAGAAACAAAAGAAGGTTATGACTTCGAAGACTTTTTTGGACATTCCGTTTTTCTATTTTGAGTGGACATTAAATTGAGGCAATTAGTAGCGACATCTAGCTTTAAGCATAAGTCTTGGATAACTGTACTCATATATAATAATTCTTAAATTTTTATACTAAATACAGCTTACTTTGCAGTAGTAGTTTTGATGATCTTTTGATGATTGCTAGGTGTAGAGGTTTTTTACTGTGATGTCGCATGGAGATATATGACTCTAGCACGATGCTCAGTCATTAATCTAAAAGTTCACTTACTGATTCTAATCTTGACACAAAACTTAATTTTGATACCTACTGAAATTAATTGTTAATGTTTGTTCTAGAATACGGATTGCTCTGCACTTAACTCAAAACCGTGAAGGAATAACATCGTGAGGAATCTAGTATGTCCTAGAACAAAATTTCGGTGACATGTGACACGTGCCAATCTTCACCGGGCCGGCGTGGTGAATTACGGCCTCTCACCGAGATAAGGCCTGTGTCCCAACTGTGGTAGCATAATCAGAATAGTCTGATTATGCTACCGTTAAAGTTGCTAAAGTTTTATAAAGTTTGAATAGCATAATCATAGGATTATTCTATTCAAACTTTATAAAACTTTTTCAACAAATATTGAATAACTAATATCAATACAAATCGCACTAATACTGTCGGTACAAGTCTAAGTGTTTGTATAACGACACAACATCAATTAAAGTCACATTTTGACGCGCGGACCACACGTAATGCCGTCGTTTTCATACGAATCTGATACCAAAACAGGGATTATTTACCAATTCTACCCTTCCATGTCGTATGAAATAGTTATGGGATGTAAACATATGATTTTGTGTTTTGTTAATGGGTAGATTCGAAATTAATTGCTTTTTGATAGTCTAGTGACTGTTTTGTGAGTTTGGGGGTATTATCGGATCTTGTCTCTTGGATGACGTAATAGGTAATTTATAAATTTAGATCGACATTGGATGGCATGATAGGGATTTTTTTAAATAACTGTTGCATCTAATCCACGTTATTTGCTAGTTGAATGGAAACAGAAAACATGGAGAAGCGATGCATGTTAGTGAACACATACAAGGTTTTTTCATCGAATGCGGCAGGTTTACCCCTAAGATTAATCAGTACACAAATCTCGTAATATATTTTCAATCGCAATCCGAAGAATTTTTTAGGAAACTGCTAATCCACTGCATTCACATGGTCATACATGGTCTTCTCATGATCTGACCAAGATTACGTCTGGACTTTAAACGAGACGGTGCCCTCTGAGTTAATTTCGGCCTTTCTTCTCAGAGTGGTCAGATAGGAACCGCCGACCTCATCTCATTTTTAAAATATGATTGATTCGTCTGCTCGCCAAGCAATGAATACTGTTGAATTATCAAAATGAAAGGCATTGCGATTTTAAGTGTGTTATGTAACGCAATTACTCCCGCCAGATAATAATGTCTTGTCTGCTGAGTATTAATAGTTTGTCTAATAAATAATAATAAACACATATACCTATTCTTCTCGGATGTTTAAAGGCTGGCTTTCTTTTTGTTCCAGAACGATTACGTGCAGATAACACACAAGTTATTCAGGCCGTCCACATCAAAAACGTAAGTATTCTTTGCAGGTAGGTATAATCAACAACCATAGGATCCTAGATATAATTTGTACTGATTCTCAAGAGCTTTTAAACCAAATAATATATCATATAATTATATTTCATATAATAATATCTCTTAGGCTGGCCTTTGCACAAGCAAGAATTTTTATCTTATAGGTCTGGACCTATAAGATAAAAATTCTTGCTTGTGGTTTTCATAAGTAGTATTTTTACAAAAATTTAAGATTATTACCTTTAACGAGGACATTGAGCGTGAACGCAGAGCGCTGGCGGTCCGGGGTAATATGTTGGCTCGCAGGTTTGCTCGTTGCTCACCTCAAGTCAAGTTAGTGCTATTCAAAGCATATTGCCAATCCTTCTACACGAGCAGCCTGTGGGTTAATTATACTCAAAAGGCTTACAGCGCTCTGCGGGTGCAATACAATAACGTCTTCAGAATGTTGTTGCGGTTGCCGCGGTTCTGCAGTGCGTCCGCTATGTTTGCCGAAGCGCGTACGGATGACTTTTATGCAATAAGACGTAAGCATGTGTCGTCACTGTTGGGCAGGGTACGTGGCAGCAGCAACAAGATTCTGAAGATAGTTTCCACTAAATATCAGTGTCCGATACACTCGCTCTGGGTAAGCATCGTGGTTGGGACGGTAAAATGAAATGTTTAGATTGTTATTTTGATTACTGTTAAATATTTTGATTATTACGTATAAATATTGATATTCGTTGCTTACTAACATAGTTTATAAGCTCCTATTGTTACTAACCATTTTGGATCATGTTATCTGACAAATAAATAAATAATAATAATAATAATAATTTAACAGAATGGACAAATAAATAAATTAAAATTTAATACAATATATAATACCTACGTAACAATACAATCGCAGACCAGTCACGGATTTGAAACATTGTAACAATAAAGTACGTCGCGTGCCCGCGGCAGAAACGCCCATAAACCGTACAATTGTCGCGCACCGCACTTATTTACGTGTACTTATGGACGCAACCATAAATATGTGCGCACTGCGGGGAGCGTGATCTGCTGGCGGTAATTATTGCGTGACTTATTGGCGAACGAAGATAACACGTACTTCGCGACCAGAATAAACAGACCACCCTTAAACCATACTTACACACCTCCCTCGTCTACATTTCTAAGATGTTGAGGGGAACGGTAGGTCATGTTGAGCTGGTGGTAAGTCTACCGCTCCGAGGGCTGTGGCAGCTTTATCTCGCGCTTGACTGTTGATCGTGACTTTCCGACAGAGATTTCGGTAATTACGCTGATTATGAATGTAGGTGCCGTGTTGTTTTTCGCTGTGGAGCATAAGGTTGAGAGGAATTATGAGAGCGTTCATTGAAAGAGATATTATGACTGGTTACGTCCACAACGGCACGATACTCAACTTATAGTCTTTCACTTTTATATTATCATCCGCTAAGCTTGTCTACGCTTGTTGAAGCGCTACGCTGCTACGAATTTGCTACGACGATTGCTACGAAGTTCTATTCTACAAAGTCTAACTTGCGAACTAACAATTTCCCGCATAGTCTGTTGTGAGTGCCAGAGTCAACATTAAGTTTTTCTTGTCAGGAGTTGGCTTTATTGTACTGCTGTATTTGGTCTAATATAAATTTTCAAAGTCTTAAAGTCCATTACGATCGAATCTTTCTCTGGTACATCGACTCAATTAAAGTTAAACTTTATTTAACCCACCATAGTCCACTACCAGAACGGTGCTTAAAGAACTTAACAAACAAAACATAACCTAAGCAAATAAACAAAAGTTCTTTGAACTAAAAGCTAAGCGAAACTCAAACTCGTAGGACTCTAAGTTTTAAGACATTACTCTAGACTCCTGTACCTTGAACCTTCTTTACGTTGTATGCTAACTTCAAGAGATATTCGTCAGAAGCATCGTCATCGATTGTTGCTTTCATACTGCTAAAAGGTCATCGCACACATATCAGCCATTATCATCTATTCTGTAAAAATCTCATCATGAAAACCTAGGTGAAGTGAGCTTGAATTGAGTTGACAATACTGTTCAACCCTAGCATTAGGTGGAAGGCTTCGCTTCATCGCCAACCCAACCTAGTCCTGTGATCTTAACCGCTGGCAAAGGAACATTGTCCTACTTGGCACATCTATTGGTAAACGAAGTGGTTGGTGAGATAATGAGAACAATATATAATTTGTAATCAGGCACATAAACATATAGGTAGGTACTGCTTCCCACATAATTTCGTGATTTTCGAGGAAACATTAATGGAGCTGCCATTGTATATTTTCCTGAAACTTCACGTTTAGGTCTAACTTTAAGGTCTAGTATCGCTTAATATCACCGTTTGCTTACAAATCTGATATCTGGTGTCATCGACCTCTTCTTTGACTCCAACAAATTGTAAACATGGCACAATCTACCTGTATGTCTGATATTTATAGAGCTATCTATGTAGCTATAGTTAATCATCCCTGCACTAATTATTAACGTAATGTAACATAATATGCCTTCAATGTTCCCACTGCTGCGCCTCCTCCCGGTGCGAGGGAGTGGGCCGTAATCCACCACAGAGGCTCAGTGCGGCTTGGTAGATGTCAACTTTTATTTTTTGGATGAGAGATCATCGAATGATTTCCCTCGCTCTGGGTGGAGCGGAAGGGCGTGTCAGACTTGTACTGACTAAAACCCACCCGTGTTCCCTCAGTTGCCTGTGTGCCAGGGGCCGCGGTATCTCTTTCGAACAACTCGCACCCCTAGATGTTAATTGTCTTCGATTTTCTGGCACTAGGACATGCTGGTTTCCACTCGATGTTTTCCTTCACCACCACTGCGTTCAATGATGCGATGATGTACATTAATTGTGTATGTCTTGATGTCTGTGGGCCTCCTGATGGGGCACTTGTGCGTGTATTGTTGCCAGGTGTGTCCAGAAGGTGGCATAATAGATATAGTGTTCCTTAAGTTGTATTGAATACAATGCAGCTTAGGGAATACTGTACTTATTTATTTTTGTTCCTGATTTGTTTGTGTTTTTGTATTAAGTAATTAATGTAACTATACTAACGTAATTCTGTGTGGTGCCGGTTGCGTGTGGTGCCGGACGTAAAAGAATAGCACCATCCCATTTCTTCCCATGGGTGTCGTAGAAGGCGACTAAGGGACTTACTAGAGAATGAGCAGCAGCGTTCTCTATGCATATAACCACCATACTGCGATCGCTCACCCGCCTGCCAAGCGTGGTGATTATGGCAAATCCCCCCTTCTGGGGGAGGCTTATGACCAGCAGTGTACGTCTTTCGGCTGATGTGACTAACATAGTTTAAGTAATACTAACAAAGTTATGGGTAACGTGCCTGATTAAATATAAATAAATATACAAGTAAAATTCCTGTTTACCAAACAAAAAAACTTGACGTAAAATATGACGACTTCAAATAATCAAAACTCATAATAAACTGAATCCGATTTTTTTTAATTCCGTTTATTCTTGATTCCGCAAAAAAAGTAACAAAGACACGTATTTAACCTTGTTGCGAAGTTTGATCCAATAAAACAAAGTTTCGAACAAACGAATGCATTAAACTCACCGCAAACTGATCCAATCGTAATATCGCACTCCCAGACATCGAAAGTTAGTATGCATTGACTTTGAAAAGTCGTCCAAAACTAAGTTGGGTTATGTTTATGAAACTATTCGGATGCGGGTGTGTGCCGCCAATACACATGCAAGAACTCGCGCCCAACTCGAGGCATAGTTCGCTAAGTGGAACAGCTGTAAAACAAAGTAGTGAAGGGTCTAGGAACTTAGTGTGTACGTTGGCAACTATTCGGCGGTGCGAACACATGTCGTCGGCGAGGCCGCGCGGTAGGCCCCGCCGCCTCCGACGCCACTGCCGCCGCACCCGTGACGACGATGACGCATCTTCTCAACTTTGACAGTTTAATTCGTGGAGGAGGCCCGCCTCGGCCGACGACCGCCGATTTATAAATAAGTTAAACTAGGTTTTAACTAAAGTATTGCGGTGGGATGATAACGAACCCGGCGCCTACGCTCCCCCGCCTCCCCGCGTACCGCGCCCGCGTGCAGATAAACTTTTAAAATGACTTTGGAAGCTTTTGAGCTTTTAATCGGTAAAGTTGTACAGACAGACAGTTCGGGCACAATCCTTGAACCGCTTGCGCCGGCGACGGCGGCCGCAAAACTTTGTTTTACAGGACTACTTTTCTTCTTGTTTCAAGGTTGGACTCTTAAAACAAACTCCGGTTCGACGGAGTTCGCGAACTCGGGCGCGAACAATTTACAAATTTCTCTCTTTCATAACAACTAACTGCCGCTCGGCGCGCCGGCGAAAGTTGTCCTGCGTAGATCTTAATCGCATTGTCTGTTGCGCTCGCGGCGCCAACAGCTGATTGTGACGACACAGTTTATCGAACTTTTGCTTTAATTCACGTGCCGAACGTACTCGTAACATAACAACAAACTGCCGGCTATAAAAGTCAACATGTCTAGCTAGGGAGATCGTGCTGATACAAGATGAATGGAGAGCAACACGCGGGGAGCGCTTAATAACAGACAGGCGTTTTGGAATATGTCGGATAAACGATGAAATCAGGATGGACAGCCAGCTTTACAAAAAGGCTCGCAGATAGACACCGGGCGCCCTCCGACGCGTTTATTCAATTCATTTAAGTGACATCGATAGCATCGGCTGCGGTCGAAAAAATTCGTCTGCCAAAAATGTTGACGGCGTCCCCCCTGCGACCGGCGACTGGCGACCGGCGGCGACTTCTTTTTTCAGTTCACGCCTCACCTGCCCGGGGCCAGAAGTGGCCTCGCGTGAAATACACTGATTGGCGTTTAATGTTGAACCGTCTGCCTTTTATTTGACCGGTGTCGAAACTCTTGAAAGCTTTTTATTCGGGAGGGCGTAGGTTTCTTTATGTACCATTCGTTATATAGCCGTGCGTGTCGTATTTTCTTGTGTATATGGAATGCCGTCTTTTCGGGCGTGGCGTGGAAGTCGGCTCGAATGTAACCACATTTTCATTACTGCTTATATACTGGCATACGGGATCGTAACATAAGCTAAATGCAGTATCGGGTATTGCGCGTAAATTTTACGTAACTAGAAATAAATAGGTTGCGGGTGTGTGGGGCGGGGCGGCGTGGGCGGCGGCGTGCGCGCGCCGGTCCTCCCCCTCCCCTGCCGCCCTCGTTCCGGCCCCCGCACCCCTCCTCCCCGCGAACCCGGCCTGCTGGCGACCTCCGCATAGTCCGCGAATAGCGCCCCGCGAGCCACCCGCACCGCGGAGCGAGCTCCTGCGTCCGCCGCCGACCGACCCGGCCCACGGAGAAACTTTTCCGACGTAGCCGCGCTACGCTGTGCTACGAACTCCGATATGCTACGAATCGAAACTCAGTAGTCCGAAGTGCATTTTAGTGCAGTGATTTTTTTATAATATTGAATTATCAGTGAATCCGTGTATAAATAAATAAATAAAAACTTTAGTGCGCAATGAGGACTCGCCCCTCCGTTTTATAGCGATGTCGGCCCTCGTCCGACCCATGTGGTAAGTGGCCGCTTGATTAGCAAAGTTTCGTTTGAATTCCGTCAACTATTTTGTTTTTAAGTCGAACAGTTGGCCGCGCCAGAAGTCGTCGCGTTTGTACGTTTTGAAAAATATCTGCGGCATTGTTATTTCAGCGGTGTTCAACGAAAAATTGAAGAAGTGTTCAAGATAAAAAAAAATATATCGTTTACGCACAAATCCCACGCTCGTAAAACCATTTCACGAAATGCTTTCATAATGTGTGTTAAATATTGATGAGGTTGAGTAGTATTAAGTTTGTATGTAATGTTTGAGGTTTAAATCGGATGTTTGTGTGTTTGCCATGAGGTTGATTATTCCTGCCTCGTTTGTCGTATCGGAGGTAATGTAATCTCGTCGGTAAGACGAGCGAGTCGGCAAATAACCGCGGCATTAGCTCGGCGACAGAATACGTAATGGCGCGAAGCTAAATTCATTAGCTACCGTTGACTACACGAATGTAAGCAGTAGTTGTGCCTGTGCTGATAATTACGATATTTGATTTAATTACAAGCATAAATCATTCTCTGCACAGTGTAGGCACATATTTCTTTCTTATCACCATAACTTTGGCTAGGGCGCAAATTAAAGTACCGTGACTTCTTAATGTTATGTCAGTTCTTCATCTAAAAAAATATAGGTGTAAAGTGTTTTAATCGAGAAGTTTTAAAAATGTCATAGGTACCCGAAAATGGCCTTAATGATAACTTTTGAAGTTCTTAAACTACCTTAAACTTTTTTAATTGGAACAAAACACTGTGGTCAAAACATAGCAGCTATTCTTACAGCAGCAGCATTTTTATTACAGCAGTATTTTTTTTATTTATCCTTTTCATAGCTGAACAAGTTATAAAACTCTCTGAGAAAAATAACCTAATCTACCATTAAAACAATATTAAGTATTAGGTTATTTTTTTATTTAAAATTTGAAATATCCTACGTATAAATTGCGTTGATTTCAACAAAAAAAAATTAAAAAAATTCATCGTAGATACAATTTCCTAATTTCCTTGTGTTGTGCCTTGTTAAAATCTTCTCATACCATTTATAATTACGAAACAACACTTACTACAAAAAAAAAGCAACCCCACTTCGTTAACATCATTAAAAATCCCTAAAACGCAAACCAGCAAGTCACTACACATCAAATCCATAATAACTCGCATTAAAAACGTTAACCGTACCGTGTAATTAACGTAAACGTTTAATTCAGGTGAGGTGGCGCCGATTTCACGTATAGCGCCTCTTCCCATCTGATAGCGCTAAATTGTTTCACCCGTATCTGATGGGCCGCTAAAATGTCGCTTATTTCACCTTCCATTTTAACGTCGTTTTGCGCTGATGTATGGGAATCATTTTATTAATTTTATGAGAGATTCATGGTAGAGCAAATACATTTATACTGTAGAAAATATTCTGAACAGGTAGATCTGTATGACTCACGTTTTTGGAGTACAGTTTAATACATACTTACAAGATTGTTTTTCGGGGGTAATAATGTTACAAGTAGGTACCTAGGATGAATGGGAAAGTAGTTGTGTATTTACTTGCAATACAAATAAAATGGGAATTTCAACAGTAGATATGGTCCAATTATTGATACGAGCTATTTCGTTATGATAACTCTTGTTATGTTTGAGGAAATTATCGAAATACACCTGTACTTCTAAGGAAATTAGCTACAATAACAGCTTAGAAATAATCGACGAAAAATTTTACTACTTAGGTACAGCTTTCATCATCTTACAAACCTACCTTTGGATGTAAATAAAACACATTATACTTTGACCTTAACATATCATAATATTCAGCAAAACCATACGAGCAAATTAAAATATAAATATATCAAATAAACTAAGTACTTATGTACAAAATACGTAACCCAAAAACCCGTCAGCTGTTTGAGGCAACAAAGATCCCGAAGTAATGTAAAAGAAACGTATTTTCGACACAACGCTACGGGTGCAATACACATCGGATCGTGTGGAGGGTGTGATCCAACCCGTGATAACCCTCCGAGAGTGAGCCCTTAACGCAGGGCTGTCACAGGCGAAGAAATAAAAGGATAAGTTGAAAATGTAATTTCCGAAAAAGTGTTTGACCAACACAAAAAAACTTATATTATTTTCAGGCTAAAACCTTTCGATTAGTTTAAGAAAATATTACAATTTAACGTTACAACTTGCAGTTAATACTACTAACTTACGCAATCATACAAGTAAGGATTTAAAGAAGAAATTGTGTATAAATCAAAACGTATGAGCCAAACTTATAGGGGTATACTAATTTAGAAATGAGCACAACAGACGTATTGTGTAAGGCTAAATCCACAATTTTCTTTCATTGAACTCTTAAATAATAGCTGCTTTTGTTCATCAAGCAGAACGTGAAAATAACTTATTGTAAAGAATAAATTGATTTATAAAATCACCTTTAACAAATCCTTGCTACGGGGAAACGTACCTTAAAAGTGCCTTATTATCGTAATAGTTAAATTATTTAAAGCAAAGTATTTATTCGGAAGGAACTTGTGTTTATAATAAATACTAGGGAAGTGGAAACGTGTTCGCATGCGACTTGCGAGGGTTTGATACTCCACGCGATAACCCTCGACACGGGTGAGCTCTTGACACAGGGCTATCACCTCAAACAATTTGGAAGAAAATTGAGAATATTTTTCAACAATTTTATTATATTTTTCCATTGAAAATATACAAAAAATCGTATTGGATGTTAGCCTAAAGAGTTTCGGCTTAAGATTTGGATATGTGCTTAGTCAGTTAACATTTTATTTATTTAACACTTTAAGCACACGAATTTACAGAGACTAACTTAATGCCATAGACTTTTCTGGCAGTCAACCTTTGAGCGGTGCAATGTTTTGGCCTAGGTGCAATAATATTAAAGTTCTCAATAACAATAAAGCTTCTATAAAGCATAATATTATTATTCTATCCAGATATTACAGCAGTAATAACAAATGAATATGTAGGCATGCACTTTAACAAGTACAACCTGTAGTATAGGTGCAAAGCGGTCAGCGGGTCGTAAATTCTAGGTTATATTAAGTTTTATTATAAAATATTTTTGGTAGCAGCAGATATGGTATCAATTCTTAAGTTTTCAATCATACCAGAACTTCCGAAAAAACAAGCAACATTTTCGTTCTATAGTCTACTTACAATAATAAAACCATATGAACTCATCAATCATCATGAATTCATGATTTTTGAAGAATGTAGGTTACTTATTATAAGAGAAGAGTTTTTTTTTAAGTAGGAATGTATTTATCATTTCTTAGTTTGAGGAATACTTTCTGTAGATACACTTACCTTAAGTCAAACATTTATGGTGTTTCGCAATATAGTTTTTTTTCTTATACAATAAATTAAACTAACTCATCAAATTATACAAAAATAAATTGATACCTACTAGACGTAAACGTTAACTTGTAAGACTGTTCAGACAAGGCTAATTGGTTCAAAATCTACACAATTCTAAGAGAGAGCAGAGAGCCTACATCGTAAGCTGCTTATTATTAGAAAGTTAATACTCCATAAAATAAAATAAAAAATAAACCCACGACTAAATAAAAAATACCAATATTTATTTGTTTTCCGTGATCCTGTCAGCCCTGCGTCGTACGGGTAAGGGGTTAGGGCGAGCCTGCCAGTTACAATGCAGCGCGGTGCCATTACCCTACTTATTTTAACTCACTTTAACTATTGCGATATTGATTTTTTGCAGTCATATGTTGCTTTCTACTCTAGGGGTTTTGGGCAATCGATAAATCAATGGAGGTGCGTATGTAAATGAGTGAGAAAAAGTGGTGTTGTATTAAATATGTATCTTGATAATAGGAAATTGTTATTTTAGAGTGAAATGTGACGGTATTTTATTTGTGATACCAACTGTAGGTGTAGATGTTGTGTGCTTTGTGAAATAAGCGTTATGTATTTGTGAATAAAAACTTTTTCCGAATAAAAAAACGACCGACTTCCGAAAAAACACTACAAAGTGAAACATGTCTTTAATTTTGGAAGTTCGTGTCTTTGGATATGTACTTAAAAAAATTGTTACTTTGTAGTTTCTTTTCGGAAGTCGTTTGTTTCTTTATTTAGAAAAAGTTTTTATTTTTTACTTTTTAGTTACAATACCTACCTCACACCAATTCGAAATTTCATCATCCTTGGGGTATTCTCAAAGTCAATCAAACCAAAACAATACATATTCATGTGATAGCAGCAATTGCGGTTGATTTGCTGTCGTTTTTTGAAGAGTTCGCCTATATATGACGGAATTATGCCCAAACATACATAAAAGTATATACACATTGAATTGATAACCTCCTCCTTTTTGAAAACGGTTAAAAATAACACTACAACGGAGGATGATAAAATAATTTCATGAATACCAAATGGGCAATTTTAAAGAAAGCGTATCTTTTTATGAGAACTAGAATTGTCACAGAAATTTGATGGCAAAACTAGTCGATTTAGAAAACTTTTACACGATTTGTGAAATCACAAATAGTTGAATTTGCATTTTCCTTTTTAACGATTTGCTAGATGTTTGAAGGCTATCGTCTCACATTATGCTACAATAATTATACTTCGTTGATTTCCTAACTGAAACGTCTCCAGCATGTTAATCAGTACCTCATACCAATTTAGCCAAATACTTTACAAATAGATCGGATTACGCTTGTTCAATTAGTATCAGAAACAATGAATGCAGTTCAACAAAAAATATAAAAAAGCATCTTATTCGTAATTCATCGTGGATGTAGTTCGAGTCGTTGCGACCAACATGTACCGATCATTTTGTAACGGTATTTTATTAGAATATACCGAATATACCCACCAAGTAAGATAAATGTTACCAGTGCTATGCAGGCCACATGTCTGTCATAAGATGTTATATAATTTAGCTTTATAATTTTTTTGATTCCCATGGTTAGGAATCAAGTTATTAAAACTATATTTACTATTTCTAGCCTTTTATTTATTTACATCGGATCGTATAATTCGATAACACGATGGACGTTGTTAATCTAGCTTTATTTGAGTAGGTACTAACAATACTTGCAGGTCAAATAGGCCTTGTGCACCCGTACAGTAGATACCTACTTACTTATGCTCATTATAGTCACTCAAGATGGTATATTCCTACTGAGTATCATATACGATATTATTTTAAGAGACGTGATAGTCAGTGGCGTAACAAGGGTGGGGCAAGCAGGGCCTTGGGCGCCTATCGAAGGGGGCACAAAAAGTCGCCAATTAATAATAAAAAAAACATCAATAAACCATTTCATATTGTTACGTATATCTAAGAAATCTGAAGACCTACTTGATTATATTGTGCAATACGAGGATGAAAGCGTAATTCAAAATGTGCATATTTTAATTCAAATTCTTCTTATTTAATTTGAATAACAACTGATTTTTTTGCAAGTTGAAATTAATACCCTCTAAATTGAAGGCTATAATTGGTCAAGAAAAGTTATGCGACCTAGGTTTGCTCAGTGTAGACCGAGAAGCTAATTTACAAAGGGGCGCAAATGTAATGCGTGCCCTAGACGCTATTTTCTATTGGTACGCCCCTGGTAGTATACCATGTATGTAGCAGTAATTCTAAACAAGTAGCATATTTATATATAGCAGATATAAAGTATTGTAGACCAGTAGTAACGGCCCCGACTTCCGAGTTGTACGTCGTGGGTGTAATCCCAGTCAAACGCATTATTTTGTGTAATTTATTTAGAAAGAAAGAAAATACATTGATTTAGCACAGACTAAAAAGGCACACAATATACAGCAAAAAAAAAAAATCTTAAATAAAAATAAAAAATAAAATTAACAAAAAGTGTAAAGTGTGATGTCAGAAACTAGCATTAAAGTGTGCCTCATGGCTGCGCTAAAAAGGCCCAGTGGCCACCATTTCATGGCCACCGCTCTCAAAATATTGAAGGAAAACATCGTGCGGAAACCGGCATGTCCCAGAACCAACAATTCAAAGATATGTGACGTCTACCAACCCTCACTGGAGCCGCGTTTAGCATTGTGGCCGAAAAGAGAGGTCCTGTGTCCGAGCAGTTGAAACATTATAGGCTAACTATGTAATTGTAAACAAATACATTTAACGGGATTTCCGATTGGTGTTCGAACATCATCATCAGTGATCGTATAATCGGGCGCTAATATGCCTAAACTTCACTTTTATTCCCACGAAAGAATAATACGGACATGCCTTTCAGAATCCCGGATCCCGGGATCGTTCGTATAAAATACAATAAATTAGTCGATCCGATCACTAATCTGTTAGATAAATCAATTTCCACTAATCGACCACATTGTGCACTGTATCATTTTTTATTGATATTCCATTTGTTTTGAATAAAATAAAGATACTAAATCAAAATAACCACTGCTATAATTTCATTAAGTTTGTTACAGTTTTTTTTTTACAAAATTGTTCAATCCCGGGAACCCGGGATTACTTATTTATTCAGAAAGGAATGTCCATATTCTTCTTTCGTAGGAAGAAGTTTAGGTATATAAGCGCCCGATTATCCGATCACTGATCATCATATAAGGCCGATAAAATAATTGGCGGGTTGGCAATCGCAGTATGGTGGTCAAATACATACAGAACGCTGCTGCCCATTCTCTAGTAAGTCCCTTAGTCGCCTTCTACGACACCCACGGGAAGAAATAGGATAGTGCTATTCTTTTGCATCCGGCACCACATGGAACACCACACAGTTCATCATACGATCCTCTAAAATTTGAAGCATATTTTAAAGTCAAAATATAACTCACTCATTTCAAAGGAATCGATGACCAAGCTTGTAACTCAAGTTGAAAACTGAAACTGATTTGTTGCAAACCCGTCTAAGTCCGTGAGGTCGTAAAAGGCCTACAATTGGCCAGGGATTATGGTTTGAGTATCCGTGTCTTCGTCTAAGCTGTTAAGTAAGGTTCGGTTTTTATTGCATTTGCATTTTACATTCGCCTGAAAATGCTCATTCAGCAAAATATCAAATTTGGGCACACAAAAAAACTAAGACAATGATTATTTCCCGGATAAAAATCTTATTAAAGGACCGAACACTTTGAATGCAATTGTGACCTGCAGGTTATTTGGCATTGCCTTTTCTTTCGACAATTCCACAATATTAATTACGTTAATAACGTTGTCGAGCTGACGAATTATTCAAATATAATATGCAACAATGGGTTATGAATTTCCTTCAAAATTCATCGGCTTGTAATTGTACGTATATAGTATCCTATACGATCCATAGATTTCCAGACTCTCAAAAAGTTTAGGTTCTTGATTGGTGCATTCATAACGTAAGTTTGCAGACAGAACTGATTAATGATCACGTTTTACGAGTAGTTCTTCATGGAATGCCACTTTTAAAAAGATGACGTCGGCGTTTAAAGAAATTATTAAAATTACAACAAAATTAAATTGTGTCTTGCATGTGAAAACGCTAGAAGACAAAATCATCAAATCGAACGGTTCAGTACGGCTTATTCATTTGGCAATAAATTAATTCGTCAAACACTTGTATAGATGCATACCACTGTATGGAATCAAGTTCTTCTAACTTAACAGACAGCTGTGCTGCTGGGGAGCTTGTTGTACCACTTCTTCCCAGCTAAAGCACTAGGAAGTGGTGAGGGGCGGGTATTTTGGGAGCCTATCTTATGACATTTTGACGTTCAAAAGTTCAAATGCTTATGATGACTTTGGATTTTGATTTGTTTGTCGACCGACGCTTTATGCTCTTCACTAAACCTTTTAAATAAATATGAAAAATCCAATAAACAGCTTACATTAGAGATAATAAATATTAAATACGTAATAAATAAAAATAATAAGTAAATAAAATAACAAATAAATGTGTATAATTTATAAAATAATAATAATAATTCTTAAATTTTATTATGTGTTACTAAAACAACTTACTAACAACAACAACTTACTAACAACAACAACTTACTAACAACAACAACTCACTAACAACTTAACTTGTAATATTTATCAAATTAAACACGCAGTGTTCTTCCTCCTCTCTCCTACTTGATCTATGCTGTGCCCGACAGGGTCCATAATTGTGACTAATATAATTTCCCTACCAACTTTATACATTATGGTACGCAATAAAGAATTGAGAATTGACAATACAATTAGCAACTAAAAGGCTGAAACGTTCGTTAGAAAATGTGAACTACCTGACTACTCTCGCGGACTCCAGCCAATCCATGGATTTTTTGCATCATATAAAAATTTTCATGCTCTCCGAACGCGATACAATGCGGAACGCAGTAGCCATTGTCTCACAAATTGTATGAACGCTTTGCTCTGCGTCCGATACCAGTCGAGCCGCTACCATTGTTTTATCGCTGAATTTGTATCCGTATGTATTTTCAATTTTTAATCTATTTACTTTCTCAATTTAGTAAAACACTAAAACGATAAAAATAGACAGACAGTATTGTGTGACATTTGGTATGGACCTCATTGACTTTAAAACTGAACGAATAGGGTTCAGCTAGAAATTAATTCTCTATTGAATCTTGACGTGACGGGCTATAAGACACGGTTGTGTCGACAACATGTGCATATTCATACTCCGCGGCGACGTACTAATGGATGGATGGAAAGCAAAGAAACGAAATATTCCGGACTAGGTACTGAATATATTTGAGGAGACTGTATATCCTCTGAGAGAGCTGTGGTGGCTCAGCGGAAACGGCCCCAACTTACGAGTTGTGTGTCGTAAGTTCAAACCCAGATAGGTGCTACTTCTTGTAAATAACTTCATCACCACTGTTCTCAAACGGTGACGGAAAACATCGAAAGGAAACCGGCATGTCATAGTGCTAAATATTCGAAGACTGTGACATCTACCAACTCGCACTGGACCCACGTGGTAGATTACGGCCCACTCCCTCTCTCAGAGAGGAAGCCAGTCTTCCAGCAGTGGGAACATTATGGGCGGATTATTCATAAATCCTAAAACTTTTTTCAAAATTTGTAACATGTTTAGAAGTACGAAGATTGGACATTTAAATAAACCTTTTTTACAGTCCGTTCAACTGATTTTGACTTCTATTGCGTTGGTAGCAGGATTAATGGCATCTGCAGTAAACAGTTGGTATTGTAACCACTTTTTTGCTTTTAATTCCATCCTTATGCGTACGGAATAGAATTCTAAATCTGTTGAACGGACTAAAGGTTTGTTTAAATCTCTAATCTTATTTTAAAAATGGAGTATAAGTAGATGTTGTTGTATAAACAAATTCTTAGAATGTCTTAATGTCTTGGTCTTTCTTGGAGAAATGGTTCATAAAGAAAGGATAGCCGGAGTATGGAACTATATTCTGGCTGTCCTTTCATGTCTTCGAATAGTTGCAGACGTTTGCGTAGTCAAGATGGTGAGTGATTGTGTATGTTTCAGGTCTTTTGTTGTTAGTTTGGGGTCAATTGTTTGCTTCTAAGAGCCACTCCCTCCAAACCCGAGGTACTTTTCCGGTAAGGGAGGACAGCTTATGTGCATTTATGTACCTACCTCTGATTGTAGATAAAGTCCGTTTGCATTATGACTGTGTGGGGGTCTTGGCATACGCTATGTTAGTTATGATCTTGAGTAAGTAACTTAGGGACTTCTTGCAAAACTGTTTGAATTTCACTAAGATATAATTCTTCTTCTTTAGTATGAAATATTTTTATATTAGTACCAGCATAGTAAGTTGATTTCCGTGTATCAGATGTCAGGAAACAACGAGATTATGTTGAACAGTATTTAGTATTTGCGTTTGTGGCGAAGTTATAACAACCGCACGGGTTAATCGATCGGGTTAAACTACGCTTCCGTTTGGTCCGTGAATGACTGACCATTTCTACATACAAAGACTACTCCGTGCCTCAGAAAGCATTTTGCCGCTAAGTCGTTGGTCCGGGTTGTCATTCGTGGATCTTTGACAGTCGTTACCGATCGTCAGAAGCCTGAAAGGCTAACAACCAGTCTTACCAAGGAAGGTGATAGAGGTCAGGGGCCTAAAAACGCCACATTAAGCGATTCCTCTAAAAGCAATTCACCTCCTGAATTCCCCTATGATTCTAGTATTTGACATTTTACTTTAATAAAACAATTCATCATTTGTTGACCATTTTACGAATTTCCATACAAAACTGTCAAACAGATGAATTACGTGCTTTCTACGCAGATAATATTATGAATTGTCAGTTTATGACCATTTTATGTTTTTATATACCTACGATTCATAATATTTTCCTATTATGATTCTGCCAAAGCGACCAGATAGGCTCTGGTGACACAGAAAGGATGGCTTTCTGTATAACCGGGTGTAGTTGAATATAATTTTAGTTGTTGCCAATTTAGTTTCGAAAGGACTGGCAAGATGACTGGCAAAAAGCAAATACTAAATCCTCATCGTCAATGACGATTTAGTATTTGATTTTAGATGGCGAGGTTTAAGACTATAATCCACTGTCGTGACTAGGTATTATAGGTACTTTCTACCAGTATTCAAATAATGTCGTAACTATAACAGATCTGCCGAAAATAAAGAGATTTGATACTGTTTGTTAACATATATCATAAAATAAAGTTATGTATTTAAAGTTGAGTATTTATACTCACTTCTGTCTTATCAACTCCGAAAGTTACAGTAAACAGCTTCTCTTCTTTTCTCGTGTAACAAATAATGGTGTTTTTAACTTTTCTTAATGGTTTTAAGCTTATAAAAAAAACAGCCAAGAATATTCTGGACAATATTAATGATAACAAACATTATCATTCAAAACAAGGTGCCTTGGATACATTTGATGAACATAGAATTATAATCCCAGTGCCGACGCGTAACTTTCATCCGAAGAGGCTGTCCAGTTATCTGACAGCCTCAGTTGTTATTCGCTATAAACTTCATCCAACTTCCATTAAAGCCATTTAAACGAAACTCAAGGCTGAAGCCAAATTGGAAGAGTATTTATCTTTCCCGGGAGTCGATTTAAAAGCAGAATCACGCAAGCACACGACGCCATTATCGGCGGCGCCCGATCCGCAGGCCGCGGCAACTCTATGAATCTAATCCAGAGGATTTACTCGCTGATTTACAGCCGAGCGAGGCCAAGGAGGGCGGGAGTGCTTGAAAGAAAAGTGATAATGTCTTAATCCTACCACACTCGAGTTTGCTCGTACCCCCCTCACAATTTTATGGTCGCCCGCGCAGACGGCACGTTTTGATTTATGATTTCAATAATTAAGAATTCTAAGGTGCAATTTGAATTTGGAGCCGCCACGTCTGAGGGGCCGCGGGAGGCCGACGCGTGTATATTATTGCTCCAGGGCGGAAAGGGTCTCGGCCTCACAGGGCGCTCCGCTTACCTCACGTTTTCTAAGGAATTATAATAGAGTTTCAAGGAATTATGAGAAATTATGAAAATGAGATTTTCAACAATAGAGGCTTTCTTCGAGTTTGTTTGTTAAGTTGTGTGTAGGGGTTTCGTATCAAATAGGGTTCGATTTAAATGATGCACCGTTTAGACGGTTTTATTATTTATTGCTGTTCCCTAAGTTACCTACTACAAACCTAAAATTAACTCGAAGATTTCATTACTTCCCCTAATCTAAAACAAATGGATTTCGTTTTAAGCACAGCAGCAGCAATTACTTATAAAACTTAACGAGATTATTCTTCATAACCAATAAAAACCAGCTCTTTCCTTTCGTTTACGCTTATGCGCATCATCTTCAAATGTAGATATCTACATACTCACTATGTAATCTTTATTTTCATTATAAGCCGAGGCACGGCTTTCAGTCTCCAAAGTTATGCTGGATATGCTTAGGAACGTATGACCAACAAACTTTTATCTTTCTATTATGAAATAAATTACATAACTACAATAAACCTTCCACTTAAATTACACAAAATTCTTCAACCGTGATGATTTTTCCTAATTAAAATCACAATCTTAATAAAAGCGTTTCGAAACCAAAACAGTATCACTACTCCATATAAAGCAGTCACGTCTCATCTCGGCATCTTCCTTAATCCTGCCGCGTTCGGCTCCGCAAATTCGCGCTGCGGCTGCCCTTATATCGCGCCCTAATCTCCAGGCATTACAATTAACGCGGCCCCAGATAACCCGCCACTCGCCACCCGCTGATAAAGGTCCGCACGAGCACTAGTTTAAACCGGTTAAGCATCCACCGCCCTCAGGGTTTATCTAATTACCCTACGCCAACACACGAACACAAACCGAACGCGAAAACCAACGTTCCGTCCCAATCCCGACGCCTGAAAACGCTCCACGTTTACGTAATTTTGGTTTACATCGGTACAGACTTGAGGGTACGTCACGTACGTAAATGTTTGCCGGGCGTCGTACTATCGGTATTTCGGCCTTCCGGTGGGCTCCCCCGAAGGTACCTCCGTCAAGGACCATCGATTACTATCTCAAGTCGAGTCGGGCGCATATTGCACAACTTCGAGAGAGAATATCGCCGATCAATAAATCAGGCCCGATTGCTTTATGGAGTTATGGCTCTAACTTTATTGTAGGGCTCGGAAAACACGATTATATGGAGGTTGATATTGTCTGTTGAACCCCAGTATGTTATTCCCAGTCCCAGTAATGAACGCGAATTGAATCTTGAGTCGAGTCTCCATTAGTAAAGTAAGATAGTTCTCTACGAAAGAAAATCGTGAGTGTTGAAGTTTTTCTGACAT
Source organism: Polymixis lichenea (assembly GCA_949091785.1). Taxonomy (NCBI): domain Eukaryota; kingdom Metazoa; phylum Arthropoda; class Insecta; order Lepidoptera; family Noctuidae; genus Polymixis; species Polymixis lichenea. The sequence continues at coordinate 7,034,815 of OX420938.1, read as the reverse complement.
GTTTGTGTGTGTGTGTGTGTGTGTGTGTGTGTGTGTGCGCTTGTGATTTTTATTTTTAAGTAAAAATAGCATGAATTGAATGCAAAGGTGTTATTTTTTTACTAAAGACAAAACTTTGTACGTATAAAACCGATCGAGAGTTAAGTGTTTGGATCTAAAGTCTGTTAATTATCTCAAAATTAATTACTACACATATTTATTTTTACTAAGATACCTACTTACTTAACAAACACAACGTTAATTGTAACAAAAGCTTAAGAAATCATAATGACGTCGTAATAAATACTCGTTTTAAAGAAAATCTCTTTTGACATAACTTAGCCTATACAACCTCAAACAAAAACAAACCTGAAGGCCATTAAGAAACAATAAAAGTAAACAAAAATAGTCATGTTGACACACTTACTTCAAAAACTTTTCTGGAAAAGTTTTGCCCAAAGTTTAATTTTACTGACAAAAAGTTTGAAAGCGAGTTAATACTCAAACAAAACGTTAGAAATTAATCTGAAATGCGTGGTGCGATGTTCCCTGACTCTCACGGTACTCACTTCATACTTTAAACTTATCCTCGATAACAACAACGCTTCGGATAAAACATACAAAATAACCTAGCTTTAAACAAATTTCTATTATTGTAAAACTTTATATGAAAACTTCAATAAACCCTTGATGAATACTAAATTATTTTAACCACATTTTATCACTAATTTCCATTTGGTCTTTCCGTCTTCGACGATGTCTAAATTATATATTTGGTCTGAAAGCTCTTGAGTGAAATGGTTTTTACGTGGGAACGATTTTTGTGCAAATAAACATAACAACAAAGTGCTTCTAATGTGATACGTCGATTGGAAACGCCGAGAATCATTTCCGCGTAAAAATTTCTGATTGTGGATGGAAAATCGAATCGCAAGTACAATGATCCATTATATTTTTGGTGTTTTATATTTATCGGCTCTGTCTAGGTCCGGGGATGTTTCTGACTATGCCGTTTGTTTCAGGACGGTGCCGCTAACCACGCAAGCTTCCTTGTCTCAGATCAACAAGAGGAGGCTAGAGTTCGGCGTGGATGTAGAAACATTTAGAACGAACGATAGACGCCTGGATCGCATCAGCAGCGAGGGCTCCATGGAGGAGGAGGAGATCCACGGCAAGAGAAGACGACGTCTGCTAGATGACGAGAGACGAGAAGAACCCGAGTTCCGCCGACGACCGCTCCCTATGCACAGACCGCAGACCTTACGGCAACCCGAAGAAGATGACGAAACACTTATTCGGGAGACACAGGCTGCGTTAAGAACCCTGTCCGGCAACTGGACTAGAGAACCACCACAACCAAATAGTGGTGACGAAAATGAAGATGCGAATGGGTTTGAAAACTTATTTGATGATAAACGATCAGAGAAAATCCCGTCATCCCCTTCACAATCGTCCGACCTGTCTCAAAAAAGCTTCTCCGCACATCATCAAGTACAACACATGAATGGCATTATCAATGATCTCGAAACCAAAACTAACCTCATTACAATAGAAATAGAAAAATGCGAAGATTACGACAGACTAAGTAGACAATCCACTCAGTATGGAGCACCTAACTTCGACGAGCTCGTCGATTCGTCTTCCAATGAACTAGAAATAGATATGTCAGATAGATGTGATGATACATACGATGACGACAGAGATATTAAGCCAAAACGGAAAGGGGAAATGGTGCCTGTAAACAAGCAGTCATTATACAACGCTTACAAGGCAGCTACGGCAGCGCTGCCGTACTCCACGCAGTCGGCCTTCAAGCCACCTGCAGAAGTGAAACACAGGCTTCACAATTCTTCATTGCCGAGTGAACCTTTTGGAGGATACTCGAACGACCACGATAGAAAAGAGAACAAGGGTTCGAAGCAGTATACGGTGCTGCAGCCGGCGGGCGCGGGGTCTCGCGCGGCCACGGTGCTGCAGGAGGCGCGCGCAGTGCCATCCGCGCAGCCGGCGCGCGACTCGCGCCCCCTCAACGCGCTGTCCCCGCCGGCACGAGGTACCGCCGCACTCCTCAAACAACGATACCCAAACTTTCTTAACGACCTGGCCATAACATACAACTCCGCGCTATGAACTAACTCCAAGTTTGTTTCAAGGTCGTCTCGCGATATCACATAACGTAGCCGGGTCGATGTTCACTACAGCTGTCATGTAACATTGCATTATTGTGTACATGTTCACTTAATAAAAATCGATTACCATATAACGGGATTGTCTAGCGTTCATTCCATATTATCTTTCGAAACATTCTGCGCTAGCTTATAGGTTTACTTACATACGGAATCGAGTTCGCAACAAAACCTGGCAACAAATAATTTCTCATTTGTAAGACGTGTCCTTAATTTAGTGGGAGACGGTCACAATAAGGTTATACTCCCACCTAAGTTGATAACGTATATGTATAAAATACCTAAGCGTTTTCCTCGTGTTGCTGGGCGATAGCTGGGTTTATGTCAGGGTGACGAGCAATAAAAACGGGTCAGGACAGGCGGTGGGCGGGGCATGGCGCACCGCCCCGCAACTCCTGAAAGAAAAATTGGCAGTCCGCGCGCAGCCGCTTGGCGTTCTTTATTTTTTCTTTTAAGTTGTGCGTGGGGTGGGTGGGCCGCGGGGCGGGGCCGCGCAGGTACGCCCCGGCAGCGGCACGCCCGTCCGTATCGATCGAGCGCGCACGCCCCCACCCGCTCATCAGGAAAACGCTAATTTGTGCACCGCTCGATTTGTTCACAGAAGGCAACAAGTGTCCCACACCCGGGTGCAATGGGCAGGGCCACGTCACCGGCCTATACACTCACCACAGGAGGTGAGTCGATGATTCAATGATTTTCAGTATACGAGTAGCTCAACAGAATCAACAGATGTAAGCCCGACACGAGAGAACTGTGTTCCTGTGTAAACACATAGGGCGTTTGGAACACTGAGTGCATAATCGTATGATGTAGTGTCAGTGTTGTTATTTTCTACAGTATAATGGGACATAATATGGCAAAAAAAACAAATACTTTCCTCAGACCTCTTCTTGCCACCTTACTAACTCGTTAGTTAAACCTTTATTTCCCTGACAATATGTATGTGAAGTAACGCAAAACTGATGATGATTTGTTCCTCCAGTCTGTCAGGATGTCCAAGAAAGGATAAAGTCACTCCGGAGAGTAAGTAGAACTAACATTAACAGCGATACAGCTTCACCGTTTGAGTTGCGTACATTTTGTTCTAGCGATGTTGTTTTACATTTTGTTCAGCGTATTCTGTAGTTTCAGTATTTTGATTCCTTTTGTTTGATTTTGGCAATATTTTTTGTTGTTTTTGTGTTAAGTCAGTGGTAGTAGTTTGCAGATGATGTTGTTCTCATTAAACATTAACCCTCATTGTTGCCATATTAAGAGAAAATAAGATGGTTTCGGTAAAAGTCATTATTTATAATCTCATTCGATTAATACTGAGCTACTTTCAACGGTTTCTATTGAATCTTATTCTATATGTTACGATATTTTATACTTTCATTTAAGAGACTCCTAGGACAGGATCATTCAATGAGAACAATTTAAATCTGCTGTTGTTCATCTAGTTTATACTTATATAATAATTTGTTCTTAAAAATGCATTGAATAACTTTGCTGATATATGACGTCATCGTGCAGTATTGGCGTTGCACGAGACGATATTGAAGTGCCCCACACCGGGGTGCAACGGACGCGGCCACGTCAGCTCCAACCGAAGTACACACCGCTCCCTTTCCGGCTGCCCCACAGCCGCGGCGCGCAAGGCCGCCGCTAGATCACAGAGAGCCAGACCCTCAGGTGAGACTGCGGCATTTGGATGTAGATGACGTAGTAGTCACTGCAACGAAAGCACACACCGCTCCTTGTCCGGCTACCCCATAGTCGCAGCGTGCAAAGCTGCTGCCAGGTAACACAGAGCCAGACCGTCAGGTAAGACAGCGTCAGTGCGATATTGTAGTCAGTAAAACCGATGCACGCACCGCTCCCTATCCGGCTGCCCCACAGTCGCGGCGCGCAAGACTTCTTCTAGGACACTGAAACTCAGGCCCTCGGGTGAGACAGTATCAGTTTGACGTAATAAACAGCTCAATCGAAGTACGCACCGCTCCCTATCCGGCTACAGCTATGCCGCGCGAGGCCGCTGCTAGATCACAGAAAGTCAGACCGTCAAGTGAAATAGTTGTTGGCTCAGCCGTAGTACACATCGCTCCCTGTCCAACTGACATATAAGCAGAGCAAACTACTTAATGGATTTCACGACTTTTTGCGATACTCCATTGTTTGCAGTTACAGATACCCACTATTTTAATCTGCAACACCTTCTAACAATTCCCCACCCTCCAGTATCCCACAGTTCAATCTCGCAACCTCCGATCGTGATCAGTCAGGAGAGCGTCCTTAGTTCCTCGGGTAGCATATCCCGAGACCGCGAGGCGTCGCCTCGCAGCCCCGCCGTGAAGCGAGAGGCCGCCGACCTGCTGGTGCCGAAGCGCGAAGCCGGCGAGCCCGAGCGCGACTCCCCAAGCATGGAGACGCGCCACGCCGGCTACGGCGCGCCGCCCGACCAGAGGTCTCCTTATGAAAGGCCGCCGGATGACCATGTGAGGTCATACAGGTAAATAATATTTCAAATTTATTTATTTAACATAGTTCTTAAACATACAAATTTCATGGTATGCTATTCTAACTAATAGAAGATTTAAACAGATTTCACAGCGGGTTCCCAAACTAGGCATTTGATAGATAGATTGGCCTCGTTTAGTTCTGCCCATAAAAAAAGATTTCGGGTAGAAACAAATTCGTGAAATCGGAATGCATTTATTATCACTCATCATCATCATCATCATCATTCTTCGCCTAATTAATTTTCTAATGCATTTATTTCTGCTAATAATTAATTTCTTCGGTATTGCCGTTGCTGTGTGATTCAACGACAAACATTCAAACACTTTAGCAATATTTTCGTGAACGTTTGTATTCGATTACGATTTAATTTAGCTTATTGCTGTTCACTGGTAAACGTGAGCTTCTGAAAAAAAGCTATTGACACTAGGGCAATTTAAATACTTCATTAAACATAAAACTTACTTTACATGTGTAAACTTACATTTTCAGACCTACAATATTAATTAATTTAATGAATATGTGGATAAATTAGTAGGTACTGTAAGTTATATAATGAAGCTGTTATGTAGTTAAGTTCAAGGCTAATTTAGTGAGCGTTCTTAATTGTAATTTCATTCGTTAGATGCCATATTAGGTAGAGTTTCGTCTTCAGTAGTAACTTCTATATTTCACAGATATGTAGTATGCATTATAGCGATGAATTGATGCTACTGGAAACATTCCAAATAATGTGAAATATGCTCGCTATGTCTACAAGGCACGAAATGAATAGAATGTTTATTAATCCATTTTGGTGCATTCACGAAGACTGACGTCATAATTCCGTTGGTAGCCAAATGAACGAAGCGCGGTACGGCTACGAGTCGCGGTGCTACGAGGGCGCGCCGGCCTTCGAGCGCTACGACCCCGCGCAGTGCCCGCAGCGGCCCTACGGCTGGGAGGAAGAGCGCTACCATGACCCTCACCTCCCCACCCCCATGAAAACCGACCAGTCCGAACAGGAGACCAGCTCCGGACCTATATACCCTAGGTAGGTCACCAACAACCAGTGTCGAACGCTTATGTGGTAAACGGGATGCCTAGATCCTAACTTATTTCTAATGAGACTTAGAAAGCTAATTGCTAAAGACAATTCATTAGTAGACTTTCGGTTTAATTTTACGTCCTGCGTAATTATCGAAATTGGCCGTGTCCACCAGACCAATGTACCACTACGAGGCTGGTAGCGGCGTGGGCGCCGTGGGCGGTGTAGCGGCGATGGGCCCCGGCGTCCCGCCCGGGTTCAGCGCCATCAACCTGTCGGTGAAGATCGCCGCGGCGCAGGCGCAGCGGCCCCGCAGCCCCACGCCCCGGGACCCCCGCGACCCTCGCCCTGCCATAGATCTTTCCACTTCTAGTGGTAGTCCACAGGTGAGAATAGACACAATAAAAGGACTAGACAAAACATAATCGGCCCTTTTAAATTAATTGCCCAAACTAAATAAATTTTCATAACAGGGTCCATACGCATCGCCGGTGTACACAAGCGCCGGTGGTGGCAGCGGGGGCGGCACGCGAGGCAGCCCGCAGCCGGGAGCTTCGCCACAGCTCACCGCCAGCCCCCAGGTGCCCAGTCCACAGGGCCAAACCCTCGACCTTAGCGTTTCCCGTTTACCACATAGGTGAGGCAATTTGTTCAATAGGTTTTATCTTTATATACTCAATACTTAAATATGAATTTAAAGTCTTTATTTTTCCAACAGTCGAGGTTTCCCCGGCGGAGTCTCTTACAGTAGAGAATCAACTCCCGACAGCGGCGGCAGCCACCCCTACCTAGAAGCTTACCATCGAGATACCGCCGGTAAGAACTCATTACGTAAATTATTATGAGAGCATACAATTTTCTTCCCTCATTTTGTTTTAATGTAATCCTTTATACGAGCTATCGTATGTCCCATATTCGCTACATGGCTACATTTTACCCCTCATAAGGGCTTGAACACATTGGTGCCGTTAAACACGTCGTACAAATTAAAACGCGACCGCGGTAATCACTCCCATGCGTTGTACACGCGCCGTAACGTCGGTAATCCGGCGGAGTGCCGGCGTGCGGCCCGGCGCCGCACGGTGCGGTTACATGCCAGTGTACACCGCGGTTTTTGTGGATCACTATGTACGAAGCTTTAATTAAAATTTATAATAGCGCCTGAATTCTCACGGCGCTCAGCCTGTACTGTATACCACGCCGTGAGTAAAACATGAGTGGGAGTAATTTTATAATGTACACAAAAGTTTGCCTCGCGAGGTTTTCGGAATAATTATAATTCATGCGATCTCGTGGGGGTTGAAATAATAATTACGGAATACTTGATTCATTACCGTGTTCACGTGAACGAAAGAGCAACACCGATAGACACGTCTGTTTTTATACTTACAATCAAAACTTCGACTGCTGGCTCTAAGTTTTTAAAATTCATCAGTAAATTTTAAACATTGCGACCATAACAGTAGGCATGGGCCGCTAGAGTACTGGGCAGGGTGCAGTCACTGAGTTAATAAAGCATTGAACAGTTACCACTAACACCATCCCATCCCACAGGTTACGGCGGCGTCAGTCCACATCCAGTCGCAGGCTACGGCCTGGCCCAGCCAGACTACGCCGCAGCGGCCGCAGCGGCAGGCTACGGTGGCTACCAGTACCAGTGCGGGGCGTACCCCCCACCGCCCGCGTACCCCCCGCACGCGCCCCCCTACTCCCCGCCGTGCTACATGCCGCCCCCGCACGCCCCGCACGACAAGCCCAAAGATAGCAGGTGAATATAAATACGAGCGAAGACAATGTCTTCGAGGTTTCATAGGCTTGGATCACTCCACCAAACAGATGCTTACAACTAACTATGCTAATGAAAGCCGTTTCCCAATGGCCATCCGTCGTCAAAGACTTCAGTTCCGCATCAGCAAACATTCAGCCCTACAATATCAGGCCAGGTTCGGGAGAAAACCACGGTCGGATAATCCAGGAGTCCCAGTGGCTGACCTCGTCGAAGTCTGTTTGGACTGTGAAAGTCTCGCAAACGATAAAGATCCTGAAGGCCATTCACCATTCAGGACAAAGCAAATGGAATAAAAGGAGTTAGCTATAAGTTATAATATAGTTTCCTTTCCCTAATGAGTTGCGGAGGTCAGACGGCAGTCGCTCCGTGTACGTAGTTAAATATTTAGCTGCAAATCTAGGTTAGGCAAGTGCCCCATCGGATTCTTGTGTGAAAACTGGTATGTAATAAACTCGTATTTTGAGGAATTGAGACGGAATTGAGACAGTCTGAAGATTGGTAAAAGCAGTATGATTTTATTATCATTAACTATCGAAATTATTATTGCTGGATAACAACAGCAATCAACTGACTGATTAGAAAAAAAAAATAGTATCTGTACCAAAACTCTGCCCCATTTTAAGTCGTTATTCTGGTTCTCTCACCGTACTAACGCATAATGTGACAATAAAATATAGTAAGCTGAACCGTGAGAACGAGGGTTACTACGGTACCCTACTTACGTAACGTATAATAATCAGAATCTAAATAATTTTGAAGGATATTGCTTCATATGTTCGAAAAAATTAACGGCTCAACGACGTAAATCACGCAATGAATGTTATTGAGCTGTCAAAATGCCATTCCTAATGTTAGTGAGCCACCACCGTACCACTGGTCTTACTTTAGTTTAGGAGTGATTACGTAAGGCATAGGTACAAGGTTTCATGACCCGAGGGTCAAGCAATATTGGCGCTACGACCGACAATACCGACCCAACTGTAACGTTTTTATTTGAATATAAGTATACATATAGCCGTTAGTTAGCGTATATTATTTTTCATTTCTACATTTATTTTCTTGGTTTTTTTATAATTTCTGGGACGAAATAAAGTTAGTTCTGGTATTTTTATTTAACATTTTATACCAAAGTATGTTCTCAAATATTAAGAAGGTACCTACCTATAACATCTTCTTTTCACATGACATCTACTACGTGCCGAAATATGGGCACAGTAATGGTACACCTTTAGAGCAGTGTATGGAAGTTATAAATACTTACGAAACATTATCCATAAAAATATAATTTACACAACAGTTGATTAGTGATTTAAGTAGGTACTTACCTTAACTTTATGAATTTTTATCTAAGTACTCATTTTTTTTATGAGACTTACAAGTTCTGATTACGAAATTAAAATGTTAGTCAGTAATTGTACGTAGCGGAGGAGACACGTCTGTTCAGCCAGTACTGTCTGTACGTACATTACCTATTATTAATTGTAGGTACCAAAATCTTTTTTAGATAAAAATAATAGCAAAGACCCTCCGCAGCTGTTGCACAAGTGTGCTCTCGTATTGAATTCTCGTAACGTGTTTTCTTTTGTTGATCGACACAAAATGAGTGACGTAAGTGAAAACATTCAACACTGAACACTTGGCTGCCTTGAGAGGCGAGCGGCCGTATTCTGCACGATGCGTTCGGATACACGCAGAGAGTTTTTATGATTATGTTTTGTGATGACAGAATCATTTGTACTGCTCTATGTGAAGTGATTTAAACTGAAAAAAAATGTAAGGATTCAAAGATTTACTTTCTTATATTATAATTTAAATAACACCCGTAGGTACATTGACATATCGCGGTGGCGCTGTTCGCATAGGCAAATAGCGGTGCGTTAAATTCAGTACTTACATTATTTTGTGATTAGTTCCTTATTTCACCACGGGTCAGTACTACTAACTTCAATGATTTGCAGCAGGATAAAAAAATATATAAGTAGGTAGGTAAATGCCACCCGCATAAATAGGTAAAAGGTGTTTACTCTTTTCTGAATTTGTAATTCACATTATACCGTATCTACTGTACTATTTGATATTTACAAATGTTAATAATAATAAAATAATTGTCACGGATAATAAAACATAACAACAGCAATCAGGCAACAGACCTTTAAGTGAAACCCGGAAAATAAATTCTAAAACAATATACGTAATATGTAATCATGTAATCAAAGTAAACAAAAGAGCACAAAAATTATTCCTAATACAGTTTTTTTTTCATACCTACCAAGAAAATACAATAACAAACTTATCTACTTTTAACATGTCTAAAAATTGCTCGAATATTCCACCTAGTACATTTTTTCAATAATTAATTCAACGTGAAGTTATTTTAGGTTAGAATAATTCTAATGCAAGTTTTCGAACGCAACACAAGTCACACTTGGTGGATCAGTCTAAATATACCGGCGGCGGCCGCGCAGGCGCGCTGTGCGAGCTGCGCGCACACCAGATAAACTACACACGAACGATAAGATACACACTCTTTAAATTATATTTGTGCCACTTTCCTGCCGTTAATATTAACGACGGCGCAGATATGCGGCGAAATAGGTAAGAACAAAAATTGTTATATCACTTTTGTCGTGTTCTAAAAACTTTTTATAGTTTTCCTATCATCCAATACGTAAACACAACAGCGAGTAGCTAATAATACCAACTTTGTAAACATTCAAAAACTTCGCTTCACGGACTAGATAACATTTTTGGAGGCAAAGTTTTTAGTTTACAAACTTTTCTGTAGTTGTGTTGTTATTTATTTTCGTTGGGATAATGATTTCAATAATTACGGGAAAAAGTAGATACCTTGTAGACCTTGAATAATATTTTTTTAAAGTTTATTTTATTTTTAACAAGTTATTTTTGTTTTTTTCCTTCAATACTGTTACGTATCTATTTATTCACGCTAGCTATCACCGCGACGACTTTTATGGGAAACTGAGTTACCGGATACGAGAGTCGAGGGAGCTCATCCAGTGTCCAGTCGAGAGCTGCGACGGCTCCGGACACGTTTCTGGCAACTTCGCGACGCACCGCAGGCAAGCGGCAATCACTGGCAGAATACGAATTCGCGGTTGCAATATCTGCGGCTGTGCAAATTTTGAACATCGAACCATTACTTTTTTTCTTTAGTTACAAAACTTTTTTGTGGAACCTTTTCCGTACTTAGATTAATAATATAGTTTTTTATTATTATTATTAACGCGCAACTATTGGCGCAGAGACCATCGTAAGTCTGCATTCATGGTTAGATAGTTTTAATAAACCCGCTATTTTCTATCTATTTTCTTAGGAATGATATGATTCATTTTCAAACTGTGTAAAACAAAGAGTGTTCGATGTTTTACGTTTGTACGGCTAAGTAGAGCGTCAACAATTGCGCCCCTGAGCGACAATTTGCGCATTTCCGCGCCAATTGGCGGCGTCCCACGGGATTTTGATGCAAACTAACCGCATGCCTTTATTAATATTCCTCGTCACAGATCGTGCTATAACATTGTTTTACGCCTTGTTACTCTAACAGTTGCGTGTTTCTTGTCGTGTGTGCAAATAGTTAAAATAATACAAACTAAATAAACAAATAATTGTGATAATGAAAACGTGGAGACGAGACGTAGTCTTAACTACGGCTACGTAAGAAACATGCTCGTAATACACATAGAATCAAAAATCTATTATCGCTACGCTGATAAAAATTACATTACACACAACCGTTACAATCGGTGCTAGACCTTTTTTATCAATTTGAAATCTTATGACGTAGATGATTAGGTATGTTTTTATGAAGCAGGCTTCGACGTGGTAGCATACGTAGGACGCCTGCATCTTTATTTACATACGTACACATACGACAAGTGCCTCATGAATTCGTTACTCCACTTTTGTTTTCAAAAGATAAGTACATAAACAATGACAGAACAATGTCGCGCCTAGGTATATGCTAATAGCTATGTAAATGCTTCACGAAGAGATTTCACATTCAAATCTCTTCGAACAAAGAATATATTTTTAAACTTTGATGTTTGAATAATGTTTTGAAGCAATAGAATATTTAATTTAAATAGGTTCCTAGTTAATATTCAATGTTGTATTGGTACTTTGGTAAGAAGTGCAGAAACAACCTATAATGTTCCCACTGCGGGCCTCAGGCCTCCTCTCGATGAGAGGGAACGGTGCGTAATCTACCACGCGGGCCCAGTGCGGATTCTGTGATATATCCAGGGCCAATCGGAACGCCGAACGCACTCACTGCGTTTGGTGTAGATGGTTAAATGAAACTCACACTAGGGCCTCGGTCTTCGCATCCTTGTTCTAGGAAATATCGTTACTTGCCTCATGATGTTTTACTTCACCGTTTTGAGAGCAGTGGTGATGAAATAATTTACACAAAGTAAGGGGCCTGCGTCTGGGTTTGAACCTACGACCTACAACCGGCCGTTAACAGGCCGTTACCACCAAAAATTGTAGAAATACCTCATATCTAGTAACCGAGTTTTCCTGTTACAAAAGTTTATAGGTACTCCCAAACTTTTTAACTACAATCTAGATAGGTACCTACTAAGGTACAGCACCCGTACCCGTACTTACAACCGTTCTCAAATGTTGCCTTTCTATCAATTAGCGCATTAACAAAGACATACGTGCTAAGAATCTTAAATAGACGAAGCTCCACCTAATGTTCGTGGTACTTATCATTTCTCGACGAAAACAAAATTGTATCTTTCCGTATCTAGGAAATATAGATAAGACGTTCTTTTGTAAGTCATTATATAGATACCTTTACTGTTTAGGTATAATCGATCTCAATATTGCTTTACAACCCTATGATTGAATGTCACGGCCAATTTCACCAATGAGTGTCAATATTCACAACAATTATGACACTGACAGCTCTTGAACGCGGTTTAGATGTGCAGATCGCGTTCAGTTTCGGTGGTGAAATTCGCTCTTACACGTTGTAACACGAAAAGAGGGGTAATTGGGTAACACTAAGAGTAGGATGGTATTCATTTTAACAGTTCAACAACATTCATTGCGTTATAAAGCAGGCACCTAAGCGTTGTAAAGCAGGCAGCTTTTTCAAACACATGAAGCAATGGATTAGCTATATCCTTAAATTATTCGGATTCTGATTGATAGTGGTCTATTTTGCTTTCAAGACATGCAACAGCTAGTTTTAAACTTAGCCAAGTTTCATTGCACCTACTGGGTAGGTATTGTTGTCAAAAGTGGTAAATAACAAGATCGACTATTTTGGTAGTATTTATTAAAATGTAGTGTGTCTTTGTTTAGATAAAATCTTCTGACCATAATGATAGACATCCTAGCTTTGTTACCAATAGAAAAAAATCCATAAACTTTTTACATAATGAGGTCAGGCCACATCACAAAAACACCTTTATTTATGGACATTCGAAGTATGGAAATCTCCGTGTGTGTTCTAAATTTAAATTCAAATACGTTAGAACTAAACTAGCAGATGCAAGCCAAGCCAACCAAACAATTTTTACGATTACCCATAAATTGTAAAATAGAGTTTATTTCATACATGTAGCATACGTAGCAATAAATTATTCTGAAAATATCTGAATTTGTTTTATGATTCGCCCATGCTAACTGCAAACTTTGGTGTAGTTACGAGTTTGTTTACAAACAAAAGTAACCGTCATAAGTTCAATTTAGACAACTGAATGAATCAATTATTCCAATGACATTATTAGCCACACATAATTATTTGAAGTAATATGGTCTTGTTAATAGAAAAGAAATTTCAAATTAAATTCATTTTGCCATTTAACTTTTTGCGTTCCGCTTTGCTAACATTCTGAAGCATTGCATCACAATAAGTAGAGATAGTCAACCTCGTAATTGTTTAACCACATTTGTCAAAAACTCCCAGTAAGTTGAAGCTTCAATTACGTTGAACTATCGAACTGCCATTGAAAACAAAAGAAGAGCATGTCCTTTTTCTGCGTTTGTGAAATCATCAAATAACTTCTCGAGCTCTGGGTGGTGCGGGAGGGCGTGTCAGACTTTTACTGACTGAAACCCACCCGTGTTCCTTCAGTTGCCTGAGTGCCAGGGACGGTATCTCTTTCGAACAACCCACTCCCCTGGCAGGCATCGGCCCTTGCGGGCCCCATCAGTTGGTGCTGACATCTCTTTGAGGCGCGCGTGGAAAACAACGCGCCGTCCACCCAGGCTAGGTCCTTACCGGACGGCGAGCTACCCATTACTCGCCATCCGCAAGCCCGAGATCATGTCCTTCAATCATATTTTAATCAAGATACAACCTGACACTGACCTGTACATTGCAAAAAAAGGAAAAAAAAAAGAACATCGCGAAAAGTGACATTCAACCAAAGGCCGTTTGTCCATCGCCACTGTCAACGGTACATCAACGAGAAACTAGATTATTTGTACCGGCGAACGTGACGTCGCGTCGTCGCGGCGGTGGTGTAGGTACGGTGCACACGCGGCCATCGTATTGTATGTATCGCCACTTCGGCGCCGTCATTCCTACCCATCATAAGAGTATCGCACCTGAAGAGAAGTCGAGAAGTCCCAACATCTGCCTTGTCTTCAGACACCAACATTCCTCTTTATAACCTAAAACTCTGATCACTTCTACAGAATTTAATTCAATAGACATACGTAAACATAAAATCACGCCTTGTTTCCCCAAACGATTGAGCAGAGGTGTCCCTATAGTACACCCACTTTTCGCCAGTTATGTGTAAGTCCCATGTATTAGGGGGCGAGCCTCTTGCCGTCAACCGGGCACAAATCCAGACCTCTGGGCTGCTACTGAAAAATTCCAGGTACACTTTGCCCGACCTGGGAATTGAACCCAGGTCCTCATGCTCACCAGTAGCGATTGCGACCACTAGACCAACGAGGCCGTCATTAATTCAATAATCTCTTAATATTAACGTCATTATGTATTTGTATCTACAATAGGAAAATAGGTCGGTATTCGAAACTCGGCGTTTAAATGCGTAGTTGTCTATTTAATTAACACATTCATTCTTAATTAGGAGTAATGGGCAACTTCACACATGAATATTTACTTTGAAGACCATAAAACATTGTTGCAGTATAATTAAATTTAACAGTTTACCTACATTTAATTGTTAATCGTCTACTTTTAGAAATTACAACAAACAATTATTTTTAAACTGACACACACTCATTAGCTCAAAGTACCTTGTCAAATCTATCCATCATTTAAAGTACACGTGGAGCCATCAAAATAGACGAAGTTAATAGTTTTTACATAATTTATGACTACGAAGAAATATCTAGACACACTAAAATAGGAACTAGGTACCTCAACCTCATAGGTACTAAAGTTAAGACTCAATTAGTCTACAGTCGCACCACAAAGGCACATTATAAAAATACTACCGCGGAACCAGTTCTAGTTATCCTAATACGACCACAGTTTGATACTAAAGCGAATCGCAGCCATAAAATTTAGTATTGATGACTATAAACGCTGTACAAAAGAATCTATTTAGACACCATTTATTTTAAGCACCTCATTCACAACGTCTGTTCTACGTGTCACACCGAATTACTTACAACAAAAGTCTCTAAGAGACATCTTGGCCATTTATTATCATAACTTATAGAAAGTATAAATAACGTCATATTTTGTAAGATTCCGTCGTCTTTCAGTCGCTTCAGATGTTTGAGTTACCAAACTAGAAATAGAAGATTTGACTCGAACCATGTAGTAAAATGCATCCAGCCCAGCAAAGGTTTAGTCCTAAAATCTAGGGCTAGATAGCTTCCAAATTGTGTCTGACAACAAGAATCCAGCGAACGCCATGTCCACTATGCGAGCCGCTGCAAGCTACAGTACGCTGCGCCGACACGCCATTGTAAGCAGTCTGTTTATGTGCAGCCTGTCCGGTTGTCCGCGCGCCGACCGCTCGCAGCTCCAGCCGCATTCGCAGGAGCTCAAGTGTCCCACGCCCGGCTGCGACGGCTCCGGACACGTCACCGGCAACTACTCCTCGCACCGCTCCCTCTCTGGCTGCCCCAGAGCTAACAAGCCCAAGAGCAAGCCTAGAGACGGACAGGACTCCGAGCCACTGAGGTGAGTTCACCATTTGCTCATCTGATTTTGTGTAATGGTGCTGGGTGCAATTTAACATTAACTTATTAAAATTATAGTCACGGTCGGGTAAATAAAGCTGCTAGGTATTAAACAGTTAGACATCTGGGGTTTCCTACCAAAACCAGTAGACAGTCAAACTAAATATGGTTTACTAATTTTCTTTCCTCACACATTAACAATTCTATTTCTAGCTTATCCTTTGACTAATATCTAAATACAAAGTTCGTAACAATTATGACAGTAGACAGCTTATTTGCTAAACAGAAAACTACTTACACGAGTAAGTAATTTACTGCAGTTATAACTATTGTAATCGCAGATAGTAATACGACACTCGACATCTGAGCTGGCTTCAACTAATTACATTCAATGTATTGCCGTAATTTATGTGCGGCATTGAGTTTCTAGGAGTTCTACAAGAAACACGTGCATAGCTTTCATACCTCTGACCTTCCAACTCAGTACGAACTATTGTAAGAAGTATTTAGAGAAAACCGCATTTCTTCTGTAATACAATAAGTTTCTTGGTTATTTCCACGCTGCTTAGATGCCCTATACCGGGCTGTGACGGATCTGGACACGCTACAGGGAAATTCTTATCACATCGAAGGTAAGACTGATTCTCAGTGGAAAGTAGATGTTTTGTGTAGTGTAGAAAGTACCTATAGTAGTGTATAAGTATGGTAAAAAGGTTCGTGTTTTAATTTGCTTGGTTTTCATTCCCCAGTGCCTCGGGGTGCCCGATCGCGAACCGAAATAAAATGAGAGTGCTTGAAAGTGGTGGCACAGTGGAGCAGCACAAAGCGGCGGTAGCGGCGGCGGCCTCGGCTATAAAATTCGACGGAGTGAACTGCCCAACGCCTGGCTGCGACGGATCAGGACACATCAATGGCTCGTTCCTGACGCACCGCTCACTGTCCGGGTGCCCGGTAGCCGGAGCAACGACGCCCACACCGCAACCAAAAAAGCCCAAATACCCGGACGATATCACGCCGTTGTATCCAAAACCATATACAGGTGTGTATCTCATTATGTTGCTAAATTATATCTAGCCTTCCCCAGTATTTATTTTGCAATAAAAAATTATAAGGAAAGTCAAACATCTCCCTGATTAGGAACTTGAAATTTTCTCCTACAAAAAACATATGATTAAGATCCACAAACTTACTACAGATAATGTTCTGGAATTCAGGGATGGAGATGAATATGCAGACGGGACAGAACGGCGAGGATCTGATGACCCTCGAGCAGGAGATTACGGAGCTTCAGCGAGAGAACGCGCGCGTAGAGTCGCAGATGATGCGTCTCAAATCAGATATCAACGCTATGGAGACGCATCTTTCACATGGAGATAGGGTAAGTCACTTACAAAATAATTTAAAAGACCACAGCACGAATAACATTTTTACTAACACTTCTTTTTTTTTTGTTCCAAATTCTTGGCTTTTCGGCACCCCAAAATAGATCCAACCATGACCTAAAAATCTTCATCCATCTCATGAAAGATTTTAACCCAAAATTTTTGTCTGATAACTTAGATGGTACTGTCATGGCTCGAAACATCCAACTTTGAGTGCTACTAACACATCACACATTTGTGAGTACCATCACCTTTTTCTAATTTGGTACCACTATCGTTATTAGTAGCCACTCAAGTCCAAAATTTATGATTTGCCAGTTTTGCTTGAGCTTTTAGGCCGCAAGATATTGGATTTTGAATTGTTGCTTGCTGTTTCAGGAGAACCAGACTATTATATCGCGTAACAATAATCTGAATGAGTATTACGAGAGTCTGAGGAACAATGTGATCACATTACTGGAGCACGTGAGGATCCCGGGCGGCGGCACGGCGCCGGCGGGCGCGGCCGGCCCGCCGGGCGCGCCGCCGCCGCCCGGCGCGGGCGACAAGCCGGCGCACGACAACTTCGACTCGTACCTCACCAAGCTGCAGACGCTCTGCTCCCCGGACGGCTACTGCCCCGACGAGAACCGACCCATCTACGAAACAGTGAAAAACGCGCTTCAGGACTTCACAGTGCTCCCTACGCCGATTTAAGGCTCACAGAGCGCCGCCGAGTCGGAGCGACAGTGAACTTGTAGTTAACCAACTTGAGTGCCGTCGGCGGAGCTTATCAGTGATACAGACTTCTTGAATTTAGTACAATTTAGTATACGTGGTAGTGCGGAAGCAGTGTCGGAGCTACTCACCAAAGATATTAGACAATGACTATGACTGCATGATATTATGTGAGGGACTAAAGTTTCGTGATATGTATACCTGTACAGCGTGTCCGTGTCCCGTGTGGGACATCCGGACAGGTATTTGTGTTCTATTAAGTATTAGGTAACGATGTCTTTTGTAAACCGTTGTATACGATGTGTGACTTCTTTATGACATCACGATAACACTCGAAAATTCGTTCGACTTTTATCTGTAAGCTGGACTATATAGAAATAAAATTTTAAACACTGTTACTCATATGCTTAAAATTAACGTAATACTTAGGTGAGAAATTTATACTATTGTATGTAAGCGATTTTAGCCTCACAAACGCATAAAAATCAATGTGTAAATATTGTACCTACATTTGGATATAAATAAAACTATCATTTAATTTGCCGGCCACTTAACGGTGGTCTGTTTAGGGAATTTATAATTTCAGATGCAAACTCAGATTTTTATCAAGCAGAAGAAAATAAAATAGTACTAAGTAAACACTGTTAATCTGTCTTAAGAAGTTGATAATGCTGGGAATGTGCCAAATGCTTCAGAGTCACAGCAGCTCCCGAACGCTGACCTATTAAGACTAAATTAATGAGATAGAAATATAAACGATGTAAACAAAAAATAACTCCTTAGAGGACTTTCTAGTCAGTTTGTAAATAAAATTGTGAATATCGATAGTTGTCACGTCATAGAGACGTTTTTATTTGTATTAGGAAATAATGAGATCTCATTAGATCGTGTAAGTTAATAATTCAGTCACTAATTGATAATCGATTTTAGGGATAATAGAATACCTACTTTCTTTGTTAGCCAATGTTCACTTTGCTGTGATTACGTTACGTGTTACTTATTTATTGTTAACTTTACTGAATATGTGATAGCTTAATTAACTCAAGTTAATGTTAATTTGCAAAACGTTTAGTTAATGCGCTTTACACAAGAACATGTGCAATTTTATCGTTTTAGACACAAATCTCGTTTTTGTTAATTAAAATAAAGACTTTTTATCGAAATCTTTTGTTTGGCGGTATCACATTGGTACGCAGGAATTATTAATAGTCGCATTTAAATACTAAAACCTATTACTATGTTACTACTCTGATTGTCATATACGTTTCTGTAAAATATTGAGTATGTGTTGTTAAAGAGAATAAAAATAATAAATACCAAGATTATTTCAGTGGTTTTTAATTTCCTTAACGATAGGTAGCTACGTATCTACTGAAGTAGCAACCGACAGTCAGTCATGAAATGTACACACAGTTTCCAGTTTACGCCGATCTCGCACTGTACGGGAATCCTGTACAATGCGAGATCAGCTTATACTGGAAATGTATAGCTTGATGTGTAGCCGTGTGTACTGTAATGGTTACAAAATATCGGTTTGTACTTTTAATACGAACAGGGATATTAATTAATTTTCCCTCTTTCCTTGCCTGTTATCTATAGTTCGGTATTATGTAGTCCTGATTGGTCTGATAAACAACTGCCTATATACGTGTGCATGTACGTAGTAAAAACAAAAAACTTTTAGGTCCGGTCAGTAATAATATAGTACACACAAATTCTAGGGAAATGATCAAAAAACACAAAAAAAAATCGTTAAATAACTGCTTTTTAGCTATTTTTAGCGTCCAGTGCTGGACATAGGGCTCAACCAAGCACCGGTCAGTCGGTCATCTTAGGGGCGGCACCTT
The DNA here is from genome assembly GCA_949091785.1 of Polymixis lichenea. Lineage (NCBI taxonomy): Eukaryota > Metazoa > Arthropoda > Insecta > Lepidoptera > Noctuidae > Polymixis > Polymixis lichenea. The sequence continues at coordinate 7,015,247 of OX420938.1, read as the reverse complement.
TTCATATTACTTAGGTGTAGGTACAGAGTGTAAGCTTTGATGTTATCAGAAGGATCTTTTACTTAGGGACTCTTACTTCCTGTAGGTAATTAAAATGCGCTACGAAAGCGAGGGAGTTAAGACAAGAATCTTGAGTGCAGCGTGGGATTCAAGGTCGCCCAAGACGAAGGCACCTTTATCCCCGAGGAGGATACTCTACTTTCACACCATCTACGAGACAATAAAGAGTAATAGAGTATTCTAGTAAGAGTCAAAGTATTTAATAAAATTACTTTCTTAGATTTGACTGAGACATTCGTCAATGTCATTTCCATCCCAATAGTTTGTTGTCCCAGTAGTTTGTTTCCTGAGGACAATATTCCGTAGAGATTTTTTTTTGTATGGCATCTCGCAGTTTACCTTATGAGGCCGTGCCTGCTCAACCGGACTATCCTGTGGTTGCCTTTATGTAAACGTAAAACCTCCAGTCAGGGGGCGTAAAACTATTACTTAAACTAAGCGATAGCACGCTGAGGGCACCCTCTGTGGGGTACGGGCATCGGCTCAGGGCATCACTGATTGGCGGACAGCAATTGGGGACAGGCTGGATCAAAAAGGTTTTCATTATTATTAAATCTTGGGGAATTTAACTCTACTGGCTCTGCTGCGGCGCGGGCTGGTATTTCAACGAGCAAGGGACGGTCAGGGGTTAACTCGGGGTATCGCAGGTGCTAGGATCTCGGCGGCGAGGTCGGAAGGATTCCCATAGAGTGCTAGCACTCCAACTTTATACCTTTACTGAGCTGAGCAAGCAGATTTATAATTAGGAAACTCTACTAATGTTTCGGGTAGCTGTGACAGCATTCGGTTCCCGACAGCTGGGTGAGCTGTGCTGTGCTGGAACTTTTACCTCCCCAGATGAATTGCCCTGTAAAAGACCGTCCCGTCCGCTATGTTATGAAGCCATTTATGTCTTGTTATCTGTTAAATATCGGGCTCAGCCTTTTGGGTTCAACATTGGGTCACATTTATGAAAACTTTTTAAAAACAAACAGTAGTGCCCTATATTAATCAACTACAACAAATGCTAAAGATCTGATGGAAGAACTGGAACTCACTTCAATTCAACATAATCTGTGCTGTGGCAAAACGTCAATGTCAAACAAATTATCAATGTCGTATGTCAATTGTCACATTTGTCACGTTAAACCAAAACAGACTTTTACCACATGTGAAAAAGTAAATTTTATGATTCTGAATTAAAACGAATATTATTTACAAAATAAAAGGACATCAATAATGAAGAATCCAAAAAAGGTAAACTAATTTGAGTATCGCATGCACTGATCCCAGTTACTTCAAAGTAAAAGTGGTTAATTATAACTCCTGATCAAACAGAAAGCGCCCCAACGTTATTTGATACCGAAGACAAGAAATCGGAGCAAAAGGCTGAAGCACAGAATCAAAAATGTGGAAGTATACAACATCAAGATAACTCCAGTC